>OZ014522.1:1872732-3336732 GCA_963966055.1 Lathyrus aphaca | reverse complement strand
GGACTTCCATCATAGCATTCCCTCGTAACATATAGAAGGGATCTAAGAAGTTTCGTATTATTTCGAACAATCCTCAATTTTATTTCATTTTTTGACCGAAACTAGTATAAAATTGTGTATAATATACTACGATTCTTGACCGAAACTAGTATTTCAAAAAGTTTCCTAGTATATAATTTTGAGATAATATTTTTACATGGACTTCCATCATAGAAATCCCTCATAACATATAGAAGGGATCTACGAAGTTTTGTAGTATTTCGAACAATCCTCGATTTAATTTCATTTTTTGACCGAAACTAGTATAAAATTGTGTATTATATACTACGATTTTTGACCAATACTAGTATTTCAAAAAGTATCATAGAATATAATTTTGAGATATTATTTTTACATGGACTTCCATCATAGCATTCCCTCATAACATATAGAAAGGATCTGAGAAGTTTCGTAGCGTTTCGAACAATCCTCGATTTAATTTAATTTTTTAACCCAAACTAGTATAAAATTGTGTATAATATACGACGAATTTTGACCGAAACTAATATTTCAAAAAGTTTCATATAATATAATTTTGAGAAAATATTTTTACATGGACTTCCATCATAGCATTCCCTCGTAACATATTGAAAGGATCTGAGAAGTTTCGTAGCATTTCGAACAATCCTCAATTTAATTTCATTTTCTGACCGAAACTAGTGTAAAATTGTGTATAATATACTACGAATTTTGACCGAAACTAATATTTCAAAAAGTTTCATATAATATAATTTTGAGAAAATATTTTTACATGGACTTCCATCATAGCATTCCCTCGTAACATATAGAAAGGATCTGAGAAGTTTCGTAACATTTTCGAACAATCCTATATTTAATTTCATTTTTTGACCGAAATTAGTATAAAATTGTGTATAATATACTACGATTTTTGACCGAAACTAGTATTTCAAAAAGTATCATAGAATATAATTTTGAGACAATTTTTTTAGCAAGGACTTCCATCATAACCTTCCCTCGTAACATATAGAAAGGATCTAAAAAGTTTCGTAGCATTTATAACAATCCTCGATTTAATTAGATTTTTTGACCGAAACTAGTATATAATTTTTTTGACCGAAACTAGTATTTCAAAACGTTTCATAGAATATAATTTTTAGAAAATATTTTTACGTGGACTTCCATCATAACCTTCCCTCGTAACATATAGAAAGGATCTCAGAAGTTTCATAGCATTTCGAACAATCCTCGATTTAATTTCATTTTTTGACCGAAACTAGTATAAAATTGTGTATAATATACTACGATTTTTAACCGAAACTAGTATTTCAAAATGTTTCCTAGAATATAATATTGAAATAATAATTTTACATGGACTTCCATCATAGCATTCCCTCATAACATGTAGAAGGGATCTTAGAATTTTCGTAGTATTTCGAACAATCCTCGATTTAATTTCATTGTTTGATCGAAACTAGTATAAAATTGTGTATAATATACTACGATTTTTGACCGAAACTAGTATTTCAAAAAGTATCATAGAATATAATTTTGAGATATTATTTTTACATGGACTTCCATCATAGCATTCCCTCGTAACATATAGAAAGGATCTGAGAAGTTTCGTAGCATTTCGAACAATCCTCGATTTAATTTAATTTTTTGACCGAAACTATTATAAAATTGTGTATAATATACTAAGAATTAT
Source organism: Lathyrus aphaca (assembly GCA_963966055.1). Lineage (NCBI taxonomy): Eukaryota > Viridiplantae > Streptophyta > Magnoliopsida > Fabales > Fabaceae > Lathyrus > Lathyrus aphaca. The sequence continues at coordinate 3,335,027 of OZ014522.1, read as the reverse complement.
GACTGAAACTAATATTTCAAAAAGTTTCATATAATATAATTTTGAGAAAATATTTTTATATGGACTTCCATCATAGCATTCCCTCGTAACATATAGAAAGGATCTATGAAGTTTTGTAACATTTCGAACAATCCTCGATTTAATTTCATTTTTTGACCGAAACTATTATAAATTTTTGTATAATATACTACGATTTTTGACCGAATATAGTATTTCAAAAAGTATTATAGAATATAATTTTGAGAAAATATTTTTACATGGACTTCCATCATAGCATTCCCTCGTAACATATAGAAAGGATCTGAGAAGTTTCGTAGAATTTCGAACAATCCTCGATTTAATTTAATTTTTTGACCGAAACTAGTGTAAAATTGTGTATAATATACTACGATTTTAGACCGAAACTAGTATTTCAAAAAGTTTCATATAATCTAATTTTGAGATAATTTTTTTAGCAAGGACTTCCATCATAACCTTCCCTCGTAACATATAGAAAGAATCTAAAAAGTTTCTTAGCATTTCTTACAATCCTTGATTTAATTAGATTTTTTTGACCGAAACTAGTATTTCAAAACGTTTCATAGAATATAATTGTTAGAAAATATTTTTACGTGGACTTCCATCATAACCTTCCCTCGTAACATATAGAAAGGATTTCAGAAGTTTCATAGCATTTCGAACAATCCTCGATTTAATTTCATTTTTTGACCGAAACTAGTATAAAATTGTGTATAATATACTACGATTTTTAACCGAAACTAGTATTTCAAAATGTTTCCTAGAATATAATATTGAAATAATATTTTTACATGGACTTCCATCATAGCATTCCCTCATAACATGTAGAAGGGATCTTAGAATTTTCGTAGTATTTCGAACAATCCTCGATTTAATTTCATTGTTTGACCGAAACTAGTATAAAATTGTGTATAATATACTACGATTTTTGACCGAAACTAGTATTTCAAAAAGTATCATAGAATATAATTTTGAGATATTATTTTTACATGGACATCCATCATAGCATTCCCTCGTAACATATAGAAAGGATCTGAGAAGTTTCGTAGCATTTCGAACAATCCTCGATTTAATTTAATTTTTTGACCGAAACTATTATAAAATTGTGTATAATATACTAAGAATTATGACTGAAACTAATATTTCAAAAAGTTTCATATAATATAATTTTGAGAAAATATTTTTATATGGACTTCCATCATAGCATTCCCTCGTAACATATAGAAAGGATCTAAGAAGTTTTGTAACATTTCGAACAATCCTCGATTTAATTTCATTTTTTGACCGAAACTATTATAAATTTTTGTATAATATACTACGATTTTTGACCGAATATAGTATTTCAAAAAGTATTATAGAATATAATTTTGAGAAAATATTTTTACATGGACTTCCATCATAGCATTCCCTCGTAACATATAGAAAGGATCTGAGAAGTTTCGTAGAATTTCGAACAATCCTCGATTTAATTTAATTTTTTGACCGAAACTAGTGTAAAATTGTGTATAATATACTACGATTTTAGACCGAAACTAGTATTTCAAAAAGTTTCATATAATCTAATTTTGAGATAATTTTTTTAGCAAGGACTTCCATCATAACCTTCCCTCGTAACATATAGAAAGAATCTAAAAAGTTTCTTAGCATTTCTTACAATCCTTGATTTAATTAGATTTTTTTGACCGAAACTAGTATTTCAAAACGTTTCATAGAATATAATTTTTAGAAAATATTTTTACGTGGACTTCCATCATAACCTTCCCTCGTAACATATAGAAAGGATTTCAGAAGTTTCATAGCATTTCGAACAATCCTCGATTTAATTTCATTTTTTGACCGAAACTAGTATAAAATTGTGTATAATATACTACGATTTTTAACCGAAACTAGTATTTCAAAATGTTTCCTAGAATATAATATTGAAATAATATTTTTACATGGACTTCCATCATAGCATTCCCTCATAACATGTAGAAGGGATCTTAGAATTTTCGTAGTATTTCGAACAATCCTCGATTTAATTTCATTGTTTGACCGAAACTAGTATAAAATTGTGTATAATATACTACGATTTTTGACCGAAACTAGTATTTCAAAAAGTATCATAGAATATAATTTTGAGATATTATTTTTACATGGACATCCATCATAGCATTCCCTCGTAACATATAGAAAGGATCTGAGAAGTTTCGTAGCATTTCGAACAATCCTCGATTTAATTTAATTTTTTGACCGAAACTATTATAAAATTGTGTATAATATACTACGAATTATGACTGAAACTAATATTTCAAAAAGTTTCATATAATATAATTTTGAGAAAATATTTTTATATGGACTTCCATCATAGCATTCCCTCGTAACATATAGAAAGGATCTAAGAAGTTTTGTAACATTTCGAACAATCCTCGATTTAATTTCATTTTTTGACCGAAACTATTATAAATTTTTGTATAATATACTACGATTTTTGACCGAATATAGTATTTCAAAAAGTATTATAGAATATAATTTTGAGAAAATATTTTTACATGGACTTCCATCATAGCATTCCCTCGTAACATATAGAAAGGATCTGAGAAGTTTCGTAGAATTTCGAACAATCCTCGATTTAATTTAATTTTTTGACCGAAACTAGTGTAAAATTGTGTATAATATACTACGATTTTAGACCGAAACTAGTATTTCAAAAAGTTTCATATAATCTAATTTTGAGATAATTTTTTTAGCAAGGACTTCCATCATAACCTTCCCTCGTAACATATAGAAAGAATCTAAAAAGTTTCTTAGCATTTCTTACAATCCTTGATTTAATTAGATTTTTTTGACCGAAACTAGTATTTCAAAACGTTTCATAGAATATAATTTTTAGAAAATATTTTTACGTGGACTTCCATCATAACCTTCCCTCGTAACATATAGAAAGGATTTCAGAAGTTTCATAGCATTTCGAACAATCCTCGATTTAATTTCATTTTTTGACCGAAACTAGTATAAAATTGTGTATAATATACTACGATTTTTAACCGAAACTAGTATTTCAAAATGTTTCCTAGAATATAATATTGAAATAATATTTTTACATGGACTTCCATCATAGCATTCCCTCATAACATGTAGAAGGGATCTTAGAATTTTCGTAGTATTTCGAACAATCCTCGATTTAATTTCATTGTTTGACCGAAACTAGTATAAAATTGTGTATAATATACTACGATTTTTGACCGAAACTAGTATTTCAAAAAGTATCATAGAATATAATTTTGAGATATTATTTTTACATGGACATCCATCATAGCATTCCCTCGTAACATATAGAAAGGATCTGAGAAGTTTCGTAGCATTTCGAACAATCCTCGATTTAATTTAATTTTTTGACCGAAACTATTATAAAATTGTGTATAATATACTAAGAATTATGACTGAAACTAATATTTCAAAAAGTTTCATATAATATAATTTTGAGAAAATATTTTTATATGGACTTCCATCATAGCATTCCCTCGTAACATATAGAAAGGATCTAAGAAGTTTTGTAACATTTCGAACAATCCTCGATTTAATTTCATTTTTTGACCGAAACTATTATAAATTTTTGTATAATATACTACGATTTTTGACCGAATATAGTATTTCAAAAAGTATTATAGAATATAATTTTGAGAAAATATTTTTACATGGACTTCCATCATAGCATTCCCTCGTAACATATAGAAAGGATCTGAGAAGTTTCGTAGAATTTCGAACAATCCTCGATTTAATTTAATTTTTTGACCGAAACTAGTGTAAAATTGTGTATAATATACTACGATTTTAGACCGAAACTAGTATTTCAAAAAGTTTCATATAATCTAATTTTGAGATAATTTTTTTAGCAAGGACTTCCATCATAACCTTCCCTCGTAACATATAGAAAGAATCTAAAAAGTTTCTTAGCATTTCTTACAATCCTTGATTTAATTAGATTTTTTTGACCGAAACTAGTATTTCAAAACGTTTCATAGAATATAATTTTTAGAAAATATTTTTACGTGGACTTCCATCATAACCTTCCCTCGTAACATATAGAAAGGATTTCAGAAGTTTCATAGCATTTCGAACAATCCTCGATTTAATTTCATTTTTTGACCGAAACTAGTATAAAATTGTGTATAATATACTACGATTTTTAACCGAAACTAGTATTTCAAAATGTTTCCTAGAATATAATATTGAAATAATATTTTTACATGGACTTCCATCATATCATTCCCTCATAACATGTAGAAGGGATCTTAGAATTTTCGTAGTATTTCGAACAATCCTCGATTTAATTTCATTGTTTGACCGAAACTAGTATAAAATTGTGTATAATATACTACGATTTTTGACCGAAACTAGTATTTCAAAAAGTATCATAGAATATAATTTTGAGATATTATTTTTACATGGACATCCATCATAGCATTCCCTCGTAACATATAGAAAGGATCTGAGAAGTTTCGTAGCATTTCGAACAATCCTCGATTTAATTTAATTTTTTGACCGAAACTATTATAAAATTGTGTATAATATACTACGAATTATGACTGAAACTAATATTTCAAAAAGTTTCATATAATATAATTTTGAGAAAATATTTTTATATGGACTTCCATCATAGCATTCCCTCGTAACATATAGAAAGGATCTAAGAAGTTTTGTAACATTTCGAACAATCCTCGATTTAATTTCATTTTTTGACCGAAACTATTATAAATTTTTGTATAATATACTACGATTTTTGACCGAAACTAGTATTTCAAAAAGTATTATAGAATATAATTTTGAGAAAAAATTTTTACATGGACTTCCATCATAGCATTCCCTCGTAACATATAGAAAGGATCTGAGAAGTTTCGTAGAATTTCGAACAATCCTCGATTTAATTTCATTTTTTGACCGAAACTAGTGTAAAATTGTGTATAATATACTACGATTTTAGACCGAAACTAGTATTTCAAAAAGTTTCATATAATCTAATTTTGAGATAATTTTTTTAGCAAGGACTTCCATCATAACCTTCCCTCGTAACATATAGAAAGAATCTAAAAAGTTTCTTAGCATTTCTTACAATCCTTGATTTAATTAGATTTTTTTGACCGAAACTAGTATTTCAAAACGTTTCATAGAATATAATTTTTAGAAAATATTTTTACGTGGACTTCCATCATAACCTTCCCTCGTAACATATAGAAAGGATTTCAGAAGTTTCATAGCATTTCGAACAATCCTCGATTTAATTTCATTTTTTGACCGAAACTAGTATAAAATTGTGTATAATATACTACGATTTTTAACCGAAACTAGTATTTCAAAATGTTTCCTAGAATATAATATTGAAATAATATTTTTACATGGACTTCCATCATATCATTCCCTCATAACATGTAGAAGGGATCTTAGAATTTTCGTAGTATTTCGAACAATCCTCGATTTAATTTCATTGTTTGACCGAAACTAGTATAAAATTGTGTATAATATACTACGATTTTTGACCGAAACTAGTATTTCAAAAAGTATCATAGAATATAATTTTGAGATATTATTTTTACATGGACATCCATCATAGCATTCCCTCGTAACATATAGAAAGGATCTGAGAAGTTTCGTAGCATTTCGAACAATCCTCGATTTAATTTAATTTTTTGACCGAAACTATTATAAAATTGTGTATAATATACTACGAATTATGACTGAAACTAATATTTCAAAAAGTTTCATATAATATAATTTTGAGAAAATATTTTTATATGGACTTCCATCATAGCATTCCCTCGTAACATATAGAAAGGATCTAAGAAGTTTTGTAACATTTCGAACAATCCTCGATTTAATTTCATTTTTTGACCGAAACTATTATAAATTTTTGTATAATATACTACGATTTTTGACCGAAACTAGTATTTCAAAAAGTATTATAGAATATAATTTTGAGAAAAAATTTTTACATGGACTTCCATCATAGCATTCCCTCGTAACATATAGAAAGGATCTGAGAAGTTTCGTAGAATTTCGAACAATCCTCGATTTAATTTCATTTTTTGACCGAAACTAGTGTAAAATTGTGTATAATATACTACGATTTTAGACCGAAACTAGTATTTCAAAAAGTTTCATATAATCTAATTTTGAGATAATTTTTTTAGCAAGGACTTCCATCATAACCTTCCCTCGTAACATATAGAAAGAATCTAAAAAGTTTCTTAGCATTTCTTACAATCCTTGATTTAATTAGATTTTTTTGACCGAAACTAGTATTTCAAAACGTTTCATAGAATATAATTTTTAGAAAATATTTTTACGTGGACTTCCATCATAACCTTCCCTCGTAACATATAGAAAGGATTTCAGAAGTTTCATAGCATTTCGAACAATCCTCGATTTAATTTCATTTTTTGACCGAAACTAGTATAAAATTGTGTATAATATACTACGATTTTTAACCGAAACTAGTATTTCAAAATGTTTCCTAGAATATAATATTGAAATAATATTTTTACATGGACTTCCATCATAGCATTCCCTCATAACATGTAGAAGGGATCTTAGAATTTTCGTAGTATTTCGAACAATCCTCGATTTAATTTCATTGTTTGACCGAAACTAGTATAAAATTGTGTATAATATACTACGATTTTTGACCGAAACTAGTATTTCAAAAAGTATCATAGAATATAATTTTGAGATATTATTTTTACATGGACATCCATCATAGCATTCCCTCGTAACATATAGAAAGGATCTGAGAAGTTTCGTAGCATTTCGAACAATCCTCGATTTAATTTAATTTTTTGACCGAAACTATTATAAAATTGTGTATAATATACTACGAATTATGACTGAAACTAATATTTCAAAAAGTTTCATATAATATAATTTTGAGAAAATATTTTTATATGGACTTCCATCATAGCATTCCCTCGTAACATATAGAAAGGATCTAAGAAGTTTTGTAACATTTCGAACAATCCTCGATTTAATTTCATTTTTTGACCGAAACTATTATAATTTTTTGTATAATATACTACGATTTTTGACCGAAACTAGTATTTCAAAAAGTATTATAGAATATAATTTTGAGAAAATATTTTTACATGGACTTCCATCATAGCATTCCCTCGTAACATATAGAAAGGATCTGAGAAGTTTCGTAGAATTTCGAACAATCCTCGATTTAATTTCATTTTTTGACCGAAACTAGTGTAAAATTGTGTATAATATACTACGATTTTAGACCGAAACTAGTATTTCAAAAAGTTTCATATAATCTAATTTTGAGATAATTTTTTTAGCAAGGACTTCCATCATAACCTTCCCTCGTAACATATAGAAAGAATCTAAAAAGTTTCTTAGCATTTCTTACAATCCTTGATTTAATTAGATTTTTTTGACCGAAACTAGTATTTCAAAACGTTTCATAGAATATAATTTTTAGAAAATATTTTTACGTGGACTTCCATCATAACCTTCCCTCGTAACATATAGAAAGGATCTCAGAAGTTTCATAGCATTTCGAACAATCCTCGATTAAATTTCATTTTTTGACCGAAACTAGTATAAAATTGTGTATAATATACTACGATTTTTGACCGAAACTAGTATTTCAAAAAGTATCATAGAATATAATTTTGAGATATTATTTTTACATGGACTTCCATCATAGCATTCCCTCGTTACATATAGAAAGGATCTGAGAAGTTTCGTAGCATTTCGAACAATCGTCGATTTAATTTAATTTTTTGACCGAAACGAGTATAAAATTGTGTATAATATACTACGAATTATGACCGAAACTAATATTTCAAAAAGTTTCATATAATATAATTTTGAGAAAATATTTTTACATGGACTTCCATCATAGCATTCCCTCGTAACATATAGAAAGGATCTAAGAAGTTTTGTAACATTTCGAACAATCCTCGATTTAATTTCATTTTTTGACCGAAACTAGTATAAAATTGTGTATAATATACTACGAATTTTGACCGAAACTAATATTTCAAAAAGTTTCATATAATATAATTTTGAGAAAATATTTTTACATGTACTTCCATCATAGCATTCCCTCGTAACATATAGAAAGGATCTGAGAAGTTTCGTAGCATTTCGAACAATTCTCGATTTAATTTTATTTTTTGACCAAAACTAGTATTAAATTGTGTATAATATACTACGATATTTGACCGAAACTAGTATTTCAAAAAGAATCATAGAATATAATTTTTCAGAAAATATCTTTTACATGGATTTCCATCATAACATTCCCTCGTAACATATAGAAAGGATCTGAGAAGTTTCGTAGCATTTCGAACAATCCTCGATTTAATTTCATTTTTTGTAAAATTGTGTATAATATACTACGATTTTTGACCGAAACTAGTATTTAGAAAAGTTTCCTAGAATATAATTTTGACATATTATTTTTGTATGGACTTCTATCATAGCATTCCCTCGTAACATATAGAAGGGATCTAAGAAGTTTCGTAGTATTTCGAACAATCCTCGATTTAATTTCATTTTTTGACCTAAACTAGTATAAAATTGTGTATAATATACTACGATTTATGACCGAAACTAGTATTTCAAAAAGTATCATAGAATATAATTTTGAGATATTATTTTTACATGGACTTCCATCATAGCATTCCCTCGTAACATATAGAAAGGATCTGAGAAGTTTCGTAGCATTTCGAACAATCCTCGATTTAATTTAATTTTTTTACCGAAACTATTATAAAATTGTGTATAATATACTACGAATTTTGACCGAAACTAATATTTCAAAAAGATTCATATAATATAATTTTGAGAAAATATTTTTACATGGACTTCCATCATAGCATTCTCTTATAATATATAGAAATGATCTGCGAAGTTTCGTAACATTTCGAATAATCCTCGATTTAATTTCATTTTTTGACCGAAACTAGTATAAAATTGTGTATAATATACTACGATTTTTGACCGAAACTAGTATTTCAAAAAGTATCATAGAATATAATTTTGAGATATTATTTTTACATGGACTTCCATCATAGCATTCCCTCGTTACATATAGAAAGGATCTGAGAAGTTTCGTAGCATTTCGAACAATCGTCGATTTAATTTAATTTTTTGACCGAAACTAGTATAAAATTGTGTATAATATACTACGAATTATGACCGAAACTAATATTTCAAAAAGTTTCATATAATATAATTTTGAGAAAATATTTTTACATGGACTTCCATCATAGCATTCCCTCGTAACATATAGAAAGGATCTAAGAAGTTTTGTAACATTTCGAACAATCCTCAATTTAATTTCATTTTTTGACCGAAACTAGTATAAAATTGTGTATAATATACTACGAATTTTGACCGAAACTAATATTTCAAAAAGTTTCATATAATATAATTTTGAGAAAATATTTTTACATGTACTTCCATCATAGCATTCCCTCGTAACATATAGAAAGGATCTGAGAAGTTTCGTAGCATTTCGAACAATTCTCGATTTAATTTTATTTTTTGACCAAAACTAGTATTAAATTGTGTATAATATACTACGATATTTGACCGAAACTAGTATTTCAAAAAGAATCATAGAATATAATTTTCAGAAAATATTTTTTACATGGATTTCCATCATAACATTCCCTCGTAACATATAGAAAGGATCTGAGAAGTTTCGTAGAATTTCGAACAATCCTCGATTTAATTTCATTTTTTGTAAAATTGTGTATAATATACTACGATTTTTGACCGAAACTAGTATTTAGAAAAGTTTCCTAGAATATAATTTTGAGATATTATTTTTGTATGGACTTCTATCATAGCATTCCCTCGTAACATATAGAAGGGATCTAAGAAGTTTCGTAGTATTTCGAACAATCCTCGATTTAATTTCATTTTTTGACCTAAACTAGTATAAAATTGTGTATAATATACTACGATTTATGACCGAAACTAGTATTTCAAAAAGTATCATAGAATATAATTTTGAGATATTATTTTTACATGGACTTCCATCATAGCATTCCCTCGTTACATATAGAAAGGATCTGAGAAGTTTCGTAGCATTTCGAACAATCGTAGATTTAATTTAATTTTTTGACCGAAACTAGTATAAAATTGTGTATAATATACTACGAATTATGACCGAAACTAATATTTCAAAAAGTTTCATATAATATAATTTTGAGAAAATATTTTTACATGGACTTCCATCATAGCATTCCCTCGTAACATATAGAAAGGATCTGAGAAGTTTCGTAGCATTTCGAACAATTCTCGATTTAATTTCATTTTTTGACCGAAACTAGTATAAAATTGTGTATAATATACTACGATATTTGACCGAAACTAGTACTTCAAAAAGTATTATAGAATATAATTTTGAGATATTATTTTTACATGTACTTCCATCATAGCATTCCCTCGTAACATATAGAAAGGATCTGAGAAGTTTCTTAGCATTTCGAACAATCCTCGATTTAATTTAATTTTTTGACCGAAACTAGTATAAAATTGTGTATAATATACTACGATTTTTGACCGAAACTAGTATTTCAAAAAGTATCATAGAATATAATTTTGAGATATTATTTTTACATGGACTTCCATCATAGCATTCCCTCGTTACATATAGAAAGGATCTGAGAAGTTTCGTAGCATTTTGAACAATCGTCGATTTAGTTTAATTTTTTGACCGAAACTAGTATAAAATTGTGTATAATATACTACGAATTTTGACCAAAACTAATATTTCAAAAAGTTTCATATAATATAATTTTGAGAAAATATTTTTACATGGACTTCCATCATAGCATTCCCTCGTAACATATAGAAAGGATCTGAGAAGTTTCGTAGCATTTCGAACAATTCTCGATTTAATTTCATTTTTTGACCGAAACTAGTATAAAATTGTGTATAATATACTACGATATTTGACCGAAACTAGTATTTCAAAAAGAATCATAGAATATAATTTTCAGAAAATATTTTTTACATGGATTTCCATCATAACATTCCATCGTAACATATAGAAAGGATCTGAGAAGTTTCTTAGCATTTCGAACAATCCTCGATTTAATTTCATTTTTTGTAAAATTGTGTATAATATAATACGATTTTTGACCGAAACTAGTATTTCAAAAAGTTTCCTAGAATATAATTTTGAGATAATATTTTTGTATGGACTTCCATCATAGCATTTCCTCGTAACATATAGAAGGGATCTAAGAAGTTTCGTAGTATTTCGAACAATCCTTGATTTAATTTCATTTTTTGACCGAAACTAGTATAAAATTGTGTATAATATACTATGATTTATGACCGAAACTAGTATTTCAAAAAGTATCATAGAATATAATTTTGAGATATTATTTTTACATGGACTTCCATCATAGCATTCCCTCATAACATATAGAAAGGATCTGAGAAGTTTCATAGCATTTCGAACAATCCTCGATTTAATTTAAATTTTTTTACCGATACTATCATAAAATTGTGTATAATATACTACGATATTTGACCGAAACTAGTATTTCAAAAAGTATTATAGAATATAATTTTGAGAAAATATTTTTACATGGACTTCCATCATAGTATTCCCTCGTAACATATAGAAAGGATCTGAGAAGTTTCTTAGCATTTCGAACAATCCTCGATTTAATTTAATTTTTTGACCGAAACTAGTATAAAATTGTGTATAATATACTACGATTTTTGACCGAAACTAGTATTTCAAAAAGTATCATAGTATATAATTTTGAGAAAATATTTTTACATGGACTTCCATCATAGCATTCCCTCTTAACATATAGAAAGGATCTGAGAAGTTTCGTAGCATTTCGAACAATTCTCGATTTAATTTCATTTTTTGACCGAAACTAGTATAAAATTGTGTATAATATACTACGATATTTGACCGAAACTAGTATTTCAAAAAGAATCATAGAATATAATTTTCAGAAAATATTTTTTACATGGATTTCCATCATAACATTCCCTCGTAACATATAGAAAGGATCTGAGAAGTTTCGTAGCATTTCGAACAATCCTCGATTTAATTTCATTTTTTGTAAAATTGTGTATAATATAATACGATTTTTGACCGAAACTAGTATTTCAAAAAGTTTCCTAGAATATAATTTTGAGATAATATTTTTGTATGGACTTCCATCATAGCATTCCCTCGTAACATATAGAAGGGATCTAAGAAGTTTCGTAGTATTTCGAACAATCCTTGATTTAATTTCATTTTTTGACCGAAACTAGTATAAAATTGTGTATAATATACTACGATTTATGACCGAAACTAGTATTTCAAAAAGTATCATAGAATATAATTTGAGATATTATTTTTACATGGACTTCCATCATAGCATTCCCTCGTAACATATAGAAAGGATCTGAGAAGTTTCATAGCATTTCGAACAATCCTCGATTTAATTTAATTTTTTTACCGAAACTATCATAAAATTGTGTATAATATACTACGAATTTTGACCGAAACTAATATTTCAAAAAGTTTCATATAATATAATTTTGAGAAAATATTTTTACATGGACTTCCATCATAGCATTCTCTCATAATATATAGAAATGATCTGCGAAGTTTCGTAACATTTCGAACAATCCTCGATTTAATTTCATTTTTTGACCGAAACTAGTATAAAATTGTGTATAATATACTACGATTTTTGACCGAAACTAGTATTTCAAAAAGTATCATAGAACATAATTTTGAGATATTATTTTTACATGGACTTCCATCATAGCATTCCCTCGTTACATATAGAAAGGATCTGAGAAGTTTCGTAGCATTTTGAACAATCGTCGATTTAGTTTAATATTTTGACCGAAACTAGTATAAAATTGTGTATAATATACTACGAATTTTGACCGAAACTAATATTTCAAAAAGTTTCATATAATATAATTTTGAGAAAATATTTTTACATGGACTTCCATCATAGCATTCCCTCGTAACATATAGAAAGGATCTGAGAAGTTTCGTAGCATTTCGAACAATTCTCGATTTAATTTCATTTTTTGACCGAAACTAGTATAAAATTGTGTATAATATACTACGATATTTGACCGAAACTAGTATTTCAAAAAGAATCATAGAATATAATTTTCAGAAAATATTTTTTACATGGATTTCCATCATAACATTCCATCGTAACATATAGAAAGGATCTGAGAAGTTTCGTAGCATTTCGAACAATCCTCGATTTAATTTCATTTTTTGTAAAATTGTGTATAATATAATACGATTTTTGACCGAAACTAGTATTTCAAAAATTTTCCTAGAATATAATTTTGAGATAATATTTTTGTATGGACTTCCATCATAGCATTTCCTCGTAACATATAGAAGGGATCTAAGAAGTTTCGTAGTATTTCGAACAATCCTTGATTTAATTTCATTTTTTGACCGAAACTAGTATAAAATTGTGTATAATATACTATGATTTATGACCGAAACTAGTATTTCAAAAAGTATCATAGAATATAATTTTGAGATATTATTTTTACATGGACTTCCATCATAGCATTCCCTCGTAACATATAGAAAGGATCTGAGAAGTTTCATAGCATTTCGAACAATCCTCGATTTAATTTAATTTTTTTACCGAAACTATCATAAAATTGTGTATAATATACTACGATATTTGACCGAAACTAGTATTTCAAAAAGTATTATAGAATATAATTTTGAGAAAATATTTTTACATGGACTTCCATCATAGCATTCCCTCGTAACATATAGAAAGGATCTGAGAAGTTTCTTAGCATTTCGAACAATCCTCGATTTAATTTCATTTTTTGAACGAAACTAGTATAAAATTGTGTATAATATACTACGATTTTTGACCGAAACTAGTATTTCAAAAAGTATCATAGAATATAATTTTGAGATATTATTTTTACATGGACTTCCATCATAGCATTCCCTCGTTACATATAGAAAGGATCTGAGAAGTTTCGTAGCATTTTGAACAATCGTCGATTTAGTTTAATTTTTTGACCGAAACTAGTATAAAATTGTGTATAATATACTACGAATTTTGACCGAAACTAATATTTCAAAAAGTTTCATATAATATAATTTTGAGAAAATATTTTTACATGGACTTCCATCATAGCATTCCCTCGTAACATATAGAAAGGATCTGAGAAGTTTCGTAGCATTTCGAACAATTCTCAATTTAATTTCATTTTTTGACCGAAACTAGTATAAAATTGTGTATAATATACTACGATTTATGACCGAAACTAGTATTTCAAAAAGTATCATAGAATATAATTTTGAGATATTATTTTTACATGGACTTCCATCATAGCATTCCCTCGTTACATATAGAAAGGATCTGAGAAGTTTCGTAGCATTTCGAACAATCGTCGATTTAATTTAATTTTTTGACCGAAACTAGTATAAAATTGTGTATAATATACTACGAATTATGACCGAAACTAATATTTCAAAAAGTTTCCTAGAATATAATTTTGAGATAATATTTTTGTATGGACTTCCATCATAGCATTCCCTCGGAACATATAGAAGGGATCTAAGAAGTTTCGTAGTATTTCGAACAATCCTTGATTTAATTTCATTTTTTGACCGAAACTAGTATAAAATTGTGTATAATATACTACGATTTATGACCGAAACTAGTATTTCAAAAAGTATCATAGAATATAATTTTGAGATATTATTTTTACATGGACTTCCATCATAGCATTCCCTCGTAACATATAGAAAGGATCTGAGAAGTTTCATAGCATTTCGAACAATCCTCGATTTAATTTAATTTTTTTACCGAAACTATCATAAAATTGTGTATTATATACTACGAATTTTGACCGAAACTAATATTTCAAAAAGTTTCATATAATATAATTTTGAGAAAATATTTTTACATGGACTTCCATCATAGCATTCTCTCATAATATATAGAAATGATCTGCGAAGTTTCGTAACATTTCGAACAATCCTCGATTTAATTTCATTTTTTGACCGAAACTAGTATAAAATTGTGTATAATATACTACGATTTTTGACCGAAACTAGTATTTCAAAAAGTATCATAGAATATAATTTTGAGATATTATTTTTACATGGACTTCCATCATAGCATTCCCTCGTTACATATAGAAAGGATCTGATAAGTTTCGTAGCATTTTGAACAATTGTCGATTTAGTTTAATTTTTTGACCGAAACTAGTATAAAATTGTGTATAATATACTACGAATTTTGACCGAAACTAATATTTCAAAAAGTTTCATATAATATAATTTTGAGAAAATATTTTTACATGGACTTCCATCATAGCATTCCCTCGTAACATATAGAAAGGATCTGAGAAGTTTCGTAGCATTTCGAACAATTCTCGATTTAATTTCATTTTTTGACCGAAACTAGTATAAAATTGTGTATAATATACTACGATATTTGACCGAAACTAGTATTTCAAAAAGAATCATAGAATATAATTTTCAGAAAATATTTTTTACATGGATTTCCATCATAACATTCCCTCGTAACATATAGAAAGGATCTGAGAAGTTTCGTAGCATTTCGAACAATCCTCGATTTAATTTCATTTTTTGTAAAATTGTGTATAATATAATACGATTTTTGACCGAAACTAGTATTTCAAAAAGTTTCCTAGAATATAATTTTGAGATAATATTTTTGTATGGACTTCCATCATAGCATTCCCTCGGAACATATAGAAGGGATCTAAGAAGTTTCGTAGTATTTCGAACAATCCTTGATTTAATTTCATTTTTTGACCGAAACTAGTATAAAATTGTGTATAATATACTACGATTTATGACCGAAACTAGTATTTCAAAAAGTATCATAGAATATAATTTTGAGATATTATTTTTACATGGACTTCCATCATAGCATTCCCTGGTAACATATAGAAAGGATCTAAGAAGTTTCATAGCATTTCGAACAATCCTCGATTTAATTTAATTTTTTTACCGAAACTATCATAAAATTGTGTATAATATACTACGAATTTTGACCGAAACTAATATTTCAAAAAGTTTCATATAATATAATTTTGAGAAAATATTTTTACATGGACTTCCATCATAGCATTCTCTCATAATATATAGAAATGATCTGCGAAGTTTCGTAACATTTTGAACAATCCTCGATTTAATTTCATTTTTTGACCGAAACTAGTATAAAATTGTGTATAACATACTACGATTTTTGACCGAAACTAGTATTTCAAAAAGTATCATAGAATATAATTTTGAGATATTATTTTTACATGGACTTCCATCATAGCATTCCCTCGTTACATATAGAAAGGATCTTAGAAGTTTCGTAGCATTTCGAACAATCGTCGATTTAGTTTAATTTTTTGACCGAAACTAGTATAAAATTGTGTATAATATACTACGAATTATGACCGAAACTAATATTTCAAAAAGTTTCATATAATATAATTTTGAGAAAATATTTTTACATGGACTTCCATCATAGCATTCCCTCGTAACATATAGAAAGGATCTGAGAAGTTTCGTAGCATTTCGAACAATTTTCAATTTAATTTCATTTTTTGACCGAAACTAGTATAAAATTGTGTATAATATACTACGATATTTGACCGAAACTAGTATTTCAAAAAGTTTCATATAATATAATTTTGAGAAAATATTTTTACATGTACTTCCATCATAGCATTCCCTCGTAACATATAGAAAGGATCTGAGAAGTTTCGTAGCATTTCGAACAATTATCGATTTAATTTTATTTTTTGACCAAAACTAGTATTAAATTGTGTATAATATACTACGATATTTGACCGAAACTAGTATTTCAAAAAGAATCATAGAATATAATTTTCAGAAAATATTTTTTACATGGATTTCCATCATAACATTCCCTCGTAACATATAGAAAGGATCTGAGAAGTTTCGTAGAATTTCGAACAATCCTCGATTTAATTTCATTTTTTGTAAAATTGTGTATAATATACTACGATTTTTGACCGAAACTAGTATTTAGAAAAGTTTCCTAGAATATAATTTTGAGATATTATTTTTGTATGGACTTCTATCATAGCATTCCCTCGTAACATATAGAAGGGATCTAAGAAGTTTCGTAGTATTTCGAACAATCCTCGATTTAATTTCATTTTTTGACCTAAACTAGTATAAAATTGTGTATAATATACTACGATTTATGACCGAAACTAGTATTTCAAAAAGTATCATAGAATATAATTTTGAGATATTATTTTTACATGGACTTCCATCATAGCATTCCCTCGTTACATATAGAAAGGATCTGAGAAGTTTCGTAGCATTTCGAACAATCGTCGATTTAATTTAATTTTTTGACCGAAACTAGTATAAAATTGTGTATAATATACTACGAATTATGACCGAAACTAATATTTCAAAAAGTTTCATATAATATAATTTTGAGAAAATATTTTTACATGGACTTCCATCATAGCATTCCCTCGTAACATATAGAAAGGATCTGAGAAGTTTCGTAGCATTTCGAACAATTCTCGATTTAATTTCATTTTTTGACCGGAACTAGTATAAAATTGTGTATAATATACTACGATATTTGACCGAAACTAGTATTTCAAAAAGTATTATAGAATATAATTTTGAGATATTATTTTTACATGTACTTCCATCATAGCATTCCCTCGTAACATATAGAAAGGATCTGAGAAGTTTCTTAGCATTTGGAACAATCCTCGATTTAATTTAATTTTTTGACCGAAACTAGTATAAAATTGTGTATAATATACTACGATTTTTGACCGAAACTAGTATTTCAAAAAGTATCATAGAATATAATTTTGAGATATTATTTTTACATGGACTTCCATCATAGCATTCCCTCGTTACATATAGAAAGGATCTGAGAAGTTTCGTAGCATTTTGAACAATCGTCGATTTAGTTTAATTTTTTGACCGAAACTAGTATAAAATTGTGTATAATATACTACGAATTTTGACCGAAACTAATATTTCAAAAAGTTTCATATAATATAATTTTGAGAAAATATTTTTACATGGACTTCCATCATAGCATTCCCTCGTAACATATAGAAAGGATCTGAGAAGTTTCGTAGCTTTTCGAACAATTCTCGATTTAATTTCATTTTTTGACCGAAACTAGTATAAAATTGTGTATAATATACTACGATATTTGACCGAAACTAGTATTTCAAAAAGAATCATAGAATATAATTTTCAGAAAATATTTTTTACATAGATTTCCATCATAACATTCCATCGTAACATATAGAAAGGATCTGAGAAGTTTCGTAGCATTTCGAACAATCCTCGATTTAATTTCATTTTTTGTAAAATTGTGTATAATATAATACGATTTTTGACCGAAACTAGTATTTCAAAAAGTTTCCTAGAATATAATTTTGAGATAATATTTTTGTATGGACTTCCATCATAGCATTTCCTCGTAACATATAGAAGGGATCTAAGAAGTTTCGTAGTATTTCGAACAATCCTTGATTTAATTTCATTTTTTGACCGAAACTAGTATAAAATTGTGTATAATATACTATGATTTATGACCGAAACTAGTATTTCAAAAAGTATCATAAAATATAATTTTGAGATATTATGTTTACATGGACTTCCATCATAGCATTCCCTCGTAACATATAGAAAGGATCTGAGAAGTTTCATAGCATTTCGAACAATCCTCGATTTAATTTAATTTTTTTACCGAAACTATCATAAAATTGTGTATAATATACTACGATATTTGACCGAAACTAGTATTTCAAAAAGTATTATAGAATATAATTTTGAGAAAATATTTTTACATGGACTTCCATCATAGCATTCCCTCGTAACATATAGAAAGGATCTGAGAAGTTTCTTAGCATTTCGAACAATCCTCGATTTAATTTCATTTTTTGACCGAAACTAGTATAAAATTGTGTATAATATACTACGATTTTTGACCGAAACTAGTATTTCAAAAAGTATCATAGAACATAATTTTGAGATATTATTTTTACATGGACTTCCATCATAGCATTCCCTCGTTACATATAGAAAGGATCTGAGAAGTTTCGTAGCATTTTGAACAATTGTCGATTTAGTTTAATTTTTTGACCGAAACTAGTATAAAATTGTGTATAATATACTACGAATTTTGACCGAAACTAATATTTCAAAAAGTTTCATATAATATAATTTTGATAAAATATTTTTACATGGACTTCCATCATAGCATTCCTTCGTAACATATAGAAAGGATCTGAGAAGTTTCGTAGCATTTCGAACAATTCTCGATTTAATTTCATTTTTTGACCGAAACTAGTATAAAATTGTGTATAATATACTACGATATTTGACCGAAACTAGTATTTCAAAAAGAATCATAGAATATAATTTTCAGAAAATATTTTTTACATGGATTTCCATCATAACATTCCCTCGTAACATATAGAAAGGATCTGAGAAGTTTCGTAGCATTTCGAACAATCCTCGATTTAATTTCATTTTTTGTAAAATTGTGTATAATATAATACGATTTTTGACCGAAACTAGTATTTCAAAAAGTTTCCTAGAATATAATTTTGAGATAATATTTTTGTATGGACTTCCATCATAGCATTCCCTCGTAACATATAGAAGGGATCTAAGAAGTTTCGTAGTATTTCGAACAATCCTTGATTTAATTTCATTTTTTGACCGAAACTAGTATAAAATTGTGTATAATATACTACGATTTATGACCGAAACTAGTATTTCAAAAAGTATCATAGAATATAATTTTGAGATATTATTTTTACATGGACTTCCATCATAGCATTCCCTCGTAACATATAGAAAGGATCTGAGAAGTTTCATAGCATTTCGAACAATCCTCGATTTAATTTAATTTTTTTACCGAAACTATCATAAAATTGTGTATAATATACTACGAATTTTGACCGAAACTAATATTTCAAAAAGTTTCATATAATATAATTTTGAGAAAATATTTTTACATGGACTTCCATCATAGCATTCTCTCATAATATATAGAAATGATCTGCGAAGTTTCGTAACATTTCGAACAATCCTCGATTTAATTTCATTTTTTGACCGAAACTAGTATAAAATTGTGTATAATATACTACGATTTTTGACCGAAACTAGTATTTCAAAAAGTATCATAGAATATAATTTTGAGATATTATTTTTACATGGACTTCCATCATAGCATTCCCTCGTTACATATAGAAAGGATCTGAGAAGTTTCGTAGCATTTTGAACAATCGTCGATTTAGTTTAATTTTTTGACCGAAACTAGTATAAAATTTTGTATAATATACTACGAATTTTGACCGAAACTAATATTTCAAAAAGTTTCATATAATATAATTTTGAGAAAATATTTTTACATGGACTTCCATCATAGCATTCCCTCGTAACATATAGAAAGGATCTGAGAAGTTTCGTAGCATTTCGAACAATTCTCGATTTAATTTCATTTTTTGACCGAAACTAGTATAAAATTGTGTATAATATACTACGATATTTGACCGAAACTAGTATTTCAAAAAGAATCATAGAATATAATTTTCAGAAAATATTTTTTACATGGATTTCCATCATAACATTCCATCGTAACATATAGAAAGGATCTGAGAAGTTTCGTAGCATTTCGAACAATCCTCGATTTAATTTCATTTTTTGTAAAATTGTGTATAATATAATACGATTTTTGACCGAAACTAGTATTTCAAAAATTTTCCTAGAATATAATTTTGAGATAATATTTTTGTATGGACTTCCATCATAGCATTTCCTCGTAACATATAGAAGGGATCTAAGAAGTTTCGTAGTATTTCGAACAATCCTTGATTTAATTTCATTTTTTGACCGAAACTAGTATAAAATTGTGTATAATATACTATGATTTATGACCGAAACTAGTATTTCAAAAAGTATCATAGAATATTATTTTGAGATATTATTTTTACATGGACTTCCATCATAGCATTCCCTCGTAACATATAGAAAGGATCTGAGAAGTTTCATAGCATTTCGAACAATCCTCGATTTAATTTAATTTTTTTACCGAAACTATCATAAAATTGTGTATAATATACTACGATATTTGACCGAAACTAGTATTTCAAAAAGTATTATAGAATATAATTTTGAGAAAATATTTTTACATGGACTTCCATCATAGCATTCCCTCGTAACATATAGAAAGGATCTGAGAAGTTTCTTAGCATTTCGAACAATCCTCGATTTAATTTCATTTTTTGACCGAAACTAGTATAAAATTGTGTATAATATACTACGATTTTTGACCGAAACTAGTATTTCAAAAAGTATCATAGAATATAATTTTGAGATATTATTTTTACATGGACTTCCATCATAGCATTCCCTCGTTACATATAGAAAGGATCTGAGAAGTTTCGTAGCATTTTGAACAATCGTCGATTTAGTTTAATTTTTTGACCGAAACTAGTATAAAATTGTGTATAATATACTACGAATTTTGACCGAAACTAATATTTCAAAAAGTTTCATATAATATAATTTTGAGAAAATATTTTTACATGGACTTCCATCATAGCATTCCCTCGTAACATATAGAAAGGATCTGAGAAGTTTCGTAGCATTTCGAACAATTCTCGATTTAATTTCATTTTTTGACCGAAACTAGTATAAAATTGTGTATAATATACTACGATATTTGACCGAAACTAGTATTTCAAAAAGAATCATAGAATATAATTTTCAGAAAATATTTTTTACATGGATTTCCATCATAACATTCCCTCGTAACATATAGAAAGGATCTGAGAAGTTTCGTAGCATTTCGAACAATCCTCGATTTAATTTCATTTTTTGTAAAATTGTGTATAATATAATACGATTTTTGACCGAAACTAGTATTTCAAAAAGTTTCCTAGAATATAATTTTGAGATAATATTTTTGTATGGACTTCCATCATAGCATTCCCTCGTAACATATAGAAGGGATCTAAGAAGTTTCGTAGTATTTCGAACAATCCTTGATTTAATTTCATTTTTTGACCGAAACTAGTATAAAATTGTGTATAATATACTACGATTTATGACCGAAACTAGTATTTCAAAAAGTATCATAGAATATAATTTTGAGATATTATTTTTACATGGACTTCCATCATAGCATTCCCTCGTAACATATAGAAAGGATCTGAGAAGTTTCATAGCATTTCGAACAATCCTCGATTTAATTTAATTTTTTTACCGAAACTATCATAAAATTGTGTATAATATACTACGAATTTTGACCGAAACTAATATTTCAAAAAGTTTCATATAATATAATTTTGAGAAAATATTTTTACATGGACTTCCATCATAGCATTCTCTCATAATATATAGAAATGATCTGCGAAGTTTCGTAACATTTCGAACAATCCTCGATTTAATTTCATTTTTTGACCGAAACTAGTATAAAATTGTGTATAATATACTACGATTTTTGACCGAAACTAGTATTTCAAAAAGTATCATAGAACATAATTTTGAGATATTATTTTTACATGGACTTCCATCATAGCATTCCCTCGTTACATATAGAAAGGATCTGAGAAGTTTCGTAGCATTTTGAACAATTGTCGATTTAGTTTAATTTTTTGACCGAAACTAGTATAAAATTGTGTATAATATACTACGAATTTTGACCGAAACTAATATTTCAAAAAGTTTCATATAATATAATTTTGATAAAATATTTTTACATGGACTTCCATCATAGCATTCCTTCGTAACATATAGAAAGGATCTGAGAAGTTTCGTAGCATTTCGAACAATTCTCGATTTAATTTCATTTTTTGACCGAAACTAGTATAAAATTGTGTATAATATACTACGATATTTGACCGAAACTAGTATTTCAAAAAGAATCATAGAATATAATTTTCAGAAAATATTTTTTACATGGATTTCCATCATAACATTCCCTCGTAACATATAGAAAGGATCTGAGAAGTTTCGTAGCATTTCGAACAATCCTCGATTTAATTTCATTTTTTGTAAAATTGTGTATAATATAATACGATTTTTGACCGAAACTAGTATTTCAAAAAGTTTCCTAGAATATAATTTTGAGATAATATTTTTGTATGGACTTCCATCATAGCATTCCCTCGTAACATATAGAAGGGATCTAAGAAGTTTCGTAGTATTTCGAACAATCCTTGATTTAATTTCATTTTTTGACCGAAACTAGTATAAAATTGTGTATAATATACTACGATTTATGACCGAAACTAGTATTTCAAAAAGTATCATAGAATATAATTTTGAGATATTATTTTTACATGGACTTCCATCATAGCATTCCCTCGTAACATATAGAAAGGATCTGAGAAGTTTCATAGCATTTCGAACAATCCTCGATTTAATTTAATTTTTTTACCGAAACTATCATAAAATTGTGTATAATATACTACGAATTTTGACCGAAACTAATATTTCAAAAAGTTTCATATAATATAATTTTGAGAAAATATTTTTACATGGACTTCCATCATAGCATTCTCTCATAATATATAGAAATGATCTGCGAAGTTTCGTAACATTTCGAACAATCCTCGATTTAATTTCATTTTTTGACCGAAACTAGTATAAAATTGTGTATAATATACTACGATTTTTGACCGAAACTAGTATTTCAAAAAGTATCATAGAACATAATTTTGAGATATTATTTTTACATGGACTTCCATCATAGCATTCCCTCGTTACATATAGAAAGGATCTGAGAAGTTTCGTAGCATTTTGAACAATTGTCGATTTAGTTTAATTTTTTGACCGAAACTAGTATAAAATTGTGTATAATATACTACGAATTTTGACCGAAACTAATATTTCAAAAAGTTTCATATAATATAATTTTGATAAAATATTTTTACATGGACTTCCATCATAGCATTCCTTCGTAACATATAGAAAGGATCTGAGAAGTTTCGTAGCATTTCGAACAATTCTCGATTTAATTTCATTTTTTGACCGAAACTAGTATAAAATTGTGTATAATATACTACGATATTTGACCGAAACTAGTATTTCAAAAAGAATCATAGAATATAATTTTCAGAAAATATTTTTTACATGGATTTCCATCATAACATTCCCTCGTAACATATAGAAAGGATCTGAGAAGTTTCGTAGCATTTCGAACAATCCTCGATTTAATTTCATTTTTTGTAAAATTGTGTATAATATAATACGATTTTTGACCGAAACTAGTATTTCAAAAAGTTTCCTAGAATATAATTTTGAGATAATATTTTTGTATGGACTTCCATCATAGCATTCCCTCGTAACATATAGAAGGGATCTAAGAAGTTTCGTAGTATTTCGAACAATCCTTGATTTAATTTCATTTTTTGACCGAAACTAGTATAAAATTGTGTATAATATACTACGATTTATGACCGAAACTAGTATTTCAAAAAGTATCATAGAATATAATTTTGAGATATTATTTTTACATGGACTTCCATCATAGCATTCCCTCGTAACATATAGAAAGGATCTGAGAAGTTTCATAGCATTTCGAACAATCCTCGATTTAATTTAATTTTTTTACCGAAACTATCATAAAATTGTGTATAATATACTACGAATTTTGACCGAAACTAATATTTCAAAAAGTTTCATATAATATAATTTTGAGAAAATATTTTTACATGGACTTCCATCATAGCATTCTCTCATAATATATAGAAATGATCTGCGAAGTTTCGTAACATTTCGAACAATCCTCGATTTAATTTCATTTTTTGACCGAAACTAGTATAAAATTGTGTATAATATACTACGATTTTTGACCGAAACTAGTATTTCAAAAAGTATCATAGAACATAATTTTGAGATATTATTTTTACATGGACTTCCATCATAGCATTCCCTCGTTACATATAGAAAGGATCTGAGAAGTTTCGTAGCATTTTGAACAATTGTCGATTTAGTTTAATTTTTTGACCGAAACTAGTATAAAATTGTGTATAATATACTACGAATTTTGACCGAAACTAATATTTCAAAAAGTTTCATATAATATAATTTTGATAAAATATTTTTACATGGACTTCCATCATAGCATTCCTTCGTAACATATAGAAAGGATCTGAGAAGTTTCGTAGCATTTCGAACAATTCTCGATTTAATTTCATTTTTTGACCGAAACTAGTATAAAATTGTGTATAATATACTACGATATTTGACCGAAACTAGTATTTCAAAAAGAATCATAGAATATAATTTTCAGAAAATATTTTTTACATGGATTTCCATCATAACATTCCCTCGTAACATATAGAAAGGATCTGAGAAGTTTCGTAGCATTTCGAACAATCCTCGATTTAATTTCATTTTTTGTAAAATTGTGTATAATATAATACGATTTTTGACCGAAACTAGTATTTCAAAAAGTTTCCTAGAATATAATTTTGAGATAATATTTTTGTATGGACTTCCATCATAGCATTCCCTCGGAACATATAGAAGGGATCTAAGAAGTTTCGTAGTATTTCGAACAATCCTTGATTTAATTTCATTTTTTGACCGAAACTAGTATAAAATTGTGTATAATATACTACGATTTATGACCGAAACTAGTATTTCAAAAAGTATCATAGAATATAATTTTGATATATTATTTTTACATGGACTTCCATCATAGCATTCCCTCGTAACATATAGAAAGGATCTAAGAAGTTTCATAGCATTTCGAACAATCCTCGATTTAATTTAATTTTTTTACCGAAACTATCATAAAATTGTGTATAATATACTACGAATTTTGACCGAAACTAATATTTCAAAAAGTTTCATATAATATAATTTTGAGAAAATATTTTTACATGGACTTCCATCATAGCATTCTCTCATAATATATAGAAATGATCTGCGAAGTTTCGTAACATTTTGAACAATCCTCGATTTAATTTCATTTTTTGACCGAAACTAGTATAAAATTGTGTATAACATACTACGATTTTTGACCGAAACTAGTATTTCAAAAAGTATCATAGAATATAATTTTGAGATATTATTTTTACATGGACTTCCATTATAGAATTCCCTCGTTACATATAGAAAGGATCTTAGAAGTTTCGTAGCATTTCGAACAATCGTCGATTTAGTTTAATTTTTTGACCGAAACTAGTATAAAATTGTGTATAATATACTACGAATTATGACCGAAACTATTATTTCAAAAAGTTTCATATAATATAATTTTGAGAAAATATTTTTACATGGACTTCCATCATAGCATTCCCTCGTAACATATAGAAAGGATCTGAGAAGTTTCGTAGCATTTCGAACAATTTTCAATTTAATTTCATTTTTTGACCGAAACTAGTATAAAATTGTGTATAATATACTACGATATTTGACCGAAACTAGTATTTCAAAAAGAATCATAGAATATAATTTTCAGAAAATATTTTTTACATGGATTTCCATCATAACATTCCCTCGTAACATATAGAAAGGATCTGAGAAGTTTCGTAGCATTTCGAACAATCCTCGATTTAATTTCATTTTTTGTAAAATTGTGTATAATATAATACGATTTTTGACCGAAACTAGTATTTCAAAAAGTTTCCTAGAATATAATTTTGAGATAATATTTTTGTATGGACTTCCATCATAGCATTCCCTCGGAACATATAGAAGGGATCTAAGAAGTTTCGTAGTATTTCGAACAATCCTTGATTTAATTTCATTTTTTGACCGAAACTAGTATAAAATTGTGTATAATATACTACGATTTATGACCGAAACTAGTATTTCAAAAAGTATCATAGAATATAATTTTGAGATATTATTTTTACATGGACTTCCATCATAGCATTCCCTCGTAACATATAGAAAGGATCTGAGAAGTTTCATAGCATTTCGAACAATCCTCGATTTAATTTAATTTTTTTACCGAAACTATCATAAAATTGTGTATAACATACTACGATTTTTGACCGAAACTAGTATTTCAAAAAGTATCATAGAATATAATTTTGAGATATTATTTTTACATGGACTTCCATCATAGCATTCCCTCATTACATATAGAAAGGATCTTAGAAGTTTCGTAGCATTTCGAACAACCGTCGATTTAGTTTAATTTTTTGACCGAAACTAGTATAAAATTGTGTATAATATACTACGAATTATGACCGAAACTAATATTTCAAAAAGTTTCATATAATATAATTTTGAGAAAATATTTTTACATGGACTTCCATCATAGCATTCCCTCGTAACATATAGAAAGGATCTAAGAAGTTTTGTAACATTTCGAACAATCCTCGATTTAATTTCATTTTTTGACCAAAACTAGTATAAAATTGTGTATAATATACTACGAATTTTGACCGAAACTAATATTTCAAAAAGTTTCATATAATATAATTTTGAGAAAATATTTTTACATGGACTTCCATCATAGCATTCCCTCGTAACATATAGAAAGGATCTGAGAAGTTTCTTAGCATTTCGAACAATTCTCGATTTAATTTCATTTTTTGACCGAAACTAGTATAAAATTGTGTATAATATACTACGATATTTGACCGAAACTAGTATTTCAAAAAGTATTATAGAATATAATTTTGAGATATTATTTTTACATGTACTTCCATCATAGCATTCCCTCGTAACATATAGAAAGGATCTGAGAAGTTTCGTAGCATCTCGAACAATTCTCGATTTAATTTCATTTTTTGACCGAAAATAGTATAAAATTGTGTATAATATACTACGATATTTGACCGAAACTAGTATTTCAAAAAGTTTCATATAATATAATTTTGAGAAAATATTTTTACATGGACTTCCATCATAGCATTCCCTCGTAACATATAGAACGGATCTGAGATGTTTCGTAGCATTTCAAACAATTCTCGATTTAATTTCATTTTTTGACCGAAACTAGTATAAAATTGTGTACAATATACTACGATATTTGACCGAAACTAGTATTTCAAAAAGTATTATAGAATATAATTTTGAGATATTATTTTTACATGTACTTCCATCATAGCATTCCCTCGTAACATATAGAAAGGATCTGAGAAGTTTCGCAGCATTTCGAACAATCCTCGATTTAATTTAATTTTTTGACCGAAACTAGTATAAAATTGTGTATAATATACTACGAATTATGACCGAAACTAATATTTCAAAAAGTTTCATATAATATAATTTTGAGAAAATATTTTTACATGGACTTCCATCATAGCATTCCCTCGTAACATATAGAAAGGATCTGAGAAGTTTCGTAGCATTTCGAACAATCCTCGATTTAATTTCATTTTTTGTAAAATTCTGTATAATATACTACGATTTTTGACCGAAACTAGTATTTAGAAAAGTTTCCTAGAATATAATTTTGAGATATTATTTTTGTATGGACTTCTATCATAGCATTCCCTCGTAACATATAGAAGGGATCTAAGAATTTTCGTAGTGTTTCGAACAATCCTCGATTTAATTTCATTTTTTGACCGAAACTAGTATAAAATTGTGTATAATATACTACGATTTATGACTGAAACTAGTATTTCAAAAAGTATCATAGAATATAATTTTGAGATATTATTTTTACATGGACTTCCATCATAGCATTCCCTCGTAACATATAGAAAGGATCTGAGAAGTTTCGTAGCATTTCGAACAATCCTCGATTTAATTTAATTTTTTTACCGAAACTATTATAAAATTGTGTATAATATACTACGAATTTTGACCGAAACTAATATTTCAAAAAGTTTCATATAATATAATTTTGAGAAAATATTTTTACATGGACTTCCATCATAGCATTCTCTCATAATATATAGAAATGATCTGCGAAGTTTCGTAACATTTCGAACAATCCTCGATTTAATTTCATTTTTTGACCGAAACTAGTATAAAATTGTGTATAATATACTACGATTTTGGACCGAAACTAGTATTTCAAAAAGTATCATAGAATATAATTTTGAGATATTATTTTTACATGGACTTCCATCATAGCATTCCCTCGTTACATATAGAAAGGATCTGAGAAGTTTCGTAGCATTTCGAACAATCGTCGATTTAATTTAATTTTTTGACCGAAACTAGTATAAAATTGTGTATAATATACTACGATTTATGACCGAAACTAATATTTCAAAAAGTTTCATATAATATAATTTTGAGAAAATATTTTTACATGGACTTCCATCATAGCATTCCCTCGTAACATATAGAAAGGATCTAAGAAGTTTTGTAACATTTCGAACAATCCTCAATTTAATTTCATTTTTTGACCGAAACAAGTATAAAATTGTGTATAATATACTACGAATTTTGACCGAAACTAATATTTCAAAAAGTTTCATATAATATAATTTTGAGAAAATATTTTTACATGTACTTCCATCATAGCATTCCCTCGTAACATATAGAAAGGATCTGAGAAGTTTCGTAGCATTTCGAACAATTCTCGATTTAATTTTATTTTTTGACCAAAACTAGTATTAAATTGTGTATAATATACTACGATATTTGACTGAAACTAGTATTTCAAAAAGAATCATAGAATATAATTTTCAGAAAATATCTTTTACATGGATTTCCATCATAACATTCCCTCGTAACATATAGAAAGGATCTGAGAAGTTTCGTAGCATTTCGAACAATCCTCGATTTAATTTCATTTTTTGTAAAATTGTGTATAATATACTACGATTTTTGACCGAAACTAGTATTTAGAAAAGTTTCCTAGAATATAATTTTGAGATATTATTTTTGTATGGACTTCTATCATAGCATTCCCTCGTAACATATAGAAGGGATCTAAGAAGTTTCGTAGTATTTCGAACAATCCTCGATTTAATTTCATTTTTTGACCTAAACTAGTATAAAATTGTGTATAATATACTACGATTTATGACCGAAACTAGTATTTCAAAAAGTATCATAGAATATAATTTTGAGATATTATTTTTACATGGACTTCCATCATAGCATTCCCTCGTAACATATAGAAAGGATCTGAGAAGTTTCGTAGCATTTCGAACAATCCTCGATTTAATTTAATTTTTTTACCGAAACTATTATAAAATTGTGTATAATATACTACGAATTTTGACCGAAACTAATATTTCAAAAAGATTCATATAATATAATTTTGAGAAAATATTTTTATATGGACTTCCATCATAGCATTCTCTTATAATATATAGAAATGATCTGCGAAGTTTCGTAACATTTCGAACAATCCTCGATTTAATTTCATTTTTTGACCGAAACTAGTATAAAATTGTGTATAATATACTACGATTTTTGACCGAAACTAGTATTTCAAAAAGTATCATAGAATATAATTTTGAGATATTATTTTTACATGGACTTCCATCATAGCATTCCCTCGTTACATATAGAAAGGATCTGAGAAGTTTCGTAGCATTTCGAACAATCGTCGATTTAATTTAATTTTTTGACCGAAACTAGTATAAAATTGTGTATAATATACTACGAATTATGACCGAAACTAATATTTCAAAAAGTTTCATATAATATAATTTTGAGAAAATATTTTTACATGGACTTCCATCATAGCATTCCCTCGTAACATATAGAAAGGATCTGAGAAGTTTCGTAGCATTTCGAACAATTCTCGATTTAATTTCATTTTTTGACCGAAACTAGTATAAAATTGTGTATAATATACTACGATATTTGACCGAAACTAGTATTTCAAAAAGTATCATAGAATATAATTTTGAGATATTATTTTTACATGGACTTCCATCATAGCATTCCCTCGTTACATATAGAAAGGATCTGAGAAGTTTCGTAGCATTTCGAACAATCGTCGATTTAATTTAATTTTTTGACCGAAACTAGTATAAAATTGTGTATAATATACTACGATTTATGACCGAAACTAATATTTCAAAAAGTTTCATATAATATAATTTTGAGAAAATATTTTTACATGGACTTCCATCATAGCATTCCCTCGTAACATATAGAAAGGATCTGAGAAGTTTTGTAACATTTCGAACAATCCTCAATTTAATTTCATTTTTTGACCGAAACAAGTATAAAATTGTGTATAATATACTACGAATTTTGACCGAAACTAATATTTCAAAAAGTTTCATATAATATAATTTTGAGAAAATATTTTTACATGTACTTCCATCATAGCATTCCCTCGTAACATATAGAAAGGATCTGAGAAGTTTCGTAGCATTTCGAACAATTCTCGATTTAATTTTATTTTTTGACCAAAACTAGTATTAAATTGTGTATAATATACTACGATATTTGACTGAAACTAGTATTTCAAAAAGAATCATAGAATATAATTTTCAGAAAATATCTTTTACATGGATTTCCATCATAACATTCCCTCGTAACATATAGAAAGGATCTGAGAAGTTTCGTAGCATTTCGAACAATCCTCGATTTAATTTCATTTTTTGTAAAATTGTGTATAATATACTACGATTTTTGACCGAAACTAGTATTTAGAAAAGTTTCCTAGAATATAATTTTGAGATATTATTTTTGTATGGACTTCTATCATAGCATTCCCTCGTAACATATAGAAGGGATCTAAGAAGTTTCGTAGTATTTCGAACAATCCTCGATTTAATTTCATTTTTTGACCTAAACTAGTATAAAATTGTGTATAATATACTACGATTTATGACCGAAACTAGTATTTCAAAAAGTATCATAGAATATAATTTTGAGATATTATTTTTACATGGACTTCCATCATAGCATTCCCTCGTAACATATAGAAAGGATCTGAGAAGTTTCGTAGCATTTCGAACAATCCTCGATTTAATTTAATTTTTTTACCGAAACTATTATAAAATTGTGTATAATATACTACGAATTTTGACCGAAACTAATATTTCAAAAAGATTCATATAATATAATTTTGAGAAAATATTTTTATATGGACTTCCATCATAGCATTCTCTTATAATATATAGAAATGATCTGCGAAGTTTCGTAACATTTCGAACAATCCTCGATTTAATTTCATTTTTTGACCGAAACTAGTATAAAATTGTGTATAATATACTACGATTTTTGACCGAAACTAGTATTTCAAAAAGTATCATAGAATATAATTTTGAGATATTATTTTTACATGGACTTCCATCATAGCATTCCCTCGTTACATATAGAAAGGATCTGAGAAGTTTCGTAGCATTTCGAACAATCGTCGATTTAATTTAATTTTTTGACCGAAACTAGTATAAAATTGTGTATAATATACTACGAATTATGACCGAAACTAATATTTCAAAAAGTTTCATATAATATAATTTTGAGAAAATATTTTTACATGGACTTCCATCATAGCATTCCCTCGTAACATATAGAAAGGATCTGAGAAGTTTCGTAGCATTTCGAACAATTCTCGATTTAATTTCATTTTTTGACCGAAACTAGTATAAAATTGTGTATAATATACTACGATATTTGACCGAAACTAGTATTTCAAAAAGTATCATAGAATATAATTTTGAGATATTATTTTTACATGGACTTCCATCATAGCATTCCCTCGTTACATATAGAAAGGATCTGAGAAGTTTCGTAGCATTTCGAACAATCGTCGATTTAATTTAATTTTTTGACCGAAACTAGTATAAAATTGTGTATAATATACTACGAATTATGACCGAAACTAATATTTCAAAAAGTTTCATATAATATAATTTTGAGAAAATATTTTTACATGGACTTCCATCATAGCATTCCCTCGTAACATATAGAAAGGATCTGAGAAGTTTTGTAACATTTCGAACAATCCTCAATTTAATTTCATTTTTTGACCGAAACTAGTATAAATTTGTGTATAATATACTACGAATTTTGACCGAAACTAATATTTCAAAAAGTTTCATATAATATAATTTTGAGAAAATATTTTTACATGTACTTCCATCATAGCATTCCCTCGTAACATATAGAAAGGATCTGAGAAGTTTCGTAGCATTTCGAACAATTCTCGATTTAATTTCATTTTTTGACCAAAACTAGTATTAAATTGTGTATAATATACTACGATATTTGACCGAAACTAGTATTTCAAAAAGAATCATAGAATATAATTTTCAGAAAATATTTTTTACATGGATTTCCATCATAACATTCCCTCGTAACATATAGAAAGGATCTGAGAAGTTTCGTAGAATTTCGAACAATCCTCGATTTAATTTCATTTTTTGTAAAATTGTGTATAATATACTACGATTTTTGACCGAAACTAGTATTTAGAAAAGTTTCCTAGAATATAATTTTGAGATATTATTTTTGTATGGACTTCTATCATAGCATTCCCTCGTAACATATAGAAGGGATCTAAGAAGTTTCGTAGTATTTCGAACAATCCACGATTTAATTTCATTTTTTGACCTAAACTAGTATAAAATTGTGTATAATATACTACGATTTATGACCGAAACTAGTATTTCAAAAAGTATCATAGAATATAATTTTGAGATATTATTTTTACATGGACTTCCATCATAGCATTCCCTCGTAACATATAGAAAGGATCTGAGAAGTTTCGTAGCATTTCGAACAATCCTCGATTTAATTTAATTTTTTTACCGAAACTATTATAAAATTGTGTATAATATACTACGAATTTTGACCGAAACTAATATTTCAAAAAGATTCATATAATATAATTTTGAGAAAATATTTTTATATGGACTTCCATCATAGCATTCTCTTATAATATATAGAAATGATCTGCGAAGTTTCGTAACATTTCGAACAATCCTCGATTTAATTTCATTTTTTGACCGAAACTAGTATAAAATTGTGTATAATATACTACGATTTTTGACCGAAACTAGTATTTCAAAAAGTATCATAGAATATAATTTTGAGATATTATTTTTACATGGACTTCCATCATAGCATTCCCTCGTTACATATAGAAAGGATCTGAGAAGTTTCGTAGCATTTCGAACAATCGTCGATTTAATTTAATTTTTTGACCGAAACTAGTATAAAATTGTGTATAATATACTACGAATTATGACCGAAACTAATATTTCAAAAAGTTTCATATAATATAATTTTGAGAAAATATTTTTACATGGACTTCCATCATAGCATTCTCTCGTAACATATAGAAAGGATCTGAGAAGTTTCGTAGCATTTCGAACAATTCTCGATTTAATTTCATTTTTTGACCGAAACTAGTATAAAATTGTGTATAATATACTACGATATTTGACCGAAACTAGTATTTCACAAAGTATCATAGAATATAATTTTGAGATATTATTTTTACATGGACTTCCATCATAGCATTCCCTCGTTACATATAGAAAGGATCTGAGAAGTTTCGTAGCATTTCGAACAATCGTCGATTTAATTTAATTTTTTGACCGAAACTAGTATAAAATTGTGTATAATATACTACGAATTATGACCGAAACTAATATTTCAAAAAGTTTCATATAATATAATTTTGAGAAAATATTTTTACATGGACTTCCATCATAGCATTCCCTCGTAACATATAGAAAGGATCTGAGAAGTTTCGTAGCATTTCGAACAATTCTCGATTTAATTTCATTTTTTGACCGAAACTAGTATAAAATTGTGTATAATATACTACGATATTTGACCGAAACTAGTATTTCACAAAGTATCATAGAATATAATTTTGAGATATTATTTTTACATGGACTTCCATCATAGCATTCCCTCGTTACATATAGAAAGGATCTGAGAAGTTTCGTAGCATTTCGAACAATCGTCGATTTAATTTAATTTTTTGACCGAAACTAGTATAAAATTGTGTATAATATACTACGAATTATGACCGAAACTAATATTTCAAAAAGTTTCATATAATATAATTTTGAGAAAATATTTTTACATGGACTTCCATCATAGCATTCCCTCGTAACATATAGAAAGGATCTGAGAAGTTTCGTAGCATTTCGAACAATTCTCGATTTAATTTCATTTTTTGACCGAAACTAGTATAAAATTGTGTATAATATACTACGATATTTGACCGAAACTAGTATTTCACAAAGTATCATAGAATATAATTTTGAGATATTATTTTTACATGGACTTCCATCATAGCATTCCCTCGTTACATATAGAAAGGATCTGAGAAGTTTCGTAGCATTTCGAACAATCGTCGATTTAATTTAATTTTTTGACCGAAACTAGTATAAAATTGTGTATAATATACTACGAATTATGACCGAAACTAATATTTCAAAAAGTTTCATATAATATAATTTTGAGAAAATATTTTTACATGGACTTCCATCATAGCATTCCCTCGTAACATATAGAAAGGATCTGAGAAGTTTCGTAGCATTTCGAACAATTCTCGATTTAATTTCATTTTTTGACCGAAACTAGTATAAAATTGTGTATAATATACTACGATATTTGACCGAAACTAGTATTTCAAAAAGTATCATAGAATATAATTTTGAGATATTATTTTTACATGGACTTCCATCATAGCATTCCCTCGTTACATATAGAAAGGATCTGAGAAGTTTCGTAGCATTTCGAACAATCGTCGATTTAATTTAATTTTTTGACCGAAACTAGTATAAAATTGTGTATAATATACTACGAATTATGACCGAAACTAATATTTCAAAAAGTTTCATATAATATAATTTTGAGAAAATATTTTTACATGGACTTCCATCATAGCATTCCCTCGTAACATATAGAAAGGATTTGAGAAGTTTTGTAACATTTCGAACAATCCTCAATTTAATTTCATTTTTTGACCGAAACTAGTATAAAATTGTGTATAATATACTACGAATTTTGACCGAAACTAATATTTCAAAAAGTTTCATATAATATAATTTTGAGAAAATATTTTTACATGTACTTCCATCATAGCATTCCCTCGTAACATATAGAAAGGATCTGAGAAGTTTCGTAGCATTTCGAACAATTCTCGATTTAATTTTATTTTTTGACCAAAACTAGTATTAAATTGTGTATAATATACTACGATATTTGACCGAAACTAGTATTTCAAAAAGAATCATAGAATATAATTTTCAGAAAATATTTTTTACATGGATTTCCATCATAACATTCCCTCGTAACATATAGAAAGGATCTGAGAAGTTTCGTAGAATTTCGAACAATCCTCGATTTAATTTCATTTTTTGTAAAATTGTGTATAATATACTACGATTTTTGACCGAAACTAGTATTTAGAAAAGTTTCCTAGAATATAATTTTGAGATATTATTTTTGTATGGACTTCTATCATAGCATTCCCTCGTAACATATAGAAGGGATCTAAGAAGTTTCGTAGTATTTCGAACAATCCACGATTTAATTTCATTTTTTGACCTAAACTAGTATAAAATTGTGTATAATATACTACGATTTATGACCGAAACTAGTATTTCAAAAAGTATCATAGAATATAATTTTGAGATATTATTTTTACATGGACTTCCATCATAGCATTCCCTCGTAACATATAGAAAGGATCTGAGAAGTTTCGTAGTATTTCGAACAATCCTCGATTTAATTTAATTTTTTTACCGAAACTATTATAAAATTGTGTATAATATACTACGAATTTTGACCGAAACTAATATTTCAAAAAGATTCATATAATATAATTTTGAGAAAATATATTTACATGGACTTCCATCATAGAATTCTCTTATAATATATAGAAATGATCTGCGAAGTTTCGTAACATTTCGAACAATCCTCGATTTAATTTCATTTTTTGACCGAAACTAGTATAAAATTGTGTATAATATACTACGATTTTTGACCGAAACTAGTATTTCAAAAAGTATCATAGAATATAATTTTGAGATATTATTTTTACATGGACTTCCATCATAGCATTCCCTCGTTACATATAGAAAGGATCTGAGAAGTTTCGTAGCATTTCGAACAATCGTCGATTTAATTTAATTTTTTGACCGAAACTAGTATAAAATTGTGTATAATATACTACGAATTATGACCGAAACTAATATTTCAAAAAGTTTCATATAATATAATTTTGAGAAAATATTTTTACATGGACTTCCATCATAGCATTCCCTCGTAACATATAGAAAGGATCTGAGAAGTTTCGTAGCATTTCGAACAATTCTCGATTTAATTTCATTTTTTGACCGAAACTAGTATAAAATTGTGTATAATATACTACGATATTTGACCGAAACTAGTATTTCAAAAAGTATTATAGAATATAATTTTGAGATATTATTTTTACATGTACTTCCATCATAGCATTCCCTCGTAACATATAGAAAGGATCTGAGAAGTTTCTTAGCATTTCGAACAATCCTCGATTTAATTTAATTTTTTGACCGAAACTAGTATAAAATTGTGTATAATATACTACGATTTTTGACCGAAACTAGTATTTCAAAAAGTATCATAGAATATAATTTTGAGATATTATTTTTACATGGACATCCATCATAGCATTCCCTCGTTACATATAGAAAGGATCTGAGAAGTTTCGTAGCATTTTGAACAATCGTCGATTTAGTTTAATTTTTTGACCGAAACTAGTATAAAATTGTGTATAATATACTACGAATTTTGACCGAAACTAATATTTCAAAAAGTTTCATATAATATAATTTTGAGAAAATATTTTTACATGGACTTCCATCATAGCATTCCCTCGTAACATATAGAAAGGATCTGAGAAGTTTCGTTGCATTTCGAACAATTCTCGATTTAATTTCATTTTTTGACCGAAACTAGTATAAAATTGTGTATAATATACTACGATATTTGACCGAAACTAGTATTTCAAAAAGTATCATAGAATATAATTTTGAGATATTATTTTTACATGGACTTCCATCATAGCATTCCCTCGTGACATATAGAAAGGATCTGAGAAGTTTCATAGCATTTCGAACAATCCTCGATTTAATTTAATTTTTTTACCGAAACTATCATTAAATTGTGTATAATATACTACGATATTTGACCGAAACTAGTATTTCAAAAAGTATTATAGAATATAATTTTGAGAAAATATTTTTACATGGACTTCCATCATAGCATTACCTCGTAACATATAGAAAGGATCTGAGAAGTTTCTTAGCATTTCGAACAATCCTTGATTTAATTTCATTTTTTGACCGAAACTAGTATAAAATTGTGTATAATATACTACGATTTTTGACCGAAACTAGTATTTCAAAAAGAATCATAGAATATAATTTTCAGAAAATATTTTTTACATGGATTTCCATCATAACATTCCATCGTAACATATAGAAAGGATCTGAGAAGTTTCGTAGCATTTCGAACAATCCTCGATTTAATTTCATTTTTTGTAAAATTGTGTATAATATAATACGATTTTTGACCGAAACTAGTATTTCAAAAAGTTTCCTAGAATATAATTTTGAGATAATATTTTTGTATGGACTTCCATCATAGCATTTCCTCGTAACATATAGAAGGGATCTAAGAAGTTTCGTAGTATTTCGAACAATCCTTGATTTAATTTCATTTTTTGACCGAAACTAGTATAAAATTGTGTATAATATACTATGATTTATGACCGAAACTAGTATTTCAAAAAGTATCATAGAATATAATTTTGAGATATTATTTTTACATGGACTTCCATCATAGCATTCCCTCGTGACATATAGAAAGGATCTGAGAAGTTTCATAGCATTTCGAACAATCCTCGATTTAATTTAATTTTTTTACCGAAACTATCATTAAATTGTGTATAATATACTACGATATTTGACCGAAACTAGTATTTCAAAAAGTATTATAGAATATAATTTTGAGAAAATATTTTTACATGGACTTCCATCATAGCATTACCTCGTAACATATAGAAAGGATCTGAGAAGTTTCTTAGCATTTCGAACAATCCTTGATTTAATTTCATTTTTTGACCGAAACTAGTATAAAATTGTGTATAATATACTACGATTTTTGACCGAAACTAGTATTTCAAAAAGTATCATAGAATATAATTTTGAGATATTATTTTTACATGGACTTCCATCATAGCATTCCCTCGTTACATATAGAAAGGATCTGAGAAGTTTCGTAGCATTTTGAACAATCGTCGATTTAGTTTAATTTTTTGACCGAAACTAGTATAAAATTGTGTATAATATACTACGAATTTTGACCGAAACTAATATTTCAAAAAGTTTCATATAATATAATTTTGAGAAAATATTTTTACATGGACTTCCATCATAGCATTCCCTCGTAACATATAGAAAGGATCTGAGAAGTTTCGTAGCATTTCGAACAATTCTCGATTTAATTTCATTTTTTGACCGAAACTAGTATAAAATTGTGTATAATATACTACGATATTTGACCGAAACTAGTATTTCAAAAAGAATCATAGAATATAATTTTCAGAAAATATTTTTTACATGGATTTCCATCATAACATTCCCTCGTAACATATAGAAAGGATCTGAGAAGTTTCGTAGCATTTCGAACAATCCTCGATTTAATTTCATTTTTTGTAAAATTGTGTATAATATAATACGATTTTTGACCGAAACTAGTATTTCAAAATGTTTCCTAGAATATAATTTTGAGATAATATTTTTGTATGGACTTCCATCATAGCATTCCCTCGTAACATATAGAAGGGATCTAAGAAGTTTCGTAGTATTTCGAACAATCCTTGATTTAATTTCATTTTTTGATCGAAACTAGTATAAAATTATGTATAATATACTACGATTTATGACCGAAACTAGTATTTCAAAAAGTATCATAGAATATAATTTTGAGATATTATTTTTACATGGACTTCCATCATAGCATTCCCTCGTAACATATAGAAAGGATCTGAGAAGTTTCATAGCATTTCGAACAATCCTCGATTTAATTTAATTTTTTTACCGAAACTATCATAAAATTGTGTATAATATACTTCGAATTTTGACCGAAACTAATATTTCAAAAAGATTCATATAATATAATTTTGAGAAAATATTTTTACATGGACTTCCATCATAGCATTCCCTCGTAACATATAGAAAGGATCTGAGAAGTTTCGTTGCATTTCGAACAATTCTCGATTTAATTTCATTTTTTGACCGAAACTAGTATAAAATTGTGTATAATATACTACGATATTTGACCGAAACTAGTATTTCAAAAAGTATCATAGAATATAATTTTGAGATATTATTTTTACATGGACTTCCATCATAGCATTCCCTCGTGACATATAGAAAGGATCTGAGAAGTTTCATAGCATTTCGAACAATCCTCGATTTAATTTAATTTTTTTACCTAAACTATCATTAAATTGTGTATAATATACTACGATATTTGACCGAAACTAGTATTTCAAAAAGTATTATAGAATATAATTTTGAGAAAATATTTTTACATGGACTTCCATCATAGCATTACCTCGTAACATATAGAAAGGATCTGAGAAGTTTCTTAGCATTTCGAACAATCCTTGATTTAATTTCATTTTTTGACCGAAACTAGTATAAAATTGTGTATAATATACTACGATTTTTGACCGAAACTAGTATTTCAAAAAGAATCATAGAATATAATTTTCAGAAAATATTTTTTACATGGATTTCCATCATAACATTCCATCGTAACATATAGAAAGGATCTGAGAAGTTTCGTAGCATTTCGAACAATCCTCGATTTAATTTCATTTTTTGTAAAATTGTGTATAATATAATACGATTTTTGACCGAAACTAGTATTTCAAAAAGTTTCCTAGAATATAATTTTGAGATAATATTTTTGTATGGACTTCCATCATAGCATTTCCTCGTAACATATAGAAGGGATCTAAGAAGTTTCGTAGTATTTCGAACAATCCTTGATTTAATTTCATTTTTTGACCGAAACTAGTATAAAATTGTGTATAATATACTATGATTTATGACCGAAACTAGTATTTCAAAAAGTATCATAGAATATAATTTTGAGATATTATTTTTACATGGACTTCCATCATAGCATTCCCTCGTGACATATAGAAAGGATCTGAGAAGTTTCATAGCATTTCGAACAATCCTCGATTTAATTTAATTTTTTTAACGAAACTATCATTAAATTGTGTATAATATACTACGATATTTGACCGAAACTAGTATTTCAAAAAGTATTATAGAATATAATTTTGAGAAAATATTTTTACATGGACTTCCATCATAGCATTACCTCGTAACATATAGAAAGGATCTGAGAAGTTTCTTAGCATTTCGAACAATCCTTGATTTAATTTCATTTTTTGACCGAAACTAGTATAAAATTGTGTATAATATACTACGATTTTTGACCGAAACTAGTATTTCAAAAAGTATCATAGAATATAATTTTGAGATATTATTTTTACATGGACTTCCATCATAGCATTCCCTCGTTACATATAGAAAGGATCTGAGAAGTTTCGTAGCATTTTGAACAATCGTCGATTTAGTTTAATTTTTTGACCGAAACTAGTATAAAATTGTGTATAATATACTACGAATTTTGACCGAAACTAATATTTCAAAAAGTTTCATATAATATAATTTTGAGAAAATATTTTTACATGGACTTCCATCATAGCATTCCCTCGTAACATATAGAAAGGATCTGAGAAGTTTCGTAGCATTTCGAACAATTCTCGATTTAATTTCATTTTTTGACCGAAACTAGTATAAAATTGTGTATAATATACTACGATATTTGACCGAAACTAGTATTTCAAAAAGAATCATAGAATATAATTTTCAGAAAATATTTTTTACATGGATTTCCATCATAACATTCCCTCGTAACATATAGAAAGGATCTGAGAAGTTTCGTAGCATTTCGAACAATCCTCGATTTAATTTCATTTTTTGTAAAATTGTGTATAATATAATACGATTTTTGACCGAAACTAGTATTTCAAAATGTTTCCTAGAATATAATTTTGAGATAATATTTTTGTATGGACTTCCATCATAGCATTCCCTCGTAACATATAGAAGGGATCTAAGAAGTTTCGTAGTATTTCGAACAATCCTTGATTTAATTTCATTTTTTGATCGAAACTAGTATAAAATTATGTATAATATACTACGATTTATGACCGAAACTAGTATTTCAAAAAGTATCATAGAATATAATTTTGAGATATTATTTTTACATGGACTTCCATCATAGCATTCCCTCGTAACATATAGAAAGGATCTGAGAAGTTTCATAGCATTTCGAACAATCCTCGATTTAATTTAATTTTTTTACCGAAACTATCATAAAATTGTGTATAATATACTTCGAATTTTGACCGAAACTAATATTTCAAAAAGTTTCATATAATATAATTTTGAGAAAATATTTTTACATGGACTTCCATCATAGCATTCTCTCAAAATATATAGAAATGATCTGCGAAGTTTCGTAACATTTCGAACAATCCTCGATTTAATTTCATTTTTTGACCGAAACTAGTATAAAATTGTGTATAATATACTACGATTTTTAACCGAAACTAGTATTTCAAAAAGTATCATAGAATATAATTTTGAGATATTATTTTTACATGGACTTCCATCATAGCATTCCCTCGTTACATATAGAAAGGATCTGAGAAGTTTCGTAGCATTTTGAACAATCGTCGATTTAGTTTAATTTTTTGACCGAAACTAGTATAAAATTGTGTATAATATACTACGAATTTTGACCGAAACTAATATTTCAAAAAGTTTCATATAATATAATTTTGAGAAAATATTTTTACATGGACTTCCATCATAGCATTCCCTCGTAACATATAGAAAGGATCTGAGAAGTTTCGTAGCATTTCGAACAATCCTCGATTTAATTTCATTTTTTGACCGAAACTAGTATAAAATTGTGTATAATATACTACGAATTTTGACCGAAACTAATATTTCAAAAAGTTTCATATAATATAATTTTGAGAAAATATTTTTACATGGACTTCCATCATAGCATTCCCTCGTAACATATAGAAAGGATCTAAGAAGTTTTGTAACATTTCGAACAATCCTCGATTTAATTTAATTTTTTGACAGAAACTAGTATAAAATTGTGTATAATATACTACGAATTTTGACCGAAGCTAATATTTCAAAAAGTTTCATATAATATAATTTTGAGAATTTTTTTTTACATGGACTTCCATCATAGCATTCCCTCGTAACATATAGAAAGGATCTGAGAAGTTTCGTAGCATTTCGAACAATTCTCAATTTAATTTCATTTTTTGACCGAAACTAGTATAAAATTGTGTATAATATACTACGATTTTTGACCGAAACTAGTATTTCCAAAAGTGTCATAGAATATAATTTTGAGATATTATTTTTACATGGACTTCCATCATAGCATTCCCTCGTTACATATAGAAAGGATCTGAGAAGTTTCGTAGCATTTCGAACAATCGTCGATTTAGTTTAATTTTTTGACCGAAACTAGTATAAAATTGTGTATAATATACTACGAATTATGACCGAAACTAATATTTCAAAAAGTTTCATATAATATAATTTTGAGAAAATATTTTTACATGGACTTCCATCATAGCATTCCCTCGTAACATATAGAAAGGATCTAAGAAGTTTTGTAACATTTCGAACAATCCTCGATTTAATTTCATTTTTTGACCGAAACTAGTATAAAATTGTGTATAATATACTACGAATTTTGACCGAAACTAATATTTCAAAAAGTTTCATATAATATAATTTTGAGAAAATATTTTTACATGGACTTCCATCATAGCATTCCCTCGTAACATATAGAAAGGATCTGAGAAGTTTCGTAGCATTTCGAACAATTCTCGATTTAATTTCATTTTTTGACCGAAACTAGTATAAAATTGTGTATAATATACTACGATATTTGACCGAAACTAGTATTTCAAAAAGTATTATAAAATATAATTTTGAGATATTATTTTTACATGTACATCCATCATAGCATTCCCTCGTAACATATAGAAAGGATCTGAGAAGTTTCGTAGCATTTCGAACAATTCTCGATTTAATTTCATTTTTTGACCGAAAATAGTATAAAATTGTGTATAATATACTACGATATTTGACCGAAACTAGTATTTCAAAAAGTTTCATATAATATAATTTTGAGAAAATATTTTTACATGGACTTCCATCATAGCATTCCCTCGTAACATATAGAAAGGATCTGAGATGTTTCGTAGCATTTCAAACAATTCTCGATTTAATTTCATTTTTTGACCGAAACTAGTATAAAATTGTGTATAATATACTAC
Source organism: Lathyrus aphaca (assembly GCA_963966055.1). NCBI lineage: Eukaryota > Viridiplantae > Streptophyta > Magnoliopsida > Fabales > Fabaceae > Lathyrus > Lathyrus aphaca. The sequence continues at coordinate 3,290,670 of OZ014522.1, read as the reverse complement.
GATATTTGATCGAAACTAGTATTTCAAAAAGTATTATAGAATATAATTTTGAGATATTATTTTTACATGTACTTCCATCATAGCATTCCCTCGTAACATATAGAAAGGATCTGAGAAGTTTCGCAGCATTTCAAACAATCCTCGATTTAATTTAATTTTTTGACCGAAACTAGTATAAAATTGTGTATAATATACTACGAATTATGACCGAAACTAATATTTCAAAAAGTTTCATATAATATAATTTTGAGAAAATATTTTTCATGGACTTCCTTCATAGCATTCCCTCGTAACATATAGAAAGGATCTGAGAAGTTTCGTAGCATTTCGAACAATCCTCGATTTAATTTAATTTTTTTACCAAAACTATCATAAAATTGTGTGTAATATACTACGAATTTTGACCGAAACTAATATTTCAAAAAGTTTCATATAATATAATTTTGAGAAAATATTTTTACATGAACTTCCATCATAGCATTCTCTCATAATATATAGAAATGATCTGCGAAGTTTCGTAACATTTCGAACAATTCTCGATTTAATTTCATTTTTTGACCGAAACTAGTATAAAATTGTGTATAATATACTACGATTTTTGACCGAAACTAGTATTTCAAAAAGTATCATAGAATATAATTTTGAGATATTATTTTTACATGGACTTCCATCATAGCATTCCCTCGTTACATATAGAAAGGATCTGAGAAGTTTTGTAACATTTTGAACAATCCTCAATTTAATTTCATTTTTTGACCGAAACTAGTATAAAATTGTGTATAATATACTACGAATTTTGACCGAAACTAATATTTCAAAAAGTTTCATATAATATAATTTTGAGAAAATATTTTTACATGGACATCCATCATAGCATTCCCTCGTAACATATAGAAAGGATCTGAGAAGTTTCGTAGCATTTCGAACAATTCTCGATTTAATTTCATTTTTTGACCGAAACTAATATAAAATTGTGTATAATATACTACGATATTTGACCGAAACTAGTATTTCAAAAAGTATTATAGAATATTATTTTGAGATATTATTTTTACATGTACTTCCATCATAGCATTCCCTCGTAACATATAGAAAGGATCTGAGAAGTTTCGTAGCATTTCGAACAATCCTCGATTTAATTTAATTTTTTTACCGAAACTATCATAAAATTGTGTGTAATATACTACGAATTTTGACCGAAACTAATATTTCAAAAAGTTTCATATAATATAATTTTGAGAAAATATTTTTACATGAACTTCCATCATAGCATTCTCTCATAATATATAGAAATGATCTGCGAAGTTTCGTAACATTTAGAACAATCCTCGATTTAATTTCATTTTTGACCGAAACTAGTATAAAATTGGGTATAATATACTACGATTTATGACCGAAACTAGTATTTCAAAAAGTATCATAGAATATAATTTTGAGATATTATTTTTACATGGACTTCCATCATAGCATTCCCTCGTAACATATAGAAAGGATCTGAGAAGTTTCGTAGCATTTCGAACAATTCTCGATTTAATTTCATTTTTTGACCGAAACTAGTATAAAATTGTGTATAATATACTACGATATTTGACCGAAACTAGTATTTCAAAAAGTATTATAGAATATAATTTTGAGATATTATTTTTACATGTACTTCCATCATAGCATTCCCTCGTAACATATAGAAAGTATTTAAGATGGTTCGTAGCATTTCGAACAATTCTCGATTTAATTTCATTTTTTGACCGAAACTAGTATAAAATTATGTATAATATACTACGATATTTGACCGAAACTAGTATTTCAAAAAGTTTCATATAATATAATTTTGAGAAAATATTTTTACATGGACTTCCATCATAGCATTCCCTCGTAACATATAGAAAGGATCTGAGAAGTTTCGTAGCATTTCGAACAATTCTCGATTTAATTTCATTTTTTGACCGAAACTAGTATAAAATTGTGTATAATATACTACGATATTTGACCGAAACTAGTATTTCAAAAAGTATTATAGAATATAATTTTGAGATATTATTTTTACATGTACTTCCATCATAGCATTCCCTCGTAACATATAGAAAGGATCTGAGAAGTTTCGTAGCATTTCAAACAATCCTCGATTTAATTTAATTTTTTGTCCGAAACTAGTATAAAATTGTGTATAATATACTACGAATTATGAACGAAACTAATATTTCAAAAAGTTTCATATAATATAATTTTGAGAAAATATTTTTCATGGACTTCCATCATAGCATTCCCTCGTAACATATAGAAAGGATCTAAGAATTTTTGTAACATTTTGAACAATCCTCAATTTAATTTCATTTTTTGACTGAAACTAGTATAGAATTGTGTATAATATACTACGAATTTTGACCGAAACTAATATTTCAAAAAGTTTCATATAATATAATTTTGAGAAAATATTTTTACATGGACTTCCATCATAGCATTCCCTCGTAACATATAGAAAGGATCTGAGAAGTTTCGTAGCATTTCGAACAATTCTCGATTTAATTTCATTTTTTGACCGAAACTAGTATAAAATTGTGTATAATATACTACGATATTTGACCGAAACTAGTATTTCAAAAAGTATTATAGAATATAATTTTGAGATATTATTTTTACATGTACTTCCATCATAGCATTCCCTCGTAACATATAGAAAGTATTTAAGAAGTTTCGTAGCATTTCGAACAATTCTCGATTTAATTTCATTTTTTGACCGAAACTAGTATAAAATTATGTATAATATACTACGATATTTGACCGAAACTAGTATTTCAAAAAGTTTCATATAATATAATTTTGAGAAAATATTTTTACATGGACTTCCATCATAGCATTCCCTCGTAACATATAGAAAGGATCTGAGAAGTTTCGTAGCATTTCGAACAATTCTCGATTTAATTTCATTTTTTGACCGAAACTAGTATAAAATTGTGTATAATATACTACGATATTTGACCGAAACTAGTATTTCAAAAAGTATTATAGAATATAATTTTGAGATATTATTTTTACATGTACTTCCATCATAGCATTCCCTCGTAACATATAGAAAGGATCTGAGAAGTTTCGTAGTATTTCAAACAATCCTCGATTTAATTTCATATTTTGACCGAAACTAGTATAAAATTGTGTATAATATACTACGAATTATGACCGAAACTAATATTTCAAAAAGTTTCATATAATATAATTTTGAGAAAATATTTTTCATGGACTTCCATCATAGCATTCCCTCGTAACATATAGAAAGGATCTAAGAATTTTTGTAACATTTTGAACAATCCTCAATTTAATTTCATTTTTTGACCGAAACTAGTATAAAATTGTGTATAATATACTACGAATTTTGACCGAAACTAATATTTCAAAAAGTTTCATATAATATAATTTTGAGAAAATATTTTTACATGGACTTCCATCATAGCATTCCCTCGTAACATATAGAAAGGATCTGAGAAGTTTCGTAGCATTTCGAACAATTCTCGATTTAATTTTACTTTTTGACCGAAACTAGTATAAAATTGTGTATAATATACTACGATATTTGACCGAAACTAGTATTTCAAAAAGTATTATAGAATATAATTTTGAGATATTATTTTTACATGTACTTCCATCATAGCATTCCCTCGTAACATATAGAAAGGATTTGAGAAGTTTCGTAGCATTTCGAACAATTTTCGATTTAATTTCATTTTTCGACCGAAACTAGTATAAAATTATGTATAATATACTACGATATTTGACCGAAACTAGTATTTCAAAAAGTTTCATATAATATAATTTTGAGAAAATATTTTTACATGGACTTCCATCATAGCATTCCCTCGTAACATATAGAAAGGATCTGAGAAGTTTCGTAGCATTTCGAACAATTCTCGATTTAATTTCATTTTTAGACCGAAACTAGTATAAAATTGTGTATAATATACTACGATATTTGACCGAAACTAGTATTTCAAAAAGTATTATAGAATATAATTTTGAGATATTATTTTTACATGTACTTCCATCATAGCATTCCCTCGTAACATATAGAAAGGATCTGAGAAGTTTCGCAGCATTTCAAACAATCCTCGATTTAATTTAATTTTTTGACCGAAACTAGTATAAAATTGTGTATAATATACTACGAATTATGACCGAAACTAATATTTCAAAAAGTTTCATATAATATAATTTTGAGAAAATATTTTTCATGGACTTCCATCATAGCATTCCCTCGTAACATATAGAAAGGATCTGAGAAGTTTCGTAGCATTTCGAACAATCCTCGATTTAATTTAATTTTTTTACCAAAACTATCATAAAATTGTGTGTAATATACTACGAATTTTGACCGAAACTAATATTTCAAAAAGTTTCATATAATATAATTTTGAGAAAATATTTTTACATGAACTTCCATCATAGCATTCTCTCATAATATATAGAAATGATCTGCGAAGTTTCGTAACATTTCGAACAATTCTCGATTTAATTTCATTTTTTGACCGAAACTAGTATAAAATTGTGTATAATATACTACGATTTTTGACCGAAACTAGTATTTCAAAAAGTATCATAGAATATAATTTTGAGATATTATTTTTACATGGACTTCCATCATAGCATTCCCTCGTTACATATAGAAAGGATCTGAGAAGTTTTGTAACATTTTGAACAATCCTCAATTTAATTTCATTTTTTGACCGAAACTAGTATAAAATTGTGTATAATATACTACGAATTTTGACCGAAACTAATATTTCAAAAAGTTTCATATAATATAATTTTGAGAAAATATTTTTACATGGACTTCCATCATAGCATTCCCTCGTAACATATAGAAAGGATCTGAGAAGTTTCGTAGCATTTCGAACAATTCTCGATTTAATTTCATTTTTTGACCGAAACTAATATAAAATTGTGTATAATATACTACGATATTTGACCGAAACTAGTATTTCAAAAAGTATTATAGAATATTATTTTGAGATATTATTTTTACATGTACTTCCATCATAGCATTCCCTCGTAACATATAGAAAGGATCTGAGAAGTTTCGTAGCATTTCGAACAATCCTCGATTTTATTTAATTTTTTGACCGAAACTAGTATAAAATTGTGTATAATATACTACGAATTATGACCGAAACTAATATTTCAAAAAGTTTCATATAATATAATTTTGAGAAAATATTTTTCATGGACTTCCATCATAGCATTCCCTCGTAACATATAGAAAGGATCTGAGAAGTTTCGTAGCATTTCGAACAATCCTCGATTTAATTTAATTTTTTTACCGAAACTATCATAAAATTGTGTGTAATATACTACGAATTTTGACCGAAACTAATATTTCAAAAAGTTTCATATAATATAATTTTGAGAAAATATTTTTACATGAACTTCCATCATAGCATTCTCTCATAATATATAGAAATGATCTGCGAAGTTTCGTAACATTTAGAACAATCCTCGATTTAATTTCATTTTTGACCGAAACTAGTATAAAATTGGGTATAATATACTACGATTTATGACCGAAACTAGTATTTCAAAAAGTATCATAGAATATAATTTTGAGATATTATTTTTACATGGACTTCCATCATAGCATTCCCTCGTAACATATAGAAAGGATCTGAGAAGTTTCGTAGCATTTCGAACAATTCTCGATTTAATTTCATTTTTTGACCGAAACTAGTATAAAATTGTGTATAATATACTACGATATTTGACAAAAACTAGTATTTCAAAAAGTATTATAGAATATAATTTTGAGATATTATTTTTACATGTACTTCCATCATAGCATTCCCTCGTAACATATAGAAAGTATTTAAGAAGTTTCGTAGCATTTCGAACAATTCTCGATTTAATTTCATTTTTTGACCGAAACTAGTATAAAATTATGTATAATATACTACGATATTTGACCGAAACTAGTATTTCAAAAAGTTTCATATAATATAATTTTGAGAAAATATTTTTACATGGACTTCCATCATAGCATTCCCTCGTAACATATAGAAAGGATCTGAGAAGTTTCGTATCATTTCGAACAATTCTCGATTTAATTTCATTTTTTGACCGAAACTAGTATAAAATTGTGTATAATATACTACGATATTTGACCGAAACTAGTATTTCAAAAAGTATTATAGAATATAATTTTGAGATATTATTTTTACATGTACTTCCATCATAGCATTCCCTCGTAACATATAGAAAGGATCTGAGAAGTTTCGTAGCATTTCAAACAATCCTCGATTTAATTTAATTTTTTGACCGAAACTATTATAAAATTGTGTATAATATACTACGAATTATGAACGAAACTAATATTTCAAAAAGTTTCATATAATATAATTTTGAGAAAATATTTTTCATGGACTTCCATCATAGCATTCCCTCGTAACATATAGAAAGGATCTAAGAATTTTTGTAACATTTTGAACAATCCTCAATTTAATTTCATTTTTTGACTGAAACTAGTATAGAATTGTGTATAATATACTACGAATTTTGACCGAAACTAATATTTCAAAAAGTTTCATATAATATAATTTTGAGAAAATATTTTTACATGGACTTCCATCATAGCATTCCCTCGTAACATATAGAAAGGATCTGAGAAGTTTCGTAGCATTTCGAACAATTCTCGATTTAATTTCATTTTTTGACCGAAACTAGTATAAAATTGTGTATAATATACTACGATATTTGACCGAAACTAGTATTTCAAAAAGTATTATAGAATATAATTTTGAGATATTATTTTTACATGTACTTCCATCATAGCATTCCCTCGTAACATATAGAAAGTATTTAAGAAGTTTCGTAGCATTTCGAACAATTCTCGATTTAATTTCATTTTTTGACCGAAACTAGTATAAAATTATGTATAATATACTACGATATTTGACCGAAACTAGTATTTCAAAAAGTTTCATATAATATAATTTTGAGAAAATATTTTTACATGGACTTCCATCATAGCATTCCCTCGTAACATATAGAAAGGATCTGAGAAGTTTCGTAGCATTTCGAACAATTCTCGATTTAATTTCATTTTTTGACCGAAACTAGTATAAAATTGTGTATAATATACTACGATATTTGACCGAAACTAGTATTTCAAAAAGTATTATAGAATATAATTTTGAGATATTATTTTTACATGTACTTCCATCATAGCATTCCCTCGTAACATATAGAAAGGATCTGAGAAGTTTCGTAGTATTTCAAACAATCCTCGATTTAATTTCATATTTTGACCGAAACTAGTATAAAATTGTGTATAATATACTACGAATTATGACCGAAACTAATATTTCAAAAAGTTTCATATAATATAATTTTGAGAAAATATTTTTCATGGACTTCCATCATAGCATTCCCTCGTAACATATAGAAAGGATCTAAGAATTTTTGTAACATTTTGAACAATCCTCAATTTAATTTCATTTTTTGACCGAAACTAGTATAAAATTGTGTATAATATACTACGAATTTTGACCGAAACTAATATTTCAAAAAGTTTCATATAATATAATTTTGAGAAAATATTTTTACATGGACTTCCATCATAGCATTCCCTCGTAACATATAGAAAGGATCTGAGAAGTTTCGTAGCATTTCGAACAATTCTCGATTTAATTTCACTTTTTGACCGAAACTAGTATAAAATTGTGTATAATATACTACGATATTTGACCGAAACTAGTATTTCAAAAAGTATTATAGAATATAATTTTGAGATATTATTTTTACATGTACTTCCATCATAGCATTCCCTCGTAACATATAGAAAGGATTTGAGAAGTTTCGTAGCATTTCGAACAATTTTCGATTTAATTTCATTTTTCGACCGAAACTAGTATAAAATTATGTATAATATACTACGATATTTGACCGAAACTAGTATTTCAAAAAGTTTCATATAATATAATTTTGAGAAAATATTTTTACATGGACTTCCATCATAGCATTCCCTCGTAACATATAGAAAGGATCTGAGAAGTTTCGTAGCATTTCGAACAATTCTCGATTTAATTTCATTTTTAGACCGAAACTAGTATAAAATTGTGTATAATATACTACGATATTTGACCGAAACTAGTATTTCAAAAAGTATTATAGAATATAATTTTGAGATATTATTTTTACATGTACTTCCATCATAGCATTCCCTCGTAACATATAGAAAGGATCTGAGAAGTTTCGTAGCATTTCCAACAATCCTCGATTTAATTTAATTTTTTGACCGAAACTAGTATAAAATTGTGTATAATATACTACGAATTATGACCGAAACTAATATTTCAAAAAGTTTCATATAATATAATTTTGAGAAAATATTTTTCATGGACTTCCATCATAGCATTCCCTCGTAACATATAGAAAGGATCTAAGAATTTTTGTAACATTTTGAACAATCCTCAATTTAATTTCATTTTTTACCGAAACTAGTATAAAATTGTGTATAATATACTACGAATTTTGACCGAAACTAATATTTCAAAAAGTTTCATATAATATAATTTTGAGAAAATATTTTTACATGGACTTCCATCATAGCATTCCCTCGTAACATATAGAAAGGATCTGAGAAGTTTCGTAGCATTTCGAACAATTCTCGATTTAATTTCACTTTTTGACCGAAACTAGTATAAAATTGTGTATAATATACTACGATATTTGACCGAAACTAGTATTTCAAAAAGTATTATAGAATATAATTTTGAGATATTATTTTTACATGTACTTCCATCATAGCATTCCCTCGTAACATATAGAAAGGATCTAAGAATTTTCGTAGCATTTCGAACAATCCTCAATTTAATTTCATTTTTTGACCGAAACTAGTATAAAATTGTGTATAATATACTACGAATTTTGACCGAAACTAATATTTCAAAAAGTTTCATATAATATAATTTTGAGAAAATATTTTTACATTGACTTCCATCATAGCATTCCCTCGTAACATATAGAAAGGATCTGAGAAGTTTCGTAGCATTTCGAACAATTCTCGATTTAATTTCATTTTTTGACCGAAACTAGTATAAAATTGTGTATAATATACTACGATATTTGACCGAAACTAGTATTTCAAAAAGTATTATAGAATATAATTTTCAGAAAATATTTTTTACATGGATTTCCATCATAACATTCCCTCGTAACATATAGAAAGGATCTGAGAAGTTTCGTAGCATTTCGAACAATCCTCGATTTAATTTCATTTTTTGTAAAATTGTGTATAATATACTACGATTTTTGACCGAAACTAGTATTTCAAAAAGTTTCCTAGAATATAATTTTGAGATAATATTTTTGTATGGACTTCCATCATAGCATTCCCTCGTAACATATAGAAGGGATCTAAGAAGTTTCGTAGTATTTCGAACAATCCTCGATTTAATTTAATTTTTTGACCGAAACTAGTATAAAATTTTGTATAATATACTACGATTTATGACCGAAAATAGTATTTCAAAAAGTATCATAGAATATAATTTTGAGATATTATTTTTACATGGACTTCCATCATAGCATTCCCTCGTAACATATAAAAAGGATCTGAGAAGTTTCGTAGCATTTCGAACAATCCTCGATTTAATTTAATTTTTTTACCGAAACTATTATAAAATTGTGTATAATATACAACGAATTTTGACCGAAACTAATATTTCAAAAAGTTTCATATAATATAATTTTGAGAAAATATTTTTACATGGACTTCCATCATAGCATTCCCTCGTAACATATAGAAAGGATCTGAGAAGTTTCGTAGCATTTCGAACAATTCTCGATTTAATTTCATTTTTTGACCAAAACTAGTATAAATTTGTGTATAATATACTACGATATTTGACCGAAACTAGTATTTCAAAAAGTATTATAGAATATAATTTTGAGATATTATTTTTACATGTACTTCCATCATAGCATTCCCTCGTAACATATAGAAAGGATCTAAGAAGTTTTGTAACATTTCGAAATTTCTTAACATTTAGAACAATCCTCGATTTAATTTCATTTTTTGACCGAAACTAGTATAAAATTGTGTATAATATACTACGATTTTTGACCGAAACTAGTATTTCAAAAAGTATCATAGAATATAATTTTGAGATATTATTTTTACATGGACTTCCATCATAGCATTCCCTCGTTACATATAGAAAGGATCTGAGAAGTTTCGTAGCATTTCGAACAATCGTCGATTTAGTTTAATTTTTGACCGAAACTAGTATAAAATAGTGTATAATATACTACGAATTATGACCGAAACTAATATTTCAAAAAGTTTCATATAATATAATTTTGAGAAAATATTTTTACATGGACTTCCATCATAGCATTCCCTCGTAACATATAGAAAGGATCTGAGAAGTTTCGTAGCATTTCGAACAATTCTCGATTTAATTTCATTTTTTGACCGAAACTAGTATAAAATTGTGTATAATATACTACGATATTTGACCGAAACTAGTATTTCAAAAAGTATTATAGAATATAATTTTGAGATATTATTTTTACATGTACTTCCATCATAGCATTCCCTCGTAAAATATAGAAAGTATTTGAGAAGTTTCGTAGCATTTCGAACAATTCTCGATTTAATTTCATTTTTTGACCGAAACTAGTATAAAATTATGTATAATATACTACGATATTTGACCGAAACTAGTATTTCAAAAAGTTTCATATAATATAATTTTGAGAAAATATTTTTACATGGACTTCCATCATAGCATTCCCTCGTAACATATAGAAAGGATCTAAGAATTTTTGTAACATTTTGAACAATCCTCAATTTAATTTCATTTTTTGACCGAAACTAGTATAAAATTGTGTATAATATACTACGAATTTTGACCGAAACTAATATTTCAAAAAGTTTCATATAATATAATTTTGAGAAAATATTTTTACATGGACTTCCATCATAGCATTCCCTCGTAACATATAGAAAGGATCTGAGAAGTTTCGTAGCATTTCAAACAATTCTCGATTTAATTTCATTTTTTGACCGAAACTAGTATAAAATTATGTATAATATACTACGATATTTTACCGAAACTAGTATTTCAAAAAGTATCATTGAATATAATTTTCAGAAAATATTTTTTACATGGATTTCCATCATAACATTCCCTCGTAACATATAGAAAGGATCTTTGAAGTTTCGTAGCATTTCGAACAAACCTCGATTTAATTTCATTTTTTGTAAAATTGTGTATAATATACTACGATTTTTGACCGAAACTAGTATTTCAAAAAGTTTCCTAGAATATAATTTTGAGATAATATTTTTGTATGGACTTCCATCATAGCATTCCCTCGTAACATATAGAAGGGATCTAAGAAGTTTCGTAGTATTTCGAACAATCCTCGATTTAATTTAATTTTTTAACTGAAACTAGTATAAAATTGTGTATAATATACTACGATTTATGACCGAAACTAGTATTTCAAGAAGTATCATAGAATATAATTTTGAGATATTATTTTTACATGGACTTCCATCATAGCATTCCCTCGTAACATATAGAAAGGATCTGAGAAGTTTCGTAGCATTTCGAACAATCCTCGATTTAATTTAATTTTTTTTTCGAAACTATTATAAAATTGTGTATAATATACAACGAATTTTGACCGAAACTAATATTTCAAAAAGTTTCATATAATATAATTTTGAGAAAATATTTTTACATGGACTTCCATCATAGCATTCCCTCGTAACATATAGAAAGGATCTGAGAAGTTTCGTAGCATTTCGAACAATTCTCGATTTAATTTCATTTTTTGACCGAAACTAGTATAAAATTGTGTATAATATACTACAATATTTGACCGAAACTAGTATTTCAAAAAGTATCATAGAATATAATTTTCAGAAAATATTTTTTACATGGATTTCCATCATAACATTCCCTCGTAACATATAGAAAGGATCTGAGAAGTTTCGTAGCATTTCGAACAATCCTCGATTTAATTTAATTTTTTGACCGAAACTAGTATAAAATTGTGTATAATATACTACGATTTATGAACGAAACTAATATTTCAAAAAGTTTCATATAATATAATTTTGAGAAAATATTTTTACATGGACTTCCATCATAGCATTCCCTCGTAACATATAGAAAGGATCTAAGAATTTTTGTAACATTTTGAACAATCCTCAATTTAATTTCATTTTTTGACCGAAACTAGTATAAAATTGTGTATAATATACTACGAATTTTGACCGAAACTAATATTTCAAAAAGTTTCATATAATATAATTTTGAGAAAATATTTTTACATGGACTTCCATCATAGCATTCCCTCGTAACATATAGAAAGGATCTGAGAAGTTTCGTAGCATTTCAAACAATTCTCGATTTAATTTCATTTTTTGACCGAAACTAGTATAAAATTATGTATAATATACTACGATATTTTACCGAAACTAGTATTTCAAAAAGTATCATTGAATATAATTTTCAGAAAATATTTTTTACATGGATTTCCATCATAACATTCCCTCGTAACATATAGAAAGGATCTGAGAAGTTTCGTAGCATTTCGAACAATCCTCGATTTAATTTCATTTTTTGTAAAATTGTGTATAATATACTACGATTTTTGACCGAAACTAGTATTTCAAAAAGTTTCCTAGAATATAATTTTGAGATATTATTTTTACATGGACTTCCATCATAGCATTCCCTCGTAACATATAGAAGGGATCTAAGAAGTTTCGTAGTATTTCGAACAATCCTCTATTTAATTTCATTTTTTGACCGAAACTAGTATAAAATTTTGTATAATATACTACGATTTATGACCGAAAATAGTATTTCAAAAAGTATCATAGAATATAATTTTGAGATATTATTTTTACATGGACTTCCATCATAGCATTCCCTCGTAACATATAAAAAGGATCTGAGAAGTTTCGTAGCATTTCGAACAATCCTCGATTTAATTTAATTTTTTTACCGAAACTATTATAAAATTGTGTATAATATACAACGAATTTTGACCGAAACTAATATTTCAAAAAGTTTCATATAATATAATTTTGAGAAAATATTTTTACATGGACTTCCATCATAGCATTCCCTCGTAACATATAGAAAGGATCTGAGAAGTTTCGTAGCATTTCGAACAATTCTCGATTTAATTTCATTTTTTGACCAAAACTAGTATAAATTTGTGTATAATATACTACGATATTTGACCGAAACTAGTATTTCAAAAAGTATTATAGAATATAATTTTGAGATATTATTTTTACATGTACTTCCATCATAGCATTCCCTCGTAACATATAGAAAGGATCTAAGAAGTTTTGTAACATTTCGAAATTTCTTAACATTTAGAACAATCCTCGATTTAATTTCATTTTTTGACCGAAACTAGTATAAAATTGTGTATAATATACTACGATTTTTGACCGAAACTAGTATTTCAAAAAGTATCATAGAATATAATTTTGAGATATTATTTTTACATGGACTTCCATCATAGCATTCCCTCGTTACATATAGAAAGGATCTGAGAAGTTTCGTAGCATTTCGAACAATCGTCGATTTAGTTTAATTTTTGACCGAAACTAGTATAAAATAGTGTATAATATACTACGAATTATGACCGAAACTAATATTTCAAAAAGTTTCATATAATATAATTTTGAGAAAATATTTTTACATGGACTTCCATCATAGCATTCCCTCGTAACATATAGAAAGGATCTGAGAAGTTTCGTAGCATTTCGAACAATTCTCGATTTAATTTCATTTTTTGACCGAAACTAGTATAAAATTGTGTATAATATACTACGATATTTGACCGAAACTAGTATTTCAAAAAGTATTATAGAATATAATTTTGAGATATTATTTTTACATGTACTTCCATCATAGCATTCCCTCGTAAAATATAGAAAGTATTTGAGAAGTTTCGTAGCATTTCGAACAATTCTCGATTTAATTTCATTTTTTGACCGAAACTAGTATAAAATTATGTATAATATACTACGATATTTGACCGAAACTAGTATTTCAAAAAGTTTCATATAATATAATTTTGAGAAAATATTTTTACATGGACTTCCATCATAGCATTCCCTCGTAACATATAGAAAGGATCTAAGAATTTTTGTAACATTTTGAACAATCCTCAATTTAATTTCATTTTTTGACCGAAACTAGTATAAAATTGTGTATAATATACTACGAATTTTGACCGAAACTAATATTTCAAAAAGTTTCATATAATATAATTTTGAGAAAATATTTTTACATGGACTTCCATCATAGCATTCCCTCGTAACATATAGAAAGGATCTGAGAAGTTTCGTAGCATTTCAAACAATTCTCGATTTAATTTCATTTTTTGACCGAAACTAGTATAAAATTATGTATAATATACTACGATATTTTACCGAAACTAGTATTTCAAAAAGTATCATTGAATATAATTTTCAGAAAATATTTTTTACATGGATTTCCATCATAACATTCCCTCGTAACATATAGAAAGGATCTTTGAAGTTTCGTAGCATTTCGAACAAACCTCGATTTAATTTCATTTTTTGTAAAATTGTGTATAATATACTACGATTTTTGACCGAAACTAGTATTTCAAAAAGTTTCCTAGAATATAATTTTGAGATAATATTTTTGTATGGACTTCCATCATAGCATTCCCTCGTAACATATAGAAGGGATCTAAGAAGTTTCGTAGTATTTCGAACAATCCTCGATTTAATTTAATTTTTTAACTGAAACTAGTATAAAATTGTGTATAATATACTACGATTTATGACCGAAACTAGTATTTCAAGAAGTATCATAGAATATAATTTTGAGATATTATTTTTACATGGACTTCCATCATAGCATTCCCTCGTAACATATAGAAAGGATCTGAGAAGTTTCGTAGCATTTCGAACAATCCTCGATTTAATTTAATTTTTTTTTCGAAACTATTATAAAATTGTGTATAATATACAACGAATTTTGACCGAAACTAATATTTCAAAAAGTTTCATATAATATAATTTTGAGAAAATATTTTTACATGGACTTCCATCATAGCATTCCCTCGTAACATATAGAAAGGATCTGAGAAGTTTCGTAGCATTTCGAACAATTCTCGATTTAATTTCATTTTTTGACCGAAACTAGTATAAAATTGTGTATAATATACTACAATATTTGACCGAAACTAGTATTTCAAAAAGTATCATAGAATATAATTTTCAGAAAATATTTTTTACATGGATTTCCATCATAACATTCCCTCGTAACATATAGAAAGGATCTGAGAAGTTTCGTAGCATTTCGAACAATCCTCGATTTAATTTAATTTTTTGACCGAAACTAGTATAAAATTGTGTATAATATACTACGATTTATGAACGAAACTAATATTTCAAAAAGTTTCATATAATATAATTTTGAGAAAATATTTTTACATGGACTTCCATCATAGCATTCCCTCGTAACATATAGAAAGGATCTAAGAATTTTTGTAACATTTTGAACAATCCTCAATTTAATTTCATTTTTTGACCGAAACTAGTATAAAATTGTGTATAATATACTACGAATTTTGACCGAAACTAATATTTCAAAAAGTTTCATATAATATAATTTTGAGAAAATATTTTTACATGGACTTCCATCATAGCATTCCCTCGTAACATATAGAAAGGATCTGAGAAGTTTCGTAGCATTTCAAACAATTCTCGATTTAATTTCATTTTTTGACCGAAACTAGTATAAAATTATGTATAATATACTACGATATTTTACCGAAACTAGTATTTCAAAAAGTATCATTGAATATAATTTTCAGAAAATATTTTTTACATGGATTTCCATCATAACATTCCCTCGTAACATATAGAAAGGATCTGAGAAGTTTCGTAGCATTTCGAACAATCCTCGATTTAATTTCATTTTTTGTAAAATTGTGTATAATATACTACGATTTTTGACCGAAACTAGTATTTCAAAAAGTTTCCTAGAATATAATTTTGAGATATTATTTTTACATGGACTTCCATCATAGCATTCCCTCGTAACATATAGAAGGGATCTAAGAAGTTTCGTAGTATTTCGAACAATCCTCTATTTAATTTCATTTTTTGACTGAAACTAGTATAAAATTGTGTATAATATACTACGATTTATGACCGAAACTAGTATTTCAAAAAGTATCATAGAATATAATTTTGAGATATTATTTTTACATGGACTTCCATCATAGCATTCCCTCGTAACATATAAAAATGATCTGAGAAGTTTCGTAGCATTTCGAACAATCCTCGATTTAATTTATTTTTTTACCGAAACTATTATAAAATTGTGTATAATATACTACGAATTTTGACCGAAACTAATATTTTAAAAAGTTTCATATAATATAATTTTGAGAAAATATTTTTACATGGACTTCCATCATAGCATTCTCTCATAATATATAGATATGATCTGCGAAGTTTCGTAACATTTAGAACAATCCTCGATTTAATTTCATTTTTTGACCGAAACTAGTATAAAATTGTGTATAATATACTACGATTTTTGACCGAAACTAGTATTTCAAAAAGTATCATAGAATATAATTTTGAGATAATATTTTTACATGGACTTCCATCATAGCATTCCCTCGTTACATATAGAAAGGATCTGAGAAGTTTCGTAGCATTTCGAACAATCGTCGATTTAGTTTAATTTTTGACCGAAACTAGTATAAAATAGTGTATAATATACTACGAATTATGACCGAAACTAATATTTTAAAAAGTTTCATATAATATAATTTTGAGAAAATATTTTTACATGGACTTCCATCATAGCATTCCCTCGTAACATATAGAAAGGATCTAAGAAGTTTTGTAACATTTCGAACAATCCTCGATTTAATTTCATTTTTTGACCGAAACTAGTATAAAATTATGTATAATATACTACGAATTTTGACCGAAACTAATATTTCAAAAAGATTCATATAATATAATTTTGAGATAATATTTTTACATGGACTTCCATCATAGCATTCCCTCGTAACATATAGAAAGGATCTGAGAAGTTTCGTAGCATTTCGAACAATCCTCAATTTAATTTCATTTTTTGACCAAAACTAGTATAAAATTGTGTATAATATACTACGAATTTTGACCGAAACTAATATTTCAAAAAGTTTCATATAATATAATTTTGATAAAATATTTTTACATGGACTTCCATCATAGCATTCCCTCGTAACATATAGAAAGGATCTGAGAAGTTTCGTAGCATTTCGAACAATTCTCGATTTAATTTCATTTTTTGTAAAATTGTGTATAATATACTACTTTTTTTGTCCGAAACTAGTATAAAATTGTGTATAATATACTACAATATTTGACCGAAACTAGTATTTCAAAAAGTATCATAGAATATAATTTTCAGAAAATATTTTTTACATGGATTTCCATCATAACATTCCCTCGTAACATATAGAAAGGATCTGAGAAGTTTCGTAGCATTTCGAACAATCCTCGATTTAATTTCATTTTTTGTAAAATTGTGTATAATATACTACTTTTTTTGACCGAAACTAGTATTTCAAAAAGTTTCCTAGAATATAATTTTGAGATAATATTTTTGTATGGACTTCCATCATAGCATTCCCTCGTAACATATAGAAGGGATCTAAGAAGTTTAGTAGTATTTCGAACAATCCTCGATTTAATTTAATTTTTTGACCGAAACTAGTATAAAATTGTGTATAATATACTACGATTTATGACCGAAACTAGTATTTCAAAAAGTATCATAGAATATAATTTTGAGATATTATTTTTACATGGACTTCCATCATAGCATTCCCTCGTAACATATAGAAAGGATCTGAGAAGTTTCGTAGCATTTCGAACAATCCTCGATTTAATTTAATTTTTTTACCGAAACTATTATAAAATTGTGTATAATATACAACGAATTTTGACCGAAACTAATATTTCAAAAAGTTTCATATAATATAATTTTGAGAAAATATTTTTACATGGACTTCCATCATAGCATTCCCTCGTAACATATAGAAAGGATCTGAGAAGTTTCGTAGCATTTCAAACAATTCTCTATTTAATTTCATTTTTGGACCAAAACTAGTATAAATTTGTGTATAATATACTACGATATTTGACCGAAACTAGTATTTCAAAAAGTATTATAGAATATAATTTTGAGATATTATTTTTACATTTACTTCCATCATAGCATTCCCTCGTAACATATAGAAAGGATCTGAGAAGTTTCGTAGCATTTCGAACAATCCTCGATTTAATTTAATTTTTTGACCGAAACTAGTATAAAATTGTGTATAATATACTACGATTTATGAACGAAACTAATATTTCAAAAAGTTTCATATAATATAATTTTGAGAAAATATTTTTACATGGACTTCCATCATAGCATTCCCTCGTAACATATAGAAAGGATCTAAGAATTTTTGTAACATTTTGAACAATCCTCAATTTAATTTCATTTTTTGACCGAAACTAGTATAAAATTGTGTATAATATACTACGAATTTTGACCGAAACTAATATTTCAAAAAGTTTCATATAATATAATTTTGAGAAAATATTTTTACATGGACTTCCATCATAGCATTCCCTCGTAACATATAGAAAGGATCTGAGAAGTTTCGTATCATTTCAAACAATTCTCGATTTAATTTCATTTTTTGACCGAAACTAGTATAAAATTATGTATAATATACTACGATATTTGACCGAAACTAGTATTTCAAAAAGTATCATTGAATATAATTTTCAGAAAATATTTTTTACATGGATTTCCATCATAACATTCCCTCGTAACATATAGAAAGGATCTGAGAAGTTTCGTAGCATTTCGAACAATCCTCGATTTAATTTCATTTTTTGTAAAATTGTGTATAATATACTACGATTTTTGACCGAAACTAGTATTTCAAAAAGTTTCCTAGAATATAATTTTGAGATAATATTTTTGTATGGACTTCCATCATAGCATTCCCTCGTAACATATAGAAGGGATCTAAGAAGTTTCGTAGTATTTCGAACAATCCTCGATTTAATTTCATTTTTTGACTGAAACTAGTATAAAATTGTGTATAATATACTACGATTTATGACCGAAACTAGTATTTCCAAAAGTATCATAGAATATAATTTTGAGATATTATTTTTACATGGACTTCCATCATAGCATTCCCTCGTAACATATAAAAATGATCTGAGAAGTTTCGTAGCATTTGGAACAATCCTCGATTTAATTTATTTTTTTTACCGAAACTATTATAAAATTGTGTATAATATACTACGAATTTTGACCGAAACTAATATTTCAAAAAGTTTCATATAATATAATTTTGAGAAAATATTTTTACATGGACTTCCATCATAGCATTCTCTCATAATATATAGATATGATCTGCGAAGTTTCGTAACATTTAGAACAATCCTCGATTTAATTTCATTTTTTGACCGAAACTAGTATAAAATTGTGTATAATATACTACGATTTTTGACCGAAACTAGTATTTCAAAAAGTATCATAGAATATAATTTTGAGATATTATTTTTACATGGACTTCCATCATAGCATTCCCTCGTTACATATAGAAAGGATCTGAGAAGTTTCGTAGCATTTCGAACAATCGTCGATTTAGTTTAATTTTTGACCGAAACTAGTATAAAATAGTGTATAATATACTACGAATTATGACCGAAACTAATATTTCAAAAAGTTTCATATAATATAATTTTGAGAAAATATTTTTACATGGACTTCCATCATAGCATTCCCTCGTAACATATAGAAAGGATCTAAGAAGTTTTGTAACATTTCGAACAATCCTCGATTTAATTTCATTTTTTGACCGAAACTAGTATAAAATTATGTATAATATACTACGAATTTTGACCGAAACTAATATTTCAAAAAGTTTCATATAATATAATTTTGAGAAAATATTTTTACATGGACTTCCATCATAGCATTCCCTCGTAACATATAGAAAGGATCTGAGAAGTTTCGTAGCATTTCGAACAATTCTCGATTTAATTTCATTTTTTGACCGAAACTAGTATAAAATTATGTATAATATACTACGATATTTGACCGAAACTAGTATTTCAAAAAGTATCATTGAATATAATTTTCAGAAAATATTTTTTACATGGATTTCCATCATAACATTCCCTCGTAACATATAGAAAGGATCTGAGAAGTTTCGTAGCATTTCGAACAATCCTCGATTTAATTTCATTTTTTGTAAAATTGTGTATAATATACTACGATTTTTGACCGAAACTAGTATTTCAAAAAGTTTCCTAGAATATAATTTTGAGATAATATTTTTGTATGGACTTCCATCATAGCATTCCCTCGTAACATATAGAAGGGATCTAAGAAGTTTCGTAGTATTTCGAACAATCCTCGATTTAATTTCATTTTTTGACTGAAACTAGTATAAAATTGTGTATAATATACTACGATTTATGACCGAAACTAGTATTTCCAAAAGTATCATAGAATATAATTTTGAGATATTATTTTTACATGGACTTCCATCATAGCATTCCCTCGTAACATATAAAAATGATCTGAGAAGTTTCGTAGCATTTGGAACAATCCTCGATTTAATTTATTTTTTTTACCGAAACTATTATAAAATTGTGTATAATATACTACGAATTTTGACCGAAACTAATATTTCAAAAAGTTTCATATAATATAATTTTGAGAAAATATTTTTACATGGACTTCCATCATAGCATTCTCTCATAATATATAGATATGATCTGCGAAGTTTCGTAACATTTAGAACAATCCTCGATTTAATTTCATTTTTTGACCGAAACTAGTATAAAATTGTGTATAATATACTACGATTTTTGACCGAAACTAGTATTTCAAAAAGTATCATAGAATATAATTTTGAGATATTATTTTTACATGGACTTCCATCATAGCATTCCCTCGTTACATATAGAAAGGATCTGAGAAGTTTCGTAGCATTTCGAACAATCGTCGATTTAGTTTAATTTTTGACCGAAACTAGTATAAAATAGTGTATAATATACTACGAATTATGACCGAAACTAATATTTCAAAAAGTTTCATATAATATAATTTTGAGAAAATATTTTTACATGGACTTCCATCATAGCATTCCCTCGTAACATATAGAAAGGATCTAAGAAGTTTTGTAACATTTCGAACAATCCTCGATTTAATTTCATTTTTTGACCGAAACTAGTATAAAATTATGTATAATATACTACGAATTTTGACCGAAACTAATATTTCAAAAAGTTTCATATAATATAATTTTGAGAAAATATTTTTACATGGACTTCCATCATAGCATTCCCTCGTAACATATAGAAAGGATCTGAGAAGTTTCGTAGCATTTCGAACAATTCTCGATTTAATTTCATTTTTTGACCGAAAATAGTATAAAATTGTGTATAATATACTACGATATTTGACCGAAACTAGTATTTCAAAAAGTATTATAGAATATAATTTTGAGATATTATTTTTACATGTACTTCCATCATAGCATTCACTCGTAAAAATAGAAAGTATTTGAGAAGTTTCGTAGCATTTCGAACAATTCTCGATTTAATTTCATTTTTTGACCGAAACTAGTATAAAATTATGTATAATATACTACGATATTTGACCGAAACTAGTATTTCAAAAAGTTTCATATAATATAATTTTGAGAAAATATTTTTACATGGACTTCTATCATAGCATTCCCTCGTAACATATAGAAAGGATCTGAGAAGTTTCGTAGCATTTCGAACAATTCTCGATTTAATTTCATTTTTTGACCGAAACTAGTATAAAATTGTGTATAATATACTACGATATTTGACCGAAACTAGTATTTCAAAAAGTATTATAGAATATAATTTTGAGATATTATTTTTACATGTACTTCCATCATAGCATTCCCTCGTAACATATAGAAAGGATCTGAGAAGTTTCGTAGCATTTCGAACAATCCTCGATTTAATTTAATTTTTTGACCGAAACTAGTATAAAATTGTGTATAATATACTACGAATTATGACCGAAACTAATATTTCAAAAAGTTTCATATAATATAATTTTGAGAAAATATTTTTACATGGACTTCCATCATAGCATTCCCTCGTAACATATAGAAAGGATCTGAGAAGTTTCGTAGCATTTCGAACAATTCTCGATTTAATTTCATTTTTTGACCGAGTATAAAATTGTGTATAATATACTACGATATTTGACCGAAACTAGTATTTCAAAAAGTATTATAGAATATAATTTTGAGATATTATTTTTACATGTACTTCCATCATACCATTCCCTCGTAACATATAGAAAGGATTTGAGAAGTTTCGTAGCATTTCGAACAATTCTCGATTTAATTTCATTTTTTGACCTAAACTAGTATAAAATTATGTATAATATACTACGATATTTGACCGAAACTAGTATTTCAAAAAGTTTCATATAATATAATATTGAGAAAATATTTTTACATGGACTTCCATCATAGCATTCCCTCGTAACATATTGAAAGGATCTGAGAAGTTTCGTAGCATTTCGAACAATTCTCGATTTAATTTCATTTTTTGACCGAAACTAGTATAAAATTGTGTATAATAATATACTCTGATATTTGACCGAAACTAGTATTTCAAAAAGTATTATAGAATATAATTTTGAGATATTATTTTTACATGTACTTCCATCATAGCATTCCCTCGTAACATATAGAAAGGATCTGAGAAGTTTCGTAGCATTTCGAACAATTCTCGATTTAATTTCATTTTTTGACCGAAACTAGTATAAAATTATGTATAATATACTACGATATTTGACCGAAACTAGTATTTCAAAAAGTTTCATATAATATAATATTGAGAAAATATTTTTACATGGACTTCCATCATAGCATTCCCTCGTAACATATAGAAAGGATCTGAGAAGTTTCGTAGCATTTCGAACAATTCTCGATTTAATTTCATTTTTTGACCGAAACTAGTATAAAATTGTGTATAATAATATACTACGATATTTGACCGAAACTAGTATTTCAAAAAGTATTATAGAATATAATTTTGAGATATTATTTTTACATGTACTTCCATCATAGCATTCCCTCGTAACATATAGAAAGGATCTGAGAAGTTTCGTAGCATTTCGAACAATTCTCGATTTAATTTCATTTTTTGACCGAAACTAGTATAAAATTATGTATAATATACTACGATATTTGACCGAAACTAGTATTTCAAAAAGTTTCATATAATATAATATTGAGAAAATATTTTTACATGGACTTCCATCATAGCATTCCCTCGTAACATATAGAAAGGATCTGAGAAGTTTCGTAGCATTTCGAACAATTCTCGATTTAATTTAATTTTTTGACCGAAACTAGTATAAAATTGTGTATAATAATATACTACGATATTTGACCGAAACTAGTATTTCAAAAAGTATTATAGAATATAATTTTGAGATATTATTTTTACATGTACTTCCATCATAGCATTCCCTCGTAACATATAGAAAGGATCTGAGATGTTTCGTAGCATTTCGAACAATCGTCGATTTAATTTAATTTTTTGACCGAAACTAGTATAAAATTGTGTATAATATACTACGAATTATGACCGAAACTAATACTTCAAAAAGTTTCATATAATATAATTTTGAGAAAATATTTTTACATGGACTTCCATCATAGCATTCCCTCGTAACATATAGAAAGGATCTAAGAAGTTTTGTAACATTTCGAACAATCCTCGATTTAATTTCATTTTTTGACCGAAACTAGTATAAAATTATGTATAATATACTACGAATTTTGACCGAAACTAATATTTCAAAAAGTTTCATATAATATAATTTTGAGAAAATATTTTTACATGGACTTCCATCATAGCATTCCTTCGTAACATATAGAAAGGATCTGAGAAGTTTTGTAACATTTCGAACAATCCTCGATTTAATTTCATTTTTTGACCGAAACTAGTATAAAATTATGTATAATATACTACGATATTTGACCGAAACTAGTATTTCAAAAAGTTTCATATAATATAATATTGAGAAAATATTTTTACATGGACTTCCATCATAGCATTCCCTCGTAACATATTGAAAGGATCTGAGAAGTTTCGTAGCATTTCGAACAATTCTCGATTTAATTTCATTTTTTGACCGAAATTAGTATAAAATTGTGTATAATAATATACTACGATATTTGACCGAAACTAGTATTTCAAAAAGTATTATAGAATATAATTTTGAGATATTATTTTTTCATGTACTTCCATCATAGCATTCCCTCGTAACATATAGAAAGGATCTGAGAAGTTTCGTAGCATTTCGAACAATCCTCGATTTAATTTAATTTTTTGACCGAAACTAGTATAAAATTGTGTATAATATACTACGAATTATGACCGAAACTAATATTTCAAAAAGTTTCATATAATATAATTTTGAGAAAATATTTTTACATGGACTTCCATCATAGCATTCCCTCGTAACATATAGAAAGGATCTATGAATTTTTGTAACATTTTGAACAATCCTCAATTTAATTTCATTTTTTGACCGAAACTAGTATAAAATTGTGTATAATAATATACTACGATATTTGACCGAAACTAGTATTTCAAAAAGTATTATAGAATATAATTTTGAGATATTATTTTTACATGTACTTCCATCATAGCATTCCCTCGTAACATATAGAAAGGATCTGAGAAGTTTCGTAGCATTTTGAACAATCCTCGATTTAATTTAATTTTTTGACCGAAACTAGTATAAAATTGTGTATAATATACTACGAATTATGACCGAAACTAATACTTCAAAAAGTTTCATATAATATAATTTTGAGAAAATATTTTTACATGGACTTCCATCATAGCATTCCCTCGTAACATATAGAAAGGATCTAAGAATTTTTGTAACATTTTGAACAATCCTCAATTTAATTTAATTTTTTGACCGAAACTAGTATAAAATTGTGTATAATATACTACGAATTTTGACCGAAACTAATATTTCATAAAGTTTCATATAATATAATTTTGAGAAAATATTTTTACATGGACTTCCATCATAGCATTCCCTCGTAACATATAGAAAGGATCTGAGAAGTTTCGTAGCATTTCGAACAATTCTCGATTTAATTTCATTTTTTGACCGAAACTAGTATAAAATTGTGTATAATATACTACGATTTATGACCGAAACTATTATTTCAAAAAGTATCATAGAATATAATTTTGAGATATTATTTTTACATGGACTTCCATCATAGCATTCCCTCGTAACATATAGTAAGGATCTGAGAAGTTTCGTAGCATTTCGAACAATCCTCGATTTAATTTAATTTTTTTACCGAAATTATCATAAAATTGTGTATAATATACTACGAATTTTTACCGAAACTAATATTTCAAAAAGTTTCATATAATATAATTTTGAGAAAATATTTTTACATGGACTTCCATCATAGCATTCTCTCATAATATATAGAAATGTTCTGCGAAGTTTCGTAACATTTCGAACAATCCTCGATTTAATTTCATTTTTTGACCGAAACTAGTATAAAATTGTGTATAATATACTACGATTTTTGACTGAAACTAGTATTTCAAAAAGTATCATAGAATATAATTTTGAGATATTATTTTTACATGGACTTCCATCATAGCATTCCGTCGTTACATATAGAAAGGATCTGAGAAGTTTCGTAGCATTTCGAACAATCGTCGATTTAGTTTAATTTTTTGACCGAAACTAGTATAAAATAGTGTATAATATACTACGAATTTTGACCGAAACTAATATTTCAAAAAGTTTCATATAATATAATTTTGAGAAAATATTTTTACATGGACTTCAATCATAGCATTCCCTCGTAGAAAGGATCTGAGAAGTTTCGTAGCATTTCGAACAATTCTCGATTTAATTTCATTTTTTGACCGAAACTAGTATAAAATTGTGTATAATATACTACGATATTTGACCGAAACTAGTATTTCAAAAAGTATTATAGAATATAATTTTGAGATATTATTTTTACATGTACTTCCATCATAGCATTCCCTCGTAACATATAGAAAGGATTTGAGAAGTTTCGTAGCATTTCGAACAATCCTCGATTTAATTTAATTTTTTGACCGAAACTAGTATAAAATTGTGTATAATATACTACGAATTATGACCGAAACTAATACTTCAAAAAGTTTCATATAATATAATTTTGAGAAAATATTTTTACATGGACATCCATCATAGCATTCCCTCGTAACATATAGAAAGGATCTAAGAATTTTTGTAACATTTTGAACAATCCTCAATTTAATTTAATTTTTTGACCGAAACTAGTATAAAATTGTGTATAATATACTACGAATTTTGACCGAAACTAATATTTCATAAAGTTTCATATAATATAATTTTGAGAAAATATTTTTACATGGACTTCCATCATAGCATTCCCTCGTAACATATAGAAAGGATCTGAGAAGTTTCGTAGCATTTCGAACAATCGTCGATTTAGTTTAATTTTTGACCGAAACTAGTATAAAATAGTGTATAATATACTACGAATTTTGACCGAAACTAATATTTCATAAAGTTTCATATAATATAATTTTGAGAAAATATTTTTACATGGACTTCCATCATAGCATTCCCTCGTAACATATAGAAAGGATCTGAGAAGTTTCGTAGCATTTCGAACAATTCTCGATTTAATTTCATTTTTTGACCGAAACTAGTATAAAATTGTGTATAATATACTACGATTTATGACCGAAACTATTATTTCAAAAAGTATCATAGAATATAATTTTGAGATATTATTTTTACATGGACTTCCATCATAGCATTCCCTCGTAACATATAGTAAGGATCTGAGAAGTTTCGTAGCATTTCGAACAATCCTCGATTTAATTTAATTTTTTTACCGAAATTATCATAAAATTGTGTATAATATACTACGAATTTTTACCGAAACTAATATTTCAAAAAGTTTCATATAATATAATTTTGAGAAAATATTTTTACATGGACTTCCATCATAGCATTCTCTCATAATATATAGAAATGTTCTGCGAAGTTTCGTAACATTTCGAACAATCCTCGATTTAATTTCATTTTTTGACCGAAACTAGTATAAAATTGTGTATAATATACTACGATTTTTGACTGAAACTAGTATTTCAAAAAGTATCATAGAATATAATTTTGAGATATTATTTTTACATGGACTTCCATCATAGCATTCCGTCGTTACATATAGAAAGGATCTGAGAAGTTTCGTAGCATTTCGAACAATCGTCGATTTAGTTTAATTTTTTGACCGAAACTAGTATAAAATAGTGTATAATATACTACGAATTTTGACCGAAACTAATATTTCAAAAAGTTTCATATAATATAATTTTGAGAAAATATTTTTACATGGACTTCAATCATAGCATTCCCTCGTAGAAAGGATCTGAGAAGTTTCGTAGCATTTCGAACAATTCTCGATTTAATTTCATTTTTTGACCGAAACTAGTATAAAATTGTGTATAATATACTACGATATTTGACCGAAACTAGTATTTCAAAAAGTATTATAGAATATAATTTTGAGATATTATTTTTACATGTACTTCCATCATAGCATTCCCTCGTAACATATAGAAAGGATTTGAGAAGTTTCGTAGCATTTCGAACAATCCTCGATTTAATTTAATTTTTTGACCGAAACTAGTATAAAATTGTGTATAATATACTACGAATTATGACCGAAACTAATACTTCAAAAAGTTTCATATAATATAATTTTGAGAAAATATTTTTACATGGACATCCATCATAGCATTCCCTCGTAACATATAGAAAGGATCTAAGAATTTTTGTAACATTTTGAACAATCCTCAATTTAATTTAATTTTTTGACCGAAACTAGTATAAAATTGTGTATAATATACTACGAATTTTGACCGAAACTAATATTTCATAAAGTTTCATATAATATAATTTTGAGAAAATATTTTTACATGGACTTCCATCATAGCATTCCCTCGTAACATATAGAAAGGATCTGAGAAGTTTCGTAGCATTTCGAACAATCGTCGATTTAGTTTAATTTTTGACCGAAACTAGTATAAAATAGTGTATAATATACTACGAATTTTGACCGAAACTAATATTTCATAAAGTTTCATATAATATAATTTTGAGAAAATATTTTTACATGGACTTCCATCATAGCATTCCCTCGTAACATATAGAAAGGATCTGAGAAGTTTCGTAGCATTTCGAACAATTCTCGATTTAATTTCATTTTTTGACCGAAACTAGTATAAAATTGTGTATAATATACTACGATTTATGACCGAAACTATTATTTCAAAAAGTATCATAGAATATAATTTTGAGATATTATTTTTACATGGACTTCCATCATAGCATTCCCTCGTAACATATAGTAAGGATCTGAGAAGTTTCGTAGCATTTCGAACAATCCTCGATTTAATTTAATTTTTTTACCGAAATTATCATAAAATTGTGTATAATATACTACGAATTTTTACCGAAACTAATATTTCAAAAAGTTTCATATAATATAATTTTGAGAAAATATTTTTACATGGACTTCCATCATAGCATTCTCTCATAATATATAGAAATGTTCTGCGAAGTTTCGTAACATTTCGAACAATCCTCGATTTAATTTCATTTTTTGACCGAAACTAGTATAAAATTGTGTATAATATACTACGATTTTTGACTGAAACTAGTATTTCAAAAAGTATCATAGAATATAATTTTGAGATATTATTTTTACATGGACTTCCATCATAGCATTCCGTCGTTACATATAGAAAGGATCTGAGAAGTTTCGTAGCATTTCGAACAATCGTCGATTTAGTTTAATTTTTTG
Organism: Lathyrus aphaca; assembly: GCA_963966055.1. Taxonomy (NCBI): domain Eukaryota; kingdom Viridiplantae; phylum Streptophyta; class Magnoliopsida; order Fabales; family Fabaceae; genus Lathyrus; species Lathyrus aphaca. The sequence goes on along the minus strand of OZ014522.1, from coordinate 3,261,651 downwards.
ACCGAAACTAGTATAAAATAGTGTATAATATACTACGAATTTTGACCGAAACTAATATTTCAAAAAGTTTCATATAATATAATTTTGAGAAAATATTTTTACATGGACTTCAATCATAGCATTCCCTCGTAACATATAGAAAGGATCTGAGAAGTTTCGTAGCATTTCGAACAATTCTCGATTTAATTTCATTTTTTGACCGAAACTAGTATAAAATTGTGTATAATATACTACGATATTTGACCGAAACTAGTATTTCAAAAAGTATTATAGAATATAATTTTGAGATATTATTTTTACATGTACTTCCATCATAGCATTCCCTCGTAACATATGGAAAGGATCTGAGAAGTTTCGTAGCATTTCGAACAATCCTCGATTTAATTTAATTTTTTGACCGAAACTAGTATAAAATTGTGTATAATATACTACGAATTATGACCGAAACTAATACTTCAAAAAGTTTCATATAATATAATTTTGAGAAAATATTTTTACATGGACATCCATCATAGCATTCCCTCGTAACATATAGAAAGGATCTAAGAATTTTTGTAACATTTTGAACAATCCTCAATTTAATTTAATTTTTTGACCGAAACTAGTATAAAATTGTGTATAATATACTACGAATTTTGACCGAAACTAATATTTCATAAAGTTTCATATAATATAATTTTGAGAAAATATTTTTACATGGACTTCCATCATAGCATTCCCTCGTAACATATAGAAAGGATCTGAGAAGTTTCGTAGCATTTCGAACAATCGTCGATTTAGTTTAATTTTTGACCGAAACTAGTATAAAATTGTGTATAATATACTACGAATTATGACCGAAACTAATATTTCAAAAAGTTTCATATAATATAATTTTGAGAAAATATTTTTACATGGACTTCCATCATAGCATTCCCTCGTAACATATAGAAAGGATCTGAGAAGTTTTGTAACATTTCGTACAATCCTCGATTTAATTTCATTTTTTGACCGAAACTAGTATAAAATTATGTATAATATACTACGATATTTGACCGAAACTAGTATTTCAAAAAGTATCATTGAATATAATTTTCAGAAAATATTTTTTACATGGATTTCCATCATAACATTCCCTCGTAACATATAGAAAGGATCTGAGAAGTTTCGTAGCATTTCGAACAATCCTCGATTTAATTTCATTTTTTGTAAAATTGTGTATAATATACTACGATTTTTGACCGAAACTAGTATTTCAAAAAGTTTCCTAGAATATAATTTTGAGATAATATTTTTGTATGGACTTCCATCATAGCATTCCCTCGTAACATATAGAAGGGATCTAAGAAGTTTCGTAGTATTTTGAACAATCCTCGATTTAATTTCATTTTTTGACCGAAACTAGTATAAAATTGTGTATAATATACTACGATTTATGACCGAAACTATTATTTCAAAAAGTATCATAGAATATAATTTTGAGATATTATTTTTACATGGACTTCCATCATAGCATTCCCTCGTAACATATAAAAATGATCTGAGAAGTTTCGTAGCATTTCGAACAATCCTCGATTTAATTTATTTTTTTTACCGAAACTATTATAAAATTGTGTATAATATACTACGAATTTTGACCGAAACTAAAATTTCAAAAAGTTTCATATAATATAATTTTGAGAAAATATTTTTACATGGACTTCCATCATAGCATTCTCTCATAATATATAGATATGATCTGCGAAGTTTCGTAACATTAGAACAATCCTCGATTTAATTTCATTTTTTGACCGAAACTAGTATAAAATTGTGTATAATATACTACGATTTTTGACCGAAACTAGTATTTCAAAAAGTATCATAGAATATAATTTTGAGATATTATTTTTACATGGACTTCCATCATAGCATTCCATCGTTACATATAGAAAGGATCTGAGAAGTTTCGTAGCATTTCGAACAATCCTCGATTTAGTTTAATTTTTGACCGAAACTAGTATAAAATAGTGTATAATATACTACGAATTATGACCGAAACTAATATTTCAAAAAGTTTCATATAATATAATTTTGAGAAAATATTTTTACATGGACTTCCATCATAGCATTCCCTCGTAACATATAGAAAGGATCTAAGAAGTTTTGTAACATTTCGAACAATCCTCGATTTAATTTCATTTTTTGACCGAAACTAGTATAAAATTATGTATAATATACTACGAATTTTGACCGAAACTAATATTTCAAAAAGTTTCATATAATATAATTTTGAGAAAATATTTTTACATGGACTTCCATCATAGCATTCCCTCGTAACATATAGAAAGGATCTGAGAAGTTTCGTAGCATTTCGAACAATTCTCGATTTAATTTCATTTTTTGACCGAAAATAGTATAAAATTGTGTATAATATACTACGATATTTGACCGAAACTAGTATTTCAAAAAGTATTATAGAATATAATTTTGAGATATTATTTTTACATGTACTTCCATCATAGCATTCCCTCGTAACATATAGAAAGTATTTGAGAAGTTTCGTAGCATTTCGAATAATTCTTGATTTAATTTCATTTTTTGACCGAAACTAGTATAAAATTATGTATAATATACTACGATATTTGACCGAAACTAGTATTTCAAAAAGTTTCATATAATATAATTTTGAGAAAATATTTTTACATGGACTTCCATCATAGCATTCCCTCGTAACATATAGAAAGGATCTGAGAAGTTTCGTAGCATTTCGAACAATTCTCGATTTAATTTCATTTTTTGACCGAAACTAGTATAAAATTATGTATAATATACTACGATATTTGACCGAAACTAGTATTTCAAAAAGTATTATAGAATATAATTTTGAGATATTATTTTTACATGTACTTCCATCATAGCATTCCCTCGTAACATATAGAAAGGATCTGAGAAGTTTCGTAGCATTTCGAACAATCCTCGATTTAATTTAATTTTTTGACCGAAACTAGTATAAAATCGTTTATAATATACTACGAATAATGACCGAAACTAATATTTCAAAAAGTTTCATATAATATAATTTTGAGAAAATATTTTTACATGGACTTCCATCATAGCATTCCCTCGTAACATATAGAAAGGATCTAAGAATTTTTGTAACATTTTGAACAATCCTCAATTTAATTTCATTTTTTGACCGAAACTAGTATAAAATTGTGTATAATAATATACTACGATATTTGACCGAAACTAGTATTTCAAAAAGTATTATAGAATATAATTTTGAGATATTATTTTTACATGTACTTCCATCATAGCATTCCCTCGTAACATATAGAAAGGATCTGAGAAGTTTCGTAGCATTTTGAACAATCCTCGATTTAATTTAATTTTTTGACCGAAACTAGTATAAAATTGTGTATAATATACTACGAATTATGACCGAAACTAATACTTCAAAAAGTTTCATATAATATAATTTTGAGAAAATATTTTTACATGGACTTCCATCATAGCATTCCCTCGTAACATATAGAAAGGATCTAAGAATTTTTGTAACATTTTGAACAATCCTCAATTTAATTTAATTTTTTGACCGAAACTAGTATAAAATTGTGTATAATATACTACGAATTTTGACCGAAACTAATATTTCATAAAGTTTCATATAATATAATTTTGAGAAAATATTTTTACATGGACTTCCATCATAGCATTCCCTCGTAACATATAGAAAGGATCTGAGAAGTTTCGTAGCATTTCGAACAATTCTCGATTTAATTTCATTTTTTGACCAAAACTAGTATAAAATTGTGTATAATATACTACGATTTATGACCGAAACTAGTATTTCAAAAAGTATCATAGAATATAATTTTGAGATAATATTTTTACATGGACTTCCATCATAGCATTCCCTCGTAACATATAGTAAGGATCTGAGAAGTTTCGTAGCATTTCGAACAATCCTCGATTTAATTTAATTTTTTTACCGAAATTATCATAAAATTGTGTATAATATACTACGAATTTTTACCGAAACTAATATTTCAAAAAGTTTCATATAATATAATTTTGAGAAAATATTTATACATGGACTTCCATCATAGCATTCTCTCATAATATATAGATATGATCTGCGAAGTTTCGTAACATTTAGAACAATCCTCGATTTAATTTCATTTTTTGACCGAAACTAGTATAAAATTGTGTATAATATACTACGATTTTTGACCGAAACTAGTATTTCAAAAAGTATCATAGAATATAATTTTGAGAAAATATTTTTACATGTACTTCCATCATAGCATTCCCTCGTAACATATAGAAAGGATCTGAGAAGTTTTATAACATTTCGAACAATCCTCGATTTAATTTCATTTTTTGACCGAAAATAGTATAAAATTATGTATAATATACTACGATATTTGACCGAAACTAGTATTTCAAAAAGTATCATTGAATATAATTTTCAGAAAATATTTTTTACATGGATTTCCATCATAACATTCCCTCGTAACATATAGAAAGGATCTGAGAAGTTTCGTAGCATTTCGAACAATCCTCGATTTAATTTCATTTTTTGTAAAATTGTGTATAATATACTACGATTTTTTACCGAAACTAGTATTTCAAAAAGTTTCCTAGAATATAATTTTGAGATAATATTTTTGTATGGACTTCCATCATAGCATTCCCTCGTAACATATAGAAGGGATCTAAGAAGTTTCGTAGTATTTTGAACAATCCTCGATTTAATTTCATTTTTTGACCGAAACTAGTATAAAATTGTGTATAATATACTACGATTTATGACCGAAACTAGTATTTCAAAAAGTATCATAGAATATAATTTTGAGATATTATTTTTACATGGACTTCCATCATAGCATTCCCTCGTAACATATAAAAATGATCTGAGAAGTTTCGTAGCATTTCGAACAATCCTCGATTTAATTTATTTTTTTTACCGAAACTATTATAAAATTGTGTATAATATACTACGAATTTTGACCGAAACTAATAATTCAAAAAGTTTCATATAATATAATTTTGAGAAAATATTTTTACATGGACTTCCATCATAGCATTCTCTCATAATATATAGATATGATCTGCGAAGTTTCGTAACATTTAGAACAATCCTCGATTTAATTTCATTTTTTGACCGAAACTAGTATAAAATTGTGTATAATATACTACGATTTTTGACCGAAACTAGTATTTCAAAAAGTATCATAGAATATAATTTTGAGATATTATTTTTACATGGACTTCCATCATAGCATTCCCTCGTTACATATAGAAAGGATCTGAGAAGTTTCGTAGCATTTCGAACAATCGTCGATTTAGTTTAATTTTTGACTGAAACTAGTATAAAATAGTGTATAATATACTATGAATTATGACCGAAACTAATATTTCAAAAAGTTTCATATAATATAATTTTGAGAAAATATTTTTACATGGACTTCCATCATAGCATTCCCTCGTAACATATAGAAAGGATCTAAGAAGTTTTGTAACATTTCGAACAATCCTCGATTTAATTTCATTTTTTGACCGAAACTAGTATAAAATTATGTATAATATACTACGAATTTTGACCGAAACTAATATTTCAAAAAGTTTCATATAATATAATTTTGAGAAAATATTTTTACATGGACTTCCATCATAGCATTCCCTCGTAACATATAGAAAGGATCTGAGAAGTTTCGTAGCATTTCGAACAATTCTCGATTTAATTTCATTTTTTGACCGAAAATAGTATAAAATTGTGAATAATATACTACGATATTTGACCGAAACTAGTATTTCAAAAAGTATTATAGAATATAATTTTGAGATATTATTTTTACATGTACTTCCATCATAGCATTCCCTCGTAACATATAGAAAGTATTTGAGAAGTTTCGTAGCATTTCGAACAATTCTCGATTTAATTTCATTTTTTGACCGAAACTAGTATAAAATTATGTATAATATACTACGATATTTGACCGAAACTAGTATTTCAAAAAGTTTCATATAATATAATTTTGAGAAAATATTTTTACATGGACTTCCATCATAGCATTCCCTCGTAACATATAGAAAGGATCTGAGAAGTTTCGTAGCATTTCGAACAATTCTCGATTTAATTTCATTTTTTGACCGAAACTAGTATAAAATTGTGTATAATATACTACGATATTTGACCGAAACTAGTATTTCAAAAAGTATTATAGAATATAATTTTGAGATATTATTTTTACATGTACTTCCATCATAGCATTCCCTCGTAACTTATAGAAAGGATCTGAGAAGTTTCGTAGCATATCGAACAATCCTCGATTTAATTTAATTTTTTGACCGAAACTAGTATAAAATTGTGTATAATATACTACGAATTATGACCGAAACTAATATTTCAAAAAGTTTCATATAATATAATTTTGAGAAAATATTTTTACATGGACTTCCATCATAGCATTCCCTCGTAACATATAGAAAGGATCTAAGAATTTTTGTAACATTTTGAACAATCCTCAATTTAATTTCATTTTTTGACCGAAACTAGTATAAAATTGTGTATAATAATATACTACGATATTTGACCGAAACTAGTATTTCAAAAAGTATTATAGAATATAATTTTGAGATATTATTTTTACTTGTACTTCCATCATAGCATTCCCTCGTAACATATAGAAAGGATCTGAGAAGTTTCGTAGCATTTTGAACAATCCTCGATTTAATTTAATTTTTTGAACGAAACTAGTATAAAATTGTGTATAATATACTACGAATTATGACCGAAACTAATACTTCAAAAAGTTTCATATAATATAATTTTGAGAAAATATTTTTACATGGACTTCCATCATAGCATTCCCTCGTAACATATAGAAAGGATCTAAGAATTTTTGTAACATTTTGAACAATCCTCAATTTAATTTAATTTTTTGACCGAAACTAGTATAAAATTGTGTATAATATACTACGAATTTTGACCGAAACTAATATTTCATAAAGTTTCATATAATATAATTTTGAGAAAATATTTTTACATGGACTTCCATCATAGCATTCCCTCGTAACATATAGAAAGGATCTGAGAAGTTTCGTAGCATTTCGAACAATTCTCGATTTAATTTCATTTTTTGACTGAAACTTGTATAAAATTGTGTATAATATACTACGATATTTGACCGAAACTAGTATTTCAAAAAGTATTATAGAATATAATTTTGAGATATTATTTTTACATGTACTTCCATCATAGCATTCCCTCGTAACATATAGAAAGGATCTGAGAAGTTTCGTAGCATTTCGAACAATCCTCGATTTAATTTAATTTTTTGACCGAAACTAGTATAAAATTGTGTATAATATACTACGAATTATGACCGAAACTAATCTTTCAAAAAGTTTCATATAATATAATTTTGAGAAAATATTTTTACATGGACTTCCATCATAGCATTCCCTCGTAACATATAGAAAGGATCTAAGAATTTTTGTAACATTTTGAACAATCCTCAATTTAATTTCTTTTTTTGACCGAAACTAGTATAAAATTGTGTATAATAATATACTACGATATTTGACCGAAACTAGTATTTCAAAAAGTATCATAGAATATAATTTTGAGATATTATTTTTACATGTACTTCCATCATAGCATTCCCTCGTAACATATAGAAAGGATCTGAGAAGTTTCGTAGCATTTCGAACAATCCTCGATTTAATTTAATTTTTTTACCGAAATTATCTTAAAATTGTGTATAATATACTACGAATTTTTACCGAAACTAATATTTCAAAAAGTTTCATATAATATAATTTTGAGAAAATATTTTTACATGGACTTCCATCATAGCATTCTCTCATAATATATAGAAATGTTCTGCGAAGTTTCGTAACATTTCGAACAATCCTCGATTTAATTTCATTTTTTGACCGAAACTAGTATAAAATTGTGTATAATATACTACGATTTTTGACTGAAACTAGTATTTCAAAAAGTATCATAGAATATAATTTTGAGATATTATTTTTACATGGACTTCCATCATAGCATTCCCTCGTTACATATAGAAAGGATCTGAGAAGTTTCGTAGCATTTCGAACAATCGTCGATTTAGTTTAATTTTTTGACCGAAACTAGTATAAAATTGTGTATAATATACTACGAATTTTGACCGAAACTAATATTTCAAAAAGTTTCATATAATATAATTTTGAGAAAATATTTTTACATGGACTTCAATCATAGCATTCCCTCGTAACATATAGAAAGGATCTGAGAAGTTTCGTAGCATTTCGAACAATCGTCGATTTAGTTTAATTTTTGACCGAAACTAGTATAAAATAGTGTATAATATACTACGAATTATGACCGAAACTAATATTTCAAAAAGTTTCATATAATATAATTTTGAGAAAATATTTTTACATGGACTTCCATCATAGCATTCCCTCGTAACATATAGAAAGGATCTAAGAAGTTTTGTAACATTTCGAACAATCCTCGATTTAATTTCATTTTTTGACCGAAACTAGTATAAAATTATGTATAATATACTATGAATTTTGACCGAAACTAATATTTCAAAAAGTTTCATATAATATAATTTTGAGAAAATATTTTTACATGGACTTCCATCATAGCATTCCCTCGTAACATATAGAAAGGATCTGAGAAGTTTTATAACATTTCGAACAATCCTCGATTTAATTTCATTTTTTGACCGAAACTAGTATAAAATTATGTATAATATACTACGATATTTGACCGAAACTAGTATTTCAAAAAGTATCATTGAATATAATTTTCAGAAAATATTTTTTACATGGATTTCCATCATAACATTCCCTCGTAACATATAGAAAGGATCTGAGAAGTTTCGTAGCATTTCGAACAATCCTCGATTTAATTTCATTTTTTGTAAAATTGTGTATAATATACTACGATTTTTGACCGAAACTAGTATTTCAAAAAGTTTCCTAGAATATAATTTTGAGATAATATTTTTGTATGGACTTCCATCATAGCATTCCCTCGTAACATATAGAAGGGATCTAAGAAGTTTCGTAGTATTTTGAACAATCCTCGATTTAATTTCATTTTTTGACCGAAACTAGTATAAAATTGTGTATAATATACTACGATTTATGACCGAAACTAGTATTTCAAAAAGTATCTTAGAATATAATTTTGAGATATTATTTTTACATGGACTTCCATCATAGCATTCACTCGTAACATATAAAAATGATCTGAGAAGTTTCGTAGCATTTCGAACAATCCTCGATTTAATTTATTTTTTTTACCGAAACTATTATAAAATTGTGTATAATATACTACGAATTTTGACCGAAACTAATATTTCAAAAAGTTTCATATAATATAATTTTGAGAAAATATTTTTACATGGACTTCCATCATAGCATTCTCTCATAATATATAGATATGATCTGCGAAGTTTCGTAACATTTAGAACAATCCTCGATTTAATTTCATTTTTTGACCGAAACTAGTATAAAATTGTGTATAATATACTACGATTTTTGACCGAAACTAGTATTTCAAAAAGTATCATAGAATATAATTTTGAGATATTATTTTTACATGGACTTCCATCATAGCATTCCCTCGTTACATATTGAAAGGATCTGAGAAGTTTCGTAGCATTTCGAACAATCGTCGATTTAGTTTAATTTTTGACCGAAACTAGTATAAAATAGTGTATAATATACTACGAATTATGACCGAAACTAATATTTCAAAAAGTTTCATATAATATAATTTTGAGAAAATATTTTTACATGGACTTCCATCATAGCATTCCCTCGTAACATATAGAAAGGATCTAAGAAGTTTTGTAACATTTCGAACAATCCTCGATTTAATTTCATTTTTTGACCGAAACTAGTATAAAATTATGTATAATATACTACGAATTTTGACCGAAACTAATATTTCAAAAAGTTTCATATAATATAATTTTGAGAAAATATTTTTACATGGACTTCCATCATAGCATTCCCTCGTAACATATAGAAAGGATCTGAGAAGTTTCGTAGCATTTCGAACAATTCTCGATTTAATTTCATTTTTTGACCGAAAATAGTATAAAATTGTGTATAATATACTACGATATTTGACCGAAACTAGTATTTCAAAAAGTATTATAGAATATAATTTTGAGATATTATTTTTACATGTACTTCCATCATAGCATTCCCTCGTAACATATAGAAAGTATTTGAGAAGTTTCGTAGCATTTCGAACAATTCTCGATTTAATTTCATTTTTTGACCGAAACTAGTATAAAATTATGTATAATATACTACGATATTTGACCGAAACTAGTATTTCAAAAGGTTTCATATAATATAATTTTGAGAAAATATTTTTACATGGACTTCCATCATAGCATTCCCTCGTAACATATAGAAAGGATCTGAGAAGTTTCGTAGCATTTCGAACAATTCTCGATTTAATTTCATTTTTTGACCGAAACTAGTATAAAATTGTGTATAATATACTACGATATTTGACCGAAACTAGTATTTCAAAAAGTATTATAGAATATAATTTTGAGATATTATTTTTACATGTACTTCCATCATAGCATTCCCTCGTAACATATAGAAAGGATCTGAGAAGTTTTGTAGCATTTCGAACAATCCTCGATTTAATTTAATTTTTTGACCGAAACTAGTATAAAATTGTGTATAATATACTACGAATTATGACCGAAACTAATATTTCAAAAAGTTTCATATAATATAATTTTGAGAAAATATTTTTACATGAACTTCCATCATAGCATTCCCTCGTAACATATAGAAAGGATCTAAGAATTTTTGTAACATTTTGAACAATCCTCAATTTAATTTCATTTTTTGACCGAAACTAGTATAAAATTGTGTATAATATACTACGAATTTTGACCGAAACTAATATTTCATAAAGTTTCATATAATATAATTTTGAGAAAATATTTTTACATGGACTTCCATCATAGCATTCCCTCGTAACATATAGAAAGGATCTGAGAAGTTTCGTAGCATTTCGAACAATTCTCGATTTAATTTCATTTTTTGACCGAAACTAGTATAAAATTGTGTATAATATACTACGATTTATGACCGAAACTAGTATTTCAAAAAGTATCATAGAATATAATTTTGAGATATTATTTTTACATGGACTTCCATCATAGCATTCCCTCGTAACATATAGTAAGGATCTGAGAAGTTTCGTAGCATTTCGAACAATCCTCGATTTAATTTAATTTTTTTACCGAAATTATCATAAAATTGTGTATAATATACTACGAATTTTTACCGAAACTAATATTTCAAAAAGTTTCATATAATATAATTTTGAGAAAATATTTTTACATGGACTTCCATCATAGCATTCTCTCATAATATATAGAAATGTTCTGCGAAGTTTCATAACATTTCGAACAATCCTCGATTTAATTTCATTTTTTGACCGAAACTAGTATAAAATTGTGTATAATATACTACGATTTTTGACTGAAACTAGTATTTCAAAAAGTATCATAGAATATAATTTTGAGATATTATTTTTACATGGACTTCCATCATAGCATTCCCTCGTTACATATAGAAAGGATCTGAGAAGTTTCGTAGCATTTCGAACAATCGTCGATTTAGTTTAATTTTTTGACCGAAACTAGTATAAAATTGTGTATAATATACTACGAATTTTGACCGAAACTAATATTTCAAAAAGTTTCATATAATATAATTTTGAGAAAATATTTTTACATGGACTTCAATCATAGCATTCCCTCGTAAAATATAGAAAGGATCTGAGAAGTTTCGTAGCATTTCGAACAATCGTCGATTTAGTTTAATTTTTGACCGAAACTAGTATAAAATAGTGTATAATATACTACGAATTATGACCGAAACTAATATTTCAAAAAGTTTCATATAATATAATTTTGAGAAAATATTTTTACATGGACTTCCATCATAGCATTCCCTCGTAACATATAGAGAGGATCTAAGAAGTTTTGTAACATTTCGAACAATCCTCGATTTAATTTCATTTTTTGACCGAAACTAGTATAAAATTATGTATAATATACTACGAATTTTGACCGAAACTAATATTTCAAAAAGTTTCATATAATATAATTTTGAGAAAATATTTTTACATGGACTTCCATCATAGAATTCTCTCATAATATATAGAAATGTTCTGCGAAGTTTCGTAACATTTCGAACAATCCTCGATTTAATTTCATTTTTTGACCGAAACTAGTATAAAATTGTGTATAATATACTACGATTTTTGACTGAAACTAGTATTTCAAAAATTATCATAGAATATAATTTTGAGATATTATTTTTACATGGACTTCCATCATAGCATTCCCTCGTTACATATAGAAAGGATCTGAGAAGTTTCGTAGCATTTCGAACAATCGTCGATTTAGTTTAATTTTTTGACCGAAACTAGTATAAAATTGTGTATAATATACTACGAATTTTGACCGAAACTAATATTTCAAAAAGTTTCATATAATATAATTTTGAGAAAATATTTTTACATGGACTTCAATCATAGCATTCCCTCGTAACATATAGAAAGGATCTGAGAAGTTTCGTAGCATTTCGAACAATCGTCGATTTAGTTTAATTTTTGACCGAAACTAGTATAAAATAGTGTATAATATACTACGAATTATGACCGAAACTAATATTTCAAAAAGTTTCATATAATATAATTTTGAGAAAATATTTTTACATGGACTTCCATCATAGCATTCCCTCGTAACATATAGAAAGGATCTAAGAAGTTTTGTAACATTTCGAACAATCCTCGATTTAATTTCATTTTTTGACCGAAACTAGTATAAAATTAAGTATAATATACTACGAATTTTGACCGAAACTAATATTTCAAAAAGTTTCATATAATATAATTTTGAGAAAATATTTTTACATGGACTTCCATCATAGCATTCTCTCATAATATATAGAAATGTTCTGCGAAGTTTCGTAACATTTCGAACAATCCTCGATTTAATTTCATTTTTTGACCAAAACTAGTATAAAATTGTGTATAATATACTACGATTTTTGACTGAAACTAGTATTTCAAAAAGTATCATAGAATATAATTTTGAGATATTATTTTTACATTGACTTCCATCATAGCATTCCCTCGTTACATATAGAAAGGATCTGAGAAGTTTCGTAGCATTTCGAACAATCGTCGATTTAGTTTAATTTTTTGACCGAAACTAGTATAAAATTGTGTATAATATACTACGAATTTTGACCGAAACTAATATTTCAAAAAGTTTCATATAATATAATTTTGAGAAAATATTTTTACATGGACTTCAATCATAGCATTCCCTCGTAACATATAGAAAGGATCTGAGAAGTTTCGTAGCATTTCGAACAATCGTCGATTTAGTTTAATTTTTGACCGAAACTAGTATAAAATAGTGTATAATATACTACGAATTATGACCGAAACTAATATTTCAAAAAGTTTCATATAATATAATATTGAGAAAATATTTTTACACGGACGTCCATCATAGCATTCCCTCGTAACATATAGAAAGGATCTAAGAAGTTTTGTAACATTTCGAACAATCCTCGATTTAATTTCATTTTTTGACCGAAACTAGTATAAAATTATGTATAATATACTACGAATTTTGACCGAAACTAATATTTCAAAAAGTTTCATATAATATAATTTTGAGAAAATATTTTTACATGGACTTCCATCATAGCATTCCCTCGTAACATATAGAAAGGATCTGAGAAGTTTTATAACATTTCGAACAATCCTCGATTTAATTTCATTTTTTGACCGAAACTAGTATAAAATTATGTATAATATACTACGATATTTGACCGAAACTAGTATTTCAAAAAGTATCATTGAATATAATTTTCAGAAAATATTTTTTACATGGATTTCCATCATAACATTCCCTCGTAACATATAGAAAGGATCTGAGAAGTTTCGTAGCATTTCGAACAATCCTCGATTTAATTTCATTTTTTGTAAAATTGTGTATAATATACTACGATTTTTGACCGAAACTAGTATTTCAAAAAGTTTCCTAGAATATAATTTTGAGATAATATTTTTGTATGGACTTCCATCATAGCATTCCCTTGTAACATATAGAAGGGATCTAAGAAGTTTCGTAGTATTTTGAACAATCCTCGATTTAATTTCATTTTTTGACCGAAACTAGTATAAAATTGTGTATAATATACTACGATTTATGACCGAAACTAGTATTTCCAAAAGTATCATAGAATATAATTTTGAGATATTATTTTTACATGGACTTCCATCATAGCATTCCCTCGTAACATATAAAAATGATCTGAGAAGTTTCGTAGCATTTCGAACAATCCTCGATTTAATTTATTTTTTTTTACCGAAACTATTATAAAATTGTGTATAATATACTACGAATTTTGACCGAAACTAATATTTCAAAAAGTTTCATATAATATAATTTTGAGAAAATATTTTTACATGGACTTCCATCATAGCATTCTCTCATAATATATAGATATGATCTGCGAAGTTTCGTAACATTTAGAACAATCCTCGATTTAATTTCATTTTTTGACCGAAACTAGTATAAAATTGTGTATAATATACTACGATTTTTGACCGAAACTAGTATTTCAAAAAGTATCATAGAATATAATTTTGAGATATTATTTTTACATGGACTTCCATCATAGCATTCCCTCGTTACATATTGAAAGGATCTGAGATGTTTCGTAGCATTTCGAACAATCGTCGATTTAGTTTAATTTTTGACCGAAACTAGTATAAAATAGTGTATAATATACTACGAATTATGACCGAAACTAATATTTCAAAAAGTTTCATATAATATAATTTTGAGAAAATATTTTTACATGGACTTCCATCATAGCATTCCCTCGTAACATATAGAAAGGATCTAAGAAGTTTTGTAACATTTCGAACAATCCTCGATTTAATTTCATTTTTTGACCGAAACTAGTATAAAATTATGTATAATATACTACGAATTTTGACCGAAACTAATATTTCAAAAAGTTTCATATAATATAATTTTGAGAAAATATTTTTACATGGACTTCCATCATAGCATTCTCTCGTAACATATAGAAAGGATCTGAGAAGTTTCGTAGCATTTCGAACAATTCTCGATTTAATTTAATTTTTTGACCGAAAATAGTATAAAATTGTGTATAATATACTACGATATTTGACCGAAACTAGTATTTCAAAAAGTATTATAGAATATAATTTTGAGATATTATTTTTACATGTACTTCCATCATAGCATTCCCTCGTAACATATAGAAAGTATTTGAGAAGTTTCGTAGCATTTCGAACAATTCTCGATTTAATTTCATTTTTTGACCGAAACTAGTATAAAATTATGTATAATATACTACGATATTTGACCGAAACTAGTATTTCAAAAAGTTTCATATAATATAATTTTGAGAAAATATTTTTACATGGACTTCCATCATAGCATTCCCTCGTAACATATAGAAAGGATCTGAGAAGTTTCGTAGCATTTCGAACAATTCTCGATTTAATTTCATTTTTTGACCGAAACTAGTATAAAATTGTGTATAATATACTACGATATTTGACCGAAACTAGTATTTCAAAAAGTATTATAGAATATAATTTTGAGATATTATTTTTACATTTACTTCCATCATAGCATTCCCTCGTAACATATAGAAAGGATCTGAGAAGTTTCGTAGCATTTCGAACAATCCTCGATTTAATTTAATTTTTTGACCGAAACTAGTATAAAATTGTGTATAATATACTACGAATTATGACCGAAACTAATATTTCAAAAAGTTTCATATAATATAATTTTGAGAAAATATTTTTACATTGACTTCCATCATAGCATTCCCTCGTAACATATAGAAAGGATCTAAGAATTTTTGTAACATTTTGAACAATCCTCAATTTAATTTCATTTTTTGACCGAAACTAGTATAAAATTGTGTATAATAATATACTACGATATTTGACCGAAACTAGTATTTCAAAAAGTATTATAGAATATAATTTTGAGATATTATTTTTACATGTACTTCCATCATAGCATTCCCTCGTAACATATAGAAAGGATCTGAGAAGTTTCGTAGCATTTTGAACAATCCTCGATTTAATTTAATTTTTTGACCGAAACTAGTATAAAATTGTGTATAATATACTACGAATTATGACCGAAACTAATACTTCAAAAAGTTTCATATAATATAATTTTGAGAAAATATTTTTACATGGACTTCCATCATAGCATTCCCTCGTAACATATAGAAAGGATCTAAGAATTTTTGTAACATTTTGAACAATCCTAAATTTAATTTAATTTTTTGACCGAAACTAGTATAAAATTGTGTATAATATACTACGAATTTTGACCGAAACTAATATTTCATAAAGTTTCATATAATATAATTTTGAGAAAATATTTTTACATGGACTTCCATCATAGCATTCCCTCGTAACATATAGTAAGGATCTTAGAAGTTTCGTAGCATTTCGAACAATTCTCGATTTAATTTCATTTTTTGACCGAAACTAGTATAAAATTGTGTATAATATACTACGATTTATGACCGAAACTAGTATTTCAAAAAGTATCATAGAATATAATTTTGAGATATTATTTTTACATGGACTTCCATCATAGCATTCCCTCGTAACATATAGTAAGGATCTTAGAAGTTTCGTAGCATTTCGAACAATCCTCGATTTAATTTAATTTTTTTACCGAAATTATCATAAAATTGTGTATAATATACTACGAATTTTTACCGAAACTAATATTTCAAAAAGTTTCATATAATATAATTTTGAGAAAATATTTTTACATGGACTTCCATCATAGCATTCTCTCATAATATATAGAAATGTTCTGCGAAGTTTCGTAACATTTCGAACAATCCTCGATTTAATTTCATTTTTTGACCGAAACTAGTATAAAATTGTGTATAATATACTACGATTTTTGACTGAAACTAGTATTTCAAAAAGTATCATAGAATATAATTTTGAGATATTATTTTTACATGGACTTCCATCATAGCATTCCCTCGTTACATATAGAAAGGATCTGAGAAGTTTCGTAGCATTTCGAACAATCGTCGATTTAGTTTAATTTTTTGACCGAAACTAGTATAAAATTGTGTATAATATACTACGAATTTTGACCGAAACTAATATTTCACAAAGTATCATAGAATATAATTTTGAGAAAATATTTTTACATGGACTTCAATCATAGCATTCCCTCGTAACATATAGAAATGATCTGAGAAGTTTCGTAGCATTTCGAACAATCCTCGATTTAATTTAATTTTTTTACCGAAACTTTTATAAAATTGTGTATAATATACTACGAATTTTGACCGAAACTAATATTTCAAAAAGTTTCATATAATATAATTTTGAGAAAATATTTTTACATGGACTTCCATCATAGCATTCTCTCATAATATATAGAAATGATCTGCGATGTTTCGTAACATTTCGAACTATCCTCGATTTAATTTCATATTTTGACCGAAACTAGTATAAAACTGTGTATAATATACTACGATTTTTGACCGAAACTAGTATTTCAAAAAGTATCATAGAATATAATTTTGAGATATTATTTTTACATGTACTTCCATCATAGCATTCCCTCGTAACATATAGAAAGGATCTGAGAAGTTTCGTAGCATTTTGAACAATCCTCGATTTAATTTAATTTTTTGACCGAAACTAGTATAAAATTGTGTATAATATACTACGAATTATGACCGAAACTAATACTTCAAAAAGTTTCATATAATATAATTTTGAGAAAATATTTTTACATGGACTTCCATCATAGCATTCCCTCGTAACATATAGAAAGGATCTAAGAATTTTTGTAACATTTTGAACAATCCTAAATTTAATTTAATTTTTTGACCGAAACTAGTATAAAATTGTGTATAATATACTACGAATTTTGACCGAAACTAATATTTCATAAAGTTTCATATAATATAATTTTGAGAAAATATTTTTACATGGACTTCCATCATAGCATTCCCTCGTAACATATAGTAAGGATCTTAGAAGTTTCGTAGCATTTCGAACAATTCTCGATTTAATTTCATTTTTTGACCGAAACTAGTATAAAATTGTGTATAATATACTACGATTTATGACCGAAACTAGTATTTCAAAAAGTATCATAGAATATAATTTTGAGATATTATTTTTACATGGACTTCCATCATAGCATTCCCTCGTAACATATAGTAAGGATCTTAGAAGTTTCGTAGCATTTCGAACAATCCTCGATTTAATTTAATTTTTTTACCGAAATTATCATAAAATTGTGTATAATATACTACGAATTTTTACCGAAACTAATATTTCAAAAAGTTTCATATAATATAATTTTGAGAAAATATTTTTACATGGACTTCCATCATAGCATTCTCTCATAATATATAGAAATGTTCTGCGAAGTTTCGTAACATTTCGAACAATCCTCGATTTAATTTCATTTTTTGACCGAAACTAGTATAAAATTGTGTATAATATACTACGATTTTTGACTGAAACTAGTATTTCAAAAAGTATCATAGAATATAATTTTGAGATATTATTTTTACATGGACTTCCATCATAGCATTCCCTCGTTACATATAGAAAGGATCTGAGAAGTTTCGTAGCATTTCGAACAATCGTCGATTTAGTTTAATTTTTTGACCGAAACTAGTATAAAATTGTGTATAATATACTACGAATTTTGACCGAAACTAATATTTCACAAAGTATCATAGAATATAATTTTGAGAAAATATTTTTACATGGACTTCAATCATAGCATTCCCTCGTAACATATAGAAATGATCTGAGAAGTTTCGTAGCATTTCGAACAATCCTCGATTTAATTTAATTTTTTTACCGAAACTTTTATAAAATTGTGTATAATATACTACGAATTTTGACCGAAACTAATATTTCAAAAAGTTTCATATAATATAATTTTGAGAAAATATTTTTACATGGACTTCCATCATAGCATTCTCTCATAATATATAGAAATGATCTGCGATGTTTCGTAACATTTCGAACTATCCTCGATTTAATTTCATATTTTGACCGAAACTAGTATAAAACTGTGTATAATATACTACGATTTTTGACCGAAACTAGTATTTCAAAAAGTATCATAGAATATAATTTTGAGATATTATTTTTACATGGACTTCCATCATAGAATTCCCTCGTAACATATAGAAAGGATCTGAGAAGTTTCATAGCGTTTCGAACAATCCTCGATTTAATTTAATTTTTTGACCGAAACTAGTATAAAATTGTGTATAATATACTACGAATTTTGACCGAAACTAATATTTCAAAAAGTTTCATATAATATAATTTTGAGAAAATATTTTTACATGGACTTCCATCATAGCATTCCCTCGTAACATTTAGAAAGGATCTGAGAAGTTTCGTAGCATTTCGAACAATTCTCGATTTAATTTCATTTTTTGACCGAAACTAGTATAAAATTGTGTATAATATACTACGATATTTGACCGAAACTAGTATTTCAAAAAGTATTATAGAATATAATTTTGAGATATTATTTTTACATGTACTTCCATCATAGCATTCCCTCGTAACATATAGAAAGGATCTGATAAGTTTCGTAGCATTTCGAACAATCCTCGATTTAATTTAATTTTTTGACCGAAACTAGTATAAAATTGTGTATAATATACTACGAATTATGACCGAAACTAATATTTCAAAAAGTTTCATATAATATAATTTTGAGAAAATATTTTTACATGGACTTCCATCATAGCATTCCCTCGTAACATATATAAAGGATCTAAGAATTTTTGTAACATTTTGAACAATCCTCAATTTAATTTCATTTTTTGACCGAAACTAGTATAAAATTCTGTATAATATACTACGATATTTGACCGAAACTAGTATTTCAAAAAGTATCATAGAATATAATTTTCAGAAAATATTTTTTACATGGATTTCCTTAATAGCATTCCCTCGTAACATATAGAAAGGATCTGAGAAGTTTCGTAGCATTTCGAACAATCCTCGATTTAATTTCATTTTTTGTAAAATTGTGTATAATATACTACGATTTTTGACTGAAACTAGTATTTCAAAAAGTTTCCTAGAATATAATTTTGAGATAATATTTTTGTATGTACTTCCATCATAGCATTCCCTCGTAACATATAGAAGGGATCTAAGAAGTTTCGTAGTATTTCGAACAATCCTCGATTTAATTTCATTTTTTGACCGAAACTAGTATAAAATTGTGTATAATGTACTACGATTTATGACCGAAACTAGTATTTCAAAAAGTATCATAGAATATAATTTTGAGATATTATTTTTACATGGACTTCCATCATAGCATTCCCTCGTAACATATAGAAAGGATCTGAGAAGTTTCGTAGTATTTCGAACAATCCTTGATTTAATTTAATTTTTTTACCGAAACTATTATAAAATTGTGTATAATATACTACGAATTTTGACCGAAACTAATATTTCAAAAAGTTTCATATAATATAATTTTGAGAAAATATTTTTACATGGACTTCCATCATAGCATTCTCTCATAATATATAGAAATGATCTGTGAAGTTTCGTAACATTTCGAAAAATCCTCGATTTAATTTCATTTTTTGACCGAAACTAGTATAAAATTGTGTATAATATACTACGATTTTTGACCGAAACTAGTATTTCAAAAAGTATCATAGAATATAATTTTGAGATATTATTTTTACATGGACTTCCATCATAGAATTCCCTCGTAACATATAGAAAGGATCTGAGAAGTTTCATAGCGTTTCGAACAATCCTCGATTTAATTTAATTTTTTGACCGAAAATAGTATAAAATTGTGTATAATATACTACGAAATTTGACCGAAACTAATATTTCAAAAAGTTTCATATAATATAATTTTGAGAAAATATTTTTACATGGACTTCCATCATAGCATTCCCTCGAAACATATAGAAAGGATCTGAGAAGTTTCGTAGCATTTCGAACAATTCTCGATTTAATTTCATTTTTTGACCGAAACTAGTATAAAATTGTGTATAATATACTACGATATTTGACCGAAACTAGTATTTCAAAAAGTTTCATAGAATATAATTTTGAGACATTACTTTTACATGGACTTCCATCATAGAATTCCCTCGTAAAATATAGAAAGGATCTGAGAAGTTTCGTAGCATTTCGAACAATCCTCGATTTAATTTAATTTTTGACCGAAACTAGTATAAAATTGTGTATAATATACTACGAATTATGACCGAAACTAATATTTCAAAAAGTTTCATATAATATAATTTTGAGAAAATATTTTTACATGGACTTCCATCAAAGCATTCCCTCGTAACATATAGAAAGGATCTGAGAAGTTTTGTAACATTTCGAACAATCCTCGATTTAATTTCATTTTTTGACTGAAACTAGTATAAAATTCTGTATAATATACTACGATATTTGACCGAAACTAGTATTTCAAAAAGTATCATAGAATATAATTTTCAGAAAATATTTTTTACATGGATTTCCTTAATAGTATTCCCTCGTAACATATAGAAAGGATCTGAGAAGTTTCGTAGCATTTCGAACAATCCTCGATTTAATTTCATTTTTTGTAAAATTGTGTATAATATACTACGATTTTTGACTGAAACTAGTATTTCAAAAAGTTTCCTAGAATATAATTTTGAGATAATATTTTTGTATGTACTTCCATCATAGCATTCCCTCGTAACATATAGAAGGGATCTAAGAAGTTTCGTAGTATTTCGAACAATCCTCGATTTAATTTCATTTTTTGACCGAAACTAGTATAAAATTGTGTATAATGTACTACGATTTATGACCGAAACTAGTATTTCAAAAAGTATCATAGAATATAATTTTGAGATATTATTTTTACATGGACTTCCATCATAGCATTCCCTCGTAACATATAGAAAGGATCTGAGAAGTTTCGTAGTATTTCGAACAATCCTTGATTTAATTTAATTTTTTTACCGAAACTATTATAAAATTGTGTATAATATACTACGAATTTTGACCGAAACTAATATTTCAAAAAGTTTCATATAATATAATTTTGAGAAAATATTTTTGCATGGACTTCCATCATAGCATTCTCTCATAATATATAGAAATGATCTGCGAAGTTTCGTAACATTTCGAAAAATCCTCGATTTAATTTCATTTTTTGACCGAAACTAGTATAAAATTGTGTATAATATACTACGATTTTTGACCGAAACTAGTATTTCAAAAAGTATCATAGAATATAATTTTGAGATATTATTTTTACATGGACTTCCATCATAGAATTCCCTCGTAACATATAGAAAGGATCTGAGAAGTTTCATAGCGTTTCGAACAATCCTCGATTTAATTTAATTTTTTGACCGAAACTAGTATAAAATTGTGTATAATATACTACGAATTTTGACCGAAACTAATATTTCAAAAAGTTTCATATAATATAATTTTGAGAAAATATTTTTACATGGACTTCCATCATAGCATTCCCTCGTAACATTTAGAAAGGATCTGAGAAGTTTCGTAGCATTTCGAACAATTCTCGATTTAATTTCATTTTTTGACCGAAACTAGTATAAAATTGTGTATAATATACTACGATATTTGACCGAAACTAGTATTTCAAAAAGTATTATAGAATATAATTTTGAGATATTATTTTTACATGTACTTCCATCATAGCATTCCCTCGTAACATATAGAAAGGATCTGATAAGTTTCGTAGCATTTCGAACAATCCTCGATTTAATTTAATTTTTTGACCGAAACTAGTATAAAATTGTGTATAATATACTACGAATTATGACCGAAACTAATATTTCAAAAAGTTTCATATAATATAATTTTGAGAAAATATTTTTACATGGACTTCCATCATAGCATTCCCTCGTAACATATATAAAGGATCTAAGAATTTTTGTAACATTTTGAACAATCCTCAATTTAATTTCATTTTTTGACCGAAACTAGTATAAAATTCTGTATAATATACTACGATATTTGACCGAAACTAGTATTTCAAAAAGTATCATAGAATATAATTTTCAGAAAATATTTTTTACATGGATTTCCTTAATAGCATTCCCTCGTAACATATAGAAAGGATCTGAGAAGTTTCGTAGCATTTCGAACAATCCTCGATTTAATTTCATTTTTTGTAAAATTGTGTATAATATACTACGATTTTTGACTGAAACTAGTATTTCAAAAAGTTTCCTAGAATATAATTTTGAGATAATATTTTTGTATGTACTTCCATCATAGCATTCCCTCGTAACATATAGAAGGGATCTAAGAAGTTTCGTAGTATTTCGAACAATCCTCGATTTAATTTCATTTTTTGACCGAAACTAGTATAAAATTGTGTATAATGTACTACGATTTATGACCGAAACTAGTATTTCAAAAAGTATCATAGAATATAATTTTGAGATATTATTTTTACATGGACTTCCATCATAGCATTCCCTCGTAACATATAGAAAGGATCTGAGAAGTTTCGTAGTATTTCGAACAATCCTTGATTTAATTTAATTTTTTTACCGAAACTATTATAAAATTGTGTATAATATACTACGAATTTTGACCGAAACTAATATTTCAAAAAGTTTCATATAATATAATTTTGAGAAAATATTTTTACATGGACTTCCATCATAGCATTCTCTCATAATATATAGAAATGATCTGCGAAGTTTCGTAACATTTCGAAAAATCCTCGATTTAATTTCATTTTTTGACCGAAACTAGTATAAAATTGTGTATAATATACTACGATTTTTGACCGAAACTAGTATTTCAAAAAGTATCATAGAATATAATTTTGAGATATTATTTTTACATGGACTTCCATCATAGAATTCCCTCGTAACATATAGAAAGGATCTGAGAAGTTTCATAGCGTTTCGAACAATCCTCGATTTAATTTAATTTTTTGACCGAAAATAGTATAAAATTGTGTATAATATACTACGAAATTTGACCGAAACTAATATTTCAAAAAGTTTCATATAATATAATTTTGAGAAAATATTTTTACATGGACTTCCATCATAGCATTCCCTCGAAACATATAGAAAGGATCTGAGAAGTTTCGTAGCATTTCGAACAATTCTCGATTTAATTTCATTTTTTGACCGAAACTAGTATAAAATTGTGTATAATATACTACGATATTTGACCGAAACTAGTATTTCAAAAAGTTTCATAGAATATAATTTTGAGACATTACTTTTACATGGACTTCCATCATAGAATTCCCTCGTAAAATATAGAAAGGATCTGAGAAGTTTCGTAGCATTTCGAACAATCCTCGATTTAATTTAATTTTTGACCGAAACTAGTATAAAATTGTGTATAATATACTACGAATTATGACCGAAACTAATATTTCAAAAAGTTTCATATAATATAATTTTGAGAAAATATTTTTACATGGACTTCCATCAAAGCATTCCCTCGTAACATATAGAAAGGATCTGAGAAGTTTTGTAACATTTCGAACAATCCTCGATTTAATTTCATTTTTTGACTGAAACTAGTATAAAATTCTGTATAATATACTACGATATTTGACCGAAACTAGTATTTCAAAAAGTATCATAGAATATAATTTTCAGAAAATATTTTTTACATGGATTTCCTTAATAGTATTCCCTCGTAACATATAGAAAGGATCTGAGAAGTTTCGTAGCATTTCGAACAATCCTCGATTTAATTTCATTTTTTGTAAAATTGTGTATAATATACTACGATTTTTGACTGAAACTAGTATTTCAAAAAGTTTCCTAGAATATAATTTTGAGATAATATTTTTGTATGTACTTCCATCATAGCATTCCCTCGTAACATATAGAAGGGATCTAAGAAGTTTCGTAGTATTTCGAACAATCCTCGATTTAATTTCATTTTTTGACCGAAACTAGTATAAAATTGTGTATAATGTACTACGATTTATGACCGAAACTAGTATTTCAAAAAGTATCATAGAATATAATTTTGAGATATTATTTTTACATGGACTTCCATCATAGCATTCCCTCGTAACATATAGAAAGGATCTGAGAAGTTTCGTAGTATTTCGAACAATCCTTGATTTAATTTAATTTTTTTACCGAAACTATTATAAAATTGTGTATAATATACTACGAATTTTGACCGAAACTAATATTTCAAAAAGTTTCATATAATATAATTTTGAGAAAATATTTTTACATGGACTTCCATCATAGCATTCTCTCATAATATATAGAAATGATCTGCGAAGTTTCGTAACATTTCGAAAAATCCTCGATTTAATTTCATTTTTTGACCGAAACTAGTATAAAATTGTGTATAATATACTACGATTTTTGACCGAAACTAGTATTTCAAAAAGTATCATAGAATATAATTTTGAGATATTATTTTTACATGGACTTCCATCATAGAATTCCCTCGTAACATATAGAAAGGATCTGAGAAGTTTCATAGCGTTTCGAACAATCCTCGATTTAATTTAATTTTTTGACCGAAAATAGTATAAAATTGTGTATAATATACTACGAAATTTGACCGAAACTAATATTTCAAAAAGTTTCATATAATATAATTTTGAGAAAATATTTTTACATGGACTTCCATCATAGCATTCCCTCGTAACATATAGAAAGGATCTGAGAAGTTTCGTAGCATTTCGAACAATTCTCGATTTAATTTCATTTTTTGACCGAAACTAGTATAAAATTGTGTATAATATACTACGATATTTGACCGAAACTAGTATTTCAAAAAGTTTCATAGAATATAATTTTGAGACATTACTTTTACATGGACTTCCATCATAGAATTCCCTCGTAAAATATAGAAAGGATCTGAGAAGTTTCGTAGCATTTCGAACAATCCTCGATTTAATTTAATTTTTGACCGAAACTAGTATAAAATTGTGTATAATATACTACGAATTATGACCGAAACTAATATTTCAAAAAGTTTCATATAATATAATTTTGAGAAAATATTTTTACATGGACTTCCATCAAAGCATTCCCTCGTAACATATAGAAAGGATCTGAGAAGTTTTGTAACATTTCGAACAATCCTCGATTTAATTTCATTTTTTGACTGAAACTAGTATAAAATTCTGTATAATATACTACGATATTTGACCGAAACTAGTATTTCAAAAAGTATCATAGAATATAATTTTCAGAAAATATTTTTTACATGGATTTCCTTAATAGTATTCCCTCGTAACATATAGAAAGGATCTGAGAAGTTTCGTAGCATTTCGAACAATCCTCTATTTAATTTCATTTTTTGTAAAATTGTGTATAATATACTACGATTTTTGACCGAAACTAGTATTTCAAAAAGTTTCCTAGAATATAATTTTGAGATAATATTTTTGTATGGACTTCCATCATAGCATTCCCTCGTAACATATAGAAGGGATCTAAGAAGTTTCGTAGTATTTCGAACAATCCTCGATTTGTTTTCTTTTTTTGACCGAAACTAGTATAAAATTGTGTATAATATACTACGATTTTTGACCGAAACTAGTATTTCAAAAAGTATCATAGAATATAATTTTGAGATATTATTTTTACATGGAATTCCATCATAGCATTCCCTCGTAACATATAGAAAGGATCTGAGAATTTTCGTAGCATTTCGAACAATCCTCGATTTAATTTAATTTTTTGACCGAAACTATTATAAAATTGTGTATAATATACTACGATATTTGACCGAAACTAGTATTTCAAAAAGTTTCATAGAATATAATTTGGAGACATTACTTTTACATGGACTTCCATCATAGAATTCCCTCGTAACATATAGAAAGGATCTGAGAAGTTTCGTAGCATTTCGAACAATCCTCGATTTAATTTAATTTTTTGACCGAAACTAGTATAAAATTGTGTATAATATACTACGAATTATGACCGAAACTAATATTTCAAAAAGTTTCATATAATATAATTTTGAGAAAATATTTTTACATGGACTTCCATCAAAGCATTCCCTCGTAACATATAGAAAGGATCTGAGAAGTTTTGTAACATTTCGAACAATCCTCGATTTAATTTCATTTTTTGACCGAAACTAGTATAAAATTGTGTATAATATACTACGAATTATGACCGAAACTAATATTTCAAAAAGTTTCATATAATATAATTTTGAGAAAATATTTTCACATGGACTTCCATCATAGCATTCCCTCGTAACATATAGAAAGGATCTAAGAAGTTTTGTAACATTTCGAACAATCCTCGATTTAATTTCATTTTTTAACCGAAACTAGTATAAAATTGTGTATAATATACTACGAATTTTGACCGAAACTAATATTTCAAAAAGTTTCATATAATATAATTTTGAGAAAATATTTTTACATGGACTTCCATCATAGCATTCCCTCGTAACATATAGAAAGGATCTGAGAAGTTTCGTAGCATTTCGAACAATTCTCGATTTAATTTAATTTTTTGACCGAAACTAGTATAAAATTGTGTATAATATACTACGAATTATGACCGAAACTAGTATTTCAAAAAGTTTCATATAATATAATTTTGAGAAAATATTTTTACATGGACTTCCATCATAGCATTCCCTCGTAACATATAGAAAGGATCTGAGAAGTTTTGTAACATTTCGAACAATCCTCGATTTAATTTCATTTTTTGACTGAAACTAGTATAAAATTCTGTATAATATACTACGATATTTGACCGAAACTAGTATTTCAAAAAGTATCATAGAATATAATTTTCAGAAAATATTTTTTACATGGATTTCCTTAATAGCATTCCCTCGTAACATATAGAAAGGATCTGAGAAGTTTCGTAGCATTTCGAACAATCCTCTATTTAATTTCATTTTTTGTAAAATTGTGTATAATATACTACGATTTTTGACCGAAACTAGTATTTCAAAAAGTTTCCTAGAATATAATTTTGAGATAATATTTTTGTATGGACTTCCATCATAGCATTCCCTCGTAACATATAGAAGGGATCTAAGAAGTTTCGTAGTATTTCGAATAATCCTCGATTTGTTTTCTTTTTTTGACCGAAAATAGTATAAAATTGTGTATAATATACTACGATTTTTGACCGAAACTAGTATTTCAAAAAGTATCATAGAATATAATTTTGAGATATTATTTTTACATGGAATTCCATCATAGCATTCCCTCGTAACATATAGAAAGGATCTGAGAATTTTCGTAGCATTTCGAACAATCCTCGATTTAATTTAATTTTTTGACCGAAACTATTATAAAATTGTGTATAATATACTACGAATTTTGACCGAAACTAATATTTCAAAAAGTTTCATATAATATAATTTTGAGAAAATATTTTTACATGGACTTCCATCATAGCATTCTCTCATAATATATAGAAATGATCTGCGAAGTTTGGTAACATTTCGAACAATCCTCGATTTAATTTCATTTTTTGACCGAAACTAGTATAAAATTGTGTATAATATACTACGAATTATGACCGAAACTAATATTTCAAAAAGTTTCATATAATATAATTTTGAGAAAATATTTTCACATGGACTTCCATCATAGCATTCCCTCGTAACATATAGAAAGGATCTAAGAAGTTTTGTAACATTTCGAACAATCCTCGATTTAATTTCATTTTTTGACCGAAACTAGTATAAAATTGTGTATAATATACAACGAATTTTGACCGAAACTAATATTTCAAAAAGTTTCATATAATATAATTTTGAGAAAATATTTTTACATGGACTTCCATCATAGCATTCCCTCGTAACATATAGAAAGGATCTGAGAAGTTTCGTAGCATTTCGAACAATTCTCGATTTAATTTCATTTTTTGACCGAAACTAGTATAAAATTGTGTATAATATACTACGATATTTGACCGAAACTAGTATTTCAAAAAGTATTATAGAATATAATTTTGAGATATTATTTTTACATGGAATTCCATCTTAGCATTCCCTCGTAACATATAGAAAGGTTCTGAGAAGTTTCGTAGCATTTCGAACAATCCTCGATTTAATTTAATTTTTTGACCGAAACTATTATAAAATTGTGTATAATATACTACGAATTTTGACCGAAACTAGTATTTCAAAAAGTATTATAGAATATAATTTTGAGATATTATTTTTACATGGAATTCCATCATAGCATTCCCTCGTAACATATAGAAAGGTTCTGAGAAGTTTCGTAGCATTTCGAACAATCCTCGATTTAATTTAATTTTTTGACCGAAACTATTATAAAATTGTGTATAATATACTACGAATTTTGACCGAAACTAATATTTCAAAAATTTTCATATAATATAATTTTGAGAAAATATTTTTACATGGACTTCCATCATAGCATTCTCTCATAATATATAGAAATGATCTGCGAAGTTTCGTAACATTTCGAACAATCCTCGATTTAATTTAATTTTTTGACCGAAACTAGTATAAAATTTTGTATAATATACTACGAATTATGACCGAAACTAATATTTCAAAAAGTTTCATATAATATAATTCTGAGAAAATATTTTCACATGGACTTCCATCAATAGCATTCCCTCGTAACATATAGAAAGGATCTAAGAAGTTTTGTAACATTTCGAACAATCCTCGATTTAATTTCATTTTTTGACCGAAACTAGTATAAAATTGTGTATAATATACTACGAATTTTGACCGAAACTAATATTTCAAAAAGTTTCATATAATATAATTTTGAGAAAATATTTTTACATGGACTTCCATCATAGCATTCCCTCGTAACATATAGAAAGGATCTGAGAAGTTTCGTAGCATTTCGAACAATTCTCGATTTAATTTCATTTTTTGACCGAAACTAGTATAAAATTGTGTATAATATACTACGATATTTGACCGAAACTAGTATTTCAAAAAGTATTATAGAATATAATTTTGAGATATTTTTTTTACATGTACTTCCATCATAGCATTCCCTCGTAACATATAGAAAGGATCTGAGAAGTTTCGTCGCATTTCGAACAATCCTCGATTTAATTTAATTTTTTGACCGAAACTAGTATAAAATTGTGTATAATATACTACGAATTATGACCGAAACTAATATTTAAAAAAGTTTCATATAATATAATTTTGAGAAAATATTTTCACATGGACTTCCATCATAGCATTCCCTCGTAACATATAGAAAGGATCTAAGAAGTTTTGTAACATTTCGAACAATCCTCGATTTAATTTCATTTTTTGACCGAAACTAGTATAAAATTGTGTATAATATACTACGAATTTTGACCGAAACTAATATTTCAAAAAGTTTCATATAATATAATTTTGAGAAAATATTTTCACATGGACTTCCATCATAGCATTCCCTCGTAACATATAGAAAGGATCTAAGAAGTTTTGTAACATTTCGAACAATCCTCGATTTAATTTCATTTTTTGACCGAAACTAGTATAAAATTGTGTATAATATACTACGAATTTTGACCGAAACTAATATTTCAAAAAGTTTCATATAATATAATTTTGAGAAAATATTTTTACATGGACTTCCATCATAGCATTCCCTCGTAACATATAGAAAGGATCTGAGAAGTTTCGTAGCATTTCGAACAATTCTCGATTTAATTTCATTTTTTGACCGAAACTAGTATAAAATTGTGTATAATATACTACGATATTTGACCGAAACTAGTATTTCAAAAAGTATTATAGAATATAATTTTGAGATATTATTTTTACATGGAATTCCATCATAGCATTCCCTCGTAACATATAGAAAGGTTCTGAGAAGTTTCGTAGCATTTCGAACAATCCTCGATTTAATTTAATTTTTTGACCGAAACTATTATAAAATTGTGTATAATATACTACGAATTTTGACCGAAACTAATATTTCAAAAATTTTCATATAATATAATTTTGAGAAAATATTTTTACATGGACTTCCATCATAGCATTCTCTCATAATATATAGAAATGATCTGCGAAGTTTCGTAACATTTCGAACAATCCTCGATTTAATTTAATTTTTTGACCGAAACTAGTATAAAATTGTGTATAATATACTACGAATTATGACCGAAACTAATATTTCAAAAAGTTTCATATAATATAATTCTGAGAAAATATTTTCACATGGACTTCCATCAATAGCATTCCCTCGTAACATATAGAAAGGATCTAAGAAGTTTTGTAACATTTCGAACAATCCTCGATTTAATTTCATTTTTTGACCGAAACTAGTATAAAATTGTGTATAATATACTACGAATTTTGACCGAAACTAATATTTCAAAAAGTTTCATATAATATAATTTTGAGAAAATATTTTTACATGGACTTCCATCATAGCATTCCCTCGTAACATATAGAAAGGATCTGAGAAGTTTCGTAGCATTTCGAACAATTCTCGATTTAATTTCATTTTTTGACCGAAACTAGTATAAAATTGTGTATAATATACTACGATATTTGACCGAAACTAGTATTTCAAAAAGTATTATAGAATATAATTTTGAGATATTTTTTTTACATGTACTTCCATCATAGCATTCCCTCGTAACATATAGAAAGGATCTGAGAAGTTTCGTCGCATTTCGAACAATCCTCGATTTAATTTAATTTTTTGACCGAAACTAGTATAAAATTGTGTATAATATACTACGAATTATGACCGAAACTAATATTTAAAAAAGTTTCATATAATATAATTTTGAGAAAATATTTTCACATGGACTTCCATCATAGCATTCCCTCGTAACATATAGAAAGGATCTAAGAAGTTTTGTAACATTTCGAACAATCCTCGATTTAATTTCATTTTTTGACCGAAACTAGTATAAAATTGTGTATAATATACTACGAATTTTGACCGAAACTAATATTTCAAAAAGTTTCATATAATATAATTTTGAGAAAATATTTTCACATGGACTTCCATCATAGCATTCCCTCGTAACATATAGAAAGGATCTAAGAAGTTTTGTAACATTTCGAACAATCCTCGATTTAATTTCATTTTTTGACCGAAACTAGTATAAAATTGTGTATAATATACTACGAATTTTGACCGAAACTAATATTTCAAAAAGTTTCATATAATATAATTTTGAGAAAATATTTTTACATGGACTTCCATCATAGCATTCCCTCGTAACATATAGAAAGGTTCTGAGAAGTTTCGTAGCATTTCGAACAATCCTCGATTTAATTTAATTTTTTGACCGAAACTATTATAAAATTGTGTATAATATACTACGAATTTTGACCGAAACTAATATTTCAAAAATTTTCATATAATATAATTTTGAGAAAATATTTTTACATGGACTTCCATCATAGCATTCTCTCATAATATATAGAAATGATCTGCGAAGTTTCGTAACATTTCGAACAATCCTCGATTTAATTTAATTTTTTGACCGAAACTAGTATAAAATTGTGTATAATATACTACGAATTATGACCGAAACTAATATTTCAAAAAGTTTCATATAATATAATTCTGAGAAAATATTTTCACATGGACTTCCATCAATAGCATTCCCTCGTAACATATAGAAAGGATCTAAGAAGTTTTGTAACATTTCGAACAATCCTCGATTTAATTTCATTTTTTGACCGAAACTAGTATAAAATTGTGTATAATATACTACGAATTTTGACCGAAACTAATATTTCAAAAAGTTTCATATAATATAATTTTGAGAAAATATTTTTACATGGACTTCCATCATAGCATTCCCTCGTAACATATAGAAAGGATCTGAGAAGTTTCGTAGCATTTCAAACAATTCTCGATTTAATTTCATTTTTTGACCGAAACTAGTATAAAATTGTGTATAATATACTACGATATTTGACCGAAACTAGTATTTCAAAAAGTATTATAGAATATAATTTTGAGATATTTTTTTTACATGTACTTCCATCATAGCATTCCCTCGTAACATATAGAAAGGATCTGAGAAGTTTCGTCGCATTTCGAACAATCCTCGATTTAATTTAATTTTTTGACCGAAACTAGTATAAAATTGTGTATAATATACTACGAATTATGACCGAAACTAATATTTAAAAAAGGTTCATATAATATAATTTTGAGAAAATATTTTCACATGGACTTCCATCATAGCATTCCCTCGTAACATATAGAAAGGATCTAAGAAGTTTTGTAACATTTCGAACAATCCTCGATTTAATTTCATTTTTTGACCGAAACTAGTATAAAATTGTGTATAATATACTACGAATTTTGACCGAAACTAATATTTCAAAAAGTTTCATATAATATAATTTTGAGAAAATATTTTCACATGGACTTCCATCATAGCATTCCCTCGTAACATATAGAAAGGATCTAAGAAGTTTTGTAACATTTCGAACAATCCTCGATTTAATTTCATTTTTTGACCGAAACTAGTATAAAATTGTGTATAATATACTACGAATTTTGACCGAAACTAATAA
Source organism: Lathyrus aphaca (assembly GCA_963966055.1). NCBI lineage: Eukaryota > Viridiplantae > Streptophyta > Magnoliopsida > Fabales > Fabaceae > Lathyrus > Lathyrus aphaca. Next base: position 3,228,050 of record OZ014522.1, on the reverse strand, counting down.
TTCAAAAAGTTTCATATAATATAATTTTGAGAAAATATTTTTACATGGACTTCCATCATAGCATTCCCTCGTAACATATAGAAAGGATCTGAGAAGTTTCGTAGCATTTCGAACAATTCTCGATTTAATTTCATTTTTTGACCGAAACTAGTATAAAATTGTGTATAATATACTACGATATTTGACCGAAACTAGTATTTCAAAAAGTATTATAGAATATAATTTTGAGATATTATTTTTACATGGAATTCCATCATAGCATTCCCTCGTAACATATAGAAAGGTTCTGAGAAGTTTCGTAGCATTTCGAACAATCCTCGATTTAATTTAATTTTTTGACCGAAACTATTATAAAATTGTGTATAATATACTACGAATTTTGACCGAAACTAATATTTCAAAAATTTTCATATAATATAATTTTGAGAAAATATTTTTACATGGACTTCCATCATAGCATTCTCTCATAATATATAGAAATGATCTGCGAAGTTTCGTAACATTTCGAACAATCCTCGATTTAATTTAATTTTTTGACCGAAACTAGTATAAAATTGTGTATAATATACTACGAATTATGACCGAAACTAATATTTCAAAAAGTTTCATATAATATAATTCTGAGAAAATATTTTCACATGGACTTCCATCAATAGCATTCCCTCGTAACATATAGAAAGGATCTAAGAAGTTTTGTAACATTTCGAACAATCCTCGATTTAATTTCATTTTTTGACCGAAACTAGTATAAAATTGTGTATAATATACTACAAATTTTGACCGAAACTAATATTTCAAAAAGTTTCATATAATATAATTTTGAGAAAATATTTTTACATGGACTTCCATCATAGCATTCCCTCGTAACATATAGAAAGGATCTGAGAAGTTTCGTAGCATTTCAAACAATTCTCGATTTAATTTCATTTTTTGACCGAAACTAGTATAAAATTGTGTATAATATACTACGATATTTGACCGAAACTAGTATTTCAAAAAGTATTATAGAATATAATTTTGAGATATTTTTTTTACATGTACTTCCATCATAGCATTCCCTCGTAACATATAGAAAGGATCTGAGAAGTTTTGTCGCATTTCGAACAATCCTCGATTTAATTTAATTTTTTGACCGAAACTAGTATAAAATTGTGTATAATATACTACGAATTATGACCGAAACTAATATTTAAAAAAGTTTCATATAATATAATTTTGAGAAAATATTTTCACATGGACTTCCATCATAGCATTCCCTCGTAACATATAGAAAGGATCTAAGAAGTTTTGTAACATTTCGAACAATCCTCGATTTAATTTCATTTTTTGACCGAAACTAGTATAAAATTGTGTATAATATACTACGAATTTTGACCGAAACTAATATTTCAAAAAGTTTCATATAATATAATTTTGAGAAAATATTTTCACATGGACTTCCATCATAGCATTCCCTCGTAACATATAGAAAGGATCTAAGAAGTTTTGTAACATTTCGAACAATCCTCGATTTAATTTCATTTTTTGACCGAAACTAGTATAAAATTGTGTATAATATACTACGAATTTTGACCGAAACTAATATTTCAAAAAGTTTCATATAATATAATTTTGAGAAAATATTTTTACATGGACTTCCATCATAGCATTCCCTCGTAACATATAGAAAGGATCTGAGAAGTTTCGTAGCATTTCGAACAATTCTCGATTTAATTTCATTTTTTGACCGAAACTAGTATAAAATTGTGTATAATATACTACGATATTTGACCGAAACTAGTATTTCAAAAAGTATTATAGAATATAATTTTGAGATATTATTTTTACATGGAATTCCATCATAGCATTCTCTCATAATATATAGAAATGATCTGCGAAGTTTCGTAACATTTCGAACAATCCTCGATTTAATTTCATTTTTTGACCGAAACTAGTATAAAATTGTGTATAATATACTACGAATTTTGACCGAAACTAATATTTCAAAAAGTTTCATATAATATAATTTTGAGAAAATATTTTTACATGGACTTCCATCATAGCATTCCCTCGTAACATATAGAAAGGATCTGAGAAGTTTCGTAGCATTTCGAACAATTCTCGATTTAATTTCATTTTTTGACCGAAACTAGTATAAAATTGTGTATAATATACTACGATATTTGACCGAAACTAGTATTTCAAAAAGTATTATAGAATATAATTTTGAGATATTTTTTTTACATGTACTTCCATCATAGCATTCCCTCGTAACATATAGAAAGGATCTGAGAAGTTTCGTCGCATTTCGAACAATCCTCGATTTAATTTAATTTTTTGACCGAAACTAGTATAAAATTGTGTATAATATACTACGAATTATGACCGAAACTAATATTTAAAAAAGTTTCATATAATATAATTTTGAGAAAATATTTTCACATGGACTTCCATCATAGCATTCCCTCGTAACATATAGAAAGGATCTAAGAAGTTTTGTAACATTTCGAACAATCCTCGATTTAATTTCATTTTTTGACCGAAACTAGTATAAAATTGTGTATAATATACTACGAATTTTGACCGAAACTAATATTTCAAAAAGTTTCATATAATATAATTTTGAGAAAATATTTTCACATGGACTTCCATCATAGCATTCCCTCGTAACATATAGAAAGGATCTAAGAAGTTTTGTAACATTTCGAACAATCCTCGATTTAATTTCATTTTTTGACCGAAACTAGTATAAAATTGTGTATAATATACTACGAATTTTGACCGAAACTAATATTTCAAAAAGTTTCATATAATATAATTTTGAGAAAATATTTTTACATGGACTTCCATCATAGCATTCCCTCGTAACATATAGAAAGGATCTGAGAAGTTTCGTAGCATTTCGAACAATTCTCGATTTAATTTCATTTTTTGACCGAAACTAGTATAAAATTGTGTATAATATACTACGATATTTGACCGAAACTAGTATTTCAAAAAGTATTATAGAATATAATTTTGAGATATTTTTTTTACATGTACTTCCATCATAGCATTCCCTCGTAACATATAGAAAGGATCTGAGAAGTTTCGTCGCATTTCGAACAATCCTCGATTTAATTTAATTTTTTGACCGAAACTAGTATAAAATTGTGTATAATATACTACGAATTATGACCGAAACTAATATTTAAAAAAGTTTCATATAATATAATTTTGAGAAAATATTTTCACATGGACTTCCATCATAGCATTCCCTCGTAACATATAGAAAGGATCTAAGAAGTTTTGTAACATTTCGAACAATCCTCGATTTAATTTCATTTTTTGACCGAAACTAGTATAAAATTGTGTATAATATACTACGAATTTTGACCGAAACTAATATTTCAAAAAGTTTCATATAATATAATTTTGAGAAAATATTTTCACATGGACTTCCATCATAGCATTCCCTCGTAACATATAGAAAGGATCTAAGAAGTTTTGTAACATTTCGAACAATCCTCGATTTAATTTCATTTTTTGACCGAAACTAGTATAAAATTGTGTATAATATACTACGAATTTTGACCGAAACTAATATTTCAAAAAGTTTCATATAATATAATTTTGAGAAAATATTTTTACATGGACTTCCATCATAGCATTCCCTCGTAACATATAGAAAGGATCTGAGAAGTTTCGTAGCATTTCGAACAATTCTCGATTTAATTTCATTTTTTGACCGAAACTAGTATAAAATTGTGTATAATATACTACGATATTTGACCGAAACTAGTATTTCAAAAAGTATTATAGAATATAATTTTGAGATATTATTTTTACATGGAATTCCATCATAGCATTCCCTCGTAACATATAGAAAGGTTCTGAGAAGTTTCGTAGCATTTCGAACAATCCTCGATTTAATTTAATTTTTTGACCGAAACTATTATAAAATTGTGTATAATATACTACGAATTTTGACCGAAACTAATATTTCAAAAATTTTCATATAATATAATTTTGAGAAAATATTTTTACATGGACTTCCATCATAGCATTCTCTCATAATATATAGAAATGATCTGCGAAGTTTCGTAACATTTCGAACAATCCTCGATTTAATTTAATTTTTTGACCGAAACTAGTATAAAATTGTGTATAATATACTACGAATTATGACCGAAACTAATATTTCAAAAAGTTTCATATAATATAATTCTGAGAAAATATTTTCACATGGACTTCCATCAATAGCATTCCCTCGTAACATATAGAAAGGATCTAAGAAGTTTTGTAACATTTCGAACAATCCTCGATTTAATTTCATTTTTTGACCGAAACTAGTATAAAATTGTGTATAATATACTACGAATTTTGACCGAAACTAATATTTCAAAAAGTTTCATATAATATAATTTTGAGAAAATATTTTTACATGGACTTCCATCATAGCATTCCCTCGTAACATATAGAAAGGATCTGAGAAGTTTCGTAGCATTTCGAACAATTCTCGATTTAATTTCATTTTTTGACCGAAACTAGTATAAAATTGTGTATAATATACTACGATATTTGACCGAAACTAGTATTTCAAAAAGTATTATAGAATATAATTTTGAGATATTTTTTTTACATGTACTTCCATCATAGCATTCCCTCGTAACATATAGAAAGGATCTGAGAAGTTTCGTCGCATTTCGAACAATCCTCGATTTAATTTAATTTTTTGACCGAAACTAGTATAAAATTGTGTATAATATACTACGAATTATGACCGAAACTAATATTTAAAAAAGTTTCATATAATATAATTTTGAGAAAATATTTTCACATGGACTTCCATCATAGCATTCCCTCGTAACATATAGAAAGGATCTAAGAAGTTTTGTAACATTTCGAACAATCCTCGATTTAATTTCATTTTTTGACCGAAACTAGTATAAAATTGTGTATAATATACTACGAATTTTGACCGAAACTAATATTTCAAAAAGTTTCATATAATATAATTTTGAGAAAATATTTTCACATGGACTTCCATCATAGCATTCCCTCGTAACATATAGAAAGGATCTAAGAAGTTTTGTAACATTTCGAACAATCCTCGATTTAATTTCATTTTTTGACCGAAACTAGTATAAAATTGTGTATAATATACTACGAATTTTGACCGAAACTAATATTTCAAAAAGTTTCATATAATATAATTTTGAGAAAATATTTTTACATGGACTTCCATCATAGCATTCCCTCGTAACATATAGAAAGGTTCTGAGAAGTTTCGTAGCATTTCGAACAATCCTCGATTTAATTTAATTTTTTGACCGAAACTATTATAAAATTGTGTATAATATACTACGAATTTTGACCGAAACTAATATTTCAAAAATTTTCATATAATATAATTTTGAGAAAATATTTTTACATGGACTTCCATCATAGCATTCTCTCATAATATATAGAAATGATCTGCGAAGTTTCGTAACATTTCGAACAATCCTCGATTTAATTTAATTTGTTGACCGAAACTAGTATAAAATTGTGTATAATATACTACGAATTATGACCGAAACTAATATTTCAAAAAGTTTCATATAATATAATTCTGAGAAAATATTTTCACATGGACTTCCATCAATAGCATTCCCTCGTAACATATAGAAAGGATCTAAGAAGTTTTGTAACATTTCGAACAATCCTCGATTTAATTTCATTTTTTGACCGAAACTAGTATAAAATTGTGTATAATATACTACGAATTTTGACCGAAACTAATATTTCAAAAAGTTTCATATAATATAATTTTGAGAAAATATTTTTACATGGACTTCCATCATAGCATTCCCTCGTAACATATAGAAAGGATCTGAGAAGTTTCGTAGCATTTCAAACAATTCTCGATTTAATTTCATTTTTTGACCGAAACTAGTATAAAATTGTGTATAATATACTACGATATTTGACCGAAACTAGTATTTCAAAAAGTATTATAGAATATAATTTTGAGATATTTTTTTTACATGTACTTCCATCATAGCATTCCCTCGTAACATATAGAAAGGATCTGAGAAGTTTCGTCGCATTTCGAACAATCCTCGATTTAATTTAATTTTTTGACCGAAACTAGTATAAAATTGTGTATAATATACTACGAATTATGACCGAAACTAATATTTAAAAAAGGTTCATATAATATAATTTTGAGAAAATATTTTCACATGGACTTCCATCATAGCATTCCCTCGTAACATATAGAAAGGATCTAAGAAGTTTTGTAACATTTCGAACAATCCTCGATTTAATTTCATTTTTTGACCGAAACTAGTATAAAATTGTGTATAATATACTACGAATTTTGACCGAAACTAATATTTCAAAAAGTTTCATATAATATAATTTTGAGAAAATATTTTCACATGGACTTCCATCATAGCATTCCCTCGTAACATATAGAAAGGATCTAAGAAGTTTTGTAACATTTCGAACAATCCTCGATTTAATTTCATTTTTTGACCGAAACTAGTATAAAATTGTGTATAATATACTACGATATTTGACCGAAACTAGTATTTCAAAAAGTATTATAGAATATAATTTTGAGATATTATTTTTACATGGAATTCCATCATAGCATTCCCTCGTAACATATAGAAAGGTTCTGAGAAGTTTCGTCGCATTTCGAACAATCCTCGATTTAATTTAATTTTTTGACCGAAACTAGTATAAAATTGTGTATAATATACTACGAATTATGACCGAAACTAATATTTAAAAAAGTTTCATATAATATAATTTTGAGAAAATATTTTCACATGGACTTCCATCATAGCATTCCCTCGTAACATATAGAAAGGATCTAAGAAGTTTTGTAACATTTCGAACAATCCTCGATTTAATTTCATTTTTTGACCGAAACTAGTATAAAATTGTGTATAATATACTACGAATTTTGACCGAAACTAATATTTCAAAAAGTTTCATATAATATAATTTTGAGAAAATATTTTCACATGGACTTCCATCATAGCATTCCCTCGTAACATATAGAAAGGATCTAAGAAGTTTTGTAACATTTCGAACAATCCTCGATTTAATTTCATTTTTTGACCGAAACTAGTATAAAATTGTGTATAATATACTACGAATTTTGACCGAAACTAATATTTCAAAAAGTTTCATATAATATAATTTTGAGAAAATATTTTTACATGGACTTCCATCATAGCATTCCCTCGTAACATATAGAAAGGATCTGAGAAGTTTCGTAGCATTTCGAACAATTCTCGATTTAATTTCATTTTTTGACCGAAACTAGTATAAAATTGTGTATAATATACTACGATATTTGACCGAAACTAGTATTTCAAAAAGTATTATAGAATATAATTTTGAGATATTATTTTTACATGGAATTCCATCATAGCATTCTCTCATAATATATAGAAATGATCTGCGAAGTTTCGTAACATTTCGAACAATCCTCGATTTAATTTCATTTTTTGACCGAAACTAGTATAAAATTGTGTATAATATACTACGAATTTTGACCGAAACTAATATTTCAAAAAGTTTCATATAATATAATTTTGAGAAAATATTTTTACATGGACTTCCATCATAGCATTCCCTCGTAACATATAGAAAGGATCTGAGAAGTTTCGTAGCATTTCGAACAATTCTCGATTTAATTTCATTTTTTGACCGAAACTAGTATAAAATTGTGTATAATATACTACGATATTTGACCGAAACTAGTATTTCAAAAAGTATTATAGAATATAATTTTGAGATATTTTTTTTACATGTACTTCCATCATAGCATTCCCTCGTAACATATAGAAAGGATCTGAGAAGTTTCGTCGCATTTCGAACAATCCTCGATTTAATTTAATTTTTTGACCGAAACTAGTATAAAATTGTGTATAATATACTACGAATTATGACCGAAACTAATATTTAAAAAAGTTTCATATAATATAATTTTGAGAAAATATTTTCACATGGACTTCCATCATAGCATTCCCTCGTAACATATAGAAAGGATCTAAGAAGTTTTGTAACATTTCGAACAATCCTCGATTTAATTTCATTTTTTGACCGAAACTAGTATAAAATTGTGTATAATATACTACGAATTTTGACCGAAACTAATATTTCAAAAAGTTTCATATAATATAATTTTGAGAAAATATTTTCACATGGACTTCCATCATAGCATTCCCTCGTAACATATAGAAAGGATCTAAGAAGTTTTGTAACATTTCGAACAATCCTCGATTTAATTTCATTTTTTGACCGAAACTAGTATAAAATTGTGTATAATATACTACGAATTTTGACCGAAACTAATATTTCAAAAAGTTTCATATAATATAATTTTGAGAAAATATTTTTACATGGACTTCCATCATAGCATTCCCTCGTAACATATAGAAAGGATCTGAGAAGTTTCGTAGCATTTCGAACAATTCTCGATTTAATTTCATTTTTTGACCGAAACTAGTATAAAATTGTGTATAATATACTACGATATTTGACCGAAACTAGTATTTCAAAAAGTATTATAGAATATAATTTTGAGATATTTTTTTTACATGTACTTCCATCATAGCATTCCCTCGTAACATATAGAAAGGATCTGAGAAGTTTCGTCGCATTTCGAACAATCCTCGATTTAATTTAATTTTTTGACCGAAACTAGTATAAAATTGTGTATAATATACTACGAATTATGACCGAAACTAATATTTAAAAAAGTTTCATATAATATAATTTTGAGAAAATATTTTCACATGGACTTCCATCATAGCATTCCCTCGTAACATATAGAAAGGATCTAAGAAGTTTTGTAACATTTCGAACAATCCTCGATTTAATTTCATTTTTTGACCGAAACTAGTATAAAATTGTGTATAATATACTACGAATTTTGACCGAAACTAATATTTCAAAAAGTTTCATATAATATAATTTTGAGAAAATATTTTCACATGGACTTCCATCATAGCATTCCCTCGTAACATATAGAAAGGATCTAAGAAGTTTTGTAACATTTCGAACAATCCTCGATTTAATTTCATTTTTTGACCGAAACTAGTATAAAATTGTGTATAATATACTACGAATTTTGACCGAAACTAATATTTCAAAAAGTTTCATATAATATAATTTTGAGAAAATATTTTTACATGGACTTCCATCATAGCATTCCCTCGTAACATATAGAAAGGATCTGAGAAGTTTCGTAGCATTTCGAACAATTCTCGATTTAATTTCATTTTTTGACCGAAACTAGTATAAAATTGTGTATAATATACTACGATATTTGACCGAAACTAGTATTTCAAAAAGTATTATAGAATATAATTTTGAGATATTATTTTTACATGGAATTCCATCATAGCATTCCCTCGTAACATATAGAAAGGTTCTGAGAAGTTTCGTAGCATTTCGAACAATCCTCGATTTAATTTAATTTTTTGACCGAAACTATTATAAAATTGTGTATAATATACTACGAATTTTGACCGAAACTAATATTTCAAAAATTTTCATATAATATAATTTTGAGAAAATATTTTTACATGGACTTCCATCATAGCATTCTCTCATAATATATAGAAATGATCTGCGAAGTTTCGTAACATTTCGAACAATCCTCGATTTAATTTAATTTTTTGACCGAAACTAGTATAAAATTGTGTATAATATACTACGAATTATGACCGAAACTAATATTTCAAAAAGTTTCATATAATATAATTCTGAGAAAATATTTTCACATGGACTTCCATCAATAGCATTCCCTCGTAACATATAGAAAGGATCTAAGAAGTTTTGTAACATTTCGAACAATCCTCGATTTAATTTCATTTTTTGACCGAAACTAGTATAAAATTGTGTATAATATACTACGAATTTTGACCGAAACTAATATTTCAAAAAGTTTCATATAATATAATTTTGAGAAAATATTTTTACATGGACTTCCATCATAGCATTCCCTCGTAACATATAGAAAGGATCTGAGAAGTTTCGTAGCATTTCGAACAATTCTCGATTTAATTTCATTTTTTGACCGAAACTAGTATAAAATTGTGTATAATATACTACGATATTTGACCGAAACTAGTATTTCAAAAAGTATTATAGAATATAATTTTGAGATATTTTTTTTACATGTACTTCCATCATAGCATTCCCTCGTAACATATAGAAAGGATCTGAGAAGTTTCGTCGCATTTCGAACAATCCTCGATTTAATTTAATTTTTTGACCGAAACTAGTATAAAATTGTGTATAATATACTACGAATTATGACCGAAACTAATATTTAAAAAAGTTTCATATAATATAATTTTGAGAAAATATTTTCACATGGACTTCCATCATAGCATTCCCTCGTAACATATAGAAAGGATCTAAGAAGTTTTGTAACATTTCGAACAATCCTCGATTTAATTTCATTTTTTGACCGAAACTAGTATAAAATTGTGTATAATATACTACGAATTTTGACCGAAACTAATATTTCAAAAAGTTTCATATAATATAATTTTGAGAAAATATTTTCACATGGACTTCCATCATAGCATTCCCTCGTAACATATAGAAAGGATCTAAGAAGTTTTGTAACATTTCGAACAATCCTCGATTTAATTTCATTTTTTGACCGAAACTAGTATAAAATTGTGTATAATATACTACGAATTTTGACCGAAACTAATATTTCAAAAAGTTTCATATAATATAATTTTGAGAAAATATTTTTACATGGACTTCCATCATAGCATTCCCTCGTAACATATAGAAAGGTTCTGAGAAGTTTCGTAGCATTTCGAACAATCCTCGATTTAATTTAATTTTTTGACCGAAACTATTATAAAATTGTGTATAATATACTACGAATTTTGACCGAAACTAATATTTCAAAAATTTTCATATAATATAATTTTGAGAAAATATTTTTACATGGACTTCCATCATAGCATTCTCTCATAATATATAGAAATGATCTGCGAAGTTTCGTAACATTTCGAACAATCCTCGATTTAATTTAATTTGTTGACCGAAACTAGTATAAAATTGTGTATAATATACTACGAATTATGACCGAAACTAATATTTCAAAAAGTTTCATATAATATAATTCTGAGAAAATATTTTCACATGGACTTCCATCAATAGCATTCCCTCGTAACATATAGAAAGGATCTAAGAAGTTTTGTAACATTTCGAACAATCCTCGATTTAATTTCATTTTTTGACCGAAACTAGTATAAAATTGTGTATAATATACTACGAATTTTGACCGAAACTAATATTTCAAAAAGTTTCATATAATATAATTTTGAGAAAATATTTTTACATGGACTTCCATCATAGCATTCCCTCGTAACATATAGAAAGGATCTGAGAAGTTTCGTAGCATTTCAAACAATTCTCGATTTAATTTCATTTTTTGACCGAAACTAGTATAAAATTGTGTATAATATACTACGATATTTGACCGAAACTAGTATTTCAAAAAGTATTATAGAATATAATTTTGAGATATTTTTTTTACATGTACTTCCATCATAGCATTCCCTCGTAACATATAGAAAGGATCTGAGAAGTTTCGTCGCATTTCGAACAATCCTCGATTTAATTTAATTTTTTGACCGAAACTAGTATAAAATTGTGTATAATATACTACGAATTATGACCGAAACTAATATTTAAAAAAGGTTCATATAATATAATTTTGAGAAAATATTTTCACATGGACTTCCATCATAGCATTCCCTCGTAACATATAGAAAGGATCTAAGAAGTTTTGTAACATTTCGAACAATCCTCGATTTAATTTCATTTTTTGACCGAAACTAGTATAAAATTGTGTATAATATACTACGAATTTTGACCGAAACTAATATTTCAAAAAGTTTCATATAATATAATTTTGAGAAAATATTTTCACATGGACTTCCATCATAGCATTCCCTCGTAACATATAGAAAGGATCTAAGAAGTTTTGTAACATTTCGAACAATCCTCGATTTAATTTCATTTTTTGACCGAAACTAGTATAAAATTGTGTATAATATACTACGATATTTGACCGAAACTAGTATTTCAAAAATTATTATAGAATATAATTTTGAGATATTATTTTTACATGGAATTCCATCATAGCATTCCCTCGTAACATATAGAAAGGTTCTGAGAAGTTTCGTAGCATTTCGAACAATCCTCGATTTAATTTAATTTTTTGACCGAAACTATTATAAAATTGTGTATAATATACTACGAATTTTGACCGAAACTAATATTTCAAAAATTTTCATATAATATAATTTTGAGAAAATATTTTTACATGGACTTCCATCATAGCATTCTCTCATAATATATAGAAATGATCTGCGAAGTTTCGTAACATTTCGAACAATCCTCGATTTAATTTAATTTTTTGACCGAAACTAGTATAAAATTGTGTATAATATACTACGAATTATGACCGAAACTAATATTTCAAAAAGTTTCATATAATATAATTCTGAGAAAATATTTTCACATGGACTTCCATCAATAGCATTCCCTCGTAACATATAGAAAGGATCTAAGAAGTTTTGTAACATTTCGAACAATCCTCGATTTAATTTCATTTTTTGACCGAAACTAGTATAAAATTGTGTATAATATACTACAAATTTTGACCGAAACTAATATTTCAAAAAGTTTCATATAATATAATTTTGAGAAAATATTTTTACATGGACTTCCATCATAGCATTCCCTCGTAACATATAGAAAGGATCTGAGAAGTTTCGTAGCATTTCAAACAATTCTCGATTTAATTTCATTTTTTGACCGAAACTAGTATAAAATTGTGTATAATATACTACGATATTTGACCGAAACTAGTATTTCAAAAAGTATTATAGAATATAATTTTGAGATATTTTTTTTACATGTACTTCCATCATAGCATTCCCTCGTAACATATAGAAAGGATCTGAGAAGTTTCGTCGCATTTCGAACAATCCTCGATTTAATTTAATTTTTTGACCGAAACTAGTATAAAATTGTGTATAATATACTACGAATTATGACCGAAACTAATATTTAAAAAAGTTTCATATAATATAATTTTGAGAAAATATTTTCACATGGACTTCCATCATAGCATTCCCTCGTAACATATAGAAAGGATCTAAGAAGTTTTGTAACATTTCGAACAATCCTCGATTTAATTTCATTTTTTGACCGAAACTAGTATAAAATTGTGTATAATATACTACGAATTTTGACCGAAACTAATATTTCAAAAAGTTTCATATAATATAATTTTGAGAAAATATTTTCACATGGACTTCCATCATAGCATTCCCTCGTAACATATAGAAAGGATCTAAGAAGTTTTGTAACATTTCGAACAATCCTCGATTTAATTTCATTTTTTGACCGAAACTAGTATAAAATTGTGTATAATATACTACGAATTTTGACCGAAACTAATATTTCAAAAAGTTTCATATAATATAATTTTGAGAAAATATTTTTACATGGACTTCCATCATAGCATTCCCTCGTAACATATAGAAAGGATCTGAGAAGTTTCGTAGCATTTCGAACAATTCTCGATTTAATTTCATTTTTTGACCGAAACTAGTATAAAATTGTGTATAATATACTACGATATTTGACCGAAACTAGTATTTCAAAAAGTATTATAGAATATAATTTTGAGATATTATTTTTACATGGAATTCCATCATAGCATTCTCTCATAATATATAGAAATGATCTGCGAAGTTTCGTAACATTTCGAACAATCCTCGATTTAATTTCATTTTTTGACCGAAACTAGTATAAAATTGTGTATAATATACTACGAATTTTGACCGAAACTAATATTTCAAAAAGTTTCATATAATATAATTTTGAGAAAATATTTTTACATGGACTTCCATCATAGCATTCCCTCGTAACATATAGAAAGGATCTGAGAAGTTTCGTAGCATTTCGAACAATTCTCGATTTAATTTCATTTTTTGACCGAAACTAGTATAAAATTGTGTATAATATACTACGATATTTGACCGAAACTAGTATTTCAAAAAGTATTATAGAATATAATTTTGAGATATTTTTTTTACATGTACTTCCATCATAGCATTCCCTCGTAACATATAGAAAGGATCTGAGAAGTTTCGTCGCATTTCGAACAATCCTCGATTTAATTTAATTTTTTGACCGAAACTAGTATAAAATTGTGTATAATATACTACGAATTATGACCGAAACTAATATTTAAAAAAGTTTCATATAATATAATTTTGAGAAAATATTTTCACATGGACTTCCATCATAGCATTCCCTCGTAACATATAGAAAGGATCTAAGAAGTTTTGTAACATTTCGAACAATCCTCGATTTAATTTCATTTTTTGACCGAAACTAGTATAAAATTGTGTATAATATACTACGAATTTTGACCGAAACTAATATTTCAAAAAGTTTCATATAATATAATTTTGAGAAAATATTTTCACATGGACTTCCATCATAGCATTCCCTCGTAACATATAGAAAGGATCTAAGAAGTTTTGTAACATTTCGAACAATCCTCGATTTAATTTCATTTTTTGACCGAAACTAGTATAAAATTGTGTATAATATACTACGAATTTTGACCGAAACTAATATTTCAAAAAGTTTCATATAATATAATTTTGAGAAAATATTTTTACATGGACTTCCATCATAGCATTCCCTCGTAACATATAGAAAGGATCTGAGAAGTTTCGTAGCATTTCGAACAATTCTCGATTTAATTTCATTTTTTGACCGAAACTAGTATAAAATTGTGTATAATATACTACGATATTTGACCGAAACTAGTATTTCAAAAAGTATTATAGAATATAATTTTGAGATATTATTTTTACATGGAATTCCATCATAGCATTCTCTCATAATATATAGAAATGATCTGCGAAGTTTCGTAACATTTCGAACAATCCTCGATTTAATTTCATTTTTTGACCGAAACTAGTATAAAATTGTGTATAATATACTACGAATTTTGACCGAAACTAATATTTCAAAAAGTTTCATATAATATAATTTTGAGAAAATATTTTTACATGGACTTCCATCATAGCATTCCCTCGTAACATATAGAAAGGATCTGAGAAGTTTCGTAGCATTTCGAACAATTCTCGATTTAATTTCATTTTTTGACCGAAACTAGTATAAAATTGTGTATAATATACTACGATATTTGACCGAAACTAGTATTTCAAAAAGTATTATAGAATATAATTTTGAGATATTTTTTTTACATGTACTTCCATCATAGCATTCCCTCGTAACATATAGAAAGGATCTGAGAAGTTTCGTCGCATTTCGAACAATCCTCGATTTAATTTAATTTTTTGACCGAAACTAGTATAAAATTGTGTATAATATACTACGAATTATGACCGAAACTAATATTTAAAAAAGTTTCATATAATATAATTTTGAGAAAATATTTTCACATGGACTTCCATCATAGCATTCCCTCGTAACATATAGAAAGGATCTAAGAAGTTTTGTAACATTTCGAACAATCCTCGATTTAATTTCATTTTTTGACCGAAACTAGTATAAAATTGTGTATAATATACTACGAATTTTGACCGAAACTAATATTTCAAAAAGTTTCATATAATATAATTTTGAGAAAATATTTTCACATGGACTTCCATCATAGCATTCCCTCGTAACATATAGAAAGGATCTAAGAAGTTTTGTAACATTTCGAACAATCCTCGATTTAATTTCATTTTTTGACCGAAACTAGTATAAAATTGTGTATAATATACTACGAATTTTGACCGAAACTAATATTTCAAAAAGTTTCATATAATATAATTTTGAGAAAATATTTTTACATGGACTTACATCATAGCATTCCCTCGTAACATATAGAAAGGATCTGAGAAGTTTCGTAGCATTTCGAACAATTCTCGATTTAATTTCATTTTTTGACCGAAACTAGTATAAAATTGTGTATAATATACTACGATATTTGACCGAAACTAGTATTTCAAAAAGTATTATAGAATATAATTTTGAGATATTATTTTCACATGGACTTCCATCATAGCATTCCCTCGTAACATATAGAAAGGATCTAAGAAGTTTTGTAACATTTCGAACAATCCTCGATTTAATTTCATTTTTTGACCGAAACTAGTATAAAATTGTGTATAATATACTACGAATTTTGACCGAAACTAATATTTCAAAAAGTTTCATATAATATAATTTTGAGAAAATATTTTTACATGGACTTCCATCATAGCATTCCCTCGTAACATATAGAAATGATCTGAGAAGTTTCGTAGCATTTCGAACAATTCTCGATTTAATTTCATTTTTTGACCGAAACTATTATAAAATTGTGTATAATATACTACGATATTTGACCGAAACTAGTATTTCAAAAAGTATTATAGAATATAATTTTGAGATATTATTTTTACATGGAATTCCATCATAGCATTCTCTCATAATATATAGAAATGATCTGCGAAGTTTCGTAACATTTCGAACAATCCTCGATTTAATTTCATTTTTTGACCGAAACTAGTATAAAATTGTGTATAATATACTACGAATTTTGACCGAAACTAATAATTCAAAAAGTTTCATATAATATAATTTTGAGAAAATATTTTTACATGGACTTCCATCATAGCATTCCCTCGTAACATATAGAAAGGATCTGAGAAGTTTCGTAGCATTTCGAACAATTCTCGATTTAATTTCATTTTTTGACCGAAACTAGTATAAAATTGTGTATAATATACTACGATATTTGACCGAAACTAGTATTTCAAAAAGTATTATAGAATATAATTTTGAGATATTATTTTTACATGGAATTCCATCATAGCATTCCCTCGTAACATATAGAGAGGTTCTGAGAAGTTTCGTAGCATTTCGAACAATCCTCGATTTAATTTAATTTTTTGACCGAAACTATTATAAAATTGTGTATAATATACTACGAATTTTGACCGAAACTAATATTTCAAAAATTTTCATATAATATAATTTTGAGAAAATATTTTTACATGGACTTCCATCATAGCATTCTCTCATAATATATAGAAATGATCTGCGAAGTTTCGTAACATTTCGAACAATCCTCGATTTAATTTAATTTTTTGACCGAAACTAGTATAAAATTGTGTATAATATACTACGAATTATGACCGAAACTAATATTTCAAAAAGTTTCATATAATATAATTCTGAGAAAATATTTTCACATGGACTTCCATCAATAGCATTCCCTCGTAACATATAGAAAGGATCTAAGAAGTTTTGTAACATTTCGAACAATCCTCGATTTAATTTCATTTTTTGACCGAAACTAGTATAAAATTGTGTATAATATACTACGAATTTTGACCGAAACTAATATTTCAAAAAGTTTCATATAATATAATTTTGAGAAAATATTTTTACATGGACTTCCATCATAGCATTCCCTCGTAACATATAGAAAGGATCTGAGAAGTTTCGTAGCATTTCAAACAATTCTCGATTTAATTTCATTTTTTGACCGAAACTAGTATAAAATTGTGTATAATATACTACGATATTTGACCGAAACTAGTATTTCAAAAAGTATTATAGAATATAATTTTGAGATATTTTTTTTACATGTACTTCCATCATAGCATTCCCTCGTAACATATAGAAAGGATCTGAGAAGTTTCGTCGCATTTCGAACAATCCTCGATTTAATTTAATTTTTTGACCGAAACTAGTATAAAATTGTGTATAATATACTACGAATTATGACCGAAACTAATATTTAAAAAAGTTTCATATAATATAATTTTGAGAAAATATTTTCACATGGACTTCCATCATAGCATTCCCTCGTAACATATAGAAAGGATCTAAGAAGTTTTGTAACATTTCGAACAATCCTCGATTTAATTTCATTTTTTGACCGAAACTAGTATAAAATTGTGTATAATATACTACGAATTTTGACCGAAACTAATATTTCAAAAAGTTTCATATAATATAATTTTGAGAAAATATTTTCACATGGACTTCCATCATAGCATTCCCTCGTAACATATAGAAAGGATCTAAGAAGTTTTGTAACATTTCGAACAATCCTCGATTTAATTTCATTTTTTGACCGAAACTAGTATAAAATTGTGTATAATATACTACGAATTTTGACCGAAACTAATATTTTAAAAAGTTTCATATAATATAATTTTGAGAAAATATTTTTACATGGACTTCCATCATAGCATTCCCTCGTAACATATAGAAAGGATCTGAGAAGTTTCGTAGCATTTCGAACAATTCTCGATTTAATTTCATTTTTTGACCGAAACTAGTATAAAATTGTGTATAATATACTACGATATTTGACCGAAACTAGTATTTCAAAAAGTATTATAGAATATAATTTTGAGATATTATTTTTACATGGAATTCCATCATAGCATTCTCTCATAATATATAGAAATGATCTGCGAAGTTTCGTAACATTTCGAACAATCCTCGATTTAATTTCATTTTTTGACCGAAACTAGTATAAAATTGTGTATAATATACTACGAATTTTGACCGAAACTAATATTTCAAAAAGTTTCATATAATATAATTTTGAGAAAATATTTTTACATGGACTTCCATCATAGCATTCCCTCGTAACATATAGAAAGGATCTGAGAAGTTTCGTAGCATTTCGAACAATTCTCGATTTAATTTCATTTTTTGACCGAAACTAGTATAAAATTGTGTATAATATACTACGATATTTGACCGAAACTAGTATTTCAAAAAGTATTATAGAATATAATTTTGAGATATTTTTTTTACATGTACTTCCATCATAGCATTCCCTCGTAACATATAGAAAGGATCTGAGAAGTTTCGTCGCATTTCGAACAATCCTCGATTTAATTTAATTTTTTGACCGAAACTAGTATAAAATTGTGTATAATATACTACGAATTATGACCGAAACTAATATTTAAAAAAGTTTCATATAATATAATTTTGAGAAAATATTTTCACATGGACTTCCATCATAGCATTCCCTCGTAACATATAGAAAGGATCTAAGAAGTTTTGTAACATTTCGAACAATCCTCGATTTAATTTCATTTTTTGACCGAAACTAGTATAAAATTGTGTATAATATACTACGAATTTTGACCGAAACTAATATTTCAAAAAGTTTCATATAATATAATTTTGAGAAAATATTTTCACATGGACTTCCATCATAGCATTCCCTCGTAACATATAGAAAGGATCTAAGAAGTTTTGTAACATTTCGAACAATCCTCGATTTAATTTCATTTTTTGACCGAAACTAGTATAAAATTGTGTATAATATACTACGAATTTTGACCGAAACTAATATTTCAAAAAGTTTCATATAATATAATTTTGAGAAAATATTTTTACATGGACTTCCATCATAGCATTCCCTCGTAACATATAGAAAGGATCTGAGAAGTTTCGTAGCATTTCGAACAATTCTCGATTTAATTTCATTTTTTGACCGAAACTAGTATAAATTGTGTATAATATACTACGATATTTGACCGAAACTAGTATTTCAAAAAGTATTATAGAATATAATTTTGAGATATTATTTTCACATGGACTTCCATCATAGCATTCCCTCGTAACATATAGAAAGGATCTAAGAAGTTTTGTAACATTTCGAACAATCCTCGATTTAATTTCATTTTTTGACCGAAACTAGTATAAAATTGTGTATAATATACTACGAATTTTGACCGAAACTAATATTTCAAAAAGTTTCATATAATATAATTTTGAGAAAATATTTTTACATGGACTTCCATCATAGCATTCCCTCGTAACATATAGAAATGATCTGAGAAGTTTCGTAGCATTTCGAACAATTCTCGATTTAATTTCATTTTTTGACCGAAACTATTATAAAATTGTGTATAATATACTACGATATTTGACCGAAACTAGTATTTCAAAAAGTATTATAGAATATAATTTTGAGATATTATTTTTACATGGAATTCCATCATAGCATTCTCTCATAATATATAGAAATGATCTGCGAAGTTTCGTAACATTTCGAACAATCCTCGATTTAATTTCATTTTTTGACCGAAACTAGTATAAAATTGTGTATAATATACTACGAATTTTGACCGAAACTAATATTTCAAAAAGTTTCATATAATATAATTTTGAGAAAATATTTTTACATGGACTTCCATCATAGCATTCCCTCGTAACATATAGAAAGGATCTGAGAAGTTTCGTAGCATTTCGAACAATTCTCGATTTAATTTCATTTTTTGACCGAAACTAGTATAAAATTGTGTATAATATACTACGATATTTGACCGAAACTAGTATTTCAAAAAGTATTATAGAATATAATTTTGAGATATTATTTTCACATGGACTTCCATCATAGCATTCCCTCGTAACATATAGAAAGGATCTAAGAAGTTTTGTAACATTTTGAACAATCCTCGATTTAATTTCATTTTTTGACCGAAACTAGTATAAAATTGTGTATAATATACTACGAATTTTGACCGAAACTAATATTTCAAAAAGTTTCATATAATATAATTTTGAGAAAATATTTTTACATGGACTTCCATCATAGCATTCCCTCGTAACATATAGAAAGGATCTGAGAAGTTTCGTAGCATTTCGAACAATTCTCGATTTAATTTCATTTTTTGACCGAAACTAG
Source organism: Lathyrus aphaca (assembly GCA_963966055.1). NCBI lineage: Eukaryota > Viridiplantae > Streptophyta > Magnoliopsida > Fabales > Fabaceae > Lathyrus > Lathyrus aphaca. The sequence goes on along the minus strand of OZ014522.1, from coordinate 3,207,301 downwards.
TATAAAATTGTGTATAATATACTACGATATTTGACCGAAACTAGTATTTCAAAAAGTATTATAGAATATAATTTTGAGATATTATTTTTACATGGAATTCCATCATAGCATTCCCTCGTAACATATAGAAAGGTTCTGAGAAGTTTCGTAGCATTTCGAACAATCCTCGATTTAATTTAATTTTTTGACCGAAACTATTATAAAATTGTGTATAATATACTACGAATTTTGACCGAAACTAATATTTCAAAAATTTTCATATAATATAATTTTGAGAAAATATTTTTACATGGACTTCCATCATAGCATTCTCTCATAATATATAGAAATGATCTGCGAAGTTTCGTAACATTTCGAACAATCCTCGATTTAATTTCATTTTTTGACCGAAACTAGTATAAAATTGTGTATAATATACTACGAATTTTGACCGAAACTAATATTTCAAAAAGTTTCATATAATATAATTTTGAGAAAATATTTTTACATGGACTTCCATCATAGCATTCCCTCGTAACATATAGAAAGGATCTGAGAAGTTTCGTAGCATTTCGAACAATTCTCGATTTAATTTCATTTTTTGACCGAAACTAGTATAAAATTGTGTATAATATACTACGATATTTGACCGAAACTAGTATTTCAAAAAGTATTATAGAATATAATTTTGAGATATTATTTTCACATGGACTTCCATCATAGCATTCCCTCGTAACATATAGAAAGGATCTAAGAAGTTTTGTAACATTTTGAACAATCCTCGATTTAATTTCATTTTTTGACCGAAACTAGTATAAAATTGTGTATAATATACTACGAATTTTGACCGAAACTAATATTTCAAAAAGTTTCATATAATATAATTTTGAGAAAATATTTTTACATGGACTTCCATCATAGCATTCCCTCGTAACATATAGAAAGGATCTGAGAAGTTTCGTAGCATTTCGAACAATTCTCGATTTAATTTCATTTTTTGACCGAAACTAGTATAAAATTGTGTATAATATACTACGATATTTGACCGAAACTAGTATTTCAAAAAGTATTATAGAATATAATTTTGAGATATTATTTTTACATGGAATTCCATCATAGCATTCCCTCGTAACATATAGAAAGGTTCTGAGAAGTTTCGTAGCATTTCGAACAATCCTCGATTTAATTTAATTTTTTGACCGAAACTATTATAAAATTGTGTATAATATACTACGAATTTTGACCGAAACTAATATTTCAAAAATTTTCATATAATATAATTTTGAGAAAATATTTTTACATGGACTTCCATCATAGCATTCTCTCATAATATATAGAAATGATCTGCGAAGTTTCGTAACATTTCGAACAATCCTCGATTTAATTTAATTTTTTGACCGAAACTAGTATAAAATTGTGTATAATATACTACGAATTATGACCGAAACTAATATTTCAAAAAGTTTCATATAATATAATTCTGAGAAAATATTTTCACATGGACTTCCATCAATAGCATTCCCTCGTAACATATAGAAAGGATCTAAGAAGTTTTGTAACATTTCGAACAATCCTCGATTTAATTTCATTTTTTGACCGAAACTAGTATAAAATTGTGTATAATATACTACGAATTTTGACCGAAACTAATATTTCAAAAAGTTTCATATAATATAATTTTGAGAAAATATTTTTACATGGACTTCCATCATAGCATTCCCTCGTAACATATAGAAAGGATCTGAGAAGTTTCGTAGCATTTCAAACAATTCTCGATTTAATTTCATTTTTTGACCGAAACTAGTATAAAATTGTGTATAATATACGACGATATTTGACCGAAACTAGTATTTCAAAAAGTATTATAGAATATAATTTTGAGATATTTTTTTTACATGTACTTCCATCATAGCATTCCCTCGTAACATATAGAAAGGATCTGAGAAGTTTCGTCGCATTTCGAACAATCCTCGATTTAATTTAATTTTTTGACCGAAACTAGTATAAAATTGTGTATAATATACTACGAATTATGACCGAAACTAATATTTAAAAAAGTTTCATATAATATAATTTTGAGAAAATATTTTCACATGGACTTCCATCATAGCATTCCCTCGTAACATATAGAAAGGATCTAAGAAGTTTTGTAACATTTCGAACAATCCTCGATTTAATTTCATTTTTTGACCGAAACTAGTATAAAATTGTGTATAATATACTACGAATTTTGACCGAAACTAATATTTCAAAAAGTTTCATATAATATAATTTTGAGAAAATATTTTCACATGGACTTCCATCATAGCATTCCCTCGTAACATATAGAAAGGATCTAAGAAGTTTTGTAACATTTCGAACAATCCTCGATTTAATTTCATTTTTTGACCGAAACTAGTATAAAATTGTGTATAATATACTACGAATTTTGACCGAAACTAATATTTCAAAAAGTTTCATATAATATAATTTTGAGAAAATATTTTTACATGGACTTCCATCATAGCATTCCCTCGTAACATATAGAAAGGATCTGAGAAGTTTCGTAGCATTTCGAACAATTCTCGATTTAATTTCATTTTTTGACCGAAACTAGTATAAAATTGTGTATAATATACTACGATATTTGACCGAAACTAGTATTTCAAAAAGTATTATAGAATATAATTTTGAGATATTATTTTTACATGGAATTCCATCATAGCATTCTCTCATAATATATAGAAATGATCTGCGAAGTTTCGTAACATTTCGAACAATCCTCGATTTAATTTCATTTTTTGACCGAAACTAGTATAAAATTGTGTATAATATACTACGAATTTTGACCGAAACTAATATTTCAAAAAGTTTCATATAATATAATTTTGAGAAAATATTTTTACATGGACTTCCATCATAGCATTCCCTCGTAACATATAGAAAGGATCTGAGAAGTTTCGTAGCATTTCGAACAATTCTCGATTTAATTTCATTTTTTGACCGAAACTAGTATAAAATTGTATATAATATACTACGATATTTGACCGAAACTAGTATTTCAAAAAGTATTATAGAATATAATTTTGAGATATTTTTTTTACATGTACTTCCATCATAGCATTCCCTCGTAACATATAGAAAGGATCTGAGAAGTTTCGTCGCATTTCGAACAATCCTCGATTTAATTTAATTTTTTGACCGAAACTAGTATAAAATTGTGTATAATATACTACGAATTATGACCAAAACTAATATTTAAAAAAGTTTCATATAATATAATTTTGAGAAAATATTTTCACATGGACTTCCATCATAGCATTCCCTCGTAACATATAGAAAGGATCTAAGAAGTTTTGTAACATTTCGAACAATCCTCGATTTAATTTCATTTTTTGACCGAAACTAGTATAAAATTGTGTATAATATACTACGAATTTTGACCGAAACTAATATTTCAAAAAGTTTCATATAATATAATTTTGAGAAAATATTTTCACATGGACTTCCATCATAGCATTCCCTCGTAACATATAGAAAGGATCTAAGAAGTTTTGTAACATTTCAAACAATCCTCGATTTAATTTCATTTTTTGACCGAAACTAGTATAAAATTGTGTATAATATACTACGAATTTTGACCGAAACTAATATTTCAAAAAGTTTCATATAATATAATTTTGAGAAAATATTTTTACATGGACTTCCATCATAGCATTCCCTCGTAACATATAGAAAGGATCTGAGAAGTTTCGTAGCATTTCGAACAATTCTCGATTTAATTTCATTTTTTGACCGAAACTAGTATAAAATTGTGTATAATATACTACGATATTTGACCGAAACTAGTATTTCAAAAAGTATTTTAGAATATAATTTTGAGATATTTTTTTTACATGTACTTCCATCATAGCATTCCCTCGTAACATATAGAAAGGATCTGAGAAGTTTCATCGCATTTCGAACAATCCTCGATTTAATTTATTTTTTTGACCGAAACTAGTATAAAATTGTGTATAATATACTACGAATTATGACCGAAACTAATATTTCAAAAAGTTTCATATAATATAATTTTGAGAAAATATTTTCACATGGACTTCCATCATAGCATTCCCTCGTAACATATAGAAAGGATCTAAGAAGTTTTGTAACATTTCGAACAATCCTCGATTTAATTTCATTTTTTGACCGAAACTATTATAAAATTGTGTATAATATACTACGAATTTTGACCGAAACTAATATTTTAAAAAGTTTCATATAATATAATTCTGAGAAAATATTTTCACATGGACTTCCATCATAGCATTCCCTCGTAACATATAAAAAGGATCTAAGAAGTTTTGTAACATTTCGAACAATCCTCGATTTAATTTCATTTTTTGACTGAAACTAGTATAAAATTGTGTATAATATACTACGAATTTTGACCGAAACTAATATTTCAAAAAGTTTCATATAATATAATTTTGAGAAAATATTTTTACATGGACTTCCATCATAGCATTCCCTCGTAACATATAGAAAGGATCTGAGAAGTTTCGTAGCATTTCGAACAATTCTCGATTTAATTTCATTTTTTGACCGAAACTAGTATAAAATTGTGTATAATATACTACGAATTTTGACCGAAACTAATATTTCAAAAAGTTTCATATAATATAATTTTGAGAAAATATTTTCACATGGACTTCCATCATAGCATTCCCTCGTAACATATAGAAAGGATCTAAGAAGTTTTGTAACATTTCAAACAATCCTCGATTTAATTTCATTTTTTGACCGAAACTAGTATAAAATTGTGTATAATATACTACGAATTTTGACCGAAACTAATATTTCAAAAAGTTTCATATAATATAATTTTGAGAAAATATATTCACATGGACTTCCATCATAGCATTCCCTCGTAACATATAGAAAGGATCTAAGAAGTTTTGTAACATTTCGAACAATCCTCGATTTAATTTCATTTTTTGACCGAAACTAGTATAAAATTGTGTATAATATACTACGAATTTTGACCGAAACTAATATTTTAAAAAGTTTCATATAATATAATTTTGAGAAAATATTTTCACATGGACTTCCATCATAGCATTCCCTCGTAACATATAGAAAGGATCTGAGAAGTTTTGTAACATTTCGAACAATCCTCGATTTAATTTCATTTTTTGACTGAAACTAGTATAAAATTGTGTATAATATACTACGAATTTTGACCGAAACTAATATTTCAAAAAGTTTCATATAATATAATTTTGAGAAAATATTTTTACATGGACTTCCATCATAGCATTCCCTCGTAACATATAGAAAGGATCTGAGAAGTTTCGTAGCATTTCGAACAATTCTCAATTTAATTTCATTTTTTGACCGAAACTAGTATAAAATTGTGTATAATATACTACGATATTTGACCGAAACTAGTATTTCAAAAAGTATTATAGAATATAATTTTGAGATATTATTTTTACATGGAATTCCATCATAGCATTCTCTCATAATATATAGAAATGATCTGCGAAGTTTCGTAACATTTCGAACAATCCTTGATTTAATTTCATTTTTTGACCGAAACTAGTATAAAATTGTGTATAATATACTACGAATTATGACCGAAACTAATATTTCAAAAAGTTTCATATAATATAATTTTGAGAAAATATATTCACATGGACTTCCATCATAGCATTCCCTCGTAACATATAGAAAGGATCTAAGAAGTTTTGTAACATTTCGAACAATCCTCGATTTAATTTCATTTTTTGACCGAAACTAGTATAAAATTGTGTATAATATACTACGAATTTTGACCGAAACTAATATTTCAAAAAGTTTCATATAATATAATTTTGAGAAAATATTTTTACATGGACTTCCATCATAGCATTCCCTCGTAACATATAGAAAGGATCTGAGAAGTTTCGTAGCATTTCGAACAATTCTAGATTTAATTTCATTTTTTGACCGAAACTAGTATAAAATTGTGTATAATATACTACGATATTTGACCGAAACTAGTATTTCAAAAAGTATTATAGAATATAATTTTGAGATATTATTTTTACATGTACTTCCATCATAGCATTCCCTCGTAACATATAGAAAGGATCTGAGAAGTTTCGTAGCATTTCGAACAATCCTCAATTTAATTTAATTTTTTTACCGAAACTATTATAAAATTGTGTATAATAAACTACGAATTTTGACCGAAACTAATATTTCAAAAATTTTCATATAATATAATTTTGAGAAAATATTTTTACATGGACTTCCATCATAGCATTCTCTCGTAATATATAGAAATGATCTGCGAAGTTTCGTAACATTTCGAACAATCCTCGATTTAATTTAATTTTTTGACCGAAACTAGTATAAAATTGTGTATAATATACTACGAATTATGACCGAAACTAATATTTCAAAAAGTTTCATATAATATAATTCTGAGAAAATATTTTCACATGGACTTCCATCATAGCATTCCCTCGTAACATATAGAAAGGATCTAAGAAGTTTTGTAACATTTCGAACAATCCTCGATTTAATTTCATTTTTTGACCGAAACTAGTATAAAATTGTGTATAATATACTACGAATTTTGACCGAAACTAATATTTTAAAAAGTTTCATATAATATAATTCTGAGAAAATATTTTCACATGGACTTCCATCATAGCATTCCCTCGTAACATATAGAAAGGATCTAAGAAGTTTTGTAACATTTCGAACAATCCTCGATTTAATTTCATTTTTTGACCGAAACTAGTATAAAATTATGTATAATATACTACGAATTTTGACCGAAACTAATATTTCAAAAAGTTTCATATAATATAATTTTGAGAAAATATTTTTTACATGGATTTCCATCATAACATTCCCTCGTAACATATAGAAAGGATCTGAGAAGTTTCGTAGCATTTCGAACAATCCTCGATTTAATTTCATTTTTTGTAAAATTGTGTATAATATACTACGATATTTGACCGAAACTAGTATTTCAAAAAGTATTATAGAATATAATTTTGAGATATTTTTTTTACATGTACTTCCATCATAGCATTCCCTCGTAACATATAGAAAGGATCTGAGAAGTTTTGTCGCATTTCGAACAATCCTCGATTTAATTTCATTTTTTGACCGAAACTAGTATAAAATTGTGTATAATATACTACGAATTATGACCGAAACTAATATTTCAATAAGTTTCATATAATATAATTTTGAGAAAATATTTTTACATGGACTTCCATCATAGCATTCCCTCGTAACATATAGAAAGGATCTAAGAATTTTTGTAACATTTTGAACAATCCTCAATTTAATTTCATTTTTTGACCGAAACTAGTATAAAATTGTGTATAATATACTACGAATTTTTACCGAAACTAATATTTCAAAAAGTTTCATATAATATAATTTTGAGAAAATATTTTTACATGGACTTCCATCATAGCATTCCCTCGTAACATATAGAAAGGATCTGAGAAGTTTTGTAGCATTTCGAACAATTCTCGATTTAATTTCATTTTTTGACCGAAACTAGTATAAAATTGTGTATAATATACTACGATATTTGACCGAAACTAGTATTTCAAAAAGTATCATAGAATATAATTTTCAGAAAATATTTTTTACATGGATTTCCATCATAACATTCCCTCGTAACATATAGAAAGGATCTGAGAAGTTTCGTAGCATTTCGAACAATCCTCGATTTAATTTCATTTTTTGTAAAATTGTGTATAATATACTACGATTTTTGACCGAAACTAGTATTTCAAAAAGATTCCTAGAATATAATTTTGAGATAATATTTTTGTATGGACTTCCATCATAGCATTCCCTCGTAACATATAGAAGGGATCTAAGAAGTTTCGTAGTATTTCGAACAATCCTCGATTTAATTTCATTTTTTGACCGAAACTAGTATAAAATTGTGTATAATATACTACGATTTATGACCGAAACTAGTATTTCAAAAAGTATCATAGAATATTATTTTGAGATATTATTTTTACATGGACTTCCATCATAGCATTCCCTCGTAACATATAGAAATGATCTGAGAAGTTTCGTAGCATTTCGAACAATCCTCGATTTAATTTAATTTTTTTACCGAAACTATTATAAAATTATGTATAATATACTACGAATTTTGAGCGAAACTAATATTTCAAAAAGTTTCATATAATATAATTTTGAGAAAATATTTTTACATGGACTTCCATCATAGCATTCTCTCATAATATATAGAAATGATCTGCGATGTTTCGTAACATTTCGAACAATCCTCGATTTAATTTCATTTTTTGACCGAAACTAGTATAAAACTGTGTATAATATACTACGATTTTTGACCGAGACTAGTATTTCAAAAAGTATCATAGAATATAATTTTGAGATATTATTTTTACATGGACTTCCATCATAGAATTCCCTCGTAACATATAGAAAGGATCTGAGAAGTTTCATAGCGTTTCGAACAATCCTCGATTTAATTTAATTTTTTGACCGAAAATAGTATAAAATTGTGTATAATATACTACGAATTTTGACCGAAACTAATATTTCAAAAAGTTTCATATAATATAATTTTGAGAAAATATTTTTACATGGACTTCCATCATAGCATTCCCACGTAACATATAGAAAGGATCTGAGAAGTTTCGTTGCATTTCGAACAATTCTCGATTTAATTTCATTTTTTGACCGAAACTAGTATAAAATTGTGTATAATATACTACGATATTTGACCGAAACTAGTATTTCAAAAAGTTTCATAGAATATAATTTTGAGACATTACTTTTACATGGACTTCCATCATAGAATTCCCTCGTAACATATAGAAAGGATCTGAGAAGTTTCGTAGCATTTCGAACAATCCTCGATTTTATTTAATTTTTTGACCGAAACTAGTATAAAATTGTGTATAATATACTACGAATTATGACCGAAACTAATATTTCAAAAAGATTCATATAATATAATTTTGAGAAAATATTTTTACATGGACTTCCATCATAGAATTCCCTCGTAACATATAGAAATGATCTGCGAAGTTTCGTAACATTTCGAACAATTCTCGATTTAATTTCATTTTTTGACCGAAACTAGTATAAAATTGTGTATAATATACTACGATATTTGACCGAAACTAGTATTTCAAAAAGTATCATAGAATATAATTTTGAGATATTATTTTTACATGGACTTCCATAATAGCATTCCCTCGTAACATATAGAAAGGATCTGAGAAGTTTCGTAGCATTTCGAACAATCCTCGATTTAATTTAATTTTTTGACCGAAACTAGTATAAAATTGTGTATAATATACTACGATTTATGACCGAAACTAATATTTCAAAAAGTTTCATATAATATAATTTTGAGAAAATATTTTTACATGGACTTCCATCATAGCATTCCCTCGTAACATATAGAAAGGATCTAAGAATTTTTGTAACATTTTGAACAATCCTCAATTTAATTTCATTTTTTGACCGAAACTAGTATAAAATATTGTATAATATACTACGAATTTTGACCGAAACTAATATTTCAAAAAGATTCATATAATATAATTTTGAGAAAATATTTTTACATGGACTTCCATCATAGCATTCCCTCGTAACATATAGAAAGGATCTGAGAAATTTCGTAGCATTTCAAACAATTCTCGATTTAATTTCATTTTTTGACCGAAACTAGTATAAAATTATGTATAATATACTACGATATTTGACCGAAACTAGTATTTCAAAAAGTATCATAGAATATAATTTTCAGAAAATATTTTTTACATGGATTTCCATCATAACATTCCCTCGTAACATATAGAAAGGATCTGAGAAGTTTCGTAGCATTTCGAACAATCCTCGATTTAATTTCATTTTTTGTAAAATTGTGTATAATATACTACGATTTTTGACCGAAACTAGTATTTCAAAAAGTTTCCTAGAATATAATTTTGAGATAATATTTTTGTATGGACTTTCATCATAGCATTCCCTCGTAACATATAGAAGGGATCTAAGAAGTTTCGTAGTATTTCGAACAATCCTCGATTTAATTTCATTTTTTGACCGAAACTAATATTTCACAAAGTATCATAGAATATAATTTTGAGATATTATTTTTACATGGACTTCCATCATAGCATTCCCTCGTAACATATAGAAATGATCTGAGAAGTTTCGTAGCATTTCGAACAATCCTCGATTTAATTTAATTTTTTTACCGAAACTATTATAAAATTGTGTATAATATACTACGAATTTTGACCGAAACTAATATTTCAAAAAGTTTCATATAATATAATTTTGAGAAAATATTTTTACATGGACTTCCATCATAGCATTCCCACGTAACATATAGAAAGGATCTGAGAAGTTTCGTTGCATTTCGAACAATTCTCGATTTAATTTCATTTTTTGACCGAAACTAGTATAAAATTGTGTATAATATACTACGATATTTGACCGAAACTAGTATTTCAAAAAGTTTCATAGAATATAATTTTGAGACATTACTTTTACATGGACTTCCATCATAGAATTCCCTCGTAACATATAGAAAGGATCTGAGAAGTTTCGTAGCATTTCGAACAATCCTCGATTTTATTTAATTTTTTGACCGAAACTAGTATAAAATTGTGTATAATATACTACGAATTATGACCGAAACTAATATTTCAAAAAGATTCATATAATATAATTTTGAGAAAATATTTTTACATGGACTTCCATCATTGAATTCCCTCGTAACATATAGAAATGATCTGCGAAGTTTCGTAACATTTCGAACAATTCTCGATTTAATTTCATTTTTTGACCGAAACTAGTATAAAATTGTGTATAATATACAACGATATTTGACCGAAACTAGTATTTCAAAAAGTATCATAGAATATAATTTTGAGATATTATTTTTACATGGACTTCCATAATAGCATTCCCTCGTAACATATAGAAAGGATCTGAGAAGTTTCGTAGCATTTCGAACAATCCTCGATTTAATTTAATTTTTTGACCGAAACTAGTATAAAATTGTGTATAATATACTACGATTTATGACCGAAACTAATATTTCAAAAAGTTTCATATAATATAATTTTGAGAAAATATTTTTACATGGACTTCCATCATAGCATTCCCTCGTAACATATAGAAAGGATCTAAGAATTTTTGTAACATTTTGAACAATCCTCAATTTAATTTCATTTTTTGACCGAAACTAGTATAAAATATTGTATAATATACTACGAATTTTGACCGAAACTAATATTTCAAAAAGATTCATATAATATAATTTTGAGAAAATATTTTTACATGGACTTCCATCATAGCATTCCCTCGTAACATATAGAAAGGATCTGAGAAATTTCGTAGCATTTCAAACAATTCTCGATTTAATTTCATTTTTTGACCGAAACTAGTATAAAATTATGTATAATATACTACGATATTTGACCGAAACTAGTATTTCAAAAAGTATCATAGAATATAATTTTCAGAAAATATTTTTTACATGGATTTCCATCATAACATTCCCTCGTAACATATAGAAAGGATCTGAGAAGTTTCGTAGCATTTCGAACAATCCTCGATTTAATTTCATTTTTTGTAAAATTGTGTATAATATACTACGATTTTTGACCGAAACTAGTATTTCAAAAAGTTTCCTAGAATATAATTTTGAGATAATATTTTTGTATGGACTTTCATCATAGCATTCCCTCGTAACATATAGAAGGGATCTAAGAAGTTTCGTAGTATTTCGAACAATCCTCGATTTAATTTCATTTTTTGACCGAAACTAATATTTCACAAAGTATCATAGAATATAATTTTGAGATATTATTTTTACATGGACTTCCATCATAGCATTCCCTCGTAACATATAGAAATGATCTGAGAAGTTTCGTAGCATTTCGAACAATCCTCGATTTAATTTAATTTTTTTACCGAAACTATTATAAAATTGTGTATAATATACTACGAATTTTGACCGAAACTAATATTTCAAAAAGTTTCATATAATATAATTTTGAGAAAATATTTTTACATGGACTTCCATCATAGAATTCTCTCATAATATATAGAAATGATCTGCGATGTTTCGTAACATTTCGAACTATCCTCGATTTAATTTCATTTTTTGACCGAAACTAGTATAAAACTGTGTATAATATACTACGATTTTTGACCAAAACTAGTATTTCAAAAAGTATCATAGAATATAATTTTGAGATATTATTTTTACATGGACTTCCATCATAGAATTCCCTCGTAACATATAGAAAGGATCTTAGAAGTTTCATAGCGTTTCGAACAATCCTCGATTTAATTTAATTTTTTGACCGAAACTAGTATAAAATTGTGTATAATATACTACGAATTTTGACCGAAACTAATATTTCAAAAAGTTTCATATAATATAATTTTGAGAAAATATTTTTACATGGACTTCCATCATAGCATTCCCTCGTAACATATAGAAAGGATCTGATAAGTTTCGTAGCATTTCGAACAATTCTCGATTTAAATTCATTTTTTGACCGAAACTAGTATAAAATTGTGTATAATATACTACGATATTTGACCGAAACTAGTATTTCAAAAAGTATTATAGAATATAATTTTGAGATATTATTTTTACATGTACTTCCATCATAGCATTCCCTCGTAACATATAGAAAGGATCTGAGAAGTTTCGTAGCATTTCGAACAATCCTCGATTTAATTTAATTTTTTGACCGAAACTAGTATAAAATTGTGTATAATATACTACGAATTATGACCGAAACTAATATTTCAAAAAGTTTCATATAATATAATTTTGAGAAAATATTTTTACATGGACTTCCATCATAGCATTCCCTCGTAACATATAGAAAGGATCTAAGAATTTTTGTAACATTTTGAACAATCCTCAATTTAATTTCATTTTTTGACCGAAACTAGTATAAAATTGTGTATAATATACTACGATATTTGACCGAAACTAGTATTTCAAAAAGTATCATAGAATATAATTTTGAGATATTATTTTTACATGGACTTCCATAATAGCATTCCCTCGTAACATATAGAAAGGATCTGAGAAGTTTCGTAGCATTTCGAACAATCCTCGATTTAATTTAATTTTTTGACCGAAACTAGTATAAAATTGTGTATAATATACTACGATTTATGACCGAAACTAATATTTCAAAAAGTTTCATATAATATAATTTTGAGAAAATATTTTTACATGGACTTCCATCATAGCATTCCCTCGTAACATATAGAAAGGATCTAAGAATTTTTGTAACATTTTGAACAATCCTCAATTTAATTTCATTTTTTGACCGAAACTAGTATAAAATATTGTATAATATACTACGAATTTTGACCGAAACTAATATTTCAAAAAGATTCATATAATATAATTTTGAGAAAATATTTTTATATGGACTTCCATCATAGCATTCCCTCGTAACATATAGAAAGGATCTGAGAAATTTCGTAGCATTTCAAACAATTCTCGATTTAATTTCATTTTTTGACCGAAACTAGTATAAAATTATGTATAATATACTACGATATTTGACCGAAACTAGTATTTCAAAAAGTATCATAGAATATAATTTTCAGAAAATATTTTTTACATGGATTTCCATCATAACATTCCCTCGTAACATATAGAAAGGATCTGAGAAGTTTCGTAGCATTTCGAACAATCCTCGATTTAATTTCATTTTTTGTAAAATTGTGTATAATATACTACGATTTTTGACCGAAACTAGTATTTCAAAAAGTTTCCTAGAATATAATTTTGAGATAATATTTTTGTATGGACTTTCATCATAGCATTCCCTCGTAACATATAGAAGGGATCTAAGAAGTTTCGTAGTATTTCGAACAATCCTCGATTTAATTTCATTTTTTGACCGAAACTAATATTTCACAAAGTATCATAGAATATAATTTTGAGATATTATTTTTACATGGACTTCCATCATAGCATTCCCTCGTAACATATAGAAATGATCTGAGAAGTTTCGTAGCATTTCGAACAATCCTCGATTTAATTTAATTTTTTTACCGAAACTATTATAAAATTGTGTATAATATACTACGAATTTTGACCGAAACTAATATTTCAAAAAGTTTCATATAATATAATTTTGAGAAAATATTTTTACATGGACTTCCATCATAGAATTCTCTCATAATATATAGAAATGATCTGCGATGTTTCGTAACATTTCGAACTATCCTCGATTTAATTTCATTTTTTGACCGAAACTAGTATAAAACTGTGTATAATATACTACGATTTTTGACCAAAACTAGTATTTCAAAAAGTATCATAGAATATAATTTTGAGATATTATTTTTACATGGACTTCCATCATAGAATTCCCTCGTAACATATAGAAAGGATCTTAGAAGTTTCATAGCGTTTCGAACAATCCTCGATTTAATTTAATTTTTTGACCGAAACTAGTATAAAATTGTGTATAATATACTACGAATTTTGACCGAAACTAATATTTCAAAAAGTTTCATATAATATAATTTTGAGAAAATATTTTTACATGGACTTCCATCATAGCATTCCCTCGTAACATATAGAAAGGATCTGATAAGTTTCGTAGCATTTCGAACAATTCTCGATTTAAATTCATTTTTTGACCGAAACTAGTATAAAATTGTGTATAATATACTACGATATTTGACCGAAACTAGTATTTCAAAAAGTATTATAGAATATAATTTTGAGATATTATTTTTACATGTACTTCCATCATAGCATTCCCTCGTAACATATAGAAAGGATCTGAGAAGTTTCGTAGCATTTCGAACAATCCTCGATTTAATTTAATTTTTTGACCGAAACTAGTATAAAATTGTGTATAATATACTACGAATTATGACCGAAACTAATATTTCAAAAAGTTTCATATAATATAATTTTGAGAAAATATTTTTACATGGACTTCCATCATAGCATTCCCTCGTAACATATAGAAAGGATCTAAGAATTTTTGTAACATTTTGAACAATCCTCAATTTAATTTCATTTTTTGACCGAAACTAGTATAAAATTGTGTATAATATACTACGATATTTGACCGAAACTAGTATTTCAAAAAGTATCATAGAATATAATTTTCAGAAAATATTTTTTACATGGATTTCCTTAATAGCATTCCCTCGTAACATATAGAAAGGATCTGAGAAGTTTCGTAGCATTTCGAACAATCCTCGATTTAATTTCATTTTTTGTAAAATTGTGTATAATATACTACGATTTTTGACTGAAACTAGTATTTCAAAAAGTTTCCTAGAATATAATTTTGAGATAATATTTTTGTATGTACTTCCATCATAGCATTCCCTCGTAACATATAGAAGGGATCTAAGAAGTTTCGTAGTATTTCGAACAATCCTCGATTTAATTTCATTTTTTGACCGAAACTATTATAAAATTGTGTATAATATACTACGAATTTTGACCGAAACTAATATTTCAAAAAGTTTCATATAATATAATTTTGAGAAAATATTTTTACATGGACTTCCATCATAGCATTCTCTCATAATATATAGAAATGATCTGCGAAGTTTCGTAACATTTCGAACAATCCTCGATTTAATTTCATTTTTTGACCGAAACTAGTATAAAATTGTGTATAATATACTACGAATTATGACCGAAACTAATATTTCAAAAAGTTTCATATAATATAATTTTGAGAAAATATTTTCACATGGACTTCCATCATAGCATTCCCTCGTAACATATAGAAAGGATCTAAGAAGTTTTGTAACATTTCGAACAATCCTCGATTTAATTTCATTTTTTGACCGAAACTAGTAAAAAATTGTGTATAATATACTACGAATTTTGACCGAAACTAATATTTCAAAAAGTTTCATATAATATAATTTTGAGAAAATATTTTTACATGGACTTCCATCATAGCATTCCCTCGTAACATATAGAAATGATCTGCGAAGTTTCGTAACATTTCGAACAATCCTCGATTTAATTTCATTTTTTGACTGAAACTAGTATAAAATTTTGTATAATATACTACGATATTTGACCGAAACTAGTATTTCAAAAAGTATCATAGAATATAATTTTCAGAAAATATTTTTTACATGGATTTCCTTAATAGCATTCCCTCGTAACATATAGAAAGGATCTGAGAAGTTTCGTAGCATTTCGAACAATCCTCTATTTAATTTCATTTTTTGTAAAATTGTGTATAATATACTACGATTTTTGACCGAAACTAGTATTTCAAAAAGTTTCCTAGAATATAATTTTGAGATAATATTTTTGTATGGACTTCCATCATAGCATTCCCTCGTAACATATAGAAGGGATCTAAGAAGTTTCGTAGTATTTCGAACAATCCTCGATTTGTTTTCTTTTTTTGACCGAAACTAGTATAAAATTGTGTATAATATACTACGATTTTTGACCGAAACTAGTATTTCAAAAAGTATCATAGAATATAATTTTGAGATATTATTTTTACATGGAATTCCATCATAGCATTCCCTCGTAACATATAGAAAGGATCTGAGAATTTTCGTAGCATTTCGAACAATCCTCGATTTAATTTAATTTTTTGACCGAAACTATTATAAAATTGTGTATAATATACTACGATATTTGACCGAAACTAGTATTTCAAAAAGTTTCATAGAATATAATTTGGAGACATTACTTTTACATGGACTTCCATCATAGAATTCCCTCGTAACATATAGAAAGGATCTGAGAAGTTTCGTAGCATTTCGAACAATCCTCGATTTAATTTAATTTTTTGACCGAAACTAGTATAAAATTGTGTATAGTATACTACGAATTATGACCGAAACTAATATTTCAAAAAGTTTCATATAATATAATTTTGATAAAATATTTTTACATGGACTTCCATCAAAGCATTCCCTCGTAACATATAGAAAGGATCTGAGAAGTTTTGTAACATTTCGAACAATCCTCGATTTAATTTCATTTTTTGACTGAAACTAGTATAAAATTTTGTATAATATACTACGATATTTGACCGAAACTAGTATTTCAAAAAGTATCATAGAATATAATTTTCAGAAAATATTTTTTACATGGATTTCCTTAATAGCATTCCCTCGTAACATATAGAAAGGATCTGAGAAGTTTCATAGCATTTCGAACAATCCTCTATTTAATTTCATTTTTAGTAAAATTGTGTATAATATACTACGATTTTTCACCGAAACTAGTATTTCAAAAAGTTTCCTAGAATATAATTTTGAGATAATATTTTTGTATGGACTTCCATCATAGCATTCCCTCGTAACATATAGAAGGGATCTAAGAAGTTTCGTAGTATTTCGAACAATCCTCGATTTGTTTTCTTTTTTTGACCGAAACTAGTATAAAATTGTGTATAATATACTACGATTTTTGACCGAAACTAGTATTTCAAAAAGTATCATAGAATATAATTTTGAGATATTATTTTTACATGGAATTCCATCATAGCATTCCCTCGTAACATATAGAAAGGATCTGAGAATTTTCGTAGCATTTCGAACAATCCTCGGTTTAATTTAATTTTTTGACCGAATCTATTATAAAATTGTGTATAATATACTACGAATTTTGACCGAAACTAATATTTCAAAAAGTTTCATATAATATAATTTTGAGAAAATATTTTTACATGGACTTCCATCATAGCATTCTCTCATAATATATAGAAATGATCTGCGAAGTTTCGTAACATTTCGAACAATCCTCGATTTAATTTCATTTTTTGACCGAAACTAGTATAAAATTGTGTATAATATACTACGAATTATGACCGAAACTAGTATTTCAAAAAGTTTCATATAATATAATTTTGAGAAAATATTTTCACATGGACTTCCATCATAGCATTCCCTCGTAACATATAGAAAGGATCTAAGAAGTTTTGTAACATTTCGAACAATCCTCGATTTAATTTCATTTTTTGACCGAAACTAGTAAAAAATTGTGTATAATATACTACGAATTTTGACCGAAACTAATATTTCAAAAAGTTTCATATAATATAATTTTGAGAAAATATTTTTACATGGACTTCCATCATAGCATTCCCTCGTAACATATAGAAAGGATCTGAGAAGTTTCGTAGCATTTCGAACAATTCTCGATTTAATTTAATTTTTTGACCGAAACTAGTATAAAATTGTGTATAATATACTACGAATTATGACCGAAACTAGTATTTCAAAAAGTTTCATATAATATAATTTTGAGAAAATATTTTTACATGGACTTCCATCATAGCATTCCCTCGTAACATATAGAAAGGATCTGAGAAGTTTCGTAGCATTTCGAACAATTCTCGATTTAATTTCATTTTTTGACCGAAACTAGTATAAAATTGTGTATAATATACTACGATATTTGACCGAAACTAGTATTTCAAAAAGTTTCATAGAATATAATTTTGAGACATTACTTTTACATGGACTTCCATCATAGAATTCCCTCGTAACATATAGAAAGGATCTGAGAAGTTTCGTAGCATTTCGAACAATCCTCGATTTAATTTAATTTTTTGACCGAAACTAGTATAAAATTGTGTATAATATACTACGAATTATGACCGAAACTAATATTTCAAAAAGTTTCATATAATATAATTTTGAGAAAATATTTTTACATGGACTTCCATCAAAGCATTCCCTCGTAACATATAGAAAGGATCTGAGAAGTTTTGTAACATTTCGAACAATCCTCGATTTAATTTCATTTTTTGACTGAAACTAGTATAAAATTTTGTATAATATACTACGATATTTGACCGAAACTAGTATTTCAAAAAGTATCATAGAATATAATTTTCAGAAAATATTTTTTACATGGATTTCCTTAATAGCATTCCCTCGTAACATATAGAAAGGATCTGAGAAGTTTCATAGCATTTCGAACAATCCTCTATTTAATTTCATTTTTAGTAAAATTGTGTATAATATACTACGATTTTTCACCGAAACTAGTATTTCAAAAAGTTTCCTAGAATATAATTTTGAGATAATATTTTTGTATGGACTTCCATCATAGCATTCCCTCGTAACATATAGAAGGGATCTAAGAAGTTTCGTAGTATTTCGAACAATCCTCGATTTGTTTTCTTTTTTTGACCGAAACTAGTATAAAATTGTGTATAATATACTACGATTTTTGACCGAAACTAGTATTTCAAAAAGTATCATAGAATATAATTTTGAGATATTATTTTTACATGGAATTCCATCATAGCATTCCCTCGTAACATATAGAAAGGATCTGAGAATTTTCGTAGCATTTCGAACAATCCTCGGTTTAATTTAATTTTTTGACCGAATCTATTATAAAATTGTGTATAATATACTACGAATTTTGACCGAAACTAATATTTCAAAAAGTTTCATATAATATAATTTTGAGAAAATATTTTTACATGGACTTCCATCATAGCATTCTCTCATAATATATAGAAATGATCTGCGAAGTTTCGTAACATTTCGAACAATCCTCGATTTAATTTAATTTTTTGACCGAAACTAGTATAAAATTGTGTATAATATACTACGAATTATGACCGAAACTAATATTTCAAAAAGTTTCATATAATATAATTTTGAGAAAATATTTTCACATGGACTTCCATCATAGCATTCCCTCGTAACATATAGAAAGGATCTAAGAAGTTTTGTAACATTTCGAACAATCCTCGATTTAATTTCATTTTTTGACCGAAACTAGTAAAAAATTGTGTATAATATACTACGAATTTTGACCGAAACTAATATTTCAAAAAGTTTCATATAATATAATTTTGAGAAAATATTTTTACATGGACTTCCATCATAGCATTCCCTCGTAACATATAGAAAGGATCTGAGAAGTTTCGTAGCATTTCGAACAATTCTCGATTTAATTTAATTTTTTGACCGAAACTAGTATAAAATTGTGTATAATATACTACGAATTATGACCGAAACTAGTATTTCAAAAAGTTTCATATAATATAATTTTGAGAAAATATTTTTACATGGACTTCCATCATAGCATTCCCTCGTAACATATAGAAAGGATCTGAGAAGTTTCGTAGCATTTCGAACAATTCTCGATTTAATTTCATTTTTTGACCGAAACTAGTATAAAATTGTGTATAATATACTACGATATTTGACCGAAACTAGTATTTCAAAAAGTTTCATAGAATATAATTTTGAGACATTACTTTTACATGGACTTCCATCATAGAATTCCCTCGTAACATATAGAAAGGATCTGAGAAGTTTCGTAGCATTTCGAACAATCCTCGATTTAATTTAATTTTTTGACCGAAACTAGTATAAAATTGTGTATAATATACTACGAATTATGACCGAAACTAATATTTCAAAAAGTTTCATATAATATAATTTTGAGAAAATATTTTTACATGGACTTCCATCAAAGCATTCCCTCGTAACATATAGAAAGGATCTGAGAAGTTTTGTAACATTTCGAACAATCCTCGATTTAATTTCATTTTTTGACTGAAACTAGTATAAAATTCTGTATAATATACTACGATATTTGACCGAAACTAGTATTTCAAAAAGTATCATAGAATATAATTTTCAGAAAATATTTTTTACATGGATTTCCTTAATAGCATTCCCTCGTAACATATAGAAAGGATCTGAGAAGTTTCGTAGCATTTCGAACAATCCTCTATTTAATTTCATTTTTTGTAAAATTGTGTATAATATACTACGATTTTTGACCGAAACTAGTATTTCAAAAAGTTTCCTAGAATATAATTTTGAGATAATATTTTTGTATGGACTTCCATCATAGCATTCCCTCGTAACATATAGAAGGGATCTAAGAAGTTTCGTAGTATTTCGAACAATCCTCGATTTGTTTTCTTTTTTTGACCGAAACTAGTATAAAATTGTGTATAATATACTACGATTTTTGACCGAAACTAGTATTTCAAAAAGTATCATAGAATATAATTTTGAGATATTATTTTTACATGGAATTCCATCATAGCATTCCCTCGTAACATATAGAAAGGATCTGAGAATTTTCGTAGCATTTCGAACAATCCTCGATTTAATTTAATTTTTTGACCGAAACTATTATAAAATTGTGTATAATATACTACGATATTTGACCGAAACTAGTATTTCAAAAAGTTTCATAGAATATAATTTGGAGACATTACTTTTACATGGACTTCCATCATAGAATTCCCTCGTAACATATAGAAAGGATCTGAGAAGTTTCGTAGCATTTCGAACAATCCTCGATTTAATTTAATTTTTTGACCGAAACTAGTATAAAATTGTGTATAGTATACTACGAATTATGACCGAAACTAATATTTCAAAAAGTTTCATATAATATAATTTTGATAAAATATTTTTACATGGACTTCCATCAAAGCATTCCCTCGTAACATATAGAAAGGATCTGAGAAGTTTTGTAACATTTCGAACAATCCTCGATTTAATTTCATTTTTTGACTGAAACTAGTATAAAATTTTGTATAATATACTACGATATTTGACCGAAACTAGTATTTCAAAAAGTATCATAGAATATAATTTTCAGAAAATATTTTTTACATGGATTTCCTTAATAGCATTCCCTCGTAACATATAGAAAGGATCTGAGAAGTTTCATAGCATTTCGAACAATCCTCTATTTAATTTCATTTTTAGTAAAATTGTGTATAATATACTACGATTTTTCACCGAAACTAGTATTTCAAAAAGTTTCCTAGAATATAATTTTGAGATAATATTTTTGTATGGACTTCCATCATAGCATTCCCTCGTAACATATAGAAGGGATCTAAGAAGTTTCGTAGTATTTCGAACAATCCTCGATTTGTTTTCTTTTTTTGACCGAAACTAGTATAAAATTGTGTATAATATACTACGATTTTTGACCGAAACTAGTATTTCAAAAAGTATCATAGAATATAATTTTGAGATATTATTTTTACATGGAATTCCATCATAGCATTCCCTCGTAACATATAGAAAGGATCTGAGAATTTTCGTAGCATTTCGAACAATCCTCGATTTAATTTAATTTTTTGACCGAAACTATTATAAAATTGTGTATAATATACTACGATATTTGACCGAAACTAGTATTTCAAAAAGTTTCATAGAATATAATTTGGAGACATTACTTTTACATGGACTTCCATCATAGAATTCCCTCGTAACATATAGAAAGGATCTGAGAAGTTTCGTAGCATTTCGAACAATCCTCGATTTAATTTAATTTTTTGACCGAAACTAGTATAAAATTGTGTATAGTATACTACGAATTATGACCGAAACTAATATTTCAAAAAGTTTCATATAATATAATTTTGATAAAATATTTTTACATGGACTTCCATCAAAGCATTCCCTCGTAACATATAGAAAGGATCTGAGAAGTTTTGTAACATTTCGAACAATCCTCGATTTAATTTCATTTTTTGACTGAAACTAGTATAAAATTTTGTATAATATACTACGATATTTGACCGAAACTAGTATTTCAAAAAGTATCATAGAATATAATTTTCAGAAAATATTTTTTACATGGATTTCCTTAATAGCATTCCCTCGTAACATATAGAAAGGATCTGAGAAGTTTCATAGCATTTCGAACAATCCTCTATTTAATTTCATTTTTAGTAAAATTGTGTATAATATACTACGATTTTTCACCGAAACTAGTATTTCAAAAAGTTTCCTAGAATATAATTTTGAGATAATATTTTTGTATGGACTTCCATCATAGCATTCCCTCGTAACATATAGAAGGGATCTAAGAAGTTTCGTAGTATTTCGAACAATCCTCGATTTGTTTTCTTTTTTTGACCGAAACTAGTATAAAATTGTGTATAATATACTACGATTTTTGACCGAAACTAGTATTTCAAAAAGTATCATAGAATATAATTTTGAGATATTATTTTTACATGGAATTCCATCATAGCATTCCCTCGTAACATATAGAAAGGATCTGAGAATTTTCGTAGCATTTCGAACAATCCTCGGTTTAATTTAATTTTTTGACCGAATCTATTATAAAATTGTGTATAATATACTACGAATTTTGACCGAAACTAATATTTCAAAAAGTTTCATATAATATAATTTTGAGAAAATATTTTTACATGGACTTCCATCATAGCATTCTCTCATAATATATAGAAATGATCTGCGATGTTTCGTAACATTTCGAACAATCCTCGATTTAATTTCATTTTTTGACCGAAACTAGTATAAAATTGTGTATAATATACTACGAATTATGACCGAAACTAATATTTCAAAAAGTTTCATATAATATAATTTTGAGAAAATATTTTCACATGGACTTCCATCATAGCATTCCCTCGTAACATATAGAAAGGATCTAAGAAGTTTTGTAACATTTCGAAAAATCCTCGATTTAATTTCATTTTTTGACCGAAACTAGTAAAAAATTGTGTATAATATACTACGAATTTTGACCGAAACTAATATTTCAAAAAGTTTCATATAATATAATTTTGAGAAAATATTTTTACATGGACTTCCATCATAGCATTCCCTCGTAACATATAGAAAGGATCTGAGAAGTTTCGTAGCATTTCGAACAATTCTCGATTTAATTTATTTTTTTGACCGAAACTAGTATAAAATTGTGTATAATATACTACGAATTATGACCGAAACTAGTATTTCAAAAAGTTTCATATAATATAATTTTGAGAAAATATTTTTACATGGACTTCCATCATAGCATTCCCTCGTAACATATAGAAAGGATCTGAGAAGTTTCGTAGCATTTCGAACAATTCTCGATTTAATTTCATTTTTTGACCGAAACTAGTATAAAATTGTGTATAATATACTACGATATTTGACCGAAACTAGTATTTCAAAAAGTTTCATAGAATATAATTTTGAGACATTACTTTTACATGGACTTCCATCATAGAATTCCCTCGTAACATATAGAAAGGATCTGAGAAGTTTCGTAGCATTTCGAACAATCCTCGATTTAATTTAATTTTTTGACCGAAACTAGTATAAAATTGTGTATAATATACTACGAATTATGACCGAAACTAATATTTCAAAAAGTTTCATATAATATAATTTTGAGAAAATATTTTTACATGGACTTCCATCAAAGCATTCCCTCGTAACATATAGAAAGGATCTGAGAAGTTTTGTAACATTTCGAACAATCCTCGATTTAATTTCATTTTTTGACTGAAACTAGTATAAAATTCTGTATAATATACTACGATATTTGACCGAAACTAGTATTTCAAAAAGTATCATAGAATATAATTTTCAGAAAATATTTTTTACATGGATTTCCTTAATAGCATTCCCTCGTAACATATAGAAAGGATCTGAGAAGTTTCGTAGCATTTCGAACAATCCTCTATTTAATTTCATTTTTTGTAAAATTGTGTATAATATACTACGATTTTTGACCGAAACTAGTATTTCAAAAAGTTTCCTAGAATATAATTTTGAGATAATATTTTTGTATGGACTTCCATCATAGCATTCCCTCGTAACATATAGAAGGGATCTAAGAAGTTTCGTAGTATTTCGAACAATCCTCGATTTGTTTTCTTTTTTTGACCGAAACTAGTATAAAATTGTGTATAATATACTACGATTTTTGACCGAAACTAGTATTTCAAAAAGTATCATAGAATATAATTTTGAGATATTATTTTTACATGGAATTCCATCATAGCATTCCCTCGTAACATATAGAAAGGATCTGAGAATTTTCGTAGCATTTCGAACAATTCTCGGTTTAATTTAATTTTTTGACCGAATCTATTATAAAATTGTGTATAATATACTACGAATTTTGACCGAAACTAATATTTCAAAAAGTTTCATATAATATAATTTTGAGAAAATATTTTTACATGGACTTCCATCATAGCATTCTCTCATAATATATAGAAATGATCTGCGAAGTTTCGTAACATTTCGAACAATCCTCGATTTAATTTCATTTTTTGACCGAATCTAGTATAAAATTGTGTATAATATACTACGAATTATGACCGAAACTAATATTTCAAAAAGTTTCATATAATATAATTTTGAGAAAATATTTTCACATGGACTTCCATCATAGCATTCCCTCGTAACATATAGAAAGGATCTAAGAAGTTTTGTAACATTTCGAACAATCCTCGATTTAATTTCATTTTTTGACCGAAACTAGTAAAAAATTGTGTATAATATACTACGAATTTTGACCGAAACTAATATTTCAAAAAGTTTCATATAATATAATTTTGAGAAAATATTTTTACATGGACTTCCATCATAGCATTCCCTCGTAACATATAGAAAGGATCTGAGAAGTTTCGTAGCATTTCGAACAATTCTCGATTTAATTTAATTTTTTGACCGAAACTAGTATAAAATTGTGTATAATATACTACGAATTATGACCGAAACTAGTATTTCAAAAATTTTCATATAATATAATTTTGAGAAAATATTTTTACATGGACTTCCATCATAGCATTCCCTCGTAACATATAGAAAGGATCTGAGAAGTTTCGTAGCATTTCGAACAATTCTCGATTTAATTTCATTTTTTGACCGAAACTAGTATAAAATTGTGTATAATATACTACGATATTTGACCGAAACTAGTATTTCAAAAAGTTTCATAGAATATAATTTTGAGACATTACTTTTACATGGACTTCCATCATAGAATTCCCTCGTAACATATAGAAAGGATCTGAGAAGTTTCGTAGCATTTCGAACAATCCTCGATTTAATTTAATTTTTTGACCGAAACTAGTATAAAATTGTGTATAATATACTACGAATTATGACCGAAACTAATATTTCAAAAAGTTTCATATAATATAATTTTGAGAAAATATTTTTACATGGACTTCCATCAAAGCATTCCCTCGTAACATATAGAAAGGATCTGAGAAGTTTTGTAACATTTCGAACAATCCTCGATTTAATTTCATTTTTTGACTGAAACTAGTATAAAATTCTGTATAATATACTACGATATTTGACCGAAACTAGTATTTCAAAAAGTATCATAGAATATAATTTTCAGAAAATATTTTTTACATGGATTTCCTTAATAGCATTCCCTCGTAACATATAGAAAGGATCTGAGAAGTTTCGTAGCATTTCGAACAATCCTCTATTTAATTTCATTTTTTGTAAAATTGTGTATAATATACTACGATTTTTGACCGAAACTAGTATTTCAAAAAGTTTCCTAGAATATAATTTTGAGATAATATTTTTGTATGGACTTCCATCATAGCATTCCCTCGTAACATATAGAAGGGATCTAAGAAGTTTCGTAGTATTTCGAACAATCCTCGATTTGTTTTCTTTTTTTGACCGAAACTAGTATAAAATTGTGTATAATATACTACGATTTTTGACCGAAACTAGTATTTCAAAAAGTATCATAGAATATAATTTTGAGATATTATTTTTACATGGAATTCCATCATAGCATTCCCTCGTAACATATAGAAAGGATCTGAGAATTTTCGTAGCATTTCGAACAATCCTCGATTTAATTTAATTTTTTGACCGAAACTATTATAAAATTGTGTATAATATACTACGATATTTGACCGAAACTAGTATTTCAAAAAGTTTCATAGAATATAATTTGGAGACATTACTTTTACATGGACTTCCATCATAGAATTCCCTCGTAACATATAGAAAGGATCTGAGAAGTTTCGTAGCATTTCGAACAATCCTCGATTTAATTTAATTTTTTGACCGAAACTAGTATAAAATTGTGTATAGTATACTACGAATTATGACCGAAACTAATATTTCAAAAAGTTTCATATAATATAATTTTGATAAAATATTTTTACATGGACTTCCATCAAAGCATTCCCTCGTAACATATAGAAAGGATCTGAGAAGTTTTGTAACATTTCGAACAATCCTCGATTTAATTTCATTTTTTGACTGAAACTAGTATAAAATTTTGTATAATATACTACGATATTTGACCGAAACTAGTATTTCAAAAAGTATCATAGAATATAATTTTCAGAAAATATTTTTTACATGGATTTCCTTAATAGCATTCCCTCGTAACATATAGAAAGGATCTGAGAAGTTTCATAGCATTTCGAACAATCCTCTATTTAATTTCATTTTTAGTAAAATTGTGTATAATATACTACGATTTTTCACCGAAACTAGTATTTCAAAAAGTTTCCTAGAATATAATTTTGAGATAATATTTTTGTATGGACTTCCATCATAGCATTCCCTCGTAACATATAGAAGGGATCTAAGAAGTTTCGTAGTATTTCGAACAATCCTCGATTTGTTTTCTTTTTTTGACCGAAACTAGTATAAAATTGTGTATAATATACTACGATTTTTGACCGAAACTAGTATTTCAAAAAGTATCATAGAATATAATTTTGAGATATTATTTTTACATGGAATTCCATCATAGCATTCCCTCGTAACATATAGAAAGGATCTGAGAATTTTCGTAGCATTTCGAACAATCCTCGGTTTAATTTAATTTTTTGACCGAATCTATTATAAAATTGTGTATAATATACTACGAATTTTGACCGAAACTAATATTTCAAAAAGTTTCATATAATATAATTTTGAGAAAATATTTTTACATGGACTTCCATCATAGCATTCTCTCATAATATATAGAAATGATCTGCGAAGTTTCGTAACATTTCGAACAATCCTCGATTTAATTTCATTTTTTGACCGAAACTAGTATAAAATTGTGTATAATATACTACGAATTATGACCGAAACTAATATTTCAAAAAGTTTCATATAATATAATTTTGAGAAAATATTTTCACATGGACTTCCATCATAGCATTCCCTCGTAACATATAGAAAGGATCTAAGAAGTTTTGTAACATTTCGAACAATCCTCGATTTAATTTCATTTTTTGACCGAAACTATTAAAAAATTGTGTATAATATACTACGATTTTTGACCGAAACTAATATTTCAAAAAGTTTCATATAATATAATTTTGAGAAAATATTTTTACATGGACTTCCATCATAGCATTCCCTCTTAACATATAGAAAGGATCTGAGAAGTTTCGTAGCATTTCGAACAATTCTCGATTTAATTTAATTTTTTGACCGAAACTAGTATAAAATTGTGTATAATATACTACGAATTATGACCGAAACTAGTATTTCAAAAAGTTTCATATAATATAATTTTGAGAAAATATTTTTACATGGACTTCCATCATAGCATTCCCTCGTAACATATAGAAAGGATCTGAGAAGTTTTGTAACATTTCGAACAATCCTCGATTTAATTTCATTTTTTGACTGAAACTAGTATAAAATTCTGTATAATATACTACGATATTTGACCGAAACTAGTATTTCAAAAAGTATCATAGAATATAATTTTCAGAAAATATTTTTTACATGGATTTCCTTAATAGCATTCCCTCGTAACATATAGAAAGGATCTGAGAAGTTTCGTAGCATTTCGAACAATCCTCTATTTAATTTCATTTTTTGTAAAATTGTGTATAATATACTACGATTTTTGACCGAAACTAGTATTTCAAAAAGTTTCCTAGAATATAATTTTGAGATAATATTTTTGTATGGACTTCCATCATAGCATTCCCTCGTAACATATAGAAGGGATCTAAGAAGTTTCGTAGTATTTCGAACAATCCTCGATTTGTTTTCTTTTTTTGACCGAAACTAGTATAAAATTGTGTATAATATACTACGATTTTTGACCGAAACTAGTATTTCAAAAAGTATCATAGAATATAATTTTGAGATATTATTTTTACATGGAATTCCATCATAGCATTCCCTCGTAACATATAGAAAGGATCTGAGAATTTTCGTAGCATTTCGAACAATCCTCGATTTAATTTAATTTTTTGACCGAAACTATTATAAAATTGTGTATAATATACTACGATATTTGACCGAAACTAGTATTTCAAAAAGTTTCATATAATATAATTTGGAGACATTACTTTTACATGGACTTCCATCATAGAATTCCCTCGTAACATATAGAAAGGATCTGAGAAGTTTCGTAGCATTTCGAACAATCCTCGATTTAATTTAATTTTTTGACCGAAACTAGTATAAAATTGTGTATAATATACTACGAATTATGACCGAAACTAATATTTCAAAAAGTTTCATATAATATAATTTTGAGAAAATATTTTCACATGGACTTCCATCATAGCATTCCCTCGTAACATATAGAAAGGATCTAAGAAGTTTTGTAACATTTCGAACAATCCTCGATTTAATTTCATTTTTTGACCGAAACTAGTAAAAAATTGTGTATAATATACTACGATTTTTGACCGAAACTAATATTTCAAAAAGTTTCATATAATATAATTTTGAGAAAATATTTTTACATGGACTTCCATCATAGCATTCCCTCGTAACATATAGAAAGGATCTGAGAAGTTTCGTAGCATTTCGAACAATTCTCGATTTAATTTAATTTTTTGACCGAAACTAGTATAAAATTGTGTATAATATACTACGAATTATGACCGAAACTAGTATTTCAAAAAGTTTCATATAATATAATTTTGAGAAAATATTTTTACATGGACTTCCATCATAGCATTCCCTCGTAAAATATAGAAAGGATCTGAGAAGTTTCGTAGCATTTCGAACAATTCTCGATTTAATTTCATTTTTTGACCAAAACTAGTATAAAATTGTGTATAATATACTACGATATTTGACCGAAACTAGTATTTCAAAAAGTTTCATAGAATATAATTTTGAGACATTACTTTTACATGGACTTCCATCATAGAATTCCCTCGTAACATATAGAAAGGATCTGAGAAGTTTCGTAGCATTTCGAACAATCCTCGATTTAATTTAATTTTTTGACCGAAACTAGTATAAAATTGTGTATAATATACTACGAATTATGACCGAAACTAATATTTCAAAAAGTTTCATATAATATAATTTTGAGAAAATATTTTTACATGGACTTCCATCAAAGCATTCCCTCGTAACATATAGAAAGGATCTGAGAAGTTTTGTAACATTTCGAACAATCCTCGATTTAATTTCATTTTTTGACTGAAACTAGTATAAAATTCTGTATAATATACTACGATATTTGACCGAAACTAGTATTTCAAAAAGTATCATAGAATATAATTTTCAGAAAATATTTTTTACATGGATTTCCTTAATAGCATTCCCTCGTAACATATAGAAAGGATCTGAGAAGTTTCGTAGCATTTCGAACAATCCTCTATTTAATTTCATTTTTTGTAAAATTGTGTATAATATACTACGATTTTTGACCGAAACTAGTATTTCAAAAAGTTTCCTAGAATATAATTTTGAGATAATATTTTTGTATGGACTTCCATCATAGCATTCCCTCGTAACATATAGAAGGGATCTAAGAAGTTTCGTAGTATTTCGAACAATCCTCGATTTGTTTTCTTTTTTTGACCGAAATTAGTATAAAATTGTGTATAATATACTACGAATTATGACCGAAACTAATATTTCAAAAAGTTTCATATAATATAATTTTGAGAAAATATTTTCACATGGACTTCCATCATAGCATTCCCTCGTAACATATAGAAAGGATCTAAGAAGTTTTGTAACATTTCGAACAATCCTCGATTTAATTTCATTTTTTGACCGAAACTAGTAAAAAATTGTGTATAATATACTACGATTTTTGACCGAAACTAATATTTCAAAAAGTTTCATATAATATAATTTTGAGAAAATATTTTTACATGGACTTCCATCATAGCATTCCCTCGTAACATATAGAAAGGATCTGAGAAGTTTCGTAGCATTTCGAACAATTCTCGATTTAATTTAATTTTTTGACCGAAACTAGTATAAAATTGTGTATAATATACTACGAATTATGACCGAAACTAGTATTTCAAAAAGTTTCATATAATATAATTTTGAGAAAATATTTTTACATGGACTTCCATCATAGCATTCCCTCGTAACATATAGAAAGGATCTGAGAAGTTTTGTAACATTTCGAACAATCCTCGATTTAATTTCATTTTTTGACTGAAACTAGTATAAAATTCTGTATAATATACTACGATATTTGACCGAAACTAGTATTTCAAAAAGTATCATAGAATATAATTTTCAGAAAATATTTTTTACATGGATTTCCTTAATAGCATT
The DNA here is from genome assembly GCA_963966055.1 of Lathyrus aphaca. Classification (NCBI taxonomy): domain Eukaryota; kingdom Viridiplantae; phylum Streptophyta; class Magnoliopsida; order Fabales; family Fabaceae; genus Lathyrus; species Lathyrus aphaca. Next base: position 3,176,041 of record OZ014522.1, on the reverse strand, counting down.
CCCTCGTAACATATAGAAAGGATCTGAGAAGTTTCGTAGCATTTCGAACAATCCTCTATTTAATTTCATTTTTAGTAAAATTGTGTATAATATACTACGATTTTTGACCGAAACTAGTATTTCAAAAAGTTTCCTAGAATATAAGTTTGAGATAATATTTTTGTATGGACTTCCATCATAGCATTCCCTCGTAACATATAGAAGGGATCTAAGAAGTTTCGTAGTATTTCGAACAATCCTCGATTTGTTTTCTTTTTTTGACCGAAACTAGTATAAAATTGTGTATAATATACTACGATTTTTGACCGAAACTAGTATTTCAAAAAGTATCATAGAATATAATTTTGAGATATTATTTTTACATGGAATTCCATCATAGCATTCCCTCGTAACATATAGAAAGGATCTGAGAATTTTCGTAGCATTTCGAACAATCCTCGATTTAATTTAATTTTTTGACCGAATCTATTATAAAATTGTGTATAATATACTACGAATTTTGACCGAAACTAATATTTCAAAAAGTTTCATATAATATAATTTTGAGAAAATATTTTTACATGGACTTCCATCATAGCATTCTCTCATAATATATAGAAATGATCTGCGAAGTTTCGTAACATTTCGAACAATCCTCGATTTAATTTCATTTTTTGACCGAAACTAGTATAAAATTGTGTATAATATACTACGAATTATGACCGAAACTAATATTTCAAAAAGTTTCATATAATATAATTTTGAGAAAATATTTTCACATGGACTTCCATCATAGCATTCCCTCGTAACATATAGAAAGGATCTAAGAAGTTTTGTAACATTTCGAACAATCCTCGATTTAATTTCATTTTTTGACCGAAACTAGTAAAAAATTGTGTATAATATACTACGATTTTTGACCGAAACTAATATTTCAAAAAGTTTCATATAATATAATTTTGAGAAAATATTTTTACATGGACTTCCATCATAGCATTCCCTCGTAACATATAGAAAGGATCTGAGAAGTTTCGTAGCATTTCGAACAATTCTCGATTTAATTTAATTTTTTGACCGAAACTAGTATAAAATTGTGTATAATATACTACGAATTATGACCGAAACTAGTATTTCAAAAATTTTCATATAATATAATTTTGAGAAAATATTTTTACATGGACTTCCATCATAGCATTCCCTCGTAACATATAGAAAGGATCTGAGAAGTTTTGTAACATTTCGAACAATCCTCGATTTAATTTCATTTTTTGACTGAAACTAGTATAAAATTCTGTATAATATACTACGATATTTGACCGAAACTAGTATTTCAAAAAGTATCATAGAATATAATTTTCAGAAAATATTTTTTACATGGATTTCCTTAATAGCATTCCCTCGTAACATATAGAAAGGATCTGAGAAGTTTCGTAGCATTTCGAACAATCCTCTATTTAATTTCATTTTTTGTAAAATTGTGTATAATATACTACGATTTTTGACCGAAACTAGTATTTCAAAAAGTTTCCTAGAATATAATTTTGAGATAATATTTTTGTATTGACTTCCATCATAGCATTCCCTCGTAACATATAGAAGGGATCTAAGAAGTTTCGTAGTATTTCGAACAATCCTCGATTTGTTTTCTTTTTTTGACCGAAACTAGTATAAAATTGTGTATAATATACTACGATTTTTGACCGAAACTAGTATTTCAAAAAGTATCATAGAATATAATTTTGAGATATTATTTTTACATGGAATTCCATCATAGCATTCCCTCGTAACATATAGAAAGGATCTGAGAATTTTCGTAGCATTTCGAACAATCCTCGATTTAATTTAATTTTTTGACCGAATCTATTATAAAATTGTGTATAATATACTACGAATTTTGACCGAAACTAATATTTCAAAAAGTTTCATATAATATAATTTTGAGAAAATATTTTTACACGGACTTCCATCATAGCATTCTCTCATAATATATAGAAATGATCTGTGAAGTTTCGTAACATTTCGAACAATCCTCGATTTAATTTCATTTTTTGACCGAAACTAGTATAAAATTGTGTATAATATACTACGAATTATGACCGAAACTAATATTTCAAAAAGTTTCATATAATATAATTTTGAGAAAATATTTTCACATGGACTTCCATCATAGCATTCCCTCGTAACATATAGAAAGGATCTAAGAAGTTTTGTAACATTTCGAACAATCCTCGATTTAATTTCATTTTTTGACCGAAACTAGTAAAAAATTGTGTATAATATACTACGATTTTTGACCGAAACTAATATTTCAAAAAGTTTCATATAATATAATTTTGATAAAATATTTTTACATGGACTTCCATCATAGCATTCTCTCATAATATATATAAATGATCTGCGAAGTTTCGTAACATTTCGAACAATCCTCGATTTAATTTCATTTTTTGACCGAAACTAGTATAAAATTGTGTATAATATACTACGAATTATGACCGAAACTAATATTTCAAAAAGTTTCATATAATATAATTTTGAGAAAATATTTTCACATGGACTTCCATCATAGCATTCCCTCGTAACATATAGAAAGGATCTAAGAAGTTTTGTAACATTTCGAACAATCCTCGATTTAATTTCATTTTTTGACCGAATCTAGTATAAAATTGTGTATAATATACTATGAATTTTGACCGAAACTAATATTTCAAAAAGTTTCATATAATATAATTTTGAGAAAATATTTTTACATGGACTTCCATCATAGCATTCCCTCGTAACATATAGAAAGGATCTGAGAAGTTTCGTAGCATTTCGAACAATTCTCGATTTAATTTCATTTTTTGACCGAAACTAGTATAAAATTGTGTATAATATACTACGATATTTGACCGAAACTAGTATTTCAAAAAGTATTATAGAATATAATTTTGAGATATTATTTTTACATGGAATTCCATCATAGCATTCCCTCGTAACATATAGAAAGGTTCTGAGAAGTTTCGTAGCATTTCAAACAATCCTCGATTTAATTTAATTTTTTGACCGAAACTATTATAAAATTGTGTATAATATACTACGAATTTTGACCGAAACTAATATTTCAAAATTTTTCATATAATATAATTTTGAGAAAATATTTTTACATGGACTTCCATCATAGCATTCTCTCATAATATATAGAAATGATCTGCGAAGTTTCGTAACATTTCGAACAATCCTCGATTTAATTTAATTTTTTGACCGAAACTAGTGTAAAATTGTGTATAATATACTACGAATTATGACCGAAACTAATATTTCAAAAAGTTTCATATAATATAATTCTGAGAAAATATTTTCACATGGACTTCCATCAATAGCATTCCCTCGTAACATATAGAACGGATCTAAGAAGTTTTGTAACATTTCGAACAATCCTCGATTTAATTTCATTTTTTTACCGCAACTAGTATAAAATTGTGTATAATATACTACGAATTTTGACCGAAACTAATATTTCAAAAAGTTTCATATAATATAATTTTGAGAAAATATTTTTACATGGACTTCCATCATAGCATTCCCTCGTAACATATAGAAAGGATCTGAGAAGTTTCGTAGCATTTCAAACAATTCTCGATTTAATTTCATTTTTTGACCGAAACTAGTATAAAATTGTGTATAATATACTACGATATTTGACCGAAACTAGTATTTCAAAAAGTATTATAGAATATAATTTTGAGATATTTTTTTTACATGTACTTCCATCATAGCATTCCCTCGTAACATATAGAAAGGATCTGAGAAGTTTCGTCGCATTTCGAACAATCCTCGATTTAATTTAATTTTTTGACCGAAACTAGTATAAAATTGTGTATAATATACTACGAATTATGACCGAAACTAATATTTAAAAAAGTTTCATATAATATAATTTTGAGAAAATATTTTCACATGGACTTCCATCATAGCATTCCCTCGTAACATATAGAAAGGATCTAAGAAGTTTTGTAACATTTCGAACAATCCTCGATTTAATTTCATTTTTTGACCGAAACTAGTATAAAATTGTGTATAATATACTACGAATTTTGACCGAAACTAATATTTCAAAAAGTTTCATATAATATAATTTTGAGAAAATATTTTCACATGGACTTCCATCATAGCATTCCCTCGTAACATATAGAAAGGATCTAAGAAGTTTTGTAATATTTCGAACAATCCTCGATTTAATTTCATTTTTTGACCGAAACTAGTATAAAATTGTGTATAATATACTACGAATTTTGACCGAAACTAATATTTCAAAAAGTTTCATATAATATAATTTTGAGAAAATATTTTAACATGGACTTCCATCATAGCATTCCCTCGTAACATATAGAAAGGATCTGAGAAGTTTCGTAGCATTTCGAACAATTCTCGATTTAATTTCATTTTTTGACCGAAACTAGTATAAAATTGTGTATAATATACTACGATATTTGACCGAAACTAGTATTTCAAAAAGTATTATAGAATATAATTTTGAGATATTATTTTTACATGGAATTCCATCATAGCATTCTCTCATAATATATAGAAATGATCTGCGAAGTTTCGTAACATTTCGAACAATCCTCGATTTAATTTCATTTTTTGACCGAAACTAGTATAAAATTGTGTATAATATACTACGAATTATGACCGAAACTAATATTTCAAAAAGTTTCATATAATATAATTTTGAGAAAATATTTTCACATGGACTTCCATCATAGCATTCCCTCGTAACATATAGAAAGGATCTAAGAAGTTTTGTAACATTTCGAACAATCCTCGATTTAATTTCATTTTTTGACCGAAACTAGTATAAAATTGTGTATAATATACTACGAATTTTGACCGAAACTAATATTTCAAAAAGTTTCATATAATATAATTTTGAGAAAATATTTTTACATGGACTTCCATCATAGCATTCCCTCGTAACATATAGAAAGGATCTGAGAAGTTTCGTAGCATTTCGAACAATTCTCGATTTAATTTCATTTTTTGACTGAAACTAGTATAAAATTGTGTATAATATACTACGATATTTGACCGAAACTAGTATTTCAAAAAGTATTATAGAATATAATTTTGAGATATTATTTTTATATGGAATTCCATCATAGCATTCCCTCGTAACATATAGAAAGGTTCTGAGAAGTTTCGTAGCATTTCGAACAATCCTCGATTTAATTTAATTTTTTGACCGAAACTATTATAAAATTGTGTATAATATACTACGAATTTTGACCGAAACTAATATTTCAAAAATTTTCATATAATATAATTTTGAGAAAATATTTTTACATGGACTTCCATCATAGCATTCTCTCATAATATATAGAAATGATCTGCGAAGTTTCGTAACATTTCGAACAATCCTCGATTTAATTTAATTTTTTGACCGAAACTAGTATAAAATTGTGTATAATATACTACGAATTATGACCGAAACTAATATTTCAAAAAGTTTCATATAATATAATTCTGAGAAAATATTTTCACATGGACTTCCATCATAGCATTCCCTCGTAACATATAGAAAGGATCTAAGAAGTTTTGTAACATTTCGAACAATCCTCGATTTAATTTCATTTTTTGACCGAAACTAGTATAAAATTGTGTATAATATACTACGAATTTGACCGAAACTAGTATTTCAAAAAGTATTTTAGAATATAATTTTGAGATATTTTTTTTACATGTACTTCCATCATAGCATTCCCTCGTAACATATAGAAAGGATCTGAGAAGTTTCGTCGCATTTCGAACAATCCTCGATTTAATTTAATTTTTTGACCGAAACTAGTATAAAATTGTGTATAATATACTACGAATTATGACCGAAACTAATATTTCAAAAAGTTTCATATAATATAATTTTGAGAAAATATTTTCACATGGACTTCCATCATAGCATTCCCTCGTAACATATAGAAAGGATCTAAGAAGTTTTGTAACATTTCGAACAATCCTCGATTTAATTTCATTTTTTGACCGAAACTAGTATAAAATTGTGTATAATATACTACGAATTTTGACCGAAACTAATATTTTAAAAAGTTTCATATAATATAATTTTGAGAAAATATTTTCACATGGACTTCCATCATAGCATTCCCTCGTAACATATAGAAAGGATCTAAGAAGTTTTGTAACATTTCGAACAATCCTCGATTTAATTTCATTTTTTGACCGAAACTAGTATAAAATTGTGTATAATATACTACGAATTTTGACCGAAACTAATATTTCAAAAAGTTTCATATAATATAATTTTGAGAAAATATTTTTACATGGACTTCCATCATAGCATTCCCTCGTAACATATAGAAAGGATCTGAGAAGTTTCGTAGCATTTCGAACAATTCTCGATTTAATTTCATTTTTTGACCGAAACTAGTATAAAATTGTGTATAATATACTACGATATTTGACCGAAACTAATATTTCAAAAAGTATTATAGAATATAATTTTGAGATATTATTTTTATATGGAATTCCATCATAGCATTCCCTCGTAACATATAGAAAGGTTCTGAGAAGTTTCGTAGCATTTCGAACAATCCTCGATTTAATTTAATTTTTTGACCGAAACTATTATAAAATTGTGTATAATATACTACGAATTATGACCGAAACTAATATTTCAAAAAGTTTCATATAATATAATTTTGAGAAAATATTTTCACATGGACTTCCATCATAGCATTCCCTCGTAACATATAGAAAGGATCTAAGAAGTTTTGTAACATTTCGAACAATCCTCGATTTAATTTAATTTTTTGACCGAAACTAGTATAAAATTGTGTATAATATACTACGAATTTTGACCGAAACTAATATTTCAAAAATTTTCATATAATATAATTTTGAGAAAATATTTTTACATGGACTTCCATCATAGCATTCTCTCATAATATATAGAAATGATCTGCGAAGTTTCGTAACATTTCGAACAATCCTCGATTTAATTTAATTTTTTGACCGAAACTAGTATAAAATTGTGTATAATATACTACGAATTATGACCGAAACTAATATTTCAAAAAGTTTCATATAATATAATTCTGAGAAAATATTTTCACATGGACTTCCATCATAGCATTCCCTCGTAACATATAGAAAGGATCTAAGAAGTTTTGTAACATTTCGAACAATCCTCGATTTAATTTCATTTTTTGACCGAAACTAGTATAAAATTGTGTATAATATACTACGAATTTGACCGAAACTAGTATTTCAAAAAGTATTTTAGAATATAATTTTGAGATATTTTTTTTACATGTACTTCCAGCATAGCATTCCCTCGTAACATATAGAAAGGATCTGAGAAGTTTCGTCGCATTTCGAACAATCCTCGATTTAATTTAATTTTTTGACCGAAACTAGTATAAAATTGTGTATAATATACTACGAATTATGACCGAAACTAATATTTCAAAAAGTTTCATATAATATAATTTTGAGAAAATATTTTTACATGGACTTCCATCATAGAATTCCCTCGTAACATATAGAAATGATCTGCGAAGTTTCGTAACATTTCGAACAATCCTCGATTTAATTTCATTTTTTGACCGAAACTAGTATAAAATTGTGTATAATATACTACGATATTTGACCGAAACTAATATTTCAAAAAGTTTCATATAATATAATTTTGAGAAAATATTTTTACATGGACTTCCATCATAGCATTCCCTCGTAACATATAGAAAGGATCTAAGAATTTTTGTAACATTTTAAACAATCCTCAATTTAATTTCATTTTTTGACCGAAACTAGTATAAAATATTGTATAATATACTACGAATTTTGACCGAAACTAATATTTCAAAAATTTTCATATAATATAATTTTGAGAAAATATTTTTACATGGACTTCCATCATAGCATTCCCTCGTAACATATAGAAAGGATCTGAGAAATTTCGTAGCATTTCAAACAATTCTCGATTTAATTTCATTTTTTGACCGAAACTAGTATAAAATTATGTATAATATACTACGATATTTGACCGAAACTAGTATTTCAAAAAGTATTATAGAATATAATTTTCAGAAAATATTTTTTACATGGATTTCCATCATAACATTCCCTCGTAACATATAGAAAGGATCTGAGAAGTTTCGTAGCATTTCGAACAATCCTCGATTTAATTTCATTTTTTGTAAAATTGTGTATAATATACTACGATTTTTGACCGAAACTAGTATTTCAAAAAGTTTCCTAGAATATAATCTTGAGATAATATTTTTGTATGGACTTTCATCATAGCATTCCCTCGTAACATATAGAAGGGATTTAAGAAGTTTCGTAGTATTTCGAACAATCCTCGATTTAATTTCATTTTTTGACCGAAACTAATATTTCACAAAGTATCATAGAATATAATTTTGAGATATTATTTTTACATGGACTTCCATCATAGCATTCCCTCGTAACATATATAAATGATCTGAGAAGTTTCGTAGCATTTCGAACAATCCTCGATTTAATTTAATTTTTTTACCGAAACTATTATAAAATTGTGTATAATATACTACGAATTTTGACCGAAACTAATATTTCAAAAAGTTTCATATAATATAATTTTGAGAAAATATTTTTACATGGACTTCCATCATAGAATTCTCTCATAATATATAGAAATGATCTGCGATGTTTCGTAACATTTCGAACTATCCTCGATTTAATTTCATTTTTTGACCGAAACTAATATAAAACTGTGTATAATATACTAGGATTTTTGACCAAAACTAGTTTTTCAAAAAGTATCATAGAATATAATTTTGAGATATTATTTTTACATGGACTTCCATCATAGAATTCCCTCGTAACATATAGAAAGGATCTGAGAAGTTTCATAGCGTTTCGAACAATCCTCGATTTAATTTAATTTTTTGACCGAAACTAGTATAAAATTGTGTATAATATACTACGAATTTTGACAGAAACTAATATTTCAAAAAGTTTCATATAATATAATTTTGAGAAAATATTTTTACATGGACTTCCATCATAGCATTCCCTCGTAACATATAGAAAGGATCTGAGAAGTTTCGTAGCATTTCGAACAATTCTCGATTTAATTTCATTTTTTGACCGAAACTAGTATAAAATTGTGTATAATATACTACGATATTTGACCGAAACTAGTATTTCAAAAAGTATTATAGAATATAATTTTGAGATATTATTTTTACATGTACTTCCATCATAGCATTCCCTCGTAACATATAGAAAGGATCTGAGAAGTTTCGTAGCATTTCGAACAATCCTCGATTTAATTTAATTTTTTGACCGAAACTAGTATAAAATTGTGTATAATATACTACGAATTATGACCGAAACTAATATTTCAAAAAGTTTCATATAATATAATTTTGAGAAAATATTTTCACATGGACTTCCATCATAGCATTCCCTCGTAACATATAGAAAGGATCTAAGAAGTTTTGTAACATTTCGAACAATCCTCGATTTAATTTCATTTTTTGACCGAAACTAGTATAAAATTGTGTATAATATACTACGAATTTGACCGAAACTAGTATTTCAAAAAGTATTTTAGAATATAATTTTGAGATATTTTTTTTACATGTACTTCCATCATAGCATTCCCTCGTAACATATAGAAAGGATCTGAGAAGTTTCGTCGCATTTCGAACAATCCTCGATTTAATTTAATTTTTTGACCGAAACTAGTATAAAATTGTGTATAATATACTACGAATTATGACCGAAACTAATATTTCAAAAAGTTTCATATAATATAATTTTGAGAAAATATTTTTACATGGACTTCCATCATAGAATTCCCTCGTAACATATAGAAATGATCTGCGAAGTTTCGTAACATTTCGAACAATCCTCGATTTAATTTCATTTTTTGACCGAAACTAGTATAAAATTGTGTATAATATACTACGATATTTGACCGAAACTAATATTTCAAAAAGTTTCATATAATATAATTTTGAGAAAATATTTTTACATGGACTTCCATCATAGCATTCCCTCGTAACATATAGAAAGGATCTAAGAATTTTTGTAACATTTTAAACAATCCTCAATTTAATTTCATTTTTTGACCGAAACTAGTATAAAATATTGTATAATATACTACGAATTTTGACCGAAACTAATATTTCAAAAATTTTCATATAATATAATTTTGAGAAAATATTTTTACATGGACTTCCATCATAGCATTCCCTCGTAACATATAGAAAGGATCTGAGAAATTTCGTAGCATTTCAAACAATTCTCGATTTAATTTCATTTTTTGACCGAAACTAGTATAAAATTATGTATAATATACTACGATATTTGACCGAAACTAGTATTTCAAAAAGTATTATAGAATATAATTTTCAGAAAATATTTTTTACATGGATTTCCATCATAACATTCCCTCGTAACATATAGAAAGGATCTGAGAAGTTTCGTAGCATTTCGAACAATCCTCGATTTAATTTCATTTTTTGTAAAATTGTGTATAATATACTACGATTTTTGACCGAAACTATTATTTCAAAAAGTTTCCTAGAATATAATTTTGAGATAATATTTTTGTATGGACTTTCATCATAGCATTCCCTCGTAACATATAGAAGGGATTTAAGAAGTTTCGTAGTATTTCGAACAATCCTCGATTTAATTTCATTTTTTGACCGAAACTAATATTTCACAAAGTATCATAGAATATAATTTTGAGATATTATTTTTACATGGACTTCCATCATAGCATTCCCTCGTAACATATATAAATGATCTGAGAAGTTTCGTAGCATTTCGAACAATCCTCGATTTAATTTAATTTTTTTACCGAAACTATTATAAAATTGTGTATAATATACTACGAATTTTGACCGAAACTAATATTTCAAAAAGTTTCATATAATATAATTTTGAGAAAATATTTTTACATGGACTTCCATCATAGAATTCTCTCATAATATATAGAAATGATCTGCGATGTTTCGTAACATTTCGAACTATCCTCGATTTAATTTCATTTTTTGACCGAAACTAGTATAAAACTGTGTATAATATACTACGATTTTTGACCAAAACTAGTATTTCAAAAAGTATCATAGAATATAATTTTGAGATATTATTTTTACATGGACTTCCATCATAGAATTCCCTCGTAACATATAGAAAGGATCTGAGAAGTTTCATAGCGTTTCGAACAATCCTCGATTTAATTTAATTTTTTGACCGAAACTAGTATAAAATTGTGTATAATATACTACGAATTTTGACAGAAACTAATATTTCAAAAAGTTTCATATAATATAATTTTGAGAAAATATTTTTACATGGACTTCCATCATAGCATTCCCTCGTAACATATAGAAAGGATCTGAGAAGTTTCGTAGCATTTCGAACAATTCTCGATTTAATTTCATTTTTTGACCGAAACTAGTATAAAATTGTGTATAATATACTACGATATTTGACCGAAACTAGTATTTCAAAAAGTATTATAGAATATAATTTTGAGATATTATTTTTACATGTACTTCCATCATAGCATTCCCTCGTAACATATAGAAAGGATCTGAGAAGTTTCGTAGCATTTCGAACAATCCTCGATTTAATTTAATTTTTTGACCGAAACTAGTATAAAATTGTGTATAATATACTACGAATTATGACCGAAACTAATATTTCAAAAAGTTTCATATAATATAATTTTGAGAAAAATTTTTACATGGACTTCCATCATAGCATTCCCTCGTAACATATATAAAGGATCTAAGAATTTTTGTAACATTTTGAACAATCCTCAATTTAATTTCATTTTTTGACCGAAACTAGTATAAAATTCTGTATAATATACTACGATATTTGACCGAAACTAGTATTTCAAAAAGTATCATAGAATATAATTTTCAGAAAATATTTTTTACATGGATTTCCTTAATAGCATTCCCTCGTAACATATAGAAAGGATCTGAGAAGTTTCGTAGCATTTCGAACAATCCTCGATTTAATTTCATTTTTTGTAAAATTGTGTATAATATACTACGATTTTTGACTGAAACTAGTATTTCAAAAAGTTTCCTAGAATATAATTTTGAGATAATATTTTTGTATGTACTTCCATCATAGCATTCCCTCGTAACATATAGAAGGGATCTAAGAAGTTTCGTAGTATTTCGAACAATCCTCGATTTAATTTCATTTTTTGACCGAAACTATTATAAAATTGTGTATAATATACTACGAATTTTGACCGAAACTAATATTTCAAAAAGTTTCATATAATATAATTTTGAGAAAATATTTTTACATGGACTTCCATCATAGCATTCTCTCATAATATATAGAAATGATCTGCGAAGTTTCGTAACATTTCGAACAATCCTCGATTTAATTTCATTTTTTGACCGAAACTAGTATAAAATTGTGTATAATATACTACGAATTATGACCGAAACTAATATTTCAAAAAGTTTCATATAATATAATTTTGAGAAAATATTTTCACATGGACTTCCATCATAGCATTCCCTCGTAACATATAGAAAGGATCTAAGATGTTTTGTAACATTTCGAACAATCCTCGATTTAATTTCATTTTTTGACCGAAACTAGTAAAAAATTGTGTATAATATACTACGAATTTTGACCGAAACTAATATTTCAAAAAGTTTCATATAATATAATTTTGAGAAAATATTTTTACATGGACTTCCATCATAGCATTCCCTCGTAACATATAGAAAGGATCTGAGAAGTTTCGTAGCATTTCGAACAATTCTCGATTTAATTTAATTTTTTGACCGAAACTAGTATAAAATTGTGTATAATATACTACGAATTATGACCGAAACTAGTATTTCAAAAAGTTTCATATAATATAATTTTGAGAAAATATTTTTACATGGACTTCCATCATAGCATTCCCTCGTAAAATATAGAAAGGATCTGAGAAGTTTCGTAGCATTTCGAACAATTCTCGATTTAATTTCATTTTTTGACCGAAACTAGTATAAAATTGTGTATAATATACTACGATATTTGACCGAAACTAGTATTTCAAAAAGTTTCATAGAATATAATTTTGAGACATTACTTTTACATGGACTTCCATCATAGAATTCCCTCGTAACATATAGAAAGGATCTGAGAAGTTTCGTAGCATTTCGAACAATCCTCGATTTAATTTAATTTTTTGACCGAATCTAGTATAAAATTGTGTATAATATACTACGAATTATGACCGAAACTAATATTTCAAAAAGTTTCATATAATATAATTTTGAGAAAATATTTTTACATGGACTTCCATCAAAGCATTCCCTCGTAACATATAGAAAGGATCTGAGAAGTTTTGTAACATTTCGAACAATCCTCGATTTAATTTCATTTTTTGACTGAAACTAGTATAAAATTCTGTATAATATACTACGATATTTGACCGAAACTAGTATTTCAAAAAGTATCATAGAATATAATTTTCAGAAAATATTTTTTACATGGATTTCCTTAATAGCATTCCCTCGTAACATATAGAAAGGATCTGAGAAGTTTCGTAGCATTTCGAACAATCCTCTATTTAATTTCATTTTTTGTAAAATTGTGTATAATATACTACGATTTTTGACCGAAACTAGTATTTCAAAAAGTTTCCTAGAATATAATTTTGAGATAATATTTTTGTATGGACTTCCATCATAGCATTCCCTCGTAACATATAGAAGGGATCTAAGAAGTTTCGTAGTATTTCGAACAATCCTCGATTTGTTTTCTTTTTTTGACCGAAACTAGTATAAAATTGTGTATAATATACTACGATTTTTGACCGAAACTAGTATTTCAAAAAGAATCATAGAATATAATTTTGAGATATTATTTTTACATGGAATTCCATCATAGCATTCCCTCGTAACATATAGAAAGGATCTGAGAATTTTCGTAGCATTTCGAACAATCCTCGATTTAATTTAATTTTTTGACCGAAACTATTATAAAATTGTGTATAATATACTACGATATTTGACCGAAACTAGTATTTCAAAAAGTTTCATAGAATATAATTTGGAGACATTACTTTTACATGGACTTCCATCATAGAATTCCCTCGTAACATATAGAAAGGATCTGAGAAGTTTCGTAGCATTTCGAACAATCCTCGATTTAATTTAATTTTTTGACCGAAACTAGTATAAAATTGTGTATAATATACTACGAATTATGACCGAAACTAATATTTCAAAAAGTTTCATATAATATAATTTTGAGAAAATATTTTTACATGGACTTCCATCAAAGCATTCCCTCGTAACATATAGAAAGGATCTGAGAAGTTTTGTAACATTTCGAACAATCCTCGATTTAATTTCATTTTTTGACTGAAACTAGTATAAAATTTTGTATAATATACTACGATATTTGACCGAAACTAGTATTTCAAAAAGTATCATAGAATATAATTTTCAGAAAATATTTTTTACATGGATTTCCTTAATAGCATTCCCTCGTAACATATAGAAAGGATCTGAGAAGTTTTGTAGCATTTCGAACAATCCTCTATTTAATTTCATTTTTAGTAAAATTGTGTATAATATACTACGATTTTTGACCGAAACTAGTATTTCAAAAAGTTTCCTAGAATATAATTTTGAGATAATATTTTTGTATGGACTTCCATCATAGAATTCCCTCGTAACATATAGAAAGGATCTAAGAAGTTTTTTAACATTTCGAACAATCCTCGATTTAATTTCATTTTTTGACCGAAACTAGTATAAAATTGTGTATAATATACTACGAATTTTGACCGAAACTAATATTTCAAAAAGTTTCATATAATATAATTTTGAGAAAATATTTTTACATGGACTTCCATCATAGCATTCCCTCGTAACATATAGAAAGGATCTGAGAAGTTTCGTAGCATTTCGAACAATTCTCGATTTAATTTCATTTTTTGACCGAAACTAGTATAAAATTGTGTATAATATACTACGATATTTGACCGAAACTAGTATTTCAAAAAGTATTATAGAATATAATTTTGAGATATTATTTTTATATGGAATTCCATCATAGCATTCCCACGTAACATATAGAAAGGTTCTGAGAAGTTTCGAGCATTTCGAACAATCCTCGATTTAATTTAATTTTTTGACCGAAACTATTATAAAATTGTGTATAATATACTACGAATTTTGACCGAAACTAATATTTCAAAAATTTTCATATAATATAATTTTGAGAAAATATTTTTACATGGACTTCCATCATAGCATTCTCTCATAATATATAGAAATGATCTGCGAAGTTTCGTAACATTTCGAACAATCCTCGATTTAATTTAATTTTTTGACCGAAACTAGTATAAAATTGTGTATAATATACTACGAATTATGACCGAAACTAATATTTCAAAAAGTTTCATATAATATAATTCTGAGAAAATATTTTCACATGGACTTCCATCATAGCATTCCCTCGTAACATATAGAAAGGATCTAAGAAGTTTTGTAACATTTCGAACAATCCTCGATTTAATTTCATTTTTTGACCGAAACTAGTATAAAATTGTGTATAATATACTACGAATTTGACCGAAACTAGTATTTCAAAAAGTATTTTAGAATATAATTTTGAGATATTTTTTTTACATGTACTTCCATCATAGCATTCCCTCGTAACATATAGAAAGGATCTGAGAAGTTTCGTCGCATTTCACACAATCCTCGATTTAATTTAATTTTTTGACCGAAACTAGTATAAAATTGTGTATAATATACTACGAATTATGACCGAAACTAATATTTCAAAAAGTTTCATATAATATAATTTTGAGAAAATATTTTCACATGGACTTCCATCATAGCATTCCCTCGTAACATATAGAAAGGATCTAAGAAGTTTTGTAACATTTCGAACAATCCTCGATTTAATTTCATTTTTTGACCGAAACTAGTATAAAATTGTGTATAATATACTACGAATTTTGACCGAAACTAATATTTTAAAAAGTTTCATATAATATAATTTTGAGAAAATATTTTCACATGGACTTCCATCATAGCATTCCCTCGTAACATATAGAAAGGATCTAAGAAGTTTTGTAACATTTCGAACAATCCTCGATTTAATTTCATTTTTTGACCGAAACTAGTATAAAATTGTGTATAATATACTACGAATTTTGACCGAAACTAATATTTCAAAAAGTTTCATATAATATAATTTTGAGAAAATATTCTTACATGGACTTCCATCATAGCATTCCCTCGTAACATATAGAAAGGATCTGAGAAGTTTCGTAGCATTTCGAACAATTCTCGATTTAATTTCATTTTTTGACCGAAACTAGTATAAAATTGTGTATAATATACTACGATATTTGACCGAAACTAATATTTCAAAAAGTATTATAGAATATAATTTTGAGATATTATTTTTATATGGAATTCCATCATAGCATTCCCTCGTAACATATAGAAAGGTTCTGAGAAGTTTCGTAGCATTTCGAACAATCCTCGATTTAATTTATTTTTTTGACCGAAACTATTATAAAATTGTGTATAATATACTACGAATTTTGACCGAAACTAATATTTCAAAAATTTTCATATAATATAATTTTGAGAAAATATTTTTACATGGACTTCCATCATAGCATTCTCTCATAATATATAGAAATGATCTGCGAAGTTTCGTAACATTTCGAACAATCCTCGATTTAATTTAATTTTTTGACCGAAACTAGTATAAAATTGTGTATAATATACTACGAATTATGACCGAAACTAATATTTCAAAAAGTTTCATATAATATAATTCTGAGAAAATATTTTCACATGGACTTCCATCATAGCATTCCCTCGTAACATATAGAAAGGATCTAAGAAGTTTTGTAACATTTCGAACAATTCTCGATTTAATTTCATTTTTTGACCGAAACTAGTATAAAATTGTGTATAATATACTACGAATTTGACCGAAACTAGTATTTCAAAAAGTATTTTAGAATATAATTTTGAGATATTTTTTTTACATGTACTTCCATCATAGCATTCCCTCGTAACATATAGAAAGGATCTGAGAAGTTTCGTCGCATTTCGAACAATCCTCGATTTAATTTAATTTTTTGACCGAAACTAGTATAAAATTGTGTATAATATACTACGAATTATGACCGAAACTAATATTTCAAAAAGTTTCATATAATATAATTTTGAGAAAATATTTTCACATGGACTTCCATCATAGCATTCCCTCGTAACATATAGAAAGGATCTAAGAAGTTTTGTAACATTTCGAACAATCCTCGATTTAATTTCATTTTTTGACCGAAACTAGTATAAAATTGTGTATAATATACTACGAATTTTGACCGAAACTAATATTTTAAAAAGTTTCATATAATATAATTTTGAGAAAATATTTTCACATGGACTTCCATCATAGCATTCCCTCGTAACATATAGAAAGGATCTAAGAAGTTTTGTAACATTTCGAACAATCCTCGATTTAATTTCATTTTTTGACCGAAACTAGTATAAAATTGTGTATAATATACTACGAATTTTGACCGAAACTAATATTTCAAAAAGTTTCATATAATATAATTTTGAGAAAATATTTTTACATGGACTTCCATCATAGCATTCCCTCGTAACATATAGAAAGGATCTGGGAAGTTTCGTAGCATTTCGAACAATTCTCGATTTAATTTCATTTTTTGACCGAAACTAGTATAAAATTGTGTATAATATACTACGATATTTGACCGAAACTAATATTTCAAAAAGTATTATAGAATATAATTTTGAGATATTATTTTTACATGGAATTCCATCATAGCATTCTCTCATAATATATAGAAATGATCTGCGAAGTTTCGTAACATTTCGAACAATCCTCGATTTAATTTCATTTTTTGACCGAAACTAGTATAAAATTGTGTATAATATACTACGATATTTGACCGAAACTAGTATTTCAAAAAGTATTATAGAATATAATTTTGAGATATTATTTTTACATGGAATTCCATCATAGCATTCTCTCATAATATATAGAAATGATCTGCGAAGTTTCGTAACATTTCGAACAATCCTCGATTTAATTTCATTTTTTGACCGAAACTAGTATAAAATTGTGTATAATATACTACGAATTATGACCGAAACTAATATTTCAAAAAGTTTCATATAATATAATTCTGAGAAAATATTTTCACATGGACTTCCATCATAGCATTCCCTCGTAACATATAGAAAGGATCTAAGAAGTTTTGTAACATTTCGAACAATCCTCGATTTAATTTCATTTTTTTGACCGAAACTAGTATAAAATTGTGTATAATATACTACGAATTTGACCGAAACTAGTATTTCAAAAAGTATTTTAGAATATAATTTTGAGATATTTTTTTTACATGTACTTCCATCATAGCATTCCCTCGTAACATATAGAAAGGATCTGAGAAGTTTCGTCGCATTTCGTACAATCCTCGATTTAATTTAATTTTTTGACCGAAACTAGTATAAAATTGTGTATAATATACTACGAATTATGACCGAAACTAATATTTCAAAAAGTTTCATATAATATAATTTTGAGAAAATATTTTCACATGGACTTCCATCATAGCATTCCCTCGTAACATATAGAAAGGATCTAAGAAGTTTTGTAACATTTCGAACAATCCTCGATTTAATTTCATTTTTTGACCGAAACTAGTATAAAATTGTGTATAATATACTACGAATTTTGACCGAAACTAATATTTTAAAAAGTTTCATATAATATAATTTTGAGAAAATATTTTCACATGGACTTCCATCATAGCATTCCCTCGTAACATATAGAAAGGATCTAAGAAGTTTTGTAACATTTCGAACAATCCTCGATTTAATTTCATTTTTTGACCGAAACTAGTATAAAATTGTGTATAATATACTACGAATTTTGACCGAAACTAATATTTCAAAAAGTTTCATATAATATAATTTTGAGAAAATATTTTTACATGGACTTCCATCATAGCATTCCCTCGTAACATATAGAAAGGATCTGAGAAGTTTCGTAGCATTTCGAACAATTCTCGATTTAATTTCATTTTTTGACCGAAACTAGTATAAAATTGTGTATAATATACTACGATATTTGACCGAAACTAATATTTCAAAAAGTATTATAGAATATAATTTTGAGATATTATTTTTATATGGAATTCCATCATAGCATTCCCTCGTAACATATAGAAAGGTTCTGAGAAGTTTCGTAGCATTTCGAACAATCCTCGATTTAATTTATTTTTTTGACCGAAACTATTATAAAATTGTGTATAATATACTACGAATTTTGACCGAAACTAATATTTCAAAAATTTTCATATAATATAATTTTGAGAAAATATTTTTACATGGACTTCCATCATAGCATTCTCTCATAATATATAGAAATGATCTGCGAAGTTTCGTAACATTTCGAACAATCCTCGATTTAATTTAATTTTTTGACCGAAACTAGTATAAAATTGTGTATAATATACTACGAATTATGACCGAAACTAATATTTCAAAAAGTTTCATATAATATAATTCTGAGAAAATATTTTCACATGGACTTCCATCATAGCATTCCCTCGTAACATATAGAAAGGATCTAAGAAGTTTTGTAACATTTCGAACAATCCTCGATTTAATTTCATTTTTTGACCGAAACTAGTATAAAATTGTGTATAATATACTACGAATTTGACCGAAACTAGTATTTCAAAAAGTATTTTAGAATATAATTTTGAGATATTTTTTTTACATGTACTTCCATCATAGCATTCCCTCGTAACATATAGAAAGGATCTGAGAAGTTTCGTCGCATTTCGAACAATCCTCGATTTAATTTAATTTTTTGACCGAAACTAGTATAAAATTGTGTATAATATACTACGAATTATGACCGAAACTAATATTTCAAAAAGTTTCATATAATATAATTTTGAGAAAATATTTTCACATGGACTTCCATCATAGCATTCCCTCGTAACATATAGAAAGGATCTAAGAAGTTTTGTAACATTTCGAACAATCCTCGATTTAATTTCATTTTTTGACCGAAACTAGTATAAAATTGTGTATAATATACTACGAATTTTGACCGAAACTAATATTTTAAAAAGTTTCATATAATATAATTTTGAGAAAATATTTTCACATGGACTTCCATCATAGCATTCCCTCGTAACATATAGAAAGGATCTAAGAAGTTTTGTAACATTTCGAACAATCCTCGATTTAATTTCATTTTTTGACCGAAACTAGTATAAAATTGTGTATAATATACTACGAATTTTGACCGAAACTAATATTTCAAAAAGTTTCATATAATATAATTTTGAGAAAATATTCTTACATGGACTTCCATCATAGCATTCCCTCGTAACATATAGAAAGGATCTGAGAAGTTTCGTAGCATTTCGAACAATTCTCGATTTAATTTCATTTTTTGACCGAAACTAGTATAAAATTGTGTATAATATACTACGATATTTGACCGAAACTAATATTTCAAAAAGTATTATAGAATATAATTTTGAGATATTATTTTTATATGGAATTCCATCATAGCATTCCCTCGTAACATATAGAAAGGTTCTGAGAAGTTTCGTAGCATTTCGAACAATCCTCGATTTAATTTATTTTTTTGACCGAAACTATTATAAAATTGTGTATAATATACTACGAATTTTGACCGAAACTAATATTTCAAAAATTTTCATATAATATAATTTTGAGAAAATATTTTTACATGGACTTCCATCATAGCATTCTCTCATAATATATAGAAATGATCTGCGAAGTTTCGTAACATTTCGAACAATCCTCGATTTAATTTAATTTTTTGACCGAAACTAGTATAAAATTGTGTATAATATACTACGAATTATGACCGAAACTAATATTTCAAAAAGTTTCATATAATATAATTCTGAGAAAATATTTTCACATGGACTTCCATCATAGCATTCCCTCGTAACATATAGAAAGGATCTAAGAAGTTTTGTAACATTTCGAACAATCCTCGATTTAATTTCATTTTTTGACCGAAACTAGTATAAAATTGTGTATAATATACTACGAATTTGACCGAAACTAGTATTTCAAAAAGTATTTTAGAATATAATTTTGAGATATTTTTTTTACATGTACTTCCATCATAGCATTCCCTCGTAACATATAGAAAGGATCTGAGAAGTTTCGTCGCATTTCGAACAATCCTCGATTTAATTTAATTTTTTGACCGAAACTAGTATAAAATTGTGTATAATATACTACGAATTATGACCGAAACTAATATTTCAAAAAGTTTCATATAATATAATTTTGAGAAAATATTTTCACATGGACTTCCATCATAGCATTCCCTCGTAACATATAGAAAGGATCTAAGAAGTTTTGTAACATTTCGAACAATCCTCGATTTAATTTCATTTTTTGACCGAAACTAGTATAAAATTGTGTATAATATACTACGAATTTTGACCGAAACTAATATTTTAAAAAGTTTCATATAATATAATTTTGAGAAAATATTTTCACATGGACTTCCATCATAGCATTCCCTCGTAACATATAGAAAGGATCTAAGAAGTTTTGTAACATTTCGAACAATCCTCGATTTAATTTCATTTTTTGACCGAAACTAGTATAAAATTGTGTATAATATACTACGAATTTTGACCGAAACTAATATTTCAAAAAGTTTCATATAATATAATTTTGAGAAAATATTTTTACATGGACTTCCATCATAGCATTCCCTCGTAACATATAGAAAGGATCTGGGAAGTTTCGTAGCATTTCGAACAATTCTCGATTTAATTTCATTTTTTGACCGAAACTAGTATAAAATTGTGTATAATATACTACGATATTTGACCGAAACTAATATTTCAAAAAGTATTATAGAATATAATTTTGAGATATTATTTTTACATGGAATTCCATCATAGCATTCTCTCATAATATATAGAAATGATCTGCGAAGTTTCGTAACATTTCGAACAATCCTCGATTTAATTTCATTTTTTGACCGAAACTAGTATAAAATTGTGTATAATATACTACGATATTTGACCGAAACTAGTATTTCAAAAAGTATTATAGAATATAATTTTGAGATATTATTTTTACATGGAATTCCATCATAGCATTCTCTCATAATATATAGAAATGATCTGCGAAGTTTCGTAACATTTCGAACAATCCTCGATTTAATTTCATTTTTTGACCGAAACTAGTATAAAATTGTGTATAATATACTACGAATTATGACCGAAACTAATATTTCAAAAAGTTTCATATAATATAATTCTGAGAAAATATTTTCACATGGACTTCCATCATAGCATTCCCTCGTAACATATAGAAAGGATCTAAGAAGTTTTGTAACATTTCGAACAATCCTCGATTTAATTTCATTTTTTTGACCGAAACTAGTATAAAATTGTGTATAATATACTACGAATTTGACCGAAACTAGTATTTCAAAAAGTATTTTAGAATATAATTTTGAGATATTTTTTTTACATGTACTTCCATCATAGCATTCCCTCGTAACATATAGAAAGGATCTGAGAAGTTTCGTCGCATTTCGTACAATCCTCGATTTAATTTAATTTTTTGACCGAAACTAGTATAAAATTGTGTATAATATACTACGAATTATGACCGAAACTAATATTTCAAAAAGTTTCATATAATATAATTTTGAGAAAATATTTTCACATGGACTTCCATCATAGCATTCCCTCGTAACATATAGAAAGGATCTAAGAAGTTTTGTAACATTTCGAACAATCCTCGATTTAATTTCATTTTTTGACCGAAACTAGTATAAAATTGTGTATAATATACTACGAATTTTGACCGAAACTAATATTTTAAAAAGTTTCATATAATATAATTTTGAGAAAATATTTTCACATGGACTTCCATCATAGCATTCCCTCGTAACATATAGAAAGGATCTAAGAAGTTTTGTAACATTTCGAACAATCCTCGATTTAATTTCATTTTTTGACCGAAACTAGTATAAAATTGTGTATAATATACTACGAATTTTGACCGAAACTAATATTTCAAAAAGTTTCATATAATATAATTTTGAGAAAATATTTTTACATGGACTTCCATCATAGCATTCCCTCGTAACATATAGAAAGGATCTGAGAAGTTTCGTAGCATTTCGAACAATTCTCGATTTAATTTCATTTTTTGACCGAAACTAGTATAAAATTGTGTATAATATACTACGATATTTGACCGAAACTAATATTTCAAAAAGTATTATAGAATATAATTTTGAGATATTATTTTTATATGGAATTCCATCATAGCATTCCCTCGTAACATATAGAAAGGTTCTGAGAAGTTTCGTAGCATTTCGAACAATCCTCGATTTAATTTATTTTTTTGACCGAAACTATTATAAAATTGTGTATAATATACTACGAATTTTGACCGAAACTAATATTTCAAAAATTTTCATATAATATAATTTTGAGAAAATATTTTTACATGGACTTCCATCATAGCATTCTCTCATAATATATAGAAATGATCTGCGAAGTTTCGTAACATTTCGAACAATCCTCGATTTAATTTAATTTTTTGACCGAAACTAGTATAAAATTGTGTATAATATACTACGAATTATGACCGAAACTAATATTTCAAAAAGTTTCATATAATATAATTCTGAGAAAATATTTTCACATGGACTTCCATCATAGCATTCCCTCGTAACATATAGAAAGGATCTAAGAAGTTTTGTAACATTTCGAACAATCCTCGATTTAATTTCATTTTTTGACCGAAACTAGTATAAAATTGTGTATAATATACTACGAATTTGACCGAAACTAGTATTTCAAAAAGTATTTTAGAATATAATTTTGAGATATTTTTTTTACATGTACTTCCATCATAGCATTCCCTCGTAACATATAGAAAGGATCTGAGAAGTTTCGTCGCATTTCGAACAATCCTCGATTTAATTTAATTTTTTGACCGAAACTAGTATAAAATTGTGTATAATATACTACGAATTATGACCGAAACTAATATTTCAAAAAGTTTCATATAATATAATTTTGAGAAAATATTTTCACATGGACTTCCATCATAGCATTCCCTCGTAACATATAGAAAGGATCTAAGAAGTTTTGTAACATTTCGAACAATCCTCGATTTAATTTCATTTTTTGACCGAAACTAGTATAAAATTGTGTATAATATACTACGAATTTTGACCGAAACTAATATTTTAAAAAGTTTCATATAATATAATTTTGAGAAAATATTTTCACATGGACTTCCATCATAGCATTCCCTCGTAACATATAGAAAGGATCTAAGAAGTTTTGTAACATTTCGAACAATCCTCGATTTAATTTCATTTTTTGACCGAAACTAGTATAAAATTGTGTATAATATACTACGAATTTTGACCGAAACTAATATTTCAAAAAGTTTCATATAATATAATTTTGAGAAAATATTTTTACATGGACTTCCATCATAGCATTCCCTCGTAACATATAGAAAGGATCTGAGAAGTTTCGTAGCATTTCGAACAATTCTCGATTTAATTTCATTTTTTGACCGAAACTAGTATAAAATTGTGTATAATATACTACGATATTTGACCGAAACTAATATTTCAAAAAGTATTATAGAATATAATTTTGAGATATTATTTTTATATGGAATTCCATCATAGCATTCCCTCGTAACATATAGAAAGGTTCTGAGAAGTTTCGTAGCATTTCGAACAATCCTCGATTTAATTTATTTTTTTGACCGAAACTATTATAAAATTGTGTATAATATACTACGAATTTTGACCGAAACTAATATTTCAAAAATTTTCATATAATATAATTTTGAGAAAATATTTTTACATGGACTTCCATCATAGCATTCTCTCATAATATATAGAAATGATCTGCGAAGTTTCGTAACATTTCGAACAATCCTCGATTTAATTTAATTTTTTGACCGAAACTAGTATAAAATTGTGTATAATATACTACGAATTATGACCGAAACTAATATTTCAAAAAGTTTCATATAATATAATTCTGAGAAAATATTTTCACATGGACTTCCATCATAGCATTCCCTCGTAACATATAGAAAGGATCTAAGAAGTTTTGTAACATTTCGAACAATCCTCGATTTAATTTCATTTTTTGACCGAAACTAGTATAAAATTGTGTATAATATACTACGAATTTGACCGAAACTAGTATTTCAAAAAGTATTTTAGAATATAATTTTGAGATATTTTTTTTACATGTACTTCCATCATAGCATTCCCTCGTAACATATAGAAAGGATCTGAGAAGTTTCGTCGCATTTCGAACAATCCTCGATTTAATTTAATTTTTTGACCGAAACTAGTATAAAATTGTGTATAATATACTACGAATTATGACCGAAACTAATATTTCAAAAAGTTTCATATAATATAATTTTGAGAAAATATTTTCACATGGACTTCCATCATAGCATTCCCTCGTAACATATAGAAAGGATCTAAGAAGTTTTGTAACATTTCGAACAATCCTCGATTTAATTTCATTTTTTGACCGAAACTAGTATAAAATTGTGTATAATATACTACGAATTTTGACCGAAACTAATATTTTAAAAAGTTTCATATAATATAATTTTGAGAAAATATTTTCACATGGACTTCCATCATAGCATTCCCTCGTAACATATAGAAAGGATCTAAGAAGTTTTGTAACATTTCGAACAATCCTCGATTTAATTTCATTTTTTGACCGAAACTAGTATAAAATTGTGTATAATATACTACGAATTTTGACCGAAACTAATATTTCAAAAAGTTTCATATAATATAATTTTGAGAAAATATTTTTACATGGACTTCCATCATAGCATTCCCTCGTAACATATAGAAAGGATCTGAGAAGTTTCGTAGCATTTCGAACAATTCTCGATTTAATTTCATTTTTTGACCGAAACTAGTATAAAATTGTGTATAATATACTACGATATTTGACCGAAACTAATATTTCAAAAAGTATTATAGAATATAATTTTGAGATATTATTTTTATATGGAATTCCATCATAGCATTCCCTCGTAACATATAGAAAGGTTCTGAGAAGTTTCGTAGCATTTCGAACAATCCTCGATTTAATTTATTTTTTTGACCGAAACTATTATAAAATTGTGTATAATATACTACGAATTTTGACCGAAACTAATATTTCAAAAATTTTCATATAATATAATTTTGAGAAAATATTTTTACATGGACTTCCATCATAGCATTCTCTCATAATATATAGAAATGATCTGCGAAGTTTCGTAACATTTCGAACAATCCTCGATTTAATTTAATTTTTTGACCGAAACTAGTATAAAATTGTGTATAATATACTACGAATTATGACCGAAACTAATATTTCAAAAAGTTTCATATAATATAATTCTGAGAAAATATTTTCACATGGACTTCCATCATAGCATTCCCTCGTAACATATAGAAAGGATCTAAGAAGTTTTGTAACATTTCGAACAATCCTCGATTTAATTTCATTTTTTGACCGAAACTAGTATAAAATTGTGTATAATATACTACGAATTTGACCGAAACTAGTATTTCAAAAAGTATTTTAGAATATAATTTTGAGATATTTTTTTTACATGTACTTCCATCATAGCATTCCCTCGTAACATATAGAAAGGATCTGAGAAGTTTCGTCGCATTTCGAACAATCCTCGATTTAATTTAATTTTTTGACCGAAACTAGTATAAAATTGTGTATAATATACTACGAATTATGACCGAAACTAATATTTCAAAAAGTTTCATATAATATAATTTTGAGAAAATATTTTCACATGGACTTCCATCATAGCATTCCCTCGTAACATATAGAAAGGATCTAAGAAGTTTTGTAACATTTCGAACAATCCTCGATTTAATTTCATTTTTTGACCGAAACTAGTATAAAATTGTGTATAATATACTACGAATTTTGACCGAAACTAATATTTTAAAAAGTTTCATATAATATAATTTTGAGAAAATATTTTCACATGGACTTCCATCATAGCATTCCCTCGTAACATATAGAAAGGATCTAAGAAGTTTTGTAACATTTCGAACAATCCTCGATTTAATTTCATTTTTTGACCGAAACTAGTATAAAATTGTGTATAATATACTACGAATTTTGACCGAAACTAATATTTCAAAAAGTTTCATATAATATAATTTTGAGAAAATATTTTTACATGGACTTCCATCATAGCATTCCCTCGTAACATATAGAAAGGATCTGAGAAGTTTCGTAGCATTTCGAACAATTCTCGATTTAATTTCATTTTTTGACCGAAACTAGTATAAAATTGTGTATAATATACTACGATATTTGACCGAAACTAATATTTCAAAAAGTATTATAGAATATAATTTTGAGATATTATTTTTATATGGAATTCCATCATAGCATTCCCTCGTAACATATAGAAAGGTTCTGAGAAGTTTCGTAGCATTTCGAACAATCCTCGATTTAATTTATTTTTTTGACCGAAACTATTATAAAATTGTGTATAATATACTACGAATTTTGACCGAAACTAATATTTCAAAAATTTTCATATAATATAATTTTGAGAAAATATTTTTACATGGACTTCCATCATAGCATTCTCTCATAATATATAGAAATGATCTGCGAAGTTTCGTAACATTTCGAACAATCCTCGATTTAATTTAATTTTTTGACCGAAACTAGTATAAAATTGTGTATAATATACTACGAATTATGACCGAAACTAATATTTCAAAAAGTTTCATATAATATAATTCTGAGAAAATATTTTCACATGGACTTCCATCATAGCATTCCCTCGTAACATATAGAAAGGATCTAAGAAGTTTTGTAACATTTCGAACAATCCTCGATTTAATTTCATTTTTTGACCGAAACTAGTATAAAATTGTGTATAATATACTACGAATTTGACCGAAACTAGTATTTCAAAAAGTATTTTAGAATATAATTTTGAGATATTTTTTTTACATGTACTTCCATCATAGCATTCCCTCGTAACATATAGAAAGGATCTGAGAAGTTTCGTCGCATTTCGAACAATCCTCGATTTAATTTAATTTTTTGACCGAAACTAGTATAAAATTGTGTATAATATACTACGAATTATGACCGAAACTAATATTTCAAAAAGTTTCATATAATATAATTTTGAGAAAATATTTTCACATGGACTTCCATCATAGCATTCCCTCGTAACATATAGAAAGGATCTAAGAAGTTTTGTAACATTTCGAACAATCCTCGATTTAATTTCATTTTTTGACCGAAACTAGTATAAAATTGTGTATAATATACTACGAATTTTGACCGAAACTAATATTTTAAAAAGTTTCATATAATATAATTTTGAGAAAATATTTTCACATGGACTTCCATCATAGCATTCCCTCGTAACATATAGAAAGGATCTAAGAAGTTTTGTAACATTTCGAACAATCCTCGATTTAATTTCATTTTTTGACCGAAACTAGTATAAAATTGTGTATAATATACTACGAATTTTGACCGAAACTAATATTTCAAAAAGTTTCATATAATATAATTTTGAGAAAATATTTTTACATGGACTTCCATCATAGCATTCCCTCGTAACATATAGAAAGGATCTGAGAAGTTTCGTAGCATTTCGAACAATTCTCGATTTAATTTCATTTTTTGACCGAAACTAGTATAAAATTGTGTATAATATACTACGATATTTGACCGAAACTAATATTTCAAAAAGTATTATAGAATATAATTTTGAGATATTATTTTTATATGGAATTCCATCATAGCATTCCCTCGTAACATATAGAAAGGTTCTGAGAAGTTTCGTAGCATTTCGAACAATCCTCGATTTAATTTATTTTTTTGACCGAAACTATTATAAAATTGTGTATAATATACTACGAATTTTGACCGAAACTAATATTTCAAAAATTTTCATATAATATAATTTTGAGAAAATATTTTTACATGGACTTCCATCATAGCATTCTCTCATAATATATAGAAATGATCTGCGAAGTTTCGTAACATTTCGAACAATCCTCGATTTAATTTAATTTTTTGACCGAAACTAGTATAAAATTGTGTATAATATACTACGAATTATGACCGAAACTAATATTTCAAAAAGTTTCATATAATATAATTCTGAGAAAATATTTTCACATGGACTTCCATCATAGCATTCCCTCGTAACATATAGAAAGGATCTAAGAAGTTTTGTAACATTTCGAACAATCCTCGATTTAATTTCATTTTTTGACCGAAACTAGTATAAAATTGTGTATAATATACTACGAATTTGACCGAAACTAGTATTTCAAAAAGTATTTTAGAATATAATTTTGAGATATTTTTTTTACATGTACTTCCATCATAGCATTCCCTCGTAACATATAGAAAGGATCTGAGAAGTTTCGTCGCATTTCGAACAATCCTCGATTTAATTTAATTTTTTGACCGAAACTAGTATAAAATTGTGTATAATATACTACGAATTATGACCGAAACTAATATTTCAAAAAGTTTCATATAATATAATTTTGAGAAAATATTTTCACATGGACTTCCATCATAGCATTCCCTCGTAACATATAGAAAGGATCTAAGAAGTTTTGTAACATTTCGAACAATCCTCGATTTAATTTCATTTTTTGACCGAAACTAGTATAAAATTGTGTATAATATACTACGAATTTTGACCGAAACTAATATTTTAAAAAGTTTCATATAATATAATTTTGAGAAAATATTTTCACATGGACTTCCATCATAGCATTCCCTCGTAACATATAGAAAGGATCTAAGAAGTTTTGTAACATTTCGAACAATCCTCGATTTAATTTCATTTTTTGACCGAAACTAGTATAAAATTGTGTATAATATACTACGAATTTTGACCGAAACTAATATTTCAAAAAGTTTCATATAATATAATTTTGAGAAAATATTTTTACATGGACTTCCATCATAGCATTCCCTCGTAACATATAGAAAGGATCTGGGAAGTTTCGTAGCATTTCGAACAATTCTCGATTTAATTTCATTTTTTGACCGAAACTAGTATAAAATTGTGTATAATATACTACGATATTTGACCGAAACTAATATTTCAAAAAGTATTATAGAATATAATTTTGAGATATTATTTTTACATGGAATTCCATCATAGCATTCTCTCATAATATATAGAAATGATCTGCGAAGTTTCGTAACATTTCGAACAATCCTCGATTTAATTTCATTTTTTGACCGAAACTAGTATAAAATTGTGTATAATATACTACGATATTTGACCGAAACTAGTATTTCAAAAAGTATTATAGAATATAATTTTGAGATATTATTTTTACATGGAATTCCATCATAGCATTCTCTCATAATATATAGAAATGATCTGCGAAGTTTCGTAACATTTCGAACAATCCTCGATTTAATTTCATTTTTTGACCGAAACTAGTATAAAATTGTGTATAATATACTACGAATTATGACCGAAACTAATATTTCAAAAAGTTTCATATAATATAATTCTGAGAAAATATTTTCACATGGACTTCCATCATAGCATTCCCTCGTAACATATAGAAAGGATCTAAGAAGTTTTGTAACATTTCGAACAATCCTCGATTTAATTTCATTTTTTGACCGAAACTAGTATAAAATTGTGTATAATATACTACGAATTTGACCGAAACTAGTATTTCAAAAAGTATTTTAGAATATAATTTTGAGATATTTTTTTTACATGTACTTCCATCATAGCATTCCCTCGTAACATATAGAAAGGATCTGAGAAGTTTCGTCGCATTTCGAACAATCCTCGATTTAATTTAATTTTTTGACCGAAACTAGTATAAAATTGTGTATAATATACTACGAATTATGACCGAAACTAATATTTCAAAAAGTTTCATATAATATAATTTTGAGAAAATATTTTCACATGGACTTCCATCATAGCATTCCCTCGTAACATATAGAAAGGATCTAAGAAGTTTTGTAACATTTCGAACAATCCTCGATTTAATTTCATTTTTTGACCGAAACTAGTATAAAATTGTGTATAATATACTACGAATTTTGACCGAAACTAATATTTTAAAAAGTTTCATATAATATAATTTTGAGAAAATATTTTCACATGGACTTCCATCATAGCATTCCCTCGTAACATATAGAAAGGATCTAAGAAGTTTTGTAACATTTCGAACAATCCTCGATTTAATTTCATTTTTTGACCGAAACTAGTATAAAATTGTGTATAATATACTACGAATTTTGACCGAAACTAATATTTCAAAAAGTTTCATATAATATAATTTTGAGAAAATATTTTTACATGGACTTCCATCATAGCATTCCCTCGTAACATATAGAAAGGATCTGAGAAGTTTCGTAGCATTTCGAACAATTCTCGATTTAATTTCATTTTTTGACCGAAACTAGTATAAAATTGTGTATAATATACTACGATATTTGACCGAAACTAATATTTCAAAAAGTATTATAGAATATAATTTTGAGATATTATTTTTATATGGAATTCCATCATAGCATTCCCTCGTAACATATAGAAAGGTTCTGAGAAGTTTCGTAGCATTTCGAACAATCCTCGATTTAATTTATTTTTTTGACCGAAACTATTATAAAATTGTGTATAATATACTACGAATTTTGACCGAAACTAATATTTCAAAAATTTTCATATAATATAATTTTGAGAAAATATTTTTACATGGACTTCCATCATAGCATTCTCTCATAATATATAGAAATGATCTGCGAAGTTTCGTAACATTTCGAACAATCCTCGATTTAATTTAATTTTTTGACCGAAACTAGTATAAAATTGTGTATAATATACTACGAATTATGACCGAAACTAATATTTCAAAAAGTTTCATATAATATAATTCTGAGAAAATATTTTCACATGGACTTCCATCATAGCATTCCCTCGTAACATATAGAAAGGATCTAAGAAGTTTTGTAACATTTCGAACAATCCTCGATTTAATTTCATTTTTTGACCGAAACTAGTATAAAATTGTGTATAATATACTACGAATTTGACCGAAACTAGTATTTCAAAAAGTATTTTAGAATATAATTTTGAGATATTTTTTTTACATGTACTTCCATCATAGCATTCCCTCGTAACATATAGAAAGGATCTGAGAAGTTTCGTCGCATTTCGAACAATCCTCGATTTAATTTAATTTTTTGACCGAAACTAGTATAAAATTGTGTATAATATACTACGAATTATGACCGAAACTAATATTTCAAAAAGTTTCATATAATATAATTTTGAGAAAATATTTTCACATGGACTTCCATCATAGCATTCCCTCGTAACATATAGAAAGGATCTAAGAAGTTTTGTAACATTTCGAACAATCCTCGATTTAATTTCATTTTTTGACCGAAACTAGTATAAAATTGTGTATAATATACTACGAATTTTGACCGAAACTAATATTTTAAAAAGTTTCATATAATATAATTTTGAGAAAATATTTTCACATGGACTTCCATCATAGCATTCCCTCGTAACATATAGAAAGGATCTAAGAAGTTTTGTAACATTTCGAACAATCCTCGATTTAATTTCATTTTTTGACCGAAACTAGTATAAAATTGTGTATAATATACTACGAATTTTGACCGAAACTAATATTTCAAAAAGTTTCATATAATATAATTTTGAGAAAATATTTTTACATGGACTTCCATCATAGCATTCCCTCGTAACATATAGAAAGGATCTGGGAAGTTTCGTAGCATTTCGAACAATTCTCGATTTAATTTCATTTTTTGACCGAAACTAGTATAAAATTGTGTATAATATACTACGATATTTGACCGAAACTAATATTTCAAAAAGTATTATAGAATATAATTTTGAGATATTATTTTTACATGGAATTCCATCATAGCATTCTCTCATAATATATAGAAATGATCTGCGAAGTTTCGTAACATTTCGAACAATCCTCGATTTAATTTCATTTTTTGACCGAAACTAGTATAAAATTGTGTATAATATACTACGATATTTGACCGAAACTAGTATTTCAAAAAGTATTATAGAATATAATTTTGAGATATTATTTTTACATGGAATTCCATCATAGCATTCTCTCATAATATATAGAAATGATCTGCGAAGTTTCGTAACATTTCGAACAATCCTCGATTTAATTTCATTTTTTGACCGAAACTAGTATAAAATTGTGTATAATATACTACGAATTATGACCGAAACTAATATTTCAAAAAGTTTCATATAATATAATTCTGAGAAAATATTTTCACATGGACTTCCATCATAGCATTCCCTCGTAACATATAGAAAGGATCTAAGAAGTTTTGTAACATTTCGAACAATCCTCGATTTAATTTCATTTTTTGACCGAAACTAGTATAAAATTGTGTATAATATACTACGAATTTGACCGAAACTAGTATTTCAAAAAGTATTTTAGAATATAATTTTGAGATATTTTTTTTACATGTACTTCCATCATAGCATTCCCTCGTAACATATAGAAAGGATCTGAGAAGTTTCGTCGCATTTCGAACAATCCTCGATTTAATTTAATTTTTTGACCGAAACTAGTATAAAATTGTGTATAATATACTACGAATTATGACCGAAACTAATATTTCAAAAAGTTTCATATAATATAATTTTGAGAAAATATTTTCACATGGACTTCCATCATAGCATTCCCTCGTAACATATAGAAAGGATCTAAGAAGTTTTGTAACATTTCGAACAATCCTCGATTTAATTTCATTTTTTGACCGAAACTAGTATAAAATTGTGTATAATATACTACGAATTTTGACCGAAACTAATATTTTAAAAATTTTCATATAATATAATTTTGAG
This sequence comes from Lathyrus aphaca, assembly GCA_963966055.1. Taxonomy (NCBI): domain Eukaryota; kingdom Viridiplantae; phylum Streptophyta; class Magnoliopsida; order Fabales; family Fabaceae; genus Lathyrus; species Lathyrus aphaca. The sequence goes on along the minus strand of OZ014522.1, from coordinate 3,142,010 downwards.
AAAATATTTTCACATGGACTTCCATCATAGCATTCCCTCGTAACATATAGAAAGGATCTAAGAAGTTTTGTAACATTTCGAACAATCCTCGATTTAATTTCATTTTTTGACCGAAACTAGTATAAAATTGTGTATAATATACTACGAATTTTGACCGAAACTAATATTTCAAAAAGTTTCATATAATATAATTTTGAGAAAATATTTTTACATGGACTTCCATCATAGCATTCCCTCGTAACATATAGAAAGGATCTGGGAAGTTTCGTAGCATTTCGAACAATTCTCGATTTAATTTCATTTTTTGACCGAAACTAGTATAAAATTGTGTATAATATACTACGATATTTGACCGAAACTAATATTTCAAAAAGTATTATAGAATATAATTTTGAGATATTATTTTTACATGGAATTCCATCATAGCATTCTCTCATAATATATAGAAATGATCTGCGAAGTTTCGTAACATTTCGAACAATCCTCGATTTAATTTCATTTTTTGACCGAAACTAGTATAAAATTGTGTATAATATACTACGATATTTGACCGAAACTAGTATTTCAAAAAGTATTATAGAATATAATTTTGAGATATTATTTTTACATGGAATTCCATCATAGCATTCTCTCATAATATATAGAAATGATCTGCGAAGTTTCGTAACATTTCGAACAATCCTCGATTTAATTTCATTTTTTGACCGAAACTAGTATAAAATTGTGTATAATATACTACGAATTATGACCGAAACTAATATTTCAAAAAGTTTCATATAATATAATTCTGAGAAAATATTTTCACATGGACTTCCATCATAGCATTCCCTCGTAACATATAGAAAGGATCTAAGAAGTTTTGTAACATTTCGAACAATCCTCGATTTAATTTCATTTTTTGACCGAAACTAGTATAAAATTGTGTATAATATACTACGAATTTGACCGAAACTAGTATTTCAAAAAGTATTTTAGAATATAATTTTGAGATATTTTTTTTACATGTACTTCCATCATAGCATTCCCTCGTAACATATAGAAAGGATCTGAGAAGTTTCGTCGCATTTCGAACAATCCTCGATTTAATTTAATTTTTTGACCGAAACTAGTATAAAATTGTGTATAATATACTACGAATTATGACCGAAACTAATATTTCAAAAAGTTTCATATAATATAATTTTGAGAAAATATTTTCACATGGACTTCCATCATAGCATTCCCTCGTAACATATAGAAAGGATCTAAGAAGTTTTGTAACATTTCGAACAATCCTCGATTTAATTTCATTTTTTGACCGAAACTAGTATAAAATTGTGTATAATATACTACGAATTTTGACCGAAACTAATATTTTAAAAATTTTCATATAATATAATTTTGAGAAAATATTTTCACATGGACTTCCATCATAGCATTCCCTCGTAACATATAGAAAGGATCTAAGAAGTTTTGTAACATTTCGAACAATCCTCGATTTAATTTCATTTTTTGACCGAAACTAGTATAAAATTGTGTATAATATACTACGAATTTTGACCGAAACTAATATTTCAAAAAGTTTCATATAATATAATTTTGAGAAAATATTTTTACATGGACTTCCATCATAGCATTCCCTCGTAACATATAGAAAGGATCTGGGAAGTTTCGTAGCATTTCGAACAATTCTCGATTTAATTTCATTTTTTGACCGAAACTAGTATAAAATTGTGTATAATATACTACGATATTTGACCGAAACTAATATTTCAAAAAGTATTATAGAATATAATTTTGAGATATTATTTTTACATGGAATTCCATCATAGCATTCTCTCATAATATATAGAAATGATCTGCGAAGTTTCGTAACATTTCGAACAATCCTCGATTTAATTTCATTTTTTGACCGAAACTAGTATAAAATTGTGTATAATATACTACGATATTTGACCGAAACTAGTATTTCAAAAAGTATTATAGAATATAATTTTGAGATATTATTTTTACATGGAATTCCATCATAGCATTCTCTCATAATATATAGAAATGATCTGCGAAGTTTCGTAACATTTCGAACAATCCTCGATTTAATTTCATTTTTTGACCGAAACTAGTATAAAATTGTGTATAATATACTACGAATTATGACCGAAACTAATATTTCAAAAAGTTTCATATAATATAATTCTGAGAAAATATTTTCACATGGACTTCCATCATAGCATTCCCTCGTAACATATAGAAAGGATCTAAGAAGTTTTGTAACATTTCGAACAATCCTCGATTTAATTTCATTTTTTGACCGAAACTAGTATAAAATTGTGTATAATATACTACGAATTTGACCGAAACTAGTATTTCAAAAAGTATTTTAGAATATAATTTTGAGATATTTTTTTTACATGTACTTCCATCATAGCATTCCCTCGTAACATATAGAAAGGATCTGAGAAGTTTCGTCGCATTTCGAACAATCCTCGATTTAATTTAATTTTTTGACCGAAACTAGTATAAAATTGTGTATAATATACTACGAATTATGACCGAAACTAATATTTCAAAAAGTTTCATATAATATAATTTTGAGAAAATATTTTCACATGGACTTCCATCATAGCATTCCCTCGTAACATATAGAAAGGATCTAAGAAGTTTTGTAACATTTCGAACAATCCTCGATTTAATTTCATTTTTTGACCGAAACTAGTATAAAATTGTGTATAATATACTACGAATTTTGACCGAAACTAATATTTTAAAAAGTTTCATATAATATAATTTTGAGAAAATATTTTCACATGGACTTCCATCATAGCATTCCCTCGTAACATATAGAAAGGATCTAAGAAGTTTTGTAACATTTCGAACAATCCTCGATTTAATTTCATTTTTTGACCGAAACTAGTATAAAATTGTGTATAATATACTACGAATTTTGACCGAAACTAATATTTCAAAAAGTTTCATATAATATAATTTTGAGAAAATATTTTTACATGGACTTCCATCATAGCATTCCCTCGTAACATATAGAAAGGATCTGAGAAGTTTCGTAGCATTTCGAACAATTCTCGATTTAATTTCATTTTTTGACCGAAACTAGTATAAAATTGTGTATAATATACTACGATATTTGACCGAAACTAATATTTCAAAAAGTATTATAGAATATAATTTTGAGATATAATTTTTACATGGAATTCCATCATAGCATTCTCTCATAATATATAGAAATGATCTGCGAAGTTTCGTAACATTTCGAACAATCCTCGATTTAATTTCATTTTTTGACCGAAACTAGTATAAAATTGTGTATAATATACTACGATATTTGACCGAAACTAGTATTTCAAAAAGTATTATAGAATATAATTTTGAGATATTATTTTTACATGGAATTCCATCATAGCATTCTCTCATAATATATAGAAATGATCTGCGAAGTTTCGTAACATTTCGAACAATCCTCGATTTAATTTCATTTTTTGACCGAAACTAGTATAAAATTGTGTATAATATACTACGAATTATGACCGAAACTAATATTTCAAAAAGTTTCATATAATATAATTCTGAGAAAATATTTTCACATGGACTTCCATCATAGCATTCCCTCGTAACATATAGAAAGGATCTAAGAAGTTATGTAACATTTCGAACAATCCTCGATTTAATTTCATTTTTTGACCAAAACTAGTATAAAATTGTGTATAATATACTACGAATTTGACCGAAACTAGTATTTCAAAAAGTATTTTAGAATATAATTTTGAGATATTTTTTTTACATGTACTTCCATCATAGCATTCCCTCGTAACATATAGAAAGGATCTGAGAAGTTTCGTCGCATTTCGAACAATCCTCGATTTAATTTAATTTTTTGACCGAAACTAGTATAAAATTGTGTATAATATACTACGAATTATGACCGAAACTAATATTTCAAAAAGTTTCATATAATATAATTTTGAGAAAATATTTTCACATGGACTTCCATCATAGCATTCCCTCGTAACATATAGAAAGGATCTAAGAAGTTTTGTAACATTTCGAACAATCCTCGATTTAATTTCATTTTTTGACCGAAACTAGTATAAAATTGTGTATAATATACTACGAATTTTGACCGAAACTAATATTTTAAAAAGTTTCATATAATATAATTTTGAGAAAATATTTTCACATGGACTTCCATCATAGCATTCCCTCGTAACATATAGAAAGGATCTAAGAAGTTTTGTAACATTTCGAACAATCCTCGATTTAATTTCATTTTTTGACCGAAACTAGTATAAAATTGTGTATAATATACTACGAATTTTGACCGAAACTAATATTTCAAAAAGTTTCATATAATATAATTTTGAGAAAATATTTTTACATGGACTTCCATCATAGCATTCCCTCGTAACATATAGAAAGGATCTGGGAAGTTTCGTAGCATTTCGAACAATTCTCGATTTAATTTCATTTTTTGACCGAAACTAGTATAAAATTGTGTATAATATACTACGATATTTGACCGAAACTAATATTTCAAAAAGTATTATAGAATATAATTTTGAGATATTATTTTTACATGGAATTCCATCATAGCATTCTCTCATAATATATAGAAATGATCTGCGAAGTTTCGTAACATTTCGAACAATCCTCGATTTAATTTCATTTTTTGACCGAAACTAGTATAAAATTGTGTATAATATACTACGATATTTGACCGAAACTAGTATTTCAAAAAGTATTATAGAATATAATTTTGAGATATTATTTTTACATGGAATTCCATCATAGCATTCTCTCATAATATATAGAAATGATCTGCGAAGTTTCGTAACATTTCGAACAATCCTCGATTTAATTTCATTTTTTGACCGAAACTAGTATAAAATTGTGTATAATATACTACGAATTATGACCGAAACTAATATTTCAAAAAGTTTCATATAATATAATTCTGAGAAAATATTTTCACATGGACTTCCATCATAGCATTCCCTCGTAACATATAGAAAGGATCTAAGAAGTTTTGTAACATTTCGAACAATCCTCGATTTAATTTCATTTTTTGACCGAAACTAGTATAAAATTGTGTATAATATACTACGAATTTGACCGAAACTAGTATTTCAAAAAGTATTTTAGAATATAATTTTGAGATATTTTTTTTACATGTACTTCCATCATAGCATTCCCTCGTAACATATAGAAAGGATCTGAGAAGTTTCGTCGCATTTCGAACAATCCTCGATTTAATTTAATTTTTTGACCGAAACTAGTATAAAATTGTGTATAATATACTACGAATTATGACCGAAACTAATATTTCAAAAAGTTTCATATAATATAATTTTGAGAAAATATTTTCACATGGACTTCCATCATAGCATTCCCTCGTAACATATAGAAAGGATCTAAGAAGTTTTGTAACATTTCGAACAATCCTCGATTTAATTTCATTTTTTGACCGAAACTAGTATAAAATTGTGTATAATATACTACGAATTTTGACCGAAACTAATATTTTAAAAATTTTCATATAATATAATTTTGAGAAAATATTTTCACATGGACTTCCATCATAGCATTCCCTCGTAACATATAGAAAGGATCTAAGAAGTTTTGTAACATTTCGAACAATCCTCGATTTAATTTCATTTTTTGACCGAAACTAGTATAAAATTGTGTATAATATACTACGAATTTTGACCGAAACTAATATTTCAAAAAGTTTCATATAATATAATTTTGAGAAAATATTTTTACATGGACTTCCATCATAGCATTCCCTCGTAACATATAGAAAGGATCTGGGAAGTTTCGTAGCATTTCGAACAATTCTCGATTTAATTTCATTTTTTGACCGAAACTAGTATAAAATTGTGTATAATATACTACGATATTTGACCGAAACTAATATTTCAAAAAGTATTATAGAATATAATTTTGAGATATTATTTTTACATGGAATTCCATCATAGCATTCTCTCATAATATATAGAAATGATCTGCGAAGTTTCGTAACATTTCGAACAATCCTCGATTTAATTTCATTTTTTGACCGAAACTAGTATAAAATTGTGTATAATATACTACGATATTTGACCGAAACTAGTATTTCAAAAAGTATTATAGAATATAATTTTGAGATATTATTTTTACATGGAATTCCATCATAGCATTCTCTCATAATATATAGAAATGATCTGCGAAGTTTCGTAACATTTCGAACAATCCTCGATTTAATTTCATTTTTTGACCGAAACTAGTATAAAATTGTGTATAATATACTACGAATTATGACCGAAACTAATATTTCAAAAAGTTTCATATAATATAATTCTGAGAAAATATTTTCACATGGACTTCCATCATAGCATTCCCTCGTAACATATAGAAAGGATCTAAGAAGTTTTGTAACATTTCGAACAATCCTCGATTTAATTTCATTTTTTGACCGAAACTAGTATAAAATTGTGTATAATATACTACGAATTTGACCGAAACTAGTATTTCAAAAAGTATTTTAGAATATAATTTTGAGATATTTTTTTTACATGTACTTCCATCATAGCATTCCCTCGTAACATATAGAAAGGATCTGAGAAGTTTCGTCGCATTTCGAACAATCCTCGATTTAATTTAATTTTTTGACCGAAACTAGTATAAAATTGTGTATAATATACTACGAATTATGACCGAAACTAATATTTCAAAAAGTTTCATATAATATAATTTTGAGAAAATATTTTCACATGGACTTCCATCATAGCATTCCCTCGTAACATATAGAAAGGATCTAAGAAGTTTTGTAACATTTCGAACAATCCTCGATTTAATTTCATTTTTTGACCGAAACTAGTATAAAATTGTGTATAATATACTACGAATTTTGACCGAAACTAATATTTTAAAAAGTTTCATATAATATAATTTTGAGAAAATATTTTCACATGGACTTCCATCATAGCATTCCCTCGTAACATATAGAAAGGATCTAAGAAGTTTTGTAACATTTCGAACAATCCTCGATTTAATTTCATTTTTTGACCGAAACTAGTATAAAATTGTGTATAATATACTACGAATTTTGACCGAAACTAATATTTCAAAAAGTTTCATATAATATAATTTTGAGAAAATATTTTTACATGGACTTCCATCATAGCATTCCCTCGTAACATATAGAAAGGATCTGAGAAGTTTCGTAGCATTTCGAACAATTCTCGATTTAATTTCATTTTTTGACCGAAACTAGTATAAAATTGTGTATAATATACTACGATATTTGACCGAAACTAATATTTCAAAAAGTATTATAGAATATAATTTTGAGATATTATTTTTACATGGAATTCCATCATAGCATTCTCTCATAATATATAGAAATGATCTGCGAAGTTTCGTAACATTTCGAACAATCCTCGATTTAATTTCATTTTTTGACCGAAACTAGTATAAAATTGTGTATAATATACTACGATATTTGACCGAAACTAGTATTTCAAAAAGTATTATAGAATATAATTTTGAGATATTATTTTTACATGGAATTCCATCATAGCATTCTCTCATAATATATAGAAATGATCTGCGAAGTTTCGTAACATTTCGAACAATCCTCGATTTAATTTCATTTTTTGACCGAAACTAGTATAAAATTGTGTATAATATACTACGAATTATGACCGAAACTAATATTTCAAAAAGTTTCATATAATATAATTCTGAGAAAATATTTTCACATGGACTTCCATCATAGCATTCCCTCGTAACATATAGAAAGGATCTAAGAAGTTTTGTAACATTTCGAACAATCCTCGATTTAATTTCATTTTTTGACCGAAACTAGTATAAAATTGTGTATAATATACTACGAATTTGACCGAAACTAGTATTTCAAAAAGTATTTTAGAATATAATTTTGAGATATTTTTTTTACATGTACTTCCATCATAGCATTCCCTCGTAACATATAGAAAGGATCTGAGAAGTTTCGTCGCATTTCGAACAATCCTCGATTTAATTTAATTTTTTGACCGAAACTAGTATAAAATTGTGTATAATATACTACGAATTATGACCGAAACTAATATTTCAAAAAGTTTCATATAATATAATTTTGAGAAAATATTTTCACATGGACTTCCATCATAGCATTCCCTCGTAACATATAGAAAGGATCTAAGAAGTTTTGTAACATTTCGAACAATCCTCGATTTAATTTCATTTTTTGACCGAAACTAGTATAAAATTGTGTATAATATACTACGAATTTTGACCGAAACTAATATTTTAAAAAGTTTCATATAATATAATTTTGAGAAAATATTTTCACATGGACTTCCATCATAGCATTCCCTCGTAACATATAGAAAGGATCTAAGAAGTTTTGTAACATTTCGAACAATCCTCGATTTAATTTCATTTTTTGACCGAAACTAGTATAAAATTGTGTATAATATACTACGAATTTTGACCGAAACTAATATTTCAAAAAGTTTCATATAATATAATTTTGAGAAAATATTTTTACATGGACTTCCATCATAGCATTCCCTCGTAACATATAGAAAGGATCTGAGAAGTTTCGTAGCATTTCGAACAATTCTCGATTTAATTTCATTTTTTGACCGAAACTAGTATAAAATTGTGTATAATATACTACGATATTTGACCGAAACTAATATTTCAAAAAGTATTATAGAATATAATTTTGAGATATTATTTTTACATGGAATTCCATCATAGCATTCTCTCATAATATATAGAAATGATCTGCGAAGTTTCGTAACATTTCGAACAATCCTCGATTTAATTTCATTTTTTGACCGAAACTAGTATAAAATTGTGTATAATATACTACGATATTTGACCGAAACTAGTATTTCAAAAAGTATTATAGAATATAATTTTGAGATATTATTTTTACATGGAATTCCATCATAGCATTCTCTCATAATATATAGAAATGATCTGCGAAGTTTCGTAACATTTCGAACAATCCTCGATTTAATTTCATTTTTTGACCGAAACTAGTATAAAATTGTGTATAATATACTACGAATTATGACCGAAACTAATATTTCAAAAAGTTTCATATAATATAATTCTGAGAAAATATTTTCACATGGACTTCCATCATAGCATTCCCTCGTAACATATAGAAAGGATCTAAGAAGTTATGTAACATTTCGAACAATCCTCGATTTAATTTCATTTTTTGACCAAAACTAGTATAAAATTGTGTATAATATACTACGAATTTGACCGAAACTAGTATTTCAAAAAGTATTTTAGAATATAATTTTGAGATATTTTTTTTACATGTACTTCCATCATAGCATTCCCTCGTAACATATAGAAAGGATCTGAGAAGTTTCGTCGCATTTCGAACAATCCTCGATTTAATTTAATTTTTTGACCGAAACTAGTATAAAATTGTGTATAATATACTACGAATTATGACCGAAACTAATATTTCAAAAAGTTTCATATAATATAATTTTGAGAAAATATTTTCACATGGACTTCCATCATAGCATTCCCTCGTAACATATAGAAAGGATCTAAGAAGTTTTGTAACATTTCGAACAATCCTCGATTTAATTTCATTTTTTGACCGAAACTAGTATAAAATTGTGTATAATATACTACGAATTTTGACCGAAACTAATATTTTAAAAAGTTTCATATAATATAATTTTGAGAAAATATTTTCACATGGACTTCCATCATAGCATTCCCTCGTAACATATAGAAAGGATCTAAGAAGTTTTGTAACATTTCGAACAATCCTCGATTTAATTTCATTTTTTGACCGAAACTAGTATAAAATTGTGTATAATATACTACGAATTTTGACCGAAACTAATATTTCAAAAAGTTTCATATAATATAATTTTGAGAAAATATTTTTACATGGACTTCCATCATAGCATTCCCTCGTAACATATAGAAAGGATCTGAGAAGTTTCGTAGCATTTCGAACAATTCTCGATTTAATTTCATTTTTTGACCGAAACTAGTATAAAATTGTGTATAATATACTACGATATTTGACCGAAACTAATATTTCAAAAAGTATTATAGAATATAATTTTGAGATATTATTTTTACATGGAATTCCATCATAGCATTCTCTCATAATATATAGAAATGATCTGCGAAGTTTCGTAACATTTCGAACAATCCTCGATTTAATTTCATTTTTTGACCGAAACTAGTATAAAATTGTGTATAATATACTACGATATTTGACCGAAACTAGTATTTCAAAAAGTATTATAGAATATAATTTTGAGATATTATTTTTACATGGAATTCCATCATAGCATTCTCTCATAATATATAGAAATGATCTGCGAAGTTTCGTAACATTTCGAACAATCCTCGATTTAATTTCATTTTTTGACCGAAACTAGTATAAAATTGTGTATAATATACTACGAATTATGACCGAAACTAATATTTCAAAAAGTTTCATATAATATAATTTTGAGAAAATATTTTCACATGGACTTCCATCATAGCATTCCCTCGTAACATATAGAAAGGATCTAAGAAGTTTTGTAACATTTCGAACAATCCTCGATTTAATTTCATTTTTTGACCGAAACTAGTATAAAATTGTGTATAATATACTACGAATTTTGACCGAAACTAATATTTCAAAAAGTTTCATATAATATAATTTTGAGAAAATATTTTTACATGGACTTCCATCATAGCATTCCCTCGTAACATATAGAAAGGATCTGAGAAGTTTCGTAGCATTTCGAACAATTCTCGATTTAATTTCATTTTTTGACCGAAACTAGTATAAAATTGTGTATAATATACTACAAATTTTGACCGAAACTAGTATTTCAAAAAGTATTATAGAATATAATTTTGAGATATTATTTTTACATGGAATTCCATCATAGCATTCTCTCATAATATATAGAAATGATCTGCGAAGTTTCGTAACATTTCGAACAATCCTCGATTTAATTTCATTTTTTGACCGAAACTAGTATAAAATTGTGTATAATATACTACGAATTATGACCGAAACTAATATTTCAAAAAGTTTCATATAATATAATTTTGAGAAAATATTTTCACATGGACTTCCATCATAGCATTCCCTCGTAACATATAGAAAGGATCTAAGAAGTTTTGTAACATTTCGAACAATCCTCGATTTAATTTCATTTTTTGACCGAAACTAGTATAAAATTGTGTATAATATACTACGAATTTTGACCGAAACTAATATTTCAAAAAGTTTCATATAATATAATTTTGAGAAAATATTTTTACATGGACTTACATCATAGCATTCCCTCGTAACATATAGAAAGGATCTGAGAAGTTTCGTAGCATTTCGAACAATTCTCGATTTAGTTTCATTTTTTGACCGAAACTAGTATAAAATTGTGTATAATATACTACGATATTTGACCGAAACTAGTATTTCAAAAAGTATTATAGAATATAATTTTAAGATATTATTTTTATATGGAATTCCATCATAGCATTCCCTCGTAACACATAGAAAGGTTCTGAGAAGTTTCGTAGCATTTCGAACAATCCTCGATTTAATTTAATTTTTTGACCGAAACTATTATAAAATTGTGTATAATATACTACGAATTTTGACCGAAACTAATATTTCAAAAATTTTCATATAATATAATTTTGAGAAAATATTTTTACATGGACTTCCATCATAGCATTCTCTCATAATATATAGAAATGATCTGCGAAGTTTCGTAACATTTCGAACAATCCTCGATTTAATTTAATTTTTTGACCGAAACTAGTATAAAATTGTGTATAATATACTACGAATTATGACCGAAACTAATATTTCAAAAAGTTTCATAAAATATAATTCTGAGAAAATATTTTCACATGGACTTCCATCATAGCATTCCCTCGTAACATATAGAAAGGATCTAAGAAGTTTTGTAACATTTCGAACAATCCTCGATTTAATTTCATTTTTTGACCGAAACTAGTATAAAATTGTGTATAATATACTACGAATTTTGACCGAAACTAATATTTCAAAAAGTTTCATATAATATAATTTTGAGAAAATATTTTTACATGGACTTCCATCATAGCATTCCCTCGTAACATATAGAAAGGATCTGAGAAGTTTCGTAGCATTTCAAACAATTCCTGATTTAATTTCATTTTTTGACCGAAACTAGTATAAAATTGTGTATAATATACTACGATATTTGACCGAAACTAGTATTTCAAAAAGTATTTTAGAATATAATTTTGAGATATTTTTTTTACATGTACTTCCATCATAGCATTCCCTCGTAACATATAGAAAGGATCTGAGAAGTTTCGTCGCATTTCGAACAATCCTCGATTTAATTTAATTTTTTGACCGAAACTAGTATAAAATTGTGTATAATATACTACGAATTATGACCGAAACTAATATTTCAAAAAGTTTCATATAATATAATTTTGAGAAAATATTTTCACATGGACTTCCATCATAGCATTCCCTCGTAACATATAGAAAGGATCTAAGAAGTTTTGTAACATTTCGAACAATCCTCGATTTAATTTCATTTTTTGACCGAAACTAGTATAAAATTGTGTATAATATACTACGAATTTTGACCGAAACTAATATTTCAAAAAGTTTCATATAATATAATTTTGAGAAAATATTTTCACATGGACTTCCATCATAGCATTCCCTCGTAACATATAGAAAGGATCTAAGAAGTTTTTTAACATTTCGAACAATCCTCGATTTAATTTCATTTTTTGACCGAAACTAGTATAAAATTGTGTATAATATACTACGAATTTTGACCGAAACTAATATTTCAAAAAGTTTCATATAATATAATTTTGAGAAAATATTTTTACATGGACTTCCATCATAGCATTCCCTCGTAACATATAGAAAGGATCTGAGAAGTTTCGTAGCATTTCGAACAATTCTCGATTTAATTTCATTTTATGACCGAAACTAGTATAAAATTGTGTATAATATACTACGATATTTGACCGAAACTAATATTTCAAAAAGTATTATAGAATATAATTTTGAGATATTATTTTTACATGGAATTCCATCATAGCATTCTCTCATAGTATATAGAAATGATCTGCGAAGTTTCGTAACATTTCGAACAATCCTCGATTTAATTTCATTTTTTGACCGAAACTAGTATAAAATTGTGTATAATATACTACGATATTTGACCGAAACTAGTATTTCAAAAAGTATTATAGAATATAATTTTGAGATATTATTTTTACATGGAATTCCATCATAGCATTCTCTCATAATATATAGAAATGATCTGCGAAGTTTCGTAACATTTCGAACAATCCTCGATTTAATTTCATTTTTTGACCGAAACTAGTATAAAATTGTGTATAATATACTACGAATTATGACCGAAACTAATATTTCAAAAAGTTTCATATAATATAATTTTGAGAAAATATTTTCACATGGACTTCCATCATAGCATTCCCTCGTAACATATAGAAAGGATCTAAGAAGTTTTGTAACATTTCGAACAATCCTCGATTTAATTTCATTTTTTGACCGAAACTAGTATAAAATTGTGTATAATATACTACGAATTTTGACCGAAACTAATATTTCAAAAAGTTTCATATAATATAATTTTGAGAAAATATTTTTACATGGACTTCCATCATAGCATTCCCTCGTAACATATAGAAAGGATCTGAGAAGTTTCGTAGCATTTCGAACAATTCTCGATTTAATTTCATTTTTTGACCGAAACTAGTATAAAATTGTGTATAATATACTACAAATTTTGACCGAAACTAGTATTTCAAAAAGTATTATAGAATATAATTTTGAGATATTATTTTTACATGGAATTCCATCATAGCATTCTCTCATAATATATAGAAATGATCTGCGAAGTTTCGTAACATTTCGAACAATCCTCGATTTAATTTCATTTTTTGACCGAAACTAGTATAAAATTGTGTATAATATACTACGAATTATGACCGAAACTAATATTTCAAAAAGTTTCATATAATATAATTTTGAGAAAATATTTTCACATGGACTTCCATCATAGCATTCCCTCGTAACATATAGAAAGGATCTAAGAAGTTTTGTAACATTTCGAACAATCCTCGATTTAATTTCATTTTTTGACCGAAACTAGTATAAAATTGTGTATAATATACTACGAATTTTGACCGAAACTAATATTTCAAAAAGTTTCATATAATATAATTTTGAGAAAATATTTTTACATGGACTTACATCATAGCATTCCCTCGTAACATATAGAAAGGATCTGAGAAGTTTCGTAGCATTTCGAACAATTCTCGATTTAGTTTCATTTTTTGACCGAAACTAGTATAAAATTGTGTATAATATACTACGATATTTGACCGAAACTAGTATTTCAAAAAGTATTATAGAATATAATTTTAAGATATTATTTTTATATGGAATTCCATCATAGCATTCCCTCGTAACACATAGAAAGGTTCTGAGAAGTTTCGTAGCATTTCGAACAATCCTCGATTTAATTTAATTTTTTGACCGAAACTATTATAAAATTGTGTATAATATACTACGAATTTTGACCGAAACTAATATTTCAAAAATTTTCATATAATATAATTTTGAGAAAATATTTTTACATGGACTTCCATCATAGCATTCTCTCATAATATATAGAAATGATCTGCGAAGTTTCGTAACATTTCGAACAATCCTCGATTTAATTTAATTTTTTGACCGAAACTAGTATAAAATTGTGTATAATATACTACGAATTATGACCGAAACTAATATTTCAAAAAGTTTCATAAAATATAATTCTGAGAAAATATTTTCACATGGACTTCCATCATAGCATTCCCTCGTAACATATAGAAAGGATCTAAGAAGTTTTGTAACATTTCGAACAATCCTCGATTTAATTTCATTTTTTGACCGAAACTAGTATAAAATTGTGTATAATATACTACGAATTTTGACCGAAACTAATATTTCAAAAAGTTTCATATAATATAATTTTGAGAAAATATTTTTACATGGACTTCCATCATAGCATTCCCTCGTAACATATAGAAAGGATCTGAGAAGTTTCGTAGCATTTCAAACAATTCCTGATTTAATTTCATTTTTTGACCGAAACTAGTATAAAATTGTGTATAATATACTACGATATTTGACCGAAACTAGTATTTCAAAAAGTATTTTAGAATATAATTTTGAGATATTTTTTTTACATGTACTTCCATCATAGCATTCCCTCGTAACATATAGAAAGGATCTGAGAAGTTTCGTCGCATTTCGAACAATCCTCGATTTAATTTAATTTTTTGACCGAAACTAGTATAAAATTGTGTATAATATACTACGAATTATGACCGAAACTAATATTTCAAAAAGTTTCATATAATATAATTTTGAGAAAATATTTTCACATGGACTTCCATCATAGCATTCCCTCGTAACATATAGAAAGGATCTAAGAAGTTTTGTAACATTTCGAACAATCCTCGATTTAATTTCATTTTTTGACCGAAACTAGTATAAAATTGTGTATAATATACTACGAATTTTGACCGAAACTAATATTTCAAAAAGTTTCATATAATATAATTTTGAGAAAATATTTTCACATGGACTTCCATCATAGCATTCCCTCGTAACATATAGAAAGGATCTAAGAAGTTTTTTAACATTTCGAACAATCCTCGATTTAATTTCATTTTTTGACCGAAACTAGTATAAAATTGTGTATAATATACTACGAATTTTGACCGAAACTAATATTTCAAAAAGTTTCATATAATATAATTTTGAGAAAATATTTTTACATGGACTTCCATCATAGCATTCCCTCGTAACATATAGAAAGGATCTGAGAAGTTTCGTAGCATTTCGAACAATTCTCGATTTAATTTCATTTTATGACCGAAACTAGTATAAAATTGTGTATAATATACTACGATATTTGACCGAAACTAATATTTCAAAAAGTATTATAGAATATAATTTTGAGATATTATTTTTACATGGAATTCCATCATAGCATTCTCTCATAGTATATAGAAATGATCTGCGAAGTTTCGTAACATTTCGAACAATCCTCGATTTAATTTCATTTTTTGACCGAAACTAGTATAAAATTGTGTATAATATACTACGATATTTGACCGAAACTAGTATTTCAAAAAGTATTATAGAATATAATTTTGAGATATTATTTTTACATGGAATTCCATCATAGCATTCTCTCATAATATATAGAAATGATCTGCGAAGTTTCGTAACATTTCGAACAATCCTCGATTTAATTTCATTTTTTGACCGAAACTAGTATAAAATTGTGTATAATATACTACGAATTATGACCGAAACTAATATTTCAAAAAGTTTCATATAATATAATTTTGAGAAAATATTTTCACATGGACTTCCATCATAGCATTCCCTCGTAACATATAGAAAGGATCTAAGAAGTTTTGTAACATTTCGAACAATCCTCGATTTAATTTCATTTTTTGACCGAAACTAGTATAAAATTGTGTATAATATACTACGAATTTTGACCGAAACTAATATTTCAAAAAGTTTCATATAATATAATTTTGAGAAAATATTTTTACATGGACTTCCATCATAGCATTCCCTCGTAACATATAGAAAGGATCTGAGAAGTTTCGTAGCATTTCGAACAATTCTCGATTTAATTTCATTTTTTGACCGAAACTAGTATAAAATTGTGTATAATATACTACAAATTTTGACCGAAACTAGTATTTCAAAAAGTATTATAGAATATAATTTTGAGATATTATTTTTACATGGAATTCCATCATAGCATTCTCTCATAATATATAGAAATGATCTGCGAAGTTTCGTAACATTTCGAACAATCCTCGATTTAATTTCATTTTTTGACCGAAACTAGTATAAAATTGTGTATAATATACTACGAATTATTACCGAAACTAATATTTCAAAAAGTTTCATATAATATAATTTTGAGAAAATATTTTCACATGGACTTCCATCATAGCATTCCCTCGTAACATATAGAAAGGATCTAAGAAGTTTTGTAACATTTCGAACAATCCTCGATTTAATTTCATTTTTTGACCGAAACTAGTATAAAATTGTGTATAATATACTACGAATTTTGACCGAAACTAATATTTCAAAAAGTTTCATATAATATAATTTTGAGAAAATATTTTTACATGGACTTCCATCATAGCATTCCCTCGTAACATATAGAAAGGATCTGAGAAGTTTCGTAGCATTTCGAACAATTCTCGATTTAGTTTCATTTTTTGACCGAAACTAGTATAAAATTGTGTATAATATACTACGATATTTGACCGAAACTAGTATTTCAAAAAGTATTATAGAATATAATTTTAAGATATTATTTTTATATGGAATTCCATCATAGCATTCCCTCGTAACACATAGAAAGGTTCTGAGAAGTTTCGTAGCATTTCGAACAATCCTCGATTTAATTTAATTTTTTGACCGAAACTATTATAAAATTGTGTATAATATACTACGAATTTTGACCGAAACTAATATTTCAAAAATTTTCATATAATATAATTTTGAGAAAATATTTTTACATGGACTTCCATCATAGCATTCTCTCATAATATATAGAAATGATCTGCGAAGTTTCGTAACATTTCGAACAATCCTCGATTTAATTTAATTTTTTGACCGGAACTAGTATAAAATTGTGTATAATATACTACGAATTATGACCGAAACTAATATTTCAAAAAGTTTCATAAAATATAATTCTGAGAAAATATTTTCACATGGACTTCCATCATAGCATTCCCTCGTAACATATAGAAAGGATCTAAGAAGTTTTGTAACATTTCGAACAATCCTCGATTTAATTTCATTTTTTGACCGAAACTAGTATAAAATTGTGTATAATATACTACGAATTTTGACCGAAACTAATATTTCAAAAAGTTTCATATAATATAATTTTGAGAAAATATTTTTACATGGACTTCCATCATAGCATTCCCTCGTAACATATAGAAAGGATCTGAGAAGTTTCGTAGCATTTCAAACAATTCCTGATTTAATTTCATTTTTTGACCGAAACTAGTATAAAATTGTGTATAATATACTACGATATTTGACCGAAACTAGTATTTCAAAAAGTATTTTAGAATATAATTTTGAGATATTTTTTTTACATGTACTTCCATCATAGCATTCCCTCGTAACATATAGAAAGGATCTGAGAAGTTTCGTCGCATTTCGAACAATCCTCGATTTAATTTAATTTTTTGACCGAAACTAGTATAAAATTGTGTATAATATACTACGAATTATGACCGAAACTAATATTTCAAAAAGTTTCATATAATATAATTTTGAGAAAATATTTTCACATGGACTTCCATCATAGCATTCCCTCGTAACATATAGAAAGGATCTAAGAAGTTTTGTAACATTTCGAACAATCCTCGATTTAATTTCATTTTTTGACCGAAACTAGTATAAAATTGTGTATAATATACTACGAATTTTGACCGAAACTAATATTTCAAAAAGTTTCATATAATATAATTTTGAGAAAATATTTTCACGTGGACTTCCATCATAGCATTCCCTCGTAACATATAGAAAGGATCTAAGAAGTTTTGTAACATTTCGAACAATCCTCGATTTAATTTCATTTTTTGACCGAAACTAGTATAAAATTGTGTATAATATACTACGAATTTTGACCGAAACTAATATTTCAAAAAGTTTCATATAATATAATTTTGAGAAAATATTTTCACATGGACTTCCATCATAGCATTCCCTCGTAACATATAGAAAGG
This sequence comes from Lathyrus aphaca, assembly GCA_963966055.1. NCBI lineage: Eukaryota > Viridiplantae > Streptophyta > Magnoliopsida > Fabales > Fabaceae > Lathyrus > Lathyrus aphaca. The sequence goes on along the minus strand of OZ014522.1, from coordinate 3,123,152 downwards.
ATCTAAGAAGTTTTGTAACATTTCGAACAATCCTCGATTTAATTTCATTTTTTGACCGAAACTAGTATAAAATTGTGTATAATATACTACGAATTTTGACCGAAACTAATATTTCAAAAAGTTTCATATAATATAATTTTGAGAAAATATTTTTACATGGACTTCCATCATAGCATTCCCTCGTAACATATAGAAAGGATCTGAGAAGTTTAATAGTATTTCGAACAATATTCAATTTAATTTCATTTTTTGACCGAAACTAGTATAAAATTGTGTATAATATACTACAAATTTTGACCGAAACTAGTATTTCAAAAAGTATTATAGAATATAATTTTGAGATATTATTTTTACATGGAATTCCATCATAGCATTCTCTCATAATATATAGAAATGATCTGCGAAGTTTCGTAACATTTCGAACAATCCTCGATTTAATTTCATTTTTTGACCGAAACTAGTATAAAATTGTGTATAATATACTACGAATTATGACCGAAACTAATATTTCAAAAAGTTTCATATAATATAATTTTGAGAAAATATTTTCACATGGACTTCCATCATAGCATTCCCTCGTAACATATAGAAAGGATCTAAGAAGTTTTGTAACATTTCGAACAATCCTCGATTTAATTTCATTTTTTGACCGAAACTAGTATAAAATTGTTTATAATATACTACGAATTTTGACCGAAACTAATATTTCAAAAAGTTTCATATAATATAATTTTGAGAAAATATTTTTACATGGACTTCCATCATAGCATTCCCTCGTAACATATAGAAAGGATCTGAGAAGTTTCGTAGCATTTCGAACAATTCTCGATTTAGTTTCATTTTTTGACCGAAACTAGTATAAAATTGTGTATAATATACTACGATATTTGACCGAAACTAGTATTTCAAAAAGTATTATAGAATATAATTTTAAGATATTATTTTTATATGGAATTCCATCATAGCATTCCCTCGTAACACATAGAAAGGTTCTGAGAAGTTTCGTAGCATTTCGAACAATCCTCGATTTAATTTAATTTTTTGACCGAAACTATTATAAAATTGTGTATAATATACTACGAATTTTGACCGAAACTAATATTTCAAAAATTTTCATATAATATAATTTTGAGAAAATATTTTTACATGGACTTCCATCATAGCATTCTCTCATAATATATAGAAATGATCTGCGAAGTTTCGTAACATTTCGAACAATCCTCGATTTAATTTAATTTTTTGACCGAAACTAGTATAAAATTGTGTATAATATACTACGAATTATGACCGAAACTAATATTTCAAAAAGTTTCATATAATATAATTTTGAGAAAATATTTTTACATGGACTTCCATCATAGCATTCCCTCGTAACATATAGAAAGGATCTGAGAAGTTTCGTAGCATTTCAAACAATTCCTGATTTAATTTCATTTTTTGACCGAAACTAGTATAAAATTGTGTATAATATACTACGATATTTGACCGAAACTAGTATTTCAAAAAGTATTTTAGAATATAATTTTGAGATATTTTTTTTACATGTACTTCCATCATAGCATTCCCTCGTAACATATAGAAAGGATCTGAGAAGTTTCGTCGCATTTCGAACAATCCTCGATTTAATTTAATTTTTTGACCGAAACTAGTATAAAATTGTGTATAATATACTACGAATTATGACCGAAACTAATATTTCAAAAAGTTTCATATAATATAATTTTGAGAAAATATTTTCACATGGACTTCCATCATAGCATTCCCTCGTAACATATAGAAAGGATCTAAGAAGTTTTGTAACATTTCGAACAATCCTCGATTTAATTTCATTTTTTGACCGAAACTAGTATAAAATTGTGTATAATATACTACGAATTTTGACCGAAACTAATATTTCAAAAAGTTTCATATAATATAATTTTGAGAAAATATTTTCACATGGACTTCCATCATAGCATTCCCTCGTAACATATAGAAAGGATCTAAGAAGTTTTGTAACATTTCGAACAATCCTCGATTTAATTTCATTTTTTGACCGAAACTAGTATAAAATTGTGTATAATATACTACGAATTTTGACCGAAACTAATATTTCAAAAAGTTTCATATAATATAATTTTGAGAAAATATTTTTACATGGACTTCCATCATAGCATTCCCTCGTAACATATAGAAAGGATCTGAGAAGTTTCGTAGCATTTCGAACAATTCTCGATTTAATTTCATTTTTTGACCGAAACTAGTATAAAATTGTGTATAATATACTACGATATTTGACCGAAACTAGTATTTCAAAAAGTATTATAGAATATAATTTTGAGATATTATTTTTACATGGAATTCAATCATAGCATTCTCTCATAATATATAGAAATGATCTGCGAAGTTTCGTAACATTTCGAACAATCCTCGATTTAATTTCATTTTTTGACCGAAACTAGTATAAAATTGTGTATAATATACTACGAATTATGACCGAAACTAATATTTCAAAAAGTTTCATATAATATAATTTTGAGAAAATATTTTTACATGGACTTCCATCATAGCATTCCCTCGTAACATATAGAAAGGATCTGAGAAGTTTCGTAGCATTTCGAACAATTCTCGATTTAATTTCATTTTTTGACCGAAACTAGTATAAAATTGTGTATAATATACTACGATATTTGACCGAAACTAATATTTCAAAAAGTATTATAGAATATAATTTTGAGATATTATTTTTACATGGAATTCCATCATAGCATTCTCTCATAATATATAGAAATGATCTGCGAAGTTTCGTAACATTTCGAACAATCCTCGATTTAATTTCATTTTTTGACCGAAACTAGTATAAAATTGTGTATAATATACTACGATATTTGACCGAAACTAGTATTTCAAAAAGTATTATAGAATATAATTTTGAGATATTATTTTTACATGGAATTCCATCATAGCATTCTCTCATAATATATAGAAATGATCTGCGAAGTTTCGTAACATTTCGAACAATCCTCGATTTAATTTCATTTTTTGACCGAAACTAGTATAAAATTGTGTATAATATACTACGAATTATGACCGAAACTAATATTTCAAAAAGTTTCATATAATATAATTTTGAGAAAATATTTTCACATGGACTTCCATCATAGCATTCCCTCGTAACATATAGAAAGGATCTAAGAAGTTTTGTAACATTTCGAACAATCCTCGATTTAATTTCATTTTTTGACCGAAACTAGTATAAAATTGTGTATAATATACTACGAATTTTGACCGAAACTAATATTTCAAAAAGTTTCATATAATATAATTTTGAGAAAATATTTTTACATGGACTTCCATCATAGCATTCCCTCGTAACATATAGAAAGGATCTGAGAAGTTTCGTAGCATTTCGAACAATTCTCGATTTAATTTCATTTTTTGACCGAAACTAGTATAAAATTGTGTATAATATACTACAAATTTTGACCGAAACTAGTATTTCAAAAAGTATTATAGAATATAATTTTGAGATATTATTTTTACATGGAATTCCATCATAGCATTCTCTCATAATATATAGAAATGATCTGCGAAGTTTCGTAACATTTCGAACAATCCTCGATTTAATTTCATTTTTTGACCGAAACTAGTATAAAATTGTGTATAATATACTACGAATTATGACCGAAACTAATATTTCAAAAAGTTTCATATAATATAATTTTGAGAAAATATTTTCACATGGACTTCCATCATAGCATTCCCTCGTAACATATAGAAAGGATCTAAGAAGTTTTGTAACATTTCGAACAATCCTCGATTTAATTTCATTTTTTGACCGAAACTAGTATAAAATTGTGTATAATATACTACGAATTTTGACCGAAACTAATATTTCAAAAAGTTTCATATAATATAATTTTGAGAAAATATTTTTACATGGACTTACATCATAGCATTCCCTCGTAACATATAGAAAGGATCTGAGAAGTTTCGTAGCATTTCGAACAATTCTCGATTTAGTTTCATTTTTTGACCGAAACTAGTATAAAATTGTGTATAATATACTACGATATTTGACCGAAACTAGTATTTCAAAAAGTATTATAGAATATAATTTTAAGATATTATTTTTATATGGAATTCCATCATAGCATTCCCTCGTAACACATAGAAAGGTTCTGAGAAGTTTCGTAGCATTTCGAACAATCCTCGATTTAATTTAATTTTTTGACCGAAACTATTATAAAATTGTGTATAATATACTACGAATTTTGACCGAAACTAATATTTCAAAAATTTTCATATAATATAATTTTGAGAAAATATTTTTACATGGACTTCCATCATAGCATTCTCTCATAATATATAGAAATGATCTGCGAAGTTTCGTAACATTTCGAACAATCCTCGATTTAATTTAATATTTTGACCGAAACTAGTATAAAATTGTGTATAATATACTACGAATTATGACCGAAACTAATATTTCAAAAAGTTTCATAAAATATAATTCTGAGAAAATATTTTCACATGGACTTCCATCATAGCATTCCCTCGTAACATATAGAAAGGATCTAAGAAGTTTTGTAACATTTCGAACAATCCTCGATTTAATTTCATTTTTTGACCGAAACTAGTATAAAATTGTGTATAATATACTACGAATTTTGACCGAAACTAATATTTCAAAAAGTTTCATATAATATAATTTTGAGAAAATATTTTTACATGGACTTCCATCATAGCATTCCCTCGTAACATATAGAAAGGATCTGAGAAGTTTCGTAGCATTTCAAACAATTCCTGATTTAATTTCATTTTTTGACCGAAACTAGTATAAAATTGTGTATAATATACTACGATATTTGACCGAAACTAGTATTTCAAAAAGTATTTTAGAATATAATTTTGAGATATTTTTTTTACATGTACTTCCATCATAGCATTCCCTCGTAACATATAGAAAGGATCTGAGAAGTTTCGTCGCATTTCGAACAATCCTCGATTTAATTTAATTTTTTGACCGAAACTAGTATAAAATTGTGTATAATATACTACGAATTATGACCGAAACTAATATTTCAAAAAGTTTCATATAATATAATTTTGAGAAAATATTTTCACATGGACTTCCATCATAGCATTCCCTCGTAACATATAGAAAGGATCTAAGAAGTTTTGTAACATTTCGAACAATCCTCGATTTAATTTCATTTTTTGACCGAAACTAGTATAAAATTGTGTATAATATACTACGAATTTTGACCGAAACTAATATTTCAAAAAGTTTCATATAATATAATTTTGAGAAAATATTTTCACATGGACTTCCATCATAGCATTCCCTCGTAACATATAGAAAGGATCTAAGAAGTTTTTTAACATTTCGAACAATCCTCGATTTAATTTCATTTTTTGACCGAAACTAGTATAAAATTGTGTATAATATACTACGAATTTTGACCGAAACTAATATTTCAAAAAGTTTCATATAATATAATTTTGAGAAAATATTTTTACATGGACTTCCATCATAGCATTCCCTCGTAACATATAGAAAGGATCTGAGAAGTTTCGTAGCATTTCGAACAATTCTCGATTTAATTTCATTTTATGACCGAAACTAGTATAAAATTGTGTATAATATACTACGATATTTGACCGAAACTAATATTTCAAAAAGTATTATAGAATATAATTTTGAGATATTATTTTTACATGGAATTCCATCATAGCATTCTCTCATAGTATATAGAAATGATCTGCGAAGTTTCGTAACATTTCGAACAATCCTCGATTTAATTTCATTTTTTGACCGAAACTAGTATAAAATTGTGTATAATATACTACGATATTTGACCGAAACTAGTATTTCAAAAAGTATTATAGAATATAATTTTGAGATATTATTTTTACATGGAATTCCATCATAGCATTCTCTCATAATATATAGAAATGATCTGCGAAGTTTCGTAACATTTCGAACAATCCTCGATTTAATTTCATTTTTTGACCGAAACTAGTATAAAATTGTGTATAATATACTACGAATTATGACCGAAACTAATATTTCAAAAAGTTTCATATAATATAATTTTGAGAAAATATTTTCACATGGACTTCCATCATAGCATTCCCTCGTAACATATAGAAAGGATCTAAGAAGTTTTGTAACATTTCGAACAATCCTCGATTTAATTTCATTTTTTGACCGAAACTAGTATAAAATTGTGTATAATATACTACGAATTTTGACCGAAACTAATATTTCAAAAAGTTTCATATAATATAATTTTGAGAAAATATTTTTACATGGACTTCCATCATAGCATTCCCTCGTAACATATAGAAAGGATCTGAGAAGTTTCGTAGCATTTCGAACAATTCTCGATTTAATTTCATTTTTTGACCGAAACTAGTATAAAATTGTGTATAATATACTACAAATTTTGACCGAAACTAGTATTTCAAAAAGTATTATAGAATATAATTTTGAGATATTATTTTTACATGGAATTCCATCATAGCATTCTCTCATAATATATAGAAATGATCTGCGAAGTTTCGTAACATTTCGAACAATCCTCGATTTAATTTCATTTTTTGACCGAAACTAGTATAAAATTGTGTATAATATACTACGAATTATTACCGAAACTAATATTTCAAAAAGTTTCATATAATATAATTTTGAGAAAATATTTTCACATGGACTTCCATCATAGCATTCCCTCGTAACATATAGAAAGGATCTAAGAAGTTTTGTAACATTTCGAACAATCCTCGATTTAATTTCATTTTTTGACCGAAACTAGTATAAAATTGTGTATAATATACTACGAATTTTGACCGAAACTAATATTTCAAAAAGTTTCATATAATATAATTTTGAGAAAATATTTTTACATGGACTTCCATCATAGCATTCCCTCGTAACATATAGAAAGGATCTGAGAAGTTTCGTAGCATTTCGAACAATTCTCGATTTAGTTTCATTTTTTGACCGAAACTAGTATAAAATTGTGTATAATATACTACGATATTTGACCGAAACTAGTATTTCAAAAAGTATTATAGAATATAATTTTAAGATATTATTTTTATATGGAATTCCATCATAGCATTCCCTCGTAACACATAGAAAGGTTCTGAGAAGTTTCGTAGCATTTCGAACAATCCTCGATTTAATTTAATTTTTTGACCGAAACTATTATAAAATTGTGTATAATATACTACGAATTTTGACCGAAACTAATATTTCAAAAATTTTCATATAATATAATTTTGAGAAAATATTTTTACATGGACTTCCATCATAGCATTCTCTCATAATATATAGAAATGATCTGCGAAGTTTCGTAACATTTCGAACAATCCTCGATTTAATTTAATTTTTTGACCGGAACTAGTATAAAATTGTGTATAATATACTACGAATTATGACCGAAACTAATATTTCAAAAAGTTTCATAAAATATAATTCTGAGAAAATATTTTCACATGGACTTCCATCATAGCATTCCCTCGTAACATATAGAAAGGATCTAAGAAGTTTTGTAACATTTCGAACAATCCTCGATTTAATTTCATTTTTTGACCGAAACTAGTATAAAATTGTGTATAATATACTACGAATTTTGACCGAAACTAATATTTCAAAAAGTTTCATATAATATAATTTTGAGAAAATATTTTTACATGGACTTCCATCATAGCATTCCCTCGTAACATATAGAAAGGATCTGAGAAGTTTCGTAGCATTTCAAACAATTCCTGATTTAATTTCATTTTTTGACCGAAACTAGTATAAAATTGTGTATAATATACTACGATATTTGACCGAAACTAGTATTTCAAAAAGTATTTTAGAATATAATTTTGAGATATTTTTTTTACATGTACTTCCATCATAGCATTCCCTCGTAACATATAGAAAGGATCTGAGAAGTTTCGTCGCATTTCGAACAATCCTCGATTTAATTTAATTTTTTGACCGAAACTAGTATAAAATTGTGTATAATATACTACGAATTTTGACCGAAACTAATATTTCAAAAAGTTTCATATAATATAATTTTGAGAAAATATTTTTACATGGACTTCCATCATAGCATTCCCTCGTAACATATAGAAAGGATCTGAGAAGTTTCGTAGCATTTCGAACAATTCTCGATTTAGTTTCATTTTTTGACCGAAACTAGTATAAAATTGTGTATAATATACTACGATATTTGACCGAAACTAGTATTTCAAAAAGTATTATAGAATATAATTTTAAGATATTATTTTTATATGGAATTCCATCATAGCATTCCCTCGTAACACATAGAAAGGTTCTGAGAAGTTTCGTAGCATTTCGAACAATCCTCGATTTAATTTAATTTTTTGACCGAAACTATTATAAAATTGTGTATAATATACTACGAATTTTGACCGAAACTAATATTTCAAAAATTTTCATATAATATAATTTTGAGAAAATATTTTTACATGGACTTCCATCATAGCATTCTCTCATAATATATAGAAATGATCTGCGAAGTTTCGTAACATTTCGAACAATCCTCGATTTAATTTAATTTTTTGACCGGAACTAGTATAAAATTGTGTATAATATACTACGAATTATGACCGAAACTAATATTTCAAAAAGTTTCATAAAATATAATTCTGAGAAAATATTTTCACATGGACTTCCATCATAGCATTCCCTCGTAACATATAGAAAGGATCTAAGAAGTTTTGTAACATTTCGAACAATCCTCGATTTAATTTCATTTTTTGACCGAAACTAGTATAAAATTGTGTATAATATACTACGAATTTTGACCGAAACTAATATTTCAAAAAGTTTCATATAATATAATTTTGAGAAAATATTTTTACATGGACTTCCATCATAGCATTCCCTCGTAACATATAGAAAGGATCTGAGAAGTTTCGTAGCATTTCGAACAATTCTCGATTTAGTTTCATTTTTTGACCGAAACTAGTATAAAATTGTGTATAATATACTACGATATTTGACCGAAACTAGTATTTCAAAAAGTATTATAGAATATAATTTTAAGATATTATTTTTATATGGAATTCCATCATAGCATTCCCTCGTAACACATAGAAAGGTTCTGAGAAGTTTCGTAGCATTTCGAACAATCCTCGATTTAATTTAATTTTTTGACCGAAACTATTATAAAATTGTGTATAATATACTACGAATTTTGACCGAAACTAATATTTCAAAAATTTTCATATAATATAATTTTGAGAAAATATTTTTACATGGACTTCCATCATAGCATTCTCTCATAATATATAGAAATGATCTGCGAAGTTTCGTAACATTTCGAACAATCCTCGATTTAATTTAATTTTTTGACCGGAACTAGTATAAAATTGTGTATAATATACTACGAATTATGACCGAAACTAATATTTCAAAAAGTTTCATAAAATATAATTCTGAGAAAATATTTTCACATGGACTTCCATCATAGCATTCCCTCGTAACATATAGAAAGGATCTAAGAAGTTTTGTAACATTTCGAACAATCCTCGATTTAATTTCATTTTTTGACCGAAACTAGTATAAAATTGTGTATAATATACTACGAATTTTGACCGAAACTAATATTTCAAAAAGTTTCATATAATATAATTTTGAGAAAATATTTTTACATGGACTTCCATCATAGCATTCCCTCGTAACATATAGAAAGGATCTGAGAAGTTTCGTAGCATTTCAAACAATTCCTGATTTAATTTCATTTTTTGACCGAAACTAGTATAAAATTGTGTATAATATACTACGATATTTGACCGAAACTAGTATTTCAAAAAGTATTTTAGAATATAATTTTGAGATATTTTTTTTACATGTACTTCCATCATAGCATTCCCTCGTAACATATAGAAAGGATCTGAGAAGTTTCGTCGCATTTCGAACAATCCTCGATTTAATTTAATTTTTTGACCGAAACTAGTATAAAATTGTGTATAATATACTACGAATTATGACCGAAACTAATATTTCAAAAAGTTTCATATAATATAATTTTGAGAAAATATTTTCACATGGACTTCCATCATAGCATTCCCTCGTAACATATAGAAAGGATCTAAGAAGTTTTGTAACATTTCGAACAATCCTCGATTTAATTTCATTTTTTGACCGAAACTAGTATAAAATTGTGTATAATATACTACGAATTTTGACCGAAACTAATATTTCAAAAAGTTTCATATAATATAATTTTGAGAAAATATTTTCACGTGGACTTCCATCATAGCATTCCCTCGTAACATATAGAAAGGATCTAAGAAGTTTTGTAACATTTCGAACAATCCTCGATTTAATTTCATTTTTTGACCGAAACTAGTATAAAATTGTGTATAATATACTACGAATTTTGACCGAAACTAATATTTCAAAAAGTTTCATATAATATAATTTTGAGAAAATATTTTTACATGGACTTCCATCATAGCATTCCCTCGTAACATATAGAAAGGATCTAAGAAGTTTTGTAACATTTCGAACAATCCTCGATTTAATTTCATTTTTTGACCGAAACTAGTATAAAATTGTGTATAATATACTACGATATTTGACCGAAACTAGTATTTCAAAAAGTATTATAGAATATAATTTTGAGAAAATATTTTTACATGGACTTCCATCATAGCATTCCCTCGTAACATATAGAAAGGATCTGAGAAGTTTCGTAACATTTCGAACAATCCTCGATTTAATTTCATTTTTTGACCGAAACTAGTATAAAATTGTGTATAATATACTACGAATTATGACCGAAACTAATATTTCAAAAAGTTTCATATAATATAATTTTGAGAAAATATATTCACATGGACTTCCATCATAGCATTCCCTCGTAACATATAGAAAGGATCTAAGAAGTTTTGTAACATTTCGAACAATCCTCGATTTAATTTCATTTTTTGACCGAAACTAGTATAAAATTGTGTATAATATACTACGAATTTTGACCGAAACTAATATTTCAAAAAGTTTCATATAATATAATTTTGAGAAAATATTTTTACATGGACTTCCATCATAGCATTCCCTCGTAACATATAGAAAGGATCTGAGAAGTTTCGTAGCATTTCGAACAATTCTCGATTTAATTTCATTTTTTGACCGAAACTAGTATAAAATTGTGTATAATATACTACGATATTTGACCGAAACTAATATTTCAAAAAGTATTATAGAATATAATTTTGAGATATTATTTTTACATGGAATTCCATCATAGCATTCTCTCATAATATATAGAAATGATCTGCGAAGTTTCGTAACATTTCGAACAATCCTCGATTTAATTTCATTTTTTGACCGAAACTAGTATAAAATTGTGTATAATATACTACGATATTTGACCGAAACTAGTATTTCAAAAAGTATTATAGAATATAATTTTGAGATATTATTTTTACATGGAATTCCATCATAGCATTCTCTCATAATATATAGAAATGATCTGCGAAGTTTCGTAACATTTCGAACAATCCTCGATTTAATTTCATTTTTTGACCGAAACTAGTATAAAATTGTGTATAATATACTACGAATTTTGACCGAAACTAATATTTCAAAAAGTTTCATATAATATAATTCTGAGAAAATATTTTCACATGGACTTCCATCATAGCATTCCCTCGTAACATATAGAAAGGATCTGAGAAGTTTCGTAGCATTTCGAACAATTCTCGATTTAATTTCATTTTTTGACCGAAACTAGTATAAAATTGTGTATAATATACTACGAATTTTGACCGAAACTAGTATTTCAAAAAGTATTTTAGAATATAATTTTGAGATATTATTTTTACATGGAATTCCATCATAGCATTCCCTCGTAATATATAGAAATGATCTGCGAAGTTTCGTAACATTTCGAACAATCCTCGATTTAATTTCATTTTTTGACCGAAACTAGTATAAAATTGTGTATAATATACTACGAATTATGACCGAAACTAATATTTCAAAAAGTTTCATATAATATAATTTTGAGAAAATATTTTCACATGGACTTCCATCATAGCATTCCCTCGTAACATATAGAAAGGATCTAAGAAGTTTTGTAACATTTCGAACAATCCTCGATTTAATTTCATTTTTTGACCGAAACTAGTATAAAATTGTGTATAATATACTACGAATTTTGACCGAAACTAATATTTCAAAAAGTTTCATATAATATAATTTTGAGAAAATATTTTCACATGGACTTCCATCATAGCATTCCCTCGTAACATATAGAAAGGATCTAAGAAGTTTTGTAACATTTCGAACAATCCTCGATTTAATTTCATTTTTTGACCGAAACTAGTATAAAATTGTGTATAATATACTACGAATTTTGACCGAAACTAATATTTCAAAAAGTTTCATATAATATAATTTTGAGAAAATATTTTTACATGGACTTCCATCATAGCATTCCCTCGTAACATATAGAAAGGATCTGAGAAGTTTCGTAGCATTTCGAACAATTCTCGATTTAATTTCATTTTTTGACCGAAACTAGTATAAAATTGTGTATAATATACTACGATATTTGACCGAAACTAATATTTCAAAAAGTATTATAGAATATAATTTTGAGATATTATTTTTACATGGAATTCCATCATAGCATTCTCTCATAATATATAGAAATGATCTGCGAAGTTTCGTAACATTTCGAACAATCCTCGATTTAATTTCATTTTTTGACCGAAACTAGTATAAAATTGTGTATAATATACTACGATATTTGACCGAAACTAGTATTTCAAAAAGTATTATAGAATATAATTTTGAGATATTATTTTTACATGGAATTCCATCATAGCATTCTCTCATAATATATAGAAATGATCTGCGAAGTTTCGTAACATTTCGAACAATCCTCGATTTAATTTCATTTTTTGACCGAAACTAGTATAAAATTGTGTATAATATACTACGAATTATGACCGAAACTAATATTTCAAAAAGTTTCATATAATATAATTTTGAGAAAATATTTTCACATGGACTTCCATCATAGCATTCCCTCGTAACATATAGAAAGGATCTAAGAAGTTTTGTAACATTTCGAACAATCCTCGATTTAATTTCATTTTTTGACCGAAACTAGTATAAAATTGTGTATAATATACTACGAATTTTGACCGAAACTAATATTTCAAAAAGTTTCATATAATATAATTTTGAGAAAATATTTTTACATGGACTTCCATCATAGCATTCCCTCGTAACATATAGAAAGGATCTGAGAAGTTTCGTAGCATTTCGAACAATTCTCGATTTAATTTCATTTTTTGACCGAAACTAGTATAAAATTGTGTATAATATACTACAAATTTTGACCGAAACTAGTATTTCAAAAAGTATTATAGAATATAATTTTGAGATATTATTTTTACATGGAATTCCATCATAGCATTCTCTCATAATATATAGAAATGATCTGCGAAGTTTCGTAACATTTCGAACAATCCTCGATTTAATTTCATTTTTTGACCGAAACTAGTATAAAATTGTGTATAATATACTACGAATTATGACCGAAACTAATATTTCAAAAAGTTTCATATAATATAATTTTGAGAAAATATTTTCACATGGACTTCCATCATAGCATTCCCTCGTAACATATAGAAAGGATCTAAGAAGTTTTGTAACATTTCGAACAATCCTCGATTTAATTTCATTTTTTGACCGAAACTAGTATAAAATTGTGTATAATATACTACGAATTTTGACCGAAACTAATATTTCAAAAAGTTTCATATAATATAATTTTGAGAAAATATTTTTACATGGACTTCCATCATAGCATTCCCTCGTAACATATAGAAAGGATCTGAGAAGTTTCGTAGCATTTCGAACAATTCTCGATTTAATTTCATTTTTTGACCGAAACTAGTATAAAATTGTGTATAATATACTACAAATTTTGACCGAAACTAGTATTTCAAAAAGTATTATAGAATATAATTTTGAGATATTATTTTTACATGGAATTCCATCATAGCATTCTCTCATAATATATAGAAATGATCTGCGAAGTTTCGTAACATTTCGAACAATCCTCGATTTAATTTCATTTTTTGACCGAAACTAGTATAAAATTGTGTATAATATACTACGAATTATGACCGAAACTAATATTTCAAAAAGTTTCATATAATATAATTTTGAGAAAATATTTTCACATGGACTTCCATCATAGCATTCCCTCGTAACATATAGAAAGGATCTAAGAAGTTTTGTAACATTTCGAACAATCCTCGATTTAATTTCATTTTTTGACCGAAACTAGTATAAAATTGTGTATAATATACTACGAATTTTGACCGAAACTAATATTTCAAAAAGTTTCATATAATATAATTTTGAGAAAATATTTTTACATGGACTTACATCATAGCATTCCCTCGTAACATATAGAAAGGATCTGAGAAGTTTCGTAGCATTTCGAACAATTCTCGATTTAGTTTCATTTTTTGACCGAAACTAGTATAAAATTGTGTATAATATACTACGATATTTGACCGAAACTAGTATTTCAAAAAGTATTATAGAATATAATTTTAAGATATTATTTTTATATGGAATTCCATCATAGCATTCCCTCGTAACACATAGAAAGGTTCTGAGAAGTTTCGTAGCATTTCGAACAATCCTCGATTTAATTTAATTTTTTGACCGAAACTATTATAAAATTGTGTATAATATACTACGAATTTTGACCGAAACTAATATTTCAAAAATTTTCATATAATATAATTTTGAGAAAATATTTTTACATGGACTTCCATCATAGCATTCTCTCATAATATATAGAAATGATCTGCGAAGTTTCGTAACATTTCGAACAATCATCGATTTAATTTAATTTTTTGACCGAAACTAGTATAAAATTGTGTATAATATACTACGAATTATGACCGAAACTAATATTTCAAAAAGTTTCATAAAATATAATTCTGAGAAAATATTTTCACATGGACTTCCATCATAGCATTCCCTCGTAACATATAGAAAGGATCTAAGAAGTTTTGTAACATTTCGAACAATCCTCGATTTAATTTCATTTTTTGACCGAAACTAGTATAAAATTGTGTATAATATACTACGAATTTTGACCGAAACTAATATTTCAAAAAGTTTCATATAATATAATTTTGAGAAAATATTTTTACATGGACTTCCATCATAGCATTCCCTCGTAACATATAGAAAGGATCTGAGAAGTTTCGTAGCATTTCAAACAATTCCTGATTTAATTTCATTTTTTGACCGAAACTAGTATAAAATTGTGTATAATATACTACGATATTTGACCGAAACTAGTATTTCAAAAAGTATTTTAGAATATAATTTTGAGATATTTTTTTTACATGTACTTCCATCATAGCATTCCCTCGTAACATATAGAAAGGATCTGAGAAGTTTCGTCGCATTTCGAACAATCCTCGATTTAATTTAATTTTTTGACCGAAACTAGTATAAAATTGTGTATAATATACTACGAATTATGACCGAAACTAATATTTCAAAAAGTTTCATATAATATAATTTTGAGAAAATATTTTCACATGGACTTCCATCATAGCATTCCCTCGTAACATATAGAAAGGATCTAAGAAGTTTTGTAACATTTCGAACAATCCTCGATTTAATTTCATTTTTTGACCGAAACTAGTATAAAATTGTGTATAATATACTACGAATTTTGACCGAAACTAATATTTCAAAAAGTTTCATATAATATAATTTTGAGAAAATATTTTCACATGGACTTCCATCATAGCATTCCCTCGTAACATATAGAAAGGATCTAAGAAGTTTTTTAACATTTCGAACAATCCTCGATTTAATTTCATTTTTTGACCGAAACTAGTATAAAATTGTGTATAATATACTACGAATTTTGACCGAAACTAATATTTCAAAAAGTTTCATATAATATAATTTTGAGAAAATATTTTTACATGGACTTCCATCATAGCATTCCCTCGTAACATATAGAAAGGATCTGAGAAGTTTCGTAGCATTTCGAACAATTCTCGATTTAATTTCATTTTATGACCGAAACTAGTATAAAATTGTGTATAATATACTACGATATTTGACCGAAACTAATATTTCAAAAAGTATTATAGAATATAATTTTGAGATATTATTTTTACATGGAATTCCATCATAGCATTCTCTCATAGTATATAGAAATGATCTGCGAAGTTTCGTAACATTTCGAACAATCCTCGATTTAATTTCATTTTTTGACCGAAACTAGTATAAAATTGTGTATAATATACTACGATATTTGACCGAAACTAGTATTTCAAAAAGTATTATAGAATATAATTTTGAGATATTATTTTTACATGGAATTCCATCATAGCATTCTCTCATAATATATAGAAATGATCTGCGAAGTTTCGTAACATTTCGAACAATCCTCGATTTAATTTCATTTTTTGACCGAAACTAGTATAAAATTGTGTATAATATACTACGAATTATGACCGAAACTAATATTTCAAAAAGTTTCATATAATATAATTTTGAGAAAATATTTTCACATGGACTTCCATCATAGCATTCCCTCGTAACATATAGAAAGGATCTAAGAAGTTTTGTAACATTTCGAACAATCCTCGATTTAATTTCATTTTTTGACCGAAACTAGTATAAAATTGTGTATAATATACTACGAATTTTGACCGAAACTAATATTTCAAAAAGTTTCATATAATATAATTTTGAGAAAATATTTTTACATGGACTTCCATCATAGCATTCCCTCGTAACATATAGAAAGGATCTGAGAAGTTTCGTAGCATTTCGAACAATTCTCGATTTAATTTCATTTTTTGACCGAAACTAGTATAAAATTGTGTATAATATACTACAAATTTTGACCGAAACTAGTATTTCAAAAAGTATTATAGAATATAATTTTGAGATATTATTTTTACATGGAATTCCATCATAGCATTCTCTCATAATATATAGAAATGATCTGCGAAGTTTCGTAACATTTCGAACAATCCTCGATTTAATTTCATTTTTTGACCGAAACTAGTATAAAATTGTGTATAATATACTACGAATTATTACCGAAACTAATATTTCAAAAAGTTTCATATAATATAATTTTGAGAAAATATTTTCACATGGACTTCCATCATAGCATTCCCTCGTAACATATAGAAAGGATCTAAGAAGTTTTGTAACATTTCGAACAATCCTCGATTTAATTTCATTTTTTGACCGAAACTAGTATAAAATTGTGTATAATATACTACGAATTTTGACCGAAACTAATATTTCAAAAAGTTTCATATAATATAATTTTGAGAAAATATTTTTACATGGACTTCCATCATAGCATTCCCTCGTAACATATAGAAAGGATCTGAGAAGTTTCGTAGCATTTCGAACAATTCTCGATTTAGTTTCATTTTTTGACCGAAACTAGTATAAAATTGTGTATAATATACTACGATATTTGACCGAAACTAGTATTTCAAAAAGTATTATAGAATATAATTTTAAGATATTATTTTTATATGGAATTCCATCATAGCATTCCCTCGTAACACATAGAAAGGTTCTGAGAAGTTTCGTAGCATTTCGAACAATCCTCGATTTAATTTAATTTTTTGACCGAAACTATTATAAAATTGTGTATAATATACTACGAATTTTGACCGAAACTAATATTTCAAAAATTTTCATATAATATAATTTTGAGAAAATATTTTTACATGGACTTCCATCATAGCATTCTCTCATAATATATAGAAATGATCTGCGAAGTTTCGTAACATTTCGAACAATCCTCGATTTAATTTAATTTTTTGACCGGAACTAGTATAAAATTGTGTATAATATACTACGAATTATGACCGAAACTAATATTTCAAAAAGTTTCATAAAATATAATTCTGAGAAAATATTTTCACATGGACTTCCATCATAGCATTCCCTCGTAACATATAGAAAGGATCTAAGAAGTTTTGTAACATTTCGAACAATCCTCGATTTAATTTCATTTTTTGACCGAAACTAGTATAAAATTGTGTATAATATACTACGAATTTTGACCGAAACTAATATTTCAAAAAGTTTCATATAATATAATTTTGAGAAAATATTTTTACATGGACTTCCATCATAGCATTCCCTCGTAACATATAGAAAGGATCTGAGAAGTTTCGTAGCATTTCAAACAATTCCTGATTTAATTTCATTTTTTGACCGAAACTAGTATAAAATTGTGTATAATATACTACGATATTTGACCGAAACTAGTATTTCAAAAAGTATTTTAGAATATAATTTTGAGATATTTTTTTTACATGTACTTCCATCATAGCATTCCCTCGTAACATATAGAAAGGATCTGAGAAGTTTCGTCGCATTTCGAACAATCCTCGATTTAATTTAATTTTTTGACCGAAACTAGTATAAAATTGTGTATAATATACTACGAATTATGACCGAAACTAATATTTCAAAAAGTTTCATATAATATAATTTTGAGAAAATATTTTCACATGGACTTCCATCATAGCATTCCCTCGTAACATATAGAAAGGATCTAAGAAGTTTTGTAACATTTCGAACAATCCTCGATTTAATTTCATTTTTTGACCGAAACTAGTATAAAATTGTGTATAATATACTACGAATTTTGACCGAAACTAATATTTCAAAAAGTTTCATATAATATAATTTTGAGAAAATATTTTCACGTGGACTTCCATCATAGCATTCCCTCGTAACATATAGAAAGGATCTAAGAAGTTTTGTAACATTTCGAACAATCCTCGATTTAATTTCATTTTTTGACCGAAACTAGTATAAAATTGTGTATAATATACTACGAATTTTGACCGAAACTAATATTTCAAAAAGTTTCATATAATATAATTTTGAGAAAATATTTTCACATGGACTTCCATCATAGCATTCCCTCGTAACATATAGAAAGGATCTAAGAAGTTTTGTAACATTTCGAACAATCCTCGATTTAATTTCATTTTTTGACCGAAACTAGTATAAAATTGTGTATAATATACTACGAATTTTGACCGAAACTAATATTTCAAAAAGTTTCATATAATATAATTTTGAGAAAATATTTTTACATGGACTTCCATCATAGCATTCCCTCGTAACATATAGAAAGGATCTGAGAAGTTTAATAGTATTTCGAACAATATTCAATTTAATTTCATTTTTTGACCGAAACTAGTATAAAATTGTGTATAATATACTACAAATTTTGACCGAAACTAGTATTTCAAAAAGTATTATAGAATATAATTTTGAGATATTATTTTTACATGGAATTCCATCATAGCATTCTCTCATAATATATAGAAATGATCTGCGAAGTTTCGTAACATTTCGAACAATCCTCGATTTAATTTCATTTTTTGACCGAAACTAGTATAAAATTGTGTATAATATACTACGAATTATGACCGAAACTAATATTTCAAAAAGTTTCATATAATATAATTTTGAGAAAATATTTTCACATGGACTTCCATCATAGCATTCCCTCGTAACATATAGAAAGGATCTAAGAAGTTTTGTAACATTTCGAACAATCCTCGATTTAATTTCATTTTTTGACCGAAACTAGTATAAAATTGTTTATAATATACTACGAATTTTGACCGAAACTAATATTTCAAAAAGTTTCATATAATATAATTTTGAGAAAATATTTTTACATGGACTTCCATCATAGCATTCCCTCGTAACATATAGAAAGGATCTGAGAAGTTTCGTAGCATTTCGAACAATTCTCGATTTAGTTTCATTTTTTGACCGAAACTAGTATAAAATTGTGTATAATATACTACGATATTTGACCGAAACTAGTATTTCAAAAAGTATTATAGAATATAATTTTAAGATATTATTTTTATATGGAATTCCATCATAGCATTCCCTCGTAACACATAGAAAGGTTCTGAGAAGTTTCGTAGCATTTCGAACAATCCTCGATTTAATTTAATTTTTTGACCGAAACTATTATAAAATTGTGTATAATATACTACGAATTTTGACCGAAACTAATATTTCAAAAATTTTCATATAATATAATTTTGAGAAAATATTTTTACATGGACTTCCATCATAGCATTCTCTCATAATATATAGAAATGATCTGCGAAGTTTCGTAACATTTCGAACAATCCTCGATTTAATTTAATTTTTTGACCGAAACTAGTATAAAATTGTGTATAATATACTACGAATTATGACCGAAACTAATATTTCAAAAAGTTTCATAAAATATAATTCTGAGAAAATATTTTCACATGGACTTCCATCATAACATTCCCTCGTAACATATAGAAAGGATCAAAGAAGTTTTGTAACATTTCGAACAATCCTCGATTTAATTTCATTTTTTGACCGAAACTAGTATAAAATTGTGTATAATATACTACGAATTTTGACCGAAACTAATATTTCAAAAAGTTTCATATAATATAATTTTGAGAAAATATTTTTACATGGACTTCCATCATAGCATTCCCTCGTAACATATAGAAAGGATCTGAGAAGTTTCGTAGCATTTCAAACAATTCCTGATTTAATTTCATTTTTTGACCGAAACTAGTATAAAATTGTGTATAATATACTACGATATTTGACCGAAACTAGTATTTCAAAAAGTATTTTAGAATATAATTTTGAGATATTTTTTTTACATGTACTTCCATCATAGCATTCCCTCGTAACATATAGAAAGGATCTGAGAAGTTTCGTCGCATTTCGAACAATCCTCGATTTAATTTAATTTTTTGACCGAAACTAGTATAAAATTGTGTATAATATACTACGAATTATGACCGAAACTAATATTTCAAAAAGTTTCATATAATATAATTTTGAGAAAATATTTTCACATGGACTTCCATCATAGCATTCCCTCGTAACATATAGAAAGGATCTAAGAAGTTTTGTAACATTTCGAACAATCCTCGATTTAATTTCATTTTTTGACCGAAACTAGTATAAAATTGTGTATAATATACTACGAATTTTGACCGAAACTAATATTTCAAAAAGTTTCATATAATATAATTTTGAGAAAATATTTTCACATGGACTTCCATCATAGCATTCCCTCGTAACATATAGAAAGGATCTAAGAAGTTTTGTAACATTTCGAACAATCCTCGATTTAATTTCATTTTTTGACCGAAACTAGTATAAAATTGTTTATAATATACTACGAATTTTGACCGAAACTAATATTTCAAAAAGTTTCATATAATATAATTTTGAGAAAATATTTTTACATGGACTTCCATCATAGCATTCCCTCGTAACATATAGAAAGGATCTGAGAAGTTTAATAGTATTTCGAACAATATTCAATTTAATTTCATTTTTTGACCGAAACTAGTATAAAATTGTGTATAATATACTACAAATTTTGACCGAAACTAGTATTTCAAAAAGTATTATAGAATATAATTTTGAGATATTATTTTTACATGGAATTCCATCATAGCATTCTCTCATAATATATAGAAATGATCTGCGAAGTTTCGTAACATTTCGAACAATCCTCGATTTAATTTCATTTTTTGACCGAAACTAGTATAAAATTGTGTATAATATACTACGAATTATGACCGAAACTAATATTTCAAAAAGTTTCATATAATATAATTTTGAGAAAATATTTTCACATGGACTTCCATCATAGCATTCCCTCGTAACATATAGAAAGGATCTAAGAAGTTTTGTAACATTTCGAACAATCCTCGATTTAATTTCATTTTTTGACCGAAACTAGTATAAAATTGTTTATAATATACTACGAATTTTGACCGAAACTAATATTTCAAAAAGTTTCATATAATATAATTTTGAGAAAATATTTTTACATGGACTTCCATCATAGCATTCCCTCGTAACATATAGAAAGGATCTGAGAAGTTTCGTAGCATTTCGAACAATTCTCGATTTAGTTTCATTTTTTGACCGAAACTAGTATAAAATTGTGTATAATATACTACGATATTTGACCGAAACTAGTATTTCAAAAAGTATTATAGAATATAATTTTAAGATATTATTTTTATATGGAATTCCATCATAGCATTCCCTCGTAACACATAGAAAGGTTCTGAGAAGTTTCGTAGCATTTCGAACAATCCTCGATTTAATTTAATTTTTTGACCGAAACTATTATAAAATTGTGTATAATATACTACGAATTTTGACCGAAACTAATATTTCAAAAATTTTCATATAATATAATTTTGAGAAAATATTTTTACATGGACTTCCATCATAGCATTCTCTCATAATATATAGAAATGATCTGCGAAGTTTCGTAACATTTCGAACAATCCTCGATTTAATTTAATTTTTTGACCGAAACTAGTATAAAATTGTGTATAATATACTACGAATTATGACCGAAACTAATATTTCAAAAAGTTTCATAAAATATAATTCTGAGAAAATATTTTCACATGGACTTCCATCATAACATTCCCTCGTAACATATAGAAAGGATCAAAGAAGTTTTGTAACATTTCGAACAATCCTCGATTTAATTTCATTTTTTGACCGAAACTAGTATAAAATTGTGTATAATATACTACGAATTTTGACCGAAACTAATATTTCAAAAAGTTTCATATAATATAATTTTGAGAAAATATTTTTACATGGACTTCCATCATAGCATTCCCTCGTAACATATAGAAAGGATCTGAGAAGTTTCGTAGCATTTCAAACAATTCCTGATTTAATTTCATTTTTTGACCGAAACTAGTATAAAATTGTGTATAATATACTACGATATTTGACCGAAACTAGTATTTCAAAAAGTATTTTAGAATATAATTTTGAGATATTTTTTTTACATGTACTTCCATCATAGCATTCCCTCGTAACATATAGAAAGGATCTGAGAAGTTTCGTCGCATTTCGAACAATCCTCGATTTAATTTAATTTTTTGACCGAAACTAGTATAAAATTGTGTATAATATACTACGAATTATGACCGAAACTAATATTTCAAAAAGTTTCATATAATATAATTTTGAGAAAATATTTTCACATGGACTTCCATCATAGCATTCCCTCGTAACATATAGAAAGGATCTAAGAAGTTTTGTAACATTTCGAACAATCCTCGATTTAATTTCATTTTTTGACCGAAACTAGTATAAAATTGTGTATAATATACTACGAATTTTGACCGAAACTAATATTTCAAAAAGTTTCATATAATATAATTTTGAGAAAATATTTTCACATGGACTTCCATCATAGCATTCCCTCGTAACATATAGAAAGGATCTAAGAAGTTTTGTAACATTTCGAACAATCCTCGATTTAATTTCATTTTTTGACCGAAACTAGTATAAAATTGTTTATAATATACTACGAATTTTGACCGAAACTAATATTTCAAAAAGTTTCATATAATATAATTTTGAGAAAATATTTTTACATGGACTTCCATCATAGCATTCCCTCGTAACATATAGAAAGGATCTGAGAAGTTTCGTAGCATTTCGAACAATTCTCGATTTAATTTCATTTTTTGACCGAAACTAGTATAAAATTGTGTATAATATACTACGATATTTGACCGAAACTAGTATTTCAAAAAGTATTATAGAATACAATTTTGAGATATTATTTTTACATGGAATTCCATCATAGCATTCCCTCGTAACATATAGAAAGGTTCTGAGAAGTTTCGTAGCATTTCGAACAATCCTCGATTTAATTTAATTTTTTGACCGAAACTATTATAAAATTGTGTATAATATACTACGAATTTTGACCGAAACTAATATTTCAAAAATTTTCATATAATATAATTTTGAGAAAATATTTTTACATGGACTTCCATCATAGCATTCTCTCATAATATATAGAAATGATCTGCGAAGTTTCGTAACATTTCGAACAATCCTCGATTTAATTTAATTTTTTGACCGAAACTAGTATAAAATTGTGTATAATATACTACGAATTATGACCGAAACTAATATTTCAAAAAGTTTCATATAATATAATTCTGAGAAAATATTTTCACATGGACTTCCATCATAGCATTCCCTCGTAACATATAGAAAGGATCTAAGAAGTTTTGTAACATTTCGAACAATCCTCGATTTAATTTCATTTTTTGACCGAAACTAGTATAAAATTGTGTATAATATACTACGAATTTTGACCGAAACTAATATTTCAAAAAGTTTCATATAATATAATTTTGAGAAAATATTTTCACGTGGACTTCCATCATAGCATTCCCTCGTAACATATAGAAAGGATCTAAGAAGTTTTGTAACATTTCGAACAATCCTCGATTTAATTTCATTTTTTGACCGAAACTAGTATAAAATTGTGTATAATATACTACGATATTTGACCGAAACTAGTATTTCAAAAAGTATTATAGAATATAATTTTGAGAAAATATTTTTACATGTACTTCCATCATAGCATTCCCACGTAACATATAGAAAGGATCTGAGAAGTTTCGTCGCATTTCGAACAATCCTCGATTTAATTTAATTTTTTGACCGAAACTAGTATAAAATTGTGTATAATATACTACGAATTATGACCGAAACTAATATTTCAATAAGTTTCATAGAATATAATTTTGAGACATTACTTTTACATGGACTTCCATCATAGAATTCCCTCGTAACATATAGAAAGGATCTGAGAAGTTTCGTAGCATTTTGAACAATCCTCAATTTAATTTCATTTTTTGACCGAAACTAGTATAAAATTGTGTATAATATACTACGAATTATGACCGAAACTAATATTTCAAAAAGTTTCATATAATATAATTTTGAGAAAATATTTTTACATGGACTTCCATCATAGCATTCCCTCGTAACATATAGAAAGGATCTGAGAAGTTTTGTAGCATTTCGAACAATTCTCGATTTAATTTCATTTTTTGACCGAAACAAGTATAAAATTGTGTATAATATACTACGATATTTGACCGAAACTAGTATTTCAAAAAGTATCATAGAATATAATTTTCAGAAAATATTTTTTACATGGATTTCCATCATAACATTCCCTCGTAACATATAGAAAGGATCTGAGAAGTTTCGTAGCATTTCGAACAATCCTCGATTTAATTTCATTTTTTGTAAAATTGTGTATAATATACTACGATTTTTGACCGAAACTAGTATTTCAAAAAGTTTCCTAGAATATAATTTTGAGATAATATTTTTGTATGGACTTCCATCATAGCATTCCCTCGTAACATATAGAAGGGATCTAAGAAGTTTCGTAGTATTTCGAACAATCCTCGATTTAATTTCATTTTTTGACCGAAACTAGTATAAAACTGTGTATAATATACTACGATTTTTGACCGAGACTAGTATTTCAAAAAGTATCATAGAATATAATTTTGAGATATTATTTTTACATGGACTTCCATAATAGAATTCCCTCGTAACATATAGAATGGATCTGAGAAGTTTCATAGCGTTTCGAACAATCCTCGATTTAATTTAATTTTTTGACCGAAAATAGTATAAAATTGTGTATAATATACTACGAATTTTGACCGAAACTAATATTTCAAAAAGTTTCATATAATATAATTTTGAGAAAATATTTTTACATGGACTTCCATCATAGCATTCCCACGTAACATATAGAAAGGATCTGAGAAGTTTCGTTGCATTTCGAACAATTCTCGATTTAATTTCATTTTTTGACCGAAACTAGTATAAAATTGTGTATAATATACTACGATATTTGACCGAAACTAGTATTTCAAAAAGTTTCATAGAATATAATTTTGAGACATTACTTTTACATGGACTTCCATCATAGAATTCCCTCGTAACATATAGAAAGGATCTGAGAAGTTTCGTAGCATTTCGAACAATCCTCGATTTTATTTAATTTTTTGACCGAAACTAGTATAAAATTGTGTATAATATACTACGAATTATGACCGAAACTAATATTTCAAAAAGTTTCATATAATATAATTTTGGGAAAATATTTTTACATGGACTTCCATCATAGAATTCCCTCGTAACATATAGAAAGGATCTGAGAAGTTTTGTAACATTTCGAACAATCTTCGATTTAATTTCATTTTTTGACTGAAACTAGTATTAAATTCTGTATAATATACTACGATATTTGACCGAAACTAGTATTTCAAAAAGTATCATAGAATATAATTTTCAGAAAATATTTTTTACATGGATTTCCTTAATAGCATTCCCTCGTAATATATAGAAAGGATATGAGAAGTTTCGTAGCATTTCGAACAATCCTCTATTTAATTTCATTTTTTGTAAAATTGTGTATAATATACTACGATTTTTTACCGAAACTAGTATTTCAAAAAGTTTCCTAGAATATAATTTTGAGATAATATTTTTGTATGGACTTCCATCATAGCATTCCCTCGTAACATATAGAAGGGATCTAATAAGTTTCATAGTATTTCGAACAACCTCGATTTAATTTCATTTTTTGACCGAAACTAGTATAAAATTGTGTATAATATACTACGATTTTTGACCGAAACTAGTATTTCAAAAAGTATCATAGAATATAATTTTGAGATATTATTTTTACATGGAATTCCATCATAGCATTCCCTCGTAACATATAGAAAGGATCTGAGAAGTTTCGTAGCATTTCGAAAAATCCTAGATTTAATTTAATTTTTTGACCGAAACTATTATAAAATTGTGTATAATATACTACGAATTTTGACCGAAACTAATATTTCAAAAAGTTTCATCTAATATAATTTTGAGAAAATATTTTTACATGGACTTACATCATAGCATTCTCTCATAATATATAGAAATGATCTGCGAAGTTTCGTAGTATTTCGAACAATCCTCGATTTAATTTCATTTTTTGACCGAAACTAGTATAAAATTGTGTATAATATACTACCATTTTTGACCGAAACTAGTATTTCAAAAAGTATCATAGAATATAATTTTGAGATATTATTTTTACATTGACTTCCATCATAGAATTCCCTCGTAACATATAGAAAGGATCTGAGAAGTTTCGTAGCGTTTCGAACAATCCTCGATTTAATTTAATTTTTTTACCGAAACTATTATAAAATTGTGTATAATATACTACGAATTTTGACCGAAACTAATATTTCAAAAATTTCATATAATATAATTTTGAGAAAATATTTTTACATGGACTTCCATCATAGCATTCCCTCGTAACATATAGAAAGGATCTGAGAAGTTTCGTAGCATTTCGAACAATTCTCGATTTAATTTCATTTTTTGACCGAAACTAGTATAAAATTGTGTATAATATACTACGATATTTGACCGAAACTAGTATTTCAAAAAGTATTATAGAATATAATTTTGAGATATTATTTTTACATGTACTTCCATCATAGCATTCCCTCGTAACATATAGAAAGGATCTGAGAAGTTTCGTAGCATTTCGAACAATCCTCGATTTAATTTAATTTTTTGACCGAAACTAGTATAAAATTGTGTATAATATACTACGATATTTGACCGAAACTAGTATTTCAAAAAGTATCATAGAATATAATTTTCATAAAATATTTTTACATGGACTTCCATCATAGCATTCCCTCGTAACATATAGAATGGATCTGAGAAGTTTCGTAGCATTTCGAACAATCCTCGATTTAATTTATTTTTTGACCGAAACTAGTATAAAATTGTGTATAATATACTACGAATTATGACCGAAACTAATATTTCAAAAAGTTTCATATAATATAATTTTGAGAAAATATTTTTACATGGACTTCCATCATAGCATTCCCTCGTAACATATAGAAAGGATCTGAGAAGTTTTGTAACATTTCGAACAATCCTCGATTTAATATCATTTTTTGACTGAAACTAGTATAAAATTCTGTATAATATACTACGATATTTGACCGAAACTAGTATTTCAAAAAGTATCATAGAATATAATTTTCAGAAAATATTTTTTACATGGATTTCCTTAATAGCATTCCCTCGTAACATATAGAAAGGATCTGAGAAGTTTCGTAGCATTTCGAACAATCCTCTATTTAATTTCATTTTTTGTAAAATTGTGTATAATATACTACGATTTTTGACCGAAACTAGTATTTCAAAAAGTTTCCTAGAATATAATTTTGAGATAATATTTTTGTATGGACTTCCATCATAGCATTCCCTCGTAACATATAGAAGGGATCTAAGAAGTTTCGTAGTATTTCGAACAATCCTCGATTTAATTTCATTTTTTGACCGAAACTAGTATAAAATTGTGTATAATATACTACGATTTTTGACCGAAACTAGTATTTCAAAAAGTATCATAGAATATAATTTTGAGATATTATTTTTACATGGAATTCCATCATAGCATTCCCTCGTAACATATAGAAAGGATCTGAGAAGTTTCGTAGCATTTCGAACAATCCTAGATTTAATTTAATTTTTTGACCGAAACTATTATAAAATTGTGTATAATATACTACGAATTTTGACCGAAACTAATATTTCAAAAAGTTTCATATAATATAATTTTGAGAAAATATTTTTACATGGACTTACATCATAGCATTCTCTCATAATATATAGAAATGATCTGCGAAGTTTCGTAACATTTCGAACAATCCTCGATTTAATTTCATTTTTTGACCGAAACTAATATAAAATTGTGTATAATATACTACAATTTTTGACCGAAACTAGTATTTCAAAAAGTATCATAGAATATAATTTTGAGATATTATTTTTACATGGACTTCCATCATAGAATTCCCTCGTAACATATAGAAAAGATCTGAGAAGTTTCGTAGCGTTTCGAACAATCCTCGATTTAATTTAATTTTTTTACCGAAACTATTATAAAATTGTGTATAATATACTACGAATTTTGACCGAAACTAATATTTCACAAAGTTTCATATAATATAATTTTGAGAAAATATTTTTACATGGACTTCCATCATAGCATTCCCTCGTAACATATAGAAAGGATCTGAGAAGTTTCGTAGCATTTCGAACAATTCTCGATTTAATTTCATTTTTTGACCGAAACTAGTATAAAATTGTGTATAATATACTACGATATTTGACCGAAACTAGTATTTCAAAAAGTATTATAGAATATAATTTTGAGATATTATTTTTACATGTACTTCCATCATAGCATTCCCTCGTAACATATAGAAAGGATCTGAGAAGTTTCGTAGCATTTCGAACAATCCTCGATTTAATTTAATTTTTTGACCGAAACTAGTATAAAATTGTGTATAATATACTACGATATTTGACCGAAACTAGTATTTCAAAAAGTATCATAGAATATAATTTTCATAAAATATTTTTACATGGACTTCCATCATAGCATTCCCTCGTAACATATAGAAAGGATCTGAGAAGTTTCGTAGCATTTCGAACAATCCTCGATTTAATTTATTTTTTGACCGAAACTAGTATAAAATTGTGTATAATATACTACGAATTATGACCGAAACTAATATTTCAAAAAGTTTCATATAATATAATTTTGAGAAAATATTTTTACATGGACTTCCATCATAGCATTCCCTCGTAACATATAGAAAGGATCTGAGAAGTTTTGTAACATTTCGAACAATCCTCGATTTAATATCATTTTTTGACTGAAACTAGTATAAAATTTTGTATAATATACTACGATATTTGACCGAAACTAGTATTTCAAAAAGTATCATAGAATATAATTTTCAGAAAATATTTTTTACATGGATTTCCTTAATAGCATTCCCTCGTAACATATAGAAAGGATCTGAGAAGTTTCGTAGCATTTCGAACAATCCTCTATTTAATTTCATTTTTTGTAAAATTGTGTATAATATACTACGATTTTTGACCGAAACTAGTATTTCAAAAAGTTTCCTAGAATATAATTTTGAGATAATATTTTTGTATGGACTTCCATCATAGCATTCCCTCGTAACATATAGAAGGGATCTAAGAAGTTTCGTAGTATTTCGAACAATCCTCGATTTAATTTCATTTTTTGACCGAAACTAGTATAAAATTGTGTATAATATACTACGATTTTTGACCGAAACTAGTATTTCAAAAAGTATCATAGAATATAATTTTGAGATATTATTTTTACATGGAATTCCATCATAGCATTCCCTCGTAACATATAGAAAGGATCTGAGAAGTTTCGTAGCATTTCGAACAATCCTAGATTTAATTTAATTTTTTGACCGAAACTATTATAAAATTGTGTATAATATACTACGAATTTTGACCGAAACTAATATTTCAAAAAGTTTCATATAATATAATTTTGAGAAAATATTTTTACATGGACTTACATCATAGCATTCTCTCATAATATATAGAAATGATCTGCGAAGTTTCGTAACATTTCGAACAATCCTCGATTTAATTTCATTTTTTGACCGAAACTAATATAAAATTGTGTATAATATACTACAATTTTTGACCGAAACTAGTATTTCAAAAAGTATCATAGAATATAATTTTGAGATATTATTTTTACATGGACTTCCATCATAGAATTCCCTCGTAACATATAGAAAAGATCTGAGAAGTTTCGTAGCGTTTCGAACAATCCTCGATTTAATTTAATTTTTTTACCGAAACTATTATAAAATTGTGTATAATATACTACGAATTTTGACCGAAACTAATATTTCACAAAGTTTCATATAATATAATTTTGAGAAAATATTTTTACATGGACTTCCATCATAGCATTCCCTCGTAACATATAGAAAGGATCTGAGAAGTTTCGTAGCATTTCGAACAATTCTCGATTTAATTTCATTTTTTGACCGAAACTAGTATAAAATTGTGTATAATATACTACGATATTTGACCGAAACTAGTATTTCAAAAAGTATTATAGAATATAATTTTGAGATATTATTTTTACATGTACTTCCATCATAGCATTCCCTCGTAACATATAGAAAGGATCTGAGAAGTTTCGTAGCATTTCGAACAATCCTCGATTTAATTTAATTTTTTGACCGAAACTAGTATAAAATTGTGTATAATATACTACGATATTTGACCGAAACTAGTATTTCAAAAAGTATCATAGAATATAATTTTCATAAAATATTTTTACATGGACTTCCATCATAGCATTCCCTCGTAACATATAGAAAGGATCTGAGAAGTTTCGTAGCATTTCGAACAATCCTCGATTTAATTTATTTTTTGACCGAAACTAGTATAAAATTGTGTATAATATACTACGAATTATGACCGAAACTAATATTTCAAAAAGTTTCATATAATATAATTTTGAGAAAATATTTTTACATGGACTTCCATCATAGCATTCCCTCGTAACATATAGAAAGGATCTGAGAAGTTTTGTAACATTTCGAACAATCCTCGATTTAATATCATTTTTTGACTGAAACTAGTATAAAATTCTGTATAATATACTACGATATTTGACCGAAACTAGTATTTCAAAAAGTATCATAGAATATAATTTTCAGAAAATATTTTTTACATGGATTTCCTTAATAGCATTCCCTCGTAACATATAGAAAGGATCTGAGAAGTTTCGTAGCATTTCGAACAATCCTCTATTTAATTTCATTTTTTGTAAAATTGTGTATAATATACTACGATTTTTGACCGAAACTAGTATTTCAAAAAGTTTCCTAGAATATAATTTTGAGATAATATTTTTGTATGGACTTCCATCATAGCATTCCCTCGTAACATATAGAAGGGATCTAAGAAGTTTCGTAGTATTTCGAACAATCCTCGATTTAATTTCATTTTTTGACCGAAACTAGTATAAAATTGTGTATAATATACTACGATTTTTGACCGAAACTAGTATTTCAAAAAGTATCATAGAATATAATTTTGAGATATTATTTTTACATGGAATTCCATCATAGCATTCCCTCGTAACATATAGAAAGGATCTGAGAAGTTTCGTAGCATTTCGAACAATCCTAGATTTAATTTAATTTTTTGACCGAAACTATTATAAAATTGTGTATAATATACTACGAATTTTGACCGAAACTAATATTTCAAAAAGTTTCATATAATATAATTTTGAGAAAATATTTTTACATGGACTTACATCATAGCATTCTCTCATAATATATAGAAATGATCTGCGAAGTTTCGTAACATTTCGAACAATCCTCGATTTAATTTCATTTTTTGACCGAAACTAATATAAAATTGTGTATAATATACTACGATTTTTGACCGAAACTAGTATTTCAAAAAGTATCATAGAATATAATATTGAGATATTATTTTTACATGGACTTCCATCATAGAATTCCCTCGTAACATATAGAAAGGATCTGAGAAGTTTCGTAGCGTTTCGAACAATCCTCGATTTAATTTAATTTTTTTACCGAAACTATTATAAAATTGTGTATAATATACTACGAATTTTGACCGAAACTAATATTTCAAAAAGTTTCATATAATATAATTTTGAGAAAATATTTTTACATGGACTTCCATCATAGCATTCCCTCGTAACATATAGAAAGGATCTGAGAAGTTTCGTAGCATTTCGAACAATTCTCGATTTAATTTCATTTTTTGACCGAAACTAGTATAAAATTGTGTATAATATACTACGATATTTGACCGAAACTAGTATTTCAAAAAGTATCATAGAATATAATTTTCATAAAATATTTTTACATGGACTTCCATCATAGCATTCCCTCGTAACATATAGAAAGGATCTGAGAAGTTTCGTAGCATTTCGAACAATCCTCGATTTAATTTATTTTTTGACCGAAACTAGTATAAAATTGTGTATAATATACTACGAATTATGACCGAAACTAATATTTCAAAAAGTTTCATATAATATAATTTTGAGAAAATATTTTTATATGGACTTCCATCATAGCATTCCCTCGTAACATATGGAAAGGATCTGAGAAGTTTTGTAACATTTCGAACAATCCTCGATTTAATATCATTTTTTGACTGAAACTAGTATAAAATTCTGTATAATATACTACGATATTTGACCGAAACTAGTATTTCAAAAAGTATCATAGAATATAATTTTCAGAAAATATTTTTTACATGGATTTCCTTAATAGCATTCCCTCGTAACATATAGAAAGGATCTGAGAAGTTTCGTAGCATTTCGAACAGTCCCCTATTTAATTTCATTTTTTGTAAAATTGTGTATAATATACTACGATTTTTGACCGAAACTAGTATTTCAAAAAGTTTCCTAGAATATAATTTTGAGATAATATATTTGTATGGACTTCCATCATAGCATTCCCTCGTAACATATAGAAGGGATCTAAGAAGTTTCGTAGTATTTCGAACAATCCTCGATTTAATTTCATTTTTTGACCGAAACTAGTATAAAATTGTGTATAATATACTACGATTTTTGACCGAAACTAGTATTTCAAAAAGTATCATAGAATATAATTTTGAGATATTATTTTTACATGGAATTCCATCATAGCATTCCCTCGTAACATATAGAAAGGATCTGAGAAGTTTCGTAGCATTTTGAACAATCCTAGATTTAATTTAATTTTTTGACCGAAACTATTATAAAATTGTGTATAATATACTACGAATTTTGACCGAAACTAATATTTCAAAAAGTTTCATATAATATAATTTTGAGAAAATATTTTTACATGGACTTACATCATAGCATTCTCTCATAATATATAGAAATGATCTGCGAAGTTTCGTAACATTTCGAACAATCCTCGATTTAATTTCATTTTTTGACCGAAACTAATATAAAATTGTGTATAATATACTACGATTTTTGACCGAAACTAGTATTTCAAAAAGTATCATAGAATATAATTTTGAGATATTATTTTTACATGGACTTCCATCATAGAATTCCCTCGTAACATATAGAAAGGATCTGAGAAGTTTCATAGCGTTTCGAACAATCCTCGATTTAATTTAATTTTTTGACCGAAACTCGTATAAAATTGTGTATAATATACTACGAATTTGGACCGAAACTAATATTTCAAAAAGTTTCATATAATATAATTTTGAGAAAATATTTTTACATGGACTTCCATCATAGCATTCCCTCGTAACATATAGAAAGGATCTGAGAAGTTTCGTAGCATTTCGAACAATTCTCGATTTAATTTCATTTTTTGACCGAAACTAGTATAAAATTGTGTATAATATACTACGATATTTGACCGAAACTAGTATTTCAAAAAGTATTATAGAATATAATTTTGAGATATTATTTTTACATGTACTTCCATCATAGAATTCCCTCGTAACATATAGAAAGGATTTGAGAAGTTTCGTAGCTTTTCGAACAATCCTCGATTTAATTTAATTTTTTGACCGAAACTAGTATAAAATTGTGTATAATATACTATGATATTTGACCGAAACTAGTATTTCAAAAAGTATCATAGAATATAATTTTCATAAAATATTTTTACATGGACTTCCATCATAGCATTCCCTCGTAACATATAGAAAGGATCTGAGAAGTTTCGTAGCATTTCGAACAATCCTCGATTTAATTTAATTTTTTGACCGAAACTAGTATAAAATTGTGTATAATATACTACGAATTATGACCGAAACTAATATTTCAAAAAGTTTCATATAATATAATTTTGAGAAAATATTTTTACATGGACTTACATCATAGCATTCTCTCATAATATATAGAAATGATCTGCGAAGTTTCGTAACATTTCGAACAATCCTCGATTTAATTTCATTTTTTGACCGAAACTAATATAAAATTGTGTATAATATACTACGATTTTTGACCGAAACTAGTATTTCAAAAAGTATCAAAGAATATAATTTTGAGATATTATTTTTACATGGACTTCCATCATAGAATTCCCTCGTAACATATAGAAAGGATCTGAGAAGTTTCATAGCGTTTCGAACAATCCTCGATTTAATTTAATTTTTTGACCGAAACTCGTATAAAATTGTGTATAATATACTACGAATTTTGACCGAAACTAATATTTCAAAAAGTTTCATATAATATAATTTTGAGAAAATATTTTTACATGGACTTCCATCATAGCATTCCCTCGTAACATATAGAAAGGATCTGAGAAGTTTCGTAGCATTTCGAACAATTCTCGATTTAATTTCATTTTTTGACCGAAACTAGTATAAAATTGTGTATAATATACTACGATATTTGACCGAAACTAGTATTTCAAAAAGTATTATAGAATATAATTTTGAGATATTATTTTTACATGTACTTCCATCATAGCATTCCCTCGTAACATATAGAAAGGATTTGAGAAGTTTCGTAGCTTTTCGAACAATCCTCGATTTAATTTAATTTTTTGACCGAAACTAGTATAAAATTGTGTATAATATACTATGATATTTGACCGAAACTAGTATTTCAAAAAGTATCATAGAATATAATTTTCATAAAATATTTTTACATGGACTTCCATCATAGCATTCCCTCGTAACATATAGAAAGGATCTGAGAAGTTTCGTAGCATTTCGAACAATCCTCGATTTAATTTAATTTTTTGACCGAAACTAGTATAAAATTGTGTATAATATACTATGATATTTGACCGAAACTAGTATTTCAAAAAGTATCATAGAATATAATTTTCATAAAATATTTTTACATGGACTTCCATCATAGCATTCCCTCGTAACATATAGAAAGGATCTGAGAAGTTTCGTAGCATTTCGAACAATCCTCGATTTAATTTAATTTTTTGACCGAAACTAGTATAAAATTGTGTATAATATACTACGAATTATGACCGAAACTAATATTTCAAAAAGTTTCATATAATATAATTTTGAGAAATTATTTTTACATGGACTTACATCATAGCATTCTCTCATAATATATAGAAATGATCTGCGAAGTTTCGTAACATTTCGAACAATCCTCGATTTAATTTCATTTTTTGACCGAAACTAATATAAAATTGTGTATAATATACTACGATTTTTGACCGAAACTAGTATTTCAAAAAGTATCATAGAATATAATTTTGAGATATTATTTTTACATGGACTTCCATCATAGAATTCCCTCGTAACATATAGAAAGGATCTGAGAAGTTTCATAGCGTTTCGAACAATCCTCGATTTAATTTAATTTTTTGACCGAAACTCGTATAAAATTGTGTATAATATACTACGAATTTTGACCGAAACTAATATTTCAAAAAGTTTCATATAATATAATTTTGAGAAAATATTTTTACATGGACTTCCATCATAGCATTCCCTCGTAACATATAGAAAGGATCTGAGAAGTTTCGTAGCATTTCGAACAATTCTCGATTTAATTTCATTTTTTGACCGAAACTAGTATAAAATTGTGTATAATATACTACGATATTTGACCGAAACTAGTATTTCAAAAAGTATTATAGAATATAATTTTGAGATATTATTTTTACATGTACTTCCATCATAGCATTCCCTCGTAACATATAGAAAGGATCTGAGAAGTTTCGTAGCATTTCGAACAATCCTCGATTTAATTTAATTTTTTGACCGAAACTAGTATAAAATTGTGTATAATATACTATGATATTTGACCGAAACTAGTATTTCAAAAAGTATCATAGAATATAATTTTCATAAAATATTTTTACATGGACTTCCATCATAGCATTCCCTCGTAACATATAGAAAGGATCTGAGAAGTTTCATAGCATTTCGAACAATCCTCGATTTAATTTAATTTTTTGACTGAAACTAGTATAAAATTGTGTATAATATACTACGAATTATGACCGAAACTAATATTTCAAAAAGTTTCATATAATATAATTTTGAGAAAATATTTTTACATGGACTTACATCATAGCATTCTCTCATAATATATAGAAATGATCTGCGAAGTTTCGTAACATTTCGAACAATCCTCGATTTAATTTCATTTTTTGACCGAAACTAGTATAAAATTGTGTATAATATACTACGAATTATTACCGAAACTAATATTTCAAAAAGTTTCATATAATATAATTTTGAGAAAATATTTTCACATGGACTTCCATCATAGAATTCCCTCGTAACATATAGAAAGGATCTGAGAAGTTTCATAGCGTTTCGAACAATCCTCGATTTAATTTAATTTTTTGACCGAAACTCGTATAAAATTGTGTATAATATACTACGAATTTTGACCGAAACTAATATTTCAAAAAGTTTCATATAATATAATTTTGAGAAAATATTTTTACATGGACTTCCATCATAGCATTCCCTCGTAACATATAGAAAGGATCTGAGAAGTTTCGTAGCATTTCGAACAATTCTCGATTTAATTTCATTTTTTGACCGAAACTAGTATAAAATTGTGTATAATATACTACGATATTTGACCGAAACTAGTATTTCAAAAAGTATTATAGAATATAATTTTGAGATATTATTTTTACATGTACTTCCATCATAGCATTCCCTCGTAACATATAGAAAGGATCTGAGAAGTTTCGTAGCATTTCGAACAATCCTCGATTTAATTTAATTTTTTGACCGAAACTAGTATAAAATTGTGTATAATATACTATGATATTTGACCGAAACTAGTATTTCAAAAAGTATCATAGAATATAATTTTCATAAAATATTTTTACATGGACTTCCATCATAGCATTCCCTCGTAACATATAGAAAGGATCTGAGAAGTTTCGTAGCATTTCGAACAATCCTCGATTTAATTTAATTTTTTGACCGAAACTAGTATAAAATTGTGTATAATATACTATGATATTTGACCGAAACTAGTATTTCAAAAAGTATCATAGAATATAATTTTCATAAAATAT
This sequence comes from Lathyrus aphaca, assembly GCA_963966055.1. Classification (NCBI taxonomy): domain Eukaryota; kingdom Viridiplantae; phylum Streptophyta; class Magnoliopsida; order Fabales; family Fabaceae; genus Lathyrus; species Lathyrus aphaca. The sequence continues at coordinate 3,085,262 of OZ014522.1, read as the reverse complement.
TTTTACATGGACTTCCATCATAGCATTCCCTCGTAACATATAGAAAGGATCTGAGAAGTTTCATAGCATTTCGAACAATCCTCGATTTAATTTAATTTTTTGACTGAAACTAGTATAAAATTGTGTATAATATACTACGAATTATGACCGAAACTAATATTTCAAAAAGTTTCATATAATATAATTTTGAGAAAATATTTTTACATGGACTTACATCATAGCATTCTCTCATAATATATAGAAATGATCTGCGAAGTTTCGTAACATTTCGAACAATCCTCGATTTAATTTCATTTTTTGACCGAAACTAATATAAAATTGTGTATAATATACTACGATTTTTGACCGAAACTAGTATTTCAAAAAGTATCATAGAATATAATTTTGAGATATTATTTTTACATGGACTTCCATCATAGAATTCCCTCGTAACATATAGAAAGGATCTGAGAAGTTTCATAGCATTTCGAACAATCCTCGATTTAATTTAATTTTTTGACCGAAACTCGTATAAAATTGTGTATAATATACTACGAATTTTGACCGAAACTAATATTTCAAAAAGTTTCATATAATATAATTTTGAGAAAATATTTTTACATGGACTTCCATCATAGCATTCCCTCGTAACATATAGAAAGGATCTGAGAAGTTTCGTAGCATTTCGAACAATTCTCGATTTAATTTCATTTTTTGACCGAAACTAGTATAAAATTGTGTATAATATACTACGATATTTGACCGAAACTAGTATTTCAAAAAGTATTATAGAATATAATTTTGAGATATTATTTTTACATGTACTTCCATCATAGCATTCCCTCGTAACATATAGAAAGGATTTGAGAAGTTTCGTAGCTTTTCGAACAATCCTCGATTTAATTTAATTTTTTGACCGAAACTAGTATAAAATTGTGTATAATATACTATGATATTTGACCGAAACTAGTATTTCAAAAAGTATCATAGAATATAATTTTCATAAAATATTTTTACATGGACTTCCATCATAGCATTCCCTCGTAACATATAGAAAGGATCTGAGAAGTTTCGTAGCATTTCGAACAATTCTCGATTTAATTTCATTTTTTGACCGAAACTAGTATAAAATTGTGTATAATATACTACGATATTTGACCGAAACTAGTATTTCAAAAAGTATTATAGAATATAATTTTGAGATATTATTTTTACATGTACTTCCATCATAGCATTCCCTCGTAACATATAGAAAGGATTTGAGAAGTTTCGTAGCTTTTCGAACAATCCTCGATTTAATTTAATTTTTTGACCGAAACTAGTATAAAATTGTGTATAATATACTATGATATTTGACCGAAACTAGTATTTCAAAAAGTATCATAGAATATAATTTTCATAAAATATTTTTACATGGACTTCCATCATAGCATTCCCTCGTAACATATAGAAAGGATCTGATAAGTTTCGTAGCATTTCGAACAATCCTCGATTTAATTTAATTTTTTGACCGAAACTAGTATAAAATTGTGTATAATATACTACGAATTATGACCGAAACTAATATTTCAAAAAGTTTCATATAATATAATTTTGAGAAAATATTTTTACATGGACTTACATCATAGCATTCTCTCATAATATATAGAAATGATCTGCGAAGTTTCGTAACATTTCGAACAATCCTCAATTTAATTTCATTTTTTGACCGAAACTAATATAAAATTGTGTATAATATACTACGATTTTTGACCGAAACTAGTATTTCAAAAAGTATCATAGAATATAATTTTGAGATATTATTTTTACATGGACTTCCATCATAGAATTCCCTCGTAACATATAGAAAGGATCTGAGAAGTTTCATAGCATTTCGAACAATCCTCGATTTAATTTAATTTTTTGACCGAAACTCGTATAAAATTGTGTATAATATACTACGAATTTTGACCGAAACTAATATTTCAAAAAGTTTCATATAATATAATTTTGAGAAAATATTTTTACATGGACTTCCATCATAGCATTCCCTCGTAACATATAGAAAGGATCTGAGAAGTTTCGTAGCATTTCGAACAATTCTCGATTTAATTTCATTTTTTGACCGAAACTAGTATAAAATTGTGTATAATATACTACGATATTTGACCGAAACTAGTATTTCAAAAAGTATTATAGAATATAATTTTGAGATATTATTTTTACATGTACTTCCATCATAGCATTCCCTCGTAACATATAGAAAGGATCTGAGAAGTTTCGTAGCATTTCGAACAATCCTCGATTTAATTTAATTTTTTGACCGAAACTAGTATAAAATTGTGTATAATATACTATGATATTTGACCGAAACTAGTATTTCAAAAAGTATCATAGAATATAATTTTCATAAAATATTTTTACATGGACTTCCATCATAGCATTCCCTCGTAACATATAGAAAGGATCTGAGAAGTTTCGTAGCATTTCGAACAATTCTCGATTTAATTTCATTTTTTGACCGAAACTAGTATAAAATTGTGTATAATATACTACGATATTTGACCGAAACTAGTATTTCAAAAAGTATTATAGAATATAATTTTGAGATATTATTTTTACATGTACTTCCATCATAGCATTCCCTCGTAACATATAGAAAGGATTTGAGAAGTTTCGTAGCTTTTCGAACAATCCTCGATTTAATTTAATTTTTTGACCGAAACTAGTATAAAATTGTGTATAATATACTATGATATTTGACCGAAACTAGTATTTCAAAAAGTATCATAGAATATAATTTTCATAAAATATTTTTACATGGACTTCCATCATAGCATTCCCTCGTAACATATAGAAAGGATCTGAGAAGTTTCGTAGCATATCGAACAATCCTCGATTTAATTTAATTTTTTGACCGAAACTAGTATAAAATTGTGTATAATATACTACGAATTATGACCGAAACTAATATTTCAAAAAGTTTCATATAATATAATTTTGAGAAAATATTTTTACATGGACTTACATCATAGCATTCTCTCATAATATATAGAAATGATCTGCGAAGTTTCGTAACATTTCGAACAATCCTCGATTTAATTTCATTTTTTGACCGAAACTAATATAAAATTGTGTATAATATACTACGATTTTTGACCGAAACTAGTATTTCAAAAAGTATCAAAGAATATAATTTTGAGATATTATTTTTACATGGACTTCCATCATAGAATTCCCTCGTAACATATAGAAAGGATCTGTGAAGTTTCATAGCGTTTCGAACAATCCTCGATTTAATTTAATTTTTTGACCGAAACTCGTATAAAATTGTGTATAATATACTACGAATTTTGACCGAAACTAATATTTCAAAAAGTTTCATATAATATAATTTTGAGAAAATATTTTTACATGGACTTCCATCATAGCCTTCCCTCGTAACATATAGAAAGGATCTGAGAAGTTTCGTAGCATTTCGAACAATTCTCGATTTAATTTCATTTTTTGACCGAAACTAGTATAAAATTGTGTATAATATACTACGATATTTGACCGAAACTAGTATTTCAAAAAGTATTATAGAATATAATTTTGAGATATTATTTTTACATGTACTTCCATCATAGCATTCCCTCGTAACATATAGAAAGGATTTGAGAAGTTTCGTAGCTTTTCGAACAATCCTCGATTTAATTTAATTTTTTGACCGAAACTAGTATAAAATTGTGTATAATATACTATGATATTTGACCGAAACTAGTATTTCAAAAAGTATCATAGAATATAATTTTCATAAAATATTTTTACATGGACTTCCATCATAGCATTCCCTCGTAACATATAGAAAGGATCTGAGAAGTTTCGTAGCATTTCGAACAATCCTCGATTTAATTTAATTTTTTGACCGAAACTAGTATAAAATTGTGTATAATATACTATGATATTTGACCGAAACTAGTATTTCAAAAAGTATCATAGAATATAATTTTCATAAAATATTTTTACATGGACTTCCATCATAGCATTCCCTCGTAACATATAGAAAGGATCTGAGAAGTTTCGTAGCATTTCGAACAATCCTCGATTTAATTTAATTTTTTGACCGAAACTAGTATAAAATTGTGTATAATATACTACGAATTATGACCGAAACTAATATTTCAAAAAGTTTCATATAATATAATTTTGAGAAATTATTTTTACATGGACTTACATCATAGCATTCTCTCATAATATATAGAAATGATCTGCGAAGTTTCGTAACATTTCGAACAATCCTCGATTTAATTTCATTTTTTGACCGAAACTAATATAAAATTGTGTATAATATACTACGATTTTTGACCGAAACTAGTATTTCAAAAAGTATCATAGAATATAATTTTGAGATATTATTTTTACATGGACTTCCATCATAGAATTCCCTCGTAACATATAGAAAGGATCTGAGAAGTTTCATAGCGTTTCGAACAATCCTCGATTTAATTTAATTTTTTGACCGAAACTCGTATAAAATTGTGTATAATATACTACGAATTTTGACCGAAACTAATATTTCAATAAGTTTCATATAATATAATTATGAGAAAATATTTTTACATGGACTTCCATCATAGCATTCCCTCGTAACATATAGAAAGGATCTGAGAAGTTTCGTAGCATTTCGAACAATTCTCGATTTAATTTCATTTTTTGACCGAAACTAGTATAAAATTGTGTATAATATACTACGATATTTGACCGAAACTAGTATTTCAAAAAGTATTATAGAATATAATTTTGAGATATTATTTTTACATGTACTTCCATCATAGCATTCCCTCGTAACATATAGAAAGGATCTGAGAAGTTTCGTAGCATTTCGAACAATCCTCGATTTAATTTAATTTTTTGACCGAAACTAGTATAAAATTGTGTATAATATACTATGATATTTGACCGAAACTAGTATTTCAAAAAGTATCATAGAATATAATTTTCATAAAATATTTTTACATGGACTTCCATCATAGCATTCCCTCGTAACATATAGAAAGGATCTGAGAAGTTTCGTAGCATTTCGAACAATCCTCGATTTAATTTAATTTTTTGACCGAAACTAGTATAAAATTGTGTATAATATACTATGATATTTGACCGAAACTAGTATTTCAAAAAGTATCATAGAATATAATTTTCATAAAATATTTTTACATGGACTTCCATCATAGCATTCCCTCGTAACATATAGAAAGGATCTGAGAAGTTTCATAGCATTTCGAACAATCCTCGATTTAATTTAATTTTTTGACTGAAACTAGTATAAAATTGTGTATAATATACTACGAATTATGACCGAAACTAATATTTCAAAAAGTTTCATATAATATAATTTTGAGAAAATATTTTTACATGGACTTACATCATAGCATTCTCTCATAATATATAGAAATGATCTGCGAAGTTTCGTAACATTTCGAACAATCCTCGATTTAATTTCATTTTTTGACCGAAACTAATATAAAATTGTGTATAATATACTACGATTTTTGACCGAAACTAGTATTTCAAAAAGTATCATAGAATATAATTTTGAGATATTATTTTTACATGGACTTCCATCATAGAATTCCCTCGTAACATATAGAAAGGATCTGAGAAGTTTCATAGCGTTTCGAACAATCCTCGATTTAATTTAATTTTTTGACCGAAACTCGTATAAAATTGTGTATAATATACTACGAATTTGGACCGAAACTAATATTTCAAAAAGTTTCATATAATATAATTTTGAGAAAATATTTTCACATGGACTTCCATCATAGCATTCCCTCGTAACATATAGAAAGGATCTGAGAAGTTTCGTAGCATTTCGAACAATTCTCGATTTAATTTCATTTTTTGACCGAAACTAGTATAAAATTGTGTATAATATACTACGATATTTGACCGAAACTAGTATTTCAAAAAGTATTATAGAATATAATTTTGAGATATTATTTTTACATGTACTTCCATCATAGCATTCCCTCGTAACATATAGAAAGGATCTGAGAAGTTTCGTAGCATTTCGAACAATCCTCGATTTAATTTAATTTTTTGACCGAAACTAGTATAGAATTGTGTATAATATACTATGATATTTGACCGAAACTAGTATTTCAAAAAGTATCATAGAATATAATTTTCATAAAATATTTTTACATGGACTTCCATCATAGCATTCCCTCGTAACATATAGAAAGGATCTGAGAAGTTTCGTAGCATTTCGAACAATCCTCGATTTAATTTAATTTTTTGACCGAAACTAGTATAAAATTGTGTATAATATACTACGAATTATGACCGAAACTAATATTTCAAAAAGTTTCATATATTATAATTTTGAGAAAATATTTTTACATGGACTTCCATCATAGCATTCCCTCGTAACATATAGAAAGGATCTGAGAAGTTTTGTAACATTTCGAACAATCCTCGATTTAATTTCATTTTTTGACTGAAACTAGTATAAAATTCTGTATAATATACTACGATATTTGACCGAAACTAGTATTTCAAAAAGTATCATAGAATATAATTTTCAGAAAATATTTTTTACATGGATTTCCTTAATAGCATTCCCTCGTAACATATAGAAAGGATCTGAGAAGTTTCGTAGCATTTCGAACAATCCTCTATTTAATTTCATTTTTTGTAAAATTGTTTATAATATACTACGATTTTTGACCGAAACTAGTATTTCAAAAAGTTTCCTAGAATATAATTTTGAGATAATATTTTTGTATGGACTTCCATCATAGCATTCCCTCATAACATATAGAAGGGATCTAAGAAGTTTCGTAGTATTTCGAACAATCCTCGATTTAATTTCATTTTTTGACCGAAACTAGTATAAAATTGTGTATAATATACTACGATTTTTGACTGAAACTAGTATTTCAAAAAGTATCATAGAATATAATTTTGAGATATTATTTTTACATGGAATTCCATCATAGCATTCCCTTGTAACATATAGAAAGGATCTGAGGAGTTTCGTAGCATTTCGAACAATCCTCGATTTAATTTAATTTTTTGACCGAAACTATTATAAAATTGTCTATAATATACTACGAATTTTGACCGAAACTAATATTTCAAAAAGTTTCATATAATATAATTTTGAGAAAATATTTTTACATGGACTTCCATCATAGCATTCTCTCATAATATATAGAAATGATCTGCGAAGTTTCGTAACATTTCGAACAATCCTCGATTTAATTTCATTTTTTGACCGAAACTAGTATAAAAGTGTGTATAATATACTACGATTTTTGACCGAAACTAGTATTTCAAAAAGTATCATAGAATATAATTTTGAGATATTATTTTTACATGGACTTCCATCATAGAATTCCCTCGTAACATATAGAAAGGATCTGAGAAGTTTCATAGCGTTTCGAACAATCCTCGATTTAATTTAATTTTTTGACCGAAACTAGTATAAAATTGTGTATAATATACTACGAATTTTGACCAAAACTAATATTTCAAAAAGTTTCATATAATATAATTTTGAGAAAATATTTTTACATGGACTTCCATCATAGCATTCCCTCGTAACATATAGAAAGGATCTGAGAAGTTTCGTAGCATTTCGAACAATCCTCGATTTAATTTCATTTTTTGACCGAAACTAGTATAAAATTGTGTATAATATACTACGAATTTTGACCGAAACTAATATTTCAAAAAGTTTCATATAATATAATTTTGAGAAAATATTTTTACATGGACTTCCATCATAGCATTCCCTCGTAACATATAGAAAGGATCTGAGAAGTTTCGTAGCATTTCGAACAATTCTGGATTTAATTTCATTTTTTGACCGAAACTAGTATAAAATTGTGTATAATATACTACGATATTTGACCGAAACTAGTATTTCAAAAAGTATCATAGAATATAATTTTGAGATATTACTTTTACATGGACTTCCATCATAGCATTCCCTCGTAACATATAGAAAGGATCTGAGAAGTTTCGTAGCATTTTGAACAATCCTCGATTTAATTTAATTTTTTGACCGAAACTAGTATAAAATTGTCTATAATATACTACGAATTATGACCGAAACTAATATTTCAAAAATTTTCATATAATATAATTTTGAGAAAATATTTTCACATGGACTTCCATCATAGCATTCCCTCGTAACATATAGAAAGGATCTAAGAAGTTTTGTAACATTTCGAACAATCCTCGATTTAATTTCATTTTTTGACTGAAACTAGTATAAAATTATGTATAATATACTACGATATTTGACCGAAACTAGTATTTCAAAAAGTATCATAGAATATAATTTTCAGAAAATATTTTTTACATGGATTTCCATAATAGCATTCCCTCGTAACATATAGAAAGGATCTGAGAAGTTTCGTAGCATTTCGAACAATCCTCGATTTAATTTCATTTTTTGTAAAATAGTGTATAATATACTACGATTTTTGACCGAAACTAGTATTTCAAAAAGTTTCCTAGAATATAATTTTGAGATAATATTTTTGTATGGATTTCCATCATAGCATTCCCTCGTAACATATAAAAGGGATCTAAGAAGTTTCGTAGTATTTCGAACAATCCTCGATTTAATTTCATTTTTTGACCGAAACTAGTATAAAATTGTGTATAATATACTACGATTTTTGACCGAAACTAGTATTTCAAAAATTATCATAGAATATAATTTTGAGATATTATTTTTACATGGAATTCCATCATAGCATTCCCTCGTAACATATAGAAAGGATCTGAGAAGTTTCGTAGCATTTCGAACAATCCTCGATTTAATTTAATTTTTTGACCGAAACTATTATAAAATTGTGTATAATATACTACGAATTTTGACCGAAACTAATATTTCAAAAAGTTTCATATAATATAATTTTGAGAAAATATTTTTACATGGACTTCCATCATAGCATTCTCTCATAATATATAGAAATGATCTGCGAAGTTTCGTAACATTTCGAACAATCCTCGATTTAATTTCATTTTTTGACCGAAACTAGTATAAAAGTGTGTATAATATACTACGATTTTTGACCGAAACTAGTATTTCAAAAAGTATCATAGAATATAATTTTGAGATATTATTTTTACATGGACTTCCATCATAGAATTCCCTCGTAACATATAGAAAGGATCTGAGAAGTTTCATAGCGTTTCGAACAATCCTCGATTTAATTTAATTTTTTGACCGAAACTAGTATAAAATTGTGTATAATATACTACGAATTTTGACCAAAACTAATATTTCAAAAAGTTTCATATAATATAATTTTGAGAAAATATTTTTACATGGACTTCCATCATAGCATTCCCTCGTAACATATAGAAAGGATCTGAGAAGTTTCGTAGCATTTCGAACAATCCTCGATTTAATTTCATTTTTTGACCGAAACTAGTATAAAATTGTGTATAATATACTACGAATTTTGACCGAAACTAGTATTTCAAAAAGTTTCATATAATATAATTTTTCAGAAAATATTTTTTACATGGATTTCCATAATAGCATTCCCTCGTAACATATAGAAATGATCTGAGAAGTTTCGTAGCATTTCGAACAATCCTCGATTTAATTTAATTTTTTGACCGAAACTAGTATAAAATTGTGTATAATATACTACGAATTATGACCGAAACTAATATTTCAAAAAGTTTCATATAATATAATTTTGAGAAAATATTTTCACATGGACTTCCATCATAGCATTCCCTCGTAACATATAGAAAGGATCTAAGAAGTTTTGTAACATTTCGAACAATCCTCGATTTAATTTCATTTTTTGACTGAAACTAGTATAAAATTATGTATAATATACTACGATATTTGACCGAAACTAGTATTTCAAAAAGTATCATAGAATATAATTTTTCAGAATATAGTTTTTACATGGATTTCCATAATAGCATTCCCTCGTAACATATAGAAAGGATCTGAGAAGTTTCGTAGCATTTCGAACAATCCTCGATTTAATTTCATTTTTTGTAAAATAGTGTATAATATACTACGATTTTTGACCGAAACTAGTATTTCAAAAAGTTTCCTAGAATATAATTTTGAGATAATATTTTTGTATGGATTTCCATCATAGCATCCCTCGTAACATATAAAAGGGATCTAAGAAGTTTCGTAGTATTTCGAACAATCCTCGATTTAATTTCATTTTTTGACCGAAACTAGTATAAAATTGTGTATAATATACTACGATTTTTGACCGAAACTAGTATTTCAAAAAGTATCATAGAATATAATTTTGAGATATTATTTTTACATGGACTTCCATCATAGCATTCCCTCGTAACATATAGAAAGGATATGAGAAGTTTCGTAGAATTTCGAACCATCCTCGATTTAATTTAATTTTTTGACCGAAACTAGTATAAAATTGTGTATAATATACTACGAATTTTGACCGAAACTAATATTTCAAAAAGTATCATAGAATATAATTTTGAGAAAATAGTTTTACATGGACTTCCATCATAGCATTCCCTCGTAATATATAGAAATGATCTGCGAAGTTTCGTAACATTTCGAACAATCCTCGATTTAATTTCATTTTTTGACCGAAACTAGTATAAAATTGTGTATAATATACTACGATTTTTGACCGAAACTAGTATTTCAAAAAGTATCATAGAATATAATTTTGAGATATTATTTTTACATGGACTTCCATCATAGCATTCCCTCGTAACATATAGAAAGGATCTGAGAAGTTTCGTAGCATTTCGAACAATCCTCGATTTAATTTAATTTTTTGACCGAAACTAGTATAAAATTGTGTATAATATACTACGAATTATGACCGAAACTAATATTTCAAAAAGTTTCATATAATATAATTTTGAGAAAATATTTTCACATGGACTTCCATCATAGCATTCCCTCGTAACATATAGAAAGGATCTAAGAAGTTTTGTAACATTTCGAACAATCCTCGATTTAATTTCATTTTTTGACTGAAACTAGTATAAAATTATGTATAATATACTACGATATTTGACCGAAACTAGTATTTCAAAAAGTATCATAGAATATAATTTTTCAGAATATAGTTTTTACATGGATTTCCATAATAGCATTCCCTCGTAACATATAGAAAGGATCTGAGAAGTTTCGTAGCATTTCGAACAATCCTCGATTTAATTTCATTTTTTGTAAAATAGTGTATAATATACTACGATTTTTGACCGAAACTAGTATTTCAAAAAGTTTCCTAGAATATAATTTTGAGATAATATTTTTGTATGGATTTCCATCATAGCATCCCTCGTAACATATAAAAGGGATCTAAGAAGTTTCGTAGTATTTCGAACAATCCTCGATTTAATTTCATTTTTTGACCGAAACTAGTATAAAATTGTGTATAATATACTACGATTTTTGACCGAAACTAGTATTTCAAAAAGTATCATAGAATATAATTTTGAGATATTATTTTTACATGGACTTCCATCATAGCATTCCCTCGTAACATATAGAAAGGATATGAGAAGTTTCGTAGAATTTCGAACCATCCTCGATTTAATTTAATTTTTTGACCGAAACTAGTATAAAATTGTGTATAATATACTACGAATTTTGACCGAAACTAATATTTCAAAAAGTATCATAGAATATAATTTTGAGAAAATAGTTTTACATGGACTTCCATCATAGCATTCCCTCGTAATATATAGAAATGATCTGCGAAGTTTCGTAACATTTCGAACAATCCTCGATTTAATTTCATTTTTTGACCGAAACTAGTATAAAATTGTGTATAATATACTACGATTTTTGACCGAAACTAGTATTTCAAAAAGTATCATAGAATATAATTTTGAGATATTATTTTTACATGGACTTCCATCATAGCATTCCCTCGTAACATATAGAAAGGATCTGAGAAGTTTCGTAGCATTTCGAACAATCCTCGATTTAATTTAATTTTTTGACCGAAACTAGTATAAAATTGTGTATAATATACTACGAATTATGACCGAAACTAATATTTCAAAAAGTTTCATATAATATAATTTTGAGAAAATATTTTCCCATGGACTTCCATCATAGCATTCCCTCGTAACATATAGAAAGGATCTAAGAAGTTTTGTAACATTTCGAACAATCCTCGATTTAATTTCATTTTTTGACTGAAACTAGTATAAAATTATGTATAATATACTACGATATTTGACCGAAACTAGTATTTCAAAAAGTATCATAGAATATAATTTTTCAGAAAATAGTTTTTACATGGATTTCCATAATAGCATTCCCTCGTAACATATAGAAAGGATCTGAGAAGTTTCGTAGCATTTCGAACAATCCTCGATTTAATTTCATTTTTTGTAAAATAGTGTATAATATACTACGATTTTTGACCGAAACTAGTATTTCAAAAAGTTTCCTAGAATATAATTTTGAGATAATATTTTTGTATGGATTTCCATCATAGCATCCCTCGTAACATATAAAAGGGATCTAAGAAGTTTCGTAGTATTTCGAACAATCCTCGATTTAATTTCATTTTTTGACCGAAACTAGTATAAAATTGTGTATAATATACTACGATTTTTGACCGAAACTAGTATTTCAAAAAGTATCATAGAATATAATTTTGAGATATTATTTTTACATGGAATTCCATCATAGCATTCCCTCGTAACATATAGAAAGGATCTGAGAAGTTTCGTAGCATTTCGAACAATCCTCGATTTAATTTAATTTTTTGACCGAAACTATTATAAAATTGTGTATAATATACTACGAATTTTGACCGAAACTAATATTTCAAAAAGTTTCATATAATATAATTTTGAGAAAATATTTTTACATGGACTTCCATCATAGAATTCTCTCATAATATATAGAAATGATCTGCGAAGTTTCGTAACATTTCGAACAATCCTCGATTTAATTTCATTTTTTGACCGAAACTAGTATAAAATTGTGTATAATATACTACGATATTTGACCGAAACTAGTATTTCAAAAAGTATCATAGAATATAATTTTGAGATATTACTTTTACATGGACTTCCATCATAGCATTCCCTCGTAACATATAGAAAGGATCTGAGAAGTTTCGTAGCATTTCGAACAATCCTCGATTTAATTTAATTTTTTGACCGAAACTAGTATAAAATTGTGTATAATATACTACGAATTATGACCGAAACTAATATTTCAAAAAGTTTCATATAATATAATTTTGAGAAAATATTTTCACATGTACTTCCATCATAGCATTCCCTCGTAACATATAGAAAGGATCTAAGAAGTTTTGTAACATTTCGAACAATCCTCGATTTAATTTCATTTTTTGACTGAAACTAGTATAAAATTATGTATAATATACTACGATATTTGACCGAAACTAGTATTTCAAAAAGTATCATAGAATATAATTTTCAGAAAATATTTTTTACATGGATTTCCATAATAGCATTCCCTCGTAACATATAGAAAGGATCTGAGAAGTTTCGTAGCATTTCGAACAATCCTCGATTTAATTTCATTTTTTGTAAAATAGTGTATAATATACTACGATTTTTGACCGAAACTAGTATTTCAAAAAGTTTCCTAGAATATAATTTTGAGATAATATTTTTGTATGGATTTCCATCATAGCATTCCCTCGTAACATATAAAAGGGATCTAAGAAGTTTCGTAGTATTTCGAACAATCCTCGATTTAATTTCATTTTTTGACCGAAACTAGTATAAAATTGTGTATAATATACTACGATTTTTGACCGAAACTAGTATTTCAAAAATTATCATAGAATATAATTTTGAGATATTATTTTTACATGGAATTCCATCATAGCATTCCCTCGTAACATATAGAAAGGATCTGAGAAGTTTCGTAGCATTTCGAACAATCCTCGATTTAATTTAATTTTTTGACCGAAACTATTATAAAATTGTGTATAATATACTACGAATTTTGACCGAAACTAATATTTCAAAAAGTTTCATATAATATAATTTTGAGAAAATATTTTTACATGGACTTCCATCATAGCATTCTCTCATAATATATAGAAATGATCTGCGAAGTTTCGTAACATTTCGAACAATCCTCGATTTAATTTCATTTTTTGACCGAAACTAGTATAAAAGTGTGTATAATATACTACGATTTTTGACCGAAACTAGTATTTCAAAAAGTATCATAGAATATAATTTTGAGATATTATTTTTACATGGACTTCCATCATAGAATTCCCTCGTAACATATAGAAAGGATCTGAGAAGTTTCATAGCGTTTCGAACAATCCTCGATTTAATTTAATTTATTGACCGAAACTAGTATAAAATTGTGTATAATATACTACGAATTTTGACCAAAACTAATATTTCAAAAAGTTTCATATAATATAATTTTGAGAAAATATTTTTACATGGACTTCCATCATAGCATTCCCTCGTAACATATAGAAAGGATCTGAGAAGTTTCGTAGCATTTCGAACAATCCTCGATTTAATTTCATTTTTTGACCGAAACTAGTATAAAATTGTGTATAATATACTACGAATTTTGACCGAAACTAGTATTTCAAAAAGTTTCATATAATATAATTTTTCAGAAAATATTTTTTACATGGATTTCCATAATAGCATTCCCTCGTAACATATAGAAATGATCTGAGAAGTTTCGTAGCATTTCGAACAATCCTCGATTTAATTTAATTTTTTGACCGAAACTAGTATAAAATTGTGTATAATATACTACGAATTATGACCGAAACTAATATTTCAAAAAGTTTCATATAATATAATTTTGAGAAAATATTTTCACATGGACTTCCATCATAGCATTCCCTCGTAACATATAGAAAGGATCTAAGAAGTTTTGTAACATTTCGAACAATCCTCGATTTAATTTCATTTTTTGACTGAAACTAGTATAAAATTATGTATAATATACTACGATATTTGACCGAAACTAGTATTTCAAAAAGTATCATAGAATATAATTTTTCAGAATATAGTTTTTACATGGATTTCCATAATAGCATTCCCTCGTAACATATAGAAAGGATCTGAGAAGTTTCGTAGCATTTCGAACAATCCTCGATTTAATTTCATTTTTTGTAAAATAGTGTATAATATACTACGATTTTTGACCGAAACTAGTATTTCAAAAAGTTTCCTAGAATATAATTTTGAGATAATATTTTTGTATGGATTTCCATCATAGCATCCCTCGTAACATATAAAAGGGATCTAAGAAGTTTCGTAGTATTTCGAACAATCCTCGATTTAATTTCATTTTTTGACCGAAACTAGTATAAAATTGTGTATAATATACTACGATTTTTGACCGAAACTAGTATTTCAAAAAGTATCATAGAATATAATTTTGAGATATTATTTTTACATGGACTTCCATCATAGCATTCCCTCGTAACATATAGAAAGGATATGAGAAGTTTCGTAGAATTTCGAACCATCCTCGATTTAATTTAATTTTTTGACCGAAACTAGTATAAAATTGTGTATAATATACTACGAATTTTGACCGAAACTAATATTTCAAAAAGTATCATAGAATATAATTTTGAGAAAATAGTTTTACATGGACTTCCATCATAGCATTCCCTCGTAATATATAGAAATGATCTGCGAAGTTTCGTAACATTTCGAACAATCCTCGATTTAATTTCATTTTTTGACCGAAACTAGTATAAAATTGTGTATAATATACTACGATTTTTGACCGAAACTAGTATTTCAAAAAGTATCATAGAATATAATTTTGAGATATTATTTTTACATGGACTTCCATCATAGCATTCCCTCGTAACATATAGAAAGGATCTGAGAAGTTTCGTAGCATTTCGAACAATCCTCGATTTAATTTAATTTTTTGACCGAAACTAGTATAAAATTGTGTATAATATACTACGAATTATGACCGAAACTAATATTTCAAAAAGTTTCATATAATATAATTTTGAGAAAATATTTTCCCATGGACTTCCATCATAGCATTCCCTCGTAACATATAGAAAGGATCTAAGAAGTTTTGTAACATTTCGAACAATCCTCGATTTAATTTCATTTTTTGACTGAAACTAGTATAAAATTATGTATAATATACTACGATATTTGACCGAAACTAGTATTTCAAAAAGTATCATAGAATATAATTTTTCAGAAAATAGTTTTTACATGGATTTCCATAATAGCATTCCCTCGTAACATATAGAAAGGATCTGAGAAGTTTCGTAGCATTTCGAACAATCCTCGATTTAATTTCATTTTTTGTAAAATAGTGTATAATATACTACGATTTTTGACCGAAACTAGTATTTCAAAAAGTTTCCTAGAATATAATTTTGAGATAATATTTTTGTATGGATTTCCATCATAGCATCCCTCGTAACATATAAAAGGGATCTAAGAAGTTTCGTAGTATTTCGAACAATCCTCGATTTAATTTCATTTTTTGACCGAAACTAGTATAAAATTGTGTATAATATACTACGATTTTTGACCGAAACTAGTATTTCAAAAAGTATCATAGAATATAATTTTGAGATATTATTTTTACATGGAATTCCATCATAGCATTCCCTCGTAACATATAGAAAGGATCTGAGAAGTTTCGTAGCATTTCGAACAATCCTCGATTTAATTTAATTTTTTGACCGAAACTATTATAAAATTGTGTATAATATACTACGAATTTTGACCGAAACTAATATTTCAAAAAGTTTCATATAATATAATTTTGAGAAAATATTTTTACATGGACTTCCATCATAGAATTCTCTCATAATATATAGAAATGATCTGCGAAGTTTCGTAACATTTCGAACAATCCTCGATTTAATTTCATTTTTTGACCGAAACTAGTATAAAATTGTGTATAATATACTACGATATTTGACCGAAACTAGTATTTCAAAAAGTATCATAGAATATAATTTTGAGATATTACTTTTACATGGACTTCCATCATAGCATTCCCTCGTAACATATAGAAAGGATCTGAGAAGTTTCGTAGCATTTCGAACAATCCTCGATTTAATTTAATTTTTTGACCGAAACTAGTATAAAATTGTGTATAATATACTACGAATTATGACCGAAACTAATATTTCAAAAAGTTTCATATAATATAATTTTGAGAAAATATTTTCACATGTACTTCCATCATAGCATTCCCTCGTAACATATAGAAAGGATCTAAGAAGTTTTGTAACATTTCGAACAATCCTCGATTTAATTTCATTTTTTGAATGAAACTAGTATAAAATTATGTATAATATACTACGATATTTGACCGAAACTAGTATTTCAAAAAGTATCATAGAATATAATTTTTCAGAAAATATTTTTTACATGGATTTCCATAATAGCATTCCCTCGTAACATATAGAAATGATCTGAGAAGTTTCGTAGCATTTCGAACAATCCTCGATTTAATTTAATTTTTTGACCGAAACTAGTATAAAATTGTGTATAATATACTACAAATTATGACCAAAACTAATATTTCAAAAAGTTTCATATAATATAATTTTGAGAAAATATTTTCACATGGACTTCCATCATAGCATTCCCTCGTAACATATAGAAAGGATCTAAGAAGTTTTGTAACATTTCGAACAATCCTCGATTTAATTTCATTTTTTGACTGAAACTAGTATAAAATTATGTATAATATACTACGATATTTGACCGAAACTAGTATTTCAAAAAGTATCATAGAATATAATTTTTCAGAAAATAGTTTTTACATGGATTTCCATAATAGCATTCCCTCGTAACATATAGAAAGGATCTGAGAAGTTTCGTAGCATTTCTAACAATCCTCGATTTAATTTCATTTTTTGTAAAATAGTGTATAATATACTACGATTTTTGACCGAAACTAGTATTTCAAAAAGTTTCCTAGAATATAATTTTGAGATAATATTTTTGTATGGATTTCCATCATAGCATCCCTCGTAACATATAAAAGGGATCTAAGAAGTTTCGTAGTATTTCGAACAATCCTCGATTTAATTTCATTTTTTGACCGAAACTAGTATAAAATTGTGTATAATATACTACGATTTTTGACCGAAACTAGTATTTCAAAAAGTATCATAGAATATAATTTTGAGATATTATTTTTACATGGACTTCCATCATAGCATTCCCTCGTAACATATAGATAGCATCTGAGAAGTTTCGTAGCATTTTGAACAATCCTCGATTTAATTTAATTTTTTGACCGAAACTATTATAAAATTGTGTATAATATACTACGAATTTTGACCGAAACTAATATTTCAAAAAGTTTCATATAATATAATTTTGAGAAAATATTTTTACATGGATTTTCATCATAGCATTCTCTCATAATATATAGAAATGATCTGCGAAGTTTCGTAACATTTCGAACAATCCTCGATTTAATTTCATTTTTTGACCGAAACTAGTATAAAATTGTGTATAATATACTACGATTTTTGACCGAAACTAGTATTTCAAAAAGTATCATAGAATATAATTTTGAGATATTATTTTTACATGGACTTCCATCATAGCATTCCCTCGTAACATATAGAAAGGATCTGAGAAGTTTCGTAGAATTTCGAACAATCCTCGATTTAATTTAATTTTTTGACCGAAACTAGTATAAAATTGTGTATAATATACTACGAATTTTGACCGAAACTAATATTTCAAAAAGTTTCATATAATATAATTTTGAGAAAATATTTTTACATGGACTTCCATCATAGCATTCCCACGTAACATATAGAAAGGATCTGATAAGTTTCATAGCATTTCGAACAATCCTCGATTTAATTTCATTTTTTGACCGAAACTAGTATAAAATTGTGTATAATATACTACGATTTTTGACCGAAACTAGTATTTTAAAAAATATCATAAAATATAATTTTGAGAAAATATTTTTTACAAGGATTTCCATCATAGCATTTCCTCGTAACATATAGAAAGGATCTGAGCAGTTTCGTAGCATTTCAAACAATCCTCGATTTAATTTCATTTTTTGTAAAATTGTGTATAATATACTACGATTTTTGACCGAAACAAGTATTTCAAAAAGTTTCCTAGAATATAATTTTGAGATAATATTTTTACATGGACTTCCATCATAGAATTCCCTCGTAACATATAGAAGGGATCTAAGAAGTTTCGTAATATTTCGAACAATCCTAGATTTAATATCATTTTTTGACCGAAACTAGTATAAAATTGTGTATACATACTACGATTTTTGACCGAAACTAGTATTTCAAAAAGTATCATAGAATATAATTTTGAGATATTATTTTTACATGGACATCCATCATAGCATTCCCCCGTAGCATATAGAAAGGATCTGAGAAGTTTCGTAGCATTTCGAACAATCCTCGATTTAATTTCATTTTTTGTAAAATTGTGTATAATATCCTACGATTTTTGACCGAAACTAGTATTTCAAAAAGTATCATAGAATATAATTTTTAGAAAATATTTTTTACACGGATTTCCATCATAGCATTCCCTCGTAACATATAGAAAGGATCTAAGAAGTTTCGTAGCATTTCGAACAATCCTCGATTTAATTTCATTTTTTGAAAAATTGTGTATAATATACTACGATTTTTGACCGAAACAAGTATTTCAAAAAGTTTCCTAGAATATAATTTTGAGATAATATTTTTACCTGGACTTCCATCATAGCATTCCCTCATAACATATAGAAGGGATCTAAGAATTTTCGTAGTATTTCGAACAATCCTCGATTTAATTTCATTTTTTGACCGAAACTAGTATAAAATTGTGTATAATATACTACGATTTTTGACCGAAACTAGTATTTCAAAAAAAATCATAGAATATAATTTTGAGATATTATTTTTACATGGACTTCCATCATAGCATTCCCTCGTAACATATAGAAAGGAATTGAGAAGTTTCGTAGCATTTCGAACAATCCTCGATTTAATTTAATTTTTTGACCGAAACTATTATAAAATTGTGTATAATATACTACGAATTTTGACCGAAACTAATATTTCAAAAAGTTTTGTATAATATAATTTTGAGAAAATATTTTTACATGGACTTCCATCATAGCATACTCTCATAATATATAGAAATGATCTGCGAAGTTTCGTAACATTTCGAACAATCCTCGATTTAATTTCATTTTTTGACCGAAACTAGTATAAAATTGTGTATAATATACTACGATATTTGACCGAAACTAGTATTTCAAAAAGTATCATAGAATATAGTTTTGAGATATTACTTTTACATGGACTTCCATCATAGCATTCCCTCGTAACATATAGAAAGGATCTGAGAAGTTTCGTAGCATTTCGAACAATCCTCGATTTAATTTAATTTTTTGACCGAAACTAGTATAAAATTGTGTATAATATACTACGAATTATGACCGAAACTAATATTTCAAAAAGTTTCATATAATATAATTTTGAGAAAATATTTTCACATGGACTTCCATCATAGCATTCCCTCGTAACATATAGAAATGATCTGCGAAGTTTCGTAACATTTCGAACAATCCTCGATTTAATTTCATTTTTTGACTGAAACTAGTATAAAATTATGTATAATATACTACGATATTTGACCGAAACTAGTATTTCAAAAAGTATCATAGAATATAATTTTCAGAAAATAGTTTTTACATGGATTTCCATAATAGCATTTCCTCGTAACATATAGAAAGGATCTGAGAAGTTTCGTAGCATTTCGAACAATCCTCGATTTAATTTCATTTTTTGTAAAATAGTGTATAATATACTACGATTTTTGACCGAAACTAGTATTTCAAAAAGTTTCCTAGAATATAATTTTGAGATAATATTTTTTATGGATTTCCATCATAGCATTCCCTCGTAACATATAAAAGGGATCTAAGAAGTTTCGTAGTATTTCGAACAATCCTCGATTTAATTTCATTTTTTGACCGAAACTAGTATAAAATTGTGTATAATATACTACGATTTTTGACCGAAACTAGTATTTTAAAAAGTATCATAGAATATAATTTTGAGATATTATTTTTACATGGAATTCCATCATAGCATTCCCTCGTAACATATAGAAAGGATCTGAGAAGTTTCGTAGCATTTCGAACAATCCTCTATTTAATTTAATTTTTTGACCGAAACTATTATAAAATTGTGTATAATATACTACGAATTTTGACCGAAACTAATATTTCAAAAAGTTTCATATAATATAATTTTGAGAAAATATTTTTACATGGACTTCCATCATAGCATTCTCTCATAATATATAGAAATGATCTGCGAAGTTTCGTAACATTTCGAACAATCCTCGATTTAATTTCATTTTTTGACCGAAACTAGTATAAAATTGTGTATAATATACTACGATTTTTGACCGAAACTAGTATTTCAAAAAGTATCATAGAATATAATTTTGAGATATTATTTTTACATGGACTTCCATCATAGCATTCCCTCGTAACATATAGAAAGGATATGAGAGGTTTCGTAGAATTTCGAACCATCCTCGATTTAATTTAATTTTTTGACCGAAACTAGTATAAAATTGTGTATAATATACTACGAATTTTGACCGAAACTAATATTTCAAAAAGTATCATAGAATATAATTTTGAGAAAATATTTTTACATGGACTTCCATCATAGCATTCCCTCGTAATATATAGAAATGATCTGCGAAGTTTCGTAACATTTCGAACAATCCTCGATTTAATTTCATTTTTTGACCGAAACTAGTATAAAATTGTGTATAATATACTACGATTTTTGACCGAAACTAGTATTTCAAAAAGTATCATAGAATATAATTTTGAGATATTATTTTTACATGGACTTCCATCATAGCATTCCCCCGTAACATATAGAAAGGATCTGAGAAGTTTCATAGCGTTTCGAACAATCCTCGATTTAATTTAATTTTTTGACCGAAACTAGTATAAAATTGTGTATAATATACTACGAATTATGACCGAAACAAATATTTCAAAAAGTTTCATATAATATAGTTTTGAAAAAATATTTTCACATGGACTTCCATCATAGCATTACCTCCTAACATATAGAAAGGATCTGAGAAGTTTCGTAGCATTAAGAACAATTCTCGATTTAATTTCATTTTTTGACCGAAACTAGTATAAAATTGTGTATAATATACTACGATATTTGACCGAAACTAGTATTTCAAAAAGTATCATAGAATATAATTTTCAGAAAATATTTTTTACATGGTTTTCCATAATAGCATTCCCTCGTAACATATAGAAAGGATATGAGAAGTTTCGTAGCATTTCGAACAATCCAAGATTTAATTTAATTTTTTGTAAAATTGTGTATAATATAATACGATTTTTGACCGAAACTAGTATTTCAAAAAGTTTCCTAGAATATAATTTTGAGATAATATTTTTGTATGGACTTCCTTCATAGCATTCCATCGTAACATATAGAAGGGATCTAAGAAGTTTCGTAGTATTTCAAACAATCCTCGATTTAATTTCATTTTTTGACCGAAACTATTATAAAATTGTGTATAATATACTATGATTTTTGACCAAACTAGTATTTCAAAAAGTATCATAGAATATAATTTTGAGATATTATTTTTACATGGACTTCCATCATAGCATTCCCTCGTAACATATAGATAGGATCTGAGAAGTTTCGTAGCATTTCGAACAATCCTCGATTTAATTTAATTTTTTGACCGAAACTATTATAAAATTGTGTATAATATACTAAGAATTTTTACTGAAACTAATATTTCAAAAAGTTTCATATAATATAATTTTGAGAAAATATGTTTACATGGATTTTCATCATAGCATTCTCTCATAATATATAGAAATGATCTGCGAAGTTTCGTAACATATCGAACAATCCTCGATTTAATTTCATTTTTTGACCGAAACTAGTATAAAATTGTGTATAATATACTACGATTTTTGACCGAAACTAGTATTTCAAAAAGTATCATAGAATATAATTTTGAGATATTATTTTTACATGGACTTCCATCATAGCATTCCCTCGTAACATATAGAAAGGATCTGAGAAGTTTCGTAGAATTTCGAACCATCCTCGATTTAATTTAATTTTTTGACCGAAACTAGTATAAAATTGTGTATAATATACTACGAATTTTGACCGAAACTAATATTTCAAAAAGTATCATAGAATATAATTTTGAGAAAATATTTTTACATGGACTTCCATCATAGCATTCCCTCGTAACATATAGAAAGGATCTGAGAAGTTTCGTAGCATTTCGAACAATCCTCGATTTAATTTCATTTTTTGACCGAAACTAGTATAAAATTGTGTATAATATACTACGATTTTTGACCGAAACTAGTATTTCAAAAAGTATCATAGAATATAATTTTGAGATATTATTTTTACATGGACTTCCATCATAGCATTCCCCCGTAACATATAGAAAGGATCTGAGAAGTTTCATAGCGTTTCGAACAATCCTCGATTTAATTTAATTTTTTGACCGAAACTAGTATAAAATTGTGTATAATATACTACGAATTATGACCGAAACAAATATTTCAAAAAGTTTCATATAATATAGTTTTGAAAAAATATTTTCACATGGACTTCCATCATAGCATTACCTCCTAACATATAGAAAGGATCTGAGAAGTTTCGTAGCATTAAGAACAATTCTCGATTTAATTTCATTTTTTGACCGAAACTAGTATAAAATTGTGTATAATATACTACGATATTTGACCGAAACTAGTATTTCAAAAAGTATCATAGAATATAATTTTCAGAAAATATTTTTTACATGGTTTTCCATAATAGCATTCCCTCGTAACATATAGAAAGGATCTGATAAGTTTCGTAGCATTTCGAACAATCCTCGATTTAATTTTATTTTTTGTAAAATTGTGTATAATATACTACGATTTTTGACCGAAACTAGTATTTCAAAAAGTTTCCTAGAATATAATTTTGAGATAATATTTTTGTATGGACTTCCTTCATAGCATTCCATCGTAACATATAGAAGGGATCTAAGAAGTTTCGTAGTATTTCAAACAATCCTCGATTTAATTTATTTTTTTGACCGAAACTATTATAAAATTGTGTATAATATACTATGATTTTTGACCGAAACTAGTATTTCAAAAAGTATCATAGAATATAATTTTGAGATATTATTTTTACATGGACTTCCATCATAGCATTCCCTCGTAACATATAGATAGGATCTGAGAAGTTTCGTAGCATTTCGAACAATCCTCGATTTAATTTAATTTTTTGACCGAAACTATTATAAAATTGTGTATAATATACTAAGAATTTTTACTGAAACTAATATTTCAAAAAGTTTCATATAATATAATTTTGAGAAAATATGTTTACATGGATTTTCATCATAGCATTCTCTCATAATATATAGAAATGATCTGATAAGTTTCGTAGCATTTCGAACAATCCTCGATTTAATTTCATTTTTTGTAAAATTGTGTATAATATTCTACGATTTTTGACCGAAACAAGTATTTCAAAAAGTTTCCTAGAATATAATTTTGAGATAATATTTTTACATGGACTTCCATCATAGAATTCCCTCGTAACATATAGAAGGGATCTAAGAATTTCGTAATATTTCGAACAATCCTCGATTTAATATCATTTTTTGACCGAAACTAGTATAAAATTGTGTATACATACTACGATTTTTGACCGAAACTAGTATTTCAAAAAGTATCATTGAATATAATTTTGAGATATTATTTTTACAAGGACTTCCATCATAGCATTCCCTCGTAACATATAGAAAGGATCTGATAAGTTTCGTAGCATTTCGAACAATCCTCGATTTAATTTCATTTTTTGTAAAATTGTGTATAATATACTACGATTTTTGACCGAATCTAGTATTTCAAAAAGTTTCCTAGAATATAATTTTGAGATAATATTTTTGTATGGACTTCCTTCATAGCATTCCATCGTAACATATAGAAGGGATCTAAGAAGTTTCGTAGTATTTCAAACAATCCTCGATTTAATTTCATTTTTTGACCGAAACTATTATAAAATTGTGTATAATATACTATGATTTTTGACCGAAACTAGTATTTCAAAAAGTATCATAGAATATAATTTTGAGATAATATTTTTACATGGATTTCCATCATAGCATTCCCTCGTAACATATAGAAAGGATCTGATAAGTTTCGTAGCATTTCGAACAATCCTCAATTTAATTTCATTTTTTGACCGAAACTAGTATAAAATTGTGTATAATATACTACGATTTTTGACCGAAACTAGTATTTCAAAAAATATCATAGAATATAATTTTGAGAAAATATTTTTACATGGACTTCCATCATAGCATTCCCACGTAACATATAGAAAGGATCTGATAAGTTTCGTAGCATTTCGAACAATCCTCGATTTAATTTCATTTTTTGACCGAAACTAGTATAAAATTGTGTATACATACTACGATTTTTGACCGAAACTAGTATTTCAAAAAGTATCATAGAATATAATTTTGGGATATTATTTTTACATGGACTTCCATCATAGCATTCCCTCGTAACATATAGAAAGGATCTGAGAAGTTTCGTAGCATTTCGAACAATCCTCGATTTAATTTCATTTTTTGTAAAATTGTGTATAATATACTACGATTTTTGACCGAAACTAGTATTTCAAAAAGTATCATAGAATATAATTTTTAGAAAATATTTTTTACATGGATTTCCATCATAGCATTCCCTCGTAACATATAGAAAGGATCTAAGAAGTTTCGTAGCATTTCGAACAATCCTCGATTTAATTTCATTTTTTGAAAAATTGTGTATAATATACTACGATTTTTGATCGAAACTAGTATTTAAAAAAGTTTCCTAGAATATAATTTTGAGATAATATTTTTACCTGGACTTCCATCATAGCATTCCCTCATAACATATAGAAGGGATCTAAGAAGTTTCGTAGTATTTCGAACAATCCTCGATTTAATTTCATTTTTTGACCGAAACTAGTATAAAATTGTGTATAATATACTACGATTTTTGACCGAAACTAGTATTTCAAAAAAAATCATAGAATATAATTTTGAGACATTATTTTTACATGGACTTCCATCATAGCATTCCCTCGTAACATATAGAAAGGATCTGAGAAGTTTCGTAGCATTTCGAACAATCCTCGATTTAATTTAATTTTTTGACCGAAACTAGTATAAAATTGTGTATAATATACTACGAATTTATACCGAAACTAATATTTCAAAAAGTTTCATATAATATAATTTTGAGAAAATATTTTTACATGGACTTCCATCATAGCATTCCCTCGTAACATATAGAAAGGATCTGATAAGTTTCGTAGCATTTCGAACAATCCTCGATTTAATTTCATTTTTTGACCGAAACTAGTATAAAATTGTGTATAATATACTACGATTTTTGACCGAAACTAGTATTTCAAAAAATATCATAGAATATAATTTTGAGAAAATATTTTTTACATGGATTTCCATCATAGCATTCCCTCGTAACATATAGAAAGGATCTGAGAAGTTTCGTAGCATTTCAAACAATCCTCGATTTAATTTCATTTTTTGTAAAATTGTGTATAATATTCTACGATTTTTGACCGAAACAAGTATTTCAAAAAGTTTCCTAGAATATAATTTTGAGATAATATTTTTACATGGACTTCCATCATAGAATTCCCTCGTAACATATAGAAGGGATCTAAGAAGTTTCGTAATATTTCGAACAATCCTCGATTTAATATCATTTTTTGACCGAAACTAGTATAAAATTGTGTATACATACTACGATTTTTGACCGAAACTAGTATTTCAAAAAGTATCATAGAATATAATTTTGAGATATTATTTTTACATGGACTTCCATCATAGCATTCCCTCAAAACATATAGAATGGATCTGAGAAGTTTCGTAGCATTTCGAACAATCCTCGATTTAATTTCATTTTTTGTAAAATTGTGTATAATATTCTACGATTTTTGACCGAAACAAGTATTTCAAAAAGTTTCCTAGAATATAATTTTGAGATAATATTTTTACATGGACTTCCATCATAGAATTCCCTCGTAACATATAGAAGGGATCTAAGAAGTTTCGTAATATTTCGAACAATCCTCGATTTAATATCATTTTTTGACCGAAACTAGTATAAAATTGTGTATACATACTACGATTTTTGACCGAAACTAGTATTTCAAAAAGTATCATTGAATATAATTTTGAGATATTATTTTTACAAGGACTTCCATCATAGCATTCCCTCGTAACATATAGAAAGGATCTGATAAGTTTCGTAGCATTTCGAACAATCCTCGATTTAATTTCATTTTTTGTAAAATTGTGTATAATATACTACGATTTTTGACCGAAACTAGTATTTCAAAAAGTTTCCTAGAATATAATTTTGAGATAATATTTTTGTATGGAATTCCTTCATAGCATTCCATCGTAACATATAGAAGGGATCTAAGAAGTTTCGTAGTATTTCAAACAATCCTCGATTTAATTTCATTTTTTGACCGAAACTATTATAAAATTGTGTATAATATACTATGATTTTTGACCGAAACTAGTATTTCAAAAAGTATCATAGAATATAATTTTGAGATATTATTTTTACATGGACTTCCATCATAGCATTCCCTCGTAACATATAGATAGGATCTGAGAAGTTTCGTAGCATTTCGAACAATCCTCGATTTAATTTAATTTTTTGACCGAAACTATTATAAAATTGTGTATAATATACTAAGAATTTTTACTGAAACTAATATTTCAAAAAGTTTCATATAATATAATTTTGAGAAAATATGTTTACATGGATTTTCATCATAGCATTCTCTCATAATATATAGAAATGATCTGCGAAGTTTCGTAACATATCGAACAATCCTCGATTTAATTTCATTTTTTGACCGAAACTAGTATAAAATTGTGTATAATATACTACGATTTTTGACCGAAACTAGTATTTCAAAAACTATCATAGAATATAATTTTGAGATATTATTTTTACATGGACTTCCATCATAGCATTCCCTCGTAACATATAGAAAGGATCTGAGAAGTTTCGTAGAATTTCGAACCATCCTCGATTTAATTTAATTTTTTGACCGAAACTAGTATAAAATTGTGTATAATATACTACGAATTTTGACCGAAACTAATATTTCAAAAAGTATCATAGAATATAATTTTGAGAAAATATTTTTACATGGACTTCCATCATAGCATTCCCTCGTAATATATAGAAATGATCTGCGAAGTTTCGTAACATTTCGAACAATCCTCGATTTAATTTCATTTTTTGACCGAAACTAGTATAAAATTGTGTATAATATACTACGATTTTTGACCGAAATTAGTATTTCAAAAAGTATCATAGAATATAATTTTGAGATATTATTTTTACATGGACTTCCATCATAGCATTCCCTCGTAACATATAGAAAGGATCTGAGAAATTTCGTAGAATTTCGAACAATCCTCGATTTAATTTAATTTTTTGACCGAAACTAGTATAAAATTGTGTATAATATACTACGAATTTTGACCGAAACTAATATTTCAAAAAGTTTCATATAATATAATTTTGAGAAAATATTTTTACATGGACTTCCATCATAGCATTCCCACGTAACATATAGAAAGGATCTGATAAGTTTCGTAGCATTTCGAACAATCCTCGATTTAATTTCATTTTTTGACCGAAACTAGTATAAAATTGTGTATACATACTACGATTTTTGACCGAAACTAGTATTTCAAAAAGTATCATAGAATATAATTTTGGGATATTATTTTTACATGGACTTCCATCATAGCATTCCCTCGTAACATATAGAAAGGATCTGAGAAGTTTCGTAGCATTTCGAACAATCCTCGATTTAATTTCATTTTTTGTAAAATTGTGTATAATATACTACGATTTTTGACCGAAACTAGTATTTCAAAAAGTATCATAGAATATAATTTTTAGAAAATATTTTTTACATGGATTTCCATCATAGCATTCCCTCGTAACATATAGAAAGGATCTAAGAAGTTTCGTAGCATTTCGAACAATCCTCGATTTAATTTCATTTTTTGAAAAATTGTGTATAATATACTACGATTTTTGATCGAAACTAGTATTTAAAAAAGTTTCCTAGAATATAATTTTGAGATAATATTTTTACCTGGACTTCCATCATAGCATTCCCTCATAACATATAGAAGGGATCTAAGAAGTTTCGTAGTATTTCGAACAATCCTCGATTTAATTTCATTTTTTGACCGAAACTAGTATAAAATTGTGTATAATATACTACGATTTTTGACCGAAACTAGTATTTCAAAAAAAATCATAGAATATAATTTTGAGACATTATTTTTACATGGACTTCCATCATAGCATTCCCTCGTAACATATAGAAAGGATCTGAGAAGTTTCGTAGCATTTCGAACAATCCTCGATTTAATTTAATTTTTTGACCGAAACTAGTATAAAATTGTGTATAATATACTACGAATTTATACCGAAACTAATATTTCAAAAAGTTTCATATAATATAATTTTGAGAAAATATTTTTACATGGACTTCCATCATAGCATTCCCTCGTAACATATAGAAAGGATCTGATAAGTTTCGTAGCATTTCGAATAATCCTCGATTTAATTTCATTTTTTGACCGAAACTAGTATAAAATTGTGTATAATATACTACGATTTTTGACCGAAACTAGTATTTCAAAAAATATCATAGAATATAATTTTGAGAAAATATTTTTTACATGGATTTCCATCATAGCATTCCCTCGTAACATATAGAAAGGATCTGAGAAGTTTCGTAGCATTTCAAACAATCCTCGATTTAATTTCATTTTTTGTAAAATTGTGTATAATATTCTACGATTTTTGACCGAAACAAGTATTTCAAAAAGTTTCCTAGAATATAATTTTGAGATAATATTTTTACATGGACTTCCATCATAGAATTCCCTCGTAACATATAGAAGGGATCTAAGAAGTTTCGTAATATTTCGAACAATCCTCGATTTAATATCATTTTTTGACCGAAACTAGTATAAAATTGTGTATACATACTACGATTTTTGACCGAAACTAGTATTTCAAAAAGTATCATAGAATATAATTTTGAGATATTATTTTTACATGGACTTCCATCATAGCATTCCCTCATAACATATAGAATGGATCTGAGAAGTTTCGTAGCATTTCGAACAATCCTCGATTTAATTTCATTTTTTGTAAAATTGTGTATAATATTCTACGATTTTTGACCGAAACAAGTATTTCAAAAAGTTTCCTAGAATATAATTTTGAGATAATATTTTTACATGGACTTCCATCATAGAATTCCCTCGTAACATATAGAAGGGATATAAGAAGTTTCGTAATATTTCGAACAATCCTCGATTTAATATCATTTTTTGACCGAAACTAGTATAAAATTGTGTATACATACTACGATTTTTGACCGAAACTAGTATTTCAAAAAGTATCATAGAATATAATTTTGAGATATTATTTTTACATGGACTTCCATCATAGCATTCCCTCATAACATATAGAATGGATCTGAGAAGTTTCGTAGCATTTCGAACAATCCTCGATTTAATTTCATTTTTTGTAAAATTGTGTATAATATTCTACGATTTTTGACCGAAACAAGTATTTCAAAAAGTTTCCTAGAATATAATTTTGAGATAATATTTTTACATGGACTTCCATCATAGAATTCCCTCGTAACATATAGAAGGGATCTAAGAAGTTTCGTAATATTTCGAACAATCCTCGATTTAATATCATTTTTTGACCGAAACTAGTATAAAATTGTGTATACATACTACGATTTTTGACCGAAACTAGTATTTCAAAAAGTATCATTGAATATAATTTTGAGATATTATTTTTACAAGGACTTCCATCATAGCATTCCCTCGTAACATATAGAAAGGATCTGATAAGTTTCGTAGCATTTCGAACAATCCTCGATTTAATTTCATTTTTTGTAAAATTGTGTATAATATACTACGATTTTTGACCGAAACTAGTATTTCAAAAAGTATCATTGAATATAATTTTGAGATATTATTTTTACAAGGACTTCCATCATAGCATTCCCTCGTAACATATAGAAAGGATCTGATAAGTTTCGTAGCATTTCGAACAATCCTCGATTTAATTTCATTTTTTGTAAAATTGTGTATAATATACTACGATTTTTGACCGAAACTAGTATTTCAAAAAGTATCATAGAATATAATTTTTAGAAAATATTTTTTACACGGATTTCCATCATAGCATTCCCTCGTAACATATAGAAAGGATCTAAGAAGTTTCGTAGCATTTCGAACAATCCTCGATTTAATTTCATTTTTTGAAAAATTGTATATAATATACTACGATTTTTGACCGAAACTAGTATTTCAAAAAGTTTCCTAGAATATAATTTTGAGATAATATTTTTACCTGGACTTCCATCATAGCATTCCCTCATAACATATAGAAGGGATCTAAGAAGTTTCGTAGTATTTCGAACAATCCTCGATTTAATTTCATTTTTTGACCGAAACTAGTACAAAATTGTGTATAATATACTACGATTTTTGAACGAAACTAGTATTTCAAAAAAAATCATAGAATATAATTTTGAGATATTATTTTTACATGGACTTCCATCATAGCATTCCCTCGTAACATATAGAAAGGATCTGAGAAGTTTCGTAGCATTTCGAACAATCCTCGATTTAATTTAATTTTTTGACCGTAACTAGTATAAAATTGTGTATAATATACTACGAATTTATACCGAAACAAATATTTCCAAAAGTTTCATATAATATAATTTTGAGAAAATATTTTTACATGGACTTCCATCATAGTATTCCCTCGTAACATATAGAAAGGATCTGATAAGTTTCGTAGCATTTCGAACAATCCTCGATTTAATTTCATTTTTTGTAAAATTGTGTATAATATTCTACGATTTTTGACCGAAACAAGTATTTCAAAAAGTTTCCTAGAATATAATTTTGAGATAATATTTTTACATGGACTTCCATCATAGAATTCCCTCGTAACATATAGAAGGGATCTAAGAATTTCGTAATATTTCGAACAATCCTCGATTTAATATCATTTTTTGACCGAAACTAGTATAAAATTGTGTATACATACTACGATTTTTGACCGAAACTAGTATTTCAAAAAGTATCATTGAATATAATTTTGAGATATTATTTTTACAAGGACTTCCATCATAGCATTCCCTCGTAACATATAGAAAGGATCTGATAAGTTTCGTAGCATTTCGAACAATCCTCGATTTAATTTCATTTTTTGTAAAATTGTGTATAATATACTACGATTTTTGACCGAAACTAGTATTTCAAAAAGTATCATAGAATATAATTTTTAAAAAATATTTTTTACACGGATTTCCATCATAGCATTCCCTCGTAACATATAGAAAGGATCTAAGAAGTTTCGTAGCATTTCGAACAATCCTCGATTTAATTTCATTTTTTGAAAAATTGTGTATAATATTCTACGATTTTTGACCGAAACAAGTATTTCAAAAAGTTTCCTAGAATATAATTTTGAGATAATATTTTTACATGGACTTCCATCATAGAATTCCCTCGTAACATATAGAAGGGATCTAAGAAGTTTCGTAATATTTCGAACAATCCTCGATTTAATATCATTTTTTGACCGAAACTAGTATAAAATTGTGTATACATACTACGATTTTTGACCGAAACTAGTATTTCAAAAAGTATCATTGAATATAATTTTGAGATATTATTTTTACAAGGACTTCCATCATAGCATTCCCTCGTAACATATAGAAAGGATCTGATAAGTTTCGTAGCATTTCGAACAATCCTCGATTTAATTTCATTTTTTGTAAAATTGTGTATAATATACTACGATTTTTGACCGAAACTAGTATTTCAAAAAGTATCATTGAATATAATTTTGAGATATTATTTTTACAAGGACTTCCATCATAGCATTCCCTCGTAACATATAGAAAGGATCTGATAAGTTTCGTAGCATTTCGAACAATCCTCGATTTAATTTCATTTTTTGTAAAATTGTGTATAATATACTACGATTTTTGACCGAAACTAGTATTTCAAAAAGTATCATAGAATATAATTTTTAGAAAATATTTTTTACACGGATTTCCATCATAGCATTCCCTCGTAACATATAGAAAGGATCTAAGAAGTTTCGTAGCATTTCGAACAATCCTCGATTTAATTTCATTTTTTGAAAAATTGTATATAATATACTACGATTTTTGACCGAAACTAGTATTTCAAAAAGTTTCCTAGAATATAATTTTGAGATAATATTTTTACCTGGACTTCCATCATAGCATTCCCTCATAACATATAGAAGGGATCTAAGAAGTTTCGTAGTATTTCGAACAATCCTCGATTTAATTTCATTTTTTGACCGAAACTAGTACAAAATTGTGTATAATATACTACGATTTTTGAACGAAACTAGTATTTCAAAAAAAATCATAGAATATAATTTTGAGATATTATTTTTACATGGACTTCCATCATAGCATTCCCTCGTAACATATAGAAAGGATCTGAGAAGTTTCGTAGCATTTCGAACAATCCTCGATTTAATTTAATTTTTTGACCGTAACTAGTATAAAATTGTGTATAATATACTACGAATTTATACCGAAACAAATATTTCAAAAAGTTTCATATAATATAATTTTGAGAAAATATTTTTACATGGACTTCCATCATAGTATTCCCTCGTAACATATAGAAAGGATCTGATAAGTTTCGTAGCATTTCGAACAATCCTCGATTTAATTTCATTTTTTGTAAAATTGTGTATAATATTCTACGATTTTTGACCGAAACAAGTATTTCAAAAAGTTTCCTAGAATATAATTTTGAGATAATATTTTTACATGGACTTCCATCATAGAATTCCCTCGTAACATATAGAAGGGATCTAAGAATTTCGTAATATTTCGAACAATCCTCGATTTAATATCATTTTTTGACCGAAACTAGTATAAAATTGTGTATACATACTACGATTTTTGACCGAAACTAGTATTTCAAAAAGTATCATTGAATATAATTTTGAGATATTATTTTTACAAGGACTTCCATCATAGCATTCCCTCGTAACATATAGAAAGGATCTGATAAGTTTCGTAGCATTTCGAACAATCCTCGATTTAATTTCATTTTTTGTAAAATTGTGTATAATATACTACGATTTTTGACCGAAACTAGTATTTCAAAAAGTATCATAGAATATAATTTTTAAAAAATATTTTTTACACGGATTTCCATCATAGCATTCCCTCGTAACATATAGAAAGGATCTAAGAAGTTTCGTAGCATTTCGAACAATCCTCGATTTAATTTCATTTTTTGAAAAATTGTATATAATATACTACGATTTTTGACCGAAACTAGTATTTCAAAAAGTTTCCTAGAATATAATTTTGAGATAATATTTTTACCTGGACTTCCATCATAGCATTCCCTCATAACATATAGAAGGGATCTAAGAAGTTTCGTAGTATTTCGAACAATCCTCGATTTAATTTCATTTTTTGACCGAAACTAGTACAAAATTGTGTATAATATACTACGATTTTTGAACGAAACTAGTATTTCAAAAAAAATCATAGAATATAATTTTGAGATATTATTTTTACATGGACTTCCATCATAGCATTCCCTCGTAACATATAGAAAGGATCTGAGACGTTTCGTAGCATTTCGAACAAT
The DNA here is from genome assembly GCA_963966055.1 of Lathyrus aphaca. Classification (NCBI taxonomy): domain Eukaryota; kingdom Viridiplantae; phylum Streptophyta; class Magnoliopsida; order Fabales; family Fabaceae; genus Lathyrus; species Lathyrus aphaca. The sequence continues at coordinate 3,050,435 of OZ014522.1, read as the reverse complement.
CCTCGATTTAATTTAATTTTTTGACCGTAACTAGTATAAAATTGTGTATAATATACTACGAATTTATACCGAAACAAATATTTCAAAAAGTTTCATATAATATAATTTTGAGAAAATATTTTTACATGGACTTCCATCATAGTATTCCCTCGTAACATATAGAAAGGATCTGATAAGTTTCGTAGCATTTCGAACAATCCTCGATTTAATTTCATTTTTTGTAAAATTGTGTATAATATTCTACGATTTTTGACCGAAACAAGTATTTCAAAAAGTTTCCTAGAATATAATTTTGAGATAATATTTTTACATGGACTTCCATCATAGAATTCCCTCGTAACATATAGAAGGGATCTAAGAAGTTTCGTAATATTTCGAACAATCCTCGATTTAATATCATTTTTTGACCGAAACTAGTATAAAATTGTGTATACATACTACGATTTTTGACCGAAACTAGTATTTCAAAAAGTATCATAGAATATAATTTTGAGATATTATTTTTACATGGACTTCCATCATAGCATTCCCTCATAACATATAGAATGGATCTGAGAAGTTTCGTAGCATTTCGAACAATCCTCGATTTAATTTCATTTTTTGTAAAATTGTGTATAATATTCTACGATTTTTGACCGAAACAAGTATTTCAAAAAGTTTCCTAGAATATAATTTTGAGATAATATTTTTACATGGACTTCCATCATAGAATTCCCTCGTAACATATAGAAGGGATCTAAGAAGTTTCGTAATATTTCGAACAATCCTCGATTTAATATCATTTTTTGACCGAAACTAGTATAAAATTGTGTATACATACTACGATTTTAGACCGAAACTAGTATTTCAAAAAGTATCATAGAATATAATTTTGAGATATTATTTTTACATGGACTTCCATCATAGCATTCCCTCATAACATATAGAATGGATCTGAGAAGTTTCGTAGCATTTCGAACAATCCTCGATTTAATTTCATTTTTTGTAAAATTGTGTATAATATTCTACGATTTTTGACCGAAACAAGTATTTCAAAAAGTTTCCTAGAATATAATTTTGAGATAATATTTTTACATGGACTTCCATCATAGAATTCCCTCGTAACATATAGAAGGGATCTAAGAAGTTTCGTAATATTTCGAACAATCCTCGATTTAATATCATTTTTTGACCGAAACTAGTATAAAATTGTGTATACATACTACGATTTTTGACCGAAACTAGTATTTCAAAAAGTATCATTGAATATAATTTTGAGATATTATTTTTACAAGGACTTCCATCATAGCATTCCCTCGTAACATATAGAAAGGATCTGATAAGTTTCGTAGCATTTCGAACAATCCTCGATTTAATTTCATTTTTTGTAAAATTGTGTATAATATACTACGATTTTTGACCGAAACTAGTATTTCAAAAAGTATCATTGAATATAATTTTGAGATATTATTTTTACAAGGACTTCCATCATAGCATTCCCTCGTAACATATAGAAAGGATCTGATAAGTTTCGTAGCATTTCGAACAATCCTCGATTTAATTTCATTTTTTGTAAAATTGTGTATAATATACTACGATTTTTGACCGAAACTAGTATTTCAAAAAGTATCATAGAATATAATTTTTAGAAAATATTTTTTACACGGATTTCCATCATAGCATTCCCTCGTAACATATAGAAAGGATCTAAGAAGTTTCGTAGCATTTCGAACAATCCTCGATTTAATTTCATTTTTTGAAAAATTGTATATAATATACTACGATTTTTGACCGAAACTAGTATTTCAAAAAGTTTCCTAGAATATAATTTTGAGATAATATTTTTACCTGGACTTCCATCATAGCATTCCCTCATAACATATAGAAGGGATCTAAGAAGTTTCGTAGTATTTCGAACAATCCTCGATTTAATTTCATTTTTTGACCGAAACTAGTACAAAATTGTGTATAATATACTACGATTTTTGAACGAAACTAGTATTTCAAAAAAAATCATAGAATATAATTTTGAGATATTATTTTTACATGGACTTCCATCATAGCATTCCCTCGTAACATATAGAAAGGATCTGAGAAGTTTCGTAGCATTTCGAACAATCCTCGATTTAATTTAATTTTTTGACCGTAACTAGTATAAAATTGTGTATAATATACTACGAATTTATACCGAAACAAATATTTCAAAAAGTTTCATATAATATAATTTTGAGAAAATATTTTTACATGGACTTCCATCATAGTATTCCCTCGTAACATATAGAAAGGATCTGATAAGTTTCGTAGCATTTCGAACAATCCTCGATTTAATTTCATTTTTTGTAAAATTGTGTATAATATTCTACGATTTTTGACCGAAACAAGTATTTCAAAAAGTTTCCTAGAATATAATTTTGAGATAATATTTTTACATGGACTTCCATCATAGAATTCCCTCGTAACATATAGAAGGGATCTAAGAATTTCGTAATATTTTGAACAATCCTCGATTTAATATCATTTTTTGACCGAAACTAGTATAAAATTGTGTATACATACTACGATTTTTGACCGAAACTAGTATTTCAAAAAGTATCATTGAATATAATTTTGAGATATTATTTTTACAAGGACTTCCATCATAGCATTCCCTCGTAACATATAGAAAGGATCTGATAAGTTTCGTAGCATTTCGAACAATCCTCGATTTAATTTCATTTTTTGTAAAATTGTGTATAATATACTACGATTTTTGACCGAAACTAGTATTTCAAAAAGTTTCCTAGAATATAATTTTGAGATAATATTTTTGTATGGACTTCCTTCATAGCATTCCATCGTAACATATAGAAGGGATCTAAGAAGTTTCGTAGTATTTCAAACAATCCTCGATTTAATTTCATTTTTTGACCGAAACTATTATAAAATTGTGTATAATATACTATGATTTTTGACCGAAACTAGTATTTCAAAAAGTATCATAGAATATAATTTTGAGATATTATTTTTACATGGACTTCCATCATAGCATTCCCTCGTAACATATAGATAGGATCTGAGAAGTTTCGTAGCATTTCGAACAATCCTCGATTTAATTTAATTTTTTGACCGAAACTATTATAAAATTGTGTATAATATACTAAGAATTTTTACTGAAACTAATATTTCAAAAAGTTTCATATAATATAATTTTGAGAAAATATGTTTACATGGATTTTCATCATAGCATTCTCTCATAATATATAGAAATGATCTGCGAAGTTTCATAACATATCGAACAATCCTCGATTTAATTTCATTTTTTGACCGAAACTAGTATAAAATTGTGTATAATATACTACGATTTTTGACCGAAACTAGTATTTCAAAAAGTATCATAGAATATAATTTTGAGATATTATTTTTACATGGACTTCCATCATAGCATTCCCTCGTAACATATAGAAAGGATCTGAGAAGTTTCGTAGAATTTCGAAGCATCCTCGATTTAATTTAATTTTTTGACCGAAACTAGTATAAAATTGTGTATAATATACTACGAATTTTGACCGAAACTAATATTTCAAAAAGTATCATAGAATATAATTTTGAGAAAATATTTTTACATGGACTTCCATCATAGCATTCCCTCGTAATATATAGAAATGATCTGCGAAGTTTCGTAACATTTCGAACAATCCTCGATTTAATTTCATTTTTTGACCGAAACTAGTATAAAATTGTGTATAATATACTACAATTTTTGACCGAAACTAGTATTTCAAAAAGTATCATAGAATATAATTTTGAGATATTATTTTTACATGGACTTCCATCATAGCATTCCCTCGTAACATATAGAAAGGATCTGAGAAATTTCGTAGAATTTCGAACAATCCTCGATTTAATTTAATTTTTTGACCGAAACTAGTATAAAATTGTGTATAATATACTACGAATTTTGACCGAAACTAATATTTCAAAAAGTTTCATATAATATAATTTTGAGAAAATATTTTTACATGGACTTCCATCATAGCATTCCCACGTAACATATAGAAAGGATCTGATAAGTTTCGTAGCATTTCGAACAATCCTCGATTTAATTTCATTTTTTGACCGAAACTAGTATAAAATTGTGTATACATACTACGATTTTTGACCGAAACTAGTATTTCAAAAAGTATCATAGAATATAATTTTGGGATATTATTTTTACATGGACTTCCATCATAGCATTCCCTCGTAACATATAGAAAGGATCTGAGAAGTTTCGTAGCATTTCGAACAATCCTCGATTTAATTTCATTTTTTGTAAAATTGTGTATAATATACTACGATTTTTGACCGAAACTAGTATTTCAAAAAGTATCATAGATTATAATTTTTAGAAAATATTTTTTACATGGATTTCCATCATAGCATTCCCTCGTAACATATAGAAAGGATCTAAGAAGTTTCGTAGCATTTCGAACAATCCTCGATTTAATTTCATTTTTTGAAAAATTGTGTATAATATACTACGATTTTTGATCGAAACTAGTATTTAAAAAAGTTTCCTAGAATATAATTTTGAGATAATATTTTTACCTGGACTTCCATCATAGCATTCCCTCATAACATATAGAAGGGATCTAAGAAGTTTCGTAGTATTTCGAACAATCCTCGATTTAATTTCATTTTTTGACCGAAACTAGTATAAAATTGTGTATAATATACTACGATTTTTGACCGAAACTAGTATTTCAAAAAAAATCATAGAATATAATTTTGAGACATTATTTTTACATGGACTTCCATCATAGCATTCCCTCGTAACATATAGAAAGGATCTGAGAAGTTTCGTAGCATTTCGAACAATCCTCGATTTAATTTAATTTTTTGACCGAAACTAGTATAAAATTGTGTATAATATACTACGAATTTATACCGAAACTAATATTTCAAAAAGTTTCATATAATATAATTTTGAGAAAATATTTTTACATGGACTTCCATCATAGCATTCCCTCGTAACATATAGAAAGGATCTGATAAGTTTCGTAGCATTTCGAACAATCCTCGATTTAATTTCATTTTTTGACCGAAACTAGTATAAAATTGTGTATAATATACTACGATTTTTGACCGAAACTAGTATTTCAAAAAATATCATAGAATATAATTTTGAGAAAATATTTTTTACATGGATTTCCATCATAGCATTCCCTCGTAACATATAGAAAGGATCTGAGAAGTTTCGTAGCATTTCAAACAATCCTCGATTTAATTTCATTTTTTGTAAAATTGTGTATAATATTCTACGATTTTTGACCGAAACAAGTATTTCAAAAAGTTTCCTAGAATATAATTTTGAGATAATGTTTTTACATGGACTTCCATCATAGAATTCCCTCGTAACATATAGAAGGGATCTAAGAAGTTTCGTAATATTTCGAACAATCCTCGATTTAATATCATTTTTTGACCGAAACTAGTATAAAATTGTGTATACATACTACGATTTTTGACCGAAACTAGTATTTCAAAAAGTATCATAGAATATAATTTTGAGATATTATTTTTACATGGACTTCCATCATAGCATTCCCTCATAACATATAGAATGGATCTGAGAAGTTTCGTAGCATTTCGAACAATCCTCGATTTAATTTCATTTTTTGTAAAATTGTGTATAATATTCTACGATTTTTGACCGAAGCAAGTATTTCAAAAAGTTTCCTAGAATATAATTTTGAGATAATATTTTTACATGGACTTCCATCATAGAATTCCCTCGTAACATATAGAAGGGATCTAAGAAGTTTCGTAATATTTCGAACAATCCTCGATTTAATATCATTTTTTGACCGAAACTAGTATAAAATTGTGTATACATACTACGATTTTTGACCGAAACTAGTATTTCAAAAAGTATCATAGAATATAATTTTGAGATATTATTTTTACATGGACTTCCATCATAGCATTCCCTCATAACATATAGAATGGATCTGAGAAGTTTCGTAGCATTTCGAACAATCCTCGATTTAATTTCATTTTTTGTAAAATTGTGTATAATATTCTACGATTTTTGACCGAAACAAGTATTTCAAAAAGTTTCCTAGAATATAATTTTGAGATAATATTTTTACATGGACTTCCATCATAGAATTCCCTCGTAACATATAGAAGGGATCTAAGAAGTTTCGTAATATTTCGAACAATCCTCGATTTAATATCATTTTTTGACCGAAACTAGTATAAAATTGTGTATACATACTACGATTTTTGACCGAAACTAGTATTTCAAAAAGTATCATAGAATATAATTTTGAGATATTATTTTTACATGGACTTCCATCATAGCATTCCCTCGTAACATATAGAAAGGATCTGAGAAGTTTCGTAGCATTTCGAACAATCCTCGATTTAATTTCATTTTTTGTAAAATTGTGTATAATACTCTACGATTTTTGACCGAAACAAGTATTTCAAAAAGTTTCCTAGAATATAATTTTGAGATAATATTTTTACATGGACTTCCATCATAGAATTCCCTCGTAACATATAGAAGGGATCTAAGAATTTCGTAATATTTCGAACAATCCTCGATTTAATATCATTTTTTGACCGAAACTAGTATAAAATTGTGTATACATACTACGATTTTTGACCGAAACTAGTATTTCAAAAAGTATCATTGAATATAATTTTGAGATATTATTTTTACAAGGACTTCCATCATAGCATTCCCTCGTAACATATAGAAAGGATCTGATAAGTTTCGTAGCATTTCGAACAATCCTCGATTTAATTTCATTTTTTGTAAAATTGTGTATAATATACTACGATTTTTGACCGAAACTAGTATTTCAAAAAGTATCATTGAATATAATTTTGAGATATTATTTTTACAAGGACTTCCATCATAGCATTCCCTCGTAACATATAGAAAGGATCTGATAAGTTTCGTAGCATTTCGAACAATCCTCGATTTAATTTCATTTTTTGTAAAATTGTGTATAATATACTACGATTTTTGACCGAAACTAGTATTTCAAAAAGTATCATAGAATATAATTTTTAGAAAATATTTTTTACACGGATTTCCATCATAGCATTCCCTCGTAACATATAGAAAGGATCTAAGAAGTTTCGTAGCATTTCGAACAATCCTCGATTTAATTTCATTTTTTGAAAAATTGTATATAATATACTACGATTTTTGACCGAAACTAGTATTTCAAAAAGTTTCCTAGAATATAATTTTGAGATAATATTTTTACCTGGACTTCCATCATAGCATTCCCTCATAACATATAGAAGGGATCTAAGAAGTTTCGTAGTATTTCGAACAATCCTCGATTTAATTTCATTTTTTGACCGAAACTAGTACAAAATTGTGTATAATATACTACGATTTTTGAACGAAACTAGTATTTCAAAAAAAATCATAGAATATAATTTTGAGATATTATTTTTACATGGACTTCCATCATAGCATTCCCTCGTAACATATAGAAAGGATCTGAGAAGTTTCGTAGCATTTCGAACAATCCTCGATTTAATTTAATTTTTTGACCGTAACTAGTATAAAATTGTGTATAATATACTACGAATTTATACCGAAACAAATATTTCAAAAAGTTTCATATAATATAATTTTGAGAAAATATTTTTACATGGACTTCCATCATAGTATTCCCTCGTAACATATAGAAAGGATCTGATAAGTTTCGTAGCATTTCGAACAATCCTCGATTTAATTTCATTTTTTGTAAAATTGTGTATAATATTCTACGATTTTTGACCGAAACAAGTATTTCAAAAAGTTTCCTAGAATATAATTTTGAGATAATATTTTTACATGGACTTCCATCATAGAATTCCCTCGTAACATATAGAAGGGATCTAAGAATTTCGTAATATTTCGAACAATCCTCGATTTAATATCATTTTTTGACCGAAACTAGTATAAAATTGTGTATACATACTACGATTTTTGACCGAAACTAGTATTTCAAAAAGTATCATTGAATATAATTTTGAGATATTATTTTTACAAGGACTTCCATCATAGCATTCCCTCGTAACATATAGAAAGGATCTGATAAGTTTCGTAGCATTTCGAACAATCCTCGATTTAATTTCATTTTTTGTAAAATTGTGTATAATATACTACGATTTTTGACCGAAACTAGTATTTCAAAAAGTATCATAGAATATAATTTTTAGAAAATATTTTTTACACGGATTTCCATCATAGCATTCCCTCGTAACATATAGAAAGGATCTAAGAAGTTTCGTAGCATTTCGAACAATCCTCGATTTAATTTCATTTTTTGAAAAATTGTATATAATATACTACGATTTTTGACCGAAACTAGTATTTCAAAAAGTTTCCTAGAATATAATTTTGAGATAATATTTTTACCTGGACTTCCATCATAGCATTCCCTCATAACATATAGAAGGGATCTAAGAAGTTTCGTAGTATTTCGAACAATCCTCGATTTAATTTCATTTTTTGACCGAAACTAGTACAAAATTGTGTATAATATACTACGATTTTTGAACGAAACTAGTATTTCAAAAAAAATCATAGAATATAATTTTGAGATATTATTTTTAAATGGACTTCCATCATAGCATTCCCTCGTAACATATAGAAAGGATCTGAGAAGTTTCGTAGCATTTCGAACAATCCTCGATTTAATTTAATTTTTTGACCGTAACTAGTATAAAATTGTGTATAATATACTACGAATTTATACCGAAACTAATATTTCAAAAAGTTTCATATAATATAATTTTGAGAAAATATTTTTACATGGACTTCCATCATAGCATTCCCTCGTAACATATAGAAAGGATCTGATAAGTTTCGTAGCATTTCGAACAATCCTCGATTTAATTTCATTTTTTGACCGAAACTAGTATAAAATTGTGTATAATATACTACGATTTTTGACCGAAACTAGTATTTCAAAAAATATCATAGAATATAATTTTGAGAAAATATTTTTTACATGGATTTCCATCATAGCATTCCCTCGTAACATATAGAAAGGATCTGAGAAGTTTCGTATCATTTCAAACAATCCTCGATTTAATTTCATTTTTTGTAAAATTGTGTATAATATTCTACGATTTTTGACCGAAACAAGTATTTCAAAAAGTTTCCTAGAATATAATTTTGAGATAATATTTTTACGTGGACTTCCATCATAGAATTCCCTCGTAACATATAGAAGGGATCTAAGAAGTTTCGTAGTATTTCGAACAATCCTCGATTTAATTTCATTTTTTGACCGAAACTAGTACAAAATTGTGTATAATATACTACGATTTTTGAACGAAACTAGTATTTCAAAAAAAATCATAGAATATAATTTTGAGATATTATTTTTAAATGGACTTCCATCATAGCATTCCCTCGTAACATATAGAAAGGATCTGAGAAGTTTCGTAGCATTTCGAACAATCCTCGATTTAATTTAATTTTTTGACCGTAACTAGTATAAAATTGTGTATAATATACTACGAATTTATACCGAAACTAATATTTCAAAAAGTTTCATATAATATAATTTTGAGAAAATATTTTTACATGGACTTCCATCATAGCATTCCCTCGTAACATATAGAAAGGATCTGATAAGTTTCGTAGCATTTCGAACAATCCTCGATTTAATTTCATTTTTTGACCGAAACTAGTATAAAATTGTGTATAATATACTACGATTTTTGACCGAAACTAGTATTTCAAAAAATATCATAGAATATAATTTTGAGAAAATATTTTTTACATGGATTTCCATCATAGCATTCCCTCGTAACATATAGAAAGGATCTGAGAAGTTTCGTATCATTTCAAACAATCCTCGATTTAATTTCATTTTTTGTAAAATTGTGTATAATATTCTACGATTTTTGACCGAAACAAGTATTTCAAAAAGTTTCCTAGAATATAATTTTGAGATAATATTTTTACGTGGACTTCCATCATAGAATTCCCTCGTAACATATAGAAGGGATCTAAGAAGTTTCGTAGTATTTCGAACAATCCTCGATTTAATTTCATTTTTTGACCGAAACTAGTACAAAATTGTGTATAATATACTACGATTTTTGAACGAAACTAGTATTTCAAAAAAAATCATAGAATATAATTTTGAGATATTATTTTTAAATGGACTTCCATCATAGCATTCCCTCGTAACATATAGAAAGGATCTGAGAAGTTTCGTAGCATTTCGAACAATCCTCGATTTAATTTAATTTTTTGACCGTAACTAGTATAAAATTGTGTATAATATACTACGAATTTATACCGAAACTAATATTTCAAAAAGTTTCATATAATATAATTTTGAGAAAATATTTTTACATGGACTTCCATCATAGCATTCCCTCGTAACATATAGAAAGGATCTGATAAGTTTCGTAGCATTTCGAACAATCCTCGATTTAATTTCATTTTTTGACCGAAACTAGTATAAAATTGTGTATAATATACTACGATTTTTGACCGAAACTAGTATTTCAAAAAATATCATAGAATATAATTTTGAGAAAATGTTTTTTACATGGATTTCCATCATAGCATTCCCTCGTAACATATAGAAAGGATCTGAGAAGTTTCGTATCATTTCAAACAATCCTCGATTTAATTTCATTTTTTGTAAAATTGTGTATAATATTCTACGATTTTTGACCGAAACAAGTATTTCAAAAAGTTTCCTAGAATATAATTTTGAGATAATATTTTTACGTGGACTTCCATCATAGAATTCCCTCGTAACATATAGAAGGGATCTAAGAAGTTTCGTAGTATTTCGAACAATCCTCGATTTAATTTCATTTTTTGACCGAAACTAGTATAAAATTGTGTATAATATACTACGATTTTTGACCGAAACTAGTATTTCAAAAAGTATCATAGAATATAATTTTGAGATATTATTTTTACATGGACTTCCATCATAGCATTCCCTCGTAACATATAGAAAGGATCTGAGAAGTTTCGTAGCATTTCGAACAATCCTTGATTTAATTTCATTTTTTGTAAAATTGTGTATAATATACTACGATTTTTGACCGAAACTAGTATTTCGAAAAGTTTCCTAGAATATAATTTTGAGATAATATTTTTACATGGACTTCCATCATAGCATTCCCTCATAAAATATAGAAGGGATCTAAGAAGTTTCGTAGTATTTCGAACAATCCTCGATTTAATTTCATTTTTTGACCGAAACTAGTATAAAATTGTGTATAATATACTACGATTTTTGACCGAAACTAGTATTTCAAAAAGTATCATAGAATATAATTTTGAGATACTATTTTTACATGGACTTCCATCATAGCATTCCCTCGTAATATATAGAAAGGATCTGAGAAGTTTCGTAGCATTTCGAACAATCCTCGATTTAATTTCATTTTTTGTAAAATTGTGTATAATATACTACGATTTTTGACCGAAACTAGTATTTCAAAAAGTATCATAGAATATAATTTTCAGAAAATATTTTTTACATGGATTTCCATCATAGCATTCCCTCGTAACATATAGAAAGGATCTGAGAAGTTTCGTACCATTTCGAACAATCCTCGATTTAATTTCATTTTTTGTAAAATTGTGTATAATAGACTACGATTTTTGACCGAAACTAATATTTCAAAAAGTTTCATATAATATAATTTTGAGAAAATATTTTTACATGGAATTCCATCATAGCATTCTCTCATAATATATTGAAATGATCTGCGAAGTTTCGTAACATTTCGAACAATCCTCAATTTAATTTCTTTTTTTGACAGAAACTAGTATAAAATTGTGTATAATATACTACGATTTTTGACCGAAACTAGTATTTTAAAAAGTATCATAGAATATAATTTTGAGATATTATTTTTACTTTGACTTCCATCATAGCATTCCCTCGTAACATATAGAAAGGATCTGAGAAGTTTCGTAGCGTTTCGAACAATCCTCGATTTAATTTAATTTTTTAACCTAAACTAGTATAAAATTGTGTATAATATACTACGAATTTTGACGGAAACTAATATTTCAAAAAGTTTCATATAATATAATTTTGAGAAAATATTTTTACATGGACTTCCATCATAGCATTCCTTCGTTACATATAGAAAGGATCTGAGAAGTTTCATAGCATTTCGAACAATCCTCGATTTAATTTCATTTTTTGACCGAAACTAGTATAAAATTGTGTATAATATACTACGATTTTTGACCGAAACTAGTATTTCAAAAAGTTTCCTAGTGTATAATTTTGAGATAATATATTTACATGGACTTCCATCATAGCATTCCCTCGTAACATATAGAAGGGATCTAAGAAGTTTCGTAGTATTTCGAACAATCCTCGATTTAATTTCATTTTTTGACCGAAACTAGTATAAAATTGTGTATAATATACTACGATTTTTGACCGAAACTAGTATTTCAAAAAGTTTCCTAGTATATAATTTTGAGATAATATTTTTACATGGACTTCCATCATAGAATTCCCTCATAACATATAGAAGGGATCTACAAAGTTTCGTAGTATTTCGAACAATCCTCGATTTAATTTCTTTTTTTGACCGAAACTAGTATAAAATTGTGTATAATATACTACGAATTTTGACCGAAACTAATATTTCAAAAAGTTTCATATAATATAATTTTGAGAAAATATTTTTACATGGACTTCCATCATAGCATTCCCTCGTAACATATAGAAAGGATCTGATAAGTTTCGTAGCATTTCGAACAATCGTCGATTTAATTTCATTTTTTGACCGAAACTAGTATAAAATTGTGTATAATATACTACGATTTTTGACCGAAACTAGTATTTCAAAAAGTATCATAGAATTTAATTTTGAGATATTATTTTTACATGGACTTCCATCATAGCATTCCCTCGTAACATATAGAAAGGATCTGAGAAGTTTCGTACCATTTCGAACAATCCTCGATTTAATTTCATTTTTTGTAAAATTGTGTATAATAGACTACGATTTTTGACCGAAACTAATATTTCAAAAAGTTTCATATAATATAATTTTGAGAAAATATTTTTACATGGAATTCCATCATAGCATTCTCTCATAATATATTGAAATGATCTGCGAAGTTTCGTAACATTTCGAACAATCCTCAATTTAATTTCTTTTTTTGACAGAAACTAGTATAAAATTGTGTATAATATACTACGATTTTTGACCGAAACTAGTATTTTAAAAAGTATCATAGAATATAATTTTGAGATATTATTTTTACTTTGACTTCCATCATAGCATTCCCTCGTAACATATAGAAAGGATCTGAGAAGTTTCGTAGCGTTTCGAACAATCCTCGATTTAATTTAATTTTTTAACCTAAACTAGTATAAAATTGTGTATAATATACTACGAATTTTGACGGAAACTAATATTTCAAAAAGTTTCATATAATATAATTTTGAGAAAATATTTTTACATGGACTTCCATCATAGCATTCCCTCGTTACATATAGAAAGGATCTGAGAAGTTTCATAGCATTTCGAACAATCCTCGATTTAATTTCATTTTTTGACCGAAACTAGTATAAAATTGTGTATAATATACTACGATTTTTGACCGAAACTAGTATTTCAAAAAGTTTCCTAGTGTATAATTTTGAGATAATATATTTACATGGACTTCCATCATAGCATTCCCTCGTAACATATAGAAGGGATCTAAGAAGTTTCGTAGTATTTCGAACAATCCTCGATTTAATTTCATTTTTTGACCGAAACTAGTATAAAATTGTGTATAATATACTACGATTTTTGACCGAAACTAGTATTTCAAAAAGTTTCCTAGTATATAATTTTGAGATAATATTTTTACATGGACTTCCATCATAGAATTCCCTCATAACATATAGAAGGGATCTACAAAGTTTCGTAGTATTTCGAACAATCCTCGATTTAATTTCTTTTTTTGACCGAAACTAGTATAAAATTGTGTATAATATACTACGAATTTTGACCGAAACTAATATTTCAAAAAGTTTCATATAATATAATTTTGAGAAAATATTTTTACATGGACTTCCATCATAGCATTCCCTCGTAACATATAGAAAGGATCTGATAAGTTTCGTAGCATTTCGAACAATCGTCGATTTAATTTCATTTTTTGACCGAAACTAGTATAAAATTGTGTATAATATACTACGATTTTTGACCGAAACTAGTATTTCAAAAAGTATCATAGAATTTAATTTTGAGATATTATTTTTACGTGGACTTCCATCATAGCATTCCCTCGTAACATATAGAAAGGATCTGAGAAGTTTCGTACCATTTCGTACAATCCTCGATTTAATTTCATTTTTTGTAAAATTGTGTATAATAGACTACGATTTTTGACCGAAACTAATATTTCAAAAAGTTTCATATAATATAATTTTGAGAAAATATTTTTACATGGAATTCCATCATAGCATTCTCTCATAATATATTGAAATGATCTGCGAAGTTTCGTAACATTTCGAACAATCCTCAATTTAATTTCTTTTTTTGACAGAAACTAGTATAAAATTGTGTATAATATACTACGATTTTTGACCGAAACTAGTATTTTAAAAAGTATCATAGAATATAATTTTGAGATATTATTTTTACTTTGACTTCCATCATAGCATTCCCTCGTAACATATAGAAAGGATCTGAGAAGTTTCGTAGCGTTTCGAACAATCCTCGATTTAATTTAATTTTTTAACCTAAACTAGTATAAAATTGTGTATAATATACTACGAATTTTGACGGAAACTAATATTTCAAAAAGTTTCATATAATATAATTTTGAGAAAATATTTTTACATGGACTTCCATCATAGCATTCCCTCGTTACATATAGAAAGGATCTGAGAAGTTTCATAGCATTTCGAACAATCCTCGATTTAATTTCATTTTTTGACCGAAACTAGTATAAAATTGTGTATAATATACTACGATTTTTGACCGAAACTAGTATTTCAAAAAGTTTCCTAGTGTATAATTTTGAGATAATATATTTACATGGACTTCCATCATAGCATTCCCTCGTAACATATAGAAGGGATCTAAGAAGTTTCGTAGTATTTCGAACAATCCTCGATTTAATTTCATTTTTTGACCGAAACTAGTATAAAATTGTGTATAATATACTACGATTTTTGACCGAAACTAGTATTTCAAAAAGTTTCCTAGTATATAATTTTGAGATAATATTTTTACATGGACTTCCATCATAGAATTCCCTCATAACATATAGAAGGGATCTACAAAGTTTCGTAGTATTTCGAACAATCCTCGATTTAATTTCTTTTTTTGACCGAAACTAGTATAAAATTGTGTATAATATACTACGAATTTTGACCGAAACTAATATTTCAAAAAGTTTCATATAATATAATTTTGAGAAAATATTTTTACATGGACTTCCATCATAGCATTCCCTCGTAACATATAGAAAGGATCTGATAAGTTTCGTAGCATTTCGAACAATCGTCGATTTAATTTCATTTTTTGACCGAAACTAGTATAAAATTGTGTATAATATACTACGATTTTTGACCGAAACTAGTATTTCAAAAAGTATCATAGAATTTAATTTTGAGATATTATTTTTACGTGGACTTCCATCATAGCATTCCCTCGTAACATATAGAAAGGATCTGAGAAGTTTCGTACCATTTCGTACAATCCTCGATTTAATTTCATTTTTTGTAAAATTGTGTATAATAGACTACGATTTTTGACCGAAACTAATATTTCAAAAAGTTTCATATAATATAATTTTGAGAAAATATTTTTACATGGAATTCCATCATAGCATTCTCTCATAATATATTGAAATGATCTGCGAAGTTTCGTAACATTTCGAACAATCCTCAATTTAATTTCTTTTTTTGACAGAAACTAGTATAAAATTGTGTATAATATACTACGATTTTTGACCGAAACTAGTATTTTAAAAAGTATCATAGAATATAATTTTGAGATATTATTTTTACTTTGACTTCCATCATAGCATTCCCTCGTAACATATAGAAAGGATCTGAGAAGTTTCGTAGCGTTTCGAACAATCCTCGATTTAATTTAATTTTTTAACCTAAACTAGTATAAAATTGTGTATAATATACTACGAATTTTGACGGAAACTAATATTTCAAAAAGTTTCATATAATATAATTTTGAGAAAATATTGTTACATGGACTTCCATCATAGCATTCCCTCGTTACATATAGAAAGGATCTGAGAAGTTTCATAGCATTTCGAACAATCCTCGATTTAATTTCATTTTTTGACCGAAACTAGTATAAAATTGTGTATAATATACTACGATTTTTGACCGAAACTAGTATTTCAAAAAGTTTCCTAGTGTATAATTTTGAGATAATATATTTACATGGACTTCCATCATAGCATTCCCTCGTAACATATAGAAGGGATCTAAGAAGTTTCGTAGTATTTCGAACAATCCTCGATTTAATTTCATTTTTTGACCGAAACTAGTATAAAATTGTGTATAATATACTACGATTTTTGACCGAAACTAGTATTTCAAAAAGTTTCCTAGTATATAATTTTGAGATAATATTTTTACATGGACTTCCATCATAGAATTCCCTCATAACATATAGAAGGGATCTACAAAGTTTCGTAGTATTTCGAACAATCCTCGATTTAATTTCTTTTTTTGACCGAAACTAGTATAAAATTGTGTATAATATACTACGAATTTTGACCGAAACTAATATTTCAAAAAGTTTCATATAATATAATTTTGAGAAAATATTTTTACATGGACTTCCATCATAGCATTCCCTCGTAACATATAGAAAGGATCTGATAAGTTTCGTAGCATTTCGAACAATCGTCGATTTAATTTCATTTTTTGACCGAAACTAGTATAAAATTGTGTATAATATACTACGATTTTTGACCGAAACTAGTATTTCAAAAAGTATCATAGAATTTAATTTTGAGATATTATTTTTACATGGACTTCCATCATAGCATTCCCTCGTAACATATAGAAAGGATCTGAGAAGTTTCGTACCATTTCGAACAATCCTCGATTTAATTTCATTTTTTGTAAAATTGTGTATAATAGACTACGATTTTTGACCGAAACTAATATTTCAAAAAGTTTCATATAATATAATTTTGAGAAAATATTTTTACATGGAATTCCATCATAGCATTCTCTCATAATATATTGAAATGATCTGCGAAGTTTCGTAACATTTCGAACAATCCTCAATTTAATTTCTTTTTTTGACAGAAACTAGTATAAAATTGTGTATAATATACTACGATTTTTGACCGAAACTAGTATTTTAAAAAGTATCATAGAATATAATTTTGAGATATTATTTTTACTTTGACTTCCATCATAGCATTCCCTCGTAACATATAGAAAGGATCTGAGAAGTTTCGTAGCGTTTCGAACAATCCTCGATTTAATTTAATTTTTTAACCTAAACTAGTATAAAATTGTGTATAATATACTACGAATTTTGACGGAAACTAATATTTCAAAAAGTTTCATATAATATAATTTTGAGAAAATATTTTTACATGGACTTCCATCATAGCATTCCCTCGTTACATATAGAAAGGATCTGAGAAGTTTCATAGCATTTCGAACAATCCTCGATTTAATTTCATTTTTTGACCGAAACTAGTATAAAATTGTGTATAATATACTACGATTTTTGACCGAAACTAGTATTTCAAAAAGTTTCCTAGTGTATAATTTTGAGATAATATATTTACATGGACTTCCATCATAGCATTCCCTCGTAACATATAGAAGGGATCTAAGAAGTTTCGTAGTATTTCGAACAATCCTCGATTTAATTTCATTTTTTGACCGAAACTAGTATAAAATTGTGTATAATATACTACGATTTTTGACCGAAACTAGTATTTCAAAAAGTTTCCTAGTATATAATTTTGAGATAATATTTTTACATGGACTTCCATCATAGAATTCCCTCATAACATATAGAAGGGATCTACAAAGTTTCGTAGTATTTCGAACAATCCTCGATTTAATTTCTTTTTTTGACCGAAACTAGTATAAAATTGTGTATAATATACTACGAATTTTGACCGAAACTAATATTTCAAAAAGTTTCATATAATATAATTTTGAGAAAATATTTTTACATGGACTTCCATCATAGCATTCCCTCGTAACATATAGAAAGGATCTGATAAGTTTCGTAGCATTTCGAACAATCGTCGATTTAATTTCATTTTTTGACCGAAACTAGTATAAAATTGTGTATAATATACTACGATTTTTGACCGAAACTAGTATTTCAAAAAGTATCATAGAATTTAATTTTGAGATATTATTTTTACATGGACTTCCATCATAGCATTCCCTCGTAACATATAGAAAGGATCTGAGAAGTTTCGTAGCATTTCGAACAATCCTCGATTTAATTTCATTTTTTGTAAAATTATGTATAATATACTACGATTTTTGACCGAAACTACTATTTCAAAAAGTATCATAGAATATATTTTTTAGAAAATATTTTTTACATGGATTTCCATCATAGCATTCCCTCGTAACATATAGAAAGGATCTGAGAAGTTTCGTAGCGTTTCGAACAATCCTCGATTTAATTTAATTTTTTAACCTAAACTAGTATAAAATTGTGTATAATATACTACGAATTTTGACGGAAACTAATATTTCAAAAAGTTTCATATAATATAATTTTGAGAAAATATTTTTACATGGACTTCCATCATAGCATTCCCTCGTTACATATAGAAAGGATCTGAGAAGTTTCATAGCATTTCGAACAATCCTCGATTTAATTTCATTTTTTGACCGAAACTAGTATAAAATTGTGTATAATATACTACGATTTTTGACCGAAACTAGTATTTCAAAAAGTTTCCTAGTGTATAATTTTGAGATAATATATTTACATGGACTTCCATCATAGCATTCCCTCGTAACATATAGAAGGGATCTAAGAAGTTTCGTAGTATTTCGAACAATCCTCGATTTAATTTCATTTTTTGACCGAAACTAGTATAAAATTGTGTATAATATACTACGATTTTTGACCGAAACTAGTATTTCAAAAAGTTTCCTAGTATATAATTTTGAGATAATATTTTTACATGGACTTCCATCATAGAATTCCCTCATAACATATAGAAGGGATCTACAAAGTTTCGTAGTATTTCGAACAATCCTCGATTTAATTTCTTTTTTTGACCGAAACTAGTATAAAATTGTGTATAATATACTACGAATTTTGACCGAAACTAATATTTCAAAAAGTTTCATATAATATAATTTTGAGAAAATATTTTTACATGGACTTCCATCATAGCATTCCCTCGTAACATATAGAAAGGATCTGATAAGTTTCGTAGCATTTCGAACAATCGTCGATTTAATTTCATTTTTTGACCGAAACTAGTATAAAATTGTGTATAATATACTACGATTTTTGACCGAAACTAGTATTTCAAAAAGTATCATAGAATTTAATTTTGAGATATTATTTTTACATGGACTTCCATCATAGCATTCCCTCGTAACATATAGAAAGGATCTGAGAAGTTTCGTAGCATTTCGAACAATCCTCGATTTAATTTCATTTTTTGTAAAATTATGTATAATATACTACGATTTTTGACCGAAACTACTATTTCAAAAAGTATCATAGAATATATTTTTTAGAAAATATTTTTTACATGGATTTCCATCATAGCATTCCCTCGTAACATATAGAAAGGATCTGAGAAGTTTCGTAGCATTTCGAACAATCCACGATTTAATTTCATTTTTTGTAAAATTGTGTATAATATACTACGATTTTTGACCGAAACTAGTATTTCAAAAAGATTCCTAGAATATAATTTTGAGAAAATATTTTTACATGGACTTCCATCATAGCATTCTCTCATAATATATTGAAATGATCTGCGAAGTTTCGTAACATTTCGAACAATCCTCGATTTAATTTCTTTTTTTGACAGAAACTAGTATAAAATTGTGTATAATATACTACGATTTTTGACCGAAACTAGTATTTCAAAAAGTATCATAGAATATTATTTTGAGATATTATTTTTACATGGACTTCCATCATAGCATTCCCTCGTAACATATAGAAAGGATCTGAGAAGTTTCGTAGCGTTTCGAACAATCCTCGATTTAATTTCATTTTTTGACCGAAACTAGTATAAAATTGTGTATAATATACTACGATTTTTGACCGAAACTAGTATTTCAAAAAGTTTCATATAATATAATTTTGAGAAAATATTTTTACATGGACTTCCATCATAGCATTCTCTCATAATATATAGAAATGATCTGCGAAGTTTCGTAACATTTCGAACAATCCTCGATTTAATTTCAATTTTTGACCGAAACTAGTATAAAATTATGTATGATATATACTACGATTTTTGACCGAAACTAGTATTTCAAAAAGTATCATAGAATATAATTTTGAGATATTATATTTACATGGACTTCCATCATAGCATTCCCTCGTAACATATAGAAAGTATCTGAGAAGTTTCGTAGCGTTTCAAACAATCCTCGATTTAGTTTAAATTTTTAACCGAAACTAGTATAAAATTGTGTATAATATACTACGAATTTTGACCGAAACTAATATTTCAAAAAGTTTCATATAATATAATTTTGAGAAAATATTTTTACATGGACTTCCATCATAGCATTCCCTCGTAACATATAGAAAGGATCTGAGAAGTTTCGTAGCATTTCGAACAATCCTCGATTTAATTTCATTTTTTGACCGAAACTAGTATAAAATTGTGTATAATATACTACGATTTTTGACCGAAACTAGTATTTCAAAAAGTTTCCTAGAATTTAAGTTTGAGATAATATTTTTACATGGACTTCCATCATAGCATTCCCTCGTAACATATAGAAGGGATCTGAGAAGTTTCGTAGTATTTCGAACAATCCTCGATTTAATTTCATTTTCTGACCGAAACTAGTATAAAATTGTGTATTATACTACGATTTTTGACCGAATCTAGTATTTCAAATAGTTTCATAGAATATAATTTTGAGATATTATTTTTACATGGACTTCCATCATAGCATTCCCTCGTAACATATAGAAAGGATCTGAGAAGTTTCGTAGCATTTCGAACAATCCTCGATTTAATTTAATTTTTTGACCGAAACTAGTATAAAATTGTGTATAATATACTACAAATTTTGACCGAAACTAATATTTCAAAAAGTTTCATATAATATAATTTTGAGAAAATATTTTTACATGGACTTCCATCATAGCATTCCCTCGTAACATATAGAAAGGATTTGAGAAGTTTCGTAACATTTCGAACAATCCTCGATTTAATTTCATTTTTTGACCGAAATTAGTATAAAATTGTGTATAATATACTACGATTTTTGACTGAAACTAGTATTTCAAAAAGTATCATAGAATATAATTTTGAGAAAGTATTTTTAAATGGACTTCCATCATAGAATTCTCTCATAATATATAGAAATGATCTCCGATGTTTCGTAACATTTTGAACAATCCTCGATTTAATTTCATTTTTTGACCGAAACTAGTATAAAATTATGTATAATATACTACGATTTTTGACCGAAACTAGTATTTCAAAAAGTATCATAGAATATAATTTTGAGATAATATTTTTACATGGACTTCCATCATAGCATTCCCTCATAACATATAGAAAGGATCTGAGAAGTTTCGTAGCATTTCGAACAATCCTCGATTTAATTTAATTTTTTGTAAAATTGTGTATAATATACTACGATTTTTGACCGAAATTAGTATGTCAAAAAGTTTCCTAGAATATAATTTTGAGATAATATTTTTACATGGAATTCCATCATAGCATTCCCTCATAACATATAGAAGGGATCTAAGAAGTTTCGTAGTATTTCGAACAATCCTCGATTTAATTTCATTTTTTGACCGAAACTAGTATAAAATTGTGTATAATATACTACGATTTTTGACCGAAACTAGTATTTCAAAAAGTATCATAGAATATAATTTTGAGATATTATTTTTACATGGACTTCCATCATATTATTCCCTCGTAACATATAGAAAGGATCTAAGAAGTTTTGTAGCATTTCGAACAATCCTCGATTTAATTTCATTTTTTGTAAAATTGTGTATAATATACTACGATTTTTGACCGAAACTAGTATTTCAAAAAGTATCATAGAATATAATTTTCAGAAAATATTTTTTACATGGATTTCCATCATAGCATTCCCTCGTAACATATAGAAAGGATTTGAGAAGTTTCGTAGCATTTCGAACAATCCTCGATTTAATTTCATTTTTTGTAAAATTGTGTATAATATACTACGATTTTTGACCGAAACTAATATTTCAAAATGTTTCATATAATATAATTTTGAGAAAATATTTTTACATGGACTTCCATCATAGCATTTTCTCATAATATATTGAAATGATCTGCGAAGTTTCGTAACATTTCGAACAATCCTCGATTTAATTTCTTTTTTTGACAGAAACTAGTATAAAATTGTGTATAATATACTACGATTTTTGACCGAAACTAGTATTTCAAAAAGTATCATAGAATATTATTTTGAGATATTATTTTTACATGGACTTCCATCATAGCATTCCCTCGTAACATATAGAAAGGATCTGAGAAGTTTCGTAGCGTTTCGAACAATCCTCGATTTAATTTAATTTTTTAACCTAAACTAGTATAAAATTGTGTATAATATACTACGAATTTTGACCGAAACTAATATTTCAAAAAGATTCATATAATATAATTTTGAGAAAATATTTTTACATGGACTTCCATCATAGCATTCCCTCGTAACATATAGAAAGGATCTGAGAAGTTTCGTAGCATTTCGAACAATCCTCGATTTAATTTCATTTTTTGACCGAAACTAGTATAAAATTGTGTATAATATACTACGATTTTTGACCGAAACTAGTATTTCAAAAAGTTTCATATAATATAATTTTGAGAAAATATTTTTACATGGACTTCCATCATAGCATTCTCTCATAATATATAGAAATGATCTGCGAAGTTTCGTAACATTTCGAACAATCCTCGATTTAATTTCAATTTTTGACCGAAACTAGTATAAAATTATGTATGATATATACTACGATTTTTGACCGAAACTAGTATTTCAAAAAGTATCATAGAATATAATTTTGAGATATTATATTTACATGGACTTCCATCATAGCATTCCCTCGTAACATATAGAAAGTATCTGAGAAGTTTCGTAGCGTTTCAAACAATCCTCGATTTAGTTTAAATTTTTAACCGAAACTAGTATAAAATTGTGTATAATATACTACGAATTTTGACCGAAACTAATATTTCAAAAAGTTTCATATAATATAATTTTGAGAAAATATTTTTACATGGACTTCCATCATAGCATTCCCTCGTAACATATAGAAAGGATCTGAGAAGTTTCGTAGCATTTCGAACAATCCTCGATTTAATTTCATTTTTTGACCGAAACTAGTATAAAATTGTGTATAATATACTACGATTTTTGACCGAAACTAGTATTTCAAAAAGTTTCCTAGAATTTAAGTTTGAGATAATATTTTTACATGGACTTCCATCATAGCATTCCCTCGTAACATATAGAAGGGATCTGAGAAGTTTCGTAGTATTTCGAACAATCCTCGATTTAATTTCATTTTCTGACCGAAACTAGTATAAAATTGTGTATAATATACTACGATTTTTGACCGAAACTAGTATTTCAAAAAGTTTCCTAGTATATAATTTTGAGATAATATTTTTACATGGACTTCCATCATAGCATTCCCTCATAACATATAGAAGGGATCTAAGAAGTTTCGCAGTATTTCGAACAATCCTCGATTTAATTTCATTTTTTGACCGAAACTAGTATAAAATTGTGTATTATACTACGATTTTTGACCGAATCTAGTATTTCAAAAAGTTTCATAGAATATAATTTTGAGATATTATTTTTACATGGACTTCCATCATAGCATTCCCTCGTAACATATAGAAAGGATCTGAGAAGTTTCGTAGCATTTCGAACAATCCTCGATTTAATTTAATTTTTTGACCGAAACTAGTATAAAATTGTGTATAATATACTACAAATTTTGACCGAAACTAATATTTCAAAAAGTTTCATATAATATAATTTTGAGAAAATATTTTTACATGGACTTCCATCATAGCATTCCCTCGTAACATATAGAAAGGATTTGAGAAGTTTCGTAACATTTCGAACAATCCTCGATTTAATTTCATTTTTTGACCGAAATTAGTATAAAATTGTGTATAATATACTACGATTTTTGACTGAAACTAGTATTTCAAAAAGTATCATAGAATATAATTTTGAGAAAGTATTTTTAAATGGACTTCCATCATAGAATTCTCTAATAATATATAGAAATGATATCCGATGTTTCGTAACATTTTGAACAATCCTCGATTTAATTTCATTTTTTGACCGAAACTAGTATAAAATTATGTATAATATACTACGATTTTTGACCGAAACTAGTATTTCAAAAAGTATCATAGAATATAATTTTGAGATAATATTTTTACATGGACTTCCATCATAGCATTCCCTCATAACATATAGAAAGGATCTGAGAAGTTTCGTAGCATTTCGAACAATCCTCGATTTAATTTAATTTTTTGTAAAATTGTGTATAATATACTACGATTTTTGACCGAAATTAGTATTTCAAAAAGTTTCCTAGAATATAATTTTGAGATAATATTTTTACATGGACTTCCATCATAGCATTCCCTCATAACATATAGAAGGGATCTAAGAAGTTTCGTAGTATTTCGAACAATCCTCGATTTAATTTCATTTTTTGACCGAAACTAGTATAAAATTGTGTATAATATACTACGATTTTTGACCGAAACTAGTATTTCAAAAAGTATCATAGAATATAATTTTGAGATATTATTTTTACATGGACTTCCATCATATTATTCCCTCGTAACATATAGAAAGGATCTAAGAAGTTTTGTAGCATTTCAAACAATCCTCGATTTAATTTCATTTTTTGTAAAATTGTGTATAATATACTACGATTTTTGACCGAAACTAGTATTTCAAAAAGTATCATAGAATATAATTTTCAGAAAATATTTTTTACATGGATTTCCATCATAGCATTCCCTCGTAACATATAGAAAGGATCTGAGAAGTTTCGTAGCATTTCGAACAATCCTCGATTTAATTTCATTTTTTGTAAAATTGTGTATAATATACTACGATTTTTGACCGAAACTAATATTTCAAAATGTTTCATATAATATAATTTTGAGAAAATATTTTTACATGGACTTCCATCATAGCATTTTCTCATAATATATTGAAATGATCTGCGAAGTTTCGTAACATTTCGAACAATCCTCGATTTAATTTCTTTTTTTGACAGAAACTAGTATAAAATTGTGTATAATATACTACGATTTTTGACCGAAACTAGTATTTCGAAAAGTATCATAGAATATAATTTTGAGATATTATTTTTACATGGACTTCCATCATAGCATTCTCTCATAATATATAGAAATGATCTGCGAAGTTTCGTAACATTTCGAACAATCCTCGATTTAATTTCAATTTTTGACCGAAACTAGTATTTCAAAAAGTATCATAGAATATAATTTTGAGATATTATTTTTACATGGACTTCCATCATAGCATTCCCTCGTAACATATAGAAAGGATCTGAGAAGTTTCGTAGCGTTTCAAACAATCCTCGATTTAGTTTAAATATTTAACCGAAACTAGTATAAAATTGTGTATAATATACTACGAATTTTGACCGAAACTAATATTTCAAAAAGTTTCATATAATATAATTTTGAGAAAATATTTTTACATGGACTTCCATCATAGCATTCCCTCGTAACATATAGAAAGGATCTGAGAAGTTTCGTAGCATTTCGAACAATCCTCGATTTAATTTCATTTTTTGACCGAAACTAGTATAAAATTGTGTATAATATACTACGATTTTTGACCGAAACTAGTATTTCTAAAAGTTTCCTAGAATATAATTTTGAGATAATATTTTTACATGGACTTCCATCATAGCATTCCCTCGTAACATATAGAAGGGATCTGAGAAGTTTCGTAGTATTTCGAACAATCCTCGATTTAATTTCATTTTCTGACCGAAACTAGTATAAAATTGTGTATAATATACTACGATTTTTGACCGAAACTAGTATTTCAAAAAGTTTCCTAGTATATAATTTTAGATAATATTTTTACATGGACTTCCATCATAGCATTCCCTCATAACATATAGAAGGGATCTAAGAAGTTTCGCAGTATTTCCAACAATCCTCGATTTAATTTCATTTTTTGACCGAAACTAGTATAAAATTGTGTATTATACTACGATTTTTGACCGAAACTAGTATTTCAAAAAGTTTCATAGAATATAATTTTGAGATATTATTTTTACATGGACTTCCATCATAGCATTCCCTCATAACATATAGAAAGGATCTGAGAAGTTTCGTAGCATTTCGAACAATCCTCGATTTAATTTAATTTTTTGACCGAAACTAGTATAAAATTGTGTATAATATACTACAAATTTTGACCGAAACTAATATTTCAAAAAGATTCATATAATATAATTTTGAGAAAATATTTTTAAATGGACTTCCATCATAGTATTCCCTCGTAACATATAGAAAGGATCTGAGAAGTTTCGTAACATTTCGAACAATCCTCGATTTAATTTCATTTTTTGACCGAAATTAGTATAAAATTGTGTATAATATACTACAATTTTTGAATGTAACTAGTATTTCAAAAAGTATCATAGAATATAATTTTGAGAAAGTATTTTTAAATGGACTTCCATCATAGCATTCTCTCATAATATATAGAAATGATTTGCGATGTTTCGTAACATTTTGAACAATCCTCGATTTAATTTCATTTTTTGACCGAAACTAGTATAAAATTATGTATAATATACTACGATTTTTGACCGAAACTAGTATTTCAAAAAGTATCATAGAATATAATTTTGAGATAATATTTTTACATGGACTTCCATCATAGCATTCCCTCATAACATATAGAAAGGATCTGAGATGTTTCGTAGCATTTCGAACAATCCTCGATTTAATTTAATTTTTTGACCGAAACTAGTATAAAATTGTGTATAATATACTACGTATTTTGACCGAAACTAATATTTCAAAAAGTTTCATATAATATAATTTTGAGAAAATATTTTTACATGGACTTCCATCATAGCATTCCCTCGTAACATATAGAAAGGATCTGAGAAGTTTCGTAGCATTTCGAACAATCCTCGATTTAATTTCATTTTTTGACCGAAACTAGTATAAAATTGTGTATAATATACTACGATTTTTGACCGAAACTAGTATTTCAAAAAGTTTCCTAGAATATAATTTTGAGATAATATTTTTACATGGACTTCCATCATAGCATTCCCTCGTAACATATAGAAGGGATCTGAGAAGTTTCGTAGTATTTCGAACAATCCTCGATTTAATTTCATTTTCTGACCGAAACTAGTATAAAATTGTGTATAATATACTACGATTTTTTGACCGAAACTAGTATTTCAAAAAGTTTCCTAGTATATAATTTTGAGATAATATTTTTACATGGACTTCCATCATAGCATTCCCTCATAACATATAGAAGGGATCTAAGAAGTTTCGCAGTATTTCGAACAATCCTCGATTTAATTTCATTTTTTGACCGAAACTAGTATAAAATTGTGTATTATACTACGATTTTTGACCGAAACTAATATTTCAAAAAGTTTCATATAATATAATTTTGAGAAAATATTTTTACATGGACTTCCATCATAGCATTCCCTCGTAACATATAGAAAGGATCTGAGAAGTTTCGTAACATTTCGAACAATCCTCGATTTAATTTCATTTTTTGACCGAAATTAGTATAAAATTGTGTATAATATACTACGATTTTTGACTGAAACTAGTATTTCAAAAAGTATCATAGAATATAATTTTGAGAAAGTATTTTTAAATGAACTTCCATCATAGCATTCTCTCATAATATATAGAAATGATCTGCGATGTTTCGTAACATTTTGAACAATCCTCGATTTAATTTCATTTTTTGACCGAAACTAGTATAAAATTATGTATAATATACTACGATTTTTGACCGAAACTAGTATTTCAAAAAGTATCATAGAATATAATTTTGAGATAATATTTTTACATGGACTTCCATCATAGCATTACCTCATAACATATAGAAAGGATCTGAGAAGTTTCGTAGCATTTCGAACAATCCTCGATTTAATTTAATTTTTTGACCGAAACTAGTATAAAATTGTGTATAATATACTACGTATTTTGACCGAAACTAATATTTCAAAAAGTTTCATATAATATAATTTTGAGAAAATATTTTTACATGGACTTCCATCTTAGCATTCCCTCGTAACATATAGAAAGGATCTGAGAAGTTTCGTAGCATTTCGAACAATCCTCGATTTAATTTCATTTTTTGACCGAAACTAGTATAAAATTGTGTATAATATACTACGATTTTTGACCGAAACTAGTATTTCAAAAAGTTTCCTAGAATATAATTTTGAGATAATATTTTTACATGGACTTCCATCATAGCATTCCCTCGTAACATATAGAAGGGATCTGAGAAGTTTCGTAGTATTTCGAACAATCCTCGATTTAATTTCATTTTCTGACCGAAACTAGTATAAAATTGTGTATAATATACTACGATTTTTTGACCGAAACTAGTATTTCAAAAAGTTTCCTAGTATATAATTTTGAGATAATATTTTTACATGGACTTCCATCATAGCATTCCCTCATAACATATAGAAGGGATCTAAGAAGTTTCGCAGTATTTCGAACAATCCTCGATTTAATTTCATTTTTTGACCGAAACTAGTATAAAATTGTGTATTATACTACGATTTTTGACCGAAACTAGTATTTCAAAAAGTTTCATAGAATATAATTTTGAGATATTATTTTTACATGGACTTCCATCATAGCATTCCCTCGTAACATATAGAAAGGATCTGAGAAGTTTCGTAGCATTTCGAACAATCCTCGATTTAATTTAATTTTTTGACCGAAACTAGTATCAAATTGTGTATAATATACTACAAATTTTGACCGAAACTAATATTTCAAAAAGTTTCATATAATATAATTTTGAGAAAATATTTTTAAATGGACTTCCATCATAGCATTCCCTCGTAACATATAGAAAGGATCTGAGAAGTTTCGTAACATTTCGAACAATCCTCGATTTAATTTCATTTTTTGACCGAAATTAGTATAAAATTGTGTATAATATACTACAATTTTTGAATGTAACTAGTATTTCAAAAAGTATCATAGAATATAATTTTGAGAAAGTATTTTTAAATGGACTTCCATCATAGCATTCTCTCATAATATATAGAAATGATTTGCGATGTTTCGTAACATTTTGAACAATCCTCGATTTAATTTCATTTTTTGACCGAAACTAGTATAAAATTATGTATAATATACTACGATTTTTGACCGAAACTAGTATTTCAAAAAGTATCATAGAATATAATTTTGAGATAATATTTTTACATGGACTTCCATCATAGCATTCCCTCATAACATATAGAAAGGATCTGAGAAGTTTCGTAGCATTTCGAACAATCCTCGATTTAATTTAATTTTTTGACCGAAACTAGTATAAAATTGTGTATAATATACTACGTATTTTGACCGAAACTAATATTTCAAAAAGTTTCATATAATATAATTTTGAGAAAATATTTTTACATGGACTTCCATCATAGCATTCCCTCGTAACATATAGAAAGGATCTGAGAAGTTTCGTAGCATTTCGAACAATCCTCGATTTAATTTCATTTTTTGACCGAAACTAGTATAAAATTGTGTATAATATACTACGATTTTTGACCGAAACTAGTATTTCAAAAAGTTTCCTAGAATATAATTTTGAGATAATATTTTTACATGGACTTCCATCATAGCATTCCCTCGTAACATATAGAAGGGATCTGAGAAGTTTCGTAGTATTTCGAACAATCCTCGATTTAATTTCATTTTCTGACCGAAACTAGTATAAAATTGTGTATAATATACTACGATTTTTTGACCGAAACTAGTATTTCAAAAAGTTTCCTAGTATATAATTTTGAGATAATATTTTTACATGGACTTCCATCATAGCATTCCCTCATAACATATAGAAGGGATCTAAGAAGTTTCGCAGTATTTCGAACAATCCTCGATTTAATTTCATTTTTTGACCGAAACTAGTATAAAATTGTGTATTATACTACGATTTTTGACCGAAACTAATATTTCAAAAAGTTTCATATAATATAATTTTGAGAAAATATTTTTACATGGACTTCCATCATAGCATTCCCTCGTAACATATAGAAAGGATCTGAGAAGTTTCGTAACATTTCGAACAATCCTCGATTTAATTTCATTTTTTGACCGAAATTAGTATAAAATTGTGTATAATATACTACGATTTTTGACTGAAACTAGTATTTCAAAAAGTATCATAGAATATAATTTTGAGAAAGTATTTTTAAATGAACTTCCATCATAGCATTCTCTCATAATATATAGAAATGATCTGCGATGTTTCGTAACATTTTGAACAATCCTCGATTTAATTTCATTTTTTGACCGAAACTAGTATAAAATTATGTATAATATACTACGATTTTTGACCGAAACTAGTATTTCAAAAAGTATCATAGAATATAATTTTGAGATAATATTTTTACATGGACTTCCATCATAGCATTACCTCATAACATATAGAAAGGATCTGAGAAGTTTCGTAGCATTTCGAACAATCCTCGATTTAATTTAATTTTTTGACCGAAACTAGTATAAAATTGTGTATAATATACTACGTATTTTGACCGAAACTAATATTTCAAAAAGTTTCATATAATATAATTTTGAGAAAATATTTTTACATGGACTTCCATCATAGCATTCCCTCGTAACATATAGAAAGGATCTGAGAAGTTTCGTAGCATTTCGAACAATCCTCGATTTAATTTCATTTTTTGACCGAAACTAGTATAAAATTGTGTATAATATACTACGATTTTTGACCGAAACTAGTATTTCAAAAAGTTTCCTAGAATATAATTTTGAGATAATATTTTTACATGGACTTCCATCATAGCATTCCCTCGTAACATATAGAAGGGATCTGAGAAGTTTCGTAGTATTTCGAACAATCCTCGATTTAATTTCATTTTCTGACCGAAACTAGTATAAAATTGTGTATAATATACTACGATTTTTTGACCGAAACTAGTATTTCAAAAAGTTTCCTAGTATATAATTTTGAGATAATATTTTTACATGGACTTCCATCATAGCATTCCCTCATAACATATAGAAGGGATCTAAGAAGTTTCGCAGTATTTCGAACAATCCTCGATTTAATTTCATTTTTTGACCGAAACTAGTATAAAATTGTGTATTATACTACGATTTTTGACCGAAACTAGTATTTCAAAAAGTTTCATAGAATATAATTTTGAGATATTATTTTTACATGGACTTCCATCATAGCATTCCCTCGTAACATATAGAAAGGATCTGAGAAGTTTCGTACCATTTCGAACAATCCTCGATTTAATTTAATTTTTTGACCGAAACTAGTATCAAATTGTGTATAATATACTACAAATTTTGACCGAAACTAATATTTCAAAAAGTTTCATATAATATAATTTTGAGAAAATATTTTTACATGGACTTCCATCATAGCATTCCCTCGTAACATATAGAAAGGATCTGAGAAGTTTCGTAACATTTCGAACAATCCTCGATTTAATTTCATTTTTTGACCGAAATTAGTATAAAATTGTGTATAATATACTACGATTTTTGACTGAAACTAGTATTTCAAAAAGTATCATAGAATATAATTTTGAGAAAGTATTTTTAAATGAACTTCCATCATAGCATTCTCTCATAATATATAGAAATGATCTGCGATGTTTCGTAACATTTTGAACAATCCTCGATTTAATTTCATTTTTTGACCGAAACTAGTATAAAATTATGTATAATATACTACGATTTTTGACCGAAACTAGTATTTCAAAAAGTATCATAGAATATAATTTTGAGATAATATTTTTACATGGACTTCCATCATAGCATTCCCTCATAACATATAGAAAGGATCTGAGAAGTTTCGTAGCATTTCGAACAATCCTCGATTTAATTTAATTTTTTGACCGAAACTAGTATAAAATTGTGTATAATATACTACGTATTTTGACCGAAACTAATATTTCAAAAAGTTTCATATAATATAATTTTGAGAAAATATTTTTACATGGACTTCCATCATAGCATTCCCTCGTAACATATAGAAAGGATTTGAGAAGTTTCGTAACATTTCGAACAATCCTCGATTTAATTTCATTTTTTGACCGAAATTAGTATAAAATTGTGTATAATATACTACGATTTTTGACTGAAACTAGTATTTCAAAAAGTATCATAGAATATAATTTTGAGAAAGTATTTTTAAATGGACTTCCATCATAGCATTCTCTCATAATATATAGAAATGATCTCCGATGTTTCGTAACATTTTGAACAATCCTCGATTTAATTTCATTTTTTGACCGAAACTAGTATAAAATTATGTATAATATACTACGATTTTTGACCGAAACTAGTATTTCAAAAAGTATCATAGAATATAATTTTGAGATAATATTTTTACATGGACTTCCATCATAGCATTCCCTCATAACATATATAAAGGATCTGAGAAGTTTCGTAGCATTTCGAACAATCCTCGATTTAATTTAATTTTTTGTAACATTGTGTATAATATACTACGATTTTTGACCGAAATTAGTATTTCAAAAAGTTTCCTAGAATATAACTTTGAGATAATATTTTTACATGGACATCCATCATAGCATTCCCTCATAACATATAGAAGGGATCTAAGAAGTTTCGTAGTATTTCGAACAATCCTCGATTTAATTTCATTTTTTGACCGAAACTAGTATAAAATTGTGTATAATATACTACGATTTTTGACCGAAACTAGTATTTCAAAAAGTATCATAGAATATAATTTTGAGATATTATTTTTACATGGACTTCCATCATAGCATTCCCTCGTAACATATAGAAAGGATCTAAGAAGTTTTGTAGCATTTCGAACAATCCTCGATTTAATTTCATTTTTTGTAAAATTGTGTATAATATACTACGATTTTTGACCGAAACTAGTATTTCAAAAAGTATCATAGAATATAATTTTCAGAAAATATTTTTTACATGGATTTCCATCATAGCATTCCGTCGTAACATATAGAAAGGATCTGAGAAGTTTCGTAGCATTTCGAACAATCCTCGATTTAATTTCATTTTTTGTAAAATTGTGTATAATATACTACGATTTTTGACCGAAACTAATATTTCAAAATGTTTCATATAATATAATTTTGAGAAAATATTTTTACATGGACTTCCATCATAGCATTTTCTCATAATATATTGAAATGATCTGCGAAGTTTCGTAACATTTCGAACAATCCTCGATTTAATTTCTTTTTTTGACAGAAACTAGTATAAAATTGTGTATAATATACTACGATTTTTGACCGAAACTAGTATTTCAAAAAGTATCATAGAATATAATTTTGAGATATTATTTTTACATGGACTTCCATCATAGCATTCCCTCGTAACATATAGAAAGGATCTGAGAAGTTTCGTAGCGTTTCGAACAATCCTCGATTTAATTTAATTTTTTAACCTAAACTAGTATAAAATTGTGTACAATATACTACGATTTTTAACCGAAACTAGTATTTTAAAAAGTTTCATATAATATAATTTTGATAAAATATTTTTACATGGACTTCCATCATAGCATTCTCTCATAATATATAGAAATGATCTGCGAAGTTTCGTAACATTTCGAACAATCCTCGATTTAATTTCAATTTTTGACCGAAACTAGTATAAAATTATGTATGATATACTACGATTTTTGACCGAAACTAGTATTTCAAAAAGTATCATAGAATATAATTTTGAGATATTATTTTTACATGGACTTCCATCATAGCATTCCCTCGTAACATATAGAAAGGATATGAGAAGTTTCGTAGCGTTTCAAACAATCCTCGATTTAGTTTAAATTTTTAACCTAAACTAGTATAAAATTGTGTATAATATACTACGAATTTTGACCGAAACTAATATTTCAAAAAGTTTCATATAATATAATTTTGAGAAAATATTTTTACATGGACTTCCATCATAGCATTCCCTCGTAACATATAGAAAGGATCTGAGAAGTTTCGTAGCATTTCGAACAATCCTCGATTTAATTTCATTTTTTGACCGAAACTAATATAAAATTGTGTATAATATACTACGATTTTTGACCGAAACTAGTATTTCAAAAAGTTTCCTAGAATATAATTTTGAGATAATATTTTTACATGGACTTCCATCATAGCATTCCCTCGTAACATATAGAAGGGATCTGAGAAGTTTCGTAGTATTTCGAACAATCCTCGATTTAATTTCATTTTCTGACCGAAACTAGTATTAAATTGTGTATAATATACTACGATTTTTTGACCGAAACTAGTATTTCAAAAAGTTTCCTAGTATATAATTTTGAGATAATATTTTTACATGGACTTCCATCATAGCATTCCCTCATAACATATAGAAGGGATCTAAGAAGTTTCGCAGTATTTCGAACAATCCTCGATTTAATTTCATTTTTTGACCGAAACTAGTATAAAATTGTGTATTATACTACGATTTTTGACCGAAACTAGTATTTCAAAAAGTTTCATAGAATATAATTTTGAGATATTATTTTTACATGGACTTCCATCATAGCATTCCCTCGTAACATATAGAAAGGATCTGAGAAGTTTCGTAGCATTTCGAACAATCCTCGATTTAATTTAATTTTTTGACCGAAACTAGTATCAAATTGTGTATAATATACTACAAATTTTGACCGAAACTAATATTTCAAAAAGTTTCATATAATATAATTTTGAGAAAATATTTTTACATGGACTTCCATCATAGCATTCCCTCGTAACATATAGAAAGGATCTGAGAAGTTTCGTAACATTTCGAACAATCCTCGATTTAATTTCATTTTTTGACCGAAATTAGTATAAAATTGTGTATAATATACTACGATTTTTGACTGAAACTAGTATTTCAAAAAGTATCATAGAATATAATTTTGAGAAAGTATTTTTAAATGAACTTCCATCATAGCATTCTCTCATAATATATAGAAATGATCTGCGATGTTTCGTAACATTTTGAACAATCCTCGATTTAATTTCATTTTTTGACCGAAACTAGTATAAAATTATGTATAATATACTACGATTTTTGACCGAAACTAGTATTTCAAAAAGTATCATAGAATATAATTTTGAGATAATATTTTTACATGGACTTCCATCATAGCATTCCCTCATAACATATAGAAAGGATCTGAGAAGTTTCGTAGCATTTCGAACAATCCTCGATTTAATTTAATTTTTTGACCGAAACTAGTATAAAATTGTGTATAATATACTACGTATTTTGACCGAAACTAATATTTCAAAAAGTTTCATATAATATAATTTTGAGAAAATATTTTTACATGGACTTCCATCATAGCATTCCCTCGTAACATATAGAAAGGATCTGAGAAGTTTCGTAACATTTCGAACAATCCTCGATTTAATTTCATTTTTTGACCGAAATTAGTATAAAATTGTGTATAATATACTACGATTTTTGACTGAAACTAGTATTTCAAAAAGTATCATAGAATATAATTTTGAGAAAGTATTTTTAAATGAACTTCCATCATAGCATTCTCTCATAATATATAGAAATGATCTGCGATGTTTCGTAACATTTTGAACAATCCTCGATTTAATTTCATTTTTTGACCGAAACTAGTATAAAATTATGTATAATATACTACGATTTTTGACCGAAACTAGTATTTCAAAAAGTATCATAGAATATAATTTTGAGATAATATTTTTACATGGACTTCCATCATAGCATTCCCTCATAACATATAGAAAGGATCTGAGAAGTTTCGTAGCATTTCGAACAATCCTCGATTTAATTTAATTTTTTGACCGAAACTAGTATAAAATTGTGTATAATATACTACGTATTTTGACCGAAACTAATATTTCAAAAAGTTTCATATAATATAATTTTGAGAAAATATTTTTACATGGACTTCCATCATAGCATTCCCTCGTAACATATAGAAAGGATTTGAGAAGTTTCGTAACATTTCGAACAATCCTCGATTTAATTTCATTTTTTGACCGAAATTAGTATAAAATTGTGTATAATATACTACGATTTTTGACTGAAACTAGTATTTCAAAAAGTATCCTAGAATATAATTTTGAGAAAGTATTTTTAAATGGACTTCCATCATAGCATTCTCTCATAATATATAGAAATGATCTCCGATGTTTCGTAACATTTTGAACAATCCTCGATTTAATTTCATTTTTTGACCGAAACTAGTATAAAATTATGTATAATATACTACGATTTTTGACCGAAACTAGTATTTCAAAAAGTATCATAGAATATAATTTTGAGATAATATTTTTACATGGACTTCCATCATAGCATTCCCTCATAACATATAGAAAGGATCTGAGAAGTTTCGTAGCATTTCGAACAATCCTCGATTTAATTTAATTTTTTGTAACATTGTGTATAATATACTACGATTTTTGACCGAAATTAGTATTTCAAAAATTTTCCTAGAATATAACTTTGAGATAATATTTTTACATGGACTTCCATCATAGCATTCCCTCATAACATATAGAAGGGATCTAAGAAGTTTCGTAGTATTTCGAACAATCCTCGATTTAATTTCATTTTTTGACCGAAACTAGTATAAAATTGTGTATAATATACTACGATTTTTGACCGAAACTAGTATTTCAAAAAGTATCATAGAATATAATTTTGAGATATTATTTTTACATGGACTTCCATCATAGCATTCCCTCGTAACATATAGAAAGGATCTAAGAAGTTTTGTAGCATTTCGAACAATCCTCGATTTAATTTCATTTTTTGTAAAATTGTGTATAATATACTACGATTTTTGACCGAAACTAGTTTTTCAAAAAGTATCATAGAATATAATTTTCAGAAAATATTTTTTACATGGATTTCCATCATAGCATTCCCTCGTAACATATAGAAAGGATCTGAGAAGTTTCGTAGCATTTCGAACAATCCTCGATTTAATTTCATTTTTTGTAAAATTGTGTATAATATACTACGATTTTTGACCGAAACTAATATTTCAAAATGTTTCATATAATATAATTTTGAGAAAATATTTTTACATGGACTTCCATCATAGCATTTTCTCATAATATATTGAAATGATCTGCGAAGTTTCGTAACATTTCGAACAATCCTCAATTTAATTTCTTTTTTTGACAGAAACTAGTATAAAATTGTGTATAATATACTACGATTTTTGACCGAAACTAGTATTTCAAAAAGTATCATAGAATATAATTTTGAGATATTATTTTTACATGGACTTCCATCATAGCATTCCCTCGTAACATATAGAAAGGATCTGAGAAGTTTCGTAGCGTTTCGAACAATCCTCGATTTAATTTAATTTTTTAACCTAAACTAGTATAAAATTGTGTATAATATACTACGAATTTTGACCGACACTAATATTTCAAAAAGTTTCATATAATATAATTTTGAGAAAATATTTTTAAATGGACTTCCATCATAGCATTCCCTCGTAACATATAGAAAGGATCTGAGAAGTTTCGTAGCATTTCGAACAATCCTCGATTTAATTTCATTTTTTGACCGAAACTAGTATAAAATTGTGTACAATATACTACGATTTTTAACCGAAACTAGTATTTTAAAAAGTTTCATATAATATAATTTTGATAAAATATTTTTACATGGACTTCCATCATAGCATTCTCTCATAATATATAGAAATGATCTGCGAAGTTTCGTAACATTTCGAACAATCCTCGATTTAATTTCAATTTTTGACCGAAACTAGTATAAAATTATGTATGATATACTACGATTTTTGACCGAAACTAGTATTTCAAAAAGTATCATAGAATATAATTTTGAGATATTATTTTTACATGGACTTCCATCATATCATTCCCTCGTAACATATAGAAAGGATATGAGAAGTTTCGTAGCGTTTCAAACAATCCTCGATTTAGTTTAAATTTTTAACCGAAACTAGTATAAAATTGTGTATAATATACTACGAATTTTGACCGAAACTAATATTTCAAAAAGTTTCATATAATATAATTTTGAGAAAATATTTTTACATGGACTTCCATCATAGCATTCCCTCGTAACATATAGAAAGGATCTGAGAAGTTTCGTAGCATTTCGAACAATCCTCGATTTAATTTCATTTTTTGACCGAAACTAATATAAAATTGTGTATAATATACTACGATTTTTGACCGAAACTAGTATTTCAAAAAGTTTCCTAGAATATAATTTTGAGATAATATTTTTACATGGACTTCCATCATAGCATTCCCTCGTAACATATAGAAGGGATCTGAGAAGTTTCGTAGTATTTCGAACAATCCTCGATTTAATTTCATTTTCTGACCGAAACTAGTATTAAATTGTGTATAATATACTA
The DNA here is from genome assembly GCA_963966055.1 of Lathyrus aphaca. Lineage (NCBI taxonomy): Eukaryota > Viridiplantae > Streptophyta > Magnoliopsida > Fabales > Fabaceae > Lathyrus > Lathyrus aphaca. Next base: position 3,011,610 of record OZ014522.1, on the reverse strand, counting down.
CGATTTTTTGACCGAAACTAGTATTTCAAAAAGTTTCCTAGTATATAATTTTGAGATAATATTTTTACATGGACTTCCATCATAGCATTCCCTCATAACATATAGAAGGGATCTAAGAAGTTTCGCAGTATTTCGAACAATCCTCGATTTAATTTCATTTTTTGACCGAAACTATTATAAAATTGTGTATTATACTACGATTTTTGACCGAAACTAGTATTTCAAAAAGTTTCATAGAATATAATTTTGAGATATTATTTTTACATGGACTTCCATCATAGCATTCCCTCGTAACATATAGAAAGGATCTGAGAAGTTTCGTAGCATTTCGAACAATCCTCGATTTAATTTAATTTTTTGACCGAAACTAGTATCAAATTGTGTATAATATACTACAAATTTTGACCGAAACTAATATTTCAAAAAGTTTCATATAATATAATTTTGAGAAAATATTTTTACATGGACTTCCATCATAGCATTCCCTCGTAACATATAGAAAGGATCTGTGAAGTTTCGTAACATTTCGAACAATCCTCGATTTAATTTCATTTTTTGACCGAAATTAGTATAAAATTGTGTATAATATACTACGATTTTTGACTGAAACTAGTATTTCAAAAAGTATCATAGAATATAATTTTGAGAAAGTATTTTTAAATGAACTTCCATCATAGCATTCTCTCATAATATATAGAAATGATCTGCGATGTTTCGTAACATTTTGAACAATCCTCGATTTAATTTCATTTTTTGACCGAAACTAGTATAAAATTATGTATAATATACTACGATTTTTGACCGAAACTAGTATTTCAAAAAGTATCATAGAATATAATTTTGAGATAATATTTTTACATGGACTTCCATCATAGCATTCCCTCATAACATATAGAAAGGATCTGAGAAGTTTCGTAGCATTTCGAACAATCCTCGATTTAATTTAATTTTTTGACCGAAACTAGTATAAAATTGTGTATAATATACTACGTATTTTGACCGAAACTAATATTTCAAAAAGATTCATATAATATAATTTTGAGAAAATATTTTTACATGGACTTCCATCATAGCATTCCCTCGTAACATATAGAAAGGATTTGAGAAGTTTCGTAACATTTCGAACAATCCTCGATTTAATTTCATTTTTTGACCGAAATTAGTATAAAATTGTGTATAATATACTACGATTTTTGACTGAAACTAGTATTTCAAAAAGTATCATAGAATATAATTTTGAGAAAGTATTTTTAAATGGACTTCCATCATAGCATTCTCTCATAATATATAGAAATGATCTCCGATGTTTCGTAACATTTTGAACAATCCTCGATTTAATTTCATTTTTTGACCGAAACTAGTATAAAATTATGTATAATATACTACGATTTTTGACCGAAACTAGTATTTCAAAAAGTATCATAGAATATAATTTTGAGATAATATTTTTACATGGACTTCCATCATAGCATTCCCTCATAACATATAGAAAGGATCTGAGAAGTTTCGTAGCATTTCGAACAATCCTCGATTTAATTTAATTTTTTGTAACATTGTGTATAATATACTACGATTTTTGACCGAAATTAGTATTTCAAAAAGTTTCCTAGAATATAACTTTGAGATAATATTTTTACATGGACTTCCATCATAGCATTCCCTCATAACATATAGAAGGGATCTAAGAAGTTTCGTAGTATTTCGAACAATCCTCGATTTAATTTCATTTTTTGACCGAAACTAGTATAAAATTGTGTATAATATACTACGATTTTTGACCGAAACTAGTATTTCAAAAAGTATCATAGAATATAATTTTGAGATATTATTTTTACATGGACTTCCATCATAGCATTCCCTCGTAACATATAGAAAGGATCTAAGAAGTTTTGTAGCATTTCGAACAATCCTCGATTTAATTTCATTTTTTGTAAAATTGTGTATAATATACTACGATTTTTGACCGAAACTAGTATTTCAAAAAGTATCATAGAATATAATTTTCAGAAAATATTTTTTACATGGATTTCCATCATAGCATTCCCTCGTAACATATAGAAAGGATCTGAGAAGTTTCGTAGCATTTCGAACAATCCTCGATTTAATTTCATTTTTTGTAAAATTGTGTATAATATACTACGATTTTTGACCGAAACTAATATTTCAAAATGTTTCATATAATATAATTTTGAGAAAATATTTTTACATGGACTTCCATCATAGCATTTTCTCATAATATATTGAAATGATCTGCGAAGTTTCGTAACATTTCGAACAATCCTCGATTTAATTTCTTTTTTTGACAGAAACTAGTATAAAATTGTGTATAATATACTACGATTTTTGACCGAAACTAGTATTTCAAAAAGTATCATAGAATATAATTTTGAGATATTATTTTTACATGGACTTCCATCATAGCATTCCCTCGTAACATATAGAAAGGATCTGAGAAGTTTCGTAGCGTTTCGAACAATCGTCGATTTAATTTAATTTTTTAACCTAAACTAGTATAAAATTGTGTATAATATACTACGAATTTTAACCGACACTAATATTTCAAAAAGTTTCATATAATATAATTTTGAGAAAATATTTTTACATGGACTTCCATCATAGCATTCCCTCGTAACATATAGAAAGGATCTGAGAAGTTTCGTAGCATTTCGAACAATCCTCGATTTAATTTCATTTTTTGACCGAAACTAGTATAAAATTGTGTACAATATACTACGATTTTTAACCGAAACTAGTATTTTAAAAAGTTTCATATAATATAATTTTGATAAAATATTTTTACATGGACTTCCATCATAGCATTCTCTCATAATATATAGAAATGATCTGCGAAGTTTCGTAACATTTCGAACAATCCTCGATTTAATTTCAATTTTTGACTGAAACTAGTATAAAATTATGTATGATATACTACGATTTTTGACCGAAACTAGTATTTCAAAAAGTATCATAGAATATAATTTTGAGATATTATTTTTACATGGACTTCCATCATATCATTCCCTCGTAACATATAGAAAGGATATGAGAAGTTTCGTAGCGTTTCAAACAATCCTCGATTTAGTTTAAATTTTTAACCGAAACTAGTATAAAATTGTGTATAATATACTACGAATTTTGACCGAAACTAATATTTCAAAAAGTTTCATATAATATAATTTTGAGAAAATATTTTTACATGGACTTCCATCATAGCATTCCCTCGTAACATATAGAAAGGATCTGAGAAGTTTCGTAGCATTTCGAACAATCCTCGATTTAATTTCATTTTTTGACCGAAACTAGTGTAAAATTGTGTATAATATACTACGATTTTTGACCGAAACTAGTATTTCAAAAAGTTTCCTAGAATATAATTTTGAGATAATATTTTTACATGGACTTCCATCATAGCATTCCCTCGTAACATATAGAAGGGATCTGAGAAGTTTCGTAGTATTTCGAACAATCCTCGATTTAATTTCATTTTCTGACCGAAACTAGTATTAAATTGTGTATAATATACTACGATTTTTTGACCGAAACTAGTATTTCAAAAAGTTTCCTAGTATATAATTTTGAGATAATATTTTTACATGGACTTCCATCATAGCATTCCCTCATAACATATAGAAGGGATTTAAGAAGTTTCGCAGTATTTCGAACAATCCTCGATTTAATTTCATTTTTTGACCGAAACTAGTATAAAATTGTGTATTATACTACGATTTTTGACCGAAACTAGTATTTCAAAAAGTTTCATAGAATATAATTTTGAGATATTATTTTTACATGGACTTCCATCATAGCATTCCCTCGTAACATATAGAAAGGATCTGAGAAGTTTCGTAGCATTTCGAACAATCCTCGATTTAATTTAATTTTTTGACCGAAACTAGTATCAAATTGTGTATAATATACTACAAATTTTGACCGAAACTAATATTTCAAAAAGTTTCATATAATATAATTTTGAGAAAATATTTTTACATGGACTTCCATCATAGCATTCCCTCGTAACATATAGAAAGGATCTGAGAAGTTTCGTAACATTTCGAACAATCCTCGATTTAATTTCATTTTTTGACCGAAATTAGTATAAAATTGTGTATAATATACTACGATTTTTGACTGAAACTAGTATTTCAAAAAGTATCATAGAATATAATTTTGAGAAAGTATTTTTAAATGAACTTCCATCAAAGCATTCTCTCATAATATATAGAAATGATCTGCGATGTTTCGTAACATTTTGAACAATCCTCGATTTAATTTCATTTTTTGACCGAAACTAGTATAAAATTATGTATAATATACTACGATTTTTGACCGAAACTAGTATTTCAAAAAGTATCATAGAATATAATTTTGAGATAATATTTTTACATGGACTTCCATCATAGCATTCCCTCATAACATATAGAAAGGATCTGAGAAGTTTCGTAGCATTTCGAACAATCCTCGATTTAATTTAATTTTTTGACCGAAACTAGTATAAAATTGTGTATAATATACTACGTATTTTGACCGAAACTAATATTTCAAAAAGTTTCATATAATATAATTTTGAGAAAATATTTTTACATGGACTTCCATCATAGCATTCCCTCGTAACATATAGAAAGGATTTGAGAAGTTTCGTAACATTTCTAACAATCCTCGATTTAATTTCATTTTTTGACCGAAATTAGTATAAAATTGTGTATAATATACTACGATTTTTGACTGAAACTAGTATTTCAAAAAGTATCATAGAATATAATTTTGAGAAAGTATTTTTAAATGGACTTCCATCATAGCATTCTCTCATAATATATAGAAATGATCTCCGATGTTTCGTAACATTTTGAACAATCCTCGATTTAATTTCATTTTTTGACCGAAACTAGTATAAAATTATGTATAATATACTACGATTTTTGACCGAAACTAGTATTTCAAAAAGTATCATAGAATATAATTTTGAGATAATATTTTTACATGGACTTCCATCATAGCATTCCCTCATAACATATAGAAAGGATCTGAGAAGTTTCGTAGCATTTCGAACAATCCTCGATTTAATTTAATTTTTTGTAACATTGTGTATAATATACTACGATTTTTGACCGAAATTAGTATTTCAAAAAGTTTCCTAGAATATAACTTTGAGATAATATTTTTACATGGACTTCCATCATAGCATTCCCTCATAACATATAGAAGGGATCTAAGAAGTTTCGTAGTATTTCGAACAATCCTCGATTTAATTTCATTTTTTGACCGAAACTAGTATAAAATTGTGTATAATATACTACGATTTTTGACCGAAACTAGTATTTCAAAAAGTATCATAGAATATAATTTTGAGATATTATTTTTACATGGACTTCCATCATAGCATTCCCGCGTAACATATAGAAAGGATCTAAGAAGTTTTGTAGCATTTCGAACAATCCTCGATTTAATTTCATTTTTTGTAAAATTGTGTATAATATACTACGATTTTTGACCGAAACTAGTATTTCAAAAAGTATCATAGAATATAATTTTCAGAAAATATTTTTTACATGGATTTCCATCATAGCATTCCCTCGTAACATATAGAAAGGATCTGAGAAGTTTCGTAGCATTTCGAACAATCCTCAATTTAATTTCATTTTTTGTAAAATTGTGTATAATATACTACGATTTTTGACCGAAACTAATATTTCAAAATGTTTCATATAATATAATTTTGAGAAAATATTTTTACATGGACTTCCATCATAGCATTTTCTCATAATATATTGAAATGATCTGCGAAGTTTCGTAACATTTCGAACAATCCTCGATTTAATTTCTTTTTTTGACAGAAACTAGTATAAAATTGTGTATAATATACTACGATTTTTGACCGAAACTAGTATTTCAAAAAGTATCATAGAATATAATTTTGAGATATTATTTTTACATGGACTTCCATCATAGCATTCCCTCGTAACATATAGAAAGGATATGAGAAGTTTCGTAGCGTTTCAAACAATCCTCGATTTAGTTTAAATTTTTAACCGAAACTAGTATAAAATTGTGTATAATATACTACGAATTTTGACCGAAACTAATATTTCAAAAAGTTTCATATAATATAATTTTGAGAAAATATTTTTACATGGACTTCCATCATAGCATTCCCTCGTAACATATAGAAAGGATCTGAGAAGTTTCGTAGCATTTCGAACAATCCTCGATTTAATTTCATTTTTTGACCGAAACTAGTATAAAATTGTGTATAATATACTACGATTTTTGACCGAAACTAGTATTTCAAAAAGTTTCCTAGTATATAATTTTGAGATAATATTTTTACATGGACTTCCATCATAGCATTCTCTCATAATATATAGAAGGGATCTGCGAAGTTTCGTAACATTTCGAACAATCCTCGATTTAATTTCATTTTTTGACCGAAACTAGAATAAAATTGTGTATTATACTACGATTTTTGACCGAAACTAGTATTTCAAAAAGTTTCATAGAATATAATTTTGAGATATTATTTTTACATGGACTTCCATCATAGCATTCCCTCGTAACATATAGAAAGGATCTGAGAAGTTTCGTAGCATTTCGAACAATCCTCGAATTAATTTAATTTTTTAACCTAAACTAGTATAAAATTGTGTATAATATACTACGAATTTTGACCGAAACTAATATTTCAAAAAGATTCATATAATATAATTTTGAGAAAATATTTTTACATGGACTTCCATCATAGCATTCCCTCGTAACATATAGAAAGGATCTGAGAAGTTTCGTAGCATTTCGAACAATCCTCGATTTAATTTAATTTTTTGACCGAAACTAGTATAAAATTGTGTATAATATACTGCAAATTTTGACCGAAACTAATATTTCAAAAGGTTTCATATAATATAATTTTGAGAAAATATTTTAAATGGACTTCCATCATAGCATTCCCTCGTAACATATAGAAAGGATCTGAGAAGTTTCGTAACATTTCGAACAATCCTCGATTTAATTTCATTTTTTGACCGAAATTAGTATAAAATTGTGTATAATATACTACAATTTTTGACTGAAACTAGTATTTCAAAAAGTATCATAGAATATAATTTTGAGAAAGTATTTTTAAATGGACTTCCATCATAGCATTCTCTCATAATATATAGAAATGATCTCCGATGTTTCGTAACATTTTGAACAATCCTCGATTTAATTTCATTTTTTGACCGAAACTAGTATAAAATTATGTATAATATACTACGATTTTTGACCGAAACTAGTATTTCAAAAAGTATCATAGAATATAATTTTGAGATAATATTTTTACATGGACTTCCATCATAGCATTCCCTCATAACATATAGAAAGGATCTGAGAAGTTTCGTAGCATTTCGAACAATCCTCGATTTAATTTAATTTTTTGACCGAAACTAGTATAAAATTGTGTATAATATACTACGTATTTTGACCGAAACTAATATTTCAAAAAGTTTCATATAATATAATTTTGAGAAAATATTTTTACATGGACTTCCATCATAGCATTCCCTCGTAACATATAGAAAGGATTTGAGAAGTTTCGTAACATTTCGAACAATCCTCGATTTAATTTCATTTTTTGACCGAAATTAGTATAAAATTGTGTATAATATACTACGATTTTTGACTGAAACTAGTATTTCAAAAAGTATCATAGAATATAATTTTGAGAAAGTATTTTTAAATGGACTTCCATCATAGCATTCTCTCATAATATATAGAAATGATCTCCGATGTTTCGTAACATTTTGAACAATCCTCGATTTAATTTCATTTTTTGACCGAAACTAGTATAAAATTATGTATAATATACTACGATTTTTGACCGAAACTAGTATTTCAAAAAGTATCATAGAATATAATTTTGAGATAATATTTTTACATGGACTTCCATCATAGCATTCCCTCATAACATATAGAAAGGATCTGAGAAGTTTCGTAGCATTTCGAACAATCCTCGATTTAATTTAATTTTTTGTAACATTGTGTATAATATACTACGATTTTTGACCGAAATTAGTATTTCAAAAAGTTTCCTAGAATATAATTTTGAGATAATATTTTTACATGGACTTCCATCATAGCATTCCCTCATAACATATAGAAGGGATCTAAGAAGTTTCGTAGTATTTCAAACAATCCTCGATTTAATTTCATTTTTTGACCGAAACTAGTATAAAATTGTGTATAATATACTACGATTTTTGACCGAAACTAGTATTTCAAAAAGTATCATAGAATATAATTTTGAGATATTATTTTTACATGGACTTCCATCATAGCATTCCCTCGTAACATATAGAAAGGATCTAAGAAGTTTTGTAGCATTTCGAACAATCCTCGATTTAATTTCATTTTTTGTAAAATTGTGTATAATATACTACGATTTTTGACCGAAACTAGTATTTCAAAAAGTATCATAGAATATAATTTTCAGAAAATATTTTTTACATGGATTTCCATCATAGCATTCCCTCGTAACATATAGAAAGGATCTGAGAAGTTTCGTAGCATTTCGAACAATCCTCGATTTAATTTCATTTTTTGTAAAATTGTGTATAATATACTACGATTTTTGACCGAAACTAATATTTCAAAATGTTTCATATAATATAATTTTGAGAAAATATTTTTACATGGACTTCCATCATAGCATTTTCTCATAATATATTGAAATGATCTGCGAAGTTTCGTAACATTTCGAACAATCCTCGATTTAATTTCTTTTTTTGACAGAAACTAGTATAAAATTGTGTATAATATACTACGATTTTTGACCGAAACTAGTATTTCAAAAAGTATCATAGAATATAATTTTGAGATATTATTTTTACATGGACTTCCATCATAGCATTCCCTCGTAACATATAGAAAGGATATGAGAAGTTTCGTAGCGTTTCAAACAATCCTCGATTTAGTTTAAATTTTTAACCGAAACTAGTATAAAATTGTGTATAATATACTACGAATTTTGACCGAAACTAATATTTCAAAAAGTTTCATATAATATAATTTTGAGAAAATATTTTTACATGGACTTCCATCATAGCATTCCCTCGTAACATATAGAAAGGATCTGAGAAGTTTCGTAGCATTTCGAACAATCCTCGATTTAATTTCATTTTTTGACCGAAACTAGTATAAAATTGTGTATAATATACTACGATTTTTGACCGAAACTAGTATTTCAAAAAGTTTCCTAGTATATAATTTTGAGATAATATTTTTACATGGACTTCCATCATAGCATTCTCTCATAATATATAGAAGGGATCTGCGAAGTTTCGTAACATTTCGAACAATCCTCGATTTAATTTCATTTTTTGACCGAAACTAGAATAAAATTGTGTATTATACTACGATTTTTGACCGAAACTAGTATTTCAAAAAGTTTCATAGAATATAATTTTGAGATATTATTTTTACATGGACTTCCATCATAGCATTCCCTCGTAACATATAGAAAGGATCTGAGAAGTTTCGTAGCATTTCGAACAATCCTCGATTTAATTTAATTTTTTAACCTAAACTAGTATAAAATTGTGTATAATATACTACGAATTTTGACCGAAACTAATATTTCAAAAAGATTCATATAATATAATTTTGAGAAAATATTTTTACATGGACTTCCATCATAGCATTCCCTCGTAACATATAGAAAGGATCTGAGAAGTTTCGTAGCATTTCGAACAATCCTCGATTTAATTTAATTTTTTGACCGAAACTAGTATAAAATTGTGTATAATATACTGCAAATTTTGACCGAAACTAATATTTCAAAAAGTTTCATATAATATAATTTTGAGAAAATATTTTTAAATGGACTTCCATCATAGCATTCCCTCGTAACATATAGAAAGGATCTGAGAAGTTTCGTAACATTTCGAACAATCCTCGATTTAATTTCATTTTTTGACCGAAATTAGTATAAAATTGTGTATAATATACTACAATTTTTGACTGAAACTAGTATTTCAAAAAGTATCATAGAATATAATTTTGAGAAAGTATTTTTAAATGGACTTCCATCATAGCATTCTCTCATAATATATAGAAATGATCTGCGATGTTTCGTAACATTTTGAACAATCCTCGATTTAATTTCATTTTTTGACCGAAACTAGTATAAAATTATGTATAATATACTACGATTTTTGACCGAAACTAGTATTTCAAAAAGTATCATAGAATATAATTTTGAGATAATATTTTTACATGGACTTCCATCATAGCATTCCCTCATAACATATAGAAAGGATCTGAGAAGTTTCGTAGCATTTCGAACAATCCTCGATTTAATTTAATTTTTTGACCGAAACTAGTATAAAATTGTGTATAATATACTACGTATTTTGACCGAAACTAATATTTCAAAAAGTTTCATATAATATAATTTTGAGAAAATATTTTTACATGGACTTCCATCATAGCATTCCCTCGTAACATATAGAAAGGATTTGAGAAGTTTCGTAACATTTCGAACAATCCTCGATTTAATTTCATTTTTTGACCGAAATTAGTATAAAATTGTGTATAATATACTACGATTTTTGACTGAAACTAGTATTTCAAAAAGTATCATAGAATATAATTTTGAGAAAGTATTTTTAAATGGACTTCCATCATAGCATTCTCTCATAATATATAGAAATGATCTCCGATGTTTCGTAACATTTTGAACAATCCTCGATTTAATTTCATTTTTTGACCGAAACTAGTATAAAATTATGTATAATATACTACGATTTTTGACCGAAACTAGTATTTCAAAAAGTATCATAGAATATAATTTTGAGATAATATTTTTACATGGACTTCCATCATAGCATTCCCTCATAACATATAGAAAGGATCTGAGAAGTTTCGTAGCATTTCGAACAATCCTCGATTTAATTTAATTTTTTGTAACATTGTGTATAATATACTACGATTTTTGACCGAAATTAGTATTTCAAAAAGTTTCCTAGAATATAATTTTGAGATAATATTTTTACATGGACTTCCATCATAGCATTCCCTCATAACATATAGAAGGGATCTAAGAAGTTTCGTAGTATTTCGAACAATCCTCGATTTAATTTCATTTTTTGACCGAAACTAGTATAAAATTGTGTATAATATACTACGATTTTTGACCGAAACTAGTATTTCAAAAAGTATCATAGAATATAATTTTGAGATATTATTTTTACATGGACTTCCATCATAGCATTCCCTCGTAACATATAGAAAGGATCTAAGAAGTTTTGTAGCATTTCGAACAATCCTCGATTTAATTTCATTTTTTGTAAAATTGTGTATAATATACTACGATTTTTGACCGAAACTAGTATTTCAAAAAGTATCATAGAATATAATTTTCAGAAAATATTTTTTACATGGATTTCCATCATAGCATTCCCTCGTAACATATAGAAAGGATCTGAGAAGTTTCGTAGCATTTCGAACAATCCTCGATTTAATTTCATTTTTTGTAAAATTGTGTATAATATACTACGATTTTTGACCGAAACTAATATTTCAAAATGTTTCATATAATATAATTTTGAGAAAATATTTTTACATGGACTTCCATCATAGCATTTTCTCATAATATATTGAAATGATCTGCGAAGTTTCGTAACATTTCGAACAATCCTCGATTTAATTTCTTTTTTTGACAGAAACTAGTATAAAATTGTGTATAATATACTACGATTTTTGACCGAAACTAGTATTTCAAAAAGTATCATAGAATATAATTTTGAGATATTAATTTTACATGGACTTCCATCATAGCATTCCCTCGTAACATATAGAAAGGATCTGAGAAGTTTCGTAGCATTTCGAACAATCCTCGATTTAATTTCATTTTTTGACCGAAACTAGTATAAAATTGTGTATAATATACTACGATTTTTAACCGAAACTAGTATTTTAAAAAGTTTCATATAATATAATTTTGAGAAAATATTTTTACATGGACTTCCATCATAGCATTCTCTCATAATATATAGAAATGATCTGCGAAGTTTCGTAACATTTCGAACAATCCTCGATTTAATTTCAATTTTTGACCGAAACTAGTATAAAATTATGTATGATATACTACGATTTTTGACCGAAACTAGTATTTCAAAAGTATCATAGAATATAATTTTGAGATATTAGTTTTACATGGACTTCCATCATAGCATTCCCTCGTAACATATAGAAAGGATATGAGAAGTTTCGTAGCGTTTCAAACAATCCTCGATTTAGTTTAAATTTTTAACCGAAACTAGTATAAAATTGTGTATAATATACTACGAATTTTGACCGAAACTAATATTTCAAAAAGTTTCATATAATATAATTTTGAGATAATATTTTTACATGGACTTCCATCATAGCATTCCCTCGTAACATATAGAAGGGATCTGAGAAGTTTCGTAGTATTTCGAACAATCCTCGATTTAATTTCATTTTCTGACCGAAACTAGTATAAAATTGTGTATAATATACTACGATTTTTGACCGAAACTAGTATTTCAAAAAGTTTCCTAGTATATAATTTTGAGATAATATTTTTACATGGACTTCAATCATAGCATTCCCTCATAACATATAGAAGGGATCTAAGAAGTTTCGCAGTATTTCCAACAATCCTCGATTTAATTTCATTTTTTGACCGAAACTAGTATAAAATTGTGTATTATACTACGATTTTTGACCGAAACTAGTATTTCAAAAAGTTTCATAGAATATAATTTTGAGATATTATTTTTACATGGACTTCCATCATAGCATTCCCTCGTAACATATAGAAAGGATCTGAGAAGTTTCGTAGCATTTCGAACAATCCTCGATTTAATTTAATTTTTTGACCGAAACTAGTATAAAATTGTGTATAATATACTACAAATTTTGACCGAAACTAATATTTCAAAAAGTTTCATATAATATAATTTTGAGAAAATATTTTTAAATGGACTTCCATCATAGCATTCCCTCGTAACATATAGAAAGGATCTGAGAAGTTTCGTAACATTTCGAACAATCCTCGATTTAATTTCATTTTTTGACCGAAATTAGTATAAAATTGTGTATAATATACTACAATTTTTGACTGAAACTAGTATTTCAAAAAGTATCATAGAATATAATTTTGAGAAAGTATTTTTAAATGGACTTCCATCATAGCATTCTCTCATAATATATAGAAATGATCTGCGATGTTTCGTAACATTTTGAACAATCCTCGATTTAATTTCATTTTTTGACCGAAACTAGTATAAAATTATGTATAATATACTACGATTTTTGACCGAAACTAGTATTTCAAAAAGTATCATAGAATATAATTTTGAGATAATATTTTTACATGGACTTCCATCATAGCATTCCCTCATAACATATAGAAAGGATCTGAGAAGTTTCGTAGCATTTCGAACAATCCTCGATTTAATTTAATTTTTTGACCGAAACTAGTATAAAATTGTGTATAATATACTACGTATTTTGACCGAAACTAATATTTCAAAAAGTTTCATATAATATAATTTTGAGAAAATATTTTTACATGGACTTCCATCATAGCATTCCCTCGTAACATATAGAAAGGATCTGAGAAGTTTCGTAGCATTTCGAACAATCCTCGATTTAATTTCATTTTTTGACCGAAACTAGTATAAAATTGTGTATAATATACTACGATTTTTGACCGAAACTAGTATTTCAAAAAGTTTCATAGAATATAATTTTGAGATATTATTTTTACATGGACTTCCATCATAGCATTCCCTCGTAACATATAGAAAGGATCTGAGAAGTTTCGTAGCATTTCGAACAATCCTCGATTTAATTTAATTTTTTGACCGAAACTAGTATAAAATTGTGTATAATATACTACAAATTTTGACCGAAACTAATATTTCAAAAAGTTTCATATTATATAATTTTGAGAAAATATTTTTACATGGACTTCCATCATAGCATTCCCTCGTAACATATAGAAAGGATCTGAGAAGTTTCGTAACATTTCGAACAATCCTCGATTTAATTTCATTTTTTGACCGAAATTAGTATAAAATTGTGTATAATATACTACGATTTTAGACTGAAACAAGTATTTCAAAAAGTATCATAGAATATAATTTTGAGAAAGTATTTTTAAATGAACTTCCATCATAGCATTCTCTCATAATATATAGAAATGATCTGCGATGTTTCGTAACATTTTGAACAATCCTCGATTTAATTTCATTTTTTGACCGAAACTAGTATAAAATTATGTATAATATACTACGATTTTTGACCGAAACTAGTATTTCAAAAAGTATCATAGAATATAATTTTGAGATAATATTTTTACATGGACTTCCATCATAGCATTCCCTCATAACATATAGAAAGGATCTGAGAAGTTTCGTAGCATTTCGAACAATCCTCGATTTAATTTAATTTTTTGACCGAAACTAGTATAAAATTGTGTATAATATACTACGTATTTTGACCGAAACTAATATTTCAAAAAGTTTCATATAATATAATTTTGAGAAAATATTTTTACATGAACTTCCATCTTAGCATTCCCTCGTAACATATAGAAAGGATCTGAGAAGTTTCGTAACATTTCGAACAATCCTCGATTTAATTTAATTTTTTGACCGAAATTAGTATAAAATTGTGTATAATATACTACGATTTTTGACCGAAACTAGTATTTCAAAAAGTATCATAGAATATAATTTTGAGAAAATATTTTTACATGGACTTCCATCATAGCATTCTCTCATAATATATAGAAATGATATGCGAAGTTTCGTAACATTTCGAACAATCCTCGATTTAATTTCATTTTTTGACCGAAATTAGTATAAAATTGTGTATAATATACTACGATTTTTGACTGAAACTAGTATTTCAAAAAGTATCATAGAATATAATTTTGAGAAAGTATTTTTAAATGAACTTCCATCATAGCATTCTCTCATAATATATAGAAATGATCTGCGATGTTTCGTAACATTTTGAACAATCCTCGATTTAATTTCATTTTTTGACCGAAAGTAGTATAAAATTATGTATAATATACTACGATTTTTGACCGAAACTAGTATTTCAAAAAGTATCATAGAATATAATTTTGAGATAATATTTTTACATGGACTTCCATCATAGCATTCCCTCATAACATATAGAATGGATCTGAGAAGTTTCGTAGCATTTCGAACAATCCTCGATTTAATTTAATTTTTTGACCGAAACTAGTATAAAATTGTGTATAATATACTACAAATTTTGACCGAAACTAATATTTCAAAAAGTTTCATATAATATAATTTTGAGAAAATATTTTTAAATGGACTTCCATCATAGCATTCCCTCGTAACATATAGAAAGGATCTGAGAAGTTTCGTAACATTTCGAACAATCCTCGATTTAATTTCATTTTTTGACCGAAATTAGTATAAAATTGTGTATAATATACTACAATTTTTGACTGAAACTAGTATTTCAAAAAGTATCATAGAATATAATTTTGAGAAAGTATTTTTAAATGGACTTCCATCATAGCATTCTCTCATAATATATAGAAATGATCTGCGATGTTTCGTATCATTTTGAACAATCCTCGATTTAATTTCATTTTTTGACCGAAACTAGTATAAAATTATGTATAATATACTACGATTTTTGACCGAAACTAGTATTTCAAAAAGTATCATAGAATATAATTTTGAGATAATATTTTTACATGGACTTCCATCATAGCATTCCCTCATAACATATAGAAAGGATCTGAGAAGTTTCGTAGCATTTCGAACAATCCTCGATTTAATTTAATTTTTTGACCGAAACTAGTATAAAATTGTGTATAATATACTACGTATTTTGACCGAAACTAATATTTCAAAAAGTTTCATATAATATAATTTTGAGAAAATATTTTTACATGAACTTCCATCTTAGCATTCCCTCGTAACATATAGAAAGGATCTGAGAAGTTTCGTAACATTTCGAACAATCCTCGATTTAATTTAATTTTTTGACCGAAATTAGTATAAAATTGTGTATAATATACTACGATTTTTGACCGAAACTAGTATTTCAAAAAGTATCATAGAATATAATTTTGAGAAAATATTTTTACATGGACTTCCATCATAGCATTCTCTCATAATATATAGAAATGATATGCGAAGTTTCGTAACATTTCGAACAATCCTCGATTTAATTTCATTTTTTGACCGAAATTAGTATAAAATTGTGTATAATATACTACGATTTTTGACTGAAACTAGTATTTCAAAAAGTATCATAGAATATAATTTTGAGAAAGTATTTTTAAATGAACTTCCATCATAGCATTCTCTCATAATATATAGAAATGATCTGCGATGTTTCGTAACATTTTGAACAATCCTCGATTTAATTTCATTTTTTGACCGAAAGTAGTATAAAATTATGTATAATATACTACGATTTTTGACCGAAACTAGTATTTCAAAAAGTATCATAGAATATAATTTTGAGATAATATTTTTACATGGACTTCCATCATAGCATTCCCTCATAACATATAGAATGGATCTGAGAAGTTTCGTAGCATTTCGAACAATCCTCGATTTAATTTAATTTTTTGACCGAAACTAGTATAAAATTGTGTATAATATACTACAAATTTTGACCGAAACTAATATTTCAAAAAGTTTCATATAATATAATTTTGAGAAAATATTTTTAAATGGACTTCCATCATAGCATTCCCTCGTAACATATAGAAAGGATCTGAGAAGTTTCGTAACATTTCGAACAATCCTCGATTTAATTTCATTTTTTGACCGAAATTAGTATAAAATTGTGTATAATATACTACAATTTTTGACTGAAACTAGTATTTCAAAAAGTATCATAGAATATAATTTTGAGAAAGTATTTTTAAATGGACTTCCATCATAGCATTCTCTCATAATATATAGAAATGATCTGCGATGTTTCGTATCATTTTGAACAATCCTCGATTTAATTTCATTTTTTGACCGAAACTAGTATAAAATTATGTATAATATACTACGATTTTTGACCGAAACTAGTATTTCAAAAAGTATCATAGAATATAATTTTGAGATAATATTTTTACATGGACTTCCATCATAGCATTCCCTCATAACATATAGAAAGGATCTGAGAAGTTTCGTAGCATTTCGAACAATCCTCGATTTAATTTAATTTTTAGACCGAAACTAGTATAAAATTGTGTATAATATACTACGTATTTTGACCGAAACTAATATTTCAAAAAGTTTCATATAATATAATTTTGAGAAAATATTTTTACATGGACTTCCATCATAGCATTCCCTCGTAACATATAGAAAGGATCTGAGAAGTTTCGTAGCATTTCGAACAATCCTCGATTTAATTTCATTTTTTGACCGAAACTAGTATAAAATTGTGTATAATATACTACGATTTTTGACCGAAACTAGTATTTCAAAACGTTTCATAGAATATAATTTTGAGATATTATTTTTACATGGACTTCCATCATAGCATTCCCTCGTAACATATAGAAAGGATCTGAGAAGTTTCGTAGCATTTCGAACAATCCTCGATTTAATTTAATTTTTTGACCGAAACTAGTATAAAATTGTGTATAATATACTACAAATTTTGACCGAAACTAATATTTCAAAAAGTTTCATATTATATAATTTTGAGAAAATATTTTTACATGGACTTCCATCATAGCATTCCCTCGTAACATATAGAAAGGATCTGAGAAGTTTCGTAACATTTCGAACAATCCTCGATTTAATTTCATTTTTTGACCGAAATTAGTATAAAATTGTGTATAATATACTACGATTTTTGACTGAAACTAGTATTTCAAAAAGTATCATAGAATATAATTTTGAGAAAGTATTTTTAAATGAACTTCCATCATAGCATTCTCTCATAATATATAGAAATGATCTGCGAAGTTTCGTAACATTTTGAACAATCCTCGATTTAATTTCATTTTTTGACCGAAACCAGTATAAAATTATGTATAATATACTACGATTTTTGACCGAAACTAATATTTCAAAAAGTTTCATATTATATAATTTTGAGAAAATATTTTTACATGGACTTCCAT
This sequence comes from Lathyrus aphaca, assembly GCA_963966055.1. Lineage (NCBI taxonomy): Eukaryota > Viridiplantae > Streptophyta > Magnoliopsida > Fabales > Fabaceae > Lathyrus > Lathyrus aphaca. The sequence goes on along the minus strand of OZ014522.1, from coordinate 2,993,477 downwards.
CATAGCATTCCCTCGTAACATATAGAAAGGATCTGAGAAGTTTCGTAACATTTCGAACAATCCTCGATTTAATTTCATTTTTTGACCGAAATTAGTATAAAATTGTGTATAATATACTACGATTTTTGACCGAAACTAGTATTTCAAAAAGTATCATAGAATATAATTTTGAGAAAATATTTTTACATGGACTTCCATCATAGCATTCTCTAATAATATATAGAAATGATATGCGAAGTTTCGTAACATTTCGAACAATCCTCGATTAAATTAATTTTTTGACCGAAATTAGTATTAAATTGTGTATAATATACTACGATTTTTGACCGAAACTAGTATTTCAAAAAGTATCATAGAATATAATTTTGAGAAAATATTTTTACATGGACTTCCATCATAGCATTCTCTCATAATATATAGAAATGATATGTGAAGTTTCGTAACATTTCGAACATTCCTCGATTTAATTTCATTTTTTGACCGAAATTATTATAAAATTGTGTATAATATACTACGATTTTTGACCGAAACTAGTATTTCAAAAAGTATCATAGAATATAATTTTGCGAAAATATTTTTACATGGACTTCCATCATAGCATTCTCTCATAATATATAGAAATGATCTGCGAAGCTTCGTAACATTTCGAACAATCCTCGATTTAATTTCAATTTTTGACCGAAACTAGTATAAAATTATGTATGATATACTACGATTTTTGACCGAAACTAGTATTTCAAAAAGTATCATAGAATATAATTTTGAGATATTATTTTTACATGGACTTCCATCATAGCATTCCCTCGTAACATATAGAAAGGATCTGAGATGTTTCGTAGCGTTTCAAACAATCCTCGATTTAGTTTAATTTTTTAACCGAAACTAGTATAAAATTGTGTATAATATACTACGAATTTTGACCGAAACTAATATTTCAAAAAGTTTCATATAATATAATTTTGAGAAAATATTTTTACATGGACTTCCATCATAGCATTCCCTCGTAACATATAGAAAGGATCTGAGAAGTTTCGTAACATTTCGAACAATCCTCGATTTAATTTCATTTTTTGACCGAAACTAGTATAAAATTGTGTATAATATACTACGATTTTTGACCGAAACTAGTATTTCAAAAAGTTTCCTAGAATATAATTTTGAGATAATATTTTTACATGGACTTCCATCATAGCATTCCCTCGTAACATATAGAAGGGATCTGAGAAGTTTCGTAGTATTTCGAACAATCCTCGATTTAATTTCATTTTCTGACCTAAACTAGTATAAAATTGTGTATAATATACTACGATTTTTGACCGAAACTAGTATTTCAAAAAGTTTCCTAGTATATATTTTTGAGATAATATTTTTACATGGACTTCCATCATAGCATTCCCTCATAACATATAGAAGGGATCTAAGAAGTTTCGCAGTATTTTGAACAATCCTCGATTTAATTTCATTTTTTGACCGAAACTAGTATAAAATTGTGTATTATACTACGATTTTTGACCGAAACTAGTATTTCAAAAAGTTTCATAGAATATAATTTTGAGATATTATTTTTACATGGACTTCCATCATAGCATTCCCTCGTAACATATAGAAAGGATCTGAGAAGTTTCGTAGCATTTCGAACAATCCTCGATTTAATTTAATTTTTTGACCGAAACTAGTATAAAATTATGTATAATATACTTCAAATTTTGACCGAAACTAATATTTCAAAAAGTTTCATATAATATAATTTTGAGAAAATATTTTTACATGGACTTCCATCATAGCATTCCCTCGTAACATATATAAAGGATCTGAGAAGTTTCGTAACATTTCGAACAATCCTCGATTTAATTTCATTTTTTGACCGAAACTAGTATAAAATTATGTATAATATATACTACGATTTTTGACCGAAACTAGTATTTCAAAAAGTATCATAGAATATAATTTTGAGATAATATTTTTACATGGACTTCCATCATAGCATTCCCTCATAACATATAGAAAGGATCTGAGAAGTTTCGTAGCATTTCGAACAATCCTCGATTTAATTTAATTTTTTGACCGAAACTAGTATAAAATTGTGTATAATATACTACGTATTTTGACCGAAACTAATATTTCAAAAAGTTTCATATAATATAATTTTGAGAAAATATTTTTACATGAACTTCCATCATAGCATTCCCTCGTAACATATAGAAAGGATCTGAGAAGTTTCGTAACATTTCGAACAATCCTCGATTTAATTTAATTTTTTGACCGAAATTAGTATAAAATTGTGTATAATATACTACGATTTTTGACCGAAACTAGTATTTCAAAAAGTATCATAGAATATAATTTTGAGAAAATATTTTTACATGGACTTCCATCATAGAATTCTCTCATAATATATAGAAATGATATGCGAAGTTTCGTAACATTTCGAACAATCCTCGAATTAATTTAATTTTTTGACCGAAATTAGTATAAAATTGTGTATAATATACTACGATTTTTGACCGAAATTAGTATTTCAAAAAGTATCATAGAATATAATTTTAAGAAAATATTTTTACATGGACTTCCATCATAGCATTCTCTCATAATATATAGAAATGATATGCGAAGTTTCGTAACTTTTCGAACAATCCTCGATTTAATTTAATTTTTTGACCGAAATTAGTATAAAATTGTGTATAATATACTACGATTTTTGACCGAAACTAGTATTTCAAAAAGTATCATAGAATATAATTTTGAGAAAATATTTTTACATGGACTTCCATCATAGCATTCTCTCATAATATATAGAAATGATATGCGAAGTTTCGTAACATTTCGAACAATCCTCGATTTAATTTCATTTTTTGACCGAAATTAGTATAAAATTGTGTATAATATACTACGATTTTTGACCGAAACTAGTATTTCAAAAAGTATCATAGAATATAATTTTGAGATAATATTTTTACATGGACTTCCATCATAGCATTCCCTCATAACATATAGAAAGGATCTGAGAAGTTTCGTAGCATTTCGAACAATCCTCGATTTAATTTAATTTTTTGACCGAAACTAGTATAAAATTGTGTATAATATACTACGTATTTTGACCGAAACTAATATTTCAAAAAGTTTCATATAATATAATTTTGAGAAAATATTTTTACATCAACTTCCATCATAGCATTCCCTCGTAACATATAGAAAGGATCTGAGAAGTTTCGTAACATTTCGAACAATCCTCGATTTAATTTAATTTTTTGACCGAAATTAGTATAAAATTGTGTATAATATACTACGATTTTTGACCGAAACTAGTATTTCAAAAAGTATCATAGAATATAATTTTTAGAAAATATTTTTACATGGACTTCCATCATAGAATTCTCTCATAATATATAGAAATGATATGCGAAGTTTCGTAACATTTCGAACAATCCTCGATTTAATTTAATTTTTTGACCGAAATTAGTATAAAATTGTGTATAATATACTACGATTTTTGACCGAAACTAGTATTTCAAAAAGTATCATAGAATATAATTTTAAGAAAATATTTTTACATGGACTTCAATCATAGCATTCTCTCATAATATATAGAAATGATATGCGAAGTTTCCTAACATTTCGAACAATCCTCGATTTAATTTAATTTTTTGACCGAAATTAGTATAAAATTGTGTATAATATACTACGATTTTTGACCGAAACTAGTATTTCAAAAAGTATCATAGAATATAATTTTGAGAAAATATTTTTACATGGACTTCCATCATAGCATTCTCTCATAATATATAGAAATGATATGCGAAGTTTCGTAACATTTCGAACAATCCTCGATTTAATTTCATTTTTTGACCGAAATTAGTATAAAATTGTGTATAATATACTACGATTTTTGACCGAAACTAGTATTTCAAAAAGTATCATAGAATATAATTTTGAGATAATATTTTTACATGGACTTCCATCATAGCATTCCCTCATAACATATAGAAAGGATCTGAGAAGTTTCGTAGCATTTCGAACAATCCTCGATTTAATTTAATTTTTTGACCGAAACTAGTATAAAATTGTGTATAATATACTACGTATTTTGACCGAAACTAATATTTCAAAAAGTTTCATATAATATAATTTTGAGAAAATATTTTTACATGAACTTCCATCATAGCATTCCCTCGTAACATATAGAAAGGATCTGAGAAGTTTCGTAACATTTCGAACAATCCTCGATTTAATTTCATTTTTTGACCGAAATTATTATAAAATTGTGTATAATATACTACAAATTTTGACCGAAACTAATATTTCAAAAAGTTTCATATAATATAATTTTGAGAAAATATTTTTACATGGACTTCCATCATAGCATTCCCTCGTAACATATAGAAAGGATCTGAGAAGTTTCGTAACATTTCGAACAATCCTCGATTTAATTTCATTTTTTGACCGAAATTAGTATAAAATTGTGTATAATATACTACGATTTTTGACTGAAACTAGTATTTCAAAAAGTATCATAGAATATAATTTTGAGAAAGTATTTTTAAATGAACTTCCATCATAGCATTCTCTCATAATATATAGAAATGATCTGCGATGTTTCGTAACATTTTGAACAATCCTCGATTTAATTTCATTTTTTGACCGAAACTAGTATAAAATTATGTATAATATACTACGATTTTTGACCGAAACTAGTATTTCAAAAAGTATCATAGAATATAATTTTGAGATAATATTTTTACATGGAGTTCCATCATAGCATTCCCACATAACATATAGAAAGGATCTGAGAAGTTTCGTAGCATTTCGAACAATCCTCGATTTAATTTAATTTTTTGACCGAAACTAGTATAAAATTGTGTATAATATACTACGTATTTTGACCGAAACTAATATTTCAAAAAGTTTCATATAATATAATTTTGAGAAAATATTTTTACATGAACTTCCATCATAGCATTCCCTCGTAACATATAGAAAGGATCTGAGAAGTTTCGTAACATTTCGAACAATCCTCGATTTAATTTAATTTTTTGACCGAAATTAGTATAAAATTGTGTATAATATACTACGATTTTTGACCGAAACTAGTATTTCAAAAAGTATCATAGAATATAATTTTGAGAAAATATTTTTACATGGACTTCCATCATAGCATTCTCTCATAATATATAGAAATGATATGCGAAGTTTCGTAACATTTCGAACAATCCTTGATTTAATTTAATTTTTTGACCGAAATTAGTATAAAATTGTGTATAATATACTACGATTTTTGACCGAAACTAGTATTTCAAAAAGTATCATAGAATATAATTTTGAGAAAATATTTTTACATGGACTTCCATCATAGCATTCTCTCATAATATATAGAAATGATATGCGAAGTTTCGTAACATTTCGAACAATCCTCGATTTAATTTAATTTTTTGACCGAAATTAGTATAAAATTGTGTATAATATACTACGATTTTTGACCGAAACTAGTATTTCAAAAAGTATCATAGAATATAATTTTGAGAAAATATTTTTACATGGACTTCCATCATAGCATTCTCTCATAATATATAGAAATGATATGCTAAGTTTCGTAACATTTCGAACAATCCTCGATTTAATTTCATTTTTTGACCGAAATTAGTATAAAATTGTGTATAATATACTACGATTTTTGACCGAAACTAGTATTTCAAAAAGTATCATAGAATATAATTTTGAGAAAATATTTTTACATGGACTTCCATCATAGCATTCTCTCATAATATATAGAAATGATCTGCGAAGTTTCGTAACATTTCGAACAATCCTCGATTTAATTTCAATTTTTGACCGAAACTAGTATAAAATTATGTATGATATACTACGATTTTTGACCGAAACTAGTATTTCAAAAAGTATCATAGAATATAATTTTGAGATATTATTTTTACATGGACTTCCATCATAGCATTCCCTCGTAACATATAGAAAGGATCTGAGATGTTTCGTAGCGTTTCAAACAATCCTCGATTTAGTTTAATTTTTTAACCGAAACTAGTATAAAATTGTGTATAATATACTACGAATTTTGACCGAAACTAATATTTCAAAAAGTTTCATATAATATAATTTTGAGAAAATATTTTTACATGGACTTCCATCATAGCATTCCCTCGTAACATATAGAAAGGATATGAGAAGTTTCGTAGCATTTCGAACAATCCTCGATTTAATTTCATTTTTTGACCGAAACTAGTATAAAATTGTGTATAATATACTACGTATTTTGACCGAAACTAATATTTCAAAAAGTTTCATATAATATAATTTTGAGATATTATTTTTACATGGACTTCCATCATAGCATTCCCTCATAACATATAGAAAGGATCTGAGAAGTTTTGTAGCATTTCGAACAATCCTCGATTTAATTTAATTTTTTGACCGAAACTAGTATAAAATTGTGTATAATATACTACGTATTTTGACCGAAACTAATATTTCAAAAAGTTTCATATAATATAATTTTGAGAAAATATTTTTACATGAACTTCCATCATAGCATTCCCTCGTAACATATAGAAAGGATCTGAGAAGTTTCGTAACATTTCGAACAATCCTCGATTTAATTTAATTTTTTGACCGAAATTAGTATAAAATTGTGTATAATATACTACGATTTTTGACCGAAACTAGTATTTCAAAAAGTATCATAGAATATAATTTTGAGAAAATATTTTTACATGGACTTCCATCATAGCATTCTCTCATAATATATAGAAATGATATGCGAAGTTTCGTAACATTTCGAACAATCCTCGATTTAATTTAATTTTTTGACCGAAATTAGTATAAAATTGTGTATAATATACTACGATTTTTGACCGAAACTAGTATTTCAAAAAGTATCATAGAATATAATTTTGAGAAAATATTTTTACATGGACTTCCATCATAGCATTCTCTCATAATATATAGAAATGATATGCGAAGTTTCGTAACATTTCGAACAATCCTCGATTTAATTTAATTTTTTGACCGAAATTAGTATAAAATTGTGTATAATATACTACGATTTTTGACCGAAACTAGTATTTCAAAAAGTATCATAGAATATAATTTTGAGAAAATATTTTTACATGGACTTCCATCATAGCATTCTCTCATAATATATAGAAATGATATGCTAAGTTTCGTAACATTTCGAACAATCCTCGATTTAATTTCATTTTTTGACCGAAATTAGTATAAAATTGTGTATAATATACTACGATTTTTGACCGAAACTAGTATTTCAAAAAGTATCATAGAATATAATTTTGAGAAAATATTTTTACATGGACTTCCATCATAGCATTCTCTCATAATATATAGAAATGATCTGCGAAGTTTCGTAACATTTCGAACAATCCTCGATTTAATTTCAATTTTTGACCGAAACTAGTATAAAATTATGTATGATATACTACGATTTTTGACCGAAACTAGTATTTCAAAAAGTATCATAGAATATAATTTTGAGATATTATTTTTACATGGACTTCCATCATAGCATTCCCTCGTAACATATAGAAAGGATCTGAGATGTTTCGTAGCGTTTCAAACAATCCTCGATTTAGTTTAATTTTTTAACCGAAATTTGTATAAAATTGTGTATAATATACTACGAATTTTGACCGAAACTAATATTTCAAAAAGTTTCATATAATATAATTTTGAGAAAATATTTTTACATGGACTTCCATCATAGCATTCCCTCGTAACATATAGAAAGGATCTGAGAAGTTTCGTAGCATTTCGAACAATCCTCGATTTAATTTCATTTTTTGACCGAAACTAGTATAAAATTGTGTATAATATACTACGTATTTTGACCGAAACTAATATTTCAAAAAGTTTCATATAATATAATTTTGAGATATTATTTTTACATGGACTTCCATCATAGCATTCCCTCATAACATATAGAAAGGATCTGAGAAGTTTTGTAGCATTTCGAACAATCCTCGATTTAATTTAATTTTTTGACCGAAACTAGTATAAAATTGTGTATAATATACTACGTATTTTGACCGAAACTAATATTTCAAAAAGTTTCATATAATATAATTTTGAGAAAATATTTTTACATGAACTTCCATCATAGCATTCCCTCGTAACATATAGAAAGGATCTGAGAAGTTTCGTAACATTTCGAACAATCCTCGATTTAATTTAATTTTTTGACCGAAATTAGTATAAAATTGTGTATAATATACTACGATTTTTGACCGAAACTAGTATTTCAAAAAGTATCATAGAATATAATTTTGAGAAAATATTTTTACATGGACTTCCATCATAGCATTCTCTCATAATATATAGAAATGATATGTGAAGTTTCGTAACATTTCGAACAATCCTCGATTTAATTTAATTTTTTGACCGAAATTAGTATAAAATTGTGTATAATATACTACGATTTTTGACCGAAACTAGTATTTCAAAAAGTATCATAGAATATAATTTTGAGAAAATATCTTTACATGGACTTCCATCATAGCATTCTCTCATAATATATAGAAATGATATGCGAAGTTTCGTAACATTTCGAACAATCCTCGATTTAATTTAATTTTTTGACCGAAATTAGTATAAAATTGTGTATAATATACTACGATTTTTGACCGAAACTAGTATTTCAAAAAGTATCATAGAATATAATTTTGAGAAAATATTTTTACATGGACTTCCATCATATCATTCTCTCATAATATATAGAAATGATATGCTAAGTTTCGTAACATTTCGAACAATCCTCGATTTAATTTCATTTTTTGACCGGAATTAGTATAAAATTGTGTATAATATACTACGATTTTTGACCGAAACTAGTATTTCAAAAAGTATCATAGAATATAATTTTGAGAAAATATTTTTACATGGACTTCCATCATAGCATTCTCTCATAATATATAGAAATGATCTGCGAAGTTTCGTAACATTTCGAACAATCCTCGATTTAATTTCAATTTTTGACCGAAACTAGTATAAAATTATGTATGATATACTACGATTTTTGACCGAAACTAGTATTTCAAAAAGTATCATAGAATATAATTTTGAGATATTATTTTTACATGGACTTCCATCATAGCATTCCCTCGTAACATATAGAAAGGATCTGAGATGTTTCGTAGCGTTTCAAACAATCCTCGATTTAGTTTAATTTTTTAACCGAAATTTGTATAAAATTGTGTATAATATACTACGAATTTTGACCGAAACTAATATTTCAAAAAGTTTCATATAATATAATTTTGAGAAAATATTTTTACATGGACTTCCATCATAGCATTCCCTCGTAACATATAGAAAGGATCTGAGAAGTTTCGTAGCATTTCGAACAATCCTCGATTTAATTTCATTTTTTGACCGAAACTAGTATAAAATTGTGTATAATATACTACGTATTTTGACCGAAACTAATATTTCAAAAAGTTTCATATAATATAATTTTGAGATATTATTTTTACATGGACTTCCATCATAGCATTCCCTCATAACATATAGAAAGGATCTGAGAAGTTTTGTAGCATTTCGAACAATCCTCGATTTAATTTAATTTTTTGACCGAAACTAGTATAAAATTGTGTATAATATACTACGTATTTTGACCGAAACTAATATTTCAAAAAGTTTCATATAATATAATTTTGAGAAAATATTTTTACATGAACTTCCATCATAGCATTCCCTCGTAACATATAGAAAGGATCTGAGAAGTTTCGTAACATTTCGAACAATCCTCGATTTAATTTAATTTTTTGACCGAAATTAGTATAAAATTGTGTATAATATACTACGATTTTTGACCGAAACTAGTATTTCAAAAAGTATCATAGAATATAATTTTGAGAAAATATTTTTACATGGACTTCCATCATAGCATTCTCTCATAATATATAGAAATGATATGCGAAGTTTCGTAACATTTCGAACAATCCTCGATTTAATTTAATTTTTTGACCGAAATTAGTATAAAATTGTGTATAATATACTACGATTTTTGACCGAAACTAGTATTTCAAAAAGTATCATAGAATATAATTTTGAGAAAATATCTTTACATGGACTTCCATCATAGCATTCTCTCATAATATATAGAAATGATATGCGAAGTTTCGTAACATTTCGAACAATCCTCGATTTAATTTAATTTTTTGACCGAAATTAGTATAAAATTGTGTATAATATACTACGATTTTTGACCGAAACTAGTATTTCAAAAAGTATCATAGAATATAATTTTGAGAAAATATTTTTACATGGACTTCCATCATAGCATTCTCTCATAATATATAGAAATGATATGCTAAGTTTCGTAACATTTCGAACAATCCTCGATTTAATTTCATTTTTTGACCGGAATTAGTATAAAATTGTGTATAATATACTACGATTTTTGACCGAAACTAGTATTTCAAAAAGTATCATAGAATATAATTTTGAGAAAATATTTTTACATGGACTTCCATCATAGCATTCTCTCATAATATATAGAAATGATCTGCGAAGTTTCGTAACATTTCGAACAATCCTCGATTTAATTTCAATTTTTGACCGAAACTAGTATAAAATTATGTATGATATACTACGATTTTTGACCGAAACTAGTATTTCAAAAAGTATCATAGAATATAATTTTGAGATATTATTTTTACATGGACTTCCATCATAGCATTCCCTCGTAACATATAGAAAGGATCTGAGATGTTTCGTAGCGTTTCAAACAATCCTCGATTTAGTTTAATTTTTTAACCGAAATTTGTATAAAATTGTGTATAATATACTACGAATTTTGACCGAAACTAATATTTCAAAAAGTTTCATATAATATAATTTTGAGAAAATATTTTTACATGGACTTCCATCATAGCATTCCCTCGTAACATATAGAAAGGATCTGAGAAGTTTCGTAGCATTTCGAACAATCCTCGATTTAATTTCATTTTTTGACCGAAACTAGTATAAAATTGTGTATAATATACTACGTATTTTGACCGAAACTAATATTTCAAAAAGTTTCATATAATATAATTTTGAGATATTATTTTTACATGGACTTCCATCATAGCATTCCCTCATAACATATAGAAAGGATCTGAGAAGTTTTGTAGCATTTCGAACAATCCTCGATTTAATTTAATTTTTTGACCGAAACTAGTATAAAATTGTGTATAATATACTACGTATTTTGACCGAAACTAATATTTCAAAAAGTTTCATATAATATAATTTTGAGAAAATATTTTTACATGAACTTCCATCATAGCATTCCCTCGTAACATATAGAAAGGATCTGAGAAGTTTCGTAACATTTCGAACAATCCTCGATTTAATTTAATTTTTTGACCGAAATTAGTATAAAATTGTGTATAATATACTACGATTTTTGACCGAAACTAGTATTTCAAAAAGTATCATAGAATATAATTTTGAGAAAATATTTTTACATGGACTTCCATCATAGCATTCTCTCATAATATATAGAAATGATATGTGAAGTTTCGTAACATTTCGAACAATCCTCGATTTAATTTAATTTTTTGACCGAAATTAGTATAAAATTGTGTATAATATACTACGATTTTTGACCGAAACTAGTATTTCAAAAAGTATCATAGAATATAATTTTGAGAAAATATCTTTACATGGACTTCCATCATAGCATTCTCTCATAATATATAGAAATGATATGCGAAGTTTCGTAACATTTCGAACAATCCTCGATTTAATTTAATTTTTTGACCGAAATTAGTATAAAATTGTGTATAATATACTACGATTTTTGACCGAAACTAGTATTTCAAAAAGTATCATAGAATATAATTTTGAGAAAATATTTTTACATGGACTTCCATCATATCATTCTCTCATAATATATAGAAATGATATGCTAAGTTTCGTAACATTTCGAACAATCCTCGATTTAATTTCATTTTTTGACCGGAATTAGTATAAAATTGTGTATAATATACTACGATTTTTGACCGAAACTAGTATTTCAAAAAGTATCATAGAATATAATTTTGAGAAAATATTTTTACATGGACTTCCATCATAGCATTCTCTCATAATATATAGAAATGATCTGCGAAGTTTCGTAACATTTCGAACAATCCTCGATTTAATTTCAATTTTTGACCGAAACTAGTATAAAATTATGTATGATATACTACGATTTTTGACCGAAACTAGTATTTCAAAAAGTATCATAGAATATAATTTTGAGATATTATTTTTACATGGACTTCCATCATAGCATTCCCTCGTAACATATAGAAAGGATCTGAGATGTTTCGTAGCGTTTCAAACAATCCTCGATTTAGTTTAATTTTTTAACCGAAATTTGTATAAAATTGTGTATAATATACTACGAATTTTGACCGAAACTAATATTTCAAAAAGTTTCATATAATATAATTTTGAGAAAATATTTTTACATGGACTTCCATCATAGCATTCCCTCGTAACATATAGAAAGGATCTGAGAAGTTTCGTAGCATTTCGAACAATCCTCGATTTAATTTCATTTTTTGACCGAAACTAGTATAAAATTGTGTATAATATACTACGTATTTTGACCGAAACTAATATTTCAAAAAGTTTCATATAATATAATTTTGAGATATTATTTTTACATGGACTTCCATCATAGCATTCCCTCATAACATATAGAAAGGATCTGAGAAGTTTTGTAGCATTTCGAACAATCCTCGATTTAATTTAATTTTTTGACCGAAACTAGTATAAAATTGTGTATAATATACTACGTATTTTGACCGAAACTAATATTTCAAAAAGTTTCATATAATATAATTTTGAGAAAATATTTTTACATGAACTTCCATCATAGCATTCCCTCGTAACATATAGAAAGGATCTGAGAAGTTTCGTAACATTTCGAACAATCCTCGATTTAATTTAATTTTTTGACCGAAATTAGTATAAAATTGTGTATAATATACTACGATTTTTGACCGAAACTAGTATTTCAAAAAGTATCATAGAATATAATTTTGAGAAAATATTTTTACATGGACTTCCATCATAGCATTCTCTCATAATATATAGAAATGATATGCGAAGTTTCGTAACATTTCGAACAATCCTCGATTTAATTTAATTTTTTGACCGAAATTAGTATAAAATTGTGTATAATATACTACGATTTTTGACCGAAACTAGTATTTCAAAAAGTATCATAGAATATAATTTTGAGAAAATATCTTTACATGGACTTCCATCATAGCATTCTCTCATAATATATAGAAATGATATGCGAAGTTTCGTAACATTTCGAACAATCCTCGATTTAATTTAATTTTTTGACCGAAATTAGTATAAAATTGTGTATAATATACTACGATTTTTGACCGAAACTAGTATTTCAAAAAGTATCATAGAATATAATTTTGAGAAAATATTTTTACATGGACTTCCATCATAGCATTCTCTCATAATATATAGAAATGATATGCTAAGTTTCGTAACATTTCGAACAATCCTCGATTTAATTTCATTTTTTGACCGGAATTAGTATAAAATTGTGTATAATATACTACGATTTTTGACCGAAACTAGTATTTCAAAAAGTATCATAGAATATAATTTTGAGAAAATATTTTTACATGGACTTCCATCATAGCATTCTCTCATAATATATAGAAATGATCTGCGAAGTTTCGTAACATTTCGAACAATCCTCGATTTAATTTCAATTTTTGACCGAAACTAGTATAAAATTATGTATGATATACTACGATTTTTGACCGAAACTAGTATTTCAAAAAGTATCATAGAATATAATTTTGAGATATTATTTTTACATGGACTTCCATCATAGCATTCCCTCGTAACATATAGAAAGGATCTGAGATGTTTCGTAGCGTTTCAAACAATCCTCGATTTAGTTTAATTTTTTAACCGAAATTTGTATAAAATTGTGTATAATATACTACGAATTTTGACCGAAACTAATATTTCAAAAAGTTTCATATAATATAATTTTGAGAAAATATTTTTACATGGACTTCCATCATAGCATTCCCTCGTAACATATAGAAAGGATCTGAGAAGTTTCGTAACATTTCGAACAATCCTCGATTAAATTAATTTTTTGACCGAAATTAGTATTAAATTGTGTATAATATACTACGATTTTTGACCGAAACTAGTATTTCAAAAAGTATCATAGAATATAATTTTGAGAAAATATTTTTACATGGACTTCCATCATAGCATTCTCTCATAATATATAGAAATGATATGCGAAGTTTCGTAACATTTCGAACAATCCTCGATTTAATTTAATTTTTTGACCGAAATTAGTATAAAATTGTGTATAATATACTACGATTTTTGACCGAAACTAGTATTTCAAAAAGTATCATAGAATATAATTTTGAGAAAATATCTTTACATGGACTTCCATCATAGCATTCTCTCATAATATATAGAAATGATATGCGAAGTTTCGTAACATTTCGAACAATCCTCGATTTAATTTAATTTTTTGACCGAAATTAGTATAAAATTGTGTATAATATACTACGATTTTTGACCGAAACTAGTATTTCAAAAAGTATCATAGAATATAATTTTGAGAAAATATTTTTACATGGACTTCCATCATAGCATTCTCTCATAATATATAGAAATGATATGCTAAGTTTCGTAACATTTCGAACAATCCTCGATTTAATTTCATTTTATGACCGGAATTAGTATAAAATTGTGTATAATATACTACGATTTTTGACCGAAACTAGTATTTCAAAAAGTATCATAGAATATAATTTTGAGAAAATATTTTTACATGGACTTCCATCATAGCATTCTCTCATAATATATAGAAATGATCTGCGAAGTTTCGTAACATTTCGAACAATCCTCGATTTAATTTCAATTTTTGACCGAAACTAGTATAAAATTATGTATGATATACTACGATTTTTGACCGAAACTAGTATTTCAAAAAGTATCATAGAATATAATTTTGAGATATTATTTTTACATGGACTTCCATCATAGCATTCCCTCGTAACATATAGAAAGGATCTGAGATGTTTCGTAGCGTTTCAAACAATCCTCGATTTAGTTTAATTTTTTAACCGAAATTTGTATAAAATTGTGTATAATATACTACGAATTTTGACCGAAACTAATATTTCAAAAAGTTTCATATAATATAATTTTGAGAAAATATTTTTACATGGACTTCCATCATAGCATTCCCTCGTAACATATAGAAAGGATCTGAGAAGTTTTGTAGCATTTCGAACAATCCTCGATTTAATTTAATTTTTTGACCGAAACTAGTATAAAATTGTGTATAATATACTACGTATTTTGACCGAAACTAATATTTCAAAAAGTTTCATATAATATAATTTTGAGAAAATATTTTTACATGAACTTCCATCATAGCATTCCCTCGTAACATATAGAAAGGATCTGAGAAGTTTCGTAACATTTCGAACAATCCTCGATTTAATTTAATTTTTTGACCGAAATTAGTATAAAATTGTGTATAATATACTACGATTTTTGACCGAAACTAGTATTTCAAAAAGTATCATAGAATATAATTTTGAGAAAATATTTTTACATGGACTTCCATCATAGCATTCTCTCATAATATATAGAAATGATATGCGAAGTTTCGTAACATTTCGAACAATCCTCGATTTAATTTAATTTTTTGACCGAAATTAGTATAAAATTGTGTATAATATACTACGATTTTTGACCGAAACTAGTATTTCAAAAAGTATCATAGAATATAATTTTGAGAAAATATCTTTACATGGACTTCCATCATAGCATTCTCTCATAATATATAGAAATGATATGCGAAGTTTCGTAACATTTCGAACAATCCTCGATTTAATTTAATTTTTTGACCGAAATTAGTATAAAATTGTGTATAATATACTACGATTTTTGACCGAAACTAGTATTTCAAAAAGTATCATAGAATATAATTTTGAGAAAATATTTTTACATGGACTTCCATCATAGCATTCTCTCATAATATATAGAAATGATATGCTAAGTTTCGTAACATTTCGAACAATCCTCGATTTAATTTCATTTTTTGACCGGAATTAGTATAAAATTGTGTATAATATACTACGATTTTTGACCGAAACTAGTATTTCAAAAAGTATCATAGAATATAATTTTGAGAAAATATTTTTACATGGACTTCCATCATAGCATTCTCTCATAATATATAGAAATGATCTGCGAAGTTTCGTAACATTTCGAACAATCCTCGATTTAATTTCAATTTTTGACCGAAACTAGTATAAAATTATGTATGATATACTACGATTTTTGACCGAAACTAGTATTTCAAAAAGTATCATAGAATATAATTTTGAGATATTATTTTTACATGGACTTCCATCATAGCATTCCCTCGTAACATATAGAAAGGATCTGAGATGTTTCGTAGCGTTTCAAACAATCCTCGATTTAGTTTAATTTTTTAACCGAAATTTGTATAAAATTGTGTATAATATACTACGAATTTTGACCGAAACTAATATTTCAAAAAGTTTCATATAATATAATTTTGAGAAAATATTTTTACATGGACTTCCATCATAGCATTCCCTCGTAACATATAGAAAGGATCTGAGAAGTTTCGTAACATTTCGAACAATCCTCGATTAAATTAATTTTTTGACCGAAATTAGTATTAAATTGTGTATAATATACTACGATTTTTGACCGAAACTAGTATTTCAAAAAGTATCATAGAATATAATTTTGAGAAAATATTTTTACATGGACTTCCATCATAGCATTCTCTCATAATATATAGAAATGATATGCGAAGTTTCGTAACATTTCGAACAATCCTCGATTTAATTTAATTTTTTGACCGAAATTAGTATAAAATTGTGTATAATATACTACGATTTTTGACCGAAACTAGTATTTCAAAAAGTATCATAGAATATAATTTTGAGAAAATATCTTTACATGGACTTCCATCATAGCATTCTCTCATAATATATAGAAATGATATGCGAAGTTTCGTAACATTTCGAACAATCCTCGATTTAATTTAATTTTTTGACCGAAATTAGTATAAAATTGTGTATAATATACTACGATTTTTGACCGAAACTAGTATTTCAAAAAGTATCATAGAATATAATTTTGAGAAAATATTTTTACATGGACTTCCATCATAGCATTCTCTCATAATATATAGAAATGATATGCTAAGTTTCGTAACATTTCGAACAATCCTCGATTTAATTTCATTTTATGACCGGAATTAGTATAAAATTGTGTATAATATACTACGATTTTTGACCGAAACTAGTATTTCAAAAAGTATCATAGAATATAATTTTGAGAAAATATTTTTACATGGACTTCCATCATAGCATTCTCTCATAATATATAGAAATGATCTGCGAAGTTTCGTAACATTTCGAACAATCCTCGATTTAATTTCAATTTTTGACCGAAACTAGTATAAAATTATGTATGATATACTACGATTTTTGACCGAAACTAGTATTTCAAAAAGTATCATAGAATATAATTTTGAGATATTATTTTTACATGGACTTCCATCATAGCATTCCCTCGTAACATATAGAAAGGATCTGAGATGTTTCGTAGCGTTTCAAACAATCCTCGATTTAGTTTAATTTTTTAACCGAAATTTGTATAAAATTGTGTATAATATACTACGAATTTTGACCGAAACTAATATTTCAAAAAGTTTCATATAATATAATTTTGAGAAAATATTTTTACATGGACTTCCATCATAGCATTCCCTCGTAACATATAGAAAGGATCTGAGAAGTTTTGTAGCATTTCGAACAATCCTCGATTTAATTTAATTTTTTGACCGAAACTAGTATAAAATTGTGTATAATATACTACGTATTTTGACCGAAACTAATATTTCAAAAAGTTTCATATAATATAATTTTGAGAAAATATTTTTACATGAACTTCCATCATAGCATTCCCTCGTAACATATAGAAAGGATCTGAGAAGTTTCGTAACATTTCGAACAATCCTCGATTTAATTTAATTTTTTGACCGAAATTAGTATAAAATTGTGTATAATATACTACGATTTTTGACCGAAACTAGTATTTCAAAAAGTATCATAGAATATAATTTTGAGAAAATATTTTTACATGGACTTCCATCATAGCATTCTCTCATAATATATAGAAATGATATGCGAAGTTTCGTAACATTTCGAACAATCCTCGATTTAATTTAATTTTTTGACCGAAATTAGTATAAAATTGTGTATAATATACTACGATTTTTGACCGAAACTAGTATTTCAAAAAGTATCATAGAATATAATTTTGAGAAAATATCTTTACATGGACTTCCATCATAGCATTCTCTCATAATATATAGAAATGATATGCGAAGTTTCGTAACATTTCGAACAATCCTCGATTTAATTTAATTTTTTGACCGAAATTAGTATAAAATTGTGTATAATATACTACGATTTTTGACCGAAACTAGTATTTCAAAAAGTATCATAGAATATAATTTTGAGAAAATATTTTTACATGGACTTCCATCATAGCATTCTCTCATAATATATAGAAATGATATGCTAAGTTTCGTAACATTTCGAACAATCCTCGATTTAATTTCATTTTTTGACCGAAATTAGTATAAAATTGTGTATAATATACTACGATTTTTGACCGAAACTAGTATTTCAAAAAGTATCATAGAATATAATTTTGAGAAAATATTTTTACATGGACTTCCATCATAGCATTCTCTCATAATATATAGAAATGATCTGCGAAGTTTCGTAACATTTCGAACAATCCTCGATTTAATTTCAATTTTTGACCGAAACTAGTATAAAATTATGTATGATATACTACGATTTTTGACCGAAACTAGTATTTCAAAAAGTATCATAGAATATAATTTTGAGATATTATTTTTACATGGACTTCCATCATAGCATTCCCTCGTAACATATAGAAAGGATCTGAGATGTTTCGTAGCGTTTCAAACAATCCTCGATTTAGTTTAATTTTTTAACCGAAATTTGTATAAAATTGTGTATAATATACTACGAATTTTGACCGAAACTAATATTTCAAAAAGTTTCATATAATATAATTTTGAGAAAATATTTTTACATGGACTTCCATCATAGCATTCCCTCGTAACATATAGAAAGGATCTGAGAAGTTTCGTAACATTTCGAACAATCCTCGATTAAATTAATTTTTTGACCGAAATTAGTATTAAATTGTGTATAATATACTACGATTTTTGACCGAAACTAGTATTTCAAAAAGTATCATAGAATATAATTTTGAGAAAATATTTTTACATGGACTTCCATCATAGCATTCTCTCATAATATATAGAAATGATATGCGAAGTTTCGTAACATTTCGAACAATCCTCGATTTAATTTAATTTTTTGACCGAAATTAGTATAAAATTGTGTATAATATACTACGATTTTTGACCGAAACTAGTATTTCAAAAAGTATCATAGAATATAATTTTGAGAAAATATCTTTACATGGACTTCCATCATAGCATTCTCTCATAATATATAGAAATGATATGCGAAGTTTCGTAACATTTCGAACAATCCTCGATTTAATTTAATTTTTTGACCGAAATTAGTATAAAATTGTGTATAATATACTACGATTTTTGACCGAAACTAGTATTTCAAAAAGTATCATAGAATATAATTTTGAGAAAATATTTTTACATGGACTTCCATCATAGCATTCTCTCATAATATATAGAAATGATATGCTAAGTTTCGTAACATTTCGAACAATCCTCGATTTAATTTCATTTTATGACCGGAATTAGTATAAAATTGTGTATAATATACTACGATTTTTGACCGAAACTAGTATTTCAAAAAGTATCATAGAATATAATTTTGAGAAAATATTTTTACATGGACTTCCATCATAGCATTCTCTCATAATATATAGAAATGATCTGCGAAGTTTCGTAACATTTCGAACAATCCTCGATTTAATTTCAATTTTTGACCGAAACTAGTATAAAATTATGTATGATATACTACGATTTTTGACCGAAACTAGTATTTCAAAAAGTATCATAGAATATAATTTTGAGATATTATTTTTACATGGACTTCCATCATAGCATTCCCTCGTAACATATAGAAAGGATCTGAGATGTTTCGTAGCGTTTCAAACAATCCTCGATTTAGTTTAATTTTTTAACCGAAATTTGTATAAAATTGTGTATAATATACTACGAATTTTGACCGAAACTAATATTTCAAAAAGTTTCATATAATATAATTTTGAGAAAATATTTTTACATGGACTTCCATCATAGCATTCCCTCGTAACATATAGAAAGGATCTGAGAAGTTTTGTAGCATTTCGAACAATCCTCGATTTAATTTAATTTTTTGACCGAAACTAGTATAAAATTGTGTATAATATACTACGTATTTTGACCGAAACTAATATTTCAAAAAGTTTCATATAATATAATTTTGAGAAAATATTTTTACATGAACTTCCATCATAGCATTCCCTCGTAACATATAGAAAGGATCTGAGAAGTTTCGTAACATTTCGAACAATCCTCGATTTAATTTAATTTTTTGACCGAAATTAGTATAAAATTGTGTATAATATACTACGATTTTTGACCGAAACTAGTATTTCAAAAAGTATCATAGAATATAATTTTGAGAAAATATTTTTACATGGACTTCCATCATAGCATTCTCTCATAATATATAGAAATGATATGCGAAGTTTCGTAACATTTCGAACAATCCTCGATTTAATTCAATTTTTTGACCGAAATTAGTATAAAATTGTGTATAATATACTACGATTTTTGACCGAAACTAGTATTTCAAAAAGTATCATAGAATATAATTTTGAGAAAATATCTTTACATGGACTTCCATCATAGCATTCTCTCATAATATATAGAAATGATATGCGAAGTTTCGTAACATTTCGAACAATCCTCGATTTAATTTAATTTTTTGACCGAAATTAGTATAAAATTGTGTATAATATACTACGATTTTTGACCGAAACTAGTATTTCAAAAAGTATCATAGAATATAATTTTGAGAAAATATTTTTACATGGACTTCCATCATAGCATTCTCTCATAATATATAGAAATGATATGCTAAGTTTCGTAACATTTCGAACAATCCTCGATTTAATTTCATTTTTTGACCGAAATTAGTATAAAATTGTGTATAATATACTACGATTTTTGACCGAAACTAGTATTTCAAAAAGTATCATAGAATATAATTTTGAGAAAATATTTTTACATGGACTTCCATCATAGCATTCTCTCATAATATATAGAAATGATCTGCGAAGTTTCGTAACATTTCGAACAATCCTCGATTTAATTTCAATTTTTGACCGAAACTAGTATAAAATTATGTATGATATACTACGATTTTTGACCGAAACTAGTATTTCAAAAAGTATCATAGAATATAATTTTGAGATATTATTTTTACATGGACTTCCATCATAGCATTCCCTCGTAACATATAGAAAGGATCTGAGATGTTTCGTAGCGTTTCAAACAATCCTCGATTTAGTTTAATTTTTTAACCAAAATTTGTATAAAATTGTGTATAATATACTACGAATTTTGACCGAAACTAATATTTCAAAAAGTTTCATATAATATAATTTTGAGAAAATATTTTTACATGGACTTCCATCATAGCATTCCCTCGTAACATATAGAAAGGATCTGAGAAGTTTCGTAGCATTTCGAACAATCCTCGATTTAATTTCATTTTTTGACCGAAACTAGTATAAAATTGTGTATAATATACTACGTATTTTGACCGAAACTAATATTTCAAAAAGTTTCATATAATATAATTTTGAGATATTATTTTTACATGGACTTCCATCATAGCATTCCCTCATAACATATAGAAAGGATCTGAGAAGTTTGGTAGCATTTCTAACAATCCTCGATTTAATTTAATTTTTTGACCGAAACTAGTATAAAATTGTGTATAATATACTACGTATTTTGACCGAAACTAATATTTCAAAAAGTTTCATATAATATAATTTTGAGAAAATATTTTTACATGAACTTCCATCATAGCATTCCCTCGTAACATATAGAAAGGATCTGAGAAGTTTCGTAACATTTCGAACAATCCTCGATTTAATTTAATTTTTTGACCGAAATTAGTATAAAATTGTGTATAATATACTACGATTTTTGACCGAAACTAGTATTTCAAAAAGTGTCATAGAATATAATTTTGAGAAAATATTTTTACATGGACTTCCATCATAGCATTCTCTCATAATATATAGAAATGATATGCGAAGTTTCGTAACATTTCGAACAATCCTCGATTTAATTTAATTTTTTGACCGAAATTAGTATAAAATTGTGTATAATATACTACGATTTTTGACCGAAACTAGTATTTCAAAAAGTATCATAGAATATAATTTTGAGAAAATATCTTTACATGGACTTCCATCATAGCATTCTCTCATAATATATAGAAATGATATGCGAAGTTTCGTAACATTTCGAACAATCCTCGATTTAATTTAATTTTTTGACCGAAATTAGTATAAAATTGTGTATAATATACTACGATTTTTGACCGAAACTAGTATTTCAAAAAGTATCATAGAATATAATTTTGAGAAAATATTTTTACATGGACTTCCATCATAGCATTCTCTCATAATATATAGAAATGATATGCGAAGTTTCGTAACATTTCGAACAATCCTCGATTTAATTTCATTTTTTGACCGAAATTAGTATAAAATTGTGTATAATATACTACGATTTTTGACCGAAACTAGTATTTCAAAAAGTATCATAGAATATAATTTTGAGAAAATATTTTTACATGGACTTCCATCATAGCATTCTCTCATAATATATAGAAATGATCTGCGAAGTTTCGTAACATTTCGAACAATCCTCGATTTAATTTCAATTTTTGACCGAAACTAGTATAAAATTATGTATGATATACTACGATTTTTGACCGAAACTAGTATTTCAAAAAGTATCATAGAATATAATTTTGAGATATTATTTTTACATGGACTTCCATCATAGCATTCCCTCGTAACATATAGAAAGGATCTGAGATGTTTCGTAGCGTTTCAAACAATCCTCGATTTAGTTTAATTTTTTAACCGAAACTAGTATAAAATTGTGTATAATATACTACGAATTTTGACCGAAACTAATATTTCAAAAAGTTTCATATAATATAATTTTGAGAAAATATTTTTACATGGACTTCCATCATAGCATTCCCTCGTAACATATAGAAAGGATATGAGAAGTTTCGTAGCATTTCGAACAATCCTCGATTTAATTTCATTTTTTGACCGAAACTAGTATAAAATTGTGTATAATATACTACATATTTTGACCGAAACTAATATTTCAAAAAGTTTCATATAATATAATTTTGAGATATTATTTTTACATGGACTTCCATCATAGCATTCCCTCATAACATATAGAAAGGATCTGAGAAGTTTTGTAGCATTTCGAACAATCCTCGATTTAATTTAATTTTTTGACCGAAACTAGTATAAAATTGTGTATAATATACTACGTATTTTGACCGAAACTAATATTTCAAAAAGTTTCATATAATATAATTTTGAGAAAATATTTTTACATGAACTTCCATCATAGCATTCCCTCGTAACATATAGAAAGGATCTGAGAAGTTTCGTAACATTTCGAACAATCCTCGATTTAATTTAATTTTTTGACCGAAATTAGTATAAAATTGTGTATAATATACTACGATTTTTGACCGAAACTAGTATTTCAAAAAGTATCATAGAATATAATTTTGAGAAAATATTTTTACATGGACTTCCATCATAGCATTCTCTCATAATATATAGAAATGATATGCGAAGTTTCGTAACATTTCGAACAATCCTCGATTTAATTTAATTTTTTGATTGAAATTAGTATAAAATTGTGTATAATATACTACGATTTTTGACCGAAACTAGTATTTCAAAAAGTATCATAGAATATAATTTTGAGAAAATATTTTTACATGGACTTCCATCATAGCATTCTCTCATAATATATAGAAATGATATGCGAAGTTTCGTAACATTTCGAACAATCCTCGATTTAATTTAATTTTTTGACCGAAATTAGTATAAAATTGTGTATAATATACTACGATTTTTGACCGAAACTAGTATTTCAAAAAGTATCATAGAATATAATTTTGAGAAAATATTTTTACATGGACTTCCATCATAGCATTCTCTCATAATATATAGAAATGATATGCTAAGTTTCGTAACATTTCGAACAATCCTCGATTTAATTTCATTTTTTGACCGAAATTAGTATAAAATTGTGTATAATATACTACGATTTTTGACCGAAACTAGTATTTCAAAAAGTATCATAGAATATAATTTTGAGAAAATATTTTTACATGGACTTCCATCATAGCATTCTCTCATAATATATAGAAATGATCTGCGAAGTTTCGTAACATTTCGAACAATCCTCGATTTAATTTCAATTTTTGACCGAAACTAGTATAAAATTATGTATGATATACTACGATTTTTGACCGAAACTAGTATTTCAAAAAGTATCATAGAATATAATTTTGAGATATTATTTTTACATGGACTTCCATCATAGCATTCCCTCGTAACATATAGAAAGGATCTGAGATGTTTCGTAGCGTTTCAAACAATCCTCGATTTAGTTTAATTTTTTAACCGAAATTTGTATAAAATTGTGTATAATATACTACGAATTTTGACCGAAACTAATATTTCAAAAAGTTTCATATAATATAATTTTGAGATATTATTTTTACATGGACTTCCATCATAGCATTCCCTCATAACATATAGAAAGGATCTGAGAAGTTTGGTAGCATTTCTAACAATCCTCGATTTAATTTAATTTTTTGACCGAAACTAGTATAAAATTGTGTATAATATACTACGTATTTTGACCGAAACTAATATTTCAAAAAGTTTCATATAATATAATTTTGAGAAAATATTTTTACATGAACTTCCATCATAGCATTCCCTCGTAACATATAGAAAGGATCTGAGAAGTTTCGTAACATTTCGAACAATCCTCGATTTAATTTAATTTTTTGACCGAAATTAGTATAAAATTGTGTATAATATACTACGATTTTTGACCGAAACTAGTATTTCAAAAAGTGTCATAGAATATAATTTTGAGAAAATATTTTTACATGAACTTCCATCATAGCATTCCCTCGTAACATATAGAAAGGATCTGAGAAGTTTCGTAACATTTCGAACAATCCTCGATTTAATTTAATTTTTTGACCGAAATTAGTATAAAATTGTGTATAATATACTACGATTTTTGACCGAAACTAGTATTTCAAAAAGTATCATAGAATATAATTTTGAGAAAATATTTTTACATGGACTTCCATCATAGCATTCTCTCATAATATATAGAAATGATATGCGAAGTTTCGTAACATTTCGAACAATCCTCGATTTAATTTAATTTTTTGACCGAAATTAGTATAAAATTGTGTATAATATACTACGATTTTTGACCGAAACTAGTATTTCAAAAAGTATCATAGAATATAATTTTGAGAAAATTTCTTTACATGGACTTCCATCATAGCATTCTCTCATAATATATAGAAATGATATGCGAAGTTTCGTAACATTTCGAACAATCCTCGATTTAATTTAATTTTTTGACCGAAATTAGTATAAAATTGTGTATAATATACTACGATTTTTGACCGAAACTAGTATTTCAAAAAGTATCATAGAATATAATTTTGAGAAAATATTTTTACATGGACTTCCATCATAGCATTCTCTCATAATATATAGAAATGATATGCGAAGTTTCGTAACATTTCGAACAATCCTCGATTTAATTTAATTTTTTGACCGAAATTAGTATAAAATTGTGTATAATATACTACGATTTTTGACCGAAACTAGTATTTCAAAAAGTATCATAGAATATAATTTTGAGAAAATTTCTTTACATGGACTTCCATCATAGCATTCTCTCATAATATATAGAAATGATATGCGAAGTTTCGTAACATTTCGAACAATCCTCGATTTAATTTAATTTTTTGACCGAAATTAGTATAAAATTGTGTATAATATACTACGATTTTTGACCGAAACTAGTATTTCAAAAAGTATCATAGAATATAATTTTGAGAAAATATTTTTACATGGACTTCCATCATAGCATTCTCTCATAATATATAGAAATGATATGCTAAGTTTCGTAACATTTCGAACAATCCTCGATTTAATTTCATTTTTTGACCGGAATTAGTATAAAATTGTGTATAATATACTACGATTTTTGACCGAAACTAGTATTTCAAAAAGTATCATAGAATATAATTTTGAGAAAATATTTTTACATGGACTTCCATCATAGCATTCTCTCATAATATATAGAAATGATCTGCGATGTTTCGTAACATTTCGAACAATCCTCGATTTAATTTCAATTTTTGACCGAAACTAGTATAAAATTATGTATGATATACTACGATTTTTGACCGAAACTAGTATTTCAAAAAGTATCATAGAATATAATTTTGAGATATTATTTTTACATGGACTTCCATCATAGCATTCCCTCGTAACATATAGAAAGGATCTGAGATGTTTCGTAGCGTTTCAAACAATCCTCGATTTAGTTTAATTTTTTAACCGAAATTTGTATAAAATTGTGTATAATATACTACGAATTTTGACCGAAACTAATATTTCAAAAAGTTTCATATAATATAATTTTGAGAAAATATTTTTACATGGACTTCCATCATAGCATTCCCTCGTAACATATAGAAAGGATCTGAGAAGTTTTGTAGCATTTCGAACAATCCTCGATTTAATTTAATTTTTTGACCGAAACTAGTATAAAATTGTGTATAATATACTACGTATTTTGACCGAAACTAATATTTCAAAAAGTTTCATATAATATAATTTTGAGAAAATATTTTTACATGAACTTCCATCATAGCATTCCCTCGTAACATATAGAAAGGATCTGAGAAGTTTCGTAACATTTCGAACAATCCTCGATTTAATTTAATTTTTTGACCGAAATTAGTATAAAATTGTGTATAATATACTACGATTTTTGACCGAAACTAGTATTTCAAAAAGTATCATAGAATATAATTTTGAGAAAATATTTTTACATGGACTTCCATCATAGCATTCTCTCATAATATATAGAAATGATATGCGAAGTTTCGTAACATTTCGAACAATCCTCGATTTAATTTAATTTTTTGACCGAAATTAGTATAAAATTGTGTATAATATACTACGATTTTTGACCGAAACTAGTATTTCAAAAAGTATCATAGAATATAATTTTGAGAAAATATCTTTACATGGACTTCCATCATAGCATTCTCTCATAATATATAGAAATGATATGCGAAGTTTCGTAACATTTCGAACAATCCTCGATTTAATTTAATTTTTTGACCGAAATTAGTATAAAATTGTGTATAATATACTACGATTTTTGACCGAAACTAGTATTTCAAAAAGTATCATAGAATATAATTTTGAGAAAATATTTTTACATGGACTTCCATCATAGCATTCTCTCATAATATATAGAAATGATATGCGAAGTTTCGTAACATTTCGAACAATCCTCGATTTAATTTCATTTTTTGACCGAAATTAGTATAAAATTGTGTATAATATACTACGATTTTTGACCGAAACTAGTATTTCAAAAAGTATCATAGAATATAATTTTGAGAAAATATTTTTACATGGACTTCCATCATAGCATTCTCTCATAATATATAGAAATGATCTGTGAAGTTTCGTAACATTTCGAACAATCCTCGATTTAATTTCAATTTTTGACCGAAACTAGTATAAAATTATGTATGATATACTACAATTTTTGACCGAAACTAGTATTTCAAAAAGTATCATAGAATATAATTTTGAGATATTATTTTTACATGGACTTCCATCATAGCATTCCCTCGTACAATATAGAAAGGATCTGAGATGTTTCGTAGCGTTTCAAACAATCCTCGATTTAGTTTAATTTTTTAACCGAAACTAGTATAAAATTGTGTATAATATACTACGAATTTTGACCGAAACTAATATTTCAAAAAGTTTCATATAATATAATTTTGAGAAAATATTTTTACATGGACTTCCATCATAGCATTCCCTCGTAACATATAGAAAGGATCTGAGAAGTTTCGTAGCATTTCGAACAATCCTCGATTTAATTTCATTTTTTGACCGAAACTAATAAAAAATTGTGTATAATATACTACGATTTTTGACCGAAACTAGTATTTTAAAAAGTTTCATATAATATAATTTTGAGAAAATATTTTTACATGGACTTCCATCAAAGTATTCTCTCATAATATATAGAAATGATCTGCGAAGTTTCGTAACATTTCGAACAATCCTCGATTTAATTTCAATTTTTGACCGAAACTAGTATAAAATTATGTATGATATACTACGATTTTTGACCGAAACTAGTATTTCAAAAAGTATCATAGAATATAATTTTGAGATATTATTTTTACATGGACTTCCATCATAGCATTCCCTCGTAACATATAGAAAGGATCTGAGAAGTTTCGTAGCGTTTCAAACAATCCTCGATTCAGTTTAAATTTTTAACCGAAACTAGTATAAAATTGTGTATAATATACTACGAACTTTGACCGAAACTAATATTTCAAAAAGTTTCATATAATATAATTTTGAGAAAATATTTTTACATGGACTTCCATCATAGCATTCCCTCGTAACATATAGAAAGGATCTGAGAAGTATCGTAGCATTTCGAACAATCCTCGATTTAATTTCATTTTTTGACCGAAACTAGTATAAAATTGTGTATAATATACTACGATTTTTGACCGAAACTAGTATTTCAAAAAGTTTCCTAGAATATAATTTTGACATAATATTTTTACATGGACTTCCATCATAGCATTCCCTCGTAACATATAGAAGGGATCTGAGAAGTTTCGTAGTATTTCGAACAATCCTCGATTTAATTTCATTTTCTGACCGAAACTAGTATAAAATTGTGTATAATATACTACGATTTTTGACCGAAACTAGTATTTCAAAAAGTTTCCTAGTATATAATTTTGAGATAATATTTTTACATGGACTTCCATCATAGCATTCCCTCATAACATATAGAAGGGATCTAAGAAGTTTCGCAGTATTTCGAACAATCCTCGATTTAATTTCATTTTCTGACCGAAACTAGTATAAAATTGTGTATAATATACTACGATTTTTGACCGAAACTAGTATTTCAAAAAGTTTCCTAGTATATAATTTTGAGATAATATTTTTACATGGACTTCCATCATAGCATTCCCTCATAACATATAGAAGGGATCTAAGAAGTTTCGCAGTATTTCGAACAATCCTCGATTTAATTTCATTTTTTGACCGAAACTAGTATAAAATTGTGTATTATACTACGATTTTTGACCGAAACTAGTATTTCAAAAAGTTTCATAGAATATAATTTTGAGATATTATTTTTACATGGACTTCCATCATAGCATTCCCTCGTAACATATAGAAAGGATCTGAGAAGTTTCGTAGCATTTCGAACAATCCTCGATTTAATTTAATTTTTTGACCGAAACTAGTATAAAATTGTGTATAATATACTTCAAATTTTGACCGAAACTAATATTTCAAAAAGTTTCATATAATATAATTTTGAGAAAATATTTTTACATGGACTTCCATCATAGCATTCCCTCGTAACATATAGAAAGGATCTGAGAAGTTTCGTAACATTTCGAACAATCCTCGATTTAATTTCATTTTTTTACCGAAATTAGTATAAAATTGTGTTTAATATACTACGATTTTTGACTGAAACTAGTATTTCAAAAAGTATCATAGAATATAATTTTGAGAAAGTATTTTTAAATGGACTTCCATCATAGCATTCTCTCATAATATATAGAAATGATCTGCGATGTTTCGTAACATTTCGAACAATCCTCGATTTAATTTAATTTTTTAACCGAAACTACTATAAAATTATGTATAATATACTACGATTTTTGACCGAAACTAGTATTTCAAAAAGTATCATAGAATATAATTTTGAGAAAATATTTTTACATGGACTTCCATCATAGCATTCCCTCGTAACATATAGAAAGGATCTGAGAAGTTTCGTAGCATTTCGAACAATCCTCGATTTAATTTAATTTTTTGACCGAAACTAGTATAAAATTGTGTATAAAATACTACGTATTTTGACCGAAACTAGTATTTCAAAAAGTATCATAGAATATAATTTTGAGAAAATATTTTTACATGAACTTCCATCATAGCATTCCCTCGTAACATATAGAAAGGATCTGAGAAGTTTCGTAACATTTCGAACAATCCTCGATTTAATTTAATTTTTTGACCGAAATTAGTATAAAATTGTGTATAATATACTACGATTTTTGACCGAAACTAGTATTTCAAAAAGTATCATAGAATATAATTTTGAGAAAATATTTTTACATGGACTTCCATCATAGCATTCCCTCGTAACATATAGAAAGGATCTGAGAAGTTTTGTAGCGTTTCAAACAATCCTCGATTTAATTTAATTTTTTAACCGAAACTAGTATAAAATTGTGTATAATATACTACGAATTTTGACCGAAACTAATATTTCAAAAAGTTTCATATAATATAATTTTGAGAAAATATTTTTACATGGACTTCCATCATAGCATTCTCTCATAATATATAGAAATGATATGCAAAGTTTCGTAACATTTCGAACAATCCTTGATTTAATTTCATTTTTTGACCGAAACTAGTATAAAATTGTGTATAATATACTACGATTTTTGACCGAAACTAGTATTTCAAAAAGTATCATAGAATATAATTTTGAGAAAATATTTTTACATGGACTTCCATCATAGCATTCCCTCGTAACATATAGTAGGGATCTGAGAAGTTTCGTGGTATTTCGAACAATCCTCGATTTAATTTCATTTTCTGACCGAAACTAGTATAAAATTGTGTATAATATACTACGATTTTTGACCGAAACTAGTATTTCAAAAAGTTTCCTAGTATATAATTTTGAGATAATATTTTTACATGGACTTCCATCATAGCATTCCCTCATAACATATAGAAGGGATCTAAGAAGTTTCGCAGTATTTCGAACAATCCTCGATTTAATTTCATTTTTTGACCGAAACTAGTATAAAATTGTGTATTATACTACGATTTTTGACCGAAACTAGTATTTCAAAAAGTTTCATAGAATATAATTTTGAGATATTATTTTTACATGGACTTCCATCATAGCATTCCCTCGTAACATATACAAAGGATCTGAGAAGTTTCGTAGCATTTCGAACAATCCTCGATTTAGTTTAATTTTTTGACCGAAACTAGTATAAAATTGTGTATAATATACTACGAATTTTGACCGAAACTAATATTTCAAAAAGTTTCATATAATATAATTTTGAGAAAATATTTTTACATGGACTTCCATCATAGCATTCCCTCGTAACATATAGAAAGGATCTGAGAAGTTTCGTAGCATTTCGAACAATCCTCGATTTAATTTCATTTTTTGACCGAAACTAGTATAAAATTGTGTATAATATACTACGATTTTTGACTGAAACTAGTATTTCAAACAGTATCATAGAATATAATTTTGAGAAAGTATTTTTAAATGGACTTCCATCATAGCATTCTCTCATAATATATAGAAATGATCTGCGATGTTTCGTAACATTTTGAACAATCCTCGATTTAATTTCATTTTTTGACCGAAACTAGTATAAAATTATGTATAATATACTACGATTTTTGACCGAAACTAGTATTTCAAAAAGTATCATAGAATATAATTTTGAGATAATATTTTTACATGGACTTCCATCATAGCATTCCCTCATAACATATAGAAAGGATCTGAGAAGTTTCGTAGCATTTCGAACAATCCTCGATTTAATTTAATTTTTTGTAAAATTGTGTATAATATACTACGATTTTTGACCGAAACTAGTATTTCAAAAAGTTTCCTAGAATATATTTTGAGATAATATTTTTACATGGACTTCCATCATAGAATTCCCTCATAACATATAGAAGGGATCTAAGAAGTTTCGTAGTATTTCGAACAATCCTCGATTTAATTTCATTTTTTGACCGAAACTAGTATAAAATTATGTATAATATACTACGATTTTTGACCGAAACTAGTATTTCATAAAGTATCATAGAATATAATTTTGAGATATTATTTTTACATGGACTTCCATCATAGCATTCCCTCGTAACATATAGAAAGGATCTAAGAAGTTTTGTAGCATTTCGAACAATCCTCGATTTAATTTCATTTTTTGTAAAATTGTGTATAATATACTACGATTTTTGACCGAAACTAATATTTCAAAATTTTTCATATAATATAATTTTGAGAAAATATTTTTACATGGACTTCCATCATAGCATTTTCTCATAATATATTGAAATGATCTGCGAAGTTTCGTAACATTTCGAACAATCCTCGATTTAATTTCTTTTTTTGACAGAAACTAGTATAAAATTGTGTATAATATACTACGATTTTTGACCGAAACTAGTATTTCAAAAAGTATCATAGAATATGATTTTGAGATATTATTTTTACATGGACTTCCATCTTAGCATTCCCTCGTAACATATAGAAAGGATCTGAGAAGTTTCGTAGCGTTTCGAACAATCCTCGATTTAATTTAATTTTTTAACCTAAACTAGTATAAAATTGTGTATAATATACTACGAATTTTGACCGAAACTAATATTTCAAAAAGTTTCATATAATATAATTTTGAGAAAATATTTTTACATGGACTTCCATCATAGCATTCCCTCGTAACATATAGAAAGGATCTGAGAAGTTTCGTAGCATTTCGAACAATCCTCGATTTAATTTCATTTTTTGACCGAAACTAGTATAAAATTGTGTATAATATACTACGATTTTTGACCGAAACTAGTATTTTAAAAAGTTTCATATAATATAATTTTGAGAAAATATTTTTACATGGACTTCCATCATAGCATTCTCTCATAATATATAGAAATGATCTGCGAAGTTTCGTAACATTTCGAACAATCCTCGATTTAATTTCAATTTTTGACCGAAACTAGTATAAAATTATGTATGATATACTACGATTTTTGACCGAAACTAGTATTTCAAAAAGTATCATAGAATATAATTTTGAGATATTATTTTTACATGGACTTCCATCATAGAATTCCCTCGTAACATATAGAAAGGATCTGAGAAGTTTCGTAGCGTTTCAAACAATCCTCGATTTAGTTTAAATTTTTAACCGAAACTAGTATAAAATTGTGTATAATATACTACGAATTTTGACCGAAACTAATATTTCAAAAAGTTTCATATAATATAATTTTGAGAAAATATTTTTACATGGACTTCCATCATAGCATTCCCTCGTAACATATAGAAAGGATCTGAGAAGTTTCGTAGCATTTCGAACAATCCTCGATTTAATTTCATTTTTTGACCGAAACTAGTATAAAATTGTGTATAATATACTACGATTTTTGACCGAAACTAGTATTTCAAAAAGTTTCCTAGAATATAATTTTGAGATAATATTTTTACATGGACTTCCATCATAGCATTCCCTCGTAACATATAGAAGGGATCTGAGAAGTTTCGTAGTATTTCGAACAATCCTCGATTTAATTTCATTTTCTGACCGAAACTAGTATAAAATTGTGTATAATATACTACGATTTTTGACCGAAACTAGTATTTCAAAAAGTTTCCTAGTATATAATTTTGAGATAATATTTTTACATGGACTTCCATCATAGCATTCCCTCATAACATATAGAAGGGATCTAAGAAGTTTCGTAGTATTTCGAACAATCCTTGATTTAATTTCATTTTTTGACCGAAACTAGTATAAAATTGTGTATTATACTACGATTTTTGACCGAAACTAGTATTTCAAAAAGTTTCATAGAATATAATTTTGAGATATTATTTTTACATGGACTTCCATCATAGCATTCCCTCGTAACATATAGAAAGGATCTGAGAAGTTTCGTAGCATTTCGAACAATCCTCGATTTAATTTAATTTTTTGACCGAAACTAGTATAAAATTGTGTATAATATACTACAAATTTTGACCGAAACTAATATTTCAAAAAGTTTCATATAATATAATTTTGAGAAAATATTTTTACATGGACTTCCATCATAGCATTCCCTCGTAACATATAGAAAGGATCTGAGAAGTTTCGTAACATTTCGAACAATCCTCGATTTAATTTCATTTTTTGACCGAAATTAGTATAAAATTGTGTATAATATACTACGATTTTTGACTGAAACTAGTATTTCAAAAAGTATCATAGAATATAATTTTGAGAAAGTATTTTTAAATGGACTTCCATCATAGCATTCTCTCATAATATATAGAAATGATCTGCGATGTTTCGTAACATTTTGAACAATCCTCGATTTAATTTCATTTTTTGACCGAAACTAGTATAAAATTATGTATAATATACTACGATTTTTGACCGAAACTAGTATTTCAAAAAGTATCATAGAATATAATTTTGAGATAATATTTTTACATGGACTTCCATCATAGCATTCCCTCATAACATATAGAAAGGATCTGAGATGTTTCGTAGCATTTCGAACAATCCTCGATTTAATTTAATTTTTTGTAAAATTGTGTATAATATACTACGATTTTTTACCGAAACTAGTATTTCAAAAAGTTTCCTAGAATATAATTTTGAGATAATATTTTTACATGGACTTCCATCATAGAATTCCCTCATAACATATAGAAGGGATCTAAGAAGTTTCGTAGTATTTCGAACAATCCTCGATTTAATTTCATTTTTTGTAAAATTGTGTATAATATACTACGATTTTTGACCGAAACTAATATTTCAAAATGTTTCATATAATATAATTTTGAGAAAATATTTTTACATGGACTTCCATCATAGCATTTTCTCATAATATATTGAAATGATCTGCGAAGTTTCGTAACATTTCGAACAATCCTCAATTTAATTTCTTTTTTTGACAGAAACTAGTATAAAATTGTGTATAATATACTACGATTTTTGACCGAAACTAGTATTTCAAAAAGTATCATAGAATATAATTTTGAGATAATATTTTTACATGGACTTCCATCATAGCATTCCCTCGTAACATATAGAAGGGATCTGAGAAGTTTCGTTGTATTTCGAACAATCCTCGATTTAATTTCATTTTCTGACCAAAACTAGTATAAAATTGTGTATAATATACTACGATTTTTGACCGAAACTAGTATTTCAAAAAGTTTCCTAGTATATAATTTTGAGATAATATTTTTACATGGACTTCCATCATAGCATTCCCTCATAACATATAGA
Source organism: Lathyrus aphaca (assembly GCA_963966055.1). Lineage (NCBI taxonomy): Eukaryota > Viridiplantae > Streptophyta > Magnoliopsida > Fabales > Fabaceae > Lathyrus > Lathyrus aphaca. The sequence goes on along the minus strand of OZ014522.1, from coordinate 2,957,874 downwards.
AGGGATCTAAGAAGTTTCGCAGTATTTCGAACAATCCTCGATTTAATTTCATTTTTTGACCGAAACTAGTATAAAATTGTGTATTATACTACGATTTTTGACCGAAACTAGTATTTCAAAAAGTTTCATAGAATATAATTTTGAGATATTATTTTTACATGGACTTCCATCATAGCATTCCCTCGTAACATATAGAAAGGATCTGAGAAGTTTCGTAGCATTTCGAACAATCCTCGATTTAATTTAATTTTTTGACCGAAACTAGTATAAAATTGTGTATAATATACTACGATTTTTGACCGAAACTAGTATTTCAAAAAGTTTCCTAGTATATAATTTTGAGATAATATTTTTACATGGACTTCCATCATAGCATTCCCTCATAACATATAGAAGGGATCTAAGAAGTTTCGTAGTATTTCGAACAATCCTTGATTTAATTTCATTTTTTGACCGAAACTAGTATAAAATTGTGTATTATACTACGATTTTTGACCGAAACTAGTATTTCAAAAAGTTTCATAGAATATAATTTTGAGATATTATTTTTACATGGACTTCCATCATAGAATTCCCTCGTAACATATAGAAAGGATCTGAGAAGTTTCGTAGCGTTTCAAACAATCCTCGATTTAGTTTAAATTTTTAACCGAAACTAGTATAAAATTGTGTATAATATACTACGAATTTTGACCGAAACTAATATTTCAAAAAGTTTCATATAATATAATTTTGAGAAAATATTTTTACATGGACTTCCATCATAGCATTCCCTCGTAACATATAGAAAGGATCTGAGAAGTTTCGTAGCATTTCGAACAATCCTCGATTTAATTTCATTTTTTGACCGAAACTAGTATAAAATTGTGTATAATATACTACGATTTTTGACCGAAACTAGTATTTCAAAAAGTTTCCTAGAATATAATTTTGAGATAATATTTTTACATGGACTTCCATCATAGCATTCCCTCGTAACATATAGAAGGGATCTGAGAAGTTTCGTAGTATTTCGAACAATCCTCGATTTAATTTCATTTTCTGACCGAAACTAGTATAAAATTGTGTATAATATACTACGATTTTTGACCGAAACTAGTATTTCAAAAAGTTTCCTAGTATATAATTTTGAGATAATATTTTTACATGGACTTCCATCATAGCATTCCCTCATAACATATAGAAGGGATCTAAGAAGTTTCGTAGTATTTCGAACAATCCTTGATTTAATTTCATTTTTTGACCGAAACTAGTATAAAATTGTGTATTATACTACGATTTTTGACCGAAACTAGTATTTCAAAAAGTTTCATAGAATATAATTTTGAGATATTATTTTTACATGGACTTCCATCATAGCATTCCCTCGTAACATATAGAAAGGATCTGAGAAGTTTCGTAGCATTTCGAACAATCCTCGATTTAATTTAATTTTTTGACCGAAACTAGTATAAAATTGTGTATAATATACTACAAATTTTGACCGAAACTAATATTTCAAAAAGTTTCATATAATATAATTTTGAGAAAATATTTTTACATGGACTTCCATCATAGCATTCCCTCGTAACATATAGAAAGGATCTGAGAAGTTTCGTAACATTTCGAACAATCCTCGATTTAATTTCATTTTTTGACCGAAATTAGTATAAAATTGTGTATAATATACTACGATTTTTGACTGAAACTAGTATTTCAAAAAGTATCATAGAATATAATTTTGAGAAAGTATTTTTAAATGGACTTCCATCATAGCATTCTCTCATAATATATAGAAATGATCTGCGATGTTTCGTAACATTTTGAACAATCCTCGATTTAATTTCATTTTTTGACCGAAACTAGTATAAAATTATGTATAATATACTACGATTTTTGACCGAAACTAGTATTTCAAAAAGTATCATAGAATATAATTTTGAGATAATATTTTTACATGGACTTCCATCATAGCATTCCCTCATAACATATAGAAAGGATCTGAGATGTTTCGTAGCATTTCGAACAATCCTCGATTTAATTTAATTTTTTGTAAAATTGTGTATAATATACTACGATTTTTTACCGAAACTAGTATTTCAAAAAGTTTCCTAGAATATAATTTTGAGATAATATTTTTACATGGACTTCCATCATAGAATTCCCTCATAACATATAGAAGGGATCTAAGAAGTTTCGTAGTATTTCGAACAATCCTCGATTTAATTTCATTTTTTGTAAAATTGTGTATAATATACTACGATTTTTGACCGAAACTAATATTTCAAAATGTTTCATATAATATAATTTTGAGAAAATATTTTTACATGGACTTCCATCATAGCATTTTCTCATAATATATTGAAATGATCTGCGAAGTTTCGTAACATTTCGAACAATCCTCAATTTAATTTCTTTTTTTGACAGAAACTAGTATAAAATTGTGTATAATATACTACGATTTTTGACCGAAACTAGTATTTCAAAAAGTATCATAGAATATAATTTTGAGATAATATTTTTACATGGACTTCCATCATAGCATTCCCTCGTAACATATAGAAGGGATCTGAGAAGTTTCGTTGTATTTCGAACAATCCTCGATTTAATTTCATTTTCTGACCAAAACTAGTATAAAATTGTGTATAATATACTACGATTTTTGACCGAAACTAGTATTTCAAAAAGTTTCCTAGTATATAATTTTGAGATAATATTTTTACATGGACTTCCATCATAGCATTCCCTCATAACATATAGAAGGGATCTAAGAAGTTTCGCAGTATTTCGAACAATCCTCGATTTAATTTCATTTTTTGACCGAAACTAGTATAAAATTGTGTATTATACTACGATTTTTGACCGAAACTAGTATTTCAAAAAGTTTCATAGAATATAATTTTGAGATATTATTTTTACATGGACTTCCATCATAGCATTCCCTCGTAACATATAGAAAGGATCTGAGAAGTTTCGTAGCATTTCGAACAATCCTCGATTTAATTTAATTTTTTGACCGAAACTAGTATAAAATTGTGTATAATATACTACAAATTTTGACCGAAACTAATATTTCAAAAAGTTTCATATAATATAATTTTGAGAAAATATTTTTACATGGACTTCCATCATAGCATTCCCTCGTAACATATAGAAAGGATCTGAGAAGTTTCGTAACATTTCGAATAATCCTCGATTTAATTTCATTTTTTGACCGAAATTAGTATAAAATTATGTATAATATACTACGATTTTTGACTGAAACTAGTATTTCAAAAAGTATCATAGAATATAATTTTGAGAAAGTATTTTTAAATGGACTTCCATCATAGCATTCTCTCATAATATATAGAAATGATCTGCGATGTTTCGTAACATTTTGAACAATCCTCGATTTAATTTCATTTTTTGACCGAAACTAGTATAAAATTATGTATAATATACTACGATTTTTGACCGAAACTAGTATTTCAAAAAGTATCATAGAATATAATTTTGAGATAATATTTTTACATGGACTTCCATCATAGCATTCCCTCGTAACATATAGAAAGGATCTAAGAAGTTTTGTAGCATTTCGAACAATCCTCGATTTAATTTCATTTTTTGTAAAATTGTGTATAATATACTACGATTTTTGACCGAAACTAGTATTTCAAAAAGTATCATAGAATATAATTTTCAGAAAATATTTTTTACATGGATTTCCATCATAGCATTCCCTCGTAACATATAGAAAGGATCTGAGAAGTTTCGTAGCATTTCGAACAATCCTCGATTTAATTTCATTTTTTGTAAAATTGTGTATAATATACTACGATTTTTGACCGAAACTAATATTTCAAAATGTTTCATATAATATAATTTTGAGAAAATATTTTTACATGGACTTCCATCATAGCATTTTCTCATAATATATTGAAATGATCTGCGAAGTTTCGTAACATTTCGAACAATCCTCGATTTAATTTCTTTTTTTGACAGAAACTAGTATAAAATTGTGTATAATATACTACGATTTTTGACCGAAACTAGTATTTCAAAAAGTATCATAGAATATAATTTTGAGATATTATTTTTACATGGACTTCCATCATAGCATTCCCTCGTAACATATAGAAAGGATCTGAGAAGTTTCGTAGCGTTTCGAACAATCCTCGATTTAATTTAATTTTTTAACCTAAACTAGAATAAAATTGTGTATAATATACTACGAATTTTGACCGAAACTAATATTTCAAAAAGTTTCATATAATATAATTTTGAGAAAATATTTTTACATGGACTTCCATCATAGCATTCCCTCGTAACATATAGAAAGGATCTGAGAAGTTTCGTAGCATTTCGAACAATCCTCGATTTAATTTCATTTTTTGACCGAAACTAGTATAAAATTGTGTATAATATACTACGATTTTTGACCGAAACTAGTATTTTAAAAAGTTTCATATAATATAATTTTGAGAAAATATTTTTACATGGATTTCCATCATAGCATTCTCTCATAATATATAGAAATGATCTGCGAAGTTTCGTAACATTTCGAACAATCCTCGATTTAATTTCAATTTTTGACCGAAACTAGTATAAAATTATGTATGATATACTACGATTTTTGACCGAAACTAGTATTTCAAAAAGTATCATAGAATATAATTTTGAGATATTATTTTTACATGGACTTCCATCATAGAATTCCCTCGTAACATATAGAAAGGATCTGAGAAGTTTCGTAGCGTTTCAAACAATCCTCGATTTAGTTTAAATTTTTAACCGAAACTAGTATAAAATTGTGTATAATATACTACGATTTTTGACCGAAACTAGTATTTCAAAAAGTATCATAGAATATAATTTTGAGATATTATTTTTACATGTACTTCCATCATAGCATTCCCTCGTAACATATAGAAAGGATCTGAGAAGTTTCGTAGCGTTTCGAACAATCCTCGATTTAATTTCATTTTTTAACCGAAACTAGTATAAAATTGTGTATAATATACTACGAATTTTGACCGAAACTAATATTTCAAAAAGTTTCATATAATATAATTATGAGAAAATATTTTTACATGGACTTCCATCATAGCATTCCCTCGTAACATATAGAAAGGATCTGAGAAGTTTCGTAGCATTTCGAACAATCCTCGATTTAATTTCATTTTTTGACCGAAACTTGTATAAAATTGTGTATAATATACTACGATTTTTGGCCGAAACTAGTATTTCAAAAAGTATCATAGAATATAATTTTGAGAAAATATTTTTTACATGGATTTCCATCATAGCATTCCCTCGTAACATATAGAAAGGATCTGAGAAGTTTCGTAGCATTTCGAACAATCCTCGATTTAATTTCATTTTTTGACCGAAACTAGTATAAAATTGTGTATAATATACTACGATTTTTGACCGAAACTAGTATTTCAAAAAGTTTCCTAGAATATAATTTTGAGATAATATTTTTACATGGACTTCCATCATAGCATTCCCTCGTAACATATAGAAGGGATCTGAGAAGTTTCGTATTATTTCGAACAATCCTCGATTTAATTTCATTTTCTGACCGAAACTAGTATAAAATTGTGTATAATATACTACGATTTTTGACCGAAACTAGTATTTCAAAAAGTTTCCTAGTATATAATTTTGAGATAATATTTTTACATGGATTTCCATCATAGCATTCCCTCATAACATATAGAAGGGATCTAAGAAGTTTCGCAGTATTTCGAACAATCCTCGATTTAATTTCATTTTTTGACCGAAACTAGTATAAAATTGTGTATTATACTACGATTTTTGACCGAAACTAGTATTTCAAAAAGTTTCATAGAATATAATTTTGAGATATTATTTTTACATGGACTTCCATCATAGCATTCCCTCGTAACATATAGAAAGGATCTGAGAAGTTTCGTAGCATTTCGAACAATCCTCGATTTAATTTAATTTTTTGACCGAAACTAGTATAAAATTGTGTATAATATACTACAAATTTTGACCGAAACTAATATTTCAAAAAGTTTCATATAATATAATTTTGAGAAAATATTTTTACATGGACTTCCATCATAGCATTCCCTCGTAACATATAGAAAGGATCTGAGAAGTTTCGTAACATTTCGAACAATCCTCGATTTAATTTCATTTTTTGACCGAAATTAGTATAAAATTGTGTATAATATACTACGATTTTTGACTGAAACTAGTATTTCAAAAAGTATCATAGAATATAATTTTGAGAAAGTATTTTTAAATGGACTTCCATCATAGCATTCTCTCATAATATATAGAAATGATCTGCGATGTTTCGTAACATTTTGAACAATCCTCGATTTAATTTCAGTTTTTGACCGAAACTAGTATAAAATTATGTATAATATACTACGATTTTTGACCGAAACTAGTATTTCAAAAAGTATCATAGAATATAATTTTGAGATATTATTTTTACATGGACTTCCATCAGAGCATTCCCTCATAACATATAGAAAGGATCTGAGAAGTTTCGTAGCATTTCGAACAATCCTCGATTTAATTTAATTTTTTGACCGAAACTAGTATAAAATTGTGTATAATATACTACGTATTTTGACCGAAACTAATATTTCAAAAGGTTTCATATAATATAATTTTGAGAAAATATTTTTACATGAACTTCCATCATAGCATTCCCTCGTAACATATAGAAAGGATCTGAGAAGTTTCGTAACATTTCGAACAATCCTCGATTTAATTTAATTTTTTGACCGAAATTAGTATAAAATTGTGTATAATATACTACGATTTTTGACCGAAACTAGTATTTCAAAAAGTTTCCTAGAATATAATTTTGAGAAAATATTTTTACATGGACTTCCATCATAGCATTCTCTCATAATATATAGAAATAATCTGCGAAGTTTCGTAACATTTCGAACAATCCTCGATTTAATTTCATTTTTTGACCGAAACTAGTATAAAATTGTGTATAATATACTACGATTTTTGATTGAAACTAGTATTTCAAAAAGTATCATAGAAAATAATTTTGAGATATTATTTTTACATGGACTTCCATCATAGCATTCCCTCGTAACATATAGAAAGGATCTGAGAAGTTTCGTAGCGTTTCGAACAATCCTCGATTTAATTTAATTTTTTAACCGAAACTAGTATAAAATTGTTTATAATATAATACGAATTTTGACCGAAACTATTATTTCAAAAAGTTTCATATAATATAATTTTGAGAAAATATTTTTACATGAACTTCCATCATAGCATTCCCTCGTAACATATAGAAAGGATCTGAGAAGTTTCGTAACATTTCGAACAATCCTCGATTTAATTTCATTTTTTGACCGAAATTAGTATAAAATTGTGTATAATATACTACGATTTTTGACCGAAACTAGTATTTCAAAAAGTTTCCTAGAATATAATTTTGAGAAAATATTTTTACATGGACTTCCATCATAGCATTCTCTCATAATATATAGAAATAATCTGCGATGTTTCGTAACATTTCGAACAATCCTCGATTTAATTTCATTTTTTGACCGAAACTAGTATAAAATTGTATATAATATACAACGATTTTTGACCGAAACTAGTATTTCAAAAAGTATCATAGAATATAATTTTGAGATATTATTTTTGCATGGACTTCCATCATAGCATTCCCTCGTAACATATAGAAAGGATCTGAGAAGTTTCGTAGCGTTTCAAACAATCCTCGATTTAGTTTAATTTTTTAACCGAAACTAGTATAAAATTGTGTATAATATACTACGAATTTTGACCGAAACTAATATTTCAAAAAGTTTCATATAATATAATTTTGAGAAAATATTTTTACATGGACTTCCATCATAGCATTCCCTCGTAACATATAGAAAGGATCTGAGAAGTTTCGTAGCATTTCGAACAATCCTTGATTTAATTTCATTTTTTGACCGAAACTAGTATAAAATTGTGTATAATATACTACGATTTTTGACCGAAACTAGTATTTCAAAAAGTTTCCTAGAATATAATTTTGAGATAATATTTTTACATGGACTTCCATCATAGCATTCCCTCGTAACATATAGAAGGGATCTGAGAAGTTTCGTAGTATTTCGAACAATCCTCGATTTAATTTCATTTTCTGACCGAAACTAGTATAAAATTGTGTATAATATACTACGATTTTTGACCGAAACTAGTATTTAAAAAAGTTTCCTAGTATATAATTTTGAGATAATATTTTTACATGGATTCCATCATAGCATTCCCTCATAACATATAGAAGGGATCTAAGAAGTTTCGCAGTATTTCGAACAATCCTCGATTTAATTTCATTTTTTGACCGAAACTAGTATAAAATTGTGTATTATACTACGATTTTTGACCGAAACTAGTATTTCAAAAAGTTTCATAGAATATAATTTTGAGATATTATTTTTACATGGACTTCCATCATAGCATTCCATTGTAACATATAGAAAGGATCTGAGAAGTTTCGTGGCATTTTGAACAATCCTCGATTTAATTTAATTTTTTGACCGAAACTAGTATAAAATTGTGTATAATATACCACAAATTTTGACCGAAACTAATATTTCAAAAAGTTTCATATAATATAATTTTGAGAAAATATTTTTACATGGACTTCCTTCATAGCATTCCCTCGTAACATATAGAAAGGATCTGAGAAGTTTCGTAACATTTCGAACAATCCTCGATTTAATTTCATTTTTTGACCGAAATTAGTATAAAATTGTGTATAATATACTACGATTTTTGACTGAAACTAGTATTTCAAAAAGTATCATAGAATATAATTTTGAGAATGTATTTTTAAATGGACTTCCATCATAGCATTGTCTCATAATATATAGAAATGATCTGCGATGTTTCGTAACATTTCTAAAAATCCTCGATTTAATTTCATTTTTTGACCGAAACTAGTATAAAATTATGTATAATATACTATAATTTTTGACCGAAACTAGTATTTCAAAAAGTATCATAGAATATAATTTTGAGATATTATTTTTACATGGACTTCCATCAGAGCATTCCCTCATAACATATAGATAGGATCTGAGATGTTTCGTAGCATTTCGAACAATCCTCGATTTAATTTAATTTTTTGACCGAAACTAGTATAAAATTGTGTATAATATACTACGTATTTTGACCAAAACTAATATTTCAAAAAGTTTCATATAATATAATTTTGAGAAAATATTTTTACATGAACTTCACACATAGCATTCCCTCGTAACATATAGAAAGGATCTGAGAAGTTTCGTAACATTTCGAACAATCCTCGATTTAATTTAATTTTTTGACCGAAATTAGTATAAAATTGTGTATAATATACTACGATTTTTGACCGAAACTAGTATTTCAAAAAGTATCATAGAATATAATTTTGAGATATTATTTTTGCATGGACTTCCATCATAGCATTCCCTCGTAACATATAGAAAGGATCTGAGAAGTTTCGTAACATTTCGAACAATCCTCGATTTAATTTCATTTTTTGACCGAAACTAGTATAAAATTGTGTATTATACTATGATTTTTGACCGAAACAAGTATTTCAAAAAGTTTCATAGAATATAATTTTGAGATATTATTTTTACATGGACTTCCATCATAGCATTCCCTCGTAACATATAGAAAGGATCTGAGAAGTTTCGTAGCATTTTGAACAATCCTCGATTTAATTTAATTTTTTGACCGAAACTAGTATAAAATTGTGTATAATATACTACAAATTTTGACCGAAACTAATATTTCAAAAAGTTTCATATAATATAATTTTGAGAAAATATTTTTACATGGACTTCCTTCATAGCATTCCCTCGTAACATATAGAAAGGATCTGAGAAGTTTCGTAACATTTCGAACAATCTTCGATTTAATTTCATTTTTTGACCAAAATTAGTATAAAATTGTGTATAATATACTACGATTTTTGACTGAAACTAGTATTTCAAAAAGTATCATAGAATATAATTTTGAGAAAGTATTTTTAAATGGACTTCCATCATAGCATTCTCTCATAATATATAGAAATGATCTGCGATGTTTTGTAACATTTCTAAAAATCCTCGATTTAATTTCATTTTTTGACCGAAACTAGTATAAAATTATGTATAATATACTATGATTTTTGACCGAAACTAGTATTTCAAAAAGTATCATAGAATATAATTTTGAGATATTATTTTTACATGGACTTCCATCAGAGCATTCCCTCATAACATATAGAAAGGATCTGAGAAGTTTCGTAGCATTTCGAACAATCCTCGATTTAATTTAATTTTTTGACCGAAACTAGTATAAAATTGTGTATAATATACTACGTATTTTGACCGAAACTAATATTTCAAAAGGTTTCATATAATATAATTTTGAGAAAATATTTTTACATGAACTTCCATCATAGCATTCCCTCGTAACATATAGAAAGGATCTGAGAAGTTTCGTAACATTTCAAACAATCCTCGATTTAATTTAATTTTTTGACCGAAATTAGTATAAAATTGTGTATAATATACTACGATTTTTGACCGAAACTAGTATTTCAAAAAGTATCATAGAATATAATTTTGAGAAAATATTTTTACATGGACTTCCATCATAGCATTCTCTCATAATATATAGAAATGATATGCGATGTTTCGTAACATTTCGAACAATCCTCGATTTAATTTCATTTTTTGACCGAAACTAGTATAAAATTGTGTATAATATACTACGATTTTTGACCGAAACTAGTATTTCAAAAAGTATCATAGAAAATAATTTTGAGATATTATTTTTGCATGGACTTCCATCATAGCATTCCCTCGTAACATATAGAAAGGATCTGAGAAGTTTCGTAGCATTTCGAACAATCCTCGATTTAATTTAATTTTTTAACCGAAACTAGTATAAAATTGTTTATAATATAATACGAATTTTGACCGAAACTATTATTTCAAAAAGTTTCATATAATATAATTTTGAGAAAATATTTTTACATGAACTTCCATCATAGCATTCCCTCGTAACATATAGAAAGGATCTGAGAAGTTTCGTAACATTTCGAACAATCCTCGATTTAATTTCATTTTTTGACCGAAATTAGTATAAAATTGTGTATAATATACTACGATTTTTGACTGAAACTAGTATTTCAAAAAGTATCATAGAATATAATTTTGAGAAAATATTTTTACATGGACTTCCATCATAGCATTCTCTCATAATATATAGAAATAATCTGCGATGTTTCGTAACATTTCGAACAATCCTCGATTTAATTTCATTTTTTGACCGAAACTAGTATAAAATTGTATATAATATACAACGATTTTTGACCGAAACTAGTATTTCAAAAAGTATCATAGAATATAATTTTGAGATATTATTTTTGCATGGACTTCCATCATAGCATTCCCTCGTAACATATAGAAAGGATCTGAGAAGTTTCGTAGCGTTTCAAACAATCCTCGATTTAGTTTAATTTTTTAACCGAAACTAGTATAAAATTGTGTATAATATACTACGAATTTTGACCGAAACTAATATTTCAAAAAGTTTCATATAATATAATTTTGAGAAAATATTTTTACATGGACTTCCATCATAGCATTCCCTCATAACATATAGAAAGGATCTGAGAAGTTTCGTAGCATTTCGAACAATCCTTGATTTAATTTCATTTTTTGACCGAAACTAGTATAAAATTGTGTATAATATACTACGATTTTTGACCGAAACTAGTATTTCAAAAAGTTTCCTAGAATATAATTTTGAGATAATATTTTTACATGGACTTCCATCATAGCATTCCCTCGTAACATATAGAAGGGATCTGAGAAGTTTCGTAGTATTTCGAACAATCCTCGATTTAATTTCATTTTCTGACCGAAACTAGTATAAAATTGTGTATAATATACTACGATTTTTGACCGAAACTAGTATTTCAAAAAGTTTCCTAGTATATAATTTTGAGATAATATTTTTACATGGACTTCCATCATAGCATTCCCTCATAACATATAGAAGGGATCTAAGAAGTTTCGCAGTATTTCGAACAATCCTCGATTTAATTTCATTTTTTGACCGAAACTAGTATAAAATTGTGTATTATACTACGATTTTTGACCGAAACTATTATTTCAAAAAGTTTCATAGAATATAATTTTGAGATATTATTTTTACATGGACTTCCATCATAGCATTCCCTTGTAACATATAGAAAGGATCTGAGAAGTTTCGTAGCATTTTGAACAATCCTCGATTTAATTTAATTTTTTGACCGAAACTAGTATAAAATTGTGTATAATATACCATAAATTTTGACCGAAACTAATATTTCAAAAAATTTTCATATAATATAATTTTGAGAAAATATTTTTACATGGACTTCCTTCATAGCATTCCCTCGTAACATATAGAAAGGATCTGAGAAGTTTCGTAACATTTCGAACAATCCTCGATTTAATTTCATTTTTTGACCGAAATTAGTATAAAATTGTGTATAATATACTACGATTTTTGACTGAAACTAGTATTTCAAAAAGTATCATAGAATATAATTTTGAGAAAGTATTTTTAAATGGACTTCCATCATAGCATTGTCTCATAATATATAGAAATGATCTGCGATGTTTCGTAACATTTCTAAAAATCCTCGATTTAATTTCATTTTTTGACCGAAACTAGTATAAAATTATGTATAATATACTATAATTTTTGACCGAAACTAGTATTTCAAAAAGTATCATAGAATATAATTTTGAGATATTATTTTTACATGGACTTCCATCAGAGCATTCCCTCATAACATATAGATAGGATCTGAGAAGTTTCGTAGCATTTCGAACAATCCTCGATTTAATTTAATTTTTTGACCGAAACTTGTATAAAATTGTGTATAATATACTACGTATTTTGACCGAAACTAATATTTCAAAAAGTTTCATATAATATAATTTTGAGAAAATATTTTTACATGAACTTCCATCATAGCATTCCCTCGTAACATATAGAAAGGATCTGAGAAGTTTCGTAACATTTCGAACAATCCTCGATTTAATTTAATTTTTTGACCGAAATTAGTATAAAATTGTGTATAATATACTACGATTTTTGACCGAAACTAGTATTTCAAAAAGTATCATAGAATATAATTTTGAGATATTATTTTTGCATGGACTGCCATCATAGCATTCCCTCGTAACATATAGAAAGGATCTGAGAAGTTTCGTAACATTTCGAACAATCCTCGATTTAATTTCATTTTTTGACCGAAACTAGTATAAAATTGTGTATAATATACTACGATTTTTGACCGAAACTATTATTTCAAAAAGTATCATAGAAAATAATTTTGAGATATTATTTTTGCATGGACTTCCATCATAGCATTCCCTCGTAACATATAGAAAGGATCTGAGAAGTTTCGTAGCATTTCGAACAATCCTCGATTTAATTTAATTTTTTAACAGAAACTAGTATAAAATTGTTTATAATATAATACGAATTTTGACCGAAACTATTATTTCAAAAAGTTTCATATAATATAATTTTGAGAAAATATTTTTACATGAACTTCCATCATAGCATTCCCTCGTAACATATAGAAAGGATCTGAGAAGTTTCGTAACATTTCGAACAATCCTCGATTTAATTTCATTTTTTGACCGAAATTAGTATAAAATTGTGTATAATATACTACGATTTTTTACCGAAACTAGTATTTCAAAAAGTATCATAGAATATAATTTTGAGAAAATATTTTTACATGGACTTCCATCATAGCATTCTCTCATAATATATAGAAATGATCTGCGAAGTTTCGTAACATTTCGAACAATCCTCGATTTAATTTCATTTTTTGACCGAAACTAGTATAAAATTGTATATAATATACAACGATTTTTGACCGAAACTAGTATTTCAAAAAGTATCATAGAATATAATTTTGAGATATTATTTTTGCATGGACTTCCATCATAGCATTCCCTCGTAACATATAGAAAGGATCTGAGAAGTTTCGTAGCGTTTCAAACAATCCTCGATTTAGTTTAATTTTTTAACCGAAACTAGTATAAAATTGTGTATAATATACTACGAATTTTGACCGAAACTAATATTTCAAAAAGTTTCATATAATATAATTTTGAGAAAATATTTTTACATGGACTTCCATCATAGCATTCCCTCATAACATATAGAAAGGATCTGAGAAGTTTCGTAGCATTTCGAACAATCCTTGATTTAATTTCATTTTTTGACCGAAACAAGTATAAAATTGTGTATAATATACTACGATTTTTGACCGAAACTAGTATTTCAAAAAGTTTCCTAGAATATAATTTTGAGATAATATTTTTACATGGACTTCCATCATAGCATTCCCTCGTAACATATAGAAGGGATCTGAGAAGTTTCGTAGTATTTCGAACAATCCTCGATTTAATTTCATTTTCTGACCGAAACTAGTATAAAATTGTGTATAATATACTACGATTTTTGACCGAAACTAGTATTTCAAAAAGTTTCCTAGTATATAATTTTGAGATAATATTTTTACATGGACTTCCATCATAGCATTCCCTCATAACATATAGAAGGGATCTAAGAAGTTTCGCAGTATTTCGAACAATCCTCGATTTAATTTCATTTTTTGACCGAAACTAGTATAAAATTGTGTATTATACTACGATTTTTGACCGAAACTATTATTTCAAAAAGTTTCATAGAATATAATTTTGAGATATTATTTTTACATGGACTTCCATCATAGCATTCCCTTGTAACATATAGAAAGGATCTGAGAAGTTTCGTAGCATTTTGAACAATCCTCGATTTAATTTAATTTTTTGACCGAAACTAGTATAAAATTGTGTATAATATACTACAAATTTTGACCGAAACTAATATTTCAAAAAGTTTCATATAATATAATTTTGAGAAAATATTTTTACATGGACTTCCTTCATAGCATTCCCTCGTAACATATAGAAAGGATCTGAGAATTTTCGTAACATTTCGAACAATCCTCGATTTAATTTCATTTTTTGACCGAAATTAGTATAAAATTGTGTATAATATACTACGATTTTTGACTGAAACTAGTATTTCAAAAAGTATCATATAATATAATTTTGAGAAAGTATTTTTAAATGGACTTCCATCATAGCATTGTCTCATAATATATAGAAATGATCTGCGATGTTTCGTAACATTTCTAAAAATCCTCGATTTAATTTCATTTTTTGACCGAAACTAGTATAAAATTATGTATAATATACTATGATTTTTGACCGAAACTAGTATTTCAAAAAGTATCATAGAATATAATTTTGAGATATTATTTTTACATGGACTTCCATCAGAGCATTCCCTCATAACATATAGATAGGATCTGAGAAGTTTCGTAGCATTTCGAACAATCCTCGATTTAATTTAATTTTTTGACCGAAACTAGTATAAAATTGTGTATAATATACTACGTATTTTGACCGAAACTAATATTTCAAAAAGTTTCATATAATATAATTTTGAGAAAATATTTTTACATGAACTTCCATCATAGCATTCCCTTGTAACATATAGAAAGGATCTGAGAAGTTTCGTAACATTTCGAACAATCCTCGATTTAATTTAATTTTTTGACCGAAATTAGTATAAAATTGTGTATAATATACTACGATTTTTTACCGAAACTAGTATTTCAAAAAGTATCATAGAAAATAATTTTGAGATATTATTTTTGCATGGACTTCCATCATAGCATTCCCTCGTAACATATAGAAAGGATCTGAGAAGTTTCGTAACATTTCGAACAATCCTCGATTTAATTTAATTTTTTAACCGAAACTAGTATAAAATTGTTTAAAATATAATACGAATTTTGACCGAAACTATTATTTCAAAAAGTTTCATATAATATAATTTTGAGAAAATATTTTTACATGAACTTCCATCATAGCATTCCCTCGTAACATATAGAAAGGATCTGAGAAGTTTCGTAACATTTCGAACAATCCTCGATTTAATTTCATTTTTTGACCGAAATTAGTATAAAATTGTGTATAATATACTACGATTTTTGACCGAAACTAGTATTTCAAAAAGTATCATAGAATATAATTTTGAGAAAATATTTTTACATGGACTTCCATCATAGCATTCTCTCATAATATATAGAAATGATCTGCGAAGTTTCGTAACATTTCGAACAATCCTCGAATTAATTTCATTTTTTGACCGAAACTAGTATAGAATTGTATATAATATACTACGATTTTTGACCGAAACTAGTATTTCAAAAAGTATCATAGAATATAATTTTGAGATATTATTTTTGCATGGACTTCCATCATAGCATTCCCTCGTAACATATAGAAAGGATCTGAGAAGTTTCGTAGCGTTTCAAACAATCCTCGATTTAGTTTAATTTTTTAGCCGAAACTAGTATAAAATTGTGTATAATATACTACGAATTTTGACCGAAACTAATATTTCAAAAAGTTTCATATAATATAATTTTGAGAAAATATTTTTACATGGACTTCCATCATAGCATTCCCTCGTAACATATAGAAAGGATCTGAGAAGTTTCGTAGCATTTCGAACAATCCTTGATTTAATTTCATTTTTTGACCGAAACTAGTATAAATTTGTGTATAATATACTACGCTTTTTGACCGAAACTAGTATTTCAAAAATTTTCCTAGAATATAATTTTGAGATTATATTTTTACATGGACTTCCATCATAGCATTCCCTCGTAACATATAGAAGGGATCTGAGAAGTTTCGTAGTATTTCGAACAATCCTCGATTTAATTTCATTTTCTGACCGAAACTAGTATAAAATTGTGTATAATATACTACGATTTTTGACCGAAACTAGTATTTCAAAAAGTTTCCTAGTATATAATTTTGAGATAATATTTTTACATGGACTTCCATCATAGCATTCCCTCATAACATATAGAAGGGATCTAAGAAGTTTCGCAGTATTTCGAACAATCCTCGATTTAATTTTATTTTTTGACCGAAACTAGTATAAAATTGTGTATTATACTACGATTTTTGACCGAAACTAGTATTTCAAAAAGTTTCATAGAATATAATTTTGAGATATTATTTTTACATGGACTTCCATCATAGCATTCCCTCGTAACATATAGAAAGGATCTGAGAAGTTTCGTAGCATTTCGAACAATCCTCGGTTTAATTTATTTTTTTGACCGAAACTAGTATAAAATTGTGTATAATATACTACAAATTTTGACCGAAACTATTATTTCAAAAAGTTTCATAGAATATAATTTTGAGATATTATTTTTACATGGACTTCCATCATAGCATTCCCTTGTAACATATAGAAAGGATCTGAGAAGTTTCGTAGCATTTTGAACAATCCTCGATTTAATTTAATTTTTTGACCGAAACTAGTATAAAATTGTGTATAATATACTACAAATTTTGACCGAAACTAA
This sequence comes from Lathyrus aphaca, assembly GCA_963966055.1. Taxonomy (NCBI): domain Eukaryota; kingdom Viridiplantae; phylum Streptophyta; class Magnoliopsida; order Fabales; family Fabaceae; genus Lathyrus; species Lathyrus aphaca. The sequence continues at coordinate 2,940,407 of OZ014522.1, read as the reverse complement.
TATTTCAAAAAGTTTCATATAATATAATTTTGAGAAAATATTTTTACATGGACTTCCTTCATAGCATTCCCTCGTAACATATAGAAAGGATCTGAGAATTTTCGTAACATTTCGAACAATCCTCGATTTAATTTCATTTTTTGACCGAAATTAGTATAAAATTGTGTATAATATACTACGATTTTTGACTGAAACTAGTATTTCAAAAAGTATCATATAATATAATTTTGAGAAAGTATTTTTAAATGGACTTCCATCATAGCATTGTCTCATAATATATAGAAATGATCTGCGATGTTTCGTAACATTTCTAAAAATCCTCGATTTAATTTCATTTTTTGACCGAAACTAGTATAAAATTATGTATAATATACTATGATTTTTGACCGAAACTAGTATTTCAAAAAGTATCATAGAATATAATTTTGAGATATTATTTTTACATGGACTTCCATCAGAGCATTCCCTCATAACATATAGATAGGATCTGAGAAGTTTCGTAGCATTTCGAACAATCCTCGATTTAATTTAATTTTTTGACCGAAACTAGTATAAAATTGTGTATAATATACTACGTATTTTGACCGAAACTAATATTTCAAAAAGTTTCATATAATATAATTTTGAGAAAATATTTTTACATGAACTTCCATCATAGCATTCCCTCGTAACATATAGAAAGGATCTGAGAAGTTTCGTAACATTTCGAACAATCCTCGATTTAATTTAATTTTTTGACCGAAATTAGTATAAAATTGTGTATAATATACTACGATTTTTTACCGAAACTAGTATTTCAAAAAGTATCATAGAAAATAATTTTGAGATATTATTTTTGCATGGACTTCCATCATAGCATTCCCTCGTAACATATAGAAAGGATCTGAGAAGTTTCGTAACATTTCGAACAATCCTCGATTTAATTTAATTTTTTAACCGAAACTAGTATAAAATTGTTTAAAATATAATACGAATTTTGACCGAAACTATTATTTCAAAAAGTTTCATATAATATAATTTTGAGAAAATATTTTTACATGAACTTCCATCATAGCATTCCCTCGTAACATATAGAAAGGATCTGAGAAGTTTCGTAACATTTCGAACAATCCTCGATTTAATTTCATTTTTTGACCGAAATTAGTATAAAATTGTGTATAATATACTACGATTTTTGACCGAAACTAGTATTTCAAAAAGTATCATAGAATATAATTTTGAGAAAATATTTTTACATGGACTTCCATCATAGCATTCTCTCATAATATATAGAAATGATCTGCGAAGTTTCGTAACATTTCGAACAATCCTCGAATTAATTTCATTTTTTGACCGAAACTAGTATAGAATTGTATATAATATACTACGATTTTTGACCGAAACTAGTATTTCAAAAAGTATCATAGAATATAATTTTGAGATATTATTTTTGCATGGACTTCCATCATAGCATTCCCTCGTAACATATAGAAAGGATCTGAGAAGTTTCGTAGCGTTTCAAACAATCCTCGATTTAGTTTAATTTTTTAGCCGAAACTAGTATAAAATTGTGTATAATATACTACGAATTTTGACCGAAACTAATATTTCAAAAAGTTTCATATAATATAATTTTGGGAAAATATTTTTACATGGACTTCCATCATAGCATTCCCTCGTAACATATAGAAAGGATCTGAGAAGTTTCGTAGCATTTCGAACAATCCTTGATTTAATTTCATTTTTTGACCGAAACTAGTATAAATTTGTGTATAATATACTACGCTTTTTGACCGAAACTAGTATTTCAAAAATTTTCCTAGAATATAATTTTGAGATTATATTTTTACATGGACTTCCATCATAGCATTCCCTCGTAACATATAGAAGGGATCTGAGAAGTTTCGTAGTATTTCGAACAATCCTCGATTTAATTTCATTTTCTGACCGAAACTAGTATAAAATTGTGTATAATATACTACGATTTTTGACCGAAACTAGTATTTCAAAAAGTTTCCTAGTATATAATTTTGAGATAATATTTTTACATGGACTTCCATCATAGCATTCCCTCATAACATATAGAAGGGATCTAAGAAGTTTCGCAGTATTTCGAACAATCCTCGATTTAATTTTATTTTTTGACCGAAACTAGTATAAAATTGTGTATTATACTACGATTTTTGACCGAAACTAGTATTTCAAAAAGTTTCATAGAATATAATTTTGAGATATTATTTTTACATGGACTTCCATCATAGCATTCCCTCGTAACATATAGAAAGGATCTGAGAAGTTTCGTAGCATTTCGAACAATCCTCGGTTTAATTTATTTTTTTGACCGAAACTAGTATAAAATTGTGTATAATATACTACAAATTTTGACCGAAACTAATATTTCAAAAAGTTTCATATAATATAATTTTGAGAAAATATTTTTACATGGACTTCCTTCATAGCATTCCCTCGTAACATATAGAAAGGATCTGAGAAGTTTCATAACATTTCGAACAATCCTCGATTTAATTTCATTTTTTGACCGAAATTAGTATAAAATTGTGTATAATATACTACGATTTTTGACTGAAACTAGTATTTCAAAAAGTATCATAGAATATAATTTTGAGAAAGTATTTTTAAATGGACTTCCATCATAGCATTCTCTCATAATATATAGAAATGATTTGCGATGTTTCGTAACATTTCTAAAAATCCTCGATTTAATTTCATTTTTTGACCGAAACTAGTATAAAATTATGTATAATATACTATGATTTTTGACCGAAACTAGTATTTCAAAAAGTATCATAGAATATAATTTTGAGATATTATTTTTACATGGACTTCCATCAGAGCATTCCCTCATAACATATAGAAAGGATCTGAGAAGTTTCGTAGCATTTCGAACAATCCTCGATTTAATTTAATTTTTTGACCGAAACTAGTATAAAATTGTGTATAATATACTACGTATTTTGACCGAAACTAATATTTCAAAAAGTTTCATATAATATAATTTTGAGAAAATATTTTTACATGAACTTCCATCATAGCATTCCCTCGTAACATATAGAAAGGATCTGAGAAGTTTCGTAACATTTCGAACAATCCTCGATTTAATTTAATTTTTTGACCGAAATTAGTATAAAATTGTGTATAATATACTACGATTTTTGACCGAAACTAGTATTTCAAAAAGAATCACAGAATATAATTTTGAGAAAATATTTTTACATAGATTTCCATCATAGCATTCTCTCATAATATATAGAAATGATATGCGAAGTTTCGTAACATTTCGAACAATCCTCGATTTAATTTCATTTTTTGACCGAAACTAGTACAAAATTGTGTATAATATACTACGATTTTTGACCGAAACTAGTATTTCAAAAAGTATCATAGAAAATAATTTTGAGATATTATTTTTGCATGGACTTCCATCATAGCATTCCCTCGTAACATATAGAAAGGATCTGAGAAGTTTCGTAACATTTCGAACAATCCTCGATTTAATTTAATTTTTTAACCGAAACTAGTATAAAATTGTTTAAAATATAATACGAATTTTGACCGAAACTATTATTTCAAAAAGTTTCATATAATATAATTTTGAGAAAATATTTTTACATGAACTTCCATCATAGCATTCCCTCGTAACATATAGAAAGGATCTGAGAAGTTTCGTAACATTTCGAACAATCCTCGATTTAATTTCATTTTTTGACCGAAATTAGTATAAAATTGTGTATAATATACTACGATTTTTGACCGAAACTAGTATTTCAAAAAGTATCATAGAATATAATTTTGAGAAAATATTTTTACATGGACTTCCATCATAGCATTCTCTCATAGTATATAGAAATGATCTGCGAAGTTTCGTAACATTTCGAACAATCCTCGAATTAATTTCATTTTTTGACCGAAACTAGTATAGAATTGTATATAATATACTACGATTTTTGACCGAAACTAGTATTTCAAAAAGTATCATAGAATATAATTTTGAGATATTATTTTTGCATGGACTTCCATCATAGCATTCCCTCGTAACATATAGAAAGGATCTGAGAAGTTTCGTAGCGTTTCAAACAATCCTCGATTTAGTTTAATTTTTTAGCCGAAACTAGTATAAAATTGTGTATAATATACTACGAATTTTGACCGAAACTAATATTTCAAAAAGTTTCATATAATATAATTTTGAGAAAATATTTTTACATGGACTTCCATCATAGCATTCCCTCGTAACATATAGAAAGGATCTGAGAAGTTTCGTAGCATTTCGAACAATCCTTGATGTAATTTCATTTTTTGACCGAAACTAGTATAAAATTGTGTATAATATACTACGATTTTTGACCGAAACTAGTATTTCAAAAATTTTCCTAGAATATAATTTTGAGATAATATTTTTACATGGACTTCCATCATAGCATTCCCTCGTAACATATAGAAGGGATCTGAGAAGTTTCGTAGTATTTCGAACAATCCTCGATTTAATTTCATTTTGTGACCGAAACTAGTATAAAATTGTGTATAATATACTACGATTTTTGACCGAAACTAGTATTTCAAAAATTTTCCTAGTATATAATTTAGAGATAATATTTTTACATGGACTTCCATCATAGCATTCCCTCATAACATATAGAAGGGATCTAAGAAGTTTCGCAGTATTTCGAACAATCCTCGATTTAATTTCATTTTTTGACCGAAACTAGTATAAAATTGTGTATTATACTACGATTTTTGACCGAAACTAGTATTTCAAAAAGTTTCATAGAATATAATTTTGAGATATTATTTTTACATGGACTTCCATCATAGCATTCCCTCGTAACATATAGAAAGGATCTGAGAAGTTTCGTAGCATTTCGAACAATCCTCGGTTTAATTTAATTTTTTGACCGAAACTAGTATAAAATTGTGTATAATATACTACAAATTTTGACCGAAACTAATATTTCAAAAAGTTTCATCTAATATAATTTTGAGAAAATATTTTTACATGGACTTCCTTCATAGCATTCCCTCGTAACATATAGAAAGGATCTGAGAAGTTTCATAACATTTCGAACAATCCTCGATTTAATTTCATTTTTTGACCGAAATTAGTATAAAATTGTGTATAATATACTACGATTTTTGACTGAAACTAGTATTTCAAAAAGTATCATAGAATATAATTTTGAGAAAGTATTTTTAAATGGACTTCCATCAGAGCATTCCCTCATAACATATAGAAAGGATCTGAGAAGTTTCGTAGCATTTCGAACAATCCTCGATTTAATTTAATTTTTTGACCGAAACTAGTATAAAATTGTGTATAATATACAACGTATTTTGACCGAAACTAATATTTCAAAAAGTTTCATATAATATAATTTTGAGAAAATATTTTTACATGGACTTCCATCATAGCATTCCCTCGTAACATATAGAAAGGATCTGAGAAGTTTCGTAACATTTCGAACAATCCTCGATTTAATTTCATTTTTTGACCGAAATTAGTATAAAATTGTGTATAATATACTACGATTTTTGACCGAAACTAGTATTTCAAAAAGAATCACAGAATATAATTTTGAGAAAATATTTTTACATAGATTTCCATCATAGCATTCTCTCATAATATATAGAAATGATATGCGAAGTTTCGTAACATTTCGAACAATCCTCGATTTAATTTCATTTTTTGACCGAAACTAGTACAAAATTGTGTATAATATACTACGATTTTTGACCGAAACTAGTATTTCAAAAAGTATCATAGAAAATAATTTTGAGATATTATTTTTGCATGGACTTCCATCATAGCATTCCCTCGTAACATATAGAAAGGATCTGAGAAGTTTCGTAACATTTCGAACAATCCTCGATTTAATTTAATTTTTTAACCGAAACTAGTATAAAATTGTTTAAAATATAATACGAATTTTGACCGAAACTATTATTTCAAAAAGTTTCATATAATATAATTTTGAGAAAATATTTTTACATGAACTTCCATCATAGCATTCCCTCGTAACATATAGAAAGGATCTGAGAAGTTTCGTAACATTTCGAACAATCCTCGATTTAATTTCATTTTTTGACCGAAATTAGTATAAAATTGTGTATAATATACTACGATTTTTGACCGAAACTAGTATTTCAAAAAGTATCATAGAATATAATTTTGAGAAAATATTTTTACATGGACTTCCATCATAGCATTCTCTCATAGTATATAGAAATGATCTGCGAAGTTTCGTAACATTTCGAACAATCCTCGAATTAATTTCATTTTTTGACCGAAACTAGTATAGAATTGTATATAATATACTACGATTTTTGACCGAAACTAGTATTTCAAAAAGTATCATAGAATATAATTTTGAGATATTATTTTTGCATGGACTTCCATCATAGCATTCCCTCGTAACATATAGAAAGGATCTGAGAAGTTTCGTAGCGTTTCAAACAATCCTCGATTTAGTTTAATTTTTTAGCCGAAACTAGTATAAAATTGTGTATAATATACTACGAATTTTGACCGAAACTAATATTTCAAAAAGTTTCATATAATATAATTTTGAGAAAATATTTTTACATGGACTTCCATCATAGCATTCCCTCGTAACATATAGAAAGGATCTGAGAAGTTTCGTAGCATTTCGAACAATCCTTGATGTAATTTCATTTTTTGACCGAAACTAGTATAAAATTGTGTATAATATACTACGATTTTTGACCGAAACTAGTATTTCAAAAATTTTCCTAGAATATAATTTTGAGATAATATTTTTACATGGACTTCCATCATAGCATTCCCTCGTAACATATAGAAGGGATCTGAGAAGTTTCGTAGTATTTCGAACAATCCTCGATTTAATTTCATTTTGTGACCGAAACTAGTATAAAATTGTGTATAATATACTACGATTTTTGACCGAAACTAGTATTTCAAAAATTTTCCTAGTATATAATTTTGAGATAATATTTTTACATGGACTTCCATCATAGCATTCCCTCATAACATATAGAAGGGATCTAAGAAGTTTCGCAGTATTTCGAACAATCCTCGATTTAATTTCATTTTTTGACCGAAACTAGTATAAAATTGTGTATTATACTACGATTTTTGACCGAAACTAGTATTTCAAAAAGTTTCATAGAATATAATTTTGAGATATTATTTTTACATGGACTTCCATCATAGCATTCCCTCGTAACATATAGAAAGGATCTGAGAAGTTTCGTAGCATTTCGAACAATCCTCGGTTTAATTTAATTTTTTGACCGAAACTAGTATAAAATTGTGTATAATATACTACAAATTTTGACCGAAACTAATATTTCAAAAAGTTTCATCTAATATAATTTTGAGAAAATATTTTTACATGGACTTCCTTCATAGCATTCCCTCGTAACATATAGAAAGGATCTGAGAAGTTTCATAACATTTCGAACAATCCTCGATTTAATTTCATTTTTTCACCGAAATTAGTATAAAATTGTGTATAATATACTACGATTTTTGACTGAAACTAGTATTTCAAAAAGTATCATAGAATATAATTTTGAGAAAGTATTTTTAAATGGACTTCCATCAGAGCATTCCCTCATAACATATAGAAAGGATCTGAGAAGTTTCGTAGCATTTCGAACAATCCTCGATTTAATTTAATTTTTTGACCGAAACTAGTATAAAATTGTGTATAATATACAACGTATTTTGACCGAAACTAATATTTCAAAAAGTTTCATATAATATAATTTTGAGAAAATATTTTTACATGGACTTCCATCATAGCATTCCCTCGTAACATATAGAAAGGATCTGAGAAGTTTCGTAACATTTCGAACAATCCTCGATTTAATTTCATTTTTTGACCGAAATTAGTATAAAATTGTGTATAATATACTACGATTTTTGACCGAAACTAGTATTTCAAAAAGTATCATAGAATATAATTTTGAGAAAATATTTTTACATGGACTTCCATCATAGCATTCTCTCATAATATATAGAAATGATATGCGAAGTTTCGTAACATTTCGAACAATCCTCGATTTAATTTCATTTTTTGACCGAAACTAGTATAAAATTGTGTATAATATACTACGATTTTTGACCGAAACTAGTATTACAAAAAGTATCATAGAAAATAATTTTGAGATATTATTTTTGCATGGACTTCCATAATAGCATTCCCTCGTAACATATAGAAAGGATCTGAGAAGTTTCGTAACATTTCGAACAATCCTCGATTTAATTTAATTTTTTAACCGAAACTAGTATAAAATTGTGTATAATATACTACGTATTTTGACCGAAACTATTATTTCAAAAAGTTTCATATAATATAATTTTGAGAAAATATTTTTACATGAACTTCCATCATAGCATTCCCTCGTAACATATAGAAAGGATCTGAGAAGTTTCGTAACATTTCGAACAATCCTCGATTTAATTTAATTTTTTGACCGAAATTAGTATAAAATTGTGTATAATATACTACGATTTTTGATCGAAACTAGTATTTCAAAAAGTATCATAGAATATAATTTTGAGAAAATATTTTTACATGGACTTCCATCATAGCATTCTCTCATAATATATAGAAATGATCTGCGAAGTTTCGTAACATTTCGAACAATCCTCGATTTAATTTCATTTTTTGACCGAAACTAGTATAAAATTGTATATAATATACTACGATTTTTGACCGAAACTAGTATTTCAAAAAGTATCATAGAAAATAATTTTGAGATATTATTTTTGCATGGACTTCCATCATAGCATTCCCTCGTAACATATAGAAAGGATCTGAGAAGTTTCGTAACATTTCGAACAATCCTCGATTTAATTTAATTTTTTAACCGAAACTAGTATAAAATTGTTTATAATATAATACGAATTTTGACCGAAACTATTATTTCAAAAAGTTTCATATAATATAATTTTAAGAATATATTTTTACATGAACTTCCATCATAGCATTCCCTCGTAACATATAGAAAGGATCTGAGAAGTTTCGTAACATTTCGAACAGTCCTCGATTTAATTTCATTTTTTGACCGAAATTAGTATAAAATTGTGTATAATATACTACGATTTTTGACCGAAACTAGTATTTCAAAAAGTATCATAGAATATAATTTTGAGAAAATATTTTTACATGGACTTCCATCATAGCATTCTCTCATAATATATAGAAATGATCTGCGAAGTTTCGTAACATTTCGAACAATCCTCGAATTAATTTCATTTTTTGACCAAAACTAGTATAAAATTGTATATAATATACTACGATTTTTGACCGAAACTAGTATTTCAAAAAGTATCATAGAATATAATTTTGAGATATTATTTTTGCATGGACTTCCATCATAGCATTCCCTCGTAACATATAGAAAGGATCTGAGAATTTTCGTAGCGTTTCAAACAATCCTCGATTTAGTTTAATTTTTTAACCGAAACTAGTATAAAATTGTGTATAATATACTACGATTTTTGACCGAAACTAATATTTCAAAAAGTTTCATATAATATAATTTTAAGAAAATATTTTTACATGGACTTCCATCATAGCATTCCCTCGTAACATATAGAAAGGATCTGAGAAGTTTCGTAGCATTTCGAACAATCCTCGATTTAATTTCATTTTTTGACCGAAACTAGTATAAAATTGTGTATAATATACTACGATTTTTGACCGAAACTAGTATTTCAAAAAGTTTCCTAGAATATAATTTTGAGATAATATTTTTACATGGACTTCCATCATAGAATTCCCTCGTAACATATAGAAGGGATCTGAGAAGTTTCGTAACATTTCGAACAATCCTCGATTTAATTTCATTTTCTGACCGAAACTAGTATAGAATTGTATATAATATACTACGATTTTTGACCGAAACTAGTATTTCAAAAAGTATCATAGAATATAATTTTGAGATATTATTTTTGCATGGACTTCCATCATAGCATTCCCTCGTAACATATAGAAAGGATCTGAGAAGTTTCGAAGCGTTTCAAACAATCCTCGGTTTAGTTTAATTTTTTAGCCGAAACTAGTATAAAATTGTGTATAATATACTACGAATTTTGACCGAAACTAATATTTCAAAAAGTTTGATATAATATAATTTTGAGAAAATATTTTTACATGGACTTCCATCATAGCATTCCCTCGTAACATATAGAAAGGATCTGAGAAGTTTCGTAGCATTTCGAACAATCCTTGATTTAATTTCACTTTTTGACCGAAACTAGTATAAAATTGTGTATAATATACTACGATTTTTGACCGAAACTAGTATTTCAAAAAGTTTCCTAGTATATAATTTTGAGATAATATTTTTACATGGACTTCCATCATAGCATTCCCTCATAACATATAGAAGGGATCTAAGAAGTTTCGCAGTATTTCGAACAACCCTCGATTTAATTTCATTTTTTGTCCGAAACTAGTATAAAATTGTGTATAATATACTACGATTTTTGACCGAAACTAGTATTTCAAAAAGTTTCCTAGAATATAATTTTGAGATAATATTTTTACATGGACTTCCATCATAGAATTCCCTCGTAACATATAGAAGGGATCTGACAAGTTTCGTAACATTTCGAACAATCCTCGATTTAATTTCATTTTCTGACCGAAACTAGTATAGAATTGTATATAATATACTACGATTTTTGACCGAAACTAGTATTTCAAAAAGTATCATAGAATATAATTTTGAGATATTATTTTTGCATGGACTTCCATCATAGCATTCCCTCGTAACATATAGAAAGGATCTGAGAAGTTTCGAAGCGTTTCAAACAATCCTCGGTTTAGTTTAATTTTTTAGCCGAAACTAGTATAAAATTGTGTATAATATACTACGAATTTTGACCGAAACTAATATTTCAAAAAGTTTGATATAATATAATTTTGAGAAAATATTTTTACATGGACTTCCATCATAGCATTCCCTCGTAACATATAGAAAGGATCTGAGAAGTTTCGTAGCATTTCGAACAATCCTTGATTTAATTTCACTTTTTGACCGAAACTAGTATAAAATTGTGTATAATATACTACGATTTTTGACCGAAACTAGTATTTCAAAAAGTTTCCTAGTATATAATTTTGAGATAATATTTTTACATGGACTTCCATCATAGCATTCCCTCATAACATATAGAAGGGATCTAAGAAGTTTCGCAGTATTTCGAACAACCCTCGATTTAATTTCATTTTTTGTCCGAAACTAGTATAAAATTGTGTATAATATACTACGATTTTTGACCGAAACTAGTATTTCAAAAAGTTTCCTAGAATATAATTTTGAGATAATATTTTTACATGGACTTCCATCATAGAATTCCCTCGTAACATATAGAAGGGATCTGAGAAGTTTCGTAACATTTCGAACAATCCTCGATTTAATTTCATTTTCTGACCGAAACTAGTATAGAATTGTATATAATATACTACGATTTTTGACCGAAACTAGTATTTCAAAAAGTATCATAGAATATAATTTTGAGATATTATTTTTGCATGGACTTCCATCATAGCATTCCCTCGTAACATATAGAAAGGATCTGAGAAGTTTCGAAGCGTTTCAAACAATCCTCGGTTTAGTTTAATTTTTTAGCCGAAACTAGTATAAAATTGTGTATAATATACTACGAATTTTGACCGAAACTAATATTTCAAAAAGTTTGATATAATATAATTTTGAGAAAATATTTTTACATGGACTTCCATCATAGCATTCCCTCGTAACATATAGAAAGGATCTGAGAAGTTTCGTAGCATTTCGAACAATCCTTGATTTAATTTCACTTTTTGACCGAAACTAGTATAAAATTGTGTATAATATACTACGATTTTTGACCGAAACTAGTATTTCAAAAAGTTTCCTAGTATATAATTTTGAGATAATATTTTTACATGGACTTCCATCATAGCATTCCCTCATAACATATAGAAGGGATCTAAGAAGTTTCGCAGTATTTCGAACAACCCTCGATTTAATTTCATTTTTTGTCCGAAACTAGTATAAAATTGTGTATAATATACTACGATTTTTGACCGAAACTAGTATTTCAAAAAGTTTCCTAGAATATAATTTTGAGATAATATTTTTACATGGACTTCCATCATAGAATTCCCTCGTAACATATAGAAGGGATCTGAGAAGTTTCGTAACATTTCGAACAATCCTCGATTTAATTTCATTTTCTGACCGAAACTAGTATAGAATTGTATATAATATACTACGATTTTTGACCGAAACTAGTATTTCAAAAAGTATCATAGAATATAATTTTGAGATATTATTTTTGCATGGACTTCCATCATAGCATTCCCTCGTAACATATAGAAAGGATCTGAGAAGTTTCGTAGCGTTTCAAACAATCCTCGGTTTAGTTTAATTTTTTAGCCGAAACTAGTATAAAATTGTGTATAATATACTACGAATTTTGACCGAAACTAATATTTCAAAAAGTTTGATATAATATAATTTTGAGAAAATATTTTTACATGGACTTCCATCATAGCATTCCCTCGTAACATATAGAAAGGATCTGAGAAGTTTCGTAGCATTTCGAACAATCCTTGATTTAATTTCATTTTTTGACCGAAACTAGTATAAAATTGTGTATAATATACTACGATTTTTGACCGAAACTAGTATTTCAAAAATTTTCCTAGAATATAATTTTGAGATAATATTTTTACATGGACTTCCATCATAGCATTCCCTCGTAACATATAGAAGGGATCTGAGAAGTTTCGTAGTATTTCGAACAATCCTCGATTTAATTTCATTTTCTGACCGAAACTAGTATAAAATTGTGTATAATATACTACGATTTTTGACCGAAACTAGTATTTCAAAAAGTTTCCTAGTATATAATTTTGAGATAATATTTTTACATGGACTTCCATCATAGCATTCCCTCATAACATATAGAAGGGATCTAAGAAGTTTCGCAGTATTTCGAACAATCCTTGATTTAATTTCATTTTTTGACCGAAACTAGTATAAAATTGTGTATTATACTACGATTTTTGACCGAAACTAGTATTTCAAAAAGTTTCATAGAATATAATTTTGAGATATTATTTTTACATGGACTTCCATCATAGCATTCCCTCGTAACATATAGAAAGGATCTGAGAAGTTTCGTAGCATTTCGAACAATCCTCGGTTTAATTTAATTTTTTGACCGAAACTAGTATAAAATTGTGTATAATATACTACAAATTTTGACCGAAACTAATATTTCAAAAAGTTTCATATAATATAATTTTGAGAAAATATTTTTACATGGACTTCCTTCATAGCATTCCCTCGTAACATATAGAAAGGATCTGAGAAGTTTCATAACATTTCGAACAATCCTCGATTTAATTTCATTTTTTGACCGAAATTAGTATAAAATTGTGTAAAATATACTACGATTTTTGACTGAAACTAGTATTTCAAAAAGTATCATAGAATATAATTTTGAGAAAGTATTTTTAAATGGACTTCCATCATAGCATTCTCTCATAATATATAGAAATGATCTGCGATGTTTCGTAACATTTCCAAAAATCCTTGATTTAATTTCATTTTTTGACCGAAACTAGTATAAAATTATGTATAATATACTATGATTTTTGACCGAAACTAGTATTTCAAAAAGTATCATAGAATATAATTTTGAGATATTATTTTTACATGGACTTCCATCAGAGCATTCCCTCATAACATATAGAAAGGATCTGAGAAGTTTCGTAGCATTTCGAACAATCCTCGATTTAATTTAATTTTTTGACCGAAACTAGTATAAAATTGTGTATAATATACTACGTATTTTGACCGAAACTAATATTTCAAAAAGTTTCATATAATATAATTTTGAGAAAATATTTTTACATGGACTTCCATCATAGCATTCCCTCGTAACATATAGAAAGGATCTGAGAAGTTTCGTAACATTTCGAACAATCCTCGATTTAATTTCATTTTTTGACCGAAATTAGTATAAAATTGTGTATAATATACTACGGTTTTTGACCGAAACTAGTATTTCAAAAAGTATCATAGAATATAATTTTGAGAAAATATTTTTACATTTACTTCCATCATAGCATTCCCTCGTAACATATAGAAAGGATCTGAGAAGTTTCGTAACATTTCGAACAATCCTCGATTTAATTTAATTTTTTAACCGAAACTAGTATAAAATTGTTTATAATATAATACAAATTTTGACCGAAACTATTATTTCAAAAAGTTTCATATAATATAATTTTGAGAAAATATTTTTACATGAACTTCCATCATAGCATTCCCTCGTAACATATAGAAAGGATCTGAGAAGTTTCGTAACATTTCGAACAGTCCTCGATTTAATTTCTTTTTTTGACCGAAATTAGTATAAAATTGTGTATAATATACTACGATTTTTGACCGAAACTAGTATTTCAAAAAGTATCATAGAATATAATTTTGAGAAAATATTTTTACATGGACTTCCATCATAGCATTCTCTCATAATATATAGAAATGATCTGCGAAGTTTCGTAACATTTCGAACAATCCTCGATTTAATTTCATTTTTTGACCAAAACTAGTATAAAATTGTATATAATATACTACGATTTTTGACCGAAACTAGTATTTCAAAAAGTATCATAGAAAATAATTTTGAGATATTATTTTTGCATGGACTTCATTCATAGCATTCCCTCGTAACATATAGAAAGGATCTGAGAAGTTTCGTAACATTTCGAACAATCCTCGATTTAATTTAATTTTTTAACCGAAACTAGTATAAAATTGTTTATAATATAATACGAATTTTGACCGAAACTATTATTTCAAAAAGTTTCATATAATATAATTTTGAGAAAATATTTTTACATGAACTTCCATCATAGCATTCCCTCGTAACATATAGAAAGGATCTGAGAAGTTTCGTAACATTTCGAACAGTCCTCGATTTAATTTCTTTTTTTGACCGAAATTAGTATAAAATTGTGTATAATATACTACGATTTTTGACCGAAACTAGTATTTCAAAAAGTATCATAGAAAATAATTTTGAGATATTATTTTGGCATGGACTTCCATCATAGCATTCCCTCGTAACATATAGAAAGGATCTGAGAATTTTCGTAGCGTTTCAAACAATCCTCGATTTAGTTTAATTTTTTAACCGAAACTAGTATAAAATTGTGTATAATATACTACGATTTTTGACCGAAACTAATATTTCAAAAAGTTTCATATAATATAATTTTAAGAAAATATTTTTACATGGACTTCCATCATAGCATTCCCTCGTAACATATAGAAAGGATCTGAGAAGTTTCGTAGCATTTCGAACAATCCTCGATTTAATTTCATTTTATGGCCGAAACTAGTATAAAATTGTGTATAATATACTACGATTTTTGACCGAAACTAGTATTTCAAAAACTTTCCTAGAATATAATTTTGAGATAATATTTTTACATGGACTTCCATCATAGCATTCCCTCGTAACATATAGAAGGGATCTGAGAAGTTTCGTAACATTTCGAACAATCCTCGATTTAATTTCATTTTCTGACCGAAACTAGTATAAAATTATGTATAATATACTACGATTTTTAACCGAAACTAGTATTTCAAAAAGTTTCCTAGTATATAATTTGAGATAATATTTTTACAAGGACTTCCATCATAGCATTCCCTCATAACATATAGAAGGGATCTAAGAAGTTTCGCAGTATTTCGAACAATCCTCGATTTAATTTCTTTTTTTGACCGAAACTAGTATAAAATTGTGTATTATACTACGATTTTTGACCGAAACTAGTATTTCAAAAAGTTTCATAGAATATAATTTTGAGATATTATTTTTACATGGACTTCCATCATAGCATTCCCTCGTAACATATAGAAAGGATCTGAGAAGTTTCGTAGCATTTCGAACAATCCTCGGTTTAATTTAATTTTTTGACCGAAACTAGTATAAAATTGTGTATAATATACTACAAATTTTGACCGAAACTAATATTTCAAAAAGTTTCATATAATATAATTTTGAGAAAATATTTTTACATGGACTTCCATCATAGCATTCCCTCGTAACATATAGAAAGGATCTGAGAAGTTTCGTAACATTTCGAACAATCCTCGATTTAATTTCATTTTTTGACCGAAATTAGTATAAAATTGTGTATAATATACTACGATTTTTGACTGAAACTAGTATTTCAAAAAGTATCATAGAATATAATTTTGAGAAAGTATTTTTAAATGGACTTCCATCATAGCATTCTCTTATAATATATAGAAATGATCTGCGATGTTTCGTAACATTTCGAACAATCCTCGATTTAATTTCATTTTTTGACCGAAACTAGTATAAAATTATGTATAATATACTACGATTTTTGACCGAAACATGTATTTCAAAAAGTATTATAGAATATAATTTTGAGATATTATTTTTACATGGACTTCCATCATAGCATTCCCTCATAACATATAGAAAGGATCTGAGAAGTTTCGTAGCATTTCGAACAATCCTCGATTTAATTTAATTTTTTGACCGAAACTAGTATAAAATTGTGTATAATATACTACGTATTTTGACCGAAACTAATATTTCAAAAAGTTTCATATAATATAATTTTGAGAAAATATTTTTACATGAACTTCCATCATAGCATTCCCTCGTAACATATAGAAAGGATCTGAGAAGTTTCGTAACATTTCGAACAATCCTCGATTTAATTTAATTTTTTGACCGAAATTAGTATAAAATTGTGTATAATATACTACGATTTTTTACCGAAACTAGTATTTCAAAAAGTATCATAGAATATAATTTTGAGAAAATATTTTTACATGGACTTCCATCATAGCATTCTCTCATAATATATAGAAATGATATGCGAAGTTTCGTAACATTTCGAACAATCCTCGATTTAATTTCATTTTTTGACCGAAACTAGTATAAAATTGTGTATAATATACTACGATTTTTGACCGAAACTAGTATTTAAAAAAGTATCATAGAAAATAATTTTGAGATATTATTTTTGCATGGACTTCCATCATAGCATTCCCTCGTAACATATAGAAAGGATCTGAGAAGTTTCGTAACTTTTCGAACAATCCTCGATTTAATTTAAGTTTTTTAACCGAAACATGTATAAAATTGTTTATAATATAATACGAATTTTGACCGAAACTATTATTTCAAAAAGTTTCATATAATATTATTTTGAGAAAATATTTTTACATGAACTTCCATCATAGCATTCCCTCGTAACATATAGAAAGGATCTGAGAAGTTTCGTAACATTTCGAACAATCCTCGATTTAATTTCATTTTTTGACAGAAATTAGTATAAAATTGTGTATAATATACTACGATTTTTGACCGAAACTAGTATTTCAAAAAGTATCATAGAATATAATTTTGAGAAAATATTTTTACATGGACTTCCATCATAGCATTCTCTCATAATATATAGAAATGATCTGCGAAGTTTCGTAACATTTCGAACAATCCTCGATTTAATTTCATTTTTTGACCGAAACTAGTATAAAATTGTATATAATATACTACGATTTTTGACCGAAACTAGTATTTCAAATAGTATCATAGAATATAATTTTGAGATATTATTTTTGCATGGACTTCCATCATAGCATTCCCTCGTAACATATAGAAAGGATCTGAGAAGTTTCGTAGCGTTTCAAACAATCCTCGATTTAGTTTAATTTTTTAACCGAAACTAGTATAAAATTGTGTATAATATACTACGAATTTTGACCGAAACTAATATTTCAAAAAGTTTCATATAATATAATTTTGAGAAAATATTTTTACATGGACTTCCATCATAGCATTCCCTCGTAACATATAGAAAGGATCTGAGAAGTTTCGTAGCATTTCGAACAATCCTCGATTTAATTTCATTTTTTGACCGAAACTAGTATAAAATTGTGTATAATATACTACGATTTTTGACCGAAACTAGTATTTCAAAAAGTTTCCTAGAATATAATTTTGAGATAATATTTTTACATGGACTTCCATCATAGCATTCCCTCGTAACATATAGAAGGGATCAGAGAAGTTTCGTAGTATTTCGAACAATCCTCGATTTAATTTCATTTTCTGACCGAAACTAGTATAAAATTGTGTATAATATACTACGATTTTTGACCGAAACTAGTATTTCAAAAAGTTTCCTAGTATATAATTTTGAGATAATATTTTTACAAGGACTTCCATCATAGCATTCCCTCATAACATATAGAAGGTATCTAAGAAGTTTCGCCGTATTTCGAACAATCCTTGATTTAATTTCATTTTTTGACCGAAACTAGTATAAAATTGTGTATTATACTACGATTTTTGACCGAAACTAGTATTTCAAAAAGTTTCATAGAATATAATTTTGAGATATTATTTTTACATGAACTTCCATCATAGCATTCCCTCGTAACATATAGAACGGATCTGAGAAGTTTCGTAACATTTCGAACAATCCTCGATTTAATTTAATTTTTTGACCGAAATTAGTATAAAATTGTGTATAATATACTACGATTTTTGATCGAAACTAGTATTTCAAAAAGTATCATAGAATATAATTTTGAGAAAATATTTTTACATGGACTTCCATCATAGCATTCTCTCATAATATATAGAAATGATCTGCGAAGTTTCGTAACATTTCGAACAATCCTCGATTTAATTTCATTTTTTGACCGAAACTAGTATAAAATTGTATATAATATACTACGATTTTTGACCGAAACTAGTATTTCAAAAAGTATCATAGAAAATAATTTTGAGATATTATTTTTGCATGGACTTCCATCATAGCATTCCCTCGTAACATATAGAAAGGATCTGAGAAGTTTCGTAACATTTCGAACAATCCTCGATTTAATTTAATTTTTTAACCGAAACTAGTATAAAATTGTTTATAATATAATACGAATTTTGACCGAAACTATTATTTCAAAAAGTTTCATATAATATAATTTTGAGAAAATATTTTTACATGAACTTCCATCATAGCATTCCCTCGTAACATATAGAAAGGATCTGAGAAGTTTCGTAACATTTCGAACAGTCCTCGATTTAATTTCTTTTTTTGACCGAAATTAGTATAAAATTGTGTATAATATACTACGATTTTTGACCGAAACTAGTATTTCAAAAAGTATCATAGAATATAATTTTGAGAAAATATTTTTACATGGACTTCCATCATAGCATTCTCTCATAATATATAGAAATGATCTGCGATGTTTCGTAACATTTCGAACAATCCTCGAATTAATTTTATTTTTTGACCAAAACTAGTATAAAATTGTATATAATATACTACGATTTTTGACCGAAACTAGTATTTCAAAAAGTATCATAGAATATAATTTTGAGATATTATTTTTGCATGGACTTCCATCATAGAATTCCCTCGTAACATATAGAAAGGATCTGAGAAGTTTCGTAGCGTTTCAAACAATCCTCGATTTAATTTAATTTTTTAACCGAAACTAGTATAAAATTGTGTATAATATACTACGATTTTTGACCGAAACTAATATTTCAAAAAGTTTCATATAATATAATTTTAAGAAAATATTTTTACATGGACTTCCATCATAGCATTCCCTCGTAACATATAGAAAGGATCTGAGAAGTTTCGCAGTATTTCGAACAATCCTCGATTTAATTTCTTTTTTTGACCGAAACTAGTATAAAATCGTGTATTATACTACGATTTTTGACCGAAACTAGTATTTCAAAAAGTTTCATAGAATATAATTTTGAGATATTATTTTTACATGGACTTCCATCATAGCATTCCCTCGTAACATATAGAAAGAATCTGAGAAGTTTCGTAGCATTTCGAACAATCCTCGGTTTAATTTAATTTTTTGAACGAAACTAGTATAAAATTGTGTATAATATACTACAAATTTTGACCGAAACTAATATTTCAAAAAGTTTCATATAATATAATTTTGAGAAAATATTTTTACATGGACTTCCATCATAGCATTCCCTCGTAACATATAGAAAGGATCTGAGAAGTTTCGTAACATTTCGAACAATCCTCGATTTAATTTCATTTTTTGACCGAAATTAGTATAAAATTGTGTATAATATACTACGATTTTTGACTGAAACTAATATTTCAAAAAGTATCATAGAATATAATTTTGAGAAAGTATTTTTAAATGGACTTCCATCATAGCATTCTCTCATAATATATAGAAATGATCTGCGATGTTTCGTAACATTTCGAACAATCCTCGATTTAATTTCATTTTTTGACCGAAACTAGTATAAAATTATGTATAATATACTACGATTTTTGACCGAAACTTGTATTTCAAAAAGTATCATAGAATATAATTTTGAGATATTATTTTTACATGGACTTCCATCATAGCATTCCCTCATAACATATAGAAAGGATCTGAGAAGTTTCGTAGCATTTCGAACAATCCTCGATTTAATTTAATTTTTTGACCGAAACTAGTATAAAATTGTGTATAATATACTACGTATTTTGACCGAAACTAATATTTCAAAAAGTTTCATATAATATAATTTTGAGAAAATATTTTTACATGAACTTCCATCATAGCATTCCCTCGTAACATATAGAAAGGATCTGAGAAGTTTCGTAACATTTCGAACAATCCTCGATTTAATTTAATTTTTTGACCGAAATTAGTATAAAATTGTGTATAATATACTACGATTTTTGACCGAAACTAGTATTTCAAAAAGTATCATAGAATATAATTTTGAGAAAATATTTTTACATGGACTTCCATCATAGAATTCCCTCGTAATATATAGAAATGATATGCGAAGTTTCGTAACATTTCGAACAATCCTCGATTTAATTTCATTTTTTGACCGAAACTAGTATAAAATTGTGTATAATATACTACGATTTTTGACCGAAACTAGTATTTAAAAAAGTATCATAGAAAATAATTTTGAGATATTATTTTTGCATGGACTTCCATCATAGCATTCCCTCGTAACATATAGAAAGGATCTGAGAAGTTTCGTAACTTTTCGAACAATCCTCGATTTAATTTAATTTTTTAACCGAAACTAGTATAAAATTGTTTATAATATAATACGAATTTTGACCGAAACTATTATTTCAAAAAGTTTCATATAATATTATTTTGAGAAAATATTTTTACATGAACTTCCATCATAGCATTCCCTCGTAACATATAGAAAGGATCTGAGAAGTTTCGTAACATTTCGAACAATCCTCGATTTAATTTCATTTTTTGACCGAAATTAGTATAAAATTGTGTATAATATACTACGATTTTTGACCGAAACTAGTATTTCAAAAAGTATCATAGAATATAATTTTGAGAAAATATTTTTACATGGACTTCCATCATAGCATTCTCTCATAATATATAGAAATGATCTGCGAAGTTTCGTAACATTTCGAACAATCCTCGATTTAATTTCATTTTTTGACCGAAACTAGTATAAAATTGTATATAATATACTACGATTTTTGACCGAAACTAGTATTTCAAATAGTATCATAGAATATAATTTTGAGATATTATTTTTGCATGGACTTCCATCATAGCATTCCCTCGTAACATATAGAAAGGATCTGAGAAGTTTCGTAGCGTTTCAAACAATCCTCGATTTAGTTTAATTTTTTAACCGAAACTAGTATAAAATTGTGTATAATATACTACGAATTTTGACCGAAACTAATATTTCAAAAAGTTTCATATAATATAATTTTGAGAAAATATTTTACATGGACTTCCATCATAGCATTCTCTCGTAACATATAGAAAGGATCTGAGAAGTTTCGTAGCATTTCGAACAATCCTCGATTTAATTTCATTTTTTGACCGAAACTAGTATAAAATTGTGTATAATATACTACGATTTTTGACCGAAACTAGTATTTCAAAAAGTTTCCTAGAATATAATTTTGAGATAATATTTTTACATGGACTTCCATCATAGCATTCCCTCGTAACATATAGAAGGGATCAGAGAAGTTTCGTAGTATTTCGAACAATCCTCGATTTAATTTCATTTTCTGACCGAAACTAGTATAAAATTGTGTATAATATACTACGATTTTTGACCGAAACTAGTATTTCAAAAAGTTTCCTAGTATATAATTTTGAGAAAATATTTTTACAAGGACTTCCATCATAGCATTCCCTCATAACATATAGAAGGTATCTAAGAAGTTTCGCCGTATTTCGAATAATCCTTGATTTAATTTCATTTTTTGACCGAAACTAGTATAAAATTGTGTATTATACTACGATTTTTGACCGAAACTAGTATTTCAAAAAGTTTCATAGAATATAATTTTGAGATATTATTTTTACATGGACTTCCATCATAGCATTCCCTCGTAACATATAGAAAGGATCTGAGAAGTTTCGTAGCATTTCGAACAATCCTCGGTTTAATTTAATTTTTTGACCGAAAGTAGTATAAAATTGTGTATAATATACTACAAATTTTGACCGAAACTAATATTTCAAAAATTTTCATATAATATAATTTTGAGAAAATATTTTTACATGGACTTCCATCATAGCATTCCCTCGTAACATATAGAAAGGATCTGAGAAGTTTCGTAACATTTCGAACAATCCTCAATTTAATTTCATTTTTTGACCGAAATTAGTATAAAATTGTGTATAATATACTACGATTTTTGACTGAAACTAGTATTTCAAAAAGTATCATAGAATATAATTTTGAGAAAGTATTTTTAAATGGACTTCCATCATAGCATCCTCTCATAATATATATGAAATTCTGTGATCAGGTATGAGATGTCCTAAGAGATGTCCCAACACTTGATAGGACACTTGACAAATTTAACCAAAACTTAAATAGCAAGAAAAGTAAACAACACAGAAGTTTGTTAACCCAGTTCAGTGTATAACCACACCTACATCTGGAGGCTACCAAGCCAGGAGGAAATCCACTATAAGTATTATTAATTCTAGACATAAACCACCCTGTTTAATCTATCACTTAATAACTACCCAATGCAATTTCTACCTAAGACACACCTTAGATAAGAGTACCCTACTCACTCCCCCTCAATCACACAGTGATCAAGTTTACAAGTTTACAAAAATTGAAGACATCCTTCAAACAATACAGCTTGATCTTACTTAACAGTTTCAATCAAGTCACAAATGCACTTTTGCTTAAAAGCTTATAAAGTGGTACAATAAAAAACACCTGCTATTAAAAACACTAGACACCCTATTTGGTCTTCTGAAATTCGTACTCAATTCTATGAGTTTCTGTTGCTTAAATAGGTATCTGAATTTTGCGCTTTCTGTAGAATGATCCAGCCCTAATGTGCAGCAGCTTTCACCTTGAATTTAGGGTTTGTTACCTCCTAGATTCTAGGTGATTTAGGTCTTCTGTTTTAAAAACTCCCTACAGATGCGCCTTGTTCTGTTTTTATCCATCATTAATTAATTCCAGATAATTCTCCTTAAATATCTCTGATCAGTTAATCAATAATTAATTCTGGTAGAAGGTCTGAGATGTCTCAACATCTGTTGGGACATCCTGAAAAACTGAACTTAAGTTATTTACACAATGTCCCAACATCTGGTAGGACATCCTGAAATAAATTCATATACTCTGTTTGATAATGTCCCAACATTTGATAGGACATTCTGAACTGAATTCAACATTTCTTGTTGGTCAAAAATTCTGCCAATTCTTAAACATCTACAAACTCCCCCTTTGGCTAATTTTTGGCTAACATCTTTTCTGGTTTTCAGAGTGCAGCAGAAGTTCTTTTTATCAGAGTATAGCATTACTTTTCTGTTGATTCTTATTTGAGATTACTCCCCCTCAAACATATATGTATCCAATCTTGTTGCAACAGAAAAACACTATTCAGTTCAGAAGCAAACAAACAGATTTTTTCATTCATACTTAAACAGCAATTACAATTTGATTTGATGTTGTTCTCCCCCTTGGTAGACACAAAATTAGGGGCCAAAGATACTATTCCAGAAATACATTGCTGTCATTACATTTGCCTCACATACATTGATCACTCAGATTCATCACTCTCAGTTTCTTCCTCAGCTTCTGTTTCTTCATCAGCTCCACTATCTTCATCAGCTTCACTTTCTTCATCAGAGGCAGCTTTCTGGTCTTCTTCACTCTCCAACCTTTGAATGATTTCCTCAAGCTTCTGCTTTCTAGCTTCAAGCTCTTTGCAGGTGCTTTTGAGTTCAGCAATTAAGGCCTTCTTGGAGATTGGATTCTTAGCAGTTGAAGGACCTGCAAATGTCCCAGAAGGTGCTTCAACATCTGCTGCATGATGACTGAGGAATAACTTGTAGTGAAAAGCCAGGGGGCTTTCTCTTTTTCATGTTGTATCCTTGTCAGTGAGGATGCCAGGGTATTGATTGAGCACTATACCACACAGCAATGATGGAAAGGCTATTGGAAGCTTTGTTGCTGAGGAGCTGGCATGCTTCATGGTTTGATCAAAGATAAAAGCTTCATAGTCCATCTTGGTTTGAGTTCCCACAGCATAGATGAATCTGGCCAAACCAGTTGAGATTGAAGAAGTGTGGTTGGTAGGCACCCAGTTAGCAGTTCCAATCCTGTTCAGCATGGCATACTTTCTGGTAAGCATGCTCACTGAGAGCTTACCCTTCACAGGCCATGCCTTGACCTGGTCTGCAGTGATCACTTTACAGACTTGATTATCTGTCTTACCTAGCTCATTGGGTCCATCTGTTTCTCTTCCTAGATACTCATTGATGATTTGAGGAGAAAACTGTACACATTTACCTCTAACAAAAACTTTTCTAAACTCAGAGGACTTACCATTTGAGCAATCCTCCTGAAGATTCACAATGAACTCTTTGACAAGAAGTTCATAGCAGGGAGAGAGGTCTGAGATTGTTTTGAATAGTCCTGCAGCAGAGATGAGGTCAATCAGTTCTGTGCACTCAAGTGCATTGCTGCTCAGTTCTCTTTCTAGAGCAACCCTTCTTTGGTACACATATTTCCATCTGTTGACACTGGAGACATGATGGAATGAGATGTTGTCCAAGGGAGCTTCTGGAACAGCAGTTGAAGCTCTGGATGATGCTGGTCTCTTCTTGGGAGGAGATGTTGGGACATCTGATCCAACATCTGAATCTGATGGTGTGGCAGCTTTTCTCTTCTGGGTTTGGACTTTGCTCCATGGTAGCTTTAGCCTTGCCTTTCTTTGGACTAGCCGTCTTCTTCTCAGGGATGACAGGTTCAACTTGCATCTTTCCTTTCCTGGATCTGAGCCTTTTGGCTATGCTGGGTTTAACAGATGCTAGGATTTCTGCATCAGAGTCCTGCTCCAGATTGACCACTGGAGGAGATTGAGCAGTCTCCTCTTCAGCTGTTTGATCAGCAGGGACTTGATCTTCATTTGAGGCTTTGATCTGATCCTCAGAGTTATCTTTATCACTTTCACTTGAGGCCTTTTTCTGGTCCTCAGTCTGTTCAGTATCAGCATCAGAAGAATTTTCTTTCTCATCTGCAGATGTTCCAACATTCATTGGGACATCTTGTTCTGCAGGAGTGTCTTCTGCAGTTTGAGCTGGTTCTTCTTGAGGTGCAGGTATGGTGTTCTAAGGAACAGAGATCCCTCTCACCACTCTTTGTTCAAAAAGAACTTGGTTGATAATCTCCTTGATGGAATCATCAACATATTTTGAAGAGTTTGGGGGCCTGTTAGCAGGAGAGGGAATTCCTTTTGCTTTGCTTCTTACTTGATCTTTAGCTCTCTTTGGAGTTCTTGCCTTTTTAGTGTGAGAAACGCTTCCCCTGAGTTCGTCCAATGGGGTTGATTGCATTGGTACTACAGAGATGGGAGTGGCATGAACTACGTCTTCTTTGTTGAGAATTTCTTCAGTTGAGTTAGGGTTTTGAGACATTGTTGAGGAAGATGGAAGAAAAACTTTAGGGGTTATGATTTCTGGAGAATAGATGGTGAATGTGATTCGCTTGTGATAGTATGATGAGAATCTTGATAGCTGATTATAAACAGTTACTAAATAAGTAGCCGTTACAGTGCAAATGATTAGAGATGGAATTCCCAAGGATCTTGTCCAGACTGGTTTTGCCATCTGGAACTTATGCCATACAATGTCATATGACATGTTGGCACATCTCATTAACTGCTAAATATCACATAAACAGATTCCAAGTTTGCCCCTTAAGTTCTCAAATTGTGTAGCATCCAATGCTTTGGTAAAGATATCAGCTAACTGCAGATCTGTAGCTACATGCTCCAATGAAATCACCTTTTCTTCTACAAGATCTCTGATGAAATGATGTCTGATATCAATATGCTTTGTCCTGCTATGTTGGATAGGATTCTTTGATATGTTGATTGCACTTAAGTTGTCACAGTACAATGTCATGACATCCTGTGGGACATTGTACTCAGTGAGCATCTGCTTCATCCAAACCAACTGAGAACAACTGCTACCTGCTGCTATATACTCAGCTTCAGCTGTAGATAAGGATACACAATTCTGTTTCTTACTGAACCAAGAAATCAGATTGTTTCCTAGAAAGAAGCATCCTCCTGAAGTGCTTTTTCTGTCATCAGCACTTCCTGCCCAATCAGCATCACAGAAGCCAGTGAGAATTGGTTTGCACCCATGAAAGTACATTATGCCATAGTCACAAGTACCATTAACATATTTAAGGATTCTCTTGACTTGATTGAGATGACTGACTTTTGGATCAGCTTGATATCTTGCACAAACTCCTACTGCAAATGCAATGTCTGGTCTGCTAGCAGTCAAGTATAACAAGCTTCCAATCATGCTTCTGTATAAGCTTTGATCTACATTCTCACCCTTTTCATCTTTAGTCAGCTTTAAATGTGTGGGGGCAGGAGTTCTCTTGTGAGCAGCATTTTCCATTCCAAATTTCTTGACTATGTTCTTGGAATACTTGCTTTGTGAGATGAACATTGAGTCTTCCATTTGCTTTATTTGCAGACCAAGAAAGTAGGTTAATTCTCCTACTAGGCTCATTTCAAATTCAGATTCCATCTGCTTGACAAAATGTTTGACCATCCTGTCAGACATCCCACCAAAGACAATGTCATCAACATATATTTGTGCAATCATGACATTTCCTTCTTCATCTTTAACAAACAGAGTTTTATCAATCCCACCTTTTCTGTATCCTTGCTTGATAAGAAATGTGGTCAGTCTTTCATACCATGCCCTTGGAGCTTGCTTCAAACCATAAAGTGCCTTCTTTAGTTTGTATACATGATTTGGACAGTTTGGATCAACAAATCCTTTAGGCTGTTCTACATATACTTCTTCATTAAGGTAGCCATTTAAAAAGGCACTTTTCACATCCATTTGAAATAGCTTGAACTTCAAGATACAAGCAATTCCCAACAGTAGTCTTATTGATTCAAGCCTTGCTACTGGTGCAAAGGTTTCATCAAAGTCTACCCCTTCAATTTGAGTGTATCCTTGAGCCACAAGTCTAGCTTTGTTCTTTGTAACAACTCCTTGTTCATTTGACTTGTTCTTATACACCCATTTTGTACCAATCACATTTATGTCATCAGGTCTAGGAACAAGATTCCACACTTCATTCCTTGTGAATTGACTTAATTCCTCTTGCATAACACAAATCCAGTATTCATCAGTGAGAGCTTCCTTGATATTTTTAGGTTCTATTTTGGAAACAAAACAAGAACCTGAAATCACTTCTCTTGATCTAGTGCTCACACCTCTGTTGGGATCACCAATTATCAAATCTTTGGGATGATCCTTTTGTATTCTGATGGAAGGAGGTTTGCTTGATTCTTCTGTCCTTGTATCAGTTTGAGTGAAGTTATATTGATCATTTTTTTTTCCAGCTTCAATCTTGATATCAGCAGATGTTCCAACATCTTCTGGGACATCTGTAGGAGCATCATCAATTATCACATTTATGGATTCCATGATAACCTTGGTTCTAGAATTAAATACTCTATATGCTCTGCTGTTTATGGAGTATCCAAGGAAAATCCCTTCATCACTTTTAGGATCCATTTTTCTTCTTTGCTCCCTATCTGCCAGAATATAACAGATACTTCCAAAAACATGAAAGTACTTAACTGTGGGTTTTCTGCCCTTCCAGACTTCATATATTGTGGACAAAGTTCCTTTCCTTAAAGTAACTCTGTTATGGATGTAACAGGCAGTGTTCATAGCTTCAGCCCAAAAGTATAGAGGTAACTTTTTAGCATGGATCATAGCTCTTGCTGATTCTTGAATGGTTCTATTCTTCCTTTCAACAATCCCATTCTGTTGAGGAGTGATAGGTGAAGAATACTCATGATTGATTCCTTCTGAAGAGCAGAAATCTAAGAACTTTTGATTCTCAAATTCTTTTCCATGATCACTTCTTATTCTGATCACACAGCTGGATTTTTCCCTTTGCATACTTTGACATAATTCTTTGAATACATCAAATACATCTGACTTTTCTTTGATGAAGTTTATCCATGTATATCTTGAAAAATCATCAACCACAACATAGGCATACCTCTTACCACCAAGGCTTTCAACCTGCATAGGTCCCATAAGATCCATATGTAGAAGTTCCAAAACTTTGGAAGTTGTCAGATGTTGGAGCTTTGGATGGGACATCTTGGTTTGCTTGCCTATTTGACATTCACCACATATTTTGCCATCATCAATCTTCAGTTTAGGAATACCTCTTACAGCATCCATAGATATGATCTTCTTTATGCCTCTGAAATGAAGATGACCTAGTCTTTGATGCCACAGTTTCACTTCTTCTTCTTTAGCTAGAGAGCAGGTTGAAGTGAGACTGAGATTTTGGGATTCCCACATGTAACAGTTGTCTTTAGATCTGGCTCCTTTCATGACAACCTCTTGTTCTTTGTTAGTCACTATACATTCAGATTTGGTAAAGTTTACACTGTATCCTTGATCACATAGTTAACTTATGCTGATCAGGTTAGCAGTTAAACCTTTAACTAGCAGCACATCATCTAGTCTTGGAACATCTTAACAATCCAAGGTTCCAACTCCCTTGATTTCTCCTTTAGCTCCATCTCCAAAGGTAACATACCTGGATGAATGTGATTTTAAGTTTACTAGCAAATTCTTCAATCCAGTCATGTGTCTTGAGCATCCACTGTCAAAGTACCAGTCTTCTTTAGCTGATACTCTCAGAGATGTATGTGCTATGTATGCAGTACTTTTCTTTGACCAGATGAGTTGAGATTTCTTTTGATGCCTCTGCCCTGTGTGTTGTTCAGCTGATCTCCAAGCTTGATTGTTGATCTTGTTCTTGGGTATGTGGCTTTGATCAGTCTGAATGTCAGCTTTTGGTCTCCAAACCTTCTTGATGACCTCTGTCTTCTGCTTAGGAGGTTGCTGATTTCTTTGATGTCTATGCAGCACTTTCTTGGTACCTTCTACTTTCTGCTTGGAAGGTTGCTGATACATCTGATTTGGATATCCATGTAGCTTATAACAGTGAGGTTTGATATGCCCAAATCTTCCACAGTGATGGCATCTCCATCTTTGATACTTCTTCTTCATTTTGTTCTTTCCAGAATGTTGAGACATCTGTTGGAACATTATGTTTGTCTTTGTGTTCTGATGTTGGAGCATCTGTTGGGACATCGTGTTTGACTGTGTAGTTTTTGAAGTAGTTTTGCTAGAGCTGGCTTCATCTCTGTTATATCCCAGTCCACTTTTGTCCCCTGAATGTTTATTATTGCTGAGAATAACATCCAGTGTGCTTGAGCTGCTGTTCAACATTCTAACAGATTTGGACATATGTTCCAACTTAGAGTTGAGAAGGCTTACTTCACTTTTTAAGGTGTCAATGATCTCCTGATCATTTGCTTTGTCATCTTCTAATGCCTCATTCTGCTTCTTTAGCTTTATAACTTCACTGCATATTTCAGAGCTTCTTTTGTATAGATCTTTGAATGCTTGCTCAAGTTCTTCATAAGTAAGTTCTCCACAACTGGAATCACTATCATATTCACACAGTCCAGCTAAAGCAGTAATATGCTTAGCTGATTCTTCTTCTGAATCTCCTGAGTCTTCATCAGACCAGGTCACAGAGAGTCCTTTCTTTTGCCTCTTTAAGTAGGTAGGACATTCAATCTTGATGTGTCCATATCCTTCACATTCATGGCATTTGACTCCTTTATCTTGACTGGTCTTTTCAGCATACTTTAATCTTTTGTTAGCATCATAAGGTCTTCTGTTCTCAGAGTTTGTGTTTCTTCCACTAGGTTTGGATTTGCCTTCCATTCCTCTGAGAATCTGTTTGAATTGTCTTCCAAGCAAGGCAAGGTTTTCTGATAAGCTTTTATCATTTGCTGATTCATCATCTTCTTCTTCATCTGTATTTGACACCAAGGCTATGCTTTTGTTCTTTTTGACATTTGTGTCATTCATTCCCATCTCAAAAGTTTGAAGGGAACCAATGAGTTCTTCAACTTTCATGGAGCATATGTCTTGAGCTTCTTCTATTGCAGTGACTTTCATGTCAAATCTTTTTGGCAAAGATCTGAGAATTTTTCTTACAAGCTTTTCATCAGTCATCTTTTCTCCCAAAGCTCCAGAAGTATTGGCTATATCCAAGATGTTCATATAGAACTCATGAATTGATTCATCTTCCTTCATTCTCAAGTTTTCAAACTTGGTGGTGAGAAGTTGAAGTCTTGACATTTTTACTTTTGATGTTCCTTCATGAGTTGTTTTGAGAGTATCCCAAACATCTTTGGCCAGCTCACAATGATGCACAAGTCTGAAAATGTTCCTATCAATGCCATTGAATAAAGCATTTAAGGCTTTTGAGTTGCCTAGTGCTGAGTCTTCTTCCTCCTTACTCCATTCTTCTTCAGGTTTCAGCACTTTTGATCCATCTTTGGTGTCTTGGACAGGATGATCCCATCCAACATTGACTGCTCTCCATGCCCTGTTGTCAAGTGACCTTAAGAATGCAATCATTCTAGGCTTCCAGTAGTCATAATTAGATCCATCCAGTATAGGTGGTCTATTTACTGACCCTAAATCTCTGTCCATGTTACAGAATTTGTATTCCCTAGATCTCACCCAGTATAAACAGGCAGGGTGCCTGCTCTGATGCCAATTGAAATTCTGTGATCAGGTATGAGATGTCCTAAGAGATGTCCCAACACTTGATAGGACACTTGACAAATTTAACCAAAACTTAAATAGCAAGAAAAGTAAACAACACAAAAGTTTGTTAACCCAGTTCAGTGTATAACCACACCTACATCTGGAGGCTACCAAGCCAGGAGGAAATCCACTATAAGTATTATTAATTCTAGACTTAAACCACCCTGTTTAATCTATCACTTAATAACTACCCAATGCAATTTCTACCTAAGACACACCTTAGATAAGAGTACCCTACTCACTCCCCCTCAATCACACAGTGATCAAGTTTACAAGTTTACAAAAATTGAAGACATCCTTCAAACAATACAGCTTGATCTTACTTAACAGTTTCAATCAAGTCACAAATGCACTTTTGCTTAAAAGCTTATAAAGTGGTACAATAAAAAACACCTGCTATTAAAAACACTAGACACCCTATTTGGTCTTCTGAAATTCGTACTCAATTCTATGAGTTTCTGTTGCTTAAATAGGTATCTGAATTTTGGGCTTTCTGTAGAATGATCCAGCCCTAATGTGCAGCAGCATTCACCTTGAATTTAGGGTTTGTTACCTCCTAGATTCTAGGTGATTTAGGTCTTCTGTTTTAAAAACTCCCTACAGATGCGCCTTGTTCTGTTTTTATCCATCATTAATTAATTCCAGATAATTCTCCTTAAATATCTCTGATCAGTTAATCAATAATTAATTCTGGTAGCAGGTCTGAGATGTCTCAACATCTGTTGGGACATCCTGAAAAACTGAACTTAAGTTATTTACACAATGTCCCAACATCTGGTAGGACATCCTGAAATAAATTCATATACTCTGTTTGATAATGTCCCAACATTTGATAGGACATTCTGAACTGAATTCAACATTTCTTGTTGGTCAAAAATTCTGCCAATTCTTAAACATCTACAATATAGAAATGATCTGCGATGTTTCGTAACATTTCGAACAATCCTCGATTTAATTTCATTTTTTGACCGAAACTAGTATAAAATTATGTATAATATACTACGATTTTTTACCGAAACTAGTATTTCAAAAAGTATCATAGAATATAATTTTGAGATATTATTTTTACATGGACTTCCATCATAGCATTCCCTCATAACATATAGAAAGGATCTGAGAAGTTTCGTAGCATTTCGAACAATCCTCGATTTAATTTAATTTTTTGACCGAAACTAGTATAAAATTTTGTATAATATACTACGTATTTTGACCGAAACTAATATTTCAAAAAGTTTCATATAATATAATTTTCAGAAAATATTTTTACATGAACTTCCATCATAGCATTCCCTCGTAACATATAGAAAGGATCTGAGAAGTTTCGTAACATTTCGAACAATCCTCGATTTAATTTAATTTTTTGACCGAAATTAGTATAAAATTGTGTATAATATACTACGATTTTTGACCGAAACTAGTATTTCAAAAAGTATCATAGAATATAATTTTGAGAAAATATTTTTACATGGACTTCCATCATAGAATTCTCTCATAATATATAGAAATGATATGCGAAGTTTCGTAACATTTCGAACAATCCTCGATTTAATTTCATTTTTTGACCGAAACAAGTATAAAATTGTGTATTATACTACGATTTTTGACCGAAACTAGTATTTCAAAAAGTTTCATAGAATATAATTTTGAGATATTATTTTTACATGGACTTCCATCATAGCATTCCCTCGTAACATATAGAAAGGATCTGAGAAGTTTCGTAGCATTTCGAACAATCCTCGGTTTAATTTAATTTTTTGACCGAAACTAGTATAAAATTGTGTATAATATACTACAAATTTTGACCGAAACTAATATTTCAAAAAGTTTCATATAATATAAGTTTGAGAAAATATTTTTACATGGACTTCCATCATAGCATTCCCTCGCAACATATAGAAAGGATCTGAGAAGTTTCGTAACATTTCGAACAATCCTCGATTTAATTTCATTTTTTGACCGAAATTAGTATAAAATTGTGTATAATATACTACGATTTTTGACTGAAACTAGTATTTCAAAAAGTATCATAGAATATAATTTTGAGAAAGTATTTTTAAATGGACTTCCATCATAGCATTCTCTCATAATATATAGAAATGATCTGCAATATTTCGTAACATTTCGAACAATCCTCGATTTAATTTAATTTTTTGACCGAAATTAGTATAAAATTGTGTATAATATACTACGATTTTTGACCGAAACTAGTATTTCAAAAAGTATCATAGAATATAATTTTGAGAAAATATTTTTACATGGACTTCCATCATAGCATTCTCTTATAATATATAGAAATGATATGCGAAGTTTCGTAACATTTCGAACAATCCTCGATTTAATTTCATTTTTTGACCGAAACTAGTATAAAATTGTGTATAATATACTACGATTTTTGACCGAAACTAGTATTTCAAAAAGTATCATAGAAAATAATTTTGAGATATTATTTTTGCATGGACTTCCATCAAAGCATTCCCTCGTAACATATAGAAAGGATCTGAGAAGTTTCGTAACATTTCAAACAATCCTCGATTTAATTTAATTTTTAACCGAAACTAGTATAAAATTGTTTATAATATAATACGAATTTTGACCGAAACTATTATTTCAAAAAGTTTCATATAATATAATTTTGAGAAAATATTTCTACATGAACTTCCATCATAGCATTCCCTCGTAACATATAGAAAGGATCTGAGAAGTTTCGTAACATTTCGAACAATCCTCGATTTAATTTCATTTTTTGACCGAAATTAGTATAAAATTGTGTATAATATACTACGATTTTTGACCGAAACTAGTATTTCAAAAAGTATCATAGAATATAATTTTGAGAAAATATTTTTACATGGACTTCCATCATAGCATTCTCTCATAATATATAGAAATGATCTGCGAAGTTTCGTAACATTTCGAACAATCCTCGATTTAATTTCATTTTTTGACCGAAACTAGTATAAAATTGTATATAATATACTACGATTTTTGACCGAAACTAGTATTTCAAAAAGTATCATAGAATATAATTTTGAGATATTATTTTTGCATGGACTTCCATCATAGCATTCCCTCGTAACATATAGAAAGGATCTGAGAAGTTTCGTAACGTTTCGAACAATCCTCGATTTAATTTAATTTTTTGACCGAAACTAGTATAAAATTGTGTATAATATACTACGAATTTTGATCGAAACTAATATTTCAAAAAGTTTCATATAATATAATTTTGAGAAAATATTTTTACATGGACTTCCATCATAGCATTCCCTCATAACATATAGAAAGGATCTGAGAAGTTTCGTAGCATTTCGAACAATCCTCGATTTAATTTCATTTTTTGACCGAAACTAGTATAAAATTGTGTATAATATACAACGATTTTTGACCGAAACTAGTATTTCAAAAAGTATCATAGAAAATAATTTTGAGATATTATTTTTGCATGGACTTCCATCATAGCCTTCCCTCGTAACATATAGAAAGGATCTGAGAAGTTTCGTAACATTTCGAACAATCCTCGATTTAATTTAATTTTTTAACCGAAACTAGTATAAAATTGTTTATAATATAATACGAATTTTGACCGAAACTATTATTTCAAAAAGTTTCATAAAATATAATTTTGAGAAAATATTTTTACATGAACTTCCATCATAGCATTCCCTCGTAACATATAGAAAGGATCTGAGAAGTTTCGTAACATTTCGAACAATCCTCGATTTAATTTAATTTTTTAACCGAAACTAGTATAAAATTGTTTATAATATAATACGAATTTTGACCGAAACTATTATTTCAAAAAGTTTCATATAATATAATTTTGAGAAAATATTTTTACATGAACTTCCATCATAGCATTCCCTCGTAACATATAGAAAGGATCTGAGAAGTTTCATAACATTTCGAACAATCCTCGATTTAATTTCATTTTTTGACCGAAATTAGTATAAAATTGTGTATAATATACTACGATTTTTGACCGAAACTAGTATTTCAAAAAGTATCATAGAATATAATTTTGAGAAAATATTTTGACATGGACTTCCATCATAGCATTCTCTCATAATATATAGAAATGATCTGCGAAGTTTCGTAACATTTCGAACAATCCTCGATTTAATTTCATTTTTTGACCGAAACTAGTATAAAATTGTATATAATATACTACGATTTTTGACCGAAACTAGTATTTCAAAAAGTATCATAGAAAATAATTTTGAGATATTATTTTTGCATGGACTTCCATCATAGCCTTCCCTCGTAACATATAGAAAGGATCTGAGAAGTTTCGTAACGTTTCGAACAATCCTCGATTTAATTTAATTTTTTGACCGAAACTAGTATAAAATTGTGTATAATATACTACGAATTTTGATCGAAACTAATATTTCAAAAAGTTTCATATAATATAATTTTGAGAAAATATTTTTACATGGACTTCCATCATAGCATTCCCTCATAACATATAGAAAGGATCTGAGAAGTTTCGTAGCATTTCGAACAATCCTCGATTTAATTTCATTTTTTGACCGAAACTAGTATAAAATTGTGTATAATATACAACGATTTTTGACCGAAACTAGTATTTCAAAAAGTATCATAGAAAATAATTTTGAGATATTATTTTTGCATGGACTTCCATCATAGCCTTCCCTCGTAACATATAGAAAGGATCTGAGAAGTTTCGTAACATTTCGAACAATCCTCGATTTAATTTAATTTTTTAACCGAAACTAGTATAAAATTGTTTATAATATAATACGAATTTTGACCGAAACTATTATTTCAAAAAGTTTCATAAAATATAATTTTGAGAAAATATTTTTACATGAACTTCCATCATAGCATTCCCTCGTAACATATAGAAAGGATCTGAGAAGTTTCGTAACATTTCGAACAATCCTCGATTTAATTTAATTTTTTAACCGAAACTAGTATAAAATTGTTTATAATATAATACGAATTTTGACCGAAACTATTATTTCAAAAAGTTTCATATAATATAATTTTGAGAAAATATTTTTACATGAACTTCCATCATAGCATTCCCTCGTAACATATAGAAAGGATCTGAGAAGTTTCATAACATTTCGAACAATCCTCGATTTAATTTCATTTTTTGACCGAAACTAGTATAAAATTGTATATAATATACTACGATTTTTGACCGAAACTAGTATTTCAAAAAGTATCATAGAATATAATTTTGAGATATTATTTTTGCATGGACTTCCATCATAGCATTCCCTCGTAACATATAGAAAGGATCTGAGAAGTTTCGTAACGTTTCGAACAATCCTCGATTTAATTTAATTTTTTGACCGAAACTAGTATAAAATTGTGTATAATATACTACGAATTTTGATCGAAACTAATATTTCAAAAAGTTTCATATAATATAATTTTGAGAAAATATTTTTACATGGACTTCCATCATAGCATTCCCTCATAACATATAGAAAGGATCTGAGAAGTTTCGTAGCATTTCGAACAATCCTCGATTTAATTTCATTTTTTGACCGAAACTAGTATAAAATTGTGTATAATATACAACGATTTTTGACCGAAACTAGTATTTCAAAAAGTATCATAGAAAATAATTTTGAGATATTATTTTTGCATGGACTTCCATCATAGCCTTCCCTCGTAACATATAGAAAGGATCTGAGAAGTTTCGTAACATTTCGAACAATCCTCGATTTAATTTAATTTTTTAACCGAAACTAGTATAAAATTGTTTATAATATAATACGAATTTTGACCGAAACTATTATTTCAAAAAGTTTCATAAAATATAATTTTGAGAAAATATTTTTACATGAACTTCCATCATAGCATTCCCTCGTAACATATAGAAAGGATCTGAGAAGTTTCGTAACATTTCGAACAATCCTCGATTTAATTTAATTTTTTAACCGAAACTAGTATAAAATTGTTTATAATATAATACGAATTTTGACCGAAACTATTATTTCAAAAAGTTTCATATAATATAATTTTGAGAAAATATTTTTACATGAACTTCCATCATAGCATTCCCTCGTAACATATAGAAAGGATCTGAGAAGTTTCATAACATTTCGAACAATCCTCGATTTAATTTCATTTTTTGACCGAAATTAGTATAAAATTGTGTATAATATACTACGATTTTTGACCGAAACTAGTATTTCAAAAAGTATCATAGAATATAATTTTGAGAAAATATTTTGACATGGACTTCCATCATAGCATTCTCTCATAATATATAGAAATGATCTGCGAAGTTTCGTAACATTTCGAACAATCCTCGATTTAATTTCATTTTTTGACCGAAACTAGTATAAAATTGTATATAATATACTACGATTTTTGACCGAAACTAGTATTTCAAAAAGTATCATAGAATATAATTTTGAGATATTATTTTTGCATGGACTTCCATCATAGCATTCCCTCGTAACATATAGAAAGGATCTGAGAAGTTTCGTAACGTTTCGAACAATCCTCGATTTAATTTAATTTTTTGACCGAAACTAGTATAAAATTGTGTATAATATACTACGAATTTTGATCGAAACTAATATTTCAAAAAGTTTCATATAATATAATTTTGAGAAAATATTTTTACATGGACTTCCATCGTAGCATTCCCTCATAACATATATAAAGGATCTGAGAAGTTTCGTAGCATTTCGAACAATCCTCGATTTAATTTCATTTTTTGACCGAAACTAGTATAAAATTGTGTATAATATACAACGATTTTTGACCGAAACTAGTATTTCAAAAAGTATCATAGAAAATAATTTTGAGATATTATTTTTGCATGGACTTCCATCATAGCCTTCCCTCGTAACATATAGAAAGGATCTGAGAAGTTTCGTAACATTTCGAACAATCCTCGATTTAATTTAATTTTTTAACCGAAACTAGTATAAAATTGTTTATAATATAATACGAATTTTGACCGAAACTATTATTTCAAAAAGTTTCATAAAATATAATTTTGAGAAAATATTTTTACATGAACTTCCATCATAGCATTCCCTCGTAACATATAGAAAGGATCTGAGAAGTTTCGTAACATTTCGAACAATCCTCGATTTAATTTAATTTTTTAACCGAAACTAGTATAAAATTGTTTATAATATAATACGAATTTTGACCGAAACTATTATTTCAAAAAGTTTCATATAATATAATTTTGAGAAAATATTTTTACATGAACTTCCATCATAGCATTCCCTCGTAACATATAGAAAGGATCTGAGAAGTTTCGTAACATTTCGAACAATCCTCGATTTAATTTAATTTTTTGACCGAAATTAGTATAAAATTGTGTATAATATACTACGATTTTTGACCGAAACTAGTATTTCAAAAAGTATCATAGAATATAATTTTGAGAAAATATTTTTACATGGACTTCCATCATAGCATTCTCTCATAATATATAGAAATGATCTGCGAAGTTTCGTAACATTTCGAACAATCCTCGATTTAATTTCATTTTTTGACCGAAACTAGTATAAAATTGTATATAATATACTACGATTTTTGACCGAAACTAGTATTTCAAAAAGTATCATAGAATATAATTTTGAGATATTATTTTTGCATGGACATCCATCATAGCATTCCCTCGTAACATATAGAACGGATCTGAGAAGTTTCGTAGCGTTTCAAACAATCCTCGATTTAGTTTAATTTTTTAACCGAAACTAGTATAAAATTGTGTATAATATACTACGAATTTTGACCGAAACTAATATTTCAAAAAGTTTCATATAATATAATTTTGAGAAAATATTTTTACATGGACTTCCATCAT
The DNA here is from genome assembly GCA_963966055.1 of Lathyrus aphaca. Lineage (NCBI taxonomy): Eukaryota > Viridiplantae > Streptophyta > Magnoliopsida > Fabales > Fabaceae > Lathyrus > Lathyrus aphaca. Next base: position 2,901,322 of record OZ014522.1, on the reverse strand, counting down.
AGCATTCCCTCGTAACATATAGAAAGGATCTGAGAAGTTTCGTAGTATTTCGAACAATCCTCGATTTAATTTCATTTTCTGACCGAAACTAGTATAAAATTGTGTATAATATACTACGATTTTTTACCGAAACTAGTATTTCAAAAAGTTTCCTAGTATATAATTTTGAGATAATATTTTTACAAGGACTTCCATCATAGCATTCCCTCATAACATATAGAAGGGATCTAAGAACTTTCGCAGTATTTCGAACAATCCTCGATTTAATTTCATTTTTTGACCGAAACTAGTATAAAATTGTGTATTATACTACGATTTTTGACCGAAACTAGTATTTCAAAAAGTTTCATAGAATATAATTTTGAGATATTATTTTTACATGGACTTCCATCATAGCATTCCCTCGTAACATATAGAAAGGATCTGAGAAGTTTCGTATCATTTCGAACAATCCTCGATTTAATTTAATTTTTTGACCGAAACTAGTATAAAATTGTGTATAATATACTACAAATTTTGACCGAAACTAATATTTCAAAAATTTCATATAATATAATTTTGAGAAAATATTTTTACATGGACTTCCATCATAGCATTCCCTCGTAACATATAGAAAGGATCTGAGAAGTTTCGTAACATTTCGAACAATCCCTGATTTAATTTCATTTTTTGACCGAAATTAGTATAAAATTGTGTATAATATACTACGATTTTTGACTGAAACTAGTATTTCAAAAAGTATCATAGAATATAATTTTGAGAAAGTATTTTTAAATGGACTTCCATCATAGCATTCTCTCATAATATATAGAAATGATCTGCGATGTTTCGTAACATTTCGAACAATCCTCGATTTAATTTCATTTTTTGACCGAAACTAGTATAAAATTATGTATAATATACTACGATTTTTTACCGAAACTAGTATTTCAAAAAGTATCATAGAATATAATTTTGAGATATTATTTTTACATGGACTTCCATCATAGCATTCCCTCATAACATATAGAAAGGATCTGAGAAGTTTCGTAGCATTTCGAACAATCCTCGATTTAATTTAATTTTTCGACCGCAACTAGTATAAAATTGTGTATAATATACTACGTATTTTGACCGAAACTAATATTTCAAAAAGTTTCATATAATATAATTTTGAGAAAATATTTTTACATGAACTTCCATCATAGCATTCCCTCGTAACATATAGAAAGGATCTGAGAAGTTTCGTAACATTTCGAACAATCCTCGATTTAATTTAATTTTTTGACCGAAATTAGTATAAAATTGTGTATAATATACTACGATTTTTGACCGAAACTAGTATTTCAAAAAGTATCATAGAATATAATTTTGAGAAAATATTTTTACATGGACTTCCATCATAGCATTCTCTCATAATATATAGAAATGATATGCGAAGTTTCGTAACATTTCGAACAATCCTCGATTTAATTTCATTTTTTGACCGAAACTAGTATAAAATTGTGTATAATATACTACGATTTTTGACCGAAACTAGTATTTCAAAAAGTATCATAGAAAATAATTTTGAGATATTATTTTTGCATGGACTTCCATCATAGCATTCCCTCGTAACATATAGAAAGGATCTGAGAAGTTTCGTAACATTTCGAACAATCCTCGATTTAATTTCATTTTTTGACCGAAATTAGTATAAAATTGTGTATAATATACTACGATTTTTGACCGAAACTAGTATTTCAAAAAGTATCATAGAATATAATTTTGAGAAAATATTTTTACATGGACTTCCATCATAGCATTCTCTCATAATATATAGAAATGATCTGCGAAGTTTCGTAACATTTCGAACAATCCTCGATTTAATTTCATTTTTTGACCGAAACTAGTATAAAATTGTATATAATATACTACGATTTTTGACCGAAACTAGTATTTCAAAAAGTATCATAGTGTCACACCCCAAATTTTACCCCTAATCGCTCATATCATAATCATACATTCATCGCATTTAGCAGGGATTTTCCGGATTTATTTTTGCTGTTGCTTTCAGCTCATTTTCGAGTTATTTATTTATTTATCTTTATTTCTTTTCACTTCCAAGCTTCCATTTTAAATTTAATTTATTTTTCTCACTTCTAACTTTTATTTCTTACCTTTTATTTTCTAGTCTATTTCCTTTTTCTCTTTTGTTAATCTCTTGTTTTAGAGTTTTTTATTTCAAATACTAGTTTTTTAGTTATTCACTATTCTTTCTCTTCATGTACACCCATTTCAAATTTAAATTCTAACTCATTTTCGAGTTCTTGTTAAATTAATTTTTAGTCTTTATCTCAATTTCTACTTCTAATTTTATCTTTTATTTTTTATTTATAAAAAAAAAAAAGGTGTGTTTCTATTCTATTATAATTTTCTATTTTAATTTAAGTTCAAGTCCAATTTTATTTTAAATTCATTTCTCCAATTTCATTTTTTTTCAATTTCAAGTTTCAAAAACAAATTCTCAATTCAAACTCCTTTTCTAAACTTCAAGTCTTTTTCCAACTTTGTTTCAAATTTCCATTCAATTTTTAATTCAATTTGTTTATTTCAAAAAAACTCAAGTTAAAGTGACAATTTCATTCTTTTCTTTTCCCATTTCTCATTCCAAATCATCAAGTGCATTTGTAAATTCTTGTACATTTCATAGTAACAAATTTCTTTTTTTTGAATTCCATATCCAAATGTATTCCAAATTCTTGCCAATGTCAAATTTCTAATGTCACTTGGTTTCTAAGCCTAAACATTTTACAAGATAAAGAAAATCAAATTCAAATCTAAGTTGTTTTGGTGGGTCATTTGCACCACTTCATGATTGAAGCCTTTTCTTCAACTCCAAGTTCTTCCACTTCATTAGCATCATCACCAAATCTCCATCTTCATGCCTTTTCCATTCATCCTACAACATTCAACAAATTCAGCCCAAAAACAGTTACAAATTCAGCCCAAAAACAGTTACAAAATTCAGCAAAACAATTTCAAAAATCAGCACTAGCAAACAAGAAAACAGTCACAAAACTGCAGAAAAATTCAGCAGCATTCAGCACACTAGACAACCTGCTACAGCCCCCACTACAACAAAATTTCAGAGCTTGTCCCCTCTCTCAAAACACCCTTCATGAACAAGTTATCACAGTACCAAATTCAAATTCTAAACCCTAATTCATTTCATATAAAGCACTGTTTCATTACATACAAAACAAAAAAAATCTGCCTCAAGCACAACTCAAACACACTGCAGAATATTACAAAAATCAGCCTTGATACAATCCAAAAACACATCAAAATCTGCCCTGAAACTACACACTAAAAACAGCCCCATAATACATTACAAACAGCCTCAAAACACACCAAATAACCCAAAAAAAATAGTCCTGCATCAGCCCTCAACATCTCACACAAACAACACAAACATTTTTCCGAAAAACCAAAAATAAATCACAAGAAAAAGAGATTGGAACAAGTCATCACAGAAATTCAGCAACTTCCAAAAAACAAAAAAGTTCAGCAACAACAAGCAAGTTCAGAGGGATTAGGAGGCTACCACTTGTGGACTCGGCACCCCGATAACATTCGGGCCGGTAACACTTTTTTCCTTCACTTCTTTTCAGCACTTTAATCATCATATCTCATCCTACATTCACAAAGCAAATCTTTTACTAAAAAAAAAACTTCAAAAAAGAAGCCAAACAAAAACTTGCAATTTATTTTCTTATTTTATTTCTTTTCATAGTAAAAAAATTTCTCTAAGAAAAAAACAAATGCACAGAAATATAGAATTCACCAAAAAAACCATCACTGACCCTGTAACAATAAACCAAAAAAAACTGAAACAGAACTCCAAATGAAACTCACCGAGGCTATCACCCTTTCCGTCTCACCGTTCCATAAACCATCACCTGAACAAACTGTCAAAACCATAAACCAAACAAATATCTCTGCAACTTTGTATCAAATACTCCATTGCCATTCATCATCAATCTCACATCACTGTAAATAAAAACCAAAAAAAATCAGTCACAAACCAACCAAAACCAACTAAGAAACCAGCTGAAACGAAATCATCGACTCTTCACAAAAAAACTCAGCCGTGAAAAAAAAAATCCTTCATCACCTTCATCAAACCATTGCTAAGCCGTCACCCCAAAACCGCTTCAAAACCTCCGCCATCAACCCATTGTCAACCACCATAAAACCTTCCTCGACCTCTCATTAAATCCTTCGCATCACCTCCCTGCCACCCCTCAAACCTTCCTGCATAACACAAAAAAGACGTACTTCAGTAGTCACTATAAACACTGATATGGACAGAAAGAAAGATCCCAAAACAAACCTCATGGCACCACAAAAACGCATCCCTTCACAAACTCAAAACCATTTTTACACCACTTCTGTCAAACTAAACAAACACAGCAACACCATCATCCAACTTCCAATCCCTAATCTCAAAATTGTCATAAAACCATCCCTAAACTCACTAACCCCAAAACTCAAGAACTTCATACTCTCCCCTCAATCCTTAACCGTTTTTCCAAAACCAAACCTTCTTTCCCTTTAACAGACATCAACAACAAAACAAACTCAACTATATACCCAAGGATTGTACAAATACCTGTCACCGACCCAAGCCACCGTCATCGCCTCCATTCATCTTCAAACTGCCACCACAAAGAATCCAAAAAAAACACCAGCCAATACTCACCACCCATTCAAACCTAAAACCGCCGTCGGCCTACACCCTAAACCGAACACCTAACCACTGCCCGGAACCACTCTTACTGAAATCTCACCCATCAGCAAACCATAGCCAAACCAAACTCTCCTTCACGAACCTGAAAAGAGGCAAACAACAGTCGCACCAAGCACAGAGAGACCGAGACCCTGTTCATCGTGACCAAACCTCATCAACCACCATCTGAACCATTCCACCGTCAAACACAAAACTGAAACACAAATCCGGCCAAACCCTCTCACACAAACAGCGTTTACTCCATCGCCAGCTCGCGGTGACATTCAACATACGCACACCATAAACCTCACCTTTATGAAACTCAACCATAACCACGTTTCAAAAACAACTATCCTCATGAATAAAACTTCCAACCAACCACAACGTCAACCCCTCCATCGACAAACCCCAAAACCAAAATCCATTCGCTTCCATACATCACCTCCATAACCAACGCACAAAAAGCTTTTCCCGAATCCACCGAACCAAACTCAAAAAACCTTTCGCCGTAAAACCACCACAGCCGGAACCCCTTTCCAAACACGCAAACCTGTCGCTAAACCGTTCAATCCAAATCCACCCGAATTGAAATCAGAGAGAAAACTGAGAGCTTGAGGGAGTACCGCGTTTTGAACCAGAACTGAGAGAGACTAGAGTCGTGAGGACCATCCGCTCCGAAGCCACTGTGAACTCACAATCTCCACCCCTTTTACCACACCGTGAATGAGAACGAAGCCGCCGCCGTTGCGAGCCAACAACCCGCCGCCGTCAATTTGTTTTTCGGTGAAAACGGGTCCAATTGAGAGAAAGAACGTCGTCGCGAAGTCAGAGAGAGTGAGGCTGTTCGCGGGTCCGATTGAGAGAAAGACGTCTTGAGATCGCGACAGATCCGAGAGGAGGGTTGAATTTTAGGGTGGATTCTTTTCTCTGTGTTTTGTTTTACGTTTGATGAAGAAGGGTAACTGAGCTTTGTTTTTGTTTTTTTTCTACAAAGAAAAGTCTCTAAAAATGCTTTATAAATCAATTAAATATTATATTTTAAATAATTAGGTTAATTAAATATTAGGTTAATTAATTTTCTTTTCTTTCGTTTGAATATATATGAAATAAATAAATATAATATTTTAACTTTTAATATTTTCTTTTTATTATCATTATTATACTTAGTTTAGAGATTTTATATATATAAAATAAAAAAAAAACATTTCAATTTCAATTTTCTTTTCTATTCTATTATTATATTTAGTTAAGAATTATACACATACAAAATAAAAAATATGTTTTAATTTTAGAATTTTTTCTATTATTATCGTTATAAGTAGTTAAAAAAAATGTATATATAATTTCTTGATTTTATTTTTATGGGCCGATGATATGACGAAGGTCACGATAAATCGTTTCCGATTAATCGTGACCCATATGAGGCCATTGCATCTTATTTCTATTTCATACATTTATTTATTTTCTTTCCATTTAATTCATTATTTATTCTATTTAATTTATTTAATCCATTTCATTCTATTTTCATAATTTATTTCACTTTACTTATTTATTATTTATTTCTCGCGTTTGACACCATTTAATTTTATTTCAAAAATAATAATCTTTGGTCCAACGCCAAATTCACTACACTTCACTCACACACGTAAGTCGGTCGTTTACGATCGCCATCAGCACAGTTTCTTACACTTCACAGCTTTCTAGCTTAAACAATTTGTCGCACTGCGTTTGTTTTCCACCCCTGCATTCTCGATCCATATATCGAGCCATAGCCCGGTTACTAAGCCTTTGCCTTATTTCCATTTACTTTATTCGATTTATTTTTGCAAGTAGCAGCCTTTGCCTAGTCTTAGGAGCTTGCACCTTTATTTATTTTTGTTGTTGCATTTCAATCCAAAAGGGAAAGACTCCTGCAGTTGACTCAATGTCATAGGAAGTTTAGCCATCCCTCATCCTTAGGTCCTTAGCCATTAGGTCCTTAGCTTTTTATTTTAGAACTTTTTGGTGACTTTCCTAAAGTCACGTGAGTGTTTGCCATAACACTTACCTTCCCCCGCGAACCTTGAGCGTAACCAAGTGTTCGTTAATCCTTAGGAGAACTACGAGTGCTCTGATTCTATACCCGATACGTAGGCATCGATGCGATGTTGTGCGAGCACCATTAGAAATAAAACCCTAGGTTCCCATAATTTTAACAAGAAATAAACAACGATAATGCAAATATTAACAAGAGGTTCCCGTAGGATACTGCGGATGCTTAGGATGCTAACACCTTCCCTAGGTATAACCAACCCCCGAACCTAGTTTCTCCTCATTTAGGGTTTTTACGATCTTTTTCCCTTTTCCCTTTGGATTAAATTAAAGTCGGTGGTGAACATAAATGTTTTGCGATTCAAGCTCACTTAATAGCTTGGTATCCGATTCTCACCGCGACAGAAATGGCGACTTCACTGGGGACACTATTTTTGAGGGTTAAGCCCACCTTGTATATTCGCATATTTGTTGTTGTATTGCTTGTTATTATTTTGGATTTTTGTTGGGTGTTCCATGTGTGGTGAGATAAGTCCTAACCCGGACTTGAGTGCAAATAAGATAGGACGGTGGTATATTCAAGAAGGCTTGTAGGGAGTTGAGTCCCGACCAAGTTGACTTGAGACACCACCACTCAGCGGAGGCCTCCTCGGATGTAGTTTTGTTGATCGAGTTCAGTCGTGAAAACATTACTATATTCGACCTGAGAGCCATTAATGCTGAGGACCGTAGAACATTTACCCCCACTTGGCCTTTTTAGGGATGTAGTGCGATGACTATGAGGGTGCAAATCCGAAATAGTTGATACGCGATACTGCACTCGGATGAGACTCTCTTGAGAATATTACTGATTACCAAGTCGAGTTGGGAAGTCGGTAATATCCGAAAGATGGGACAGTGATTCTGGGAACTTTTAGAACCCGTTGTACATGTACAAATAAACCCATAGTACATACCTTTTGGGAGGGTTGAACCTTTGACCTCATGCAAGCTTTGAACCTAAGCCTTGTTTGTGTTTGTTGCATTCACGCATCATGAAGCATCATTTTTACCATTTATTCAAGGAACTCAGAAACTCTATCTTTGCAAATATCATAGGTATCATCATGGACTTTGGAAGAAGAAAGACCGTCAAGTACACATTCAAAACTCCCAAACTCGAGGACCTAAGGAAATTAAGAGATTTGGTTTTGGATCAAGAAGCCTTCATGGAGAAGCATAGGAGACTTTTGGCTTTACTTAAGACTGATTGGGATGGAAGGTTGCTCTCTGTGATGCTCCAGTTTTATGATCCTCTCTACCACTGTTTTACGTTCTCTGATTACCAATTGGTGCCTACTTTGGAAGAGTATTCAGTTTTGGTGGGATCACGTGTTAAGGATGAGTTTCCATTCCCTGTTCTAGAGAAGGACCCTGCAAAAGCAACATATTTGAGTGTTCCTGAGGTCAAGGCAAATATGACCTATAAAGGAAAGATTTTTGGATTCCCTACAAAGTTTCTGGTAGAAAAGGCGAAGAATTTTGTTGATGTGAAGGATATGAAAGCTTTTGAGGCGACTTTTATTCTGCTGATATATGGAGTGCTGCTTTTCCCAAGCTTTGAAGACTTTGTCGACCTGAACGCCATCAAAATCTTTCTGAAGAAGAACCCGATCCCTACTTTGCTCGGAGACACTTATCATTCCATCCATCTGAGGAATCACCATAAGGGAGGGATGATCACTTGTTGTGCATCATTGTTGTACGAGTGGTTTATTTCGCACTTGCCTAAGTCATCTTCATTTTGGAACCTTAAGGATGGTTTGTGGTGGTCACAAAGGATCATGTCTCTTACCCACTCTGACATTAGCTGGTACAACCGTGTTTATGATGGAGCATTGATTATTGATAGCTGTGGTGATTTTGCTAATGTGCCTCTTCTTGGCACTAAGGGAGGAATCAGCTATAATCCGGTTTTGGCTCGCCGTCAACTCGGGTACCCATTGAAGGACAAGCCTAAGAGTGTTGAAGTGGAAGGAATTTTCTTTAAAGATGAAGAAGAACCAGAGCTCAAGAAACAAATCATGCAAGCTTGGAAGTGCATCCATAGGAAGGGGAGGAGTAGCCTGGGAAAGCCGAATTGTGTTTCTATGGAACCCTATCTCCAATGGGTACGAGATAGGGCAATCAGTCTGAAGATGCCTTACCCTCGCCAGGATCCTATGACCTTCAAGAAACCCATTCTAATCTTTATGGATGATGCAGAGAAGCTGAAGATTGATTTGGAGAAAGAGCTTCGAGAGAAGAATGCATGGAAGAATCGACATCAGATCATCAGCAGTGAGAATGAGGAACTTAGAAGACAACTGAAGATGAAGGAAGAAGAAGAGCTCTCCAGCAAGAAAAGGAAAGCACAAGAGGATTTATTTTCCTCCAGCACTCAAGGGGACGCTTCTTGGAAGTCGATCGTGGATCAACTTATGCTTGAAAGGGCTCAGATGAAGGCGCAAATCGAGAAGCTCAACTTGAGGCTTTTAGGAGAATCTCCTTAGGACTTTGTCTTTGTCTTTATTAAGCTTTGTTTGGGATTTTTGAAAGTGTACTCAAGACTTTGTATCACTTTTTGAATTTAATGAAATCACATCCTTTTGATTATTATGTGTTCCTTGGCATTTGCAAATTGTTTCTTAAGTTCCTTGGATAATTTTTTGCATTGCACTCATACATTTGGCATTTCATTTGCATTGCATTTGCATTTTTTTTCATGAAACTCATTCCCGTCATCTGCTCTCAATTCAGCTTTCACACTGAGGCTCTCACGCAAATACTACACTCGAGCTCAAGCCAGAAAGAGGATGGCTGAAAGAGACCTAGAGATGGACAGAGTTAACGAAGAACTTTCTGATATTCGTGGAGATATGGGTCAGATGATGGAAATGTTGCAAGTCATTCGAGCGAAGATGGATACCCAACAGACTGTGGTGTCTGAAATTGTTACTGCAACGACTGAAATTGTCACTGCAACGACCCAGCCTACGTCATCAGTCACTACCCCTGTGACCTGGTCTCCTTTTGGGTTTCCTCCTGGATTTTTCCCTCCTTCTCAAGGGTTTGCTACTCAAAGTTTTATTCCTCCTTCCCAAGGACTTACTGCTCAGGGTTTCTTCCCTCCTTCACAAGGTTTTGCTACTCAAAGTTTTTTTCCTTCTTCCCAAGGACTTGCTGCTCAGGGTTTCTTCCCTCCTTCACAAGGTTTCGCTACTCAAAGTTTTATTCCTTCTTCCCAAGGACTTGCTGCTCAGGGTTTCTTCCCCCCGTCCCAAGGTCTAGCTTCTCAAAGTTTTGCACCTCCTTCTCAGGGCATGGCATTTCCTTTCCAAGGTTTTGTGCCTCCTCCTCAGGGATTTGCTGCTCAACAAACTGTTCCTGTGACTAATGAAGAGAATCATGCAGTTGCTAATTTTACACAAGACATTGTGCACACCCGTGCTCAACCGTACTTTAATGACCATCAAGGGTATGAAGCGCCAGATATGTCTGAAAACGGAGATGAGAAACATGTGAAGATGCAGGAGAATTTTGATACCCTTGAAAAAAGGTTAAGAGCGATTGAAGGTGACCAAATCTTTGGGGCTGCTGCCAGAGAAATGTGTCTGGTGTCTGGATTGGTAATACCTCCAAAATTCAAGATACCCACGTTTGATATGTATGAGGGTGCAACTTGTCCTAAGAACCATCTCCTGATGTACTATCGAAGAATGGCTGCTCAGGTGGACAATGATAAGTTAATGATCCACTGCTTTCAAGACAGTCTGAAGGGAATCTCCTCTAAATGGTATCTGACACTTGACCAGTCAAAGATTCGCAGTTTCCAAGACTTGGCAGATGCTTTCATCCAACAATACAAATACAACATGGACCTCGCTCCCGATAGGAGGCAATTGCTAAGCATGTCCCAGAAAGAGTCTGAATCCTTTAAAGAGTATGCTCAGAGGTGGAGAGGGACCGCTTCTCAAGTAGAGCCCCCATTGACTGAAAAAGAATTAGCTGACTGGTTTGTTGACACTGTGCAACCAGAATTCTATGAGAGAATGGTGGGGAGTATAACTGCTAGTTTCTCTGATTTAGTGGCTGTGGGAATCAAGGTAGAACTCGGTTTGAAAAGTGGAAAGATGAGTAGTGCATCTGGCAGTTCTAGCACTGGTAGTGGAAATATTGGCAAGAAATTTACCAATAATTTCCACAAGAAGAAAGAGGGTGAGACAAATGCCATAATGACAAGTCAAAGAAGAAATCCACTTTGGCAGAGATCTTCACCTATGGCTCAACAGCAGTATGCTCGTCAACAGCAGTATGCTCATCAACAACAGTATGCCCAACATCCTTATGTAGCGGTGGTTCAACCAGCATTTAATCCACAAGTCCCCATGTATCGGCCAACTCAAGCAGTACCGATGTACCAACAAGCGGCTCCAATGATTCAACCTTATCAACCAATGCTCAACAACCCAGGCTATCAACAAGCACCCAATGCTTCAGCCTACCAGCAGAGGACTCCAGCTCCTCATTCAAATCCCAATTTTCAGAACAGAAGACCAGGTGGAAGGCCTCCTAATCCTCGAATCCCTATAACTTATACTGAGTTATATCCTTCACTGCTGAAGAAGGGTTTGGTTACTCCCAGGCCTTTGGGTCCTCCACCAAGTCCGCTCCCGCCAAATTACAACCCAAATGCTCACTGTTTATTCCATGAAGGTGCTCCAGGGCACGATTTGGAGGGTTGTTATGCTTTGAAGTACATAGTGAAAGATTTGATGGAGAAGAACATTCTGTCATTTGGGAATACTGGTCCGAATGTCAAAGATAATCCTTTACCCAAGCATGGGTCTATAAATGCTATTGTTGATGAGTCCGAAGAAGGTTTGATTTTCAATGCCACCGAGATCAAGACCCCGCTCAGAGACTTCCATGCGAAGTTAGTGGAGGCGGGTATACTAAAGAGTTGTCATCAGAATTGTAAAGGTTGTGTTGATAGTCCAAAGGGATGTGAATCGGTCTTAAAAGATGTTCAAGATTTGATTGATGAAGGTGTCTTACAAGTGAGTGGTCATATGAAGAAGAATGAAGTGGCAGTGATTGAACCGATTTTCAACTTGCCGGAATCTGATTCTACCTGGGTGCCAGTGTTCAACCTGCCTGAATCTTCAGGAGCTCAACCTATCTTCAATACTCCAGAATCTGTGGTGCCAATTTTCAACATACCTGAGCCAGGATTTGAACAAAGGAGTAACTTTTTCCGTTATGAAGACACTAAAGCAGTTCCTTGGAAGTAAGATACAGGGAAAGTTCATCAGAAGATTGATAAAGCTAGTCAGAAGGAAGGTTCAAAAGTGGCAAGTGCTGACATAGCGGGTGCAGGTCGTCTGACTCGCAGTGGTCGTGTTTATACCCAGCAAGCCAATATGGCTCCGCCTAAAGAAGTCATTCCAGTTGTTGTCAACAAAGATAAAGAAGTAGTCTTGGGAGAAGAGGATGCAGAGTTCCTCAGAATCATAAAGAAGAGTGATTATAAGGTAATTGATCAGCTGCATCAAACGCCTTCCAAAATATCTATCCTATCACTTCTTATGCATTCTCCGGCTCATCGAAGTGCGCTTCAGAAGTTGCTAGCTCAAGCACATGTTACGCATGATATAACAGTGAATCAGTTTGATGGAGTCATTGCCAATATCACTGCGTGTAACAACCTCAGTTTCAGTACAGAGGATCTTCCGAAGGAGGGCTTGGACCACAACCGTGCTCTCCACATATCAGTGAAATGTCAAGGGGATACTTTAGCAAGAGTTCTTGTGGATACAGGATCCTCATTAAATGTTTTGCCGAAAAGAACACTGGCTAAGTTATCTTATCAAGGGGCAGAGATGGTGCCCAGTGCACTGATTGTAAAAGCATTTGATGGGTCAAGGAGAACCGTTATTGGAGAAGTAGACCTACCAATCCTGATCGGGCCACAGGTCTTCAAAATCACCTTCCAGGTTATGGACATCAATCCTAACTACAGTTGCTTGCTGGGAAGACCTTGGATCCATGCGGCTGGGGCAGTCACTTCTACCCTACATCAAAAGATGAAGTTTGTAGTTGATAACAAGCTGGTAACCGTGTCTGGGGAAGAAGATCTCATGGTTAGCAATCTTTCATCCTTTAGCTATATTGAGGCTGATGAAGATGCTTTGGAAACTTCTTTCCAAGCTCTTGAGATAGCCAATGCTGTCCTTCTGGAAGTAGAGGAACCAAAAGGGAAGGGTATCCCATCTTTTGCATCGCTGAGGAGTACCATTTCCACCATTGAAGAAAGAAGCCATGAAGGTTGGGGTGATGTCATTGAAGTCAAGCAGAAGCTAGATCGTTGCGGGTTGGGTTACAAACCAACTCATGTGAAGGAAGGAGCGTCAACCTCCGTTAAAGGACGTCTGAAGACCATCCAAGAGGTGTTTTCCAGTGCTGGTTATCAAGTCAATGCAATTGATGGAGTTTCTGAAGATGAAGATGTGAATCATCTGGTGTATCAGTGTGAAGAAGCCTTGGACAATTGGGAGGCAGTCGAGATCCCAGAAATTTTTCCATTGTCAAAGTAATTTGTTGTTTTTTTTAAGTGTTTTCAAAGTTCCCTAGCTCTGCCCAAGGCTATGGGAGTATTTTGTAGGGCCCCTTCTCATTTTTAAAGTTATTATCAATGAAGGCATTTTGTTAAACTCTTATTTTGATCATTTACTGTTTTTCTCTCTTTTCACTTTTAAAAGAAAATGGCAACCTTTCAAAACCAAAAAAAAAAAGCTTTTTTCTCTTGCATTTCTCTATTTTCCACTTTTAATAAAAGCAAATCATTATCATATGCAGAATAAACGAAAACCCTGTTGAATCCAATGACTCCACATTCTCTCCTAACTTTGATTCGCCCATCTACCAAGCGGAAGATGAAAGTGAGGAAGATTGTGACATTCCCGAAGAACTGGCAAGATTAGTTGAGAATGAGCACACAGATCTTCAGCCACATAAGGAGCAAGTTGAGACCATCAACCTTGGCACTGATGAAGATGAGAAGGAAGTCAAGATTGGTACAACACTTGGGGCAGACATCAGAGAAAGATTGGTCAAGCTTCTCAGAGAATATGTAGATGTGTTTGCATGGTCATATCAGGATATGCCCGGCTTAGACACAGACATAGTGGTCCACAAGTTACCTCTTCGACCAGATTGTCTTCCTGTAAAGCAAAAGCTTCGAAGAACAAGACCAGACATGGCTCTGAAGATTCGAGAAGAGGTCAAAAGACAGTTTGATGCTGGATTCCTCGCGGTTGCAAAGTACCCTGAGTGGGTAGCTAATATTGTGCCAGTCCCTAAAAAGGATGGCAAAGTCAGAATGTGTGTGGACTATAGGGATCTAAACAAAGCCAGTCCGAAGGACGATTTCCCTCTTCCGCATATTGATACTTTGGTTGACAACACTGCTAAATTTGCTGTTTTCTCTTTCATGGATGGGTTTTCAGGATACAACCAGATCAAGATGGATCCTGACGATATGGAAAAGACTACATTCATCACACCATGGGGCACTTATTGTTACAAAGTTATGCCATTTGGTCTCAGAAATGCAGGAGCCACTTATCAGAGGGCAATGGTCACCCTTTTCCATGATATGATGCATAAAGAGATAGAAGTTTATGTGGATGATATGATTGCCAAATCACAGAGTGAGGAGGATCATTTGAATCATCTCTTGAAGTTATTTGAGCGTCTCAGAAAGTTCCAACTGCGTCTGAATCCAGCTAAGTGTACTTTTGGTGTCCGATCGGGAAAGTTACTTGGTTTTATTGTCAGCCAGCAAGGAATTGAAGTGGATCCAGATAAGGTCAGAGCAATTCAAGAGATGCCATCTCCCAAAACAGAAAAGCAAGTCAGAGGTTTCCTCGGAAGATTGAACTACATCTCCAGATTTATCTCCAACATGACTGCTACTTGTGAGCCTTTATTCAAGTTACTCCGGAAGAATCAAGTAATTGAGTGGAGTCCTGATTGTCAATTGGCATTTGAGAAGATTAAGGTTTATCTACGGGAACCTCCTATCTTGATCCCACCTACTCCAGGGAAGCCTCTTTTCATGTATCTCACTGTGCTCGAGGGATCTATGGGTTGCGTGTTGGGCCAACAAGATGAGACTGGTCGTAAGGAGCACGCCATTTATTACTTAAGCAAGAAGTTCACAGACTGTGAAAGCAGATATTCGCTTTTAGAGAAAACTTGCTGTGCCTTGGCTTGGGCGGCCAGACGCCTCAGGCAGTACATGATTTGTCACACTACTTTGTTGATCTCGAAAATGGATCCAATAAAGTACATCTTTGAGAAGCCTGCTTTGACTGGAAGACTCGCCCGTTGGCACATGTTGTTATCCGAGTATGATATCCGGTATGTAACCTAGAAGTCTATTAAAGGCAGTGTTCTATCTGAATACCTTGCTGATCATCCTGTCGAAGACTATGAACCTTTGAAATTCGATTTCCCGGACGAAGACATTATGTTGATAAAGGACTGTAAAGTTCCAGATCCAGATGAAGGTCCCGAGCCAGGTTCTCGTTGGAAGATGATGTTTGATGGTTCTTCTAACTACATGGGGCATGGTGTAGGAGTTGTCTTGATGAATCCTGATGGTGGTTATACTCCTTTCACAGCCAGATTATGCTTTGAATGTACAAACAACATCGCAGAGTATGAAGCCTGTGTTTTGGGTATCGAAGCTGCAATTGATACCAGAATCAAGATCCTTGATGTATACGGAGACTCAGCCTTGGTAATATACCAAGTCAAAGGTGAATGGGAGACCCGTGATGAGAAGTTGATCCCATACCGTGCCCACATTGTGGAATTGATCAAATACTTTGATGAAGTCACTTTCCATCACGTTCCAAGGGCAGAGAATCAAATTGCAGATGCCTTGGCTATGTTGGCCTCTATGTTTCAAGTCAGATTTCTTAATGAAGCTCCACTCATTACAATCGAGCGAAGAACTGCACCAGCCTACTGTCTACTGGTCGAAGAAGAAACTGATGAGAAACCGTGGTTCTATGACATCAAGAACTACTTGCAAAATCAGGAGTTCCCAGCTGATGCAACAAATCTAGACAAGAAGACTCTGAGAAGATTGGCGTCCAAGTTTTTCCTCAGCAACAATGTGCTTTACAAGAGAAATCATGATATGGTTCTGCTCAGATGTGTGGACAAGCGCGAAGCAGACTTATTGATCAGGGAAATCCATGAAGGATCATTTGGAACACATGCCAATGGACATGCCATGTCCAGGAAGATTTTGAGAGCTGGATACTTCTGGTTGACCATGGAATCAGATTGTTTCAAGTATGCTAGGAAGTGTCATAAATGCCAAATTTATGCTGACAAGGTGCACGTACCTCCGACACTTTTGAATGTTCTATCATCGCCTTGGCCTTTCTCAATGTGGGGCATCGACATGATAGGGGCAATTGAGCCTAAAGCTTCCAATGGTCATCGGTTTATCTTGGTCGCAATCGATTACTTCACCAAATGGGTAGAAGCAGCTTCCTACGCCAATGTAACAAAGCAAGTGGTTGCCCGTTTCATCAAGAACCAAATTATCTGCCGTTATGGAATCCCAAGCCGAATCATAACAGATAATGGGACCAATTTGAACAACAAAACAATGAAAGAGCTGTGTGAGACATTCAAGATTGAACATCATAACTCTTCTCCGTATCGACCGAAGATGAATGGAGCTGTTGAAGCTGCAAACAAAAACATCAAAAAGATTCTGCAGAAGATGGTAAAAACTTACAAAGATTGGCACGAGATGTTGCCATATGCTTTACACGGATACAAAACATCAGTTCGCACTTCAACAGGGGCAACCCCTTTCTCTCTGGTGTATGGGATGGATGCAGTTCTCCCTATTGAAGTAGAGATACCATCTTTGAGAATCTTGATGGAAGCCAAACTGGAGGAAGCTGAGTGGGTCCAGAGCAGATACGACCAGCTGAACCTCATTGATGAGAAGAGAATGACCGCCATGTGCCATGGCCAGATGTACCAGAAGCGCATCAAGAGAGCATTTGACAAGAAAGTCCGCATCCGAGAATTCAAGGAAGGAGATCTTGTACTCAAGAAAATCTTGCCAGTCCACAAAGACATGCGTGGAAAATGGAGTCCTAACTATGAAGGCCCATATGTTGTGAGGATGGCATTCTCCGGAGGTTCCTTAATCCTTACAACTATGGATGGTGAACAGCTGAAGCACCCGGTGAATTCTGATGCAGTCAAAAAATATTATGCCTAAATAAAACCCGATAGGTCGAAAACCAGAAATGGCGACCTAGGCAAAAAATGGGTATCCCGGTGGATCAAAACCTATGAAGGAGATCCAGGCAAAAGTTAGGGATAAAAATGAAAAATAAGAGCTCGCTAAGTTGAAAACCCGAAAGGGCGGCTTAGGCAAAAAAGAGCGTCCCGGTGGATTGAAAACCCGAAAGGGCGGTCCAGGCAAAAGTTAGGGACAAAGGCATTTGACTGTGTCAGATGGTGCTTACCATTACTGAAGAACCATACTGGAAGATCGATCCATTTGCTCTTGTCAGAAGCAAGGTGTCGGGCATTCTTAGTTATTAGGGATTGTAGCGGTCGTTGGATTCAATGTAGACCTTTCCCCATTGCCATTTTCAAATTGTAATTTTCCATGGAGTTCTTGCCATTGGCAAGCTACCATTTTTGAATAAAATACAAACTTTGCCTATGAATTTTGTTGTTCAGCTCCTTATTTTCTTTTGTTATGCAAAATGCCATCACTTGATTACAATTTAACTCTGAAAATGACAAGTTTTTTTTTTTAAAAAAAAAAAGAGGAAATGTTTTTTGAAAACACCGAAAAACTTTTAAGTTTCTTTGACTTTGGAAAATTAAAAAAAAGGAACCTTCTGTTTCCCCAAGAAGCCCTGGTTTGCAACAACACTTTTATACTATTGCTACAGAAATCTCCATAGAAGTTCACAACTGATAATACTCTTGGATGGATCCTTGGACCAAGCATGATTTCCAAGTTCGAAGACATCTCCTCAGTGTTTTTTATATTGCTCATCTAAGTATTGGTGTTGAGAGCCTACTCCTCTTTGAGTCTTGTCAACTCTTTGTCTCTTTTGAGTCAACATTTGCATATCATGATCATTCGCATCATGCTCAATCATGCGCATTTGACATTAGCATTTGTCTTTCCCCAGTTGTCGTCTGTCTAACTCCAGGTCCAGATATCATTAGTGTTCGACTTGAGAATTCATTGTTGTTGGTACCCGAAGTGGTTTGCCATTTGTTTTTGTCCCCAGTAATGGCTGGTGTCCCACGTGGAACTCTAATTGTGGTTTGGTTTTGTCTTTATGACCACCAATGTCTCCTTGAAGTCCAATTGATTGGCACAAATCTTTTAAGTAGATCCTAAAACCTTTTGCTTAAATCCAGGTCAATTTGATTTTGTACATACTTGTACCTTTCTCCTGATGGTTCCTGAAGGAATTTCCAGAGGTTGGATGTCTTATCTTATTTGAATACTCCAACATATTTTACTGTTATTTCTTTGCGTTAGCCGGTCGCTTAGAGCCGTTGATTCATTTTGGGTGATCTCCCTTCTATCCCCAATGTTAGCTGGTCGCATAGAGCCGCTACTAAATCATCGTGATTTCCTTCCTTATCCTTGGTGTCGGCAGTTACACTTGAACCTGCTAATTTACCGTTTTGAATACTTTGACTACTTTGTCTTTATCATTCTTAGTGTCAACCGGTTTTTTTTTTTAACTTGTTGCGCATTCACTTTAAGTGTATCTTGGCTTTCCTTTTAGTATAAATAGGTTTCGAACCTATTGCGCTTCTACTTCGAGTATTTTATTGTTATTCATGGTGTCAGTTGGTCGCATCGAGCCGCTGCGCATTCACCTTGAATAAGCTTGTTGTCATTCTCAGTGACAGTTGGTCGCATCGAGCCGCTGTGCATTCACTTTGAATGTTTATTTTTGTTGTTATTCATGGCGTCAGTTGGTCGCATCGAGCCGTTGCGCATTCACCTTGAATAAGCTTGTTGTCATTCTCAGTGACAGTTGGTCGCATCGAGCCGCTGTGCATTCACTTTGAATGTTTATTTTTGCTGATTATTCTTAGTGTCAGTTGGTCGCATCGGGCCGCTGCGCATTCACTTTGAATATGTTGTTGTTTTCTTTTATCTCTCAAAGTCAATTTGGTCGCATAGAGCCATTGATCTACCATTTCGATTTATTTCCTTGATGTATTCTTAGTGTCAGTTGGTCGCATCGAGCCGCTGCGCATTCACTTTGAATATTATGTTTTTCATTTCCAATGACCGTTGGTCGCATAGAGCCAGTGCATTTTCCCTCTGAAATGTTTATTTTTGTTGATTATTCTTAGTGTCAGTTGGTCGCATCGAGCCGCTGTGCATTCACTTTGAATATGTTGCTGCTTTTATTTCTCACAATCATTTGGTCGCATAGAGCCATTGGTCAACCACTTCGATTTTATTTCCTTGTCTTGTTTGTATTCTTGACGTCAGTTGGTCGCATCGAGCCACTGTGCAGTCACTTTGAATTTTATTTTGTTTTGTCTGTGTTTGTCGATCCAACGCTTTGGATTTCCTTTTGTTCCCGTCTTTTGTTATTCTTAGTGTCGACAGTTACACTTGAACCTGTTTGATTTATCACTTTGAATATTTCCCGTTTTCGTTTGTCATCCCCAGTGTTTGTCATCCCCGGCGTATGTTATCCCCAGGAGTCTTGGCTTGTGGTCGTCGATTCATTCTCATTCTAATCATTCATACCATAAGCATCATTCGTTGCATAAGAGTTGCAGAGTTAGATAGTTCGTAGTCCGGCATAGCATTGCATTTAGGGGCAAAATTTCCGGTTATTTCTGTATTTAAATACCTTTCACCATGATCTCATGAGTGCCTATCGTCATTCACGCTATCTGGTAAAGTTATTTAAATAGGGGCAACTGTCACACCCCAAATTTTACCCCTAATCGCTCATATCATAATCATACATTCATCGCATTTAGCAGGGATTTTCCGGATTTATTTTTGCTGTTGCTTTCAGCTCATTTTCGAGTTATTTATTTATTTATCTTTATTTCTTTTCACTTCCAAGCTTCCATTTTAAATTTAATTTATTTTTCTCACTTCTAACTTTTATTTCTTACCTTTTATTTTCTAGTCTATTTCCTTTTTCTCTTTTGTTAATCTCTTGTTTTAGAGTTTTTTATTTCAAATACTAGTTTTTTAGTTATTCACTATTCTTTCTCTTCATGTACACCCATTTCAAATTTAAATTCTAACTCATTTTCGAGTTCTTGTTAAATTAATTTTTAGTCTTTATCTCAATTTCTACTTCTAATTTTATCTTTTATTTTTTATTTATTAAAAAAAAAAGGTGTGTTTCTATTCTATTATAATTTTCTATTTTAATTTAAGTTCAAGTCCAATTTTATTTTAAATTCATTTCTCCAATTTCATTTTTTTTCAATTTCAAGTTTCAAAAACAAATTCTCAATTCAAACTCCTTTTCTAAACTTCAAGTCTTTTTCCAACTTTGTTTCAAATTTCCATTCAATTTTTAATTCAATTTGTTTATTTCAAAAAAACTCAAGTTAAAGTGACAATTTCATTCTTTTCTTTTCCCATTTCTCATTCCAAATCATCAAGTGCATTTGTAAATTCTTGTACATTTCATAGTAACAAATTTCTTTTTTTTGAATTCCATATCCAAATGTATTCCAAATTCTTGCCAATGTCAAATTTCTAATGTCACTTGGTTTCTAAGCCTAAACATTTTACAAGATAAAGAAAATCAAATTCAAATCTAAGTTGTTTTGGTGGGTCATTTGCACCACTTCATGATTGAAGCCTTTTCTTCAACTCCAAGTTCTTCCACTTCATTAGCATCATCACCAAATCTCCATCTTCATGCCTTTTCCATTCATCCTACAACATTCAACAAATTCAGCCCAAAAACAGTTACAAATTCAGCCCAAAAACAGTTACAAAATTCAGCAAAACAATTTCAAAAATCAGCACTAGCAAACAAGAAAACAGTCACAAAACTGCAGAAAAATTCAGCAGCATTCAGCACACTAGACAACCTGCTACAGCCCCCACTACAACAAAATTTCAGAGCTTGTCCCCTCTCTCAAAACACCCTTCATGAACAAGTTATCACAGTACCAAATTCAAATTCTAAACCCTAATTCATTTCATATAAAGCACTGTTTCATTACATACAAAACAAAAAAAATCTGCCTCAAGCACAACTCAAACACACTGCAGAATATTACAAAAATCAGCCTTGATACAATCCAAAAACACATCAAAATCTGCCCTGAAACTACACACTAAAAACAGCCCCATAATACATTACAAACAGCCTCAAAACACACCAAATAACCCAAAAAAAATAGTCCTGCATCAGCCCTCAACATCTCACACAAACAACACAAACATTTTTCCGAAAAACCAAAAATAAATCACAAGAAAAAGAGATTGGAACAAGTCATCACAGAAATTCAGCAACTTCCAAAAAACAAAAAAGTTCAGCAACAACAAGCAAGTTCAGAGGGATTAGGAGGCTACCACTTGTGGACTCGGCACCCCGATAACATTCGGGCCGGTAACACTTTTTTCCTTCACTTCTTTTCAGCACTTTAATCATCATATCTCATCCTGCATTCACAAAGCAAATCTTTTACTAAAAAAAAAACTTCAAAAAAGAAGCCAAACAAAAACTTGCAATTTATTTTCTTATTTTATTTCTTTTCATAGTAAAAAAATTTCTCTAAGAAAAAAACAAATGCACAGAAATATAGAATTCACCAAAAAAAACATCACTGACCCTGTAACAATAAACCAAAAAAAACTGAAACAGAACTCCAAATGAAACTCACCGAGGCTATCACCCTTTTCGTCTCACCGTTCCGTAAACCATCACCTGAACAAACTGTCAAAACCATAAACCAAACAAATATCTCTGCAACTTTGTATCAAATACTCCATTGCCATTCATCATCAATCTCACATCACTGTAAATAAAAACCAAAAAAAATCAGTCACAAACCAACCAAAACCAACTAAGAAACCAGCTGAAACGAAATCATCGACTCTTCACAAAAAAACTCAGCCGTGAAAAAAAAAATCCTTCATCACCTTCATCAAACCATTGCTAAGCCGTCACCCCAAAACCGCTTCAAAACCTCCGCCATCAACCCATTGTCAACCACCATAAAACCTTCCTCGACCTCTCATTAAATCCTTCGCATCACCTCCCTGCCACCCCTCAAACCTTCCTGCATAACACAAAAAAGACGTACTTCAGTAGTCACTATAAACACTGATATGGACAGAAAGAAAGATCCCAAAACAAACCTCATGGCACCACAAAAACGCATCCCTTCACAAACTCAAAACCATTTTTACACCACTTCTGTCAAACTAAACAAACACAGCAACACCATCATCCAACTTCCAATCCCTAATCTCAAAATTGTCATAAAACCATCCCTAAACTCACTAACCCCAAAACTCAAGAACTTCATACTCTCCCCTCAATCCTTAACCGTTTTTCCAAAACCAAACCTTCTTTCCCTTTAACAGACATCAACAACAAAACAAACTCAACTATATACCCAAGGATTGTACAAATACCTGTCACCGACCCAAGCCACCGTCATCGCCTCCATTCATCTTCAAACTGCCACCACAAAGAATCCAAAAAAAACACCAGCCAATACTCACCACCCATTCAAACCTAAAACCGCCGTCGGCCTACACCCTAAACCGAACACCTAACCACTGCCCGGAACCACTCTTACTGAAATCTCACCCATCAGCAAACCATAGCCAAACCAAACTCTCCTTCACGAACCTGAAAAGAGGCCAACAACAGTCGCACCAAGCACAGAGAGACCGAGACCCTGTTCATCGTGACCAAACCTCATCAACCACCATCTGAACCATTCCGCCGTCAAACACAAAACTGAAACACAAATCCGGCCAAACCCTCTCACACAAACAGCGTTTACTCCATCGCCAGCTCGCGGTGACATTCAACATACGCACACCATAAACCTCACCTTTATGAAACTCAACCATAACCACGTTTCAAAAACAACTATCCTCATGAATAAAACTTCCAACCAACCACAACGTCAACCCCTCCATCGACAAACCCCAAAACCAAAATCCATTCGCTTCCATACATCACCTCCATAACCAACGCACAAAAAGCTTTTCCCGAATCCACCGAACCAAACTCAAAAAACCTTTCGCCGTAAAACCACCACAGCCAGAACCCCTTTCCAAACACGCAAACCTGTCGCTAAACCGTTCAATCCAAATCCACCCGAATTGAAATCAGAGAGAAAACTGAGAGCTTGAGGGAGTACCGCGTTTTGAACCAGAACTGAGAGAGACTAGAGTCGTGAGGACCATCCGCTCCGAAGCCACTGTGAACTCACAATCTCCACCCCTTTTACCGCACCGTGAATGAGAACGAAGCCGCCGCCGTTGCGAGCCAACAACCCGTCGCCGTCAATTTGTTTTTCGGTGAAAACGGGTCCGATTGAGAGAAAGAACGTCGTCGCGAAGTCAGAGAGAGTGAGGCTGTTCGCGGGTCCGATTGAGAGAAAGACGTCTTGAGATCGCGACAGCAATAAACAAGCAATAAACAACGATAATGCAAATAAACAAGCAATAAACAACGATAATGCGAATCCACCATTAGAAATAAAACCCTAGGTTCCCATAATTTTAACAAGCAATAAACAACGATAATGCAAATATTAACAAGAGGTTCCCGTAGGATACTGCGGATGCTTAGGATGCTAACACCTTCCCTAGGTATAACCAACCCCCGAACCTAGTTTCTCCTTATTTAGGGTTTTTACGATCTTTTTCCCTTTTCCCTTTGGATTAAATTAAAGTCGGTGGTGAACATAAATGTTTTGCGATTCAAGCTCACTTAATAGCTTGGTATCCGATTCTCACCGCGACACATAGAATATAATTTTGAGATATTATTTTTGCATGGACTTCCATCATAGCATTCCCTCGTAACATATAGAAAGGATCTGAGAAGTTTCGTAACGTTTCGAACAATCCTCGATTTAATTTAATTTTTTGACCGAAACTAGTATAAAATTGTGTATAATATACTACGAATTTTGATCGAAACTAATATTTCAAAAAGTTTCATATAATATAATTTTGAGAAAATATTTTTACATGGACTTCCATCATAGCATTCCCTCGTAACATATAGAAAGGATATGAGAAGTTTCGTAGCATTTCGAACAATCCTCGGTTTAATTTCATTTTTTGACCGAAACTAGTATAAAATTGTGTATAATATACAACGATTTTTGACCGAAACTAGTATTTCAAAAAGTATCATAAAATATAATTTTGAGAAAATATTTTTTACATGGATTTCCATCATAGCATTCCCTCATAACATATAGAAAGGATCTGAGAAGTTTCGTAGCATTTCGAACAATCCTCGATTTAATTTCATTTTTTTACCGAAACTAGTGTAAAATTGTGTATAATATACTACAATTTTTGACCGAAACTAGTATTTCAAAAAGTTTCATATAATCTAATTTTGAGATAAATTTTTTAGCAAGGACTTCCATCATAACCTTCCCTCGTAACATATAGAATGGATCTAAAAAGTTTCGTAGCATTTCTAACAATCCTCGATTTAATTAGATTTTTTGACCGAAACTAGTATATAATTGTGTATAATATACTACGATTTTTGACCGAAACTAGTATTTCAAAACGTTTCCTAGTATATAATTTTGAGATAATATTTTTACATGGACATCCATCATAGCATTCCCTCATAATATATAGAAGGGATCTAAGAAGTTTCGCAGTATTTCGAACAATCCTCGATTTAATTACATTTTTTGACCGAAACTAGTATAAAATTGTGTATTATACTACGATTTTTGACCGAAACTAGTATTTCAAAAAGTTTCATAGAATATAATTTTGAGATATTATTTTTACATGGACTTCCATCATAGCATTCCCTCGTAACATATAGAAAGGATCTGAGAAGTTTCGTAGCATTTCGAAAAATCCTCGATTTAATTTAATTTTTTGACCGAAACTAGTATAAAATTGTGTATAATATACTACAAATTTTGACCGACACTAATATTTCAAAAAGTTTCATATAATATAATTTTGAGAAAATATTTTTACATGGACTTCCATCATAGCATTCCCTCGTAACATATAGAAAGGATCTGAGAAGTTTTGTAACATTTCGAACAATCCTCGATTTAATTTCATTTTTTGACCGAAATTAGTATAAAATTGTGTATAATATACTACGATTTTTGACCGAAACTAGTATTTCAAAAAGTATCATAAAATATAATTTTGAGAAAATATTTTTACATGGACTTCCATCATAGCATTCTCTCATAATATATAGAAATGATCTGCGAAGTTTCGTAACATTTCGAACAATCCTTGATTTAATTTCATTTTTTGACCGAAACTAGTATAAAATTGTATATAATATACTACAATTTTTGACCGAAACTAGTATTTCAAAAAGTATCATAGAATATAATTTTGAGATATTATTTTTGCATGGACTTCCATCATAGCATTCCCTCGTAACATATAGAAAGGATCTGAGAAGTTTCGTAACGTTTCGAACAATCCTCGATTTAATTTAATTTTTTGACCGAAACTAGTATAAAATTGTGTATAATATACTACGAATTTTGATCGAAACTAATATTTCAAAAAGATTCATATAATACAATTTTGAGAAAATATTTTTACATGGTCTTCCATCATAGCATTCCCTCGTAACATATAGAAAGGATCTGAGAAGTTTCGTAGCATTTCGAACAATCCTCGATTTAATTTAATTTTTTGACCGAAACTAGTATAAAATTGTGTATAATATACTACAAATTTTGACCGAAACTAATATTTCAAAAAGTTTCATATAATATAATTTTGAGAAAATATTTTTACATGGACTTCCATCATAGCATTCCCTCGTAACATATAGAAAGGATCTGAGAAGTTTCGTAACATTTCGAACAATCCTCGATTTAATTTCATTTTTTGACCGAAATTAGTATAAAATTGTGTATAATATACTACGATTTTTGACTGAAACTAGTATTTCAAAAAGTATCATAGAATATAATTTTGAGAAAGTATTTTTAAATGGACTTCCATCATAGCATTCTCTCATAATATATAGAAATGATTTGCGAAGTTTCGTAACATTTCGAACAATCCTCGATTTAATTTCATTTTTTGACCGAAACTAGTATAAAATTATGTATAATATACTACGATTTTTGACCGAAACTAGTATTTCAAAAAGTATCATAGAATATAATTTTGAGATATTATTTTTACATGGACTTCCATCATAGCATTCCCTCATAACATATAGAAAGGATCTGAGAAGTTTCGTAGCATTTCGAACAATCCTCGATTTAATTTAATTTTTTGACCGAAACTAGTATAAAATTGTGTATAATATACTACGTATTTTGACCGAAACTAATATTTCAAAAAGTTTCATATAATATAATTATGAGAAAATATTTTTACATGAACTTCCATCATAGCATTCCCTCGTAACATATAGAAAGGATCTGAGAAGTTTCGTAACATTTAGAACAATCCTCGATTTAATTTCATTTTTTGACCGAAACTAGTATAAAATTGTGTATAATATACTAAGATTTTTGACCGAAACTAGTATTTCAAAAAGTATCATAGAAAATAATTTTGAGATATTATTTTTGCATGGACTTCCATCATAGCATTCCCTCGTAACATATAGAAAGGATCTGAGAAGTTTCGTAACATTTCGAACAATCCTCGATTTAATTTAATTCTTTAACCGAAACTAGTATAAAATTGTTTATAATATAATACGAATTTTGACTGAAACTATTATTTCAAAAAGTTTCAAATATTATAATTTTGAGAAAATATTTTTACATGAACTTCCATCATAGCATTCCCTCGTAACATATAGAAAGGATCTGAGAAGTTTCGTAACATTTCGAACAATCCTCGATTTAATTTCATTTTTTGACCGAAATTAGTATAAAATTGTGTATAATATACTACGATTTTTGACCGAAACTAGTATTTCAAAAAGTATCATAGAATATAATTTTGAGAAAATATTTTTACATGGACTTCCATCATAGCATTCTCTCATAATATATAGAAATGAATTGTGAAGTTTCGTAACATTTCGAATAATCCTCGATTTAATTTCATTTTTTGACCGAAACTAGTATAAAATTGTATATAATATACTACGATTTTTGACCGAAACTAGTATTTCAAAAAGTATCATAGAATATAATTTTGAGATATTATTTTTGCATGGACTTCCATCATAGCATTCCCTCGTAACATATAGAAAGGATCTGAGAAGTTTCGTAACGTTTCGAACAATCCTCGATTTAATTTAATTTTTTGACCGAAACTAGTATAAAATTGTGTATAATATACTATGAATTTTGATCGAAACTAATATTTCAAAAAGTTTCATATAATATAATTTTGAGAAAATATTTTTACATGGACTTCCATCATAGCATTCCCTCGTAACATATAGAAAGGATCTGAGAAGTTTCGTAGCATTTCGAACAATCCTCGATTTAATTTCATTTTTTGACCGAAACTAGTATAAAATTGTGTATAATATACAACGATTTTTGATCGAAACTAGTATTTCAAAAAGTATCATAAAATATAATTTTGAGAAAATATTTTTTACATGGATTTCCATCATAGCATTCCCTCATAACATATAGAAAGGATCTGAGAAGTTTTGTAGCATTTCGAACAATCCTCGATTTAATTTCATTTTTTTACCGAAACTAGTGAAAAATTATGTATAATATACTACAATTTTTGACCGAAACTAGTATTTCAAAAAGTTTCATATAATCTAATTTTGAGATAATTTTTTTAGCAAGGACTTCCATCATAACCTTCCCTCGTAACATATAGAATGGATCTAAAAAGTTTCGTAGCATTTCTAACAATCCTCGATTTAATTAGATTTTTTGACCGAAACTAGTATATAATTGTGTATAATATACTACGATTTTTGACCGAAACTAGTATTTCAAAACGTTTCCTAGTATATAATTTTGAGATAATGTTTTTACATGGACATCCATCATAGCATTCCCTCATAACATATATAAGGGATCTAAGAAGTTTCGCAGTATTTCGAACAATCCTCGATTTAATTTCATTTTTTTACCGAAACTAGTATAAAATTGTGTATTATACTACGATTTTTGACCGAAACTAGTATAAAATTGTGTATTATACTACGATTTTTGACCGAAACTAGTATTTCAAAAAGTTTCATAGAATATAATTTTGAGATATTATTTTTACATGGACTTTCATCATAGCATTCCCTCGTAACATATAGAAAGGATCTGAGAAGTTTCGTAGCATTTCGAACAATCCTCGATTTAATTTAATTTTTTGACCGAAACTAGTATAAAATTGTGTATAATATACTACAAATTTTGACCGAAACTAATATTTCAAAAAGTTTCATATAATATAATTTTGAGAAAATATTTTTACATGGACTTCCATCATAGCATTCCCTCGTAACATATAGAAAGGATCTGAGAAGTTTCGTAACATTTCGAACAATCCTCGATTTAATTTCATTTTTTGACCGAAATTAGTATAAAATTGTGAATAATATACTACGATTTTTGACTGAAACTAGTATTTCAAAAAGTATCATAGAATATAATTTTGAGAAAGTATTTTTAAATGGACTTCCATCATAGCATTCTCTCATAATATATAGAAATGATCTGCGAAGTTTCGTAACATTTCGAACAATCCTCGATTTAATTTCATTTTTTAACCGAAACTAGTATAAAATTATGTATAATATACTACGATTTTTGACCGAAACTAGTATTTCAAAAAGTATCATAGAATATAATTTTGAGATATTATTTTTACATGGACTTCTATCATAGCATTTCCTCATAACATATAGAAAGGATCTGAGAAGTTTCGTAGCATTTCGAACAATCCTCGATTTAATTTAATTTTTTGACCGAAACTAGTATAAAATTGTGTTTAATATACTACGTATTTTGACCGAAACTAATATTTTAAAAAGTTTCATATAATATAATTTTGAGAAAATATTTTTACATGAACTTCCATCATAGCATTCCCTCGTAACATATAGAAAGGATCTGAGAAGTTTCGTAACATTTCGAACAATCCTCGATTTAATTTAATTTTTTGACCGAAATTAGTATAAAATTGTGTATAATATACTACGATTTTTGACCGAAACTAGTATTTCAAAAAGTATCATAGAATATAATTTTGAGAAAATATTTTTACATGGACTTCCATCATAGCATTCTCTCATAATATATAGAAATGATATGCGAAGTTTCGTAACATTTCGAACAATCCTCGATTTAATTTCATTTTTTGACCGAAACTAGTATAAAATTGTGTATAATATACTACGATTTTTGACCTAAACTAGTATTTCAAAAAGTATCATAGAAAATAATTTTGAGATATTATTTTTGCATGGACTTCCATCATAGCATTCCCTCGTAACATATAGAAAGGATCTGAGAATTTTCGTAACGTTTCGAACAATCCTCAATTTAATTTAATTTTTTAACCGAAACTAGTATAAAATTGTTTATAATATACTACGAATTTTGACCGAAACTATTATTTCAAAAAGTTTCATATAATATAATTTTGAGAAAATATTTTTACATGAACTTCCATCATATCATTCCCTTGTAACATATTGAAAGGATTTGAGAAATTTCGTAACATTTCGAACAATCCTCGATTTAATTTCATTTTTTGACCGAAATTAGTATAAAATTGTGTATAATATACTACGATTTTTGACCGAAACTAGTATTTCAAAAAGTATCATAGAATATAATTTTGAAAAAATATTTTTACATGGACTTCCATCATAGCATTCTCTCATAATATATAGAAATGATCTGCGAAGCTTCGTAACATTTCGAACAATCCTCGATTTAATTTCATTTTTTGACCGATACTAGTATAAAATTGTATATAATATACTACGATTTTTGATCGAAACTAGTATTTCAAAAAGTATCATAGGATATAATTTTGAGATATAATTTTTTCATGAAGTTCCATCATAGCATTCTCTCGTAACATATAGAAAGGATCTGAGAAGTTTCGTAACGTTTCGAACAATCCTCGATTTAATTTAATTTTTTGACCGAAACTAGTATAAAATTGTGTATAATATACTACGTATTTTGACCGAAACTAATATTTCAAAAAGTTTCATATAATATAATTTTGAGAAAATATTTTTACATGAACTTCCATCATAGCATTCCCTCGTAACATATAGAAAGGATCTGAGAAGTTTCGTAACATTTCGAACAATCCTCGATTTAATTTAATTTTTTGACCGAAATTAGTATAAAATTGTGTATAATATACTACGATTTTTGACCGAAACTAGTATTTCAAAAAGTATCATAGAATATAATTTTGAGAAAATATTTTTACATGGACTTCCATCATAGCATTCTCTCATAATATATAGAAATGATATGCGAAGTTTCGTAACATTTCGAACCATCCTCGATTTAATTTCATTTTTTGACCGAAACTAGTATAAAATTGTGTATAATATACTACGATTTTTGACCGAAACTAGTATTTCAAAAAGTATCATAGAAAATAATTTTGAGATATTATTTTTGCATGGACTTCCATCATAGCATTCCCTCGTAACATATAGAAAGGATCTGAGAAGTTTCGTAACGTTTCGAACAATCCTCGATTTAATTTAATTTTTTAACCGAAACTAGTATAAAATTGTTTATAATATACTACGAATTTTGACCGAAACTATTATTTCAAAATGTTTCATATAATATAATTTTGAGAAAATATTTTTACATGAACTTCCATCATATCATTCCCTCGTAACATATAAAAAAGGATCTGAGAAGTTTCCTAACATTTCGAACAATCCTCGATTTAATTTCATTTTTTGACCGAAATTATTATAAAATTGTGTATAATATACTACGATTTTTGACCGAAACTAGTATTTCAAAAAGTATCATAGAATATAATTTTGAAAAAATATTTTTACATGGACTTCCATCATAGCATTCTCTCATAATATATAGAAATGATCTGCGAAGCTTCGTAACATTTCGAACAATCCTCGATTTAATTTCATTTTTTGACCGATACTAGTATAAAATTGTATATAATATACTACGATTTTTGATCGAAACTAGTATTTCAAAAAGTATCATAGGATATAATTTTGAGATATTATTTTTGCATGAACTTCCATCATAGCATTCCCTCGTAACATATAGAAAGGATCTGAGAAGTTTCGTAACGTTTCGAACAATCCTCGATTTAATTTAATTTTTTGACCGAAACTAGTATAAAATTGTGTATAATATACTACGAATTTTGACCGAAACTAATATTTCAAAAAGTTTCATATAATATAATTTTGAGAAAATATTTTTACATGGACTTCCATCATAGCATTCCCTCGTAACATATAGAAAGGATCTGAGAAGTTTCGTAGCATTTCGAACAATCCTCGATTTAATTTCATTTTTTGACCGAAACTAGTATAAAATTGTGTATAATATACAACGATTTTTGACCGAAACTAGTATTTCAAAAAGTATCATAAAATATAATTTTGAGAAAATATTTTTTACATGGATTTCCATCATAGCATTCCCTCATAACATATAGAAAGGATCTGAGAAGTTTCGTAGCATTTCGAACAATCCTCGATTTAATTTCATTTTTTGACCGAAACTAGTGTAAAATTGTGTATAATATACTACAATTTTTGACCGAAACTAGTATTTCAAAAAGTTTCATATAATCTAATTTTGAGATAATTTTTTTAGCAAGGACTTCCATCATAACCTTCCCTCGTAACATATAGAATGGATCTAAAAAGTTTCGTAGCATTTCTAACAATCCTCGATTTAATTAGATTTTTTGACCGAAACTAGTATATAATTGTGTATAATATACTACGATTTTTGACCGAAACTAGTATTTCAAAACGTTTCCTAGTATATAATTTTGAGATAATATTTTTACATGGACATCCATCATAGCATTCCCTCATAACATATAGAAGGGATCTAAGAAGTTTCGCAGTATTTCGAACAATCCTCGATTTAATTTCATTTTTTGACCGAAACTAGTATAAAATTGTGTATTATACTACGATTTTTGACCGAAAATAGTATTTCAAAAAGTTTCCTAGAATATAATTTTGAGATATTATTTTTACATGGACTTCCATCATAGCATTCCCTCGTAACATATAGAAAGGATCTGAGAAGTTTCGTAGCATTTCGAACAATCCTCGATTTAATTTAATTTTTTGACCGAAACTAGTATAAAATTGTGTATAATATACTACAAATTTTGACCGAAACTAATATTTCAAAAAGTTTCATATAATATAATTTTGAGAAAATATTTTTACATGGACTTCCATCATAGCATTCCCTCGTAACATATAGAAAGGATCTGAGAAGTTTCGAAACATTTCGAACAATCCTCGATTTAATTTCATTTTTTGACCGAAATTAGTATAAAATTGTGTATAATATACTACGATTTTTGACCGAAACTAGTATTTCAAAAAGTATCATAGAATATAATTTTGAGAAAATATTTTTACATGGACTTCCATCATAGCATTCTCTCATAATATATAGAAATGATATGCGAAGTTTCGTAACATTTCGAACAATCCTCGATTTAATTTCGTTTTTTGACCGAAACTAGTATAAAATTGTGTATAATATACTACGATTTTTGACCGAAACTAGTATTTCAAAAAGTATCATAGAAAATAATTTTGAGATATTATTTTTGCATGGACTTCCATCATAGCATTCCCTCGTAACATATAGAAAGGATCTGAGAAGTTTCGTAACGTTTCGAACAATCCTCGATTTAATTTAATTTTTTAACCGAAACTAGTATAAAATTGTTTATAATATACTACGAATTTTGACCGAAACTATTATTTCAAAAAGTTTCATATAATATAATTTTGAGAAAATATTTTTACATGAACTTCCATCATATCATTCCCTCGTAACATATAGAAAGGATCTGAGAAGTTTCGTAACATTTCGAACAATCCTCGATTTAATTTCATTTTTTGACTGAAATTAGTATAAAATTGTGTATAATATACTACGATTTTTGACCGAAACTAGTATTTCAAAAAGTATCATAGAATATAAATTTGAAAAAATATTTTTACATGGACTTCCATCATAGCATTCTCTCATAATATATAGAAATGATCTGCGAAGCTTCGTAACATTTCGAACAATCCTCGATTTAATTTCATTTTTTGACCGATACTAGTATAAAATTGTATATAATATACTACGATTTTTGATCGAAACTAGTATTTCAAAAAGTATCATAGGATATAATTTTGAGATATTATTTTTGCATGAACTTCCATCATAGCATTCCCTCGTAACATATAGAAAGGATCTGAGAAGTTTCGTAACGTTTCGAACAATCCTCGATTTAATTTAATTTTTTGACAGAAACTAGTATAAAATTGTGTATAATATACTACGAATTTTGACCGAAACTAATATTTCAAAAAGTTTCATATAATATAATTTTGAGAAAATATTTTTACATGGACTTCCATCATAACATTCCCTCGTAACATATAGAAAGGATCTGAGAAGTTTCGTAGCATTTCGAACAATCCTCGATTTAATTTCATTTTTTGACCGAAACTAGTATAAAATTGTGTATAATATACAACGATTTTTGACCGAAACTAGTATTTCAAAAAGTATCATAAAATATAATTTTGAGAAAATATTTTTTACATGGATTTCCATCATAGCATTCCCTCATAACATATAGAAAGGATCTGAGAAGTTTCGTAGCATTTCGAACAATCCTCGATTTAATTTCATTTTTTGACCGAAACTAGTGTAAAATTGTGTATAATATACTACAATTTTTGACCGAAACTAGTATTTCAAAAAGTTTCATATAATCTAATTTTGAGATAATTTTTTTAGCAAGGACTTCCATCATAACCTTCCCTCGTAACATATAGAATGGATCTAAAAAGTTTCGTAGCATTTCTAACAATCCTCGATTTAATTAGATTTTTTGACCGAAACTAGTATATAATTGTGTATAATATACTACGATTTTTGACCGAAACTAGTATTTCAAAACGTTTCCTAGTATATAATTTTGAGATAATATTTTTACATGGACATCCATCATAGCATTCCCTCATAACATATAGAAGGGATCTAAGAAGTTTCGCAGTATTTCGAACAATCCTCGATTTAATTTCATTTTTTGACCGAAACTAGTATAAAATTGTGTATTATACTACGATTTTTGACCGAAAATAGTATTTCAAAAAGTTTCCTAGAATATAATTTGGAGATATTATTTTTACATGGACTTCCATCATAGCATTCCCTCGTAACATATAGAAAGGATCTGAGAAGTTTCGTAGCATTTCGAACAATCCTCGATTTAATTTAATTTTTTGACCGAAACTAGTATAAAATTGTGTATAATATACTACAAATTTTGACCGAAATTAATATTTCAAAAAGTTTCATATAATATAATTTTGAGAAAATATTTTTACATGGACTTCCATCATAGCATTCCCTCGTAACATATAGAAAGGATCTGAGAAGTTTCGTAACATTTCGAACAATCCTCGATTTAATTTCATTTTTTGACCGAAATTAGTATAAAATTGTGTATAATATACTACGATTTTTGACCGAAACTAGTATTTCAAAAAGTATCATAGAATATAATTTTGAGAAAGTATTTTTAAATGGACTTCCAGCATAGCATTCTCTCATAATATATAGAAATGATCTGCGAAGTTTCGTAACATTTCGAACAATCCTCGATTTAATTTCATTTTTTGACCGAAACTAGTATAAAATTATGTATAATATACTACGATTTTTGACCGAAACTAGTATTTCAAAAAGTATCATAGAAAATAATTTTGAGATATTATTTTTGCATGGACTTCCATCATAGCATTCCCTCGTAACATATAGAAAGGATCTGAGAAGTTTCATAACGTTTCGAACAATCCTCGATTTAATTTAATTTTTTAACCGAAACTAGTATAAAATTGTTTATAATATACTACGAATTTTGACCGAAACTATTATTTCAAAAAGTTTCATATAATATAATTTTGAGAAAATATTTTTACATGAACTTCCATCATATCATTCCCTCGTAACATATAGAAAGGATCTGAGAAGTTTCGTAACATTTCGAACAATCCTCGATTTAATTTCATTTTTTGACCGAAATTAGTATAAAATTGTGTATAATATACTACGATTTTTGACCGAAACTAGTATTTCAAAACGTATCATAGAATATAATTTTGAGAAAATATTTTTACATGGACTTCCATCATAGCATTCTCTCATAATATATAGAAATGATCTGCGAAGCTTCGTAACATTTCGAACAATCCTCGATTTAATTTCATTTTTTGACCGATACTAGTATAAAATTGTATATAATATACTACGATTTTTGATCGAAACTAGTATTTCAAAAAGTATCATAGAATATAATTTTGAGATATTATTTTTGCATGAACTTCCATCATAGCATTCCCTTGTAACATATAGAAAGGATCTGAGAAGTTTCGTAACGTTTCGAACAATCCTCGATTTAATTTAATTTTTTGACCGAAACTAGTATAAAATTGTGTATAATATACTACGAATTTTGACCGAAATTAATATTTCAAAAAGTTTCATATAATATAATTTTGAGAAAATATTTTTACATGGAATTCCATCATAGCATTCCCTCGTAACATATAGAAAGGATCTGAGAAGTTTCGTAGCATTTCGAACAATCCTCGGTTTAATTTCATTTTTTGACCGAAACTAGTATAAAATTGTGTATAATATACAACGATTTTTGACCGAAACTAGTATTTCAAAAAGTATCATAAAATATAATTTTGAGAAAATATTTTTTACAAGGATTTCCATCATAGCATTCCCTCATAACATATAGAAAGGATCTGAGAAGTTTCGTAGCATTTCGAACAATCCTCGATTTAATTTCATTTTTTTACCGAAACTAGTGTAAAATTGTGTATAATATACTACAATTTTTGACCGAAACTAGTATTTCAAAAAGTTTCATATAATCTAATTTTGAGATAATTTTTTTAGCAAGGACTTCCATCATAACCTTCCCTCGTAACATATAGAATGGATCTAAAAAGTTTCATAGCATTTCTAACAATCCTCGATTTAATTAGATTTTTTGACCGAAACTAGTATATAATTGTGTATAATATACTACGATTTTTGACCGAAACTAGTATTTCAAAACGTTTCCTAGTATATAATTTTGAGATAATATTTTTACATGGACATCCATCATAGCATTCCCTCATAACATATAGAAGGGATCTAAGAAGTTTCACAGTATTTCGAACAATCCTCGATTTAATTTCATTTTTTGACCGAAACTAGTATAAAATTGTGTATTATTCTACGATTTTTGACTGAAACTAGTATTTCAAAAAGTTTCCTAGAATATAATTTTGAGATATTATTTTTACATGGACTTCCATCATAGCATTCCCTCGTAACATATAAAAAGGATCTGAGAAGTTTCGTAGCATTTCGAACAATCCTCGATTTAATTTAATTTTTTGACCGAAACTAGTATAAAATTGTGTATAATATACTACAAATTTTGACCGAAACTAATATTTCAAAAAGTTTCATATAATATAATTTTGAGAAAATATTTATACATGGACTTCCATCATAGCATTCCCTCGTAACATATAGAAAGGATCTGAGAAGTTTCGTAACCTTTCGAACAATCCTCGATTTAATTTAATTTTTTGACCGAAACTAGTATAAAATTGTGTATAATATACTACGAATTTTGACCGAAACTAATATTTCAAAAAGTTTCATATAATATAATTTTGAGAAAATATTTTTACATGGACTTCCATCATAGCATTCCCTCGTAACATATAGAAAGGATCTGAGAAGTTTCGTAGCATTTCGAACAATCCTCGATTTAATTTCATTTTTTGACCGAAACTAGTGTAAAATTGTGTATAATATACTACAATTTTTGACCGAAACTAGTATTTCAAAAAGTTTCATATAATCTAATTTTGAGAAAATATTTTTTACATGGATTTCCATCATAGCATTCCCTCATAACATATAGAAAGGATCTGAGAAGTTTTGTAGCATTTCGAACAATCCTCGATTTAATTTCATTTTTTGACCGAAACTAGTGTAAAATTGTGTATAATATACTACAATTTTTGACCGAAACTAGTATTTCAAAAAGTTTCATATAATCTAATTTTGAGATAATTTTTTTAGCAAGGACTTCCATCATAACCTTCCCTCGTAACATATAGAATGGATC
This sequence comes from Lathyrus aphaca, assembly GCA_963966055.1. Classification (NCBI taxonomy): domain Eukaryota; kingdom Viridiplantae; phylum Streptophyta; class Magnoliopsida; order Fabales; family Fabaceae; genus Lathyrus; species Lathyrus aphaca. The sequence continues at coordinate 2,863,862 of OZ014522.1, read as the reverse complement.
TAAAAAGTTTCGTAGCATTTCTAACAATCCTCGATTTAATTAGATTTTTTGACCGAAACTAGTATATAATTGTGTATAATATACTACGATTTTTGACCGAAACTAATATTTCAAAACGTTTCCTAGTATATAATTTTGAGATAATATTTTTACATGGACATCCATCATAGCATTCCCTCATAACATATAGAAGGGATCTAAGAAGTTTCGCAGTATTTCGAACAATCCTCGATTTAATTTCATTTTTTGACCGAAACTAGTATAAAATTGTGTATTATACTACGATTTTTGACCGAAACTAGTATTTCAAAAAGTTTCCTAGAATATAATTTTGAGATATTATTTTTACATGGACTTCCATCATAGCATTCCCTCGTGACATATAGAACGGATCTGAGAAGTTTCGTAGCATTTCGAACAATCCTCGTTTTAATTTAATTTTTTGACCGAAACTAGTATAAAATTGTGTATAATATACTACAAATTTTGACCGAAACTAATATTTCAAAAAGTTTCATGTAATATAATTTTGAGAAAATATTTTTACATGAACTTCCATCATATCATTCCCTCGTAACATATAGAAAGGATCTGAGAAGTTTCGTAACATTTCGAACAATCCTCGATTTAATTTCATTTTTTGACCGAAATTAGTATAAAATTGTGTATAATATACTCCGATTTTTGACCGAAACTTGTATTTCAAAACGTATCATAGAATATAATTTTGAGAAAATATTTTTACATGGACTTCCATCATAGCATTCTCTCATAATATATAGAAATGATCTGCGAAGCTTCGTAACATTTCGAACAATCCTCGATTTAATTTCATTTTTTGACCGATACTAGTATAAAATTGTATATAATATACTACGATTTTTGATCGAAACTAGTATTTCAAAAAGTATCATAGAATATAATTTTGAGATATTATTTTTGCATGAACTTCCATCATAGCATTCCCTTGTAACATATAGAAAGGATCTGAGAAGTTTCGTAACGTTTCGAACAATCCTCGATTTAATTTAATTTTTTGACCGAAACTAGTATAAAATTGTGTATAATATACTACGAATTTTGACCGAAATTAATATTTCAAAAAGTTTCATATAATATAATTTTGAGAAAATATTTTTACATGGAATTCCATCATAGCATTCCCTCGTAACATATAGAAAGGATCTGAGAAGTTTCGTAGCATTTCGAACAATCCTCGGTTTAATTTCATTTTTTGACCGAAACTAGTATAAAATTGTGTATAATATACAACGATTTTTGACCGAAACTAGTATTTCAAAAAGTATCATAAAATATAATTTTGAGAAAATATTTTTTACAAGGATTTCCATCATAGCATTCCCTCATAACATATAGAAAGGATCTGAGAAGTTTCGTAGCATTTCGAACAATCCTCGATTTAATTTCATTTTTTTACCGAAACTAGTGTAAAATTGTGTATAATATACTACAATTTTTGACCGAAACTAGTATTTCAAAAAGTTTCATATAATCTAATTTTGAGATAATTTTTTTAGCAAGGACTTCCATCATAACCTTCCCTCGTAACATATAGAATGGATCTAAAAAGTTTCATAGCATTTCTAACAATCCTCGATTTAATTAGATTTTTTGACCGAAACTAGTATATAATTGTGTATAATATACTACGATTTTTGACCGAAACTAGTATTTCAAAACGTTTCCTAGTATATAATTTTGAAATAATATTTTTACATGGACATCCATCATAGCATTCCCTCATAACATATAGAAGGTATCTAAGAAGTTTCGTAGTATTTCGAACAATCCTCGATTTAATTTCATTTTTTGACCGAAACTAGTATAAAATTGTGTATTATACTACGATTTTTGACCGAAACTAGTATTTCAAAAAGTATCATAGAATATAATTTTGAGATATTATTTTTACATGGACTTCCATCATAGCATTCCCTCGTAACATATAGATAGGATCTGAGAAGTTTCGTAGCATTTCGAACAATCCTCGATTTAATTTAATTTTTTGACCGAAACTAGTATAAAATTGTGTATAATATACTACGAATTTTGACCGAAACTAATATTTCAAAAAGTTTCATATAATATAATTTTGAATAAATATTTTCACATGGACTTCCATCATAGCATTCCCTCGTAACATATAGAAAGGATCTGAGAAGTTTCGTAACATTTCGAACTATCCTCGATTAAATTTCATTTTTTGACCGAAATTAGTATAAAATTGTGTATAATATACTACGATTTTTGACCGAAACAAGTATTTCAAAAAGTATCATAGAATATAATTTTGAGATATTATTTTTACATGGACTTCCATCATAGCATTCCCTCATAACATATAGAAAGGATCTGAGAAGTTTCGTAGCATTTCGAATAATCCTCGATTTAATTTAATTTTTTGACCGAAACTAGTATAAAATTGTGTATAATATACTACGAATTATGACCGAAACTAATATTTCAAAAAGTTTCATATAATATAATTTTGAGAAAATATTTTTATATGGACTTCCATCATAGTATTCCCTCGTAACATATAGAAAGGATCTAAGAAGTTTTGTAACATTTCGAACAATCCTCGATTTAATTTCATTTTTTGACCGAAACTAGTATAAAATTGTGTATAATATACTACGATTTTTGACCGAAACTAGTATTTCATAAAGTTTCCTAGTATATAATTTTGAGATAATATTTTTACATGGACTTCCATCATAGCATTCCCTCATAACATATAGAAGGGATCTAAGAAGTTTCGTAGTATTTCGAACAATCCTCGATTTAATTTCATTTTTTGACCGAAACTAGTATAAAATTGTGTATTATACTACGATTTTTGACCGAAACTAGTATTTCAAAAAGTATTATAGAATATAATTTTGAGATATTATTTTTACATGGACTTCCATCATAGCATTCCCTCGTAACATATAGAAAGGATATGAGAAGTTTCGTAGCATTTCGAACAATCCTCGATTTAATTTAAGTTTTTGACCGAAACTAGTATAAAATTGTGTATAATATACTACGAATTTTGACCGAAACTAATATTTCAAAAAGTTTCATATAATATAATTTTGAAAAAATATTTTTACATGGACTTCCATCATAGCATTCCCTCGTAACATATAGAAAGGATCTGAGAAGTTTCGTAACATTTCGAACAATCCTCGAATAAATTTCATTTTTTGACCGAAATTAGTATAAAATTGTGTATAATATACTACGATTTTTGACCGAAACTAGTATTTCAAAAAGTATCATAGAATATAATTTTGAGAAAATATTTTTACATGGACTTCCATCATAGCATTCCCTCGTAACATATTGAAAGGATCTAAGAAGTTTTGTAACATTTCGAACAATCCTCGATTTAATTTCATTTTTTGACCGAAACTAGTATAAAATTGTGTATAATATACTACGATTTTTTACCGAAACTAGTATTTCAAAAAGTATCATAGAATATAATTTTGAGATATTATTTTTACATGGACTTGCATCATAGCATTCCCTCGTAACATATAGAAAGGATCTGAGAAATTTCGTAGCATTTTGAACAATCCTCGATTTAATTTAATTTTTTGACCGAAACTAGTATAAAATTGTGTATAATATACTACGAATTTTGACCGAAACTAATATTTCAAAAAGTTTCAAATAATATAATTTTGAGAAAATATTTTTACATGGACTTCCATCATAGCATTCCCTCGTAACATATAGAAAGGATCTGAGAAGTTTCGTAACATTTCGAACAATCCTCGATTTAATTTCATTTTTTGACTGAAATTAGTATAAAATTGTGTATAATATACTATGATTTTTGACCGAAACTAGTATTTCAAAAAGTATCATAGAATATAATTTTGAGAAAATATTTTTACATGGACTTCCATCATAGCATTCTCTCATAATATATAGAAACGATCTGCGAAGTTTCGTAACATTTCGAACAATCCTCGATTTAATTTCATTTTTTGACCGAAACTAGTATAAAATTGTGTATAATATACTACGATTTTTGACCGAAACTAGTATTTCAAAAAGTATCATAGAATATAATTTTGAGAAAATATTTTTTACATGGATTTCCATCATAGCATTCCCTCATAACATATAGAAAGTATCTGAGAAGTTTCGTAGCATTTCGAACAATCCTCGATTTAATTTCATTCTTTGTAAAATTGTGTATAATATACTACGATTTTTGACCGAAACAAGTATTTCAAAAAGTTTACTAGAATATAATTTTGAGATAATATTTTTACATGGACTTCCATCATAGCATTCCCTCGTAACATATAGAAGGGATCTAAGAAGTTTCGTAGTATTTCGAACAATCCTCGATTTAATTTCATTTTTTGACCGAAACTAGTATAAAATTGTGTATAATATACTACTATTTTTGACCGAAACTAGTATTTCAAAAAGTTTCCTAGAATATAATTTTGAGATAATATTTTTACATGGACTTCCTTCATAGCATTCGCTCATAACATATAGAAGGGATCTAAGAAGTTTCGTAGTATTTCGAACAATCCTCGATTTAATTTCATTTTTTGACCGAAACTAGTATAAAATTGTGTATAATATACTATGATTTTTGACCGAAACTAGTATTTCAAAAAGTATCATAGAATATAATTTTTAGATATTATTTTTACATGGACTTCCATCATAACCTTCCCTCGTAACATATAGAAAGGATCTAAAAAGTTTCGTAGCATTTCGAACAATCCTCGATTTAATTTAATTTTTTGACCGAAACTAGTATAAAATTGTGTATAATATACTACGATTTTTGACCGAAACTAATATTTCAAAAAGTTTCATATAATATAATTTTAAGAAAATATTTTTACATGGACTTCCATCATAGCATTCCCTCGTAACATATAAAAAGGATCTGAGAAGTTTTGTAACATTTCAAACAATCCTCGATTTAATTTCATTTTTTGACCGAAACTAGTATAAAATTGTGTATAATATACTACGATTTTTGACCGAAACTAGTATTTCAAAAAGTATCATAGAATATAATTTTGAGATATTATTTTTACATGGACTTCCTTCATAACCTTCCCTCGTAACATATAGAAAGGATCTGAAAAGTTTCGTAGCATTTCGAACAATCCTCGATTTGATTTAATTTTTTGACCGAAACTAGTATAAAATTGTGTATAATATACTACGAATTTTGACCGAAACTAAAATTTCAAAAAGCTTCATATAATATAATTTTGAGAAAATATTTTTACATGGACTTCCATCATAGCATTCCCTCGTAACATATAGAAAGGATCTAAGAAGTTTTGTAACATTTCGAACAATCCTCGATTTAATTTCATTTTTTGACTGAAATTAGTATAAAATTTTGTATAATATACTACGATTTTTGACCGAAACTAGTATTTCAAAAAGTATCATAGAATATAATTTTGAGAAAATATTCTTACATGGACTTCCATCATAGCATTCTCTCATAATATATAGAAACGATCTGCGAAGTTTCGTAACATTTCGAACAATCCTCGATTTAATTTCATTTTTTGACCGAAACTAGTATAAAATTGTGTATAATATACTATGATTTTATACCGAAACTAGTATTTCAAAAAGTATCATAGAATATAATTTTGAGATATTATTTTTGCATGGACTTCAATCATAGCATTCCCTCGTAACATATAGAAAGGATCTGAGATGTTTCGTAACGTTTCGAACAATCCTCGATTTAATTTAATTTTTTGACCGAAACTAGTATAAAATTGTGTATAATATACTACGAATTATGACCGAAACTAATATTTCAAAACGTTTCATATAATATAATTTTGAGAAAATATTTTTACATGGACTTCCATCATAGCATGCCCTCGTAACATATAGAAAGGATCTGAGAAGTTTCGTAGCATTTCGAACAATCCTCGATTTAATTTCATTTTTTGACCGAAACTAGTATAAAATTGTGTATAATATACAACGATTTTTGACCGAAACTAGTATTTCAAAAAGTATCATAGAATATAATTTTGAGAAAATATTTTTTACATGGATTTCCATCATAGCATTCCCTCATAACATATAGAAAGTATCTGAGAAGTTTCGTAGCATTTCGAACAATCCTCGATTTAATTTCATTTTTTGTAAAATTGTGTATAATATACTACGATTTTTGACCGAAACAAGTATTTCAAAAAGTTTACTAGAATATAATTTTGAGATAATATTTTTACATGGACTTCCATCATAGCATTCCCTCGTAATATATAGAAGGGATCTAAGATGTTTCGTAGTATTTCGAACAATCCTCGATTTAATTTCATTTTTTGACCGAAACTAGTATAAAATTGTGTATAATATACTACGATTTTTGACCGAAACTAGTATTTCAAAAAGTTTCCTAGAATATAATTTTGAGATAATATTTTTACATGCACTTCCTTCATAGCATTCGCTCATAACATATAGAAGGCATCTAAGAAGTTTCGTAGTATTTCGAACAATCCTCGATTTAATTTCATTTTTTGACCGAAACTAGTATAAAATTGTGTATAATATACTATGATTTTTGACCGAAACTAGTATTTCAAAAAGTATCATAGAATATAATTTTTAGATATTATTTTTACATGGACTTCCATCATAACCTTCCCTCGTAACATATAGAAAGGATCTAAAAAGTTTCGTAGCATTTCGAACTATCCTCGATTTAATTTAATTTTTTGACCGAAACTAGTATAAAATTGTGTATAATATACTACGATTTTTGACCGAAACTAATATTTCAAAAAGTTTCATATAATATAATTTTAAGAAAATATTTTTACATGGACTTCCATCATAGCATTCCCTCGTAACATATAAAAAGGATCTGAGAAGTTTTGTAACATTTCAAACAATCCTCGATTTAATTTCATTTTTTGACCGAAACTAGTATAAAATTGTGTATAATATACTACGATTTTTGACCGAAACTAGTATTTCAAAAAGTATCATAGAATATAATTTTGAGATATTATTTTTACATGGACTTCCATCATAACCTTCCCTCGTAACATATAGAAAGGATCTGAAAAGTTTCGTAGCATTTCGAACAATCCTCGATTTGATTTAATTTTTTGACCGAAACTAGTATAAAATTGTGTATAATATACTACGAATTTTGACCGAAACTAAAATTTCAAAAAGCTTCATATAATATAATTTTGAGAAAATATTTTTACATGGACTTCCATCATAGCATTCCCTCGTAACATATAGAAAGGATCTAAGAAGTTTTGTAACATTTCGAACAATCCTCGATTTAATTTCATTTTTTGACTGAAATTAGTATAAAATTTTGTATAATATACTACGATTTTTGATCGAAACTAGTATTTCAAAAAGTATCATAGAATATAATTTTGAGAAAATATTTTTACATGGACTTCCATCATAGCATTCTCTCATAATATATAGAAACGATCTGCGAAGTTTCGTAACAGTTCGAACAATCCTCGATTTAATTTCATTTTTTGACCGAAACTAGTATAAAATTGTGTATAATATACTATGATTTTTGACCGAAACTAGTATTTCAAAAAGTATCATAGAATATAATTTTGAGATATTATTTTTGCATGGACTTCAATCTAAGCATTCCCTCGTAACATATAGAAAGGATCTGAGATGTTTCGTAACGTTTCGAACAATCCTCGATTTAATTTAATTTTTTGACCGAAACTAGTATAAAATTGTGTATAATATACTACGAATTTTGACCGAAACTAATATTTCAAAACGTTTCATATAATATAATTTTGAGAAAATATTTTTACATGGACTTCCATCATAGCATGCCCTTGTAACATATAGAAAGGATCTCAGAAGTTTCGTAGCATTTCGAACAATCCTCGATTTAATTTCATTTTTTGACCGAAACTAGTATAAAATTGTGTATAATATACTACGATTTTTGACCAAAACTAGTATTTCAAAAAGTATCATAGAATATAATTTTGAGATATTATTTTTGCATGGACTTCAATCATAGCATTCCCTCGTAACGTATAGAAAGGATCTGAGAAATTTCGTAACGTTTCGAACAATCCTCGATTTAATTTAATTTTTTGACCGAAACTAGTATAAAATTGTGTATAATATACTACGAATTTTGACCGAAACGAATATTTCAAAACGTTTCATATAATATAATTTTGAGAAAATATTTTTACATGGACTTCCATCATAGCATTCCCTCGTAACATATAGAAAGGATCTAAGAAGTTTTGTAACATTTCGAACAATCCTCGATTTAATTTCATTTTTTGACCGAAACTAATATAAAATTGTGTATAATATACTACGATTTTTGACCGAAACTAGTATTTCAAAAAGTATCATAGAATATAATTTTGAGATTATTTTTACATGGACTTCCATCATAGCATTCCCTCGTATCATATAGAAAGGATCTGAGAAGTTTCGTAGCATTTCGAACAATCCTCGATTTAATTTAATTTTTTGACCGAAACTAGTATAAAATTGTGTATAATATACTACGAATTTTGACCGAAACTAATATTTCAAAAAGTTTCATATAATATAATTTTGAGAAAATATTTTTACATGGACTTCCATCATAGCATTCCCTCGTAACATATAGAAAGGATCTGAGAAGTTTCGTAACATTTCGAACAATCCTCGATTTAATTTCATTTTTTGACTGAAATTAGTATAAAATTTTGTATAATATACTACGATTTTTGACCGAAACTAGTATTTCAAAAAGTATCATAGAATATAATTTTGAGAAAATATTTTTACATGGACTTCCATCATAGCATTCTCTCATAATATATAGAAACGATCTGCGAAGTTTCGTAACATTTCGAACAATCCTCGATTTAATTTCATTTTTTGACCGAAACGAGTATAAAATTGTGTATAATATACTATGATTTTTGACCGAAACTAGTATTTCAAAAAGTATCATAGAATATAATTTTGAGATATTATTTTTGCATGGACTTCAATCATAGCATTCCCTCGTAACATATAGAAAGGATCTGAGATGTTTCGTAACGTTTCGAACAATCCTCGATTTAATTTAATTTTTTGACCGAAACTAGTATAAAATTGTGTATAATATACTACGAATTTTGACCGAAACTAATATTTCAAAACGTTTCATATAATATAATTTTGATAAAATATTTTTACATGGACTTCCATCATAGCATGCCCTCGTAACATATAGAAAGGATCTGAGAAGTTTCGTAGCATTTCGAACAATCCTCGATTTAATTTCATTTTTTGACCGAAACTAGTATAAAATTGTGTATAATATACAACGATTTTTGACCGAAACTAGTATTTCAAAAAGTATCATAGAATATAATTTTGAGAAAATATTTTTTACATGGATTTCCATCATAGCATTCCCTCATAACATATAGAAAGTATCTGAGAAGTTTCGTAGCATTTCGAACAATCCTCGATTTAATTTCATTTTTTGTAAAATTGTGTATAATATACTACGATTTTTGACCGAAACAAGTATTTCAAAAAGTTTACTAGAATATAATTTTGAGATAATATTTTTACATGGACTTCCATCATAGCATTCCCTCGTAATATATAGAAGGGATCTAAGATGTTTCGTAGTATTTCGAACAATCCTCGATTTAATTTCATTTTTTGACCGAAACTAGTATAAAATTGTGTATAATATACTACGATTTTTGACCGAAACTAGTATTTCAAAAAGTTTCCTAGAATATAATTTTGAGATAATATTTTTACATGCACTTCCTTCATAGCATTCGCTCATAACATATAGAAGGCATCTAAGAAGTTTCGTAGTATTTCGAACAATCCTCGATTTAATTTCATTTTTTGACCGAAACTAGTATAAAATTGTGTATAATATACTATGATTTTTGACCGAAACTAGTATTTCAAAAAGTATCATAGAATATAATTTTTAGATATTATTTTTACATGGACTTCCATCATAACCTTCCCTCGTAACATATAGAAAGGATCTAAAAAGTTTCGTAGCATTTCGAACAATCCTCGATTTAATTTAATTTTTTGACCGAAACTAGTATAAAATTGTGTATAATATACTACGATTTTTGACCGAAACTAATATTTCAAAAAGTTTCATATAATATAATTTTAAGAAAATATTTTTACATGGACTTCCATCATAGCATTCCCTCGTAACATATAAAAAGGATCTGAGAAGTTTTGTAACATTTCAAACAATCCTCGATTTAATTTCATTTTTTGACCGAAACTAGTATAAAATTGTGTATAATATACTACGATTTTTGACCGAAACTAGTATTTCAAAAAGTATCATAGAATATAATTTTGAGATATTATTTTTACATGGACTTCCATCATAACCTTCCCTCGTAACATATAGAAAGGATCTGAAAAGTTTCGTAGCATTTCGAACAATCCTCGATTTGATTTAATTTTTTGACCGAAACTAGTATAAAATTGTGTATAATATACTACGAATTTTGACCGAAACTAAAATTTCAAAAAGCTTCATATAATATAATTTTGAGAAAATATTTTTACATGGACTTCCATCATAGCATTCCCTCGTAACATATAGAAAGGATCTAAGAAGTTTTGTAACATTTCGAACAATCCTCGATTTAATTTCATTTTTTGACTGAAATTAGTATAAAATTTTGTATAATATACTACGATTTTTGATCGAAACTAGTATTTCAAAAAGTATCATAGAATATAATTTTGAGAAAATATTTTTACATGGACTTCCATCATAGCATTCTCTCATAATATATAGAAACGATCTGCGAAGTTTCGTAACATTTCGAACAATCCTCGATTTAATTTCATTTTTTGACCGAAACTAGTATAAAATTGTGTATAATATACTATGATTTTTGACCGAAACTAGTATTTCAAAAAGTATCATAGAATATAATTTTGAGATATTATTTTTGCATGGACTTCAATCATAGCATTCCCTCGTAACATATAGAATGGATCTGAGAAGTTTCGTAACGTTTCGAACAATCCTCGATTTAATTTCATTTTTTGACCGAAACTAGTATAAAATTGTGTATAATATACAACGATTTTTGACCGAAACTAGTATTTCAAAAAGTATCATAGAATATAATTTTGAGAAAATATTTTTTACATGGATTTCCATCATAGCATTCCCTCATAACATATAGAAAGGATCTCAGAAGTTTCGTAGCATTTCGAACAATCCTCGATTTAATTTCATTTTTTGTAAAATTGTGTATAATAAACTACGATTTTTGACCGAAACAAGTATTTCAAAAAGTTTACTAGAATATAATTTTGAGATAACATTTTTACATGGACTTCCATCATAGCATTCCCTCGTAATATATAGAAGGGATCTAAGAAGTTTCGTAGTATTTCGAACAATCCTCGATTTAATTTCATTTTTTGACCAAAACTAGTATAAAATTGTGTATAATATACTACGATTTTTGACCGAAACTAGTATTTCAAAAAGTTTCCTAGAATATAATTTTGAGATAATATTTTTACATGGACTTCCTTCATAGCATTCGCTCATAACATATAGAAGGGATCTAAGAAGTTTCGTAGTATTTCGAACAATCCTCGATTTAGTTTCATTTTTTGACCGAAACTAGTATAAAATTGTGTATAATATACTATGATTTTTGACCGAAACTAGTATTTCAAAAAGTATCATAGAATATATTTTTTAGATATTATTTTTACATGGACTTCCATCATAACCTTCCCTCGTAACATATAGAAAGGATCTAAAAAGTTTCGTAGCATTTCGAACAATCCTCGATTTAATTTAATTTTTTGACCGAAACTAGTATAAAATTGTGTATAATATACTACGATTTTTGACCGAAACTAATATTTCAAAAAGTTTCATATAATATAATTTTAAGAAAATATTTTTACATGGACTTCCATCATAGTATTCCCTCGTAACATATAAAAAGGATCTGAGAAGTTTTGTAACATTTCAAACAATCCTCGATTTAATTTCATTTATTGACCGAAACTAGTATAAAATTGTGTATAATATACTACGATTTTTGACCGAAACAAGTATTTCAAAAAGTATCATAGAATATAATTTTGAGATATTATTTTTACATGGACTTCCATCATAACCTTCCCTCGTAACATATAGAAAGGATCTGAAAAGTTTCGTAGCATTTCGAACAATCCTCGATTTGATTTAATTTTTTGACCGAAACTAGTATAAAATTGTGTATAATATACTACGAATTTTGACCGAAACTAATATTTCAAAAAGCTTCATATAATATAATTTTGAGAAAATATTTTTACATGGACTTCCATCATAGCATTCCCTCGTAACATATAGAAAGGATCTAAGAAGTTTTGTAAGATTTCGAACAATCCTCGATTTAATTTCATTTTTTGACCGAAACTAATATAAAATTGTGTATAATATACTACGATTTTTTACCGAAACTAGTATTTCAAAAAGTATCATAGAATATAATTTTGAGATATTATTTTTACATGGACTTCCATCATAGCATTCCCTCGTAACATATAGAAAGGATCTGAGAAGTTTCGTAGCATTTCGAACAATCCTCGATTTCATTTAATTTTTTGACCGAAACTAGTATAAAATTGTGTATAATATACTACGAATTTTGACCGAAACTAATATTTCAAAAAGTTTCATATAATATAATTTTGAGAAAATATTTTTACATGGACTTCCATCATAGCATTCCCTCGTAACATATAGAATGGATCTGAGAAGTTTCGTAGCATTTCGAACAATCCTCGATTTAATTTCATTTTTTGACCGAAACTAGTATAAAATTGTGTATAATATACAACGATTTTTGACCGAAACTAGTATTTCAAAAAGTATCATAGAATATAATTTTGAGAAAATATTTTTTACATGGATTTCCATCATAGCATTCCCTCATAACATATAGAAAGTATCTGAGAAGTTTCGTAGCATTTCGAACAATCCTCGATTTAATTTCATTTTTTGTAAAATTGTGTATAATAAACTACGATTTTTGACCGAAACAAGTATTTCAAAAAGTTTACTAGAATATAATTTTGAGATAACATTTTTACATGGACTTCCATCATAGAATTCCCTCGTAATATATAGAAGGGATCTAAGAAGTTTCGTAGTATTTCGAACAATCCTCGATTTAATTTCATTTTTTGACCAAAACTAGTATAAAATTGTGTTTAATATACTACGATTTTTGACCGAAACTAGTATTTCAAAAAGTTTCCTAGAATATAATTTTGAGATAATATTTTTACATGGACTTCCTTCATAGCATTCGCTCATAACATATAGAAGGGATCTAAGAAGTTTCGTAGTATTTCGAACAATCCTCGATTTAGTTTCATTTTTTGACCGAAACTAGTATAAAATTGTGTATAATATACTATGATTTTTGACCGAAACTAGTATTTCAAAAAGTATCATAGAATATAATTTTTAGATATTATTTTTACATGGACTTCCATCATAACCTTCCCTCGTAACATATAGAAAGGATCTAAAAAGTTTCGTAGCATTTCGAACAATCCTCGATTTAATTTAATTTTTTGACCGAAACTAGTATAAAATTGTGTATAATATACTACGATTTTTGACCGAAACTAATATTTCAAAAAGTTTCATATAATATAATTTTAAGAAAATATTTTTACATGGACTTCCATCATAGTATTCCCTCGTAACATATAAAAAGGATCTGAGAAGTTTTGTAACATTTCAAACAATCCTCGATTTAATTTCATTTATTGACCGAAACTAGTATAAAATTGTGTATAATATACTACGATTTTTGACCGAAACAAGTATTTCAAAAAGTATCATAGAATATAATTTTGAGATATTATTTTTACATGGACTTCCATCATAACCTTCCCTCGTAACATATAGAAAGGATCTGAAAAGTTTCGTAGCATTTCGAACAATCCTCGATTTGATTTAATTTTTTGACCGAAACTAGTATAAAATTGTGTATAATATACTACGAATTTTGACCGAAACTAATATTTCAAAAAGCTTCATATAATATAATTTTGAGAAAATATTTTTACATGGACTTCCATCATAGCATTCCCTCGTAACATATAGAAAGGATCTAAGAAGTTTTGTAAGATTTCGAACAATCCTCGATTTAATTTCATTTTTTGACCGAAACTAATATAAAATTGTGTATAATATACTACGATTTTTTACCGAAACTAGTATTTCAAAAAGTATCATAGAATATAATTTTGAGATATTATTTTTACATGGACTTCCATCATAGCATTCCCTCGTAACATATAGAAAGGATCTGAGAAGTTTCGTAGCATTTCGAACAATCCTCGATTTCATTTAATTTTTTGACCGAAACTAGTATAAAATTGTGTATAATATACTACGAATTTTGACCGAAACTAATATTTCAAAAAGTTTCATATAATATAATTTTGAGAAAATATTTTTACATGGACTTCCATCATAGCATTCCCTCGTAACATATAGAAAGGATCTGAGAAGTTTCGTAACATTTCGAACAATCCTCGATTTAATTTCATTTTTTGACTGAAATTAGTATAAAATTTTGTATAATATACTACGATTTTTGACCGAAACTAGTATTTAAAAAAGTATCATAGAATATAATTTTGAGAAAATATTTTTACATGGACTTCCATCATAGCATTCTCTCATAATATAAAGAAATGATCTGCGAAGTTTCGTAACATTTCGAACAATCCTCGATTTAATTTCATTTTTTGACCGAAACTAGTATAAAATTGTGTATAATATACTACGATTTTTGACCGAAACTAGTATTTCAAAAAGTATCATAGAATATAATTTTGAGATATTATTTTTGCACTGGACTTCAATCATAGCATTCCCTCGTAACATATAGAAAGTATCTGAGAAGTTTCGTAACGTTTCGAACAATCCTCGATTTAATTTCATTTTTTGTAAAATTGTGTATAATATACGACGATTTTTGACCGAAACAAGTATTTCAAAAAGTTTACTAGAATATAATTTTGAGATAATATTTTTACTTGGACTTCCATCATAGCATTCCCTCGTAACATATAGGAGGGATCTAACAAGTTTCGTAGTATTTCGAACAATCCTCGATTTAATTTCATTTTTTGACCGAAACTAGTATAAAATTGTGTATAATATACTACGATTTTTGACCGAAACTAGTATTTCAAAAAGTTTCCTAGAATATAATTTTGAGATAATATTTTTACATGGACTTCCTTCATAGCATTCGCTCATAACATATAGAAGGGATCTAAGAATTTTCGTAGTATTTCGAACAATCCTCGATTTAATTTCATTTTTTGACCGAAACTAGTATAAAATTGTGTATAATATACTACGATTTTTGACCAAAACTAGTATTTCAAAAAGTATCATAGAATATAATTTTTAGATATTATTTTTACATGGACTTCCATCATAACCTTCCCTCGTAACATATAGAAAGGATCTAAAAAGTTTTGTAGCATTTCGAACAATCCTCGATTTAATTTAATTTTTTGACCGAAACTAGTATAAAATTGTGTATAATATACTACGAATTTTGACCGAAACTAATATTTCAAAAAGCTTCATATAATATAATTTTGAGAAAATATTTTTACATGGACTTCCATCATAGCATTCCCTCGTAACATATATAAAGGATCTAAGAAGTTTTGTAACATTTCGAACAATCCTCGATTTAATTTCATTTTTTGACCGAAACTAATATAAAATTGTGTATAATATACTACGATTTTTGACCGAAACTAGTATTTCAAAAAGTATCATAGAATATAATTTTTAGATATTATTTTTACATGGACTTCCATCATAGCATTCCCTCGTAACATATAGAAAGGATCTGAGAAGTTTCGTAGCATTTCGAACAATCCTCGATTTAATTTAATTTTTTGACCGAAACTAGTATAAAATTGTGTATAATATACTACGAATTTTGACCGAAACTAATATTTCAAAAAGTTTCATATAATATAATTTTGAGAAAATATTTTTACATGGACTTCCATCATAGCATTCCCTCGTAACATATAGAAAGGATCTGAGAAGTTTCGTAACATTTCGAACAATCCTCGATTTAATTTCATTTTTTGACTGAAATTAGTATAAAATTTTGTATAATATACTACGATTTTTGACCGAAACTAGTATTTCAAAAAGTATCATAGAATATAATTTTGAGAAAATATTTTTACATGGACTTCCATCATAGCATTCTCTCATAATATATAGAAATGATCTGCGAAGTTTCGTAACATTTCGAACAATCCTCGATTTAATTTCATTTTTTGACCGAAACTAGTATAAAATTGTGTATAATATACTACGATTTTTGACCGAAACTAGTATTTCAAAAAGTATCATAGAATATAATTTTGAGATATTATTTTTGCATGGACTTCAATCATAGCATTCCCTCGTAACATATAGAAAGGATCTGAGAAGTTTCGTAACGTTTCGAACAATCCTCGATTTAATTTAATTTTTTGACCGAAACTAGTATAAAATTGTGTATAATATACTACGAATTTTGACCGAAACTAATATTTCAAAACGTTTCATATAATATAATTTTGAGATAATATTTTTACATGGACTTCCATCATAGCATGCCCTCGTAACATATAGAAAGGATCTGAGAAGTTTCGTAGCATTTCGAACAATCCTCGATTTAATTTCATTTTTTGACCGAAACTAGTATAAAATTGTGTATAATATACAACGATTTTTGAACGAAACTAGTATTTCAAAAAGTATCATAGAATATAATTTTGAGAAAATATTTTTTACATGGATTTCCATCATAGCATTCCCTTATAACATATAGAAAGTATCTGAGAAGTTTCGTAGCATTTCGAACAATCCTCGATTTAATTTCATTTTTTGTAAAATTGTGTATAATATACTACGATTTTTGACCGAAACAAGTATTTCAAAAAGTTTACTAGAATATAATTTTGAGATAATATTTTTACATGGACTTCCATCATAGCATTCCCTCGTAACATATAGAAGGGATCTAAGAAGTTTCGTAGTATTTCGAACAATCCTCGATTTAATTTCATTTTTTGACCGAAACTAGTATAAAATTGTGTATAATATACTACGATTTTTGACCGAAACTAGTATTTCAAAAAGTTTCCTAGAATATAATTTTGAGATAATATTTTTACATGGACTTCCTTCATAGCATTCGCTCATAACATATAGAAGGGATCTAAGAATTTTCGTAGTATTTCGAACAATCCTCGATTTAATTTCATTTTTTGACCGAAACTAGTATAAAATTGTGTATAATATACTATGATTTTTGACCGAAACTAGTATTTCAAAAAGTATCATAGAATATAATTTTGAGATATTATTTTTACATGGACTTCCATCATAACCTTCCCTCGTAACATATAGAAAGGATCTAAAAAGTTTCGTAGCATTTCGAACAATCCTCGATTTAATTTAATTTTTTGACCGAAACTAGTATAAAATTGTGTATAATATACTACGATTTTTGACCGAAACTAATATTTCAAAAAGTTTCATATAATATAATTTTAAGAAAATATTTTTACATGGACTTCCATCATAGCATTCCCTCGTAACATATAAAAAGGATTTGAGAAGTTTTGTAACATTTCAAACAATCCTCGATTTAATTTAATTTCTTGACCGAAACTAGTATAAAATTGTGTATAATATACTACGATTTTTGACCGAAACTAGTATTTCAAAAAGTATCATAGAATATAATTTTGAGATATTATTTTTACATGGACTTCCATCATAACCTTCCCTCGTAACATATAGAAAGGATCTGAAAAGTTTCGTAGCATTTCGAACAATCCTCGATTTAATTTAATTTTTTGACCGAAACTAGTATAAAATTGTGTATAATATACTACGAATTTTGACCGAAACTAATATTTCAAAAAGCTTCATATAATATAGTTTTGAGAAAATATTTTTACATGGACTTCCATCATAGCATTCCCTCGTAACATATAGAAAGGATCTAAGAAGTTTTGTAAGATTTCGAACAATCCTCGATTTAATTTCATTTTTTGACCGAAACTAATATAAAATTGTGTATAATATACTACGATTTTTTACCGAAACTAGTATTTCAAAAAGTATCATAGAATATAATTTTGAGATATTATTTTTACATGGACTTCCATCATAGCATTCCCTCGTAACATATAGAAAGGATCTGAGAAGTTTCGTAGCATTTCGAACAATCCTCGATTTCATTTAATTTTTTGACCGAAACTAGTATAAAATTGTGTATAATATACTACGAATTTTGACCGAAACTAATATTTCAAAAAGTTTCATATAATATAATTTTGAGAAAATATTTTTACATGGACTTCCATCATAGCATTCCCTCGTAACATATAGAATGGATCTGAGAAGTTTCGTAGCATTTCGAACAATCCTCGATTTAATTTCATTTTTTGACCGAAACTAGTATAAAATTGTGTATAATATACAACGATTTTTGACCGAAACTAGTATTTCAAAAAGTATCATAGAATATAATTTTGAGAAAATATTTTTTATATGGATTTCCATCATTGCATTCCCTCATAACATATAGAAAGTATCTGAGAAGTTTCGTAGCATTTCGAACAATCCTCGATTTAATTTCATTTTTTGTAAAATTGTGTATAATAAACTACGATTTTTGACCGAAACAAGTATTTCAAAAAGTTTACTAGAATATAATTTTGAGATAACATTTTTACATGGACTTCCATCATAGCATTCCCTCGTAACATATAGAAGGGATCTAAGAAGTTTCGTAGTATTTCGAACAATCCTCGATTTAATTTCATTTTTTGACCGAAACTAGTATAAAATTGTGTATAATATACTACGATTTTTGACCGAAACTAGTATTTCAAAAAGTTTCCTAGAATATAATTTGGAGATAATATTTTTACATGGACTTCCTTCATAGCATTCGCTCATAACATATAGAAGGGATCTAAGAATTTTCGTAGTATTTCGAACAATCCTCGATTTAATTTCATTTTTTGACCGAAACTAGTATAAAATTGTGTATAATATACTATGATTTTTGACCGAAACTAGTATTTCAAAAAGTATCATAGAATATAATTTTGAGATATTATTTTTACATGGACTTCCATCATAACCTTCCCTCGTAACATATAGAAAGGATCTAAAAAGTTTCGTAGCATTTCGAACAATCCTCGATTTAATTTAATTTTTTGACCGAAACTAGTATAAAATTGTGTATAATATACTACGATTTTTGACCGAAACTAATATTTCAAAAAGTTTCATATAATATAATTTTAAGAAAATTTTTTAACATGGACTTCCATCATAGCATTCCCTCGTAACATATAAAAAGGATTTGAGAAGTTTTGTAACATTTCAAACAATCCTCGATTTAATTTCATTTCTTGACCGAAACTAGTATAAAATTGTGTATAATATACTACGATTTTTGACCGAAACTAGTATTTCAAAAAGTATCATAGAATATAATTTTGAGATATTATTTTTACATGGACTTCCATCATAACCTTCCCTCGTAACATATAGAAAGGATCTGAAAAGTTTCGTAGCATTTCGAACAATCCTCGATTTAATTTAATTTTTTGACCGAAACTAGTATAAAATTGTGTATAATATACTACGAATTTTGACCGAAACTAATATTTCAAAAAGCTTCATATAATATAGTTTTGAGAAAATATTTTTACATGGACTTCCATCATAGCATTCCCTCGTAACATATAGAAAGGATCTAAGAAGTTTTGTAAGATTTCGAACAATCCTCGATTTAATTTCATTTTTTGACCGAAACTAATATAAAATTGTGTATAATATACTACGATTTTTGACCGAAACTAGTATTTCAAAAAGTATCATAGAATATAATTTTGAGATATTATTTTTACATGGACTTCCATCATAGCATTCCCTCGTAACATATAGAAAGGATCTGAGAAGTTTCGTAGCATTTCGAACAATCCTCGATTTCATTTAATTTTTTGACCGAAACTAGTATAAAATTGTGTATAATATACTACGAATTTTGACCGAAACTAATATTTCAAAAAGTTTCATATAATATAATTTTGAGAAAATATTTTTACATGGACTTCCATCATAGCATTCCCTCGTAACATATAGAAAGGATCTGAGAAGTTTCGTAACATTTCGAACAATCCTCGATTTAATTTCATTTTTTGACTGAAATTAGTATAAAATTTTGTATAATATACTACGATTTTTGACCGAAACTAGTATTTCAAAAAGTATCATAGAATATAATTTTGAGAAAATATTTTTACATGGACTTCCATCATAGCATTCTCTCATAATATATAGAAATGATCTGCGAAGTTTCGTAACATTTCGAACAATCCTCGATTTAATTTCATTTTTTGACCGAAACTAGTATAAAATTGTGTATAATATACTACGATTATTGAACGAAACTAGTATTTCAAAAAGTATCATAGAATATAATTTTGAGATATTATTTTTGCATGGACTTCAATCATAGCATTCCCTCGTAACATATAGAAAGGATCTGAGAAGTTTCGTAACGTTTCGAACAATCCTCGATTTAATTTCATTTTTTGACCGAAACTAGTATAAAATTGTGTATAATATACTACGAATTTTGACCGAAACTAATATTTCAAAACGTTTCATATGATATAATTTTGAGATAATATTTTTACATGGACTTCCATCATAGCATGCCCTCGTAACATATAGAAAGGATCTGAGAAGTTTCGTAGCATTTCGAACAATCCTCGATTTAATTTCATTTTTTGACCGAAACTAGTATAAAATTGTGTATAATATACAACGATTTTTGACCGAAACTAGTATTTCAAAAAGTATCATAGAATATAATTTTGAGAAAATATTTTTTACATGGATTTCCATCAGAGCATTCCCTCATAACATATAGAAAGTATCTGAGAAGTTTCGTAGCATTTCGAACAATCCTCGATTTAATTTCATTTTTTGTAAAATTGTGTATAATATACTACGATTTTTGACCGAAACAAGTATTTCAAAAAGTTTACTAGAATATAATTTTGAGATAATATTTTTACATGGACTTCCATCATAGCATTCCCTCGTAACATATAGAAGGGATCTAAGAAGTTTCGTAGTATTTCGAACAATCCTCGATTTAATTTCATTTTTTGACCGAAACTAGTATAAAATTGTGTATAATATACTACGATTTTTGACCGAAACTAGTATTTCAAAAAGTATCATAGAATATAATTTTGAGATATTATTTTTGCATGGACTTCAATCATAGCATTCCCTCGTAACATATAGAAAGGATCTGAGAAGTTTCGTAACGTTTCGAACAATCCTCGATTTAATTTAATTTTTTGACCGAAACTAGTATAAAATTGTGTATAATATACTACGAATTTTGACCGAAACTAATATTTCAAAACGTTTCATATAATATAATTTTAAGATAATATTTTTACATGGACTTCCATCATAGCATGCCCTCGTAACATATAGAAAGGATCTGAGAAGTTTCGTAGCATTTCGAACAATCCTCGATTTAATTTCATTTTTTGACCGAAACTAGTATAAAATTGTGTATAATATACAACGATTTTTGACCGAAACTAGTATTTCAAAAAGTATCATAGAATATAATTTTGAGAAAATATTTTTTACATGGATTTCCATCATAGCATTCCCTCATAACATATAGAAAGTATCTGAGAAGTTTCGTAGCATTTCGAACAATCCTCGATTTAATTTCATTTTTTGTAAAATTGTGTATAATAAACTACGATTTTTGACCGAAACAAGTATTTCAAAAAGTTTACTAGAATATAATTTTGAGATAACATTTTTACATGGACTTCCATCATAGCATTCCCTCGTAATATATAGAAGGGATCTAAGAAGTTTCGTAGTATTTCGAACAATCCTCGATTTAATTTCATTTTTTGACCAAAACTAGTATAAAATTGTGTATAATATACTACGATTTTTGACCGAAACTAGTATTTCAAAAAGTTTCCTAGAATATAATTTTGAGATAATATTTTTACATGGACTTCCTTCATAGCATTCGCTCATAACATATAGAAGGGATCTAAGAAGTTTCGTAGTATTTCGAACAATCCTCGATTTAGTTTCATTTTTTGACCGAAACTAGTATAAAATTGTGTATAATATACTATGATTTTTGACCGAAACTAGTATTTCAAAAAGTATCATAGAATATAATTTTTAGATATTATTTTTACATGGACTTCCATCATAACCTTCCCTCGTAACATATAGAAAGGATCTAAAAAGTTTCGTAGCATTTCGAACAATCCTCGATTTAATTTAATTTTTTGACCGAAACTAGTATAAAATTGTGTATAATATACTACGATTTTTGACCGAAACTAATATTTCAAAAAGTTTCATATAATATAATTTTAAGAAAATATTTTTACATGGACTTCCATCATAGTATTCCCTCGTAACATATAAAAAGGATCTGAGAAGTTTTGTAACATTTCAAACAATCCTCGATTTAATTTCATTTATTGACCGAAACTAGTATAAAATTGTGTATAATATACTACGATTTTTGACCGAAACAAGTATTTCAAAAAGTATCATAGAATATAATTTTGAGATATTATTTTTACATGGACTTCCATCATAACCTTCCCTCGTAACATATAGAAAGGATCTGAGAAGTTTCGTAGCATTTCGAACAATCCTCGATTTCATTTAATTTTTTGACCGAAACTAGTATAAAATTGTGTATAATATACTACGAATTTTGACCGAAACTAATATTTCAAAAAGTTTCATATAATATAATTTTGAGAAAATATTTTTACATGGACTTCCATCATAGCATTCCCTCGTAACATATAGAATGGATCTGAGAAGTTTCGTAGCATTTCGAACAATCCTCGATTTAATTTCATTTTTTGACCGAAACTAGTATAAAATTGTGTATAATATACAACGATTTTTGACCGAAACTAGTATTTCAAAAAGTATCATAGAATATAATTTTGAGAAAATATTTTTTACATGGATTTCCATCATAGCATTCCCTCATAACATATAGAAAGTATCTGAGAAGTTTCGTAGCATTTCAAAAAGTTTCGTAGCATTTCGAACAATCCTCGATTTCATTTAATTTTTTGACCGAAACTAGTATAAAATTGTGTATAATATACTACGAATTTTGACCGAAACAAGTATTTCAAAAAGTTTACTAGAATATAATTTTGAGATAATATTTTTACATGGACTTCCATCATAGCATTCCCTCGTAACATATAGAAGGGATCTAAGAAGTTTCGTAGTATTTCGAACAATCCTCGATTTAATTTCATTTTTTGACCGAAACTAGTATAAAATTGTGTATAATATACTACGATTTTTGACCGAAACTAGTATTTCAAAAAGTATCATAGAATATAATTTTGAGATATTATTTTTGCATGGACTTCAATCATAGCATTCCCTCGTAACATATAGAAAGGATCTGAGAAGTTTCGTAACGTTTCGAACAATCCTCGATTTAATTTAATTTTTTGACCGAAACTAGTATAAAATTGTGTATAATATACTACGAATTTTGACCGAAACTAATATTTCAAAACGTTTCATATAATATAATTTTGAGATAATATTTTTACATGGACTTCCATCATAGCATGCCCTCGTAACATATAGAAAGGATCTGAGAAGTTTCGTAGCATTTCGAACAATCCTCGATTTAATTTCATTTTTTGACCGAAACTAGTATAAAATTGTGTATAATATACAACGATTTTTGACCGAAACTAGTATTTCAAAAAGTATCATAGAATATAATTTTGAGAAAATATTTTTTACATGGATTTCCATCATAGCATTCCCTCATAACATATAGAAAGTATCTGAGAAGTTTCGTAGCATTTCGAACAATCCTCGATTTAATTTCATTTTTTGTAAAATTGTGTATAATAAACTACGATTTTTGACCGAAACAAGTATTTCAAAAAGTAATATTTCAAAAAGTTTCATATAATATAATTTTGAGAAAATATTTTTACATGGACTTCCATCATAGCATTCCCTCGTAACATATAGAATGGATCTGAGAAGTTTCGTAGCATTTCGAACAATCCTCGATTTAATTTCATTTTTTGACCGAAACTAGTATAAAATTGTGTATAATATACAACGATTTTTGACCGAAACTAGTATTTCAAAAAGTTTCCTAGAATATAATTTTGAGATAATATTTTTACATGGACTTCCTTCATAGCATTCGCTCATAACATATAGAAGGGATCTAAGAAGTTTCGTAGTATTTCGAACAATCCTCGATTTAGTTTCATTTTTTGACCGAAACTAGTATAAAATTGTGTATAATATACTATGATTTTTGACCGAAACTAGTATTTCAAAAAGTATCATAGAATATAATTTTTAGATATTATTTTTACATGGACTTCCATCATAACCTTCCCTCGTAACATATAGAAAGGATCTAAAAAGTTTCGTAGCATTTCGAACAATCCTCGATTTAATTTAATTTTTTGACCGAAACTAGTATAAAATTGTGTATAATATACTACGATTTTTGACCGAAACTAATATTTCAAAAAGTTTCATATAATATAATTTTAAGAAAATATTTTTACATGGACTTCCATCATAGTATTCCCTCGTAACATATAAAAAGGATCTGAGAAGTTTTGTAACATTTCAAACAATCCTCGATTTAATTTCATTTATTGACCGAAACTAGTATAAAATTGTGTATAATATACTACGATTTTTGACCGAAACAAGTATTTCGAAAATTTCATATAATATAATTTTCAGAAAATATTTTTACATGGACTTCCATCATAGCATTCCCTCGTAACATATAAAAAGGATTTGAGAAGTTTTGTAACATTTCAAACAATCCTCGATTTAATTTCATTTCTTGACCGAAACTAGTATAAAATTCTGTATAATATACTACGGTTTTTAACCGAAACTAGTATTTCAAAAAGTATCATAGAATATAATTTTGAGATATTATTTTTACATGGACTTCCATCATAACCTTCCCTCGTAACATATAGAAAGGATCTGAAAAGTTTCGTAGCATTTCGAACAATCCTCGATTTAATTTAATTTTTTGACCGAAACTAGTATAAAATTGTGTATAATATACTACGAATTTTGACCGAAACTAATATTTCAAAAAGCTTCATATAATATAGTTTTGAGAAAATATTTTTACATGGACTTCCATCATAGCATTCCCTCGTAACATATAGAAAGGATCTAAGAAGTTTTGTAAGATTTCGAACAATCCTCGATTTAATTTCATTTTTTGACCGAAACTAATATAAAATTGTGTATAATATACTACGATTTTTGACCGAAACTAGTATTTCAAAAAGTATCATAGAATATAATTTTGAGATATTATTTTTACATGGACTTCCATCATAGCATTCCCTCGTAACATATAGAAAGGATCTGAGAAGTTTCGTAGCATTTCGAACAATCCTCGATTTCATTTAATTTTTTGACCGAAACTAGTATAAAATTGTGTATAATATACTACGAATTTTGACCGAAACTAATATTTCAAAAAGTTTCATATAATATAATTTTGAGAAAATATTTTTACATGGACTTCCATCATAGCATTCCCTCGTAACATATAGAAAGGATCTGAGAAGTTTCGTAACATTTCGAACAATCCTCGATTTAATTTCATTTTTTGACTGAAATTAGTATAAAATTTTGTATAATATACTACGATTTTTGACCGAAACTAGTATTTCAAAAAGTATCATAGAATATAATTTTGAGAAAATATTTTTACATGGACTTCCATCATAGCATTCTCTCATAATATATAGAAATGATCTGCGAAGTTTCGTAACATTTCGACAATCCTCGATTTAATTTCATTTTTTGACCGAAACTAGTATAAAATTGTGTATAATATACTACGATTATTGAACGAAACTAGTATTTCAAAAAGTATCATAGAATATAATTTTGAGATATTATTTTTGCATGGACTTCAATCATAGCATTCCCTCGTAACATATAGAAAGGATCTGAGAAGTTTCGTAACGTTTCGAACAATCCTCGATTTAATTTCATTTTTTGACCGAAACTAGTATAAAATTGTGTATAATATACTACGAATTTTGACCGAAACTAATATTTCAAAACGTTTCATATGATATAATTTTGAGATAATATTTTTACATGGACTTCCATCATAGCATGCCCTCGTAACATATAGAAAGGATCTGAGAAGTTTCGTAGCATTTCGAACAATCCTCGATTTAATTTCATTTTTTGACCGAAACTAGTATAAAATTGTGTATAATATACAACGATTTTTGACCGAAACTAGTATTTCAAAAAGTATCATAGAATATAATTTTGAGAAAATATTTTTTACATGGATTTCCATCAGAGCATTCCCTCATAACATATAGAAAGTATCTGAGAAGTTTCGTAGCATTTCGAACAATCCTCGATTTAATTTCATTTTTTGTAAAATTGTGTATAATATACTACGATTTTTGACCGAAACAAGTATTTCAAAAAGTTTACTAGAATATAATTTTGAGATAATATTTTTACATGGACTTCCATCATAGCATTCCCTCGTAACATATAGAAGGGATCTAAGAAGTTTCGTAGTATTTCGAACAATCCTCGATTTAATTTCATTTTTTGACCGAAACTAGTATAAAATTGTGTATAATATACTACGATTTTTGACCGAAACTAGTATTTCAAAAAGTATCATAGAATATAATTTTGAGATATTATTTTTGCATGGACTTCAATCATAGCATTCCCTCGTAACATATAGAAAGGATCTGAGAAGTTTCGTAACGTTTCGAACAATCCTCGATTTAATTTAATTTTTTGACCGAAACTAGTATAAAATTGTGTATAATATACTACGAATTTTGACCGAAACTAATATTTCAAAACGTTTCATATAATATAATTTTGAGATAATATTTTTACATGGACTTCCATCATAGCATGCCCTCGTAACATATAGAAAGGATATGAGAAGTTTCGTAGCATTTCGAACAATCCTCGATTTAATTTCATTTTTTGACCGAAACTAGTATAAAATTGTGTATAATATACAACGATTTTTGACCGAAACTAGTATTTCAAAAAGTATCATAGAATATAATTTTGAGAAAATATTTTTTACATGGATTTCCATCATAGCATTCCCTCATAACATATAGAAAGTATCTGAGAAGTTTCGTAGCATTTCGAACAATCCTCGATTTAATTTCATTTTTTGTAAAATTGTGTATAATAAACTACGATTTTTGACCGAAACAAGTATTTCAAAAAGTTTACTAGAATATAATTTTGAGATAACATTTTTACATGGACTTCCATCATAGCATTCCCTCGTAATATATAGAAGGGATCTAAGAAGTTTCGTAGTATTTCGAACAATCCTCGATTTAATTTCATTTTTTGACCAAAACTAGTATAAAATTGTGTATAATATACTACGATTTTTGACCGAAACTAGTATTTCAAAAAGTTTCCTAGAATATAATTTTGAGATAATATTTTTACATGGACTTCCTTCATAGCATTCGCTCATAACATATAGAAGGGATCTAAGAAGTTTCGTAGTATTTCGAACAATCCTCGATTTAGTTTCATTTTTTGACCGAAACTAGTATAAAATTGTGTATAATATACTATGATTTTTGACCGAAACTAGTATTTCAAAAAGTATCATAGAATATAATTTTTAGATATTATTTTTACATGGACTTCCATCATAACCTTCCCTCGTAACATATAGAAAGGATCTAAAAAGTTTCGTAGCATTTCGAACAATCCTCGATTTAATTTAATTTTTTGACCGAAACTAGTATAAAATTGTGTATAATATACTACGATTTTTGACCGAAACTAATATTTCAAAAAGTTTCATATAATATAATTTTAAGAAAATATTTTTACATGGACTTCCATCATAGTATTCCCTCGTAACATATAAAAAGGATCTGAGAAGTTTTGTAACATTTCAAACAATCCTCGATTTAATTTCATTTATTGACCGAAACTAGTATAAAATTGTGTATAATATACTACGATTTTTGACCGAAACAAGTATTTCAAAAAGTATCATAGAATATAATTTTGAGATATTATTTTTACATGGACTTCCATCATAACCTTCCCTCGTAACATATAGAAAGGATCTGAAAAGTTTCGTAGCATTTCGAACAATCCTCGATTTAATTTAATTTTTTGACCGAAACTAGTATAAAATTGTGTATAATATACTACGAATTTTGACCGAAACTAATATTTCAAAAAGCTTCATATAATATAATTTTGAGAAAATATTTTTACATGGACTTCCATCATAGCATTCCCTCGTAACATATAGAAAGGATCTAAGAAGTTTTGTAAGATTTCGAACAATCCTCGATTTAATTTCATTTTTTGACCGAAACTAATATAAAATTGTGTATAATATACTATGATTTTTTACCGAAACTAGTATTTCAAAAAGTATCATAGAATATAATTTTGAGATATTATTTTTACATGGACTTCCATCATAGCATTCCCTCGTAACATATAGAAAGGATCTGAGAAGTTTCGTAGCATTTCGAACAATCCTCGATTTCATTTAATTTTTTGACCGAAACTAGTATAAAATTGTGTATAATATACTACGAATTTTGACCGAAACTAATATTTCAAAAAGTTTCATATAATATAATTTTGAGAAAATATTTTTACATGGACTTCCATCATAGCATTCCCTCGTAACATATAGAAAGGATCTGAGAAGTTTCGTAACATTTCGAACAATCCTCGATTTAATTTCATTTTTTGACTGAAATTAGTATAAAATTTTGTATAATATACTACGATTTTTGACCGAAACTAGTATTTAAAAAAGTATCATAGAATATAATTTTGAGAAAATATTTTTACATGGACTTCCATCATAGCATTCTCTCATAATATATAGAAATGATCTGCGAAGTTTCGTAACATTTCGAACAATCCTCGATTTAATTTCATTTTTTGACCGAAACTAGTATAAAATTGTGTATAATATACTACGATTTTTGACCGAAACTAGTATTTCAAAAAGTATCATAAAATATAATTTTGAGATATTATTTTTGCATGGACTTCAATCATAGCATTCCCTCGTAACATATAGAAAGTATCTGAGATGTTTCGTAACGTTTCGAACAATCCTCGATTTAATTTCATTTTTTGTAAAATTGTGTATAATATACGACGATTTTTGACCGAAACAAGTATTTCAAAAAGTTTACTAGAATATAATTTTGAGATAATATTTTTACTTGGACTTCCATCATAGCATTCCCTCGTAACATATAGAAGGGATCTAACAAGTTTCGTAGTATTTCGAACAATCCTCGTTTTAATTTCATTTTTTGACCGAAACTAGTATAAAATTGTGTATAATATACTACGATTTTTGACCGAAACTAGTATTTCAAAAAGTTTCCTAGAATATAATTTTGAGATAATATTTTTACATGGACTTCCTTCATAGAATTCGCTCATAACATATAGAAGGGATCTAAGAATTTTCGTAGTATTTCGAACAATCCTCGATTTAATTTCATTTTTTGACCGAAACTAGTATAAAATTGTGTATAATATACTACGATTTTTGACCAAAACTAGTATTTCAAAAAGTATCATAGAATATAATTTTTAGATATTATTTTTACATGGACTTCCATCATAACCTTCCCTCGTAACAAATAGAAAGGATCTAAAAAGTTTTGTAGCATTTCGAACAATCCTCGATTTAATTTAATTTTTTGACCGAAACTAGTATAAAATTGTGTATAATATACTACGAATTTTGACCGAAACTAATATTTCAAAAAGCTTCATATAATATAATTTGAAAAAATATTTTTACATGGACTTCCATCATAGCATTCCCTCGTAACATATATAAAGGATCTAAGAAGTTTTGTAACATTTCGAACAATCCTCGATTTAATTTCATTTTTTGACCGAAACTAATATAAAATTGTGTACAATATACTACGATTTTTGACCGAAACTAGTATTTCAAAAAGTATCATAGAATATAATTTTTAGATATTATTTTTACATGGACTTCCATCATAGCATTCCCTCGTAACATATAGAAAGGATCTGAGAAGTTTCGTAGCATTTCGAACAATCCTCGATTTAATTTAATTTTTTGACCGAAACTAGTATAAAATTGTGTATAATATACTACGAATTTTGACCGAAACTAATATGTCAAAAAGTTTCATATAATATAATTTTGAGAAAATATTTTTACATGGACTTCCATCATAGCATTCCCTCGTAACATATAGAAAGGATCTGAGAAGTTTCGTAACATTTCGAACAATCCTCGATTTAATTTCATTTTTTGACTGAAATTAGTATAAAATTTTGTATAATATACTACGATTTTTGACCGAAACTAGTATTTCAAAAAGTATCATAGAATATAATTTTGAGAAAATATTTTTACATGGACTTCCATCATAGCATTCTCTCATAATATATAGAAATGATCTGCGAAGTTTCGTAACATTTCGAACAATCCTCGATTTAATTTCATTTTTTGACCGAAACTAGTATAAAATTGTGTATAATATACTACGATTTTTGACCAAAACTAGTATTTCAAAAAGTATCATAGAATATAATTTTGAGATATTATTTTTGCATGGACTTCAATCATAGCATTCCCTCGTAACATATAGAAAGGATCTGAGAAGTTTCGTAACGTTTCGAACAATCCTCGATTTAATTTAATTTTTTGACCGAAACTAGTATAAAATTGTGTATAATATACTACGAATTTTGACCGAAACTAATATTTCAAAACGTTTCATATAATATAATTTTGAGATAATATTTTTACATGGACTTCCATCATAGCATGCCCTCGTAACATATAGAAAGGATCTGAGAAGTTTCGTAGCATTTCGAGCAATCCTCGATTTAATTTCATTTTTTGACCGAAACTAGTATAAAATTGTGTATAATATACAACGATTTTTGACCGAAACTAGTATTTCAAAAAGTATCATAGAATATAATTTTGAGAAAATATTTTTTACATGGATTTCCATCATAGCATTCCCTCATAACATATAGAAAGTATCTGAGAAGTTTCGTAGCATTTCGAACAATCCTCGATTTAATTTCATTTTTTGTAAAATTGTGTATAATATACTACGATTTTTGACCGAAACAAGTATTTCAAAAAGTTTACTAGAATATAATTTTGAGATAATATTTTTACATGGACTTCCATCATAGCATTCCCTCGTAACATATAGAAGGGATCTTAGAAGTTTCGTAGTATTTCGAACAATCCTCGATTTAATTTCATTTTTTGACCGAAACTAGTATAAAATTGTGTATAATATACTACGATTTTTGACCGAAACTAGTATTTCAAAAAGTTTCCTAGAATATAATTTTGAGATAATATTTTTACATGGACTTCCTTCATAGCATTCGCTGATAACATATAGAAGGGATCTAAGAATTTTCGTAGTATTTCGAACAATCCTCGATTTAATTTCATTTTTTGACCGAAACTAGTATAAAATTGTGTATAATATACTATGATTTTTGACCGAAACTAGTATTTCAAAAAGTATCATAGAATATAATTTTGAGATATTATTTTTACATGGACTTCCATCATAACCTTCCCTCGTAACATATAGAAAGGATCTAAAAAGATTCGTAGCATTTCGAACAATCCTCGATTTAATTTATTTTTTGACCGAAACTAGTATAAAATTGTGTATAATATACTACGATTTTTGACCGAAACTAATATTTCAAAAAGTTTCATATAATATAATTTTAAGAAAATATTTTTACATGGACTTCCATCATAGTATTCCCTCGTAACATATAAAAAGGATCTGAGAAGTTTTGTAACATTTCAAACAATCCTCGATTTAATTTCATTTATTGACCGAAACTAGTATAAAATTGTGTATAATATACTACGATTTTTGACCGAAACAAGTATTTCAAAAAGTATCATAGAATATAATTTTGAGACAATTTTTTTGCATGTACTTTCATCATAACCTTCCCTCGTAACATATAGAAAGGACCTGAAAAGTTTCGTAGCATTTCGAACAATCCTCGATTTAATTTGATTTTTTGACCGATACTATTATAAAATTGTGTATAATATACTACGAATTTTGACCGAAACTAATATTTCAAAAAGTTTCATATAATATAATTTTGAGAAAATATTTTTACATGGACTTCCATCATAGCATTCCCTCGTAACATATAGAAAGGATCTGAGAAGTTTCGTAACATTTCGAACAATCCTCGATTTAATTTCATTTTTTGACTGAAATTAGTATAAAATTTTGTATAATATACTACGATTTTTGACCGAAACTAGTATTTCAAAAAGTATCATAGAATATAATTTTGAGAAAATATTTTTACATGGACTTCCATCATAGCATTCTCTAATAATATATAGAAATGATCTGCGAAGTTTCGTAACATTTCGAACAATCCTCGATTTAATTTCATTTTTTGACCGAAACTAGTATAAAATTGTGTATAATATACTACGATTTTTGACCGAAACTAGTATTTCAAAAAGTATCATAGAATATAATTTTGAGATATTATTTTTGCATGGACTTCAATCATAGCATTCCCTCGTAACATATAGAAAGGATCTGAGAAGTTTCGTAACGTTTCGAACAATCCTCGATTTAATTTAATTTTTTGACCGAAACTAGTATAAAATTGTGTATAATATACTACGAATTTTGACCGAAACTAATATTTCAAAACGTTTCATATAATATAATTTTGAGATAATATTTTTACATGGACTTCCATCATAGCATGCCCTCGTAACATATAGAAAGGATCTGAGAAGTTTCGTAGCATTTCGAACAATCCTCGATTTAATTTCATTTTTTGACCGAAACTAGTATAAAATTGTGTATAATATACAACGATTTTTGACCGAAACTAGTATTTCAAAAAGTATCATAGAATATAATTTTGAGAAAATATTTTTTACATGGATTTCCATCATAGCATTCCCTCATAACATATAGAAAGTATCTGAGAAGTTTCGTAGCATTTCGAACAATCCTCGATTTAATTTCATTTTTTGTAAAATTGTGTATAATATACTACGATTTTTGACCGAAACAAGTATTTCAAAAAGTTTACTAGAATATAATTTTGAGATAATATTTTTACATGGACTTCCATCATAGCATTCCCTCGTAACATATAGAAGGGATCTAAGAAGTTTCGTAGTATTTCGAACAATCCTCGATTTAATTTCATTTTTTGACCGAAACTAGTATAAAATTGTGTATAATATACTACGATTTTTGACCGAAACTAGTATTTCAAAAAGTTTCCTAGAATATAATTTTGAGATAATATTTTTACATGGACTTCCTTCATAGCATTCGCTGATAACATATAGAAGGGATCTAAGAATTTTCGTAGTATTTCGAACAATCCTCGATTTAATTTCATTTTTTGACCGAAACTAGTATAAAATTGTGTATAATATACTATGATTTTTGACCGAAACTAGTATTTCAAAAAGTATCATAGAATATAATTTTGAGATATTATTTTTACATGGACTTCCATCATAACCTTCCCTCGTAACATATAGAAAGGATCTAAAAAGTTTCGTAGCATTTCGAACAATCCTCGATTTAATTTAATTTTTTGACCGAAACTAGTATAAAATTGTGTATAATATACTACGATTTTTGACCGAAACTAATATTTCAAAAAGTTTCATATAATATAATTTTAAGAAAATATTTTTACATTGACTTCCATCATAGCATTCCCTCGTAACATATAAAAAGGATCTGAGAAGTTTTGTAACATTTCAAACAATCCTCGATTTAATTTCATTTCTTGACCGAAACTAGTATAAAATTGTGTATAATATACTACGATTTTTGACCGAAACTAGTATTTCAAAAAGTATCATAGAATATAATTTTTAGATATTATTTTTACATGGACTTCCATCATAACCTTCCCTCGTAACATATAGAAAGGATCTGAAAAGTTTCGTAGCATTTCGAACAATCCTCGATTTAATTTAATTTTTTGACCGAAACTAGTATAAAATTGTGTATAATATACTACGAATTTTGACCGAAACTAATATTTCAAAAAGCTTCATATAATATAGTTTTGAGAAAATATTTTTACATGGACTTCCATCATAGCATTCCCTCGTAACATATAGAAAGGATCTAAGAAGTTTTGTAAGATTTCGAACAATCCTCGATTTAATTTCATTTTTTGACCGAAACTAATATAAAATTGTGTATAATATACTACGATTTT
Source organism: Lathyrus aphaca (assembly GCA_963966055.1). Taxonomy (NCBI): domain Eukaryota; kingdom Viridiplantae; phylum Streptophyta; class Magnoliopsida; order Fabales; family Fabaceae; genus Lathyrus; species Lathyrus aphaca. The sequence continues at coordinate 2,829,286 of OZ014522.1, read as the reverse complement.
TGACCGAAACTAATATTTCAAAAAGTTTCATATAATATAATTTTAAGAAAGTATTTTTACATGGACTTCCATCATAGTATTCCCTCGTAACATATAAAAAGGATCTGAGAAGTTTTGTAACATTTCAAACAATCCTCGATTTAATTTCATTTATTGACCGAAACTAGTATAAAATTATGTATAATATACTACGATTTTTGACCGAAACAAGTATTTCAAAAAGTATCATAGAATATAATTTTGAGACAATTTTTTTGCATGTACTTTCATCATAACCTTCCCTCGTAACATATAGAAAGGACCTGAAAAGTTTCGTAGCATTTCGAACAATCCTCGATTTAATTTGATTTTTTGACCGATACTATTATAAAATTGTGTATAATATACTACGAATTTTGACCGAAACTAATATTTCAAAAAGTTTCATATAATATAATTTTGAGAAAATATTTTTACATGGACTTCCATCATAGCATTCCCTCGTAACATATAGAAAGGATCTGAGAAGTTTCGTAACATTTCGAACAATCCTCGATTTAATTTCATTTTTTGACTGAAATTAGTATAAAATTTTGTATAATATACTACGATTTTTGACCGAAACTAGTATTTCAAAAAGTATCATAGAATATAATTTTGAGAAAATATTTTTACATGGACTTCCATCATAGCATTCTCTAATAATATATAGAAATGATCTGCGATGTTTCGTAACATTTCGAACAATCCTCGATTTAATTTCATTTTTTGACCGAAACTAGTATAAAATTGTGTATAATATACTACGATTTTTGACCGAAACTAGTATTTCAAAAAGTATCATAGAATATAATTTTGAGATATTATTTTTGCATGGACTTCAATCATAGCATTCCCTCGTAACATATAGAAAGGATCTGAGAAGTTTCGTAACGTTTCGAACAATCCTCGATTTAATTTAATTTTTTGACCGAAACTAGTATAAAATTGTGTATAATATACTACGAATTTTGACCGAAACTAATATTTCAAAACGTTTCATATAATATAATTTTGAGATAATATTTTTACATGGACTTCCATCATAGCATGCCCTCGTAACATATAGAAAGTATCTGAGAAGTTTCGTAGCATTTCGAACAATCCTCGATTTAATTTCATTTTTTGTAAAATTGTGTATAATATACTACGATTTTTGACCGAAACAAGTATTTCAAAAAGTTTACTAGAATATAATTTTGAGATAATATTTTTACATGGACTTCCATCATAGCATTCCCTCGTAACATATAGAAGGGATCTAAGAAGTTTCGTAGTATTTCGAACAATCCTCGATTTAATTTCATTTTTTGACCGAAACTAGTATAAAATTGTGTATAATATACTACGATTTTTGACCGAAACTAGTATTTCAAAAAGTTTCCTAGAATATAATTTTGAGATAATATTTTTACATGGACTTCCTTCATAGCATTCGCTGATAACATATAGAAGGGATCTAAGAATTTTCGTAGTATTTCGAACAATCCTCGATTTAATTTCATTTTTTGACCGAAACTAGTATAAAATTGTGTATAATATACTATGATTTTTGACCGAAACTAGTATTTCAAAAAGTATCATAGAATATAATTTTGAGATATTATTTTTACATGGACTTCCATCATAACCTTCCCTCGTAACATATAGAAAGGATCTAAAAAGTTTCGTAGCATTTCGAACAATCCTCGATTTAATTTAATTTTTTGACCGAAACTAGTATAAAATTGTGTATAATATACTACGATTTTTGACCGAAACTAATATTTCAAAAAGTTTCATATAATATAATTTTAAGAAAATATTTTTACATTGACTTCCATCATAGCATTCCCTCGTAACATATAAAAAGGATCTGAGAAGTTTTGTAACATTTCAAACAATCCTCGATTTAATTTCATTTCTTGACCGAAACTAGTATAAAATTGTGTATAATATACTACGATTTTTGACCGAAACTAGTATTTCAAAAAGTATCATAGAATATAATTTTGAGATATTATTTTTACATGGACTTCCATCATAACCTTCCCTCGTAACATATAGAAAGGATCTGAAAAGTTTCGTAGCATTTCGAACAATCCTCGATTTAATTTAATTTTTTGACCGAAACTAGTATAAAATTGTGTATAATATACTACGAATTTTGACCGAAACTAATATTTCAAAAAGCTTCATATAATATAGTTTTGAGAAAATATTTTTACATGGACTTCCATCATAGCATTCCCTCGTAACATATAGAAAGGATCTAAGAAGTTTTGTAAGATTTCGAACAATCCTCGATTTAATTTCATTTTTTGACCGAAACTAATATAAAATTGTGTATAATATACTACGATTTTTGACCGAAACTAATATTTCAAAAAGTTTCATATAATATAATTTTAAGAAAGTATTTTTACATGGACTTCCATCATAGTATTCCCTCGTAACATATAAAAAGGATCTGAGAAGTTTTGTAACATTTCAAACAATCCTCGATTTAATTTCATTTATTGACCGAAACTAGTATAAAATTATGTATAATATACTACGATTTTTGACCGAAACAAGTATTTCAAAAAGTATCATAGAATATAATTTTGAGACAATTTTTTTGCATGTACTTTCATCATAACCTTCCCTCGTAACATATAGAAAGGACCTGAAAAGTTTCGTAGCATTTCGAACAATCCTCGATTTAATTTGATTTTTTGACCGATACTATTATAAAATTGTGTATAATATACTACGAATTTTGACCGAAACTAATATTTCAAAAAGTTTCATATAATATAATTTTGAGAAAATATTTTTACATGGACTTCCATCATAGCATTCCCTCGTAACATATAGAAAGGATCTGAGAAGTTTCGTAACATTTCGAACAATCCTCGATTTAATTTCATTTTTTGACTGAAATTAGTATAAAATTTTGTATAATATACTACGATTTTTGACCGAAACTAGTATTTCAAAAAGTATCATAGAATATAATTTTGAGAAAATATTTTTACATGGACTTCCATCATAGCATTCTCTAATAATATATAGAAATGATCTGCGATGTTTCGTAACATTTCGAACAATCCTCGATTTAATTTCATTTTTTGACCGAAACTAGTATAAAATTGTGTATAATATACTACGATTTTTGACCGAAACTAGTATTTCAAAAAGTATCATAGAATATAATTTTGAGATATTATTTTTGCATGGACTTCAATCATAGCATTCCCTCGTAACATATAGAAAGGATCTGAGAAGTTTCGTAACGTTTCGAACAATCCTCGATTTAATTTAATTTTTTGACCGAAACTAGTATAAAATTGTGTATAATATACTATGAATTTTGACCGAAACTAATATTTCAAAACGTTTCATATAATATAATTTTGAGATAATATTTTTACATGGACTTCCATCATAGCATGCCCTCGTAACATATAGAAAGGATCTGAGAAGTTTCGTAGCATTTCGAACAATCCTCGATTTAATTTCATTTTTTGACCGAAACTAGTATAAAATTGTGTATAATATACAACGATTTTTGACCGAAACTAGTATTTCAAAAAGTATCATAGAATATAATTTTGAGAAAATATTTTTTACATGGATTTCCATCATAGAATTCCCTCATAACATATAGAAAGTATCTGAGAAGTTTCGTAGCATTTCGAACAATCCTCGATTTAATTTCATTTTTTGTAAAATTGTGTATAATATACTACGATTTTTGACCGAAACAAGTATTTCAAAAAGTTTACTAGAATATAATTTTGAGATAATATTTTTACATGGACTTCCATCATAGCATTCCCTCGTAACATATAGAAGGGATCTAAGAAGTTTCGTAGTATTTCGAACAATCCTCGATTTAATTTCATTTTTTGACCGAAACTAGTATAAAATTGTGTATAATATACTACGATTTTTGACCGAAACTAGTATTTCAAAAAGTTTCCTAGAATATAATTTTGAGATAATATTTTTACATGGACTTCCTTCATAGCATTCGCTGATAACATATAGAAGGGATCTAAGAATTTTCGTAGTATTTCGAACAATCCTCGATTTAATTTCATTTTTTGACCGAAACTAGTATAAAATTGTGTATAATATACTATGATTTTTGACCGAAACTAGTATTTCAAAAAGTATCATAGAATATAATTTTGAGATATTATTTTTACATGGACTTCCATCATAACCTTCCCTCGTAACATATAGAAAGGATCTAAAAAGTTTCGTAGCATTTCGAACAATCCTCGATTTAATTTAATTTTTTGACCGAAACTAGTATAAAATTGTGTATAATATACTACGATTTTTGACCGAAACTAATATTTCAAAAAGTTTCATATAATATAATTTTAAGAAAGTATTTTTACATGGACTTCCATCATAGTATTCCCTCGTAACATATAAAAAGGATCTGAGAAGTTTTGTAACATTTCAAACAATCCTCGATTTAATTTCATTTATTGACCGAAACTAGTATAAAATTATGTATAATATACTACGATTTTTGACCGAAACAAGTATTTCAAAAAGTATCATAGAATATAATTTTGAGACAATTTTTTTGCATGTACTTTCATCATAACCTTCCCTCGTAACATATAGAAAGGACCTGAAAAGTTTCGTAGCATTTCGAACAATCCTCGATTTAATTTGATTTTTTGACCGATACTATTATAAAATTGTGTATAATATACTACGAATTTTGACCGAAACTAATATTTCAAAAAGTTTCATATAATATAATTTTGAGAAAATATTTTTACATGGACTTCCATCATAGCATTCCCTCGTAACATATAGAAAGGATCTGAGAAGTTTCGTAACATTTCGAACAATCCTCGATTTAATTTCATTTTTTGACTGAAATTAGTATAAAATTTTGTATAATATACTACGATTTTTGACCGAAACTAGTATTTCAAAAAGTATCATAGAATATAATTTTGAGAAAATATTTTTACATGGACTTCCATCATAGCATTCTCTAATAATATATAGAAATGATCTGCGATGTTTCGTAACATTTCGAACAATCCTCGATTTAATTTCATTTTTTGACCGAAACTAGTATAAAATTGTGTATAATATACTACGATTTTTGACCGAAACTAGTATTTCAAAAAGTATCATAGAATATAATTTTGAGATATTATTTTTGCATGGACTTCAATCATAGCATTCCCTCGTAACATATAGAAAGGATCTGAGAAGTTTCGTAACGTTTCGAACAATCCTCGATTTAATTTAATTTTTTGACCGAAACTAGTATAAAATTGTGTATAATATACTACGAATTTTGACCGAAACTAATATTTCAAAACGTTTCATATAATATAATTTTGAGATAATATTTTTACATGGACTTCCATCATAGCATGCCCTCGTAACATATAGAAAGGATCTGAGAAGTTTCGTAGCATTTCGAACAATCCTCGATTTAATTTCATTTTTTGACCGAAACTAGTATAAAATTGTGTATAATATACAACGATTTTTGACCGAAACTAGTATTTCAAAAAGTATCATAGAATATAATTTTGAGAAAATATTTTTTACATGGATTTCCATCATAGCATTCCCTCATAACATATAGAAAGTATCTGAGAAGTTTCGTAGCATTTCGAACAATCCTCGATTTAATTTCATTTTTTGTAAAATTGTGTATAATATACTACGATTTTTGACCGAAACAAGTATTTCAAAAAGTTTACTAGAATATAATTTTGAGATAATATTTTTACATGGACTTCCATCATAGCATTCCCTCGTAACATATAGAAGGGATCTAAGAAGTTTCGTAGTATTTCGAACAATCCTCGATTTAATTTCATTTTTTGACCGAAACTAGTATAAAATTGTGTATAATATACTACGATTTTTGACCGAAACTAGTATTTCAAAAAGTTTCCTAGAATATAATTTTGAGATAATATTTTTACATGGACTTCCTTCATAGCATTCGCTGATAACATATAGAAGGGATCTAAGAATTTTCGTAGTATTTCGAACAATCCTCGATTTAATTTCATTTTTTGACCGAAACTAGTATAAAATTGTGTATAATATACTATGATTTTTGACCGAAACTAGTATTTCAAAAAGTATCATAGAATATAATTTTGAGATATTATTTTTACATGGACTTCCATCATAACCTTCCCTCGTAACATATAGAAAGGATCTAAAAAGTTTCGTAGCATTTCGAACAATCCTCGATTTAATTTAATTTTTTGACCGAAACTAGTATAAAATTGTGTATAATATACTACGATTTTTGACCGAAACTAATATTTCAAAAAGTTTCATATAATATAATTTTAAGAAAATATTTTTACATTGACTTCCATCATAGCATTCCCTCGTAACATATAAAAAGGATCTGAGAAGTTTTGTAACATTTCAAACAATCCTCGATTTAATTTCATTTCTTGACCGAAACTAGTATAAAATTGTGTATAATATACTACGATTTTTGACCGAAACTAGTATTTCAAAAAGTATCATAGAATATAATTTTGAGATATTATTTTTACATGGACTTCCATCATAACCTTCCCTCGTAACATATAGAAAGGATCTGAAAAGTTTCGTAGCATTTCGAACAATCCTCGATTTAATTTAATTTTTTGACCGAAACTAGTATAAAATTGTGTATAATATACTACGAATTTTGACCGAAACTAATATTTCAAAAAGCTTCATATAATATAGTTTTGAGAAAATATTTTTACATGGACTTCCATCATAGCATTCCCTCGTAACATATAGAAAGGATCTGAGAAGTTTCGTAACATTTCGAACAATCCTCGTTTTAATTTCATTTTTTGACTGAAATTAGTATAAAATTTTGTATAATATACTACGATTTTTGACCGAAACTAGTATTTCAAAAAGTATCATAGAATATAATTTTGAGTAAATATTTTTACATGGACTTCCATCATAGCATTCTCTAATAATATATAGAAATGATCTGCGAAGTTTCGTAACATTTCGAACAATCCTCGATTTAATTTCATTTTTTGACCGAAACTAGTATAAAATTGTGTATAATATACTACGATTTTTGACCGAAACTAGTATTTCAAAAAGTATCATAGAATATAATTTTGAGATATTATTTTTGCATGGACTTCAATCATAGCATTCCCTCGTAACATATAGAAAGGATCTGAGAAGTTTCGTAACGTTTCGAACAATCCTCGATTTAATTTAATTTTTTGACCGAAACTAGTATAAAATTGTGTATAATATACTACGAATTTTGACCGAAACTAATATTTCAAAAAGCTTCATATAATATAGTTTTGAGAAAATATTTTTACATGGACTTCCATCATAGCATTCCCTCGTAACATATAGAAAGGATCTAAGAAGTTTTGTAAGATTTCGAACAATCCTCGATTTAATTTCATTTTTTGACCGAAACTAATATAAAATTGTGTATAATATACTACGATTTTTGACCGAAACTAGTATTTCAAAAAGTATCATAGAATATAATTTTGAGATATTATTTTTACATGGACTTCCATCATAGCATTCCCTCGTAACATATAGAAAGGATCTGAGAAATTTCGTAGCATTTCGAACAATCCTCGATTTCATTTAATTTTTTTACCGAAACTAGTATAAAATTGTGTATAATATACTACGAATTTTGACCGAAACTAATATTTCAAAAAGTTTCATATAATATAAATTTGAGAAAATATTTTTACATGGACTTCCATCATAGCATTCCCTCGTAACATATAGAAAGGATCTGAGAAGTTTCGTAACATTTCGAACAATCCTCGATTTAATTTCATTTTTTGACTGAAATTAGTATAAAATTTTGTATAATATACTACGATTTTTGACAGAAACTAGTATTTCAAAAAGTATCATAGAATATAATTTTGAGAAAATATTTTTACATGGACTTCCATCATAGCATTCTCTCATAATATATAGAAATGATCTGCGAAGTTTCGTAACATTTCGAACAATCCTCGATTTAATTTCATTTTTTGACCGAAACTAGTATAAAATTGTGTATAATATACTACGATTTTTGACCGAAACTAGTATTTCAAAAAGTATCATAGAATATAATTTTGAGATATTATTTTTGCATGGACTTCAATCATAGCATTCCCTCGTAACATATAGAAAGGATCTGAGAAGTTTCGTAACGTTTCGAATAATCCTCGATTTAATTTCATTTTTTGACCGAAACTAGTATAAAATTGTGTATAATATACTACAAATTTTGACCGAAACTAATATTTCAAAACGATTCATATAATATAATTTTGAGATAATATTTTTACATGGACTTCCATCATAGCATGCCCTCGTAACATATAGAAAGGATCTGAGAAGTTTCGTAGCATTTCGAACAATCCTCGATTTAATTTCATTTTTTGACCGAAACTAGTATAAAATTGTGTATAATATACAACGATTTTTGACCGAAAATAGTATTAAAAAAAGTATCATAGAATATAATTTTGAGAAAATATTTTTTACATGGATTTCCATCATAGCATTCCCTCATAACATATAGAAAGTATCAGAGAAGTTTCGTAGCATTTCGAACAATCCTCGATTTAATTTCATTTTTTGTAAAATTGTGTATAATATACTACGATTTTTGACCGAAACAAGTATTTCAAAAAGTTTACTAGAATATAATTTTGAGATAATATTTTTCCATGGACTTCCATCATAGCATTCCCTCGTAACATATAAAAGGGATCTAAGAAGTTTCGTAGTATTTCGAACAATCCTCGATTTAATTTCATTTTTTGACCGAAACTAGTATAAAATTGTGTATAATATACTACGATTTTTGACCGAAACTAGTATTTCAAAAAGTATCATAGAATATAATTTTGAGATATTATTTTTGCAAGGACTTCAATCATAGCATTCCCTCGTAACATATAGAAAGGATCTGAGAAGTTTCGTAACGTTTCGAACAATCCTCGATTTAATTTCATTTTTTGACCGAAACTAGTATAAAATTGTGTATAATATACTACAAATTTTGACCGAACCTAATATTTCAAAACGTTTCATATAATATAATTTTGAGATAATATTTTTACATGGACTTCCATCATAGCATGCCCTCGTAACATATAGAAAGGATCTGAGAAGTTTCGTAGCATTTCGAACAATCCTCGATTTAATTTCATTTTTTGACCGAAACTAGTATAAAATTGTGTATAATATACAACGATTTTTGACCGAAAATACTATTTCAAAAAGTATCATAGAATATAATTTTGAGAAAATATTTTTTACATGGATTTCCATCATAGCATTCCCTCATAACATATAGAAAGTATCAGAGAAGTTTCGTAGCATTTCGAACAATCCTCGATTTAATTTCATTTTTTGTAAAATTGTGTATAATATACTACGATTTTTGACCGAAACAAGTATTTCAAAAAGTTTACTAGAATATAATTTTGAGATAATATTTTTCCATGGACTTCCATCATAGCATTCCCTCGTAACATATAAAAGGGATCTAAGAAGTTTCGTAGTATTTCGAACAATCCTCGATTTAATTTCATTTTTTGACCGAAACTAGTATAAAATTGTGTATAATATACTACGATTTTTGACCGAAACTAGTATTTCAAAAAGTTTCCTAGAATATAATTTTGAGATAATATTTTTACATGGACTTCCTTCATAGCATTCGCTCATAACATATAGAAGGGATCTAAGAATTTTCGTAGTATTTCGAACAATCCTCGATTTAATTTCATTTTTTGACCGAAACTAGTATAAAATTGTGTATAATATACTATGATTTTTGACCGAAACTAGTATTTCAAAAAGTATCATAGAATATAATTTTGAGAAAATATTTTTACATGGACTTCCATCATAGCATTCTCTCATAATATATAGAAATGATCTGCGAAGTTTCGTAACATTTCGAACAATCCTCGATTTAATTTCATTTTTTGACCGAAACTAGTATAAAATTGTGTATAATATACTACGATTATTGAACGAAACTAGTATTTCAAAAAGTATCATAGAATATAATTTTGAGATATTATTTTTGCATGGACTTCAATCATAGCATTCCCTCGTAACATATAGAAAGGATCTGAGAAGTTTCGTAACGTTTCGAACAATCCTAGATTTAATTTAATTTTTTGACCGAAACTAGTATAAAATTGTGTATAATATACTACGAATTTTGACCGAAACTAATATTTCAAAACGTTTCATATAATATAATTTTGAGATAATATTTTTACATGGACTTCCATCATAGCATGCCCTCGTAACATATAGAAAGGATCTGAGAAGTTTCGTAGCATTTCGAACAATCCTCGATTTAATTTAATATTTTGATCGAAACTAGTATAAAATTGTGTATAATATACTACGATTTTTGACCGAAACTAATATTTCAAAAAGTTTCATATAATATAATTTTAAGAAAATATTTTTACATGGACTTCCATCATAGCATTCCCTCGTAACATATAAAAAGGATCTGAGAAGTTTTGTAACATTTCAAACAATCCTCGATTTAATTTCATTTCTTGACCGAAACTAGTATAAAATTGTGTATAATATACTACGATTTTTGACCGAAACTAGTATTTCAAAAAGTATCATAGAATATAATTTTGAGATATTATTTTTACATGGACTTCCATCATAACCTTCCCTCGTAACATATAGAAAGGATCTGAAAAGTTTCGTAGCATTTCGAACAATCCTCGATTTAATTTAATTTTTTGACCGAAACTAGTATAAAATTGTGTATAATATACTACGAATTTTGACCGAAACTAATATTTCAAAAAGCTTCATATAATATAGTTTTGAGAAAATATTTTTACATGGACTTCCGTCATAGCATTCCGTCGTAACATATAGAAAGGATCTAAGAAGTTTTGTAAGATTTCGAACAATCCTCGATTTAATTTCATTTTTTGACCGAAACTAATATAAAATTGTGTATAATATACTACGATTTTTGACCGAAACTAGTATTTCAAAAAGTATCATAGAATATAATTTTGAGATATTATTTTTACATGGACTTCCATCATAGCATTCCCTCGTAACATATAGAAAGGATCTGAGAAGTTTCGTAGCATTTCGAACAATCCTCGATTTCATTTAATTTTTTTACCGAAACTAGTATAAAATTATGTATAATATACTACGAATTTTGACCGAAACTAATATTTCAAAAAGTTTCATATAATATAATTTTGAGAAAATATTTTTACATGGACTTCCATCATAGCATTCCCTCGTAACATATAGAAAGGATCTGAGAAGTTTCGTAACATTTCGAACAATCCTCGATTTAATTTCATTTTTTGACTGAAATTAGTATAAAATTTTGTATAATATACTACGATTTTTGACAGAAACTAGTATTTCAAAAAGTATCATAGAATATAATTTTGAGAAAATATTTTTACATGGACTTCCATCATAGCATTCTCTCATAATATATAGAAATGATCTGCGAAGTTTCGTAACATTTCGAACAATCCTCGATTTAATTTCATTTTTTGACCGAAACTAGTATAAAATTGTGTATAATATACTACGATTTTTGACCGAAACTAGTATTTCAAAAAGTATCATAGAATATAATTTTGAGATATTATTTTTGCATGGACTTCAATCATAGCATTCCCTCGTAACATATAGAAAGGATCTGAGAAGTTTCGTAACGTTTCGAACAATCCTCGATTTAATTTCATTTTTTGACCGAAACTAGTATAAAATTGTGTATAATATACTACAAATTTTGACCGAAACTAATATTTCAAAACGTTTCATATAATATAATTTTGAGATAATATTTTTACATGGACTTCCATCATAGCATGCCCTCGTAACATATAGAAAGGATCTGAGAAGTTTCGTAGCATTTCGAACAATCCTCGATTTAATTTCATTTTTTGACCGAAACTAGTATAAAATTGTGTATAATATACAACGATTTTTGACCGAAAATAGTATTTCAAAAAGTATCATAGAATATAATTTTGAGAAAATATTTTTTACATGGATTTCCATCATAGCATTCCCTCATAACATATAGAAAGTATCAGAGAAGTTTCGTAGCATTTCGAACAATCCTCGATTTAATTTCATTTTTTGTAAAATTGTGTATAATATACTACGATTTTTGACCGAAACAAGTATTTCAAAAAGTTTACTAGAATATAATTTTGAGATAATATTTTTCCATGGACTTCCATCATAGCATTCCCTCGTAACATATAAAAGGGATCTAAGAAGTTTCGTAGTATTTCGAACAATCCTCGATTTAATTTCATTTTTTGACCGAAACTAGTATAAAATTGTGTATAATATACTACGATTTTTGACCGAAACTAGTATTTCAAAAAGTATCATAGAATATAATTTTGAGATATTATTTTTGCATGGACTTCAATCATAGCATTCCCTCGTAACATATAGAAAGGATCTGAGAAGTTTCGTAACGTTTCGAACAATCCTCGATTTAATTTCATTTTTTGACCGAAACTAGTATAAAATTGTGTATAATATACTACAAATTTTGACCGAAACTAATATTTCAAAACGTTTCATATAATATAATTTTGAGATAATATTTTTACATGGACTTCCATCATAGCATGCCCTCGTAACATATAGAAAGGATCTGAGAAGTTTCGTAGCATTTCGAACAATCCTCGATTTAATTTCATTTTTTGACCGAAACTAGTATAAAATTGTGTATAATATACAACGATTTTTGACCGAAAATAGTATTTCAAAAAGTATCATAGAATATAATTTTGAGAAAATATTTTTTACATGGATTTCCATCATAGCATTCCCTCATAACATATAGAAAGTATCAGAGAAGTTTCGTAGCATTTCGAACAATCCTCGATTTAATTTCATTTTTTGTAAAATTGTGTATAATATACTACGATTTTTGACCGAAACAAGTATTTCAAAAAGTTTACTAGAATATAATTTTGAGATAATATTTTTCCATGGACTTCCATCATAGCATTCCCTCGTAACATATAAAAGGGATCTAAGAAGTTTCGTAACTTTTCGAACAATCCTCGATTTAATTTCATTTTTTGACCGAAACTAGTATAAAATTGTGTATAATATACTACGATTTTTGACCGAAACTAGTATTTCAAAAAGTTTCCTAGAATATAATTTTGAGATAATATTTTTACATGGACTTCCTTCATAGCATTCGCTCATAACATATAGAAGGGATCTAAGAATTTTCGTAGTATTTCGAACAATCCTCGATTTAATTTCATTTTTTGACCGAAACTAGTATAAAATTGTGTATAATATACTATGATTTTTGACCGAAACTAGTATTTCAAAAAGTATCATAGAATATAATTTTGAGAAAATATTTTTACATGGACTTCCATCATAGTATTCTCTCATAATATATAGAAATGATCTGCGAAGTTTCGTAACATTTCGAACAATCCTCGATTTAATTTCATTTTTTGACCGAAACTAGTATAAAATTGTGTATAATATACTACGATTATTGAACGAAACTAGTATTTCAAAAAGTATCATAGAATATAATTTTGAGATATTATTTTTGCATGGACTTCAATCATAGCATTCCCTCGTAACATATAGAAAGGATCTGAGAAGTTTCGTAACGTTTCGAACAATCCTCGATTTAATTTAATTTTTTGACCGAAACTAGTATAAAATTGTGTATAATATACTACGAATTTTGACCGAAACTAATATTTCAAAACGTTTCATATAATATAATTTTGAGATAATATTTTTACATGGACTTCCATCATAGCATGCCCTCGTAACATATAGAAAGGATCTGAGAAGTTTCGTAGCATTTCGAACAATCCTCGATTTAATTTAATATTTTGATCGAAACTAGTATAAAATTGTGTATAATATACTACGATTTTTGACCGAAACTAATATTTCAAAAAGTTTCATATAATATAATTTTAAGAAAATATTTTTACATGGACTTCCATCATAGCATTCCCTCGTAACATATAAAAAGGATCTGAGAAGTTTTGTAACATTTCAAACAATCCTCGATTTAATTTCATTTCTTGACCGAAACTAGTATAAAATTGTGTATAATATACTACGATTTTTGACCGAAACTAGTATTTCAAAAAGTATCATAGAATATAATTTTGTGATATTATTTTTACATGGACTTCCATCATAACCTTCCCTCGTAACATATAGAAAGGATCTGAAAAGTTTCGTAGCATTTCGAACAATCCTCGATTTAATTTAATTTTTTGACCGAAACTAGTATAAAATTGTGTATAATATACTACGAATTTTGACCGAAACTAATATTTCAAAAAGCTTCATATAATATAGTTTTGAGAAAATATTTTTACATGGACTTCCATCATAGCATTCCCTCGTAACATATAGAAAGGATCTAAGAAGTTTTGTAAGATTTCGAACAATCCTCGATTTAATTTCATTTTTTGACCGAAACTAATATAAAATTGTGTATAATATACTACGATTTTTGACCGAAACTAGTATTTCAAAAAGTATCATAGAATATAATTTTGAGATATTATTTTTACATGGACTTCCATCATAGCATTCCCTCGTAACATATAGAAAGGATCTGAGAAGTTTCGTAGCATTTCGAACAATCCTCGATTTCATTTAATTTTTTGACCGAAACTAGTATAAAATTGTGTATAATATACTACGAATTTTGACCGAAACTAACATTTCAAAAAGTTTCATATAATATAATTTTGAGAAAATATTTTTACATGGACTTCCATCATAGCATTCCCTCGTAACATATAGAAATGATCTGCGAAGTTTCATAACATTTCGAACAATCCTCGATTTAATTTCATTTTTTGACCGAAACTAGTATAAAATTGTGTATAATATACTACGATTTTTGACCGAATCTAGTATTTCAAAAAGTATCATAGAATATAATTTTGAGATATTATTTTTGCATGGACTTCAATCATAGCATTCCCTCGTAACATATAGAAAGGATCTGAGAAGTTTCGTAACGTTTCGAACAATTCTCGATTTAATTTCATTTTTTGACCGAAACTAGTATAAAATTGTGTATAATATACTACGAATTTTGACCGAAACTAATATTTCAAAACGTTTCATATAATATAATTTTGAGATAATATTTTTACATGGACTTCCATCATAGCATGCCCTCGTAACATATAGAAAGGATCTGAGAAGTTTCGTAGCATTTCGAACAATCCTCGATTTAATTTCATTTTTTGACCGAAACTAGTATAAAATTGTGTATAATATACAACGATTTTTGACCGAAACTAGTATTTCAAAAAGTATCATAGAATATAATTTTGAGAAAATATTTTTTACATGGATTTCCATCATAGCATTCCCTCATAACATATAGAAAGTATCTGAGAAGTTTCGTAGCATTTCGAACAATCCTCGATTTAATTTCATTTTTTGTAAAATTGTGTATAATATACTACGATTTTTGACCGAAACAAGTATTTCAAAAAGTTTCCTAGAATATAATTTTGAGATAATATTTTTACATGGACTTCCTTCATAGCATTCGCTCATAACATATAGAAGGGATCTAAGAATTTTCGTAGTATTTCGAACAATCCTCGATTTAATTTCATTTTTTGACCGAAACTAGTATAAAATTGTGTATAATATACTATGATTTTTGACCGAAACTAGTATTTCAAAAAGTATCATAGAATATAATTTTGAGATATTATTTTTACATGGACTTCCATCATAACCTTCCCTCGTAACATATAGAAAGGATCTAAAAAGTTTCGTAGCATTTCGAACAATCCTCGATTTAATTTAATTTTTTGACCAAAAGTAGTATAAAATTGTGTATAATATACTACGATTTTTGACCGAAACTAATATTTCAAAAAGTTTCATATAATATAATTTTAAGAAAATATTTTTACATGGACTTCCATCATAGCATTCCCTCGTAACATATAAAAAGGATCTGAGAAGTTTTGTAACATTTCAAACAATCCTCGATTTAATTTCATTTCTTGACCGAAACTAGTATAAAATTGTGTATAATATACTACGATTTTTGACCGAAACTAGTATTTCAAAAAGTATCATAGAATATAATTATGAGATATTATTTTTACATGGACTTCCATCATAACCTTCCCTCGTAACATATAGAAAGGATCTGAAAAGTTTCGTAGCATTTCGAACAATCCTCGATTTAATTTAATTTTTTGACCGAAACTAGTATAAAATTGTGTATAATATACTACGAATTTTTACCGAAACTAATATTTCAAAAAGCTTCATATAATATAGTTTTGAGAAAATATTTTTACATGGACTTCCATCATAGCATTCCCTCGTAACATATAGAAAGGATCTATGAAGTTTTGTAAGATTTCGAACAATCCTCGATTTAATTTCATTTTTTGACCAAAACTAATATAAAATTGTGTATAATATACTACGATTTTTGACCGAAACTAGTATTTCAAAAAGTATCATAGAATATAATTTTGAGATATTATTTTTACATGGACTTCCATCATAGCATTCCCTCGTAACATATAGAAAGGATCTGAGAAGTTTCGTAGCATTTCGAACAATCCTCGATTTCATTTAATTTTTTGACCGAAACTAGTATAAAATTGTGTATAATATACTATGAATTTTGACCGAAACTAATATTTCAAAAAGTTTCATATAATATAATTTTGAGAAAATATTTTTACATGGACTTCCATCATAGCATTCCCTCGTAACATATAGAAAGGATCTGAGAAGTTTCGTAACATTTCGAACAATCCTCGATTTAATTTCATTTTTTGACTGAAATTAGTATAAAATTTTGTATAATATACTACGATTTTTGACCGAAACTAGTATTTCAAAAAGTATCATAGAATATAATTTTGAGAAAATATTTTTCCATGGACTTCCATCATAGCATTCTCTCATAATATATAGAAATGATCTGCGAAGTTTCGTAACATTTCGAACAATCCTCGATTTAATTTCATTTTTTGACCGAAACTAGTATAAAATTGTGTATAATATACTACGATTATTGAACGAAACTAGTATTTCAAAAAGTATCATAGAATATAATTTTGAGATATTATTTTTGCATGGACTTCAATCATAGCATTCCCTCGTAACATATAGAAAGGATCTGAGAAGTTTCGTAACGTTTCGAACAATCCTCGATTTAATTTCATTTTTTGACCGAAACTAGTATAAAATTGTGTATAATATACTACGAATTTTGACCGAAACTAATATTTCAAAACGTTTCATATAATATAATTTTGAGATAATATTTTTACATGGACTTCCATCATAGCATGCCCTCGTAACATATAGAAAGGATCTGAGAAGTTTCGTAGCATTTCGAACAATCCTCGATTTAATTTCATTTTTTGACCGAAACTAGTATAAAATTGTGTATAATATACAACGATTTTTGACCGAAACTAGTATTTCAAAAAGTATCATAGAATATAAATTTGAGAAAATATTTTTTACATGGATTTCCATCATAGCATTCCCTCATAACATATAGAAAGTATCTGAGAAGTTTCGTAGCATTTCGAACAATCCTCGATTTAATTTCATTTTTTGTAAAATTGTGTATAATATACTACGATTTTTGACCGAAACAAGTATTTCAAAAAGTTTACTATGATATAATTTTGAGATAATATTTTTACATGGACTTCCATCATAGCATTCCCTCGTAACATATAGAAGGGATCTAAGAAGTTTCGTAGTATTTCGAACAATCCTCGATTTAATTTCATTTTTTGACCGAAACTAGTATAAAATTGTGTATAATATACTACGATTTTTGACCGAAACTAGTATTTCAAAAAGTATCATAGAATATAATTTTGAGATATTATTTTTGCATGGACTTCAATCATAGCATTCCCTCGTAACATATAGAAAGGATCTGAGAAGTTTCGTAACGTTTCGAACAATCCTCGATTTAATTTAATTTTTTGACCGAAACTAGTATAAAATTGTGTATAATATACTACGAATTTTGACCGAAACTAATATTTCAAAACGTTTCATATAATATAATTTTGAGATAATATTTTTACATGGACTTCCATCATAGCATGCCCTTGTAACATATAGAAAGGATCTGAGAAGTTTCGTAGCATTTCGAACAATCCTCGATTTAATTTCATTTTTTGACCGAAACTAGTATAAAATTGTGTATAATATACAACGATTTTTGACAGAAACTAGTATTTCAAAAAGTATCATAGAATATAATTTTGAGAAAATATTTTTTACATGGATTTCCATCATAGCATTCCCTCATAACATATAGAAAGTATCTGAGAAGTTTCGTAGCATTTCGAACAATCCTCGATTTAATTTCATTTTTTGTAAAATTGTGTATAATAAACTACGATTTTTGACCGAAACAAGTATTTCAAAAAGTTTACTAGAATATAATTTTGAGATAACATTTTTACATGGACTTCCATCATAGCATTCCCTCGTAATATATAGAAGGGATCTAAGAAGTTTCGTAGTATTTCGAACAATCCTCGATTTAATTTCATTTTTTGACCAAAACTAGTATAAAATTGTGTATAATATACTACGATTTTTGACCGAAACTAGTATTTCAAAAAGTTTCCTAGAATATAATTTTGAGATAATATTTTTACATGGACTTCCTTCATAGCATTCGCTCATAACATATAGAAGGGATCTAAGAAGTTTCGTAGTATTTCGAACAATCCTCGATTTAGTTTCATTTTTTGACCGAAACTAGTATAAAATTGTGTATAATATACTATGATTTTTGACCGAAACTAGTATTTCAAAAAGTATCATAGAATATAATTTTTAGATATTATTTTTACATGGACTTCCATCATAACCTTCCCTCGTAACATATAGAAAGGATCTAAAAAGTTTCGTAGCATTTCGAACAATCCTCGATTTAATTTAATTTTTTGACCGAAACTAGTATAAAATTGTGTATAATATACTACGATTTTTGACCGAAACTAATATTTCAAAAAGTTTCATATAATATAATTTTAAGAAAATATTTTTACATGGACTTCCATCATAGTATTCCCTCGTAACATATAAAAAGGATCTGAGAAGTTTTGTAACATTTCAAACAATCCTCGATTTAATTTCATTTATTGACCGAAACTAGTATAAAATTGTGTATAATATACTACGATTTTTGACCGAAACAAGTATTTCAAAAAGTATCATAGAATATAATTTTGAGATATTATTTTTACATGGACTTCCATCATAACCTTCCCTCGTAACATATAGAAAGGATCTGAAAAGTTTCGTAGCATTTCGAACAATCCTCGATTTAATTTAATTTTTTGACCGAAACTAGTATAAAATTGTGTATAATATACTACGAATTTTGACCGAAACTAATATTCAAAAAGCTTCATATAATATAATTTTGAGAAAATATTTTTACATGGACTTCCATCATAGCATTCCCTCGTAACATATAGAAAGGATCTAAGAAGTTTTGTAAGATTTCGAACAATCCTCGATTTAATTTCATTTTTTGACCGAAACTAATATAAAATTGTGTATAATATACTACGATTTTTTACCGAAACTAGTATTTCAAAAAGTATCATAGAATATAATTTTGAGATATTATTTTTACATGGACTTCCATCATAGCATTCCCTCGTAACATATAGAAAGGATCTGAGAAGTTTCGTAGCATTTCGAACAATCCTCGATTTCATTTAATTTTTTGACCGAAACTAGTATAAAATTGTGTATAATATACTACGAATTTTGACCGAAACTAATATTTCAAAAAGTTTCATATAATATAATTTTGAGAAAATATTTTTACATGGACTTCCATCATAGCATTCCCTCGTAACATATAGAAAGGATCTGAGAAGTTTCGTAACATTTCGAACAATCCTCGATTTAATTTCATTTTTTGACTGAAATTAGTATAAAATTTTGTATAATATACTACGATTTTTGACCGAAACTAGTATTTAAAAAAGTATCATAGAATATAATTTTGAGAAAATATTTTTACATGGACTTCCATCATAGCATTCTCTCATAATATATAGAAATGATCTGCGAAGTTTCGTAACATTTCGAACAATCCTCGATTTAATTTCATTTTTTGACCGAAACTAGTATAAAATTGTGTATAATATACTACGATTTTTGACCGAAACTAGTATTTCAAAAAGTATCATAGAATATAATTTTGAGATATTATTTTTGCATGGACTTCAATCATAGCATTCCCTCGTAACATATAGAAAGTATCTGAGAAGTTTCGTAACGTTTCGAACAATCCTCGATTTAATTTCATTTTTTGTAAAATTGTGTATAATATACGACGATTTTTGACCGAAACAAGTATTTCAAAAAGTTTACTAGAATATAATTTTGAGATAATATTTTTACTTGGACTTCCATCATAGCATTCCCTCGTAACATATAGAAGGGATCTAACAAGTTTTGTAGTATTTCGAACAATCCTCGATTTAATTTCATTTTTTGACCGAAACTAGTATAAAATTGTGTATAATATACTACGATTTTTGACCGAAACTAGTATTTCAAAAAGTTTCCTAGAATATAATTTTGAGATAATATTTTTACATGGACTTCCTTCATAGCATTCGCTCATAACATATAGAAGGGATCTAAGAATTTTCGTAGTATTTCGAACAATCCTCGATTTAATTTCATTTTTTGACCGAAACTAGTATAAAATTGTGTATAATATACTACGATTTTTGACCAAAACTAGTATTTCAAAAAGTATCATAGAATATAATTTTTAGATATTATTTTTACATGGACTTCCATCATAACCATCCCTCGTAACATATAGAAAGGATCTAAAAAGTTTTGTAGCATTTCGAACAATCCTCGATTTAATTTAATTTTTTGACCGAAACTAGTATAAAATTGTGTATAATATACTACGAATTTTGACCGAAACTAATATTTCAAAAAGCTTCATATAATATAATTTTGAGAAAATATTTTTACATGGACTTCCATCATAGCATTCCCTCGTAACATATATAAAGGATCTAAGAAGTTTTGTAACATTTCGAACAATCCTCGATTTAATTTCATTTTTTGACCGAAACTAATATAAAATTGTGTATAATATACTACGATTTTTGACCGAAACTAGTATTTCAAAAAGTATCATAGAATATAATTTTTAGATATTATTTTTACATGGACTTCCATCATAGCATTCCCTCGTAACATATAGAAAGGATCTGAGAAGTTTCGTAGCATTTCGAACAATCCTCGATTTAATTTAATTTTTTGACCGAAACTAGTATAAAATTGTGTATAATATACTACGAATTTTGACCGAAACTAATATTTCAAAAAGTTTCATATAATATAATTTTGAGAAAATATATTTACATGGACTTCCATCATAGCATTCCCTCGTAACATATAGAAAGGATCTGAGAAGTTTCGTAACATTTCGAACAATCCTCGATTTAATTTCATTTTTTGACTGAAATTAGTATAAAATTTTGTATAATATACTACGATTTTTGACCGAAACTAGTATTTCAAAAAGTATCATAGAATATAATTTTGAGAAAATATTTTTACATGGACTTCCATCATAGCATTCTCTCATAATATATAGAAATGGTCTGCGAAGTTTCGTAACATTTCGAACAATCCTCGATTTAATTTCATTTTTTGACCGAAACTAGTATAAAATTGTGTATAATATACTACGATTTTTGACCGAAACTAGTATTTCAAAAAGTATCATAGAATATAATTTTGAGATATTATTTTTGCATGGACTTCAATCATAGCATTCCCTCGTAACATATAGAAAGGATATGAGAAGTTTCGTAACGTTTCGAACAATCCTCGATTTAATTTAATTTTTTGACCGAAACTAGTATAAAATTGTGTATAATATACTACGAATTTTGACCGAAACTAATATTTCAAAACGTTTCATATAATATAATTTTGAGATAATATTTTTACATGGACTTCCATCATAGCATGCCCTCGTAACATATAGAAAGGATCTGAGAAGTTTCGTAGCATTTCGAACAATCCTCGATTTAATTTCATTTTTTGACCGAAACTAGTATAAAATTGTGTATAATATACAACGATTTTTGAACGAAACTAGTATTTCAAAAAGTATCATAGAATATAATTTTGAGAAAATATTTTTTACATGGATTTCCATCATAGCATTCCCTCATAACATATAGAAAGTATCTGAGAAGTTTCGTAGCATTTCGAACAATACTCGATTTAATTTCATTTTTTGTAAAATTGTGTATAATATACTACGATTTTTGACCGAAACAAGTATTTCAAAAAGTTTACTAGAATATAATTTTGAGATAATATTTTTACATGGACTTCCATCATAGCATTCCCTCGTAACATATTGAAGGGATCTAAGAAGTTTCGTAGTATTTCGAACAATCCTCGATTTAATTTCATTTTTTGACCGAAACTAGTATAAAATTGTGTATAATATACTACGATTTTTGACCAAAACTAGTATTTCAAAAAGTATCATAGAATATAATTTTTAGATATTATTTTTACATGGACTTCCATCATAACCTTCCCTCGTAACATATAGAAAGGATCTAAAAAGTTTTGTAGCATTTCGAACAATCCTCGATTTAATTCAATTTTTTGACCGAAACTAGTATAAAATTGTGTATAATATACTACGAATTTTGACCGAAACTAATATTTCAAAAAGCTTCATATAATATAATTTTGAGAAAATATTTTTACATGGACTTCCATCATAGCATTCCCTCGTAACATATATAAAGGATCTAAGAAGTTTTGTAACATTTCGAACAATCCTCGATTTAATTTCATTTTTTGACCGAAACTAATATAAAATTGTGTATAATATACTACGATTTTTGACCGAAACTAGTATTTCAAAAAGTATCATAGAATATTATTTTTAGATATTATTTTTACATGGACTTCCATCATAGCATTCCCTCGTAACATATAGAAAGGATCTGAGAAGTTTCGTAGCATTTCGAACAATCCTCGATTTAATTTAATTTTTTGACCGAAACTAGTATAAAATTGTGTATAATATACTACGAATTTTGACCGAAACTAATATTTCAAAAAGTTTCATATAATATAATTTTGAGAAAATATTTTTACATGGACTTCCATCATAGCATTCCCTCGTAACATATAGAAAGGATCTGAGAAGTTTCGTAACATTTCGAACAATCCTCGATTTAATTTCATTTTTTGACTGAAATTAGTATAAAATTTTGTATAATATACTACGATTTTTGACCGAAACTAGTATTTCAAAAAGTATCATAGAATATAATTTTGAGAAAATATTTTTACATGGACTTCCATCATAGCATTCTCTCATAATATATAGAAATGGTCTGCGAAGTTTCGTAACATTTCGAACAATCCTCGATTTAATTTCATTTTTTGACCGAAACTAGTATAAAATTGTGTATAA
Source organism: Lathyrus aphaca (assembly GCA_963966055.1). Classification (NCBI taxonomy): domain Eukaryota; kingdom Viridiplantae; phylum Streptophyta; class Magnoliopsida; order Fabales; family Fabaceae; genus Lathyrus; species Lathyrus aphaca. Next base: position 2,805,687 of record OZ014522.1, on the reverse strand, counting down.
TATACTACGATTTTTGACCGAAACTAGTATTTCAAAAAGTATCATAGAATATAATTTTGAGATATTATTTTTGCATGGACTTCAATCATAGCATTCCCTCGTAACATATAGAAAGGATATGAGAAGTTTCGTAACGTTTCGAACAATCCTCGATTTAATTTAATTTTTTGACCGAAACTAGTATAAAATTGTGTATAATATACTACGAATTTTGACCGAAACTAATATTTCAAAACGTTTCATATAATATAATTTTGAGATAATATTTTTACATGGACTTCCATCATAGCATGCCCTCGTAACATATAGAAAGGATCTGAGAAGTTTCGTAGCATTTCGAACAATCCTCGATTTAATTTCATTTTTTGACCGAAACTAGTATAAAATTGTGTATAATATACAACGATTTTTGAACGAAACTAGTATTTCAAAAAGTATCATAGAATATAATTTTGAGAAAATATTTTTTACATGGATTTCCATCATAGCATTCCCTCATAACATATAGAAAGTATCTGAGAAGTTTCGTAGCATTTCGAACAATACTCAATTTAATTTCATTTTTTGTAAAATTGTGTATAATATACTACGATTTTTGACCGAAACAAGTATTTCAAAAAGTTTACTAGAATATAATTTTGAGATAATATTTTTACATGGACTTCCATCATAGCATTCCCTCGTAACATATAGAAGGGATCTAAGAAGTTTCGTAGTATTTCGAACAATCCTCGATTTAATTTCATTTTTTGACCGAAACTAGTATAAAATTGTGTATAATATACTACGATTTTTGACCGAAACTAGTATTTCAAAAAGTTTCCTAGAATATAATTTTGAGATAATATTTTTACATGGACTTCCTTCATAGCATTCGCTCATAACATATAGAAGGGATCTAAGAATTTTCGTAGTATTTCGAACAATCCTCGATTTAATTTCATTTTTTGACCGAAACTAGTATAAAATTGTGTATAATATACTATGATTTTTGACCGAAACTAGTATTTCAAAAAGTATCATAGAATATAATTTTGAGATATTATTTTTACATGGACTTCCATCATAACCTTCCCTCGTAACATATAGAAAGGATCTAAAAAGTTTCGTAGCATTTCGAACAATCCTCGATTTAATTTAATTTTTTGACCGAAACTAGTATAAAATTGTGTATAATATACTACGATTTTTGACCGAAACTAATATTTCAAAAAGTTTCATATAATATAATTTTAAGAAAATATTTTTACATGGACTTCCATCATAGCATTCCCTCGTAACATATAAAAAGGATTTGAGAAGTTTTGTAACATTTCAAACAATCCTCGATTTAATTTCATTTCTTGACCGAAACTAGTATAAAATTGTGTATAATATACTACGATTTTTGACCGAAACTAGTATTTCAAAAAGTATCATAGAATATAATTTTGAGATATTATTTTTACATGGACTTCCATCATAACCTTCCCTCGTAACATATAGAAAGGATCTGAAAAGTTTCGTAGCATTTCGAACAATCCTCGATTTAATTTAATTTTTTGACCGAAACTAGTATAAAATTGTGTATAATATACTACGAATTTTGACCGAAACTAATATTTCAAAAAGCTTCATATAATATAGTTTTGAGAAAATATTTTTACATGGACTTCCATCATAGCATTCCCTCGTAACATATAGAAAGGATCTAAGAAGTTTTGTAAGATTTCGAACAATCCTCGATTTAATTTCATTTTTTGACCGAAACTAATATAAAATTGTGTATAATATACTACGATTTTTGACCGAAACTAGTATTTCAAAAAGTATCATAGAATATAATTTTGAGATATTATTTTTACATGGACTTCCATCATAGCATTCCCTCGTAACATATAGAAAGGATCTGAGAAGTTTCGTAGCATTTCGAACAATCCTCGATTTCATTTAATTTTTTGACCGAAACTAGTATAAAATTGTGTATAATATACTACGAATTTTGACCGAAACTAATATTTCAAAAAGTTTCATATAATATAATTTTGAGAAAATATTTTTACATGGACTTCCATCATAGCATTCCCTCGTAACATATAGAAAGGATCTGAGAAGTTTCGTAACATTTCGAACAATCCTCGATTTAATTTCATTTTTTGACTGAAATTAGTATAAAATTTTGTATAATATACTACGATTTTTGACCGAAACTAGTATTTCAAAAAGTATCATAGAATATAATTTTGAGAAAATATTTTTACATGGACTTCCATCATAGCATTCTCTCATAATATATAGAAATGATCTGCGAAGTTTCGTAACATTTCGAACAATCCTCGATTTAATTTCATTTTTTGACCGAAACTAGTATAAAATTGTGTATAATATACTACGATTATTGAACGAAACTAGTATTTCAAAAAGTATCATAGAATATAATTTTGAGATATTATTTTTGCATGGACTTCAATCATAGCATTCCCTCGTAACATATAGAAAGGATCTGAGAAGTTTCGTAACGTTTCGAACAATCCTCGATTTAATTTCATTTTTTGACCGAAACTAGTATAAAATTGTGTATAATATACTACGAATTTTGACCGAAACTAATATTACAAAACGTTTCATATAATATAATTTTGAGATAATATTTTTACATGGACTTCCATCATAGCATGCCCTCGTAACATATAGAAAGGATCTGAGAAGTTTCGTAGCATTTCGAACAATCCTCGATTTAATTTCATTTTTTGACCGAAACTAGTATAAAATTGTGTATAATATACAACGATTTTTGACCGAAACTAGTATTTCAAAAAGTATCATAGAATATAATTTTGAGAAAATATTTTTTACATGGATTTCCATCATAGAATTCCCTCATAACATATAGAAAGTATCTGAGAAGTTTCGTAGCATTTCGAACAATCCTCGATTTAATTTCATTTTTTGTAAAATTGTGTATAATATACTACGATTTTTGACCGAAACAAGTATTTCAAAAAGTTTACTAGAATATAATTTTGAGATAATATTTTTAGATGGACTTCCATCATAGCATTCCCTCGTAACATATAGAAGGGATCTAAGAAGTTTCGTAGTATTTCGAACAATCCTCGATTTAATTTCATTTTTTGACCGAAACTAGTATAAAATTGTGTATAATATACTACGATTTTTGACCGAAACTAGTATTTCAAAAAGTATCATAGAATATAATTTTGAGATATTATTTTTGCATGGACTTCAATCATAGCATTCCCTCGTAACATATAGAAAGGATCTGAGAAGTTTCGTAACGTTTCGAACAATCCTCGATTTAATTTAATTTTTTGACCGAAACTAGTATAAAATTGTGTATAATATACTACGAATTTTGACCGAAACTAATATTTCAAAACGTTTCATATAATATAATTTTGAGATAATATTTTTACATGGACTTCCATCATAGCATGCCCTCGTAACATATAGAAAGGATCTGAGAAGTTTCGTAGCATTTCGAACAATCCTCGATTTAATTTCATTTTTTGACCGAAACTAGTATAAAATTGTGTATAATATACAACGATTTTTGACCGAAACTAGTATTTCAAAAAGTATCATAGAATATAATTTTGAGAAAATATTTTTTACATGGATTTCCATCATAGCATTCCCTCATAACATATAGAAAGTATCTGAGAAGTTTCGTAGCATTTCGAACAATCCTCGATTTAATTTCATTTTTTGTAAAATTGTGTATAATATACTATGATTTTTGACCGAAACAAGTATTTCAAAAAGTTTACTAGAATATAATTTTGAGATAATATTTTTACATGGACTTCCATCATAGCATTCCCTCGTAACATATAGAAGGGATCTAAGAAGTTTCGTAGTATTTCGAACAATCCTCGATTTAATTTCATTTTTTGACCGAAACTAGTATAAAAATGTGTATAATATACTACGATTTTTGACCGAAACTAGTATTTCAAAAAGTTTCCTAGAATATAATTTTGAGATAATATTTTTACATGGACTTCCTTCATAGCATTCGCTGATAACATATAGAAGGGATCTAAGAATTTTCGTAGTATTTCGAACAATCCTCGATTTAATTTCATTTTTTGACCGAAACTAGTATAAAATTGTGTATAATATACTATGATTTTTGACCGAAACTAGTATTTCAAAAAGTATCATAGAATATAATTTTGAGATATTATTTTTACATGGACTTCCATCATAACCTTCCCTCGTAACATATAGAAAGGATCTAAAAAGTTTCGTAGCATTTCGAACAATCCTCGATTTAATTTAATTTTTTGACCGAAACTAGTATAAAATTGTGTATAATATACTACGATTTTTGACCGAAACTAATATTTCAAAAAGTTTCATATAATATAATTTTAAGAAAATATTTTTACATTGACTTCCATCATAGCATTCCCTCGTAACATATAAAAAGGATCTGAGAAGTTTTGTAACATTTCAAACAATCCTCGATTTAATTTCATTTCTTGACCGAAACTAGTATAAAATTGTGTATAATATACTACGATTTTTGACCGAAACTAGTATTTCAAAAAGTATCATAGAATATAATTTTAAGATATTATTTTTACATGGACTTCCATCATAACCTTCCCTCGTAACATATAGAAAGGATCTGAAAAGTTTCGTAGCATTTCGAACAATCCTCGATTTAATTTAATTTTTTGACCGAAACTAGTATAAAATTGTGTATAATATACTACGAATTTTGACCGAAACTAATATTTCAAAAAGCTTCATATAATATAGTTTTGAAAAAATATTTTTACATGGACTTCCATCATAGCATTCCCTCGTAACATATAGAAAGGATCTAAGAAGTTTTGTAAGATTTCGAACAATCCTCGATTTAATTTCATTTTTTGACCGAAACAAATATAAAATTGTGTATAATATACTACGATTTTTGACCGAAACTAGTATTTCAAAAAGTATCATAGAATATAATTTTGAGATATTATTTTTACATGGACTTCCATCATAGCATTCCCTCGTAACATATAGAAAGGATCTGAGAAGTTTCGTAGCATTTCGAACAATCCTCGATTTCATTTAATTTTTTGACCGAAACTAGTATAAAATTGTGTATAATATACTACGAATTTTGACCGAAACTAATATTTCAAAAAGTTTCATATAATATAATTTTGAGAAAATATTTTTACATGGACTTCCATCATAGCATTCCCTCGTAACATATAGAAAGGATCTGAGAAGTTTCGTAACATTTCGAACAATCCTCGATTTAATTTCATTTTTTGACTGAAATTAGTATAAAATTTTGTATAATATACTACGATTTTTGACAGAAACTAGTATTTCAAAAAGTATCATAGAATATAATTTTGAGAAAATATTTTTACATGGACTTCCATCATAGCATTCTCTCATAATATATAGAAATGATCTGCGAAGTTTCGTAACATTTCGAACAATCCTCGATTTAATTTCATTTTTTGACCGAAACTAGTATAAAATTGTGTATAATATACTACGATTTTTGACCGAAACTAGTATTTCAAAAAGTATCATAGAATATAATTTTGAGATATTATTTTTGCATGGACTTCAATCATAGCATTCCCTCGTAACATATAGAAAGGATCTGAGAAGTTTCGTAACGTTTCGAACAATCCTCGATTTAATTTCATTTTTTGACCGAAACTAGTATAAAATTGTGTATAATATACTACAAATTTTGACCGAAACTAATATTTCAAAACGTTTCATATAATATAATTTTGAGATAATATTTTTACATGGACTTCCATCATAGCATGCCCTCGTAACATATAGAAAGGATCTGAGAAGTTTCGTAGCATTTCGAACAATCCTCGATTTAATTTCATTTTTTGACCGAAACTAGTATAAAATTGTGTATAATATACAACGATTTTTGACCGAAAATAGTATTTCAAAAAGTATCATAGAATATAATTTTGAGAAAATATTTTTTACATGGATTTCCATCATAGCATTCCCTCATAACATATAGAAAGTATCAGAGAAGTTTCGTAGCATTTCGAACAATCCTAGATTTAATTTCATTTTTTGTAAAATTGTGTATAATATACTACGATTTTTGACCGAAACAAGTATTTCAAAAAGTTTACTAGAATATAATTTTGAGATAATATTTTTCCATGGACTTCCATCATGGCATTCCCTCGTAACATATAAAAGGGATCTAAGAAGTTTCGTAGTATTTCGAACAATCCTCGATTTAATTTCATTTTTTGACCGAAACTAGTATAAAATTGTGTATAATATACTACGATTTTTGACCGAAACTAGTATTTCAAAAAGTTTCCTAGAATATAATTTTGAGATAATATTTTTACATGGACTTCCTTCATAGCATTCGCTCATAACATATAGAAGGGATCTAAGAATTTTCGTAGTATTTCGAACAATCCTCGATTTAATTTCATTTTTTGACCGAAACTAGTATAAAATTGTGTATAATATACTATGATTTTTGACCGAAACTAGTATTTCAAAAAGTATCATAGAATATAATTTTGAGATATTATTTTTACATGGACTTCCATCATAACCTTCCCTCGTAACATATAGAAAGGATCTAAAAAGTTTCGTAGCATTTCGAACAATCCTCGATTTAATTTAATATTTTGATCGAAACTAGTATAAAATTGTGTATAATATACTACGATTTTTGACCGAAACTAATATTTCAAAAAGTTTCATATAATATAATTTTAAGAAAATATTTTTACATGGACTTCCATCATAGCATTCCCTCGTAACATATAAAAAGGATCTGAGAAGTTTTGTAACATTTCAAACAATCCTCGATTTAATTTCATTTCTTGACCGAAACTAGTATAAAATTGTGTATAATATACTACGATTTTTGACCGAAACTAGTATTTCAAAAAGTATCATAGAATATAATTTTGTGATATTATTTTTACATGGACTTCCATCATAACCTTCCCTCGTAACATATAGAAAGGATCTGAAAAGTTTCGTAGCATTTCGAACAATCCTCGATTTAATTTAATTTTTTGACCGAAACTAGTATAAAATTGTGTATAATATACTACGAATTTTGACCGAAACTAATATTTCAAAAAGCTTCATATAATATAGTTTTGAGAAAATATTTTTACATGGACTTCCATCATAGCATTCCCTCGTAACATATAGAAAGGATCTAAGAAGTTTTGTAAGATTTCGAACAATCCTCGATTTAATTTCATTTTTTGACCGAAACTAATATAAAATTGTGTATAATATACTACGATTTTTGACCGAAACTAGTATTTCAAAAAGTATCATAGAATATAATTTTGAGATATTATTTTTACATGGACTTCCATCATAGCATTCCCTCGTAACATATAGAAAGGATCTGAGAAGTTTCGTAGCATTTCGAACAATCCTCGATTTCATTTAATTTTTTGACCGAAACTAGTATAAAATTGTGTATAATATACTACGAATTTTGACCGAAACTAATATTTCAAAAAGTTTCATATAATATAATTTTGAGAAAATATTTTTACATGGACTTCCATCATAGCATTCCCTCGTAACATATAGAAAGGATCTGAGAAGTTTCGTAACATTTCGAACAATCCTCGGTTTAATTTCATTTTTTGACTGAAATTAGTATAAAATTTTGTATAATATACTACGATTTTTGACCGAAACTAGTATTTCAAAAAGTATCATAGAATATAATTTTGAGAAAATATTTTTACATGGACTTCCATCATAGCATTCTCTCATAATATATAGAAATGATCTGCGAAGTTTCGTAACATTTCGAACAATCCTCGATTTAATTTCATTTTTTGACCGAAACTAGTATAAAATTGTGTATAATATACTACGATTTTTGACCGAAACTAGTATTTCAAAAAGTATCATAGAATATAATTTTGAGATATTATTTTTGCATGGACTTCAATCATAGCATTCCCTCGTAACATATAGAAAGGATCTGAGAAGTTTCGTAACGTTTCGAACAATCCTCGATTTAATTTCATTTTTTGACCGAAACTAGTATAAAATTGTGTATAATATACTACGAATTTTGACCGAAACTAATATTTCAAAACGTTTCATATAATATAATTTTGAGATAATATTTTTACATGGACTTCCATCATAGCATGCCCTCGTAACATATAGAAAGGATCTGAGAAGTTTCGTAGCATTTCGAACAATCCTCGATTTAATTTCATTTTTTGACCGAACTAGTATAAAATTGTGTATAATATACAACGATTTTTGACCGAAACTAGTATTTCAAAAAGTATCATAGAATATAATTTTGAGAAAATATTTTTTACATGGATTTCCATCATAGCATTCCCTCATAACATATAGAAAGTATCTGAGAAGTTTCGTAGCATTTCGAACAATCCTCGATTTAATTTCATTTTTTGTAAAATTGTGTATAATATACTACGATTTTTGACCGAAACAAGTATTTCAAAAAGTTTACTAGAATATAATTTTGAGATAATATTTTTACATGGACTTCCATCATAGCATTCCCTCGTAACATATAGAAGGGATCTAAGAAGTTTCGTAGTATTTCGAACAATCCTCGATTTAATTTCATTTTTTGACCGAAACTAGTATAAAATTGTGTATAATATACTACGATTTTTGACCGAAACTAGTATTTCAAAAAGTTTCCTAGAATATAATTTTGAGATAATATTTTTACATGGACTTCCTTCATAGCATTCGCTCATAACATATAGAAGGGATCTAAGAATTTTCGTAGTATTTCGAACAATCCTCGATTTAATTTCATTTTTTGACCGAAACTAGTATAAAATTGTGTATAATATACTATGATTTTTGACCGAAACTAGTATTTCAAAAAGTATCATAGAATATAATTTTGAGATATTATTTTTACATGGACTTCCATCATAACCTTCCCTCGTAACATATAGAAAGGATCTAAAAAGTTTCGTAGCATTTCGAACAATCCTCGATTTAATTTAATTTTTTGACCGAAACTAGTATAAAATTGTGTATAATATATTACGATTTTTGACCGAAACTAATATTTCAAAAAGTTTCATATAATATAATTTTAAGAAAATATTTTTACATGGACTTCCATCATAGCATTCCCTCGTAACATATAAAAAGGATCTGAGAAGTTTTGTAACATTTCAAACAATCCTCGATTTAATTTCATTTCTTGACCGAAACTAGTATAAAATTGTGTATAATATACTACGATTTTTGACCGAAACTAGTATTTCAAAAAGTATCATAGAATATAATTTTGTGATATTATTTTTACATGGACTTCCATCATAACCTTCCCTCGTAACATATAGAAAGGATCTGAAAAGTTTCGTAGCATTTCGAACAATCCTCGATTTAATTTAATTTTTTGACCGAAACTAGTATAAAATTGTGTACAATATACTACGAATTTTGACCGAAACTAATATTTCAAAAAGCTTCATATAATATAGTTTTGAGAAAATATTTTTACATGGACTTCCATCATAGCATTCCCTCGTAACATATAGAAAGGATCTAAGAAGTTTTGTAAGATTTCGAACAATCCTCGATTTAATTTCATTTTTTGACCGAAACTAATATAAAATTGTGTATAATATACTACGATTTTTGACCGAAACTAGTATTTCAAAAAGTATCATAGAATATAATTTTGAGATATTATTTTTACATGGACTTCCATCATAGCATTCCCTCGTAACATATAGAAAGGATCTGAGAAGTTTCGTAGCATTTCGAACAATCCTCGATTTCATTTAATTTTTTGACCGAAACTAGTATAAAATTGTGTATAATATACTACGAATTTTGACCGAAACTAATATTTCAAAATGTTTCATATAATATAATTTTGAGAAAATATTTTTACATGGACTTCCATCATAGCATTCCCTCGTAACATATAGAAAGGATCTGAGAAGTTTCGTAACATTTCGAACAATCCTCGGTTTAATTTCATTTTTTGACTGAAATTAGTATAAAATTTTGTATAATATACTACGATTTTTGACCGAAACTAGTATTTCAAAAAGTATCATAGAATATAATTTTGAAAAAATATTTTTACATGGACTTCCATCATAGCATTCTCTCATAATATATAGAAATGATCTGCGAAGTTTCGTAACATTTCGAACAATCCTCGATTTAATTTCATTTTTTGACCGAAACTAGTATAAAATTGTGTATAATATACTACGATTTTTGACCGAAACTAGTATTTCAAAAAGTATCATAGAATATAATGTTGAGATATTATTTTTGCATGGACTTCAATCATAGCATTCCCTCGTAACATATAGAAAGTATCTGAGAAGTTTCCTAACGTTTCGAACAATCCTCGATTTAATTTCATTTTTTGTAAAATTGTGTATAATATACGACGATTTTTGACCGAAACAAGTATTTCAAAAAGTTTACTAGAATATAATTTTGAGATAATATTTTTACTTGGACTTCCATCATAGCATTCCCTCGTAACATATAGAAGGGATCTAAGAAGTTTCGTAGTATTTCGAACAATCCTCGATTTAATTTCATTTTTTACCCGTTACTAGTATAAAATTGTGTATAATATACTACGATTTTTGACCGAAACTAGTATTTCAAAAAGTTACCTAGAATATAATTTTGAGATAATATTTTTACATGGACTTCCTTCATAGCATTCGCTCATAACATATAGAAGGCATCTAAGAATTTTCGTAGTATTTCGAACAATCCTCGATTTAATTTCATTTTTTGACCGAAACTAGTATAAAATTGTGTATAATATACTACGATTTTTGACCGAAACTAGTATTTCAAAAAGTATCATAGAATATAATTTTGAGATATTATTTTTGCATGGACTTCAATCATAGCATTCCCTCGTAACATATAGGAAGTATCTGAGAAGTTTCCTAACGTTTCGAACAATCCTCGATTTAATTTCATTTTTTGTAAAATTGTGTATAATATACGACGATTTTTGACCGAAACAAGTATTTCAAAAAGTTTACTAGAATATAATTTTGAGATAATATTTTTACTTGGACTTCCATCATAGCATTCCCTCGTAACATATAGAAGGGATCTAAGAAGTTTCGTAGTATTTCGAACAATCCTCGATTTAATTTCATTTTTTGACCGAAACTAGTATAAAATTGTGTATAATATACTACGATATTTGACCGAAACTAGTATTTCAAAAAGTTTCCTAGAATATAATTTTGAGATAATATTTTTACATGGACTTCCTTCATAGCATTAACTCATAACATATAGAAGGGATCTAAGAATTTTCGTAGTATTTCGAACAATCCTCGATTTAATTTCATTTTTTGACCGAAACTAGTATAAAATTGTGTATAATATACTATGATTTTTGACCGAAACTAGTATTTCAAAAAGTATCATAGAATATAATTTTGAGATATTATTTTTACATGGATTTCCATCATAACCTTCCCTCGTAACATATAGAAAGGATCTAAAAAGTTTCGTAGCATTTCGAACAATCCTCGATTTAATTTAATTTTTTGACCGAAACTAGTATAAAATTGTGTATAATATACTACGAATTTTGACCGAAACTAATATTTCAAAAAGCTTCATATAATATAATTTTGAGAAAATATTTTTACATGGACTTCCATCATAGCATTCCCTCGTAACATATATAAAGGATCTAAGAAGTTTTGTAACATTTCGAACAATCCTCGATTTAATTTCATTTTTTGACCGAAACTAATATAAAATTGTGTATAATATACTACGATTTTTGACCGAAACTAGTATTTCAAAAAGTATCATAGAATATAATTTTGTGATATTATTTTTACATGGACTTCCATCATAACCTTCACTCGTAACATATAGAAAGGATCTGAAAAGTTTCGTAGCATTTCGAACAATCCTCGATTTAATTTAATTTTTTGACCGAAACTAGTATAAAATTGTGTATAATATACTACGAATTTTGACCGAAACTAATATTTCAAAAAGCTTCATATAATATAGTTTTGAGAAAATATTTTTACATGGACTTCCATCATAGCATTCCCTCGTAACATATAGAAAGGATCTAAGAAGTTTTGTAAGATTTCGAACAATCCTCGATTTAATTTCATTTTTTGACCGAAACTAATATAAAATTGTGTATAATATACTACGATTTTTGACCGAAACTAGTATTTCAAAAAGTATCATAGAATATAATTTTGAGATATTATTTTTACATGGACTTCCATCATAGCATTCCCTCGTAACATATAGAAAGGATCTGAGAAGTTTCGTAGCATTTCGAACAATCCTCGATTTCATTTAATTTTTTGACCGAAACTAGTATAAAATTGTGTATAATATACTACGAATTTTGACCGAAACTAATATTTCAAAAAGTTTCATATAATATAATTTTGAGAAAATATTTTTACATGGACTTCCATCATAGCATTCCCTCGTAACATATAGAAAGGATCTGAGAAGTTTCGTAACATTTCGAACAATCCTCGGTTTAATTTCATTTTTTGACTGAAATTAGTATAAAATTTTGTATAATATACTACGATTTTTGACCGAAACTAGTATTTCAAAAAGTATCATAGAATATAATTTTGAGAAAATATTTTTACATGGACTTCCATCATAGCATTCTCTCATAATATATAGAAATGATCTGCGAAGTTTCATAACATTTCGAACAATCCTCGATTTAATTTCATTTTTTGACCGAAACTAGTATAAAATTGTGTATAATATACTACGATTTTTGACCGAAACTAGTATTTCAAAAAGTATCATAGAATATAATTTTGAGATATTATTTTTGCATGGACTTCAATCATAGCATTCCCTCGTAACATATAGAAAGTATCTGAGAAGTTTCCTAACGTTTCGAACAATCCTCGATTTAATTTCATTTTTTGTAAAATTGTGTATAATATACGACGATTTTTGACCGAAACAAGTATTTCAAAAAGTTTACTAGAATATAATTTTGAGATAATATTTTTACTTGGACTTCCATCATAGAATTCCCTCGTAACATATAGAAGGGATCTAAGAAGTTTCGTAGTATTTCGAACAATCCTCGATTTAATTTCATTTTTTGACCGAAACTAGTATAAAATTGTGTATAATATACTACGATTTTTGACCGAAACTAGTATTTCAAAAAGTTTCCTAGAATATAATTTTGAGATAATATTTTTACATGGACTTCCTTCATAGCATTCGCTCATAACATATAGAAGGGATCTAAGAATTTTCGTAGTATTTCGAACAATCCTCGATTTAATTTCATTTTTTCACCGAAACTAGTATAAAATTGTGTATAATATACTATGATTTTTGACCGAAACTAGTATTTCAAAAAGTATCATAGAATATAATTTTGACATATTATTTTTACATGGACTTCCATCATAACCTTCCCTCGTAACATATAGAAAGGATCTCAAACGTTTCGTAGTATTTCGAACAATCCTCGATTTAATTTAATTTTTTGACCGAAACTAGTATAAAATTGTGTATAATATACTACGAATTTTGACCGAAACTAATATTTCAAAAAGCTTCATATAATATAATTTTGAGAAAATATTTTTACATGGACTTCCATCATAGCATTCCCTCGTAACATATATAAAGGATCTAAGAAGTTTTGTAACATTTCGAACAATCCTCGATTTAATTTCATTTTTTGACCGAAACTAATATAAAATTGTGTATAATATACTACGATTTTTGACCGAAACTAGTATTTCAAAAAGTATCATAGAATATAATTTTTAGATATTATTTTCACATGGACTTCCATCATAGCATTCCCTCGTAACATATAGAAAGGATCTGAGAAGTTTCGTAGCATTTCGAACAATCCTCGATTTAATTTATTTTTTGACCGAAACTAGTATAAAATTGTGTATAATATACTACGAATTTTGACCGAAACTAATATTTCAAAAAGTTTCATATAATATAATTTTGAGAAAATATTTTTACATGGACTTCCATCATAGCATTCCCTCGTAACATATAGAAAGGATCTGAGAAGTTTCGTAACATTTCGAACAATCCTCGATTTAATTTCATTTTTTGACTGAAATTAGTATAAAATTTTGTATAATATACTACGATTTTTGACCGAAACTAGTATTTCAAAAAGTATCATAGAATATAATTTTAAGAAAATATTTTTACATGGACTTCCATCATATCATTCTCTCATAATATATAGAAATGATCTGCGAAGTTTCGTAACATTTCGAACAATCCTCGATTTAATTTCATTTTTTGACTGAAACTAGTATAAAATTGTGTATAATAATATACTACGATTTTTGACTGAAACTAGTATTTCAAAAAGTATCATAGAATATAATTTTGAGATATTATTTTTTCATGGACTTCAATCATAGCATTCCCTCGTAACATATAGAAAGGATCTGAGAAGTTTCGTAACGTTTCGAACAATCCTCGATTTAATTTATTTTTTTGACCGAAACTAGTATAAAATTGTGTATAATATACTACGAATTTTGACCGAAACTAATATTTCAAAACGTTTCATATAATATAATTTTGAGATAATATTTTTACATGGACTTCCATCATAGCATGCCCTCGTAACATATAGAAAGGATCTGAGAAGTTTCGTAGCATTTCGAACAATCCTCGATTTAATTTCATTTTTTGACCGAAACTAGTATAAAATTGTGTATAATATACAACGATTTTTGACCGAAACTAGTATTTCAAAAAGTATCATAGAATATAATTTTGAGAAAATATTTTTTACATGGATTTCCATCATAGCATTCCCTCATAACATATAGAAAGTATCTGAGAAGTTTCGTAGCATTTCGAACAATCCTCGATTTAATTTCATTTTTTGTAAAATTGTGTATAATATACTACGATTTTTGACCGAAACAAGTATTTCAAAAAGTTTACTAGAATATAATTTTGAGATAATATTTTTACATGGACTTCCATCATAGCATTCCCTCGTAACATATAGAAGGGATCTAAGAAGTTTCGTAGTATTTCGAACAATCCTCGATTTAATTTCATTTTTTGACCGAAACTAGTATAAAATTGTGTATAATATACTACGATTTTTGACCGAAACTAGTATTTCAAAAAGATTCCTAGAATATAATTTTGAGATAATATTTTTACATGGACTTCCTTCATAGCATTCGCTCATAACATATAGAAGGGATCTAAGAATTTTCGTAGTATTTCGAACAATCCTCGATTTAATTTCATTTTTTGACCGAAACTAGTATAAAATTGTGTATAATATACTATGATTTTTGACCGAAACTAGTATTTCAAAAAGTATCATAGAATATAATTTTGAGATATTATTTTTACATGGACTTCCATCATAACCTTCCCTCGTAACATATAGAAAGGATCTAAAAAGTTTCGTAGCATTTCGAACAATCCTCGATTTAAGTTATTTTTTTGACCGAAACTAGTATAAAGTTGTGTATAATATACTACGATTTTTGACCGAAACTAATATTTCAAAAAGTTTCATATAATATAATTTTAAGAAAATATTTTTACATGAACTTCCATCATAGCATTCCCTCGTAACATATAAAAAGGATCTGAGAAGTTTTGTAACATTTCAAACAATCCTCGATTTAATTTCATTTCTTGACCGAAACTAGTATAAAATTGTGTATAATATACTACGATTTTTGACCGAAACTAGTATTTCAAAAAGTATCATAGAATATAATTTTGAGATATTATTTTTACATGGACTTCCATCATAACCTTCCCTCGTAACATATAGAAAGGATCTGAAAAGTTTCGTAGCATTTCGAACAATCCTCGATTTAATTTAATTTTTTGACCGAAACTAGTATAAAATTGTGTATAATATACTACGAATTTTGACCGAAACTAATATTTCAAAAAGATTCATATAATATAATTTTGAGAAAATATTTTTACATGGACTTCCATCATAGCATTCCCTCGTAACATATAGAAAGGATCTGAGAAGTTTCGTAGCATATCGAACAATCCTCGATTTAATTTCATTTTTTGACCGAAACTAGTATAAAATTGTGTATAATATACAACGATTTTTGACCGAAACTAGTATTTCAAAAAGTATCATAGAATATAATTTTGAGAAAATAATTTTTACATGGATTTCCATCATAGCATTCCCTCATAACATATAGAAAGTATCTGAGAAGTTTCGTAGCATTTCGAACAATCCTCGATTTAATTTAATTTTTTGACCGAAACTAGTATAAAATTGTGTATAATATACTACGAATTTTGACCGAAACTAATATTTCAAAAAGTTTCATATAATATAATTTTGAGAAAATATTTTTACATGGACTTCCATCATAGCATTCCCTCGTAACATATAGAAAGGATCTGAGAAGTTTCGTAACATTTCGAACAATCCTCGATTTAATTTCATTTTTTGACTGAAATTAGTATAAAATTTTGTATAATATACTACGATTTTTGACCGAAACTAGTATTTCAAAAAGTATCATAGAATATAATTTTGAGATATTATTTTTACATGGACTTCCATCATAGCATTCCCTCGTAACATATAGAAAGGATCTGAGAAGTTTCGTAGCATTTCGAACAATCCTCGATTTCATTTAATTTTTTGACCGAAACTAGTATAAAATTGTGTATAATATACTACGAATTTTGACCGAAACTAATATTTCAAAAAGTTTCATATAATATAATTTTGAGAAAATATTTTTACATAGACTTCCATCATAGCATTCCCTCGTAACATATAGAAAGGATATGAGAAGTTTCGTAACATTTCGAACAATCCTCGATTTAATTTCATTTTTTGACTGAAATTAGTATAAAATTTTGTATAATATACTACGATTTTTGACCGAAACTAGTATTTCAAAACGTTTCATATAATATAATTTTGAGATAATATTTTTACATGGACTTCCATCATAGCATGCCCTCGTAACATATAGAAAGGATCTGAGAAGTTTCGTAGCATTTCGAACAATCCTCGATTTAATTTCATTTTTTGACCGAAACTAGTATAAAATTGTGTATAATATACAACGATTTTTGACCGAAACTAGTATTTCAAAAAGTATCATAGAATATAATTTTGAGAAAATATTTTTTACATGGATTTCCATCATAGCATTCCCTCGTAACATATAGAAAGTATCTGAGAAGTTTCGTAACGTTTCGAACAATCCTCGATTTAATTTCATTTTTTGTAAAATTGTGTATAATATACTACGATTTTTGACCGAAACAAGTATTTCAAAAAGTTTACTAGAATATAATTTTGAGATAATATTTTTACATGGACTTCCATCATAGCATTCCCTCGTAACATATAGAAGGGATCTGAGAAGTTTCGTAGTATTTCGAACAATCCTCGATTTAATTTCATTTTTTGACCGAAACTAGTATAAAATTGTGTATAATATACTACGATTTTTGACCGAAACTAGTATTTCAAAAAGTTTCCTAGAATATAATTTTGAGATAATATTTTTACATGGACTTCCTTCATAGCATTCGCTCATAACATATAGAAGGGATCTAAGAATTTTCGTAGTATTTCGAACAATCCTCGATTTAATTTCATTTTTTGACCGAAACTAGTATAAAATTGTGTATAATATACTATGATTTTTGACCGAAACTAGTATTTCAAAAAGTATCATAGAATATAATTTTGAGATATTATTTTTACATGGACTTCCATCATAACCTTCCCTCGTAACATATAGAAAGGATCTAAAAAGTTTCGTAGCATTTCGAACAATCCTCGATTTAAGTTAATTTTTTGACCGAAACTAGTATAAAGTTGTGTATAATATACTACGATTTTTGACCGAAACTAATATTTCAAAAAGTTTCATATAATATAATTTTAAGAAAATATTTTTACATGGACTTCCATCATAGCATTCCCTCGTAACATATAAAAAGGATCTGAGAAGTTTTGTAACATTTCAAACAATCCTCGATTGAATTTCATTTCTTGACCGAAACTAGTATAAAATTGTGTATAATATACTACGATTTTTGACCGAAACTAGTATTTCAAAAAGTATCAAAGAATATAATTTTGAGATATTATTTTTACATGGACTTCCATCATAACCTTCCCTCGTAACATATAGAAAGGATCTGAAAAGTTTCGTAGCATTTCGAACAATCCTCGATTTAATTTAATTTTTTGACCGAAACTAGTATAAAATTGTGTATAATATACTACGAATTTTGACCGAAACTAATATTTCAAAAAGATTCATATAATATAATTTTGAGAAAATATTTTTACATGGACTTCCATCATAGCATTCCCTCGTAACATATAGAAAGGATCTGAGAAGTTTCGTAGCATATCGAACAATCCTCGATTTAATTTCATTTTTTGACCGAAACTAGTATAAAATTGTGTATAATATACAACGATTTTTGACCGAAACTAGTATTTCAAAAAGTATCATAGAATATAATTTTGAGAAAATAATTTTTACATGGATTTCCATCATAGCATTCCCTCATAACATATAGAAAGTATCTGAGAAGTTTCGTAGCATTTCGAACAATCCTCGATTTAATTTAATTTTTTAACCGAAACTAGTATAAAATTGTGTATAATATACTACGAATTTTGACCGAAACTAATATTTCAAAAAGTTTCATATAATATAATTTTGAGAAAATATTTTTACATGGACTTCCATCATAGCATTCCCTCGTAACATATAGAAAGGATCTGAGAAGTTTCGTAACATTTCGAACAATCTTCGATTTAATTTCATTTTTTGACTGAAATTAGTATAAAATTTTGTATAATATACTACGATTTTTGACCGAAACTAGTATTTGAAAAAGTATCATAGAATATAATTTTGAGATATTATTTTTACATGGACTTCCATCATAGCATTCCCTCGTAACATATAGAAAGGATCTGAGAAGTTTCGTAGCATTTCGAACAATCCTCGATTTCATTTAATTTTTTGACCGAAACTAGTATAAAATTGTGTATAATATACTACGAATTTTGACCGAAACTAATATTTCAAAAAGTTTCATATAATATAATTTTGAGAAAATATTTTTACATAGACTTCCATCATAGCATTCCCTCGTAACATATAGAAAGGATATGAGAAGTTTCGTAACATTTCGAACAATCCTCGATTTAATTTCATTTTTTGACTGAAATTAGTATAAAATTTTGTATAATATACTACGATTTTTGACCGAAACTAGTATTTCAAAACGTTTCATATAATATAATTTTGAGATAATATTTTTACATGGACTTCCATCATAGCATGCCCTCGTAACATATAGAAAGGATCTGAGAAGTTTCGTAGCATTTCGAACAATCCTCGATTTAATTTCATTTTTTGACCGAAACTAGTATAAAATTGTGTATAATATACAACGATTTTTGACCGAAACTAATATTTCAAAAAGTATCATAGAATATAATTTTGAGAAAATATTTTTTACATGGATTTCCATCATAGCATTCCCTCGTAACATATAGAAAGTATCTGAGAAGTTTCGTAACGTTTCGAACAATCCTCGATTTAATTTCATTTTTTGTAAAATTGTGTATAATATACTACGATTTTTGACCGAAACAAGTATTTCAAAAAGTTTACTAGAATATAATTTTGAGATAATATTTTTACATGGACTTCCATCATAGCATTCCCTCGTAACATATAGAAGGGATCTAAGAAGTTTCGTAGTATTTCGAACAATCCTCGATTTAATTTCATTTTTTGACCGAAACTAGTATAAAATTGTGTATAATATACTACGATTTTTGACCGAAACTAGTATTTCAAAAAGTTTCCTAGAATATAATTTTGAGATTATATTTTTACATGGACTTCCTTCATAGCATTCGCTCATAACATATAGAAGGGATCTAAGAATTTTCGTAGTATTTCGAACAATCCTCGATTTAATTTCATTTTTTGACCGAAACTAGTATAAAATTGTGTATAATATACTATGATTTTTGACCGAAACTAGTATTTCAAAAAGTATCATAGAATATAATTTTGAGATATTATTTTTACATGGACTTCCATCATAACCTTCCCTCGTAACATATAGAAAGGATCTAAAAAGTTTCGTAGCATTTCGAACAATCCTCGATTTAAGTTAATTTTTTGACCGAAACTAGTATAAAGTTGTGTATAATATACTACGATTTTTGACCGAAACTAATATTTCAAAAAGTTTCATATAATATAATTTTAAGAAAATATTTTTACATGGACTTCCATCATAGCATTCCCTCGTAACATATAAAAAGGATCTGAGAAGTTTTGTAACATTTCGAACAATCCTCGATTTAATTTCATTTCTTGACCGAAACTAGTATAAAATTGTGTATAAAATACTACGATTTTTGACCGAAACTAGTATTTCAAAAAGTATCATAGAATATAATTTTTAGATATTATTTTTACATGGACTTCCATCATAACCTTCCCTCGTAACATATAGAAAGGATCTGAGAAGTTTCGTAGCATTTCGAACAATCCTCGATTTAATTTAATTTTTTGACCGAAACTAGTATAAAATTGTGTATAATATACTACGAATTTTGACCGAAACTAATATTTCAAAAAGATTCATATAATATAATTTTGAGAAAATATTTTTACATGGACTTCCATCATAGCATTCCCTCGTAACATATAGAAAGGATCTGAGAAGTTTCGTAGCATATTGAACAATCCTCGATTTAATTTCATTTTTTGACCAAAACTAGTATAAAATTGTGTATAATATACAACGATTTTTGACCGAAACTAGTATTTCAAAAAGTATCATAGAATATAATTTTGAGAAAATAATTTTTACATGGATTTCCATCATAGCATTCCCTCATAACATATAGAAAGTATCTGAGAAGTTTCGTAGCATTTCGAACAATCCTCGATTTAATTTCATTTTTTGACCGAAACTAGTATAAAATTGTGTATAATATACTACGAATTTTGACCGAAACTAATATTTCAAAAAGCTTCATATAATATAATTTTGAGAAAATATTTTTACATGGACTTCAATCATAGCATTCCCTCGTAACATATAGAAAGGATCTGAGAAGTTTCGTAACGTTTCGAACAATCCTCGATTTAATTTAATTTTTTGACCGAAACTAGTATAAAATTGTGTATAATATACTACGAATTTTGACCGAAACTAATATTTCAAAACGTTTCATATAATATAATTTTGAGATAATATTTTTACATGGACTTCCATCATAGCATGCCCTCGTAACATATAGAAAGGATCTGAGAAGTTTCGTAGAATTTCGAACAATCCTCGATTTAATTTCATTTTTTGACCGAAACTAGTATAAAATTGTGTATAATATACAACGATTTTTGACCGAAACTAGTATTTCAAAAAGTATCATAGAATATAATTTTGAGAAAATATTTTTTACATGGATTTCCATCATAGCATTCCCTCATAACATATAGAAAGTATCTGAGAAGTTTCGTAGCATTTCGAACAATCCTCGATTTAATTTCATTTTTTGTAAAATTGTGTATAATATACTACGATTTTTTACCGAAACAAGTATTTCAAAAAGTTTACTAGAATATAATTTTGAGATAATATTTTTACATGGACTTCCATCATAGCATTCCCTCGTAATATATAGAAGGGATCTAAGAAGTTTCGTAGTATTTCGAACAATCCTCGATTTAATTTCATTTTTGTACCGAAACTAGTATAAAATTGTGTATAATATACTACGATTTTTGACCGAAACTAGTATTTCAAAAAGTTTCCTAGAATATAATTTTGAGATAATATTTTTACATGGACTTCCTTCATAGCATTCTCTCATAACATATAGAAGGGATCTAAGAATTTTCGTAGTATTTCGAACAATCCTCGATTTAATTTCATTTTTTGACCGAAACTAGTATAAAATTGTGTATAATATACTATGATTTTTGACCGAAACTTGTATTTCAAAAAGTATCATAGAATATAATTTTGAGATATTATTATTACATGGACTTCCATCATAACCTTCCCTCGTAACATATAGAAAGGATCTAAAAAGTTTCGTAGCATTTCGAACAATCCTCGATTTAATTTAATTTTTTGACCGAAACTAGTATAAAATTGTGTATAATATACTACGATTTTTGACCGAAACTAATATTTCAAAAAGTTTCATATAATATAATTTTAAGAAAATATTTTTACATGGACTTCCATCATAGCATTCCCTCGTAACATATAAAAAGGATCTGAGAAGTTTTGTAACATTTCAAACAATCCTCGATTTAATTTCATTTCTTGACCGAAACTAGTATAAAATTGTGTATAATATACTACGATTTTTGACCGAAACTAGTATTTCAAAAAGTATCATAGAATATAATTTTGAGATATTATTTTTACATGGACTTCCATCATAACCTTCCCTCGTAACATAAAGAAGTGATATGAAAAGTTTCGTAGCATTTCGAACAATCCTCGATTTAATTTAATTTTTTGACCGAAACTATTATAAAATTGTGTATAATATACTACGAACTTTGACCGAAACTAATATTTCAAAAAGCTTCATATAATATAATTTTGAGAAAATATTTTTACATGGACTTCCATCATAGCATTCCCTCGTAACATATAAAAAGGATCTGAGAAGTTTTGTAACATTTCAAACAATCCTCGATTTAATTTCATTTCTTGACCGAAACTAGTATAAAATTGTGTATAATATACTACGATTTTTGACCGAAACTAGTATTTCAAAAAGTATCATAGAATATAATTTTGAGATATTATTTTTACATGGACTTCCATCATAACCTTCCCTCGTAACATAAAGAAGGGATCTGAAAAGTTTCGTAGCATTTCGAACAATCCTCGATTTAATTTAATTTTTTGACCGAAACTATTATAAAATTGTGTATAATATACTACGAACTTTGACCGAAACTAATATTTCAAAAAGCTTCATATAATATAATTTTGAGAAAATATTTTTACATGGACTTCCATCATAGCATTCCCTCGTAACATATAGAAAGGATCTGAGAAGTTTCATAGCATATCGAACAATCCTCGATTTAATTTCATTTTTTGACCGAAACTAGTATAAAATTGTGTATAATATACAACGATTTTTGACTGAAACTAGTATTTCAAAAAGTATCATAGAATATAATTTTGAGAAAATATTTTTTACATGGATTTCCATCATAGCATTCCCTCATAACATATAGAAAGTATCTGAGAAGTTTCGTAGCATTTCGAACAATCCTCGATTTAATTTCATTTTTTGACCGAAACTAGTATAAAATTGTGTATAATATACTACGATTTTTGACCGAAACTAGTATTTCAAAAAGTATCATAGAATATAATTTTTAGATATTAATTTTACATGGACTTCCATCATAGCATTCCCTCGTAACATATAGAAAGGATCTGAGAAGTTTCGTAGCATTTCGAACAATCCTCGATTTCATTTAATTTTTTGACCGAAACTAGTATAAAATTGTGTATAATATACTACGAATTTTCACCGAAACTAATATTTCAAAAAGTTTCATATAATATAATTTTGAGAAAATATTTTTACATGGACTTCCATCATAGCATTCCCTCGTAACATATAGAAAGGATCTGAGAAGTTTCGTAACATTTCGAACAATCCTCGATTTAATTTCATTTTTTGACTGAAATTAGTATAAAATTTTGTATAATATACTACGATTTTTGACCGAAACTAGTATTTCAAAAAGTATCATAGAATATAATTTTGAGAAAATATTTTTACATGGACTTCCATCATAGCATTCTCTCATAATATATAGAAATGATCTGTGAAGTTTCGTAACATTTCGAACAATCCTCGATTTAATTTCATTTTTTGACCGAAACTAGTATAAAATTGTGTATAATATACTACGATTTTTGACCGAAACTAGTATTTCAAAAAGTATCATAGAATATAATGTTGAGATATTATTTTTGCATGGACTTCAATCATAGTATTCCCTCGTAACATATAGAAAGGATCTGAGAAGTTTCGTAACGTTTCGAACAATCCTCGATTTAATTTAATTTTTTGACCGAAACTAGTATAAAATTGTGTATAATATACTACGAATTTTGACTGAATCTAATATTTCAAAACGTTTCATATAATATAATTTTGAGATAATATTTTTACATGGACTTCCATCATAGCATGCCCTCGTAACATATAGAAAGGATCTGAGAAGTTTCGTCGCATTTCGAACAATCCTCGATTTAATTTCATTTTTTGACCGAAACTAGTATTAAATTGTGTATAATATACAACGATTTTTGACCGAAACTAGTATTTCAAAAAGTATCATAGAATATAATTTTGAGAAAATATTTTTTACATGGATTTCCATCATAGCATTCCCTCATAACATATAGAAAGTATCTGAGAAGTTTCGTAGCATTTCGAACAATCCTCGATTTAATTTCATTTTTTGTAAAATTGTGTATAATATACTATGATTTTTGACCGAAACAAGTATTTCAAAAAGTTTACTAGACTATAATTTTGAGATAATATTTTTACATGGACTTCCATCATAGCATTCCCTCATAACATATAGAAGGGATCTAAGAAGTTTCGTAGTATTTCGAACAATCCTCGATTTAATTTCATTTTTTGACTGAAACTAGTATAAAATTGTGTATAATATACTACGATTTTTGACCGAAACTAGTATTTCAAAAAGTTTCCTAGAATATAATTTTGAGATAATATTTTTACATGGACTTCCTTCATAGCATTCGCTCATAACATATAGAAGGGATCTAAGAAGTTTCGTAGTATTTCGAACAATCCTCGATTTAATTTCATTTTTTGACCAAAACTAGTATAAAATTGTGTATAATATACCACGATTTTTGACCGAAACTAGTATTTCAAAAAGTATCATAGAATATAATTTTGAGATATTATTTTTACATGGACTTCCATCATAACCTTCCCTCGTAACATATAGAAAGGATCTGAGAAGTTTTGTAACATTTCAAACAATCCTCGATTTAATTTCATTTTTTGACTGAAATTAGTATAAAATTGTGTATAATATACTACGATTTTTGACCGAAACTAGTATTGCAAATAGTATCATAGAATATAATTTTGAGAAAATATTTTTACATGGACTTCCATCATAGCATTCCCTCGTAACGTATAGAAAGGATCTGAGAAGTTTCGTAAAATTTCGAACAATCCTCGATTTAATTTCATTTTTTGACCGAAACTAGTGTAAAATTGTGTATAATATACTACGATTTTTGACCGAAACTAGTATTTCAAAAAGTTTCATATAATCTAATTTTGAGATAAATTTTTTAGCAAGGACTTCCATCATAACCTTCCCTCGTAACATATAGAAAGGATCTAAAAAGTTTCGTAGCATTTCTAACAATCCTCGATTTAATTAGATTTTTTGACCGAAACTAGTATATAATTGTGTATAATATACTACGATTTTTGACCGAAACTAGTATTTCAAAACGTTTCATAGAATATAATTTGTAGAAAATATTTTTACGTGGACTTCCCTCGTAACATATAGAAAGGATTTCAGAAGTTTCATAGCATTTCGAACAATCCTCGATTTAATTTCATTTTTTGACCGAAACTAGTATAAAATTGTGTATAATATACTACGATTTTTGACCGAAACTAGTATTTCAAAAAGTTTCCTAGAATATAATTTAGAAATAATATTTTTACATGGACTTCCATCATAGCATTCCCTCATAAAATGTAGAAGGGATCTAAGAAGTTTCGTAGTAGTTTGAACAATCCTCGATTTAATTTCATTTTTTCACCGAAACTAGTATAAAATTGTGTATAATATACTACGATTTTTTACCGAAACTAGTATTTCAAAAAGTATCATAGAATATAATTTTGAGATATTATTTTTACATGGACTTCCATCATAGCATTCCCTCGTAACATATAGAAAGGATCTGAGAAGTTTCGTAGCATTTCGAACAATCCTCGATTTAATATAATTTTTTGACCGAAACTAGTATAAAATTGTGTATAATATACTACGAATTTTGACCGAAACTAATATTTCAAAAATTTTCATATAATATAATTTTGAGAAAATATTTTTACATGGACTTCCATCATAGCATTCCCTCGTAACATATAGAAAGGATCTGAGAAGTTTCGTAACATTTCGAACAATCCTCGATTTAATTTCATTTTTTGACCAAAATTAGTATAAAATTGTGTATAATATACTACGATTTTTGACCGAAACTAGTATTTCAAAAAGTATCATAGAATATAATTTTGATAAAATATTTTTACATGGACTTCCATCATAGCATTCTCTCATAATATATAGAAATGATCTGCGAAGTTTCGTAACATTTCGAACAATCCTCGATTTAATTTCATTTTTTGACCGAAACTAGTATAAAATTGTGTATAATATACTACGATTTTTGACCGAAACTAGTATTTCAAAAAGTATCATAGAATATAATTTTGAGATATTTTTTTTGCATGGACTTCCATCATAGCATTCCCTCTTAACATATAGAAAGGATCTGAGAAGTTTCGTAACGTTTCGAACAATCCTCGATTTAATTTAATTTTTTGACCAAAACTAGTATAAAATTGTGTATAATATACTATGAATTTTGACCGAAACTAATATTTCAAAAAGTTTCATATAATATAATTTTGAGAAAATATTTTTACATGGACTTCCATCATAGCATTCCCTCGTAACATATAGAAAGGATCTGAGAAGTTTCGTAGCATTTCGAACAATCCTCGATTTAATTTCATTTTTTGACCGAAACTAGTATAAAATTGTGTATAATATACAACGATTTTTGACCGAGACTAGTATTTCAAAAAGTTTCTTAGAATATAATTTTGAGATAATATTTTTGCATGTACTTCCATCATAACATTTCCTCATAACATATAGAAATGATCTGAAAAGTTTCATTACATTTCGAACAATCCTCGATTTAATTAAATTTTTGACTGAAACTAATTTAAAAATATGTATAATATACTACGATTTTTTAACCTAAACTAGCATTTCAAACAGTTTCAAAGATTCTAATTTTGAGACAATTGTTTTGCATGTACTTCCATCATAACCTTCCCTCGTAACATATAAAAAGGACCTGAAGAGTTTTCATAGAATTTCTGATAAACCTCGATTTAATTTAATTTTTTGACCGAAACAAGTATAAAGTTACATAGAATCTAATTTTGAGATCATTTTATTGCATGTACTTCCGTCATAACCTTCCCTCATTACATATAGAAAGGATCTGAAAATTTTCGTAGCATTTCTAACAATCCTCGATTTAATTTGATTTTTTGATCGAAACTAGTATAAAATTGTGTATAATATACTGCGATTTTTTACCAAAACTAGTTTTTCAAAAAGTTTCATAGAATCTAATTTTGAGATAATGTTTTGCATGGACTACCATCATAACATTCCCTAGTAACATGTAGAAAGGATCAGAAAAGTTTCGTAGTATTTCGAACAATCCTCGATTTAATTTGATTTTTTGATCGAAACTAGTATAAAATTGTATATAATATACTACGATTTTAAACCAAAACTAGTATTTCAAAAACTTTCATAGAATCTAATTTTGAGATAATGTTTTGCATGGACTTCCACCATAACATTACCTAGTAACATTTAGAAAGGATCTAAAAAATTTTGTGGTATTTCGAACAATCCGCGATTGAATTTGATTTTTTGACCGAAACTAGTATAAAATTCGGTATTATATACTACGACTTTTGACCTAAACTAGTATTTCAAAAAGTCTCATAGAATATAATTTTGAGATTATATTTTTGCATGGACTTCCATCATAACATTCCCTCGTAACATATAGAAAGGATCTAAAAAATTTCATTGCATATCGAACAGTCCTCGATTTAATTTAATTTTTGACCGAAACTAGTATAAAATTGTGTATAATAAACTATGATTTTTTGACCAAAACTAGTAAAAAGTTTCATAGAATCTTAATTGTGAGATAATTTTTTTGCATGGACTTCCATCATAACATTCCCTCGTAACATATAGAAAGAATCTGAAAAGTTTCATAGCATTTTGAACATTCCTCGATTTAATTTAATTTTTGACCGAAACTAGTATAAAATTATGTATAATATATTACGATTTTTTGACCTAAACTAGCATTTCAAAAAGTTTCATAGATTATAAATTTGAGACAATTTTTTTGCATGTACTTTCATCATAACCTTCCCTCGTAACATATAGAAAGGACCTGAAAAGTTTCGTAGCATTTCGAACAATCCTCGATTTAATTTGATTTTTTGACCGATACTATTATAAAATTGTGTATAATATACTACGATTTTTGACCAAAACTAGTGTTTCGAAAAGTTTCATAGAATCTAATTTTGAGATAATGTTTTGCATGGACATCCATCATAACATTCCCTAGTAACATGTAGAAAGGATCTTAAATGTTTCGTAGTATTTTGAACAATCCTAGATTTAATTATATTTTTTGACCGAAATTAGTATGAAATTGTGTATAATATACTAAGATTTTTTGACCTAAACTAGCATTTCAAAAAGTTTCATATAATCTAATTTTGATATAATTTTTTTGCATGGACTTCCATCATAACCTTCCCTCGTAACATATAGAAAGAATCTGGAAATTTTCATTGCATTTCGAACAGTCCTTGATTTAATTTGAGTTTTTTGACCGAAACTAGTATAAAATTATGTATAATATACTATGATTTTTTACTGAAACTAGTATTTCAAAAAGTTTCATATTATAAAATTGTGTATAATATACTACGATTTTTTACCAAAACTAGTATTTCAAAATGTTTCATAGGATCTAATTATGAGATAATTTTTTGCATGGACTTCCATCATAACATTCCCTCGTAAGATATAGAAAGGATCTGAAAAGTTTCGTAGCATTTTGAACAATCCTTGATTTAATTTGATTTTTTGATCGATACTACTATAAAATTGTGTATAATATACTACGAATTTTGACCAAAACTAGTATTTCAAAAAGTTTCATGGAATCTATTTAGGAGATAATGTTTTGCATGGACTTCCATTATAACATTCCCTAGTAACATATAGAAAGGATCTGAAAAGTGTTGTGGTTTTTCGAACAAACCTCGATTTAATTTGATTTTTTTAACAAAAACTAGTATTTTAAAAAGTTTCATAGAATATAATTTCGAGATAATATTTTTGCATGGACTTCCATCATAACATTCCCTCGTAACATATAGAAAGGATCTGAAAAGTTTCAAAGCATTTCGAACAATCCTCGATTTAATTTAATTTTTGACCTAAACTAGTATAAAATTGTGTATAATATACTACGATTTTTTGACCTAAACTAGCATTTCAAAAAGTTTCATAGATTCTAATTTTGAGACAATTTTTTTGCATGTACTTACATCATAACCTTTTATCGTAGCATATAGAAAGGACCTGAAAATTTTCGTTGAATTTCTAATAATCCTCGATATAATTTAATTTTTTGACCGAAACTAGTATAAAATTGTGTATAATATACCACGATTTTTTGACCTAAACTAGCATTTCATAAAGTTGCATAGAATCTAATTTTGAAATGATTTTATTGCATGTACTTCCGTCATAACCTTCCCTCGTTACATAAAAAAATGATCTGAAACTTTTCGTAGTATTTCGAACAATCCTCGATTTAATTTGATTTTTTGACCGATACTAATATAAAATTGTGTATAATATACTTTGATTTTGGACCTAAACTAGTATTTCAAAAAGTTTCATAGAATCTATTTTTGAGATAATGTTTTGCATGGACTTCCATCATAACAATCCCTAGAAACATATAGAAAGCATCTGAAAAGTTTCATGGTATTTCGAACAATCCTTGATTTAATTTGTTTTTTTGACCGAAACTAGTATAAAATTGTGTATAATATACTACGATTATTGACCGAAACTAGTATTTCAAAAAGTTTCATTGAATATAATTTAGAGATAATATTTTTGCATGGACTTCCATCATAACATTCCCTCGTAACATATAGAAAGGATCTGAAAATTTTCATAGCATTTCGAACAATCCTCGATTTAATTTAATTTTTGACCGAAGCTAGTATAAAATTGTGTACAATATACTACGATTTTTTGACCTAAACTAGTATTTCAAAAAGTTTCATAGATTCTAATTTTGAGACAATATTTTTCCATGTACTTTCAACATAACCTTCCCTCGTAACATATAGAAAGGACCTGAAAATTTTCGTAGCATTTCGAACAATCCTCGATTTAATTTAATTTTTTGACCGAAAGTAGTATAAAATTGTGTATAATATACTACAATTTTTGACCGAAACTAGTATTTCAAAAAGTATCATAGAATATAATTTTGAGATATTATTTTTACATGGACTTCCATCATAACCTTCCCTCGTAACATATAGAAAGGATCTGAAAAGTTTCGTAGCATTTCGAACAATCCTCGATTTAATTTAATTTTTTGACCGAAACTAGTATAAAATTGTGTATAATATACTACGAATTTTGACCGAAACTAATATTTCAAAAAGCTTCATATAATATAATTTTTAGAAAATATTTTTACATGGACTTCCATCATAGCATTCCCTCGTAACATATAGAAAGGATCTGAGAAGTTTCGTAGCATATCGAACAATCCTCGATTTAATTTCATTTTTTTGACCGAAACTAGTATAAAATTGTGTATAATATACAACGATTTTTGACCGAAACTAGTATTTCAAAAAGTATCATAGAATATAATTTTGAGAAAATAATTTTTACATGGATTTCCATCATAGCATTCCCTCATAACATATAGAAAGTATCTGAGAAGTTTCGTAGCATTTCGAACAATCCTCGATTTAATTTCATTTTTTGACCGAAACTAGTATAAAATTGTGTATAATATACTACGAATTTTGACCGAAACTAATATTTCAAAAAGCTTCATATAATATAATTTTGAGAAAATATTTTTACATGGACTTCCATCATAGCATTCCCTCGTAACATATAGAAAGGATCTAAGAAGTTTTGTAAGATTTAGAACAATCCTCGATTTAATTTCATTTTTTGACCGAAACTAATATAAAATTGTGTATAATATACTACGATTTTTGACAAAAACTAGTATTTCAAAAAGTATCATAGAATATAATTTTGAGATATTATTTTTACATGGACTTCCATCATAGCATTCCCTCGTAACATATAGAAAGGATCTGAGAAGTTTCGTAGCATTTCGAACAATCCTCGATTTCATTTAATTTTTTGACCGAAACTAGTATAAAATTGTGTATAATATACTACGAATTTTGACCGAAACTAATATTTCAAAAAGTTTCATATAATATAATTTTGAGAAAATATTTTTACATGGACTTCCTTCATAGCATTCGCTCATAACATATAGAAGGGATCTATGAATTTTCGTAGTATTTCGAACAATCCTCGATTTAATTTAATTTTTTGACCGAAACTAGTATAAAATTGTGTATAATATACTATGATTTTTGACCGAAACTAGTATTTCAAAAGGTATCATAGAATATAATTTTGAGATATTATTTTTACATGGACTTCCATCATAACCTTCCCTCGTAACATATAGAAAGGATCTAAAAAGTTTCGTAGCATTTCGAACAATCCTCGATTTAATTTAATTTTTTGACCGAAACTAGTATAAAATTGTGTATAATATACTACGAATTTTGACCGAAACTAATATTTCAAAAAGCTTCATATAATATAATTTTGAGAAAATATTTTTACATGGACTTCCATCATAGCATTCCCTCGTAACATATATAAAGGATCTAAGAAGTTTTGTAACATTTCGAACAATCCTCGATTTAATTTCATTTTTTGACCGAAACTAATATAAAATTGTGTATAATATACTACGATTTTTGACCGAAACTAGTATTTCAAAAAGTATCATAGAATATAATTTTGAGATATTATTTTTACATGGACTTCCATCATAGCATTCCCTCGTAACATATAGAAAGGATCTGAGAAGTTTCGTAGCATTTCGAACAATCCTCGATTTCATTTAATTTTTTGACCGAAACTAGTATAAAATTGTGTATAATATACTACGAATTTTGACCGAAACTAATATTTCAAAAAGTTTCATATAATATAATTTTGAGAAAATATTTTTACATGGACTTCCATCATAGCATTCCCTCGTAACATATAGAAAGGATCTGAGAAGTTTCGTAACATTTCGAACAATCCACGATTTAATTTCATTTTTTGACTGAAATTAGTATAAAATTTTGTATAATATACTACGATTTTTGACCGAAACTAGTATTTCAAAATGTATCATAGAATATAATTTTGAGAAAATATTTTTACATGGACTTCCATCATAGCATTCTCTCATAATATATAGAAATGATCTGCGAAGTTTCGTAACATTTCGAACAATCCTCGATTTAATTTCATTTTTTGACCGAAACTAGTATAAAATTGTGTATAATATACTACGATTTTTGACCGAAACTAGTATTTCAAAAAGTATCATAGAATATAATTTTGAGATATTATTTTTGCATGGACTTCAATCATAGCATTCCCTCGTAACATATAGAAAGTATCTGAGAAGTTTCGTAACGTTTCGAACAATCCTCGATTTAATTTCATTTTTTGTAAAATTGTGTATAATATACGACGATTTTTGACCGAAACAAGTATTTCAAAAAGCTTACTAGAATATAATTTTGAGATAATATTTTTACTTGGACTTCCATCATAGCATTCCCTCGTAACATATAGAAGGGATCTAAGAAGTTTCGTAGTATTTCGAACAATCCTCGATTTAATTTAATTTTCTGACCGAAACTAGTATAAAATTGTGTATAATATACTACGATTTTTGACCGAAACTAGTATTTCAAAAAGTTTCCTAGAATATAATTTTGAGATAATATTTTTACATGGACTTCCTTCATAGCATTCGCTCATAACATATAGAAGGGATCTAAGAATTTTCGTAGTATTTCGAACAATCCTCGATTTAATTTAATTTTTTGACCGAAACTAGTATAAAATTGTGTATAATATACTATGATTTTTGACCGAAACTAGTATTTCAAAAGGTATCATAGAATATAATTTTGAGATATTATTTTTACATGGACTTCCATCATAACCTTCCCTCGTAACATATAGAAAGGATCTAAAAAGTTTCCTAGCATTTCGAACAATCCTCGATTTAATTTAATTTTTTGACCGAAACTAGTATAAAATTGTGTATAATATACTACGAATTTTGACCGAAACTAATATTTCAAAAAGCTTCATATAATATAATTTTGAGAAAATATTTTTACATGGACTTCCATCATAGCATTCCCTCGTAACATATATAAAGGATCTAAGAAGTTTTGTAACATTTCGAACAATCCTCGATTTAATTTCATTTTTTGACCGAAACTAATATAAAATTGTGTATAATATACTACGATTTTTGACCGAAACTAGTATTTCAAAAAGTATCATAGAATATAATTTTTAGATATTATTTTTACATGGACTTCCATCATAGCATTCCCTCGTAACATATAGAAAGGATCTGAGAAGTTTCGTAGCATTTCGAACAATCCTCGATTTAATTTAATTTTTTGACCGAAACTAGTATAAAATTGTGTATAATATACTACGAATTTTGACCGAAACTAATATTTCAAAAAGTTTCATATAATATAATTTTGAGAAAATATTTTTACATGGACTTCCATCATAGCATTCCCTCGTAACATATAGAAAGGATCTGAGAAGTTTCGTAACATTTCGAACAATCCTCGATTTAATTTCATTTTTTGACTGAAATTAGTATAAAATTTTGTATAATATACTACGATTTTTGACCGAAACTAGTATTTCAAAAAGTATCATAGAATATAATTTTGAGAAAATATTTTTACATGGACTTCCATCATAGCATTCTCTCAAAATATATAGAAATGATCTGCGAAGTTTCGTAACATTTCGAACAATCCTCGATTTAATTTCATTTTTTGACAGAAACTAGTATAAAATTGTGTATAATATACTACGATTTTTGACCGAAACTAGTATTTCAAAAAGTATCATAGAATATAATTTTGAGATATTATTTTTGCATGGACTTCAATCATAGCATTCCCTCGTAACATATAGAAAGGATCTGAGAAGTTTCGTAACGTTTCGAACAATCCTCGATTTAATTTAATTTTTTGACCGAAACTAGTATAAAATTGTGTATAATATACTACGAATTTTGACCGAAACTAATATTTCAAAACGTTTCATATAATATAATTTTGAGATAATATTTTTACATGGACTTCCATCATAGCATGCCCTCGTAACATATAGAAAGGATCTGAGAAGTTTCGTAGCATTTTGAACAATCCTCGATTTAATTTCATTTTTTGACCGACACTAGTATAAAATTGTGTATAATATACAACGATTTTTGACCGAAACTAGTATTTCAAAAAGTATCATAGAATATAATTTTGAGAAAATATTTTTTACATGGATTTCCATCATAGCATTCCCTCATAACATATAGAAAGTATCTGAGAAGTTTCGTAGCATTTCGAACAATCCTCGATTTAATTTCATTTTTTGTAAAATTGTGTATAATATACTACGATTTTTTACCGAAACAAGTATTTCAAAAAGTTTACTAGAATATAATTTTGAGATAATATTTTTACATGGACTTCCATCATAGCATTCCCTCGTAACATATAGAAGGGATCTAAGAAGTTTCGTAGTATTTCGAACAATCCTCGATTTAATTTCATTTTTTGACCGAAACTAGTATAAAATTGTGTATAATATACTACGATTTTTGACCGAAACTAGTATTTCAAAAAGTTTCCTAGAATATAATTTTGAGATAATATTTTTACATGGACTTCCTTCATAGCATTCGCTCATAACATATAGAAGGGATCTAAGAATTTTCGTAGTATTTCGAACAATCCTCGATTTAATTTCATTTTTTGACCGAAACTAGTATAAAATTGTGTATAATATACTATGATTTTTGACCGAAACTAGTATTTCAAAAAGTATCATAGAATATAATTTTGAGATATTATTTTTACATGGACTTCCATCATAACCTTCCCTCGTAACATATAGAAAGGATCTAAAAAGTTTCGTAGCATTTCGAACAATCCTCGATTTAATTTAATTTTTTGACCGAAACTAGTATAAAATTGTGTATAATATACTACGATTTTTGACCCAAACTAATATTTCAAAAAGTTTCATATAATATAATTTTAAGAAAATATTTTTACATGGACTTCCATCATAGCATTCCCTCGTAACATATAAAAAGGATCTGAGAAGTTTTGTAACATTTCAAACAATCCTCGATTTAATTTCATTTCTTGACCGAAACTAGTATAAAATTGTGTATAATATACTACGATTTTTGACCGAAACTAGTATTTCAAAAAGTATCATAGAATATAATTTTGAGATATTATTTTTACATGGACTTCCATCATAACCTTCCCTCGTAACATATAGAAGGGATCTGAAAAGTTTCGTAGCATTTCGAACAATCCTCGATTTAATTTAATTTTTTGACCGAAACTAGTATAAAATTGTGTATAATATACTACGAATTTTGACCGAAACTAATATTTCAAAAAGCTTCATATAATATAATTTTGAGAAAATATTTTTACATGGACTTCCATCATAGCATTCCCTCGTAACATATAGAAAGGATCTGAGAAGTTTCGTAGCATATCGAACAATCCTCGATTTAATTTCATTTTTTGACCGAAACTAGTATAAAATTGTGTATAATATACAACGATTTTTGACCGAAACTAGTATTTCAAAAAGTATCATAGAATATAATTTTGAGAAAATATTTTTTACATGGATTTCCATCATAGCATTCCCTCATAACATATAGAAAGTATCTGAGAAGTTTCGTAGCATTTCGAACAATCCTCGATTTAATTTCATTTTTTGACCGAAACTAGTATAAAATTGTGTATAATATACTACGATTTTTGACCGAAACTAGTATTTCAAAAAGTATCATAGAATATAATTTTGAGATATTATTTTTACATGGACTTCCATCATATCATTCCCTCGTAACATATAGAAAGGATCTGAGAAGTTTCGTAGCATTTCGAACAATCCTCGATTTAATTTAATTTTTTGACCGAAACTAGTATAAAATTGTGTATAATATACTACGAATTTTGACCGAAACTAATATTTCAAAAAGTTTCATATAATATAATTTTGAGAAAATATTTTTACATGGACTTCCATCATAGCATTCCCTCGTAACATATAGAAAGGATCTGAGAAGTTTCGTAACATTTCGAACAATCCTCGATTTAATTTCATTTTTTGACTGAAATTAGTATAAAATTTTGTATAATATACTACGATTTTTGACCGAAACTAGTATTTCAAAAAGTATCATAGAATATAATTTTGAGAAAAATTTTTTACATGGACTTCCATCATAGCATTCTCTCATAATATATAGAAATGATCTGTGAAGTTTCATAACATTTCGAACAATCCTCGATTTAATTTCATTTTTTGACCGAAACTAGTATAAAATTGTGTATAATATACTACGATTTTTGACCGAAACTAGTATTTCAAAAAGTATCATAGAATATAATTTTGAGATATTATTTTTGCATGGACTTCAATCATAGCATTCCCTCGTAACATATAGAAAGGATCTGAGAAGTTTCGTAACGTTTCGAACAATCCTCGATTTAATTTAATTTTTTGACCGAAACTAGTATAAAATTGTGTATAATATACTACGAATTTTGACCGAAACTAATATTTCAAAACGTTTCATATAATATAATTTTGAGATAATATTTTTACATGGACTTCCATCATAGCATGCCCTCGTAACATATAGAAAGGATCTGAGAAGTTTCGTAGCATCTCGAACAATCCTCGATTTAATTTCATTTTTTGACCGAAACTAGTATAATATACAACGATTTTTGACCGAAACTAGTATTTCAAAAAGTATCATAGAATATAATTTTGAGAAAATATTTTTTACATGGATGTCCATCATAGCATTCCCTCATAACATATAGAAAGTATCTGAGAAGTTTCGTAGCATTTCGAACAATCCTCGATTTAATTTCATTTTTTGTAAAATTGTGTATAATATACTATGATTTTTGACCGAAACAAGTATTTCAAAAAGTTTACTAGAATATAATTTTGAGATAATATTTTTACATGGACTTCCATCATAGCATTCCCTCGTAACATATTGAAGGGATGTAAGAAGTTTCGTAGTATTTCGAACAATCCTCGATTTAATTTCATTTTTTGACCGAAACTAGTATAAAATTGTGTATAATATACTACGATTTTTGACCGAAACTAGTATTTCAAATAGTTTCCTAGAATATAATTTTGAGATAATATTTTTACATGGACTTCCTTCATAGCATTCGCTCATAACATATAGAAGGGATCTAAAAAGTTTCGTAGTATTTCGAACAATCCTCGATTTAATTTCATTTTTTGACCGAAACTAGTATAAAATTGTGTATAATATACCACGATTTTTGACCCAAACTAGTATTTCAAAAAGTATCATAGAATATAATTTTGAGATAT
The DNA here is from genome assembly GCA_963966055.1 of Lathyrus aphaca. NCBI lineage: Eukaryota > Viridiplantae > Streptophyta > Magnoliopsida > Fabales > Fabaceae > Lathyrus > Lathyrus aphaca. The sequence goes on along the minus strand of OZ014522.1, from coordinate 2,767,852 downwards.
TATTTTTACATGGACTTCCATCATAACCTTCCCTCGTAACATATAGAAAGGATCTGAGAAGTTTTGTAACATTTCAAACAATCCTCGATTTAATTTCATTTTTTGACCGAAATTAGTATAAAATTGTGTATAATATACTACGATTTTTGACCGAAACTAGTATTTCAAATAGTATCATAGAATATAATTCTGAGAAAATATTTTTACATGGACTTCCATCATAGCATTCCCTCGTAACGTATAGAAAGGATCTGAGAAGTTTCGTAAAATTTCGAACAATCCTCGATTTAATTTCATTTTTTGACCGAAACTAGTGTAAAATTGTGTATAATATACTACGATTTATGACCGAAACTAGTATTTCAAAAAGTTTCATATAATCTAATTTTGAGATAAATTTTTTAGCAAGGACTTCCATCATAACCTTCCCTCGTAACATATAGAAAGGATCTAAAAAGTTTCGTAGCATTTCTAACAATCCTCGATTTAATTAGATTTTTTGACCGAAACTAGTATATAATTGTGTATAATATACTACGATTTTTGACCGAAACTAGTATTTCAAAACGTTTCATAGAATATAATTTGTAGAAAATATTTTTACGTGGACTTCCCTCGTAACATATAGAAAGGATATCAGAAGTTTCATAGCATTTCGAACAATCCTCGATTTAATTTCATTTTTTGACCGAAACTAGTATAAAATTGTGTATAATATACTACGATTTTTGACCGAAACTAGTATTTCAAAAAGTTTCCTAGAATATAATTTAGAAATAATATTTTTACATGGACTTCCATCATAGCATTCCCTCATAAAATGTAGAAGGGATCTAATAAGTTTCGTAGTAGTTTGAACAATCCTCGATTTAATTTCATTTTTTGACCGAAACTAGTATAAAATTGTGTATAATATACTACGATTTTTTACCGAAACTAGTATTTCAAAAAGTATCATAGAATATAATTTTGAGATATTATTTTTACATGGACTTCCATCATAACCTTCCCTCGTAACATATAGAAAGGATCTGAGAAGTTTTGTAACATTTCAAACAATCCTCGATTTAATTTCATTTTTTGACCGAAATTAGTATAAAATTGTGTATAATATACTACGATTTTTGACCGAAACTAGTATTTCAAATAGTATCATAGAATATAATTTTGAGAAAATATTTTTACATGGACTTCCATCATAGCATTCCCTCGTAACGTATAGAAAGGATCTGAGAAGTTTCGTAAAATTTCGAACAATCCTCGATTTAATTTCATTTTTTGACCGAAACTAGTGTAAAATTGTGTATAATATACTACGATTTTTGACCGAAACTAATATTTCAAAAAGTTTCATAGAATCTAATTTTGAGATAAATTTTTTAGCAAGGACTTCCATCATAACCTTCCCTCGTAACATATAGAAAGGATCTAAAAAGTTTCGTAGCATTTCTAACAATCCTCGATTTAATTAGATTTTTTGACCGAAACTAGTATATAATTGTGTATAATATACTACGATTTTTGACCGAAACTAGTATTTCAAAACGTTTCATAGAATATAATTTGTAGAAAATATTTTTACGTGGACTTCGCTCGTAACATATAGAAAGGATATCAGAAGTTTCATAGCATTTCGAACAATCCTCGATTTAATTTCATTTTTTGACCGAAACTAGTATAAAATTGTGTATAATATACTACGATTTTTGACCGAAACTAGTATTTCAAAAAGTTTCCTAGAATATAATTTAGAAATAATATTTTTACATGGACTTCCATCATAGCATTCCCTCATAAAATGTATAAGGGATCTAAGAAGTTTCGTAGTAGTTTGAACAATCCTCGATTTAATTTCATTTTTTGACCGAAACTAGTATAAAATTATGTATAATATACTACGATTTTTTACCGAAACTAGTATTTCAAAAAGTATCATAGAATATAATTTTGAGATATTATTTTTACATGGACTTCCATCATAGCATTCCCTCGTAACATATAGAAAGGATCTGAGAAGTTTCGTAGCATTTCGAACAATCCTCGATTTAATATAATTTTTTGACCGAAACTAGTATAAAATTGTGTATAATATACTACGAATTTTGACCGAAACTAATATTTCAAAAAGTTTCATATAATATAATTTTGAGAAAATATTTTTACATGGAATTCCATCATAGCATTCCCTCGTAACATATAGAAAGGATCTGAGAAGTTTCGTAACATTTCGAACAATCCTCGATTTAATTTCATTTTTTGACCGAAATTAGTATAAAATTGTGTATAATATACTACGATTTTTGACCGAAACTAGTATTTCAAAAAGTATCATAGAATATAATTTTGATAAAAATTTTTTACATGGACTTCCATCATAGCATTCTCTCATAATATATAGAAATGATCTGCGAAGTTTCGTAACATTTCGAACAATCCTCGATTTAATTTCCTTTTTGGACCGAAACTAGTATAAAATTGTGTATAATATACTACGATTTTTGACCGAAACTAGTATTTCAAAAAGTATCATAGAATATAATTTTGAGATATTTTTTTTGCATGGACTTCCATCATAGCATTCCCTCTTAACATATAGAAAGGATCTGAGAAGTTTCGTAACGTTTCGAACAATCCTCGATTTAATTTAATTTTTTGACCAAAACTAGTATAAAATTGTGTATAATATACTATGAATTTTGACCGAAACTAATATTTCAAAAAGTTTCATATAATATAATTTTGAGAAAATATTTTTACATGGACTTCCATCATAGCATGCCCTCGTAACATATAGAAAGGATCTGAGAAGTTTCGTAGCATTTCGAACAATCCTCGATTTAATTTCATTTTTTGACCGAAACTAGTATAAAATTGTGTATAATATACAACGATTTTTGACCGAAACTAGTATTTCAAAAAGTTTCTTAGAATATAATTTTGAGATAATATTTTTGCATGGACTTCCATCATAACATTTCCTCATAACATATAGAAATGATCTGAAAAGTTTCATTACATTTCGAACAATCCTCGATTTAATTAAATTTTTGACTGAAACTAATTTAAAAATATGTATAATATACTACGATTTTTTAACCTAAACTAGCATTTCAAACAGTTTCAAAGATTCTAATTTTGAGACAATTGTTTTGCATGTACTTCCATCATAACCTTCCCTCGTAACATATAAAAAGGACCTGAAAAGTTTTCATAGAATTTCTGATAAACCTCGATTTAATTTAATTTTTTGACCGAAACAAGTATAAAATTGTGTATAATATACTAGGATTTTTGACCTAAACTAGCATTTCAAAAAGTTACATAGAATCTAATTTTGAGATCATTTTATTGCATGTACTTCCGTCATAACCTTCCCTCATTACATATAGAAAGGATCTGAAAATTTTCGTAGCATTTCTAACAATCCTCGATTTAATTTGATTTTTTGATCGAAACTAGTATAAAATTGTGTATAATATACTGCGATTTTTTACCAAAACTAGTTTTTCAAAAAGTTTCATAGAATCTAATTTTGAGATAATGTTTTGCATGGACTACCATCATAACATTCCCTAGTAACATGTAGAAAGGATCAGAAAAGTTTCGTAGTATTTCGAACAATCCTCGATTTAATTTGATTTTTTGATCGAAACTAGTATAAAATTGTATATAATATACTACGATTTTAAACCAAAACTAGTATTTCAAAAACTTTCATAGAATCTAATTTTGAGATAATGTTTTGCATGGACTTCCACCATAACATTACCTAGTAACATTTAGAAAGGATCTAAAAAATTTTGTGGTATTTCGAACAATCCGCGATTGAATTTGATTTTTTGACCGAAACTAGTATAAAATTCGGTATTATATACTACGACTTTTGACCTAAACTAGTATTTCAAAAAGTCTCATAGAATATAATTTTGAGATTATATTTTTGCATGGACTTCCATCATAACATTCCCTCGTAACATATAGAAAGGATCTAAAAAATTTCATTGCATATCGAACAGTCCTCGATTTAATTTAATTTTTGACCGAAACTAGTATAAAATTGTGTATAATATACTATGATTTTTTGACCAAAACTAGTATTTCAAAAAGTTTCATAGAATCTAATTGTGAGATAATTTTTTTGCATGGACTTCCATCATAACATTCCCTCGTAACATATAGAAAGAATCTGAAAAGTTTCATAGCATTTTGAACATTCCTCGATTTAATTTAATTTTTGACCGAAACTAGTATAAAATTGTGTATAATATATTACGATTTTTTGACCTAAACTAGCATTTCAAAAAGTTTCATAGATTATAAATTTGAGACAATTTTTTTGCATGTACTTCCATCATAACCTTCCCTCGTAACATATAGAAAGGACCTGAAAAGTTTCGTAGCATTTCGAACAATCCTCGATTTAATTTGATTTTTTGACCGATACTATTATAAAATTGTGTATAATATACTACGATTTTTGACCAAAACTAGTGTTTCGAAAAGTTTCATAGAATCTAATTTTGAGATAATGTTTTGCATGGACATCCATCATAACATTCCCTAGTAACATGTAGAAAGGATCTTAAATGTTTCGTAGTATTTTGAACAATCCTAGATTTAATTATATTTTTTGACCGAAATTAGTATGAAATTGTGTATAATATACTAAGATTTTTTGACCTAAACTAGCATTTCAAAAAGTTTCATATAATCTAATTTTGATATAATTTTTTTGCATGGACTTCCATCATAACCTTCCCTCGTAACATATAGAAAGAATCTGGAAATTTTCATTGCATTTCGAACAGTCCTTGATTTAATTTGAGTTTTTTGACCGAAACTAGTATAAAATTATGTATAATATACTATGATTTTTTACTGAAACTAGTATTTCAAAAAGTTTCATATTATAAAATTGTGTATAATATACTACGATTTTTTACCAAAACTAGTATTTCAAAATGTTTCATAGGATCTAATTATGAGATAATTTTTTGCATGGACTTCCATCATAACATTCCCTCGTAAGATATAGAAAGGATCTGAAAAGTTTCGTAGCATTTTGAACAATCCTTGATTTAATTTGATTTTTTGATCGATACTACTATAAAATTGTGTATAATATACTACGAATTTTGACCAAAACTAGTATTTCAAAAAGTTTCATGGAATCTATTTAGGAGATAATGTTTTGCATGGACTTCCATTATAACATTCCCTAGTAACATATAGAAAGGATCTGAAAAGTGTTGTGGTTTTTCGAACAAACCTCGATTTAATTTGATTTTTTTAACCAAAACTAGTATTTCAAAAAGTTTCATAGAATATAATTTCGAGATAATATTTTTGCATGGACTTCCATCATAACATTCCCTCGTAACATATAGAAAGGATCTGAAAAGTTTCAAAGCATTTCGAACAATCCTCGATTTAATTTAATTTTTGACCTAAACTAGTATAAAATTGTGTATAATATACTACGATTTTTTGACCTAAACTAGCATTTCAAAAAGTTTCATAGATTCTAATTTTGAGACAATTTTTTTGCATGTACTTACATCATAACCTTTTATCGTAGCATATAGAAAGGACCTGAAAATTTTCGTTGAATTTCTAATAATCCTCGATATAATTTAATTTTTTGACCGAAACTAGTATAAAATTGTGTATAATATACCACGATTTTTTGACCTAAACTAGCATTTCATAAAGTTGCATAGAATCTAATTTTGAAATGATTTTATTGCATGTACTTCCGTCATAACCTTCCCTCGTTACATAAAAAAATGATCTGAAACTTTTCGTAGTATTTCGAACAATCCTCGATTTAATTTGATTTTTTGACCGATACTAATATAAAATTGTGTATAATATACTTTGATTTTGGACCTAAACTAGTATTTCAAAAAGTTTCATAGAATCTATTTTTGAGATAATGTTTTGCATGGACTTCCATCATAACAATCCCTAGAAACATATAGAAAGCATCTGAAAAGTTTCGTGGTATTTCGAACAATCCTTGATTTAATTTGTTTTTTTGACCGAAACTAGTATAAAATTGTGTATAATATACTACGATTATTGACCGAAACTAGTATTTCAAAAAGTTTCATTGAATATAATTTAGAGATAATATTTTTGCATGGACTTCCATCATAACATTCCCTCGTAACATATAGAAAGGATCTGAAAAGTTTCATAGCATTTCGAACAATCCTCGATTTAATTTAATTTTTGACCGAAACTAGTATAAAATTGTGTACAATATACTACGATTTTTTGACCTAAACTAGTATTTCAAAAAGTTTCATAGATTCTAATTTTGAGACAATATTTTTCCATGTACTTTCAACATAACCTTCCCTCGTAACATATAGAAAGGACCTGAAAATTTTCGTAGCATTTCGAACAATCCTCGATTTAATTTAATTTTTTGACCGAAAGTAGTATAAAATTGTGTATAATATACTACAATTTTTTGACCTAAACTAACATTTCAAAACGTTTCATAGAATCTAATTTTGAGATGATTTTATTGCATGTAATTCCAAAATAACCTTCCCTCATTACATATAAATAGGATCTGAAAATTTTTGTAGCATTTCGAACAATCCTCGATTTAATTTGATTTTTTTTACCGAAACTAGTATAAAATTGTGTATAATATACTACGATTTTTTACTGAAACAAGTATTTCAAAAAGTTTCATAGAATCTATTTTTGAGATAATGTTTTGAATGGACTTCCATCATAACATTCCCTGGTAACATATAGAAAGGATCTGAAAAGTGTTGTGGTATTTCGAACAAACCTCGATTTAATTTGATTTTTTGACCAAAACTATTATAAAATTGTGTATAATATACTACGATTATTGACCAAAACTAGTATTTCTAAAAGTTTCATAGAATATAATTTCGAGATAATATTTTTGCATGGACTTCCATCATAACATTCCCTCGTAACTTATAGAAAGGATCTGAAAAGTTTCAAAGCATTTCGAACAATCCTCGATTTAATTTAATTTTTGACCTAAACTAGTATAAAATTGTGTATAATATACTACGATTTTTTGACCTAAACTAGCATTTCAAAAAGTTTCATAGATTCTAATTTTGAGACAATTTTTTTGCATGTACTTACATCATAACCTTCTGTCGTAACATATAGAAAGGACCTGAAAATTTTCGTTGAATTTCTAATAATCCTCGATATAATTTAATTTTTTGACCGAAACTAGTATAAAATTGTGTATAATATACCACGATTTTTTGACCTAAACTAGCATTTCATAAAGTTGCATAGAATCTAATTTTGAAATGATTTTATTGCATGTACTTCCGTCATAACCTTCCCTCGTTACATAAAAAAATGATCTGAAACTTTTCGTAGTATTTCGAACAATCCTCGATTTATTTTGATTTTTTGATCGATACTAATATAAAATTGTGTATAATATACTACGATTTTGGACCTAAACTAGTATTTCAAAAAGTTTCATAGAATCTATTTTTGAGATAATGTTTTGCATGGACTTCCATCATAACAATCCCTAGAAACATATAGAAAGCATCTGAAAAGTATCATGGTATTTCGAACAATCCTTGATTTAATTTGTTTTTTTGACCGAAACTAGTATAAAATTGTGTATAATATACTACGATTATTGACCGAAACTAGTATTTCAAAAAGTTTCATTGAATATAATTTAGAGATAATATTTTTGCATGGACTTCCATCATAACATTCCCTCGTAACATATAGAAAGGATCTGAAAAGTTTCATAGCATTTCGAACAATCCTCGATTTAATTTAATTTTTGACCGAAACTAGTATAAAATTGTGTACAATATACTACGATTTTTTGACCTAAACTAGTATTTCAAAAAGTTTCATAGATTCTAATTTTGAGACAATATTTTTCCATGTACTTTCAACATAACCTTCCCTCGTAACATATAGAAAGGACCTGAAAATTTTCGTAGCATTTCGAACAATCCTCGATTTAATTTAATTTTTTGACCGAAAGTAGTATAAAATTGTGTATAATATACTACAATTTTTTGACCTAAACTAACATTTCAAAACGTTTCATAGAATCTAATTTTGAGATGATTTTATTGCATGTAATTCCAAAATAACCTTCCCTCATTACATATAAATAGGATCTGAAAATTTTTGTAGCATTTCGAACAATCCTCGATTTAATTTGATTTTTTTTACCGAAACTAGTATAAAATTGTGTATAATATACTACGATTTTTTACTGAAACAAGTATTTCAAAAAGTTTCATAGAATCTATTTTTGAGATAATGTTTTGAATGGACTTCCATCATAACATTCCCTAGTAACATATAGAAAGGATCTGAAAAGTGTTGTGGTATTTCGAACAAACCTCGATTTAATTTGATTTTTTGACCAAAACTATTATAAAATTGTGTATAATATACTACGATTATTGACCAAAACTAGTATTTCAAAAAGTTTCATAGAATATAATTTCGATATAATATTTTTGCATGGACTTCCATCATAACATTCCCTCGTAACTTATAGAAAGGATCTGAAAAGTTTCAAAGCATTTCGAACAATCCTCGATTTAATTTAATTTTTGACCTAAACTAGTATAAAATTGTGTATAATATACTACGATTTTTTGACCTAAACTAGCATTTCAAAAAGTTTCATAGATTCTAATTTTGAGACAATTTTTTTGCATGTACTTACATCATAACCTTCTGTCGTAACATATAGAAAGGACCTGAAAATTTTCGTTGAATTTCTAATAATCCTCGATATAATTTAATTTTTTGACCGAAACTAGTATAAAATTGTGTATAATATACCACGATTTTTTGACCTAAACTAGCATTTCATAAAGTTGCATAGAATCTAATTTTGAAATGATTTTATTGCATGTACTTCCGTCATAACCTTCCCTCGTTACATAAAAAAATGATCTGAAACTTTTCGTAGTATTTCGAACAATCCTCGATTTATTTTGATTTTTTGATCGATACTAATATAAAATTGTGTATAATATACTACGATTTTGGACCTAAACTAGTATTTCAAAAAGTTTCATAGAATCTATTTTTGAGATAATGTTTTGCATGGACTTCCATCATAACAATCCCTAGAAACATATAGAAAGCATCTGAAAAGTATCATGGTATTTCGAACAATCCTTGATTTAATTTGTTTTTTTGACCGAAACTAGTATAAAATTGTGTATAATATACTACGATTATTGACCGAAACTAGTATTTCAAAAAGTTTCATTGAATATAATTTAGAGATAATATTTTTGCATGGACTTCCATCATAACATTCCCTCGTAACATATAGAAAGGATCTGAAAAGTTTCATAGCATTTCGAACAATCCTCGATTTAATTTAATTTTTGACCGAAACTAGTATAAAATTGTGTACAATATACTACGATTTTTTGACCTAAACTAGCATTTCAAAAAGTTTCATAGATTCTAATTTTGAGACAATATTTTTGCATGTACTTTCTACATAACCTTCCCTCGTAACATATAGAAAGGACCTGAAAATTTTCGTAGCATTTCGAACAATCCTCGATTTAATTTAATTTTTTGACCGAAAGTAGTATAAAATTGTGTATAATATACTACAATTGTTTGACCTAAACTAGCATTTCAAAACGTTTCATAGAATCTAATTTTGAGATGATTTTATTGCATGTAATTCCAAAATAACCTTCCCTCATTACATATAAATAGGATCTGAAAATTTTCGTAGCATTTCGAACAACCCTCGATTTAATTTTATTTTTTTACCGAAACTAGTATAAAATGGTGTGTAATATACTACGATTTTTGACTGAAACAAGTATTTCAAAAGGTTTCATAGAATCTATTTTTGAGATAATGTTTTGAATGGACTTCCATCATAACATTCCCTAGTAACATATAGAAAGGATCTGAAAAGTTTCTTGGCATTTCGAACAATCCTCGGTTTAATTTGATTTTTTGACCGATACTAGTATAAAATTGTGTATTACAACGATTTTTGACCAAAACTAGTATTTCAAAAAGTTTCATAGAATCTAATTTTGAGATAATGTTTTGAATGGACTTCCATCATAACATTCCCTTGTAATATATAGAAAGGATCTGAAAAGTTTCATAGCATTTCGAACAATCCTCGATTTAATTTAATTTTTCGCCGAAACTAGTATAAAATTGTGTATAATATACTACGATTTTTTGACCTAAACTAGCATTTCAAAAAGTTTCATAGATTCTAATTTTGAGACAATTTTTTTGCATGTACTTTCAACGTAACCTTCCCTCGTAACATATAGAAAGGACCTGAAATGTTTCATCGCATTTCAAACAATCCTCGATTTAATTTAAATTTTTGACCGAAACTAGTATAAAATTGTGTATAATATACTAAGATTTTTTGACCTAAACTAGCATTTCAAAAAGGTGCATAGAATCAAATTTTGAGATGATTCTATTGCATGTACTTCCTTCATAACATTCCCTCGTTACATATAGAAAGGATCTGAAAATATTCGTAACATTTCGAGCAATCCTCGATTTAATTTGATTTTTTGACAGATACTAGTATAAAATTGTGTATAATATACTACGCTTTTTGACCAAAACTAGTATTTCAAAAAGTTTCATATAATCTATTATTGAGATAATGTTTTTCATGGACTTAATTCGACCAATCCTCGACTTAATTTGATTTTTTGACCGAAACTAGTATAAAATTGTGTATAATATACTATGATTATTGACCGAAACGAGTATTTCAAAAAGTTTCATAGAATATAATTTTGAGATAATATTTTTGCATGGACTTCCATCATAACATTCCCTCGTAACATATAGAAAGGATCTCAAAAGTTTCATAGCATTTCGAACAATCCTAGATTTAATTTAATTTTTTGACGAAAGTAGTATAAAATTGTGTATAAATATACTACGATATTTTGACCTAAACTATCATTTCAAAAAGTTTCATAGAATCTAATTTTGAGATTATTTTATTGCATGTACTTCTGTCATAACCTTCCCTAGTTACATATAAAAAGGATCTGAAAAATTTCGTAGCATTTAGAACAATCCTCGATTTAATTTGATTTTTTTACCAAAACTAGTATGAAATTGTGATAATAAACTACAATTTTTGACCGAAACTAGTATTTCAAAAAGTTTCATAGAATCTAATTTTGAGATTATTTTTTGCCATGACTTCCATCATAACCTTCCCTCGTTACATATAGAAAGGATCTGAAAATTTTCGTAGAATTTCGAACTATCCTCGATTTAATTTGATTTTTTTACCGATACTAGTATAAAATTCTGTATAATATACTACGATTTTTTACCAAAACTAGTATTTCAAAAAGTTTCATAGAATCTATTTTTGAGATAATGTTTTGCATGGACTTCCATCATAACATTCCCTAGTAACATATAGAAAGGATCTGAAAAGTGTCGTGGTATTTCGAACAATCCTCGGTTTAATTTTATTTTTTGACCGCAACTAGTAAAAAATTGTGTATAATATACTACGATTTTTGACCGAAACTAGTATTTCAAAAAGTTTCATAGAATATAATTTGAGATAATATTTTTGCATGGACTTCCATCATAACATTCCCTCGTAACACATACAAAGGATTTGAAAAGTTTCATAGCATTTCGAAAAATACTCGATTTAAGTTAATTTTTGACCTAAACTAGTATAAAATTGTGTATAATATACTACGATTTTTTGACCTAAACTAGCATTTCAAAAGGTTTCATATATTCTAATTTTGAGAAAAAAAATTTGCATGTACTGACATCATAACCTTCCCTCGTAACGTATAGAAAGGACCTGAAATGTTTCCTAGCATTTCGAACAATCCTCGATTTAATTTAATTTTTTGACCGAAAGTAGTATAAAATTGTGTATAATATACTATAATTATTTGACCTAAACTAAGATTTCAAAAAGTTTCATAGAATTAAATTTTGAGATGCTTTTATTGCATGAACTTCCCTCATAACCATCCCTCGTTACATATAAAAAGGATCTGAAAATTTTTGTAGCATTTCGAACAATCCTCGATTTAATTAGATTTTTTGACCGAAACTAGTATGAAGTTGTGTATAATATACTACAATTTTTTACAGAAACTAGTATTTCAAAAAGTTTCATAGAATCTACTTTTGAGATAATGTTTTGCATGGACTTCCATCATAACATTCCGTCGTAACATATAGAAAGGATCTAAAATGTTTCGTAGCATTTCGAACAATCCTCGATTTAATTTGATTTTTTGACCAAAACTAGTATAAAATTGTATATAATATACTACGATTTTTGACCTAAACTAGTATTTCAAAAAGTTTCTTGAATCTAATTTTGAGATAATTTTTTTCATAAACTTCCATCATAACCTTTCCTCGTAACATATAGTAAGGATCTGAAAAGTTTCGTAGCATTTCGAATAATTTTCGATTTAATTTAATTTATTGACCGAAACTAGGATAAAATTGTGTATAATATACTACTATTTTTTGACCTAAACTAGCATTTCAAAAAGCTGCATAGAATCTAATTTTGAGATGATTTTATTGCATGTACTTCCGTCATAACCTTCCTTCGTTACATATAGAAAGGATTTGAAAATTTCCGTAGCATTTAGAACAATCCTCGATTTAATTTGATTTTTTGACCGATACTAGTATAAAATTGTATATAATATACTACGATTTTTGACCAAAACTAGTATTTCAAAAAGTTTCATATAATCTATTTTTGAGATAATGTTTTACATGGACTTCCATCATAACATTCCCTAGTAACATATAGAAAGGATCTGAAAAGTGTCGTGGTATTTCGAACAATCCTCGGTTTAAATTGATTTTTTAACTGCAACTAGTATAAAATTGTGTATAATATACTATGATTATTGACTGAAACTAGTATTTCAAAATGTTTCATAAAATATAATTTTGAGATAATATTTTTGCATGGACTTCCATCATAACATTCTCTCATAACATATATAAAGGATTTGAAAAGTTTCCTAGCATTTCGAACAATCCTAGATTTAATTTAATTTTTGACCGAAACTAGTATAAAATTGTGTATGATATACTACGAATTTTTTTACCTAAACTAGTATTTCAAAACGTTTCATAGTTTCTAATTTTGAGACAATTTTTTTGCATATACTTCCATCATAACCTTCCCTCGTAACATATAGAAAGTACCTGAAACGTTTCGTAGCATTTCGAACAATCCTCGATTTGATTTAATTTTTTGACCGAAAGTAGTATAAAATTGTGTATAATATACTACGATTTTTTGACCTAAACTAGCATTTCAAGAAGTTTCATAGAATCTAATTTTGAGATGATTTTATTGCATGAACTTCCGTTATAACCTTCCCTCGTTACATATAAAAAGGATCTGAAAATATTTGTAGCATTTCGAACAATCCTCGATTTAATTTGATTTTTTGACCGAAACTAGTATGAAATTGTGTATAATATACTACAATTTTTGACCGAAACAAGTATTTCAAAAAGTTTCATAGAATCTAATTTTGAGATAATTTTTTGCATGGACTTCGATCATAACATTCCCTCGTAACATATAGAAAGGATCTAAATGTTTCTTAACATTTCGAACAATCCTCGATTTAATTTGATTTTTTGACCGAAACTAGTATAAAATTGTGTACAATATACTACGATTTTTGACCGAAACTAGTATTTCTAAAAGCTTAATAGAATCTAATTTTGAGATAATTTTTTTCATGGACTTCCATCATAACCTTCCCTTGTTACATATAGAAAGGATCTGAAAAGTTTCATAGCATTTCGAACAATCCTCGATTTAATTTGATTTTTTGACCGAAACTAGTAAACAATTGTGTAAAAGATACTACGATTTTTGACCAAAACTAGTATTTCAAAAAGTTTCATAGAATATAATTTTGAGATAATTTTTTGCATGGACTTCCATCATAACATTCCCTAGTAACATATAGAAAGTATCTGAAAAGCTTCGTGGTATTTTGAACAATCCTCGATTTAATTTGATTTTTTGACCGAAACTAGTATAAAATTGTGTATAATATACTACGATTTTTGACCGAAACTAGTATTTCAAAAAATTTCATAAAATATAATTTTGAGATAATATTTTTGCATGGACTTCTATCATAACATTCCCTCATAACATATATAAAGGATCTCATAAGTTTCATAGCATTTCGAACAATCCTCAATTTAATTTAATTTTTTACTGAAACTAGTATAAAATTGTGTATAATATACTACGATTTTTTGACCTAAAATAGCATTTCAAAAAGTTTCATAGATTCTAATTTTGAGATAATATTTTTGCATGTACTTCCATCATAACCTACCCTCGTAACATATATAAAGGACCTTAAAAGTTTCGTAGAATTTCGAACAATCCTCGATTTAATTTAATTTTTTGACGAAAGTAGTATAAAATTTTGTATAATATACTACGATTTTTTGACCTAAACTAGCATTTCAAAAAGTTTCATAGGATCTAATTTTGAGATTATTTTATTGCATGTACTTCTGTCATAACCTTCCCTCGTTACATATAAAAAGGATCTGAATATTTTTGTAGCATTTCGAACAATCCTCGATTTAATTTGATTTTTTGACCGAAACTAGTATGGAATTGTGTATAATATACTACGATTTTTGACCGAAACTAGTATTGCAAAAAGTTTCATAGAATCTAATTTTGAGATAATTTTTTGCATGGACTTCCATCATAACCTTCCATCGTAACATATATAAAGGATCTGAAATGTTTCATAGCATTTCGAACAATCCTCGATTTAATTTGAAATTTTGACCAAAACTAGTATAAAATTGTTTATAATATACTACGATTTTTGACCGAAACTAGTATTTCAAAAACTTTCATAGAATATAATTTTGAGATATTGTTTTTGCATGGACTTCCATCATAACATTCCCTAGTAACATATAGAAAGGATCTGAAAAGTTTCGTGGCATTTCGAACAATCCTCGATTTAATTTGATTTTTTGACCGATACTAGTATATAATTGTGTATTACTACGATGTTTGACCAAAACTAGTATTTCAAAAAGTTCATATAATCTAATTTTGAGATAATGTTTTGCATGGACTTCCATCAGAACATTCCCTAGTAAATTATAGAAAGGATCTGAAATGTTTCGTAGTATTTCGAACAATCCTCGATTTAATTTGATTTTTTGACCGAAACTAGTATTAAATTGTGTATAATATACTACAATATTTTGACCTAAACTAGCATTTCAAAAAGTTTCATAGAATCTAATTTTGAGATAATTTGTTTGCATGGACTTCCATCATATCCTTCCCTCATAACATATAGAAAGAATCTGGAAATTTTTGTAGCATTTCGAACCATCCTCGATTGTGGATCAACTACTACAAACTCCTTCGAGAATAATGGTGTTATCTCTTCTACTCATCTCAGAAGCTCATCGAGAAGCATTACAAAAGGTTATGGAGCAAGCCTTCGTAGAACCAGACGTAATCGTGAACCAATTTGACGGTATTGATGCTCCAGCATCACTAATTTCAACAATTTGGGATTTACTGATGATGATCTTCCTAAAGAAGGCAGGAATCACAATATGGCATTAAACATTACTATTAATTGCGGTGACGATACACTAGCTAGCATATACGTAGACACAGGTTCATCTCTGAACGTAATGCCAAGGTCCACTCTCACAAGATTGACTATTCAAGGTCCTCCTATGAGAAAAAGTGAGGTCGTAGTCAAAGCATTTGACGGATCTGGAAAAATAGTTATCAGCAAAGTGGATCATCCCATAACCATTGGACCTCACACCTTCCAAATTACATTTTAAGTCATGGACATCCGTGCGGCATACATTTGTTTGTTTTTCCGACCATGGATTCATGAAGCAAGGGCAGTGACCTTCATACTTAATCAAAAACTAAAGTTTGTGGGAAAACATTGCTAACAGTCTTCAGGAAAAGAGCCCTGATTGTTAGCAAATATCCCCATTCATGTATTTGGAACCTGAAGACGTCGTTGGAACCCAGTTCCAAGCTCTCTCTGTATGCAACGAGGATCAATCAGAAATAGGAACGTCAATTACTTCCAACAAAGATGCTCTTCAAGCCCTGGAAATCAACAATATCAAAGGCTGGGGTCAAGTTGTAATTCTCGTCAACAATGAATCTAGAAAAGATCTTGGTTGTTCTTCAGCAGCAACGAAACCTACAACAAAGGACAGAAACTTTGTTCCTATGGAAACCTTTTTCCACAATGGAGGCTTCCTTCACCCAATCTCTCAAAAGGTTCACAACATCGAGGAAAACAATTCGGAAGGCTCCGAAGATCCCGATGACGAATGGAAAACATACTTTAACAAGGAAGGATACATTTCTCAAAACAAAGCGTGCAAGCCATTCGACTTGTTGATCTCCATTTCAAAATATATTCCAGAAATAGAGGACAGAGAAATCTCTGAAGTACTAGCTACTCCTTACAACTCATTGGAATACACTCCAATGACAGACAACTTTGATTGTACATTCGAAGACTTGATGGACGATCAACCCATATGGGAATCTCATCAGGAAAATTAGGGAGACCTGCAGTGTTATCTCGATGAATTTGCAAGGATTGCAGGACAAGACTTCCTCAACTTTGCACTACCATAAGTAAACATCATTACTGAAAATGAATCATCAACTCCCATAGAAACATTGGACACCTTGGGACAACCAAGTGAAAAGTAAGATTATCTCGTAAAGTACATTGTTCCCGCAAGTTCTTACATGGATATCAAAAACATACAATCAACTAGATAGGAAGACTCTCCTAAGAGCATCGATGAAGAAATGAAGAAACAACTAACAATTTCTCGCACGATCAAGTTGCATGAAGGAAAGACTCTGCGGATCCTCCTTCACCAGAAGTTAATGTCATTACAAAAGCTACTCTGGAAAGATACGTTCTCGACTTCTGCATCTCCAATGGAGTTCGTTACGAATGGGTCTTTGTTGACGTCCCAAACATCGTTAACATTCCAAAGTAATTGCTTAGTTTTATTTTGATCTTTCATCTAGCACAGATGAAAATGAATGTTTTATAGGGCTTACTTGTTGTAAAATATCCTCCTCACTTATCCCAAAGTGACAGATTTTTGTTGTATAGGACTGTGTGTTTCAAGAATCGACAAATCATAAATAAAATGTCATTATGTATTTCCGCATTTGCTGTAAATTAATTTAATTTTTTTTCTAAATTACATTTGTTTTGTTGTGACTCGTGCGTAGGAAAAACACAATTGACATTGACCTTGCAATTTTGTTTAGTAATTTAGTCAGTGTTCCATATATTTTTCATTTTCAAGATAGTTTAATTTCACATAAGGTTTAAGCCTTGAATCTTTGTTTTTTAATTCAAGATACCCTTTTGAAAATGGCATAACTATATTTGCAGCAATGTTAACCTTGGATTCATTGATCCTAAAGGGAAGGATTGGTTCTTCGATTATGATTTTCAGATTTTCTATTACACATGTGGTTTTTGCTTTCGATTGAGATTTAAAGTCTTCTTGAGATTCGATTGAGATTTTCCAAAAAAAAAATCATAAATCCATGTTAATCTTTTTTTTTCAAATTTGTCCATGCTCACATGCTTTGAGAGGATAACCAGAGTTGGATTTCCCAATGAATCTTATGATTACTGGTTCCTTTATTGTAAAAAGTATAATTCATATGTCATATTTGATTTAGATTAGATTTGATTTAATTTTAAATATAGATTTTATTTAGTTCCAAAATAGATAATTTGGGCTTTTATAGTTCTTGGGCTTCTGACTTGGGGTGCAAGAAAACCTAATTCTATAAATAGGGAGTATCCCTCTTGTAATCAAATCATTCAAACACATTGTAATTCACATTTTGCAGTTGCAAGTGAATGGAAAGAAAAATTCCATAGTTTGTGGGTAGCAAAACTTTCTCTCCAAATTCTCTTAGAAAAAACTACCATAATTTATGGCAGTTCAAACCGCCATAATTTTCACATATTTTTTTGAAGAAAAAAGAAGGTAAATTAAACTTGTGCTATATTAAAATTCAATCTATTAATACATCTTTTTTTAAGACTAAAAGCTACTGACATACTTAAATCTCTACACCTAGCCTAATTAATGTATTCGATTTTAACTAAACTAATGGTTTTATATTCAACTAGAACATTTTTAACTAAAACTATAATATATTCTTCTAACTAAGGCTATTGAATGTATTTTTATATTAACTAAAATATTTCATAAACTTAAGCTATTAGTACCAATTATAATAAATAGTATATAGTATAAGTTTAATATAGCATAAGTTTAATTTACCTTTTTTTCATAAAATATGTGAAAATTATGGCGGTTTGAACTGTCATAATTTACCAAATATAAGAATGAAGGAGACAAAGGCTCTGGGCATGAAGTTTTAAGAAATTATTACGGATGTGCGCGTCAGGAAATATTCTTGCTTTGCTCATTCGGAAGAAATCAACGTTCTCAAAAAAATAATGGTGCGTTCTGATGTGAACATCCGGAATCAGGGGACAAAAACGGAAATTTGCGTGTACCTAAGAAACTCATAGGATGTATTAAGAATTTTTTTGTGTAATCAAGATATTATTAATTTTCCTATTGATTTATCAAAAGACCATTTTTAAATCAAGAAAATTTTATTCTCTTTCACAGTTTTAACATTTGTCAATGACTTAGACAAAATAATATATATTTTGAATATTCTAAATAGTTTCGATTACTTTAATTACATAAGAATTTAATTGAAATATACTGACAAAACAAAATAAAGTGACAATATAAAAAAAATTCCAAATTCAATAAATCATATACATATTGGATCTTGAAAAAAAGTTAATTTTTATTTTAATTATTTATAAAATAATACAAATGAATGAATGATGGTGATTAATTAATAATATAAAACCTTTTATACCGATAGTATAGTAATTAATCTCATTTAAAATATGAGGGAGTAGAAGTATATAATAACTAATAAGCTTCTCTTTCTCTTCATACAGCCTCTTGTTTTGGAAAAGCAAAGATGGCAAGTTTGAACATGGAATACTATCTTCCAATAATAGTTATGGTGATCATACAGTTTATATTTTCTGGTATGACTCTTGGAACAAGAATTGCCCTTTTGGAGGGTATGAGTCCAAGGGTATTTGTGGTATATCGTCATGCTTTTGCCACCATTTTTCTTGCTCCAATTGCTTATTTATCATCAAGGTAACTATTACACTCTCATTCTTTGTTACTATTGTTTATTAATAACTTATCTTTCCCTTATATCTCAAGTGTATTAATCTATTGTTTCTCACTTCTTCTGTTTTTTTTTTACAGAAGAAACTCTATCTCCTGCTCCTTGAATTTAAAGAGTTTTTCCTGGATATTCTTGAATTCAATTATTGGGTTTGTTTCCATTTCATTGTAATATATATACATATTTTATTTTTTTGGAAGAGAAAAAAGATATTATAAAACAAATCAGGTATAATAAATGCCAAAAACTTAGATCTCTTCTTCTACATGTCTCTCAGCAAACTGTAAGTAGTTAATCAATTTAAAGTTTGAAAAAAATAATAGTCTTTGCTGTAAAGTATTGATAAAACAAGTATTACAGATCAAATTAGAAAAGGCCAGACACATACTTTCATCTTTTTACTTATTTCCTTAATAAACTCATAATTTTACATTCTGTTTGATGTTGCATTGCAGCATTACATTGTATCAAAATCTATATTTTGAGGGACTTTTTCTATCTTCTTCTTCAATTGCAAGTGCCTTGATCAATCTTATTCCAGGAGTTACATTTGTAATAGCAGCCTTAGTAGGGTAATTAATAACTAACTTAACTTATTTTTGTTAGTCAATCAAAATTCAAACCAATAATAAGTTTCTTTGAATATTTTACAGAATGGAGAAAGTAAATTTTAGAAGTTTGCGAACTATAGCAAAAATTGTGGGGACAACTGTATGTATTAGTGGAGCTTTGTCTATAGTATTGTTGAAGGGTCCAAAACTATTAAATGCAGAGATCATATCTTCAAAATCAATCATGGCTGGAAGTGATAGTGATGAGAATTGGTTGCTAGGATGTATTTTTCTTTTGGGAAGTTGTGTTGCCTGGTCAGTTTGGCTCATTTTGCAGGTACTTAATTTTCACTCCAATAACCATCGAGGTTTTAAATAATGGTCGCAGTTACGATTTCAGTTGGTATAGCAGTTTTAACATTGATGACATTTATCATAAAAATATTGAATAACGATATCAGTACAAGTATCTGATATCGTTTTGTCGTGGCCGTTTTTTCAGAAATACAGACCGTTTTTTAAAGCTCTACTTATGATATAACTATTATTCTATAAACATATAAAATTTCACCCTTATATCTTTTTCAGGTTCCAGTTTACCAAAGTCATCCTAATTATTTATCACTCACAGCTTGGATATGTTTCATTTCAACATTACAATCAGCAGTAGTGACAGTATTCTTGGAGCCAGACCTTAATACATGGAAGATCAATTCTCTACTTCAATTTGGTTCCACTTTATACGCCGTAAGTGGATAATTTGGTTCCAGTTTTTGCGATTTCGGTTGGTATATGTATTGTGACACTGATTCTAGTCATTACAGTGAGAATTAACCACAATTTTTTCTTTATCACAAAATCAAAAAAATAACGGTATCAGTATTGACACCTTTCAATACCGTTTTGTCACTGCCGTTTTCACGGTAATGGACATTTTTTACAAGCTTGATCTTAGCTAATTTGTAATAAATACATTTTGTAGGGAATTATGGGATCAGCGGTTACGTTTTGTCTTCAAGCATGGTGCATAACACAGAGAGGACCTCTTTTCTCTGCAATGTTTAGTCCTCTTGCAACAGTGATTGTGACTGTATTGGCTGCTTTGGTACTTCATGAGGAAATATATGTTGGAAGGTAGTGAGATTTAATTAAGTTATGATAATCAAGGTTAATTCTATAAATAAATATTGAATTATTATTCTAATTAAATGATGCTAAATTGCTAATAATAAGATTATGTCAGCTTGATAGGTGCAATTGGAGTAATTATTGGTTTGTATATTGTGCTTTGGGGCAAAGCTGGAGATATAGTTGATGTCAAAGAGAAGATAGATCCAAAATCTATGGCTAATGAATCTGTTGGAAAAGAAAACTATAAAATTGATTTGGAAGAACCTCTTTTACAAGATGAATCTACTTCACATTATTGATGAAATAGCTTTGAGTTAAAATTCAAGAATATCACAGTAGTTTTATTTTTTATTTACTATTATTGTTTAATATAGATGTTTTCTTTATTGTGATTTCTCAATAGAATTATCAATATTGTATTGTTTGATGACTTGTCTTTAAAGAAATAATTTCCAAATTTTTTTAGGAAACTGGCTCAAATGTTGGACAGAGAATGAAATAATAATATTGTATTGTTTCTTGAAAAAATGTAATTTAAGTTGGTATAACCGATTATAAGAGAGGTTTAATCGATTACGATCCTTTTCAACAGCAAAAATATTAAACAAAAGTAATTTGTAATTGGTTATTTTTTTTATAAGCTACATGTATTGAAGGGAGAAAAAGGGATTTTCCAAACCTTACAAAATGTGAATCAAAAGACAAAAGAAAAAAAACATTTGATAGCCTAATACAAAAAATCTAAAGGATGGTGCACTCAATCATAAAAGTTACAATTCCTACGACCAAGACCTAACCATCTCCAAGAAATTGAAACAATATGATTGAAAATCGCATCAATATCCCAAAATAAACCTTTGAACAAAATATTATTACGACACTTCCAAATACTCCAAGATGCTATGATCCAAATATAACCACACATGTCTTCTTTAACCTTGGAGTAGGGAGCTAGAAACCACAACAAAGTATGATTACAAAAATTGTTGGCAACAATCGGATGAATTCCTAACCAATCGAATAATTTAATACACATCTTAACCTTGGAACAAGAATGAAATAAATGGGCAGCATCCTCTTCTTCTTGAAAACAAACCACACAGACCTTATCAAATGGGGGAGAAAGAATACCTCTAGCTGCGAGATTCGAACGCGTCGGCAATCTATCCCATATTAATCTCCATGAAAAAATCTTCAACTTAAGGGAGACTTTAGTTTTCCAAACCATCTTCAAAAACAATTTTTCTGCTTCTTGGAAAATAAATCCGAGGACATCATGCATATAATGGTTGTGCAAGGTTTTAACCGAAAAACCATTAGCATCGTCCAATCTCCACACCCACCTATCTTGGCCGGTCCGCAAAATCTGCACACCATTAACCATATCCAGCATTCCAGCAAGATCGCTTTGAGGAATAGTAACTCCGCAATTTGTAATTGGTTATGAATATGGTTAAATTGCGGACCGCATTACCTGATGCGGCCGCAATATTGCGGTTGCGGTTGTGTCCGCGTCCGCATCCGTATCAGACCGCAATTGCGGTGTGATTGTAAATCACAATAAAAACGGCATCATAATATCGCAACGACTGCATCATAACACCGCAGCGACCGCATTTGCCCGGATCGAACTGCATCAACCCGCAACAATATAAGACATGTGAAACCTAATACATATAATAAAGAATACTATTTTATTTTGATGAAAATTAAATTCACGCCGCAGCGTCTGTAATCCGCATCGCAACAGCCATAATAACCGTAATCACAGTGGCCACAACCGCAACCGTATCCGCAATTTAAAACCGTGATACCAATAATAATGTAAAAGTAAGACACCCTTTCTCTTACTATATAATTAATTAATAATGTAAAAATAAGACAGAGCCTTTACAAATTTATTATAACAACTATTATTCTTAATTCCTATAAAGTAAGAGACAAAAGAAGTAGCTAGTGTATAAAATACAAGCTCCCAATACAGATAGATTTTCACCTATCACCATCCCATAGCAACTGCTAAACTCAGCATACTTATAGTACACACCTACCACGAGAAAACTGCAATAAACTCATTGTTTTTCTTATTGATCCACGTCCTTTTAAACAACAACACTCCATATAAGACTTGCCTTCAAATTATTATTCAGTTCTGTCTCAATCAAATACAATATTGGCCCAGCACACCTTGTCCTCATCCCAAACATTTTCTATTATATTAATATAAAAGCTCAACAAATCCACAACTCAAACCTAATATCCGAATCAAAATTATATGAATTGGATTGTATATATCCCTAAAAGATAAATTGATTATTCAATAAGTTTTTAAAATATTTTTTAAATAAAATTAGAGTCTAATAGTTAAAAAATTATACCCGCATTAAAATGATTCTGAGTCATTAGAATCCGATAGAGATTGAAATCCATATTTACAAATGTTATGGATTTCAATCAATGCAATGGAAATAATTGTCGCAATAATGCATATATGACACAATATGACGACTACTTTAAATGACTCAATCAAAAAGGTTAGTTGGGGGATTGAAAATCTGAATGGATGGAAATTGGGAAACGAATGACGTAGACAGACACTGCATGAGAGGAGGGGAGATGAGGGTCCGTTGTCCATACAAATGGACAGTAGAAATGTAGAATACTACATGTTTTATTGGCATGACCTAGCTCACCAGCATGCCAGCCAGGAGCAATCAATTTTATCAGTTGTCACTGTCATCAAATCTTTGTGTTGTTCTTATTATAACTACTTTATTTGGTGTTTTTTATACATCAAATAATAAATGAGCATCTTTTTTTCTTTCCTTCTATGGTCCAACTTTAATTCGAGCAAATAAAGTAATATTATTAGGTTGGTTGAGAATAGACCACAACACAAATTAATTTTTTTTTTAAGTAATAAATATATTAATGAGAGTATCAAATCACTCATTCTAGTTACAAAAGAAGTGGGGCTATGCTCGGACAAAAAAGGAAAAACAATTTCCCCACCAAATGCACCTACATCAAATACAACAAAGGGTTTTTGTTGAAATCATATAAAGTGTATTTGGTATAGGAAGTTTCACCTATGAGCAACGATCTCCATAAGAAGAATTTAATCCTCCAAACAATGTGTACAATATTTCATTTAGAATTCCTAAATATAATGTCATTTCTAATAGACCAAATCACCCAACAGTATGTCAATCACACAAAATCTTGACGAGCCTCCTCAAAGCCGCTCGATTTGCAAAAATAATGCCACACCAAAAAATCTTCCTTGCAATTGGAACCTCCATCAAAAGAACCATCAACCCAATTTACCACTTCGGACCGAACTAATTTAGAAACCGTACAACTCAAAAGCAAGTGATTTAGAGACTCCACATAGGAATTGCAATAAACACACTTGATATCGGAAGGAGGTTGTAATATACCTCTACGAAGAAATTGATCTTCTGTTGGAAGTTTGTTACCGAAGCACCTCCAACCGAACACCTTGATATTCATAGGAGCCTTTGATTTCCACAAAAATTGAAAAACCTCATCATATTTTTTCGATGGTCCTAGCGGAATTCGGTATGCAAAAGTCTTACGGTAAAAAGATTTAACAGTGAATTTTGAGTCCCCCTCCAATTTTCAGCCGACTATATCTTCAGTTTCTGCATCCGCTGAGAAATTTGACAACACATCCATAAAGCAGTTCAGTTGTCGCTTTATTTCCAGCAAGGAAGCAGAATCCGCAGGCGCTATATTGCTACTGATGATAGTTGGATTAAGACGTTCAGCCCAAAAGAAAGCTCATTATTGCTATATGTATTTGTCGTCGAAGATAAAGTCGTTTCCTGCCTCCATATTGCAGCAGGCAGCGCACCAGTTTCAGAATCCATCCCCCTTGTTACTTCAGACTCACCCGCGGCTTGAGTATTAGGCACAATAGAAGTCAAAAAGCTATGCTGGTTATGAGTATTGAAAATTGCCAGCATAATTGCATTCACACCTGTTACAGCAGCACTTGAAGATAGGGATAAATCAAGTGGAGTGTTTGAATTCAACCTCATTTGTTCTATAAATGTACCTGCAAAAAATGAACAAACATTAGGAATTCCAAAATCGTTCCAAGCCCATCTACCCCCACTTCATCCTCCCATTGTCGCTACCGAAATTTCTTTTAGCTTCGACAAATGGAACAAATTTGGGAATAGTTCATTCAGCCTCCTATCTCCTTTCCAAATGCTACTCCAAAAGGGTGTGTGAAAGCCATTTCCCACTTTGAATTTACAATTATCCATAAGAATATCATTTTCCAATTTCTTTGATGTGGTTAAAATATCCTTCCATCAATTGGAATAAGAGCTCCATCGAGACTTTGAATTGACACTTCCTGCCACTAGCAAACTAATATCCACGTATCTTGCTCTCAACATTTGATACCAAAGATCCTCCGAGCCTTCGAGAATCTTCCATCTACACTTGTTAAGAAGACTAATATTGAAAACTTATACATTCTTGAAATTTAATAATGCTTTGTCATACGGCAAGCAAACATAATCCCACCTTGACCAATGAATTTTCCTTTTTTCCGTCGTACTTCCCCAAAAAAATCTACTTTGAAGTTTATTAATCTCCATCCTAACCTTCACCGCTATCTTGTAAAAAGATAAGAAAAAAATTGGGAGACTCCCTAAGACCGATCTTAAAAGAGAGATTCTTCCTCCCATGCTAAGGAAGCGGTCATGCCAACTAAATAGCTTATTCTTCAATTTAGTGATTAGGGGAGCCCAAGTTGAAATTCTTTGGGGATTAGACTCAATGGGGATACCTATGAAAGAGAACTCTTTTGAATCCGTCCTACAAGCCAAGAAAGTTGTCGCCGCCTCAAGATAATAATTGGTAGTATCGATGCCTATCAACTTACTCTTGTGGAAGTTGATTCCTAAACCCGAAACAAGTTCAAAACCTCTTAGGACGGTTTTTATGGCCCATAAATGTTTCCAACTACCGTCCCCAAACAAGATAGTGTCATCCGCGAATTGGAGGACATCAAGAAAACACGTTTTGTTGACAACTACCCCCGCAAACTCTCCTATTTCCACCGATCTTTTGACCAACATAGTAAGGCCCTCCGCCATCAAAATAAAAAGGAAAGGCGATAAAGGATCCCTTTGTCTGAAACCTCTCTCCACAACAAACTCTTTGGTAGGACTATCATTAACCAACACGAACATCTTGCTATTGAAAATGAGTGCCTCCGTCCACCACATCCACTTCTTACTAAAACCCATCTTTGTCATCATGAACCTAAGAAAATCCCACTTCTTACTAAATTACTTAAATATATCATGTTTATTTTTAAAAAAGAGTTTAAAATTTGACTACACTACTACAAAAAACTCATTTCACAACGGTTGGAAAAAGGGTATCATCATGCGTGACATATCGTTGTTAAGTAGAGTGTCGTTGTAAGTTCGTTGTTTCTATAACAGTCTAGAAACCGTTATTGAAAACCAGGACGCACGTCACATATCATAACGGTTATGCTTATAAATAGTTGTGATATATACACTTAGGTGCTGGATTCGAAACTCATCAGAAGCAAATTATGTAAAACAGAAATTACCTTTAATAAGAGTTACAATAGATAGTATATCGGTTACAATAGATAATCCTCGTTGAAAGTACCCAGAGTTTATTATATTATATGTAGATTGCGTGTTTTCCATACACCTCACTAAAGAAATACAAGGATTCAAACTGAAGTAAAAGTCTATAATCTGAAAATTAAACTATTCTTGAAAACTAACTTAAACAAACCATTGTTTTTTTCTGATGTCATTCGTCTCATCGTGCATCTCACGTTGATTTACATATATTATGGTATAATGACCTGGCTCCTTAGATGCATCGCTATCTTTGATTATAGTTAAATTTCCATAACAACAATGCATTGGATAATCTGGCTCATCATCATCACTTATTATCGTAATTTTATAATTATAATTTTTATGATTATAAGTGTTGATGGTGAGGCAGATTATCCAATAAATTGTATTTAATGAAATTTAACTATAATCGAATACAGCAATGCAGCTAAGGAGCCCGGTCATTATACCATAATATATGTAAAACAATGTGAGATGAACGACGAGACGTATGCAATTCATAAACATTAATACATATAAGTTGGTATTCAAATACAACTTAATTTGCATATTATAAGTATCTATGTCAATTTAAATGAATGTATTTTAAGTGAGGATTAGTGAAACATACAATCTACATAGAATATAATAAACTCAAACAACATCATACACCAGAACTAGATATTATAAATTTATCAACAAAACCCTAACCGCATACAATATCACAAACTATATTAAATTGTTTCAAGAACACATATTTTATTGAAAATTATCGTGGAACTATGAATTTCATCTATTTTTTGAAACAATGAAAAAGAAATACAAGGTGGATGAAGTTTCCACAATGATTTCATACTTCTTGTATTTTTTCAATTGCTACACAAATCATATGAACCTTATCAACTCATAATATTCGCTTGCTACCATCGATTGCTAACATCATGTATCATCCCTTTAATCAGCAAGGAAACAAAAAAAACTTCAACAATGAGCATCTTTAGTTAAAATCAAAGCCTAAAACCATAATCCAGTGAAGACTAAAGAGAGATCGAAAGAGAGAGCAGAAGAACATACCATTTTCGTTGCCGTCGGAGTTTGGGCTAAAAAAATGAGAACAATCAACAAAAACAACATGCAACAATTATGGAACTGTAACAAATCAAGATATATTAAGTTCATCTAATATGTGTAGCCATGAAGAAGAAATACAAGGTGAATGAAGTTCATACTTCTTGTATTTTTCTTCATTGCTACACAAACCATGTGAACCTTATCAACTCATATTATACGCTTGATATCACCGTTTGTTATCACGATGTATCATCCCCTTAATCTTCAATGAAACACAACAAACTTCAACAATAAGCATCTTAATTTGATACCAAACCCTAAAACCATAATCCAGTGAATAATAAAGAGTGATCGAAAGGGAGAGCAAGAGAACATACCATCTTCATTGTAGCACCCCATTTCTACCGAGTAATTAATCATAAAATCAGAGTATTAAAATTTCGACAAAACAATGATGATACATTTCAACTTAAAACACCATAACATCTGATAAGTCATTAAATGAAAAACTTCATTACTACGCAGCAGAATTCATAATAATCAACTTAAAGTATCACAACTTGTTTTCAAACTAGAAACAACTTAAAACATCAAATCTTTAACGAAAACAACTAAAATTCAGCAACATATTAAAATCCAACATCAAAATAAAACATGCATTATCCCCCCCCCCCCCCCCCGAGTGCTATGTATCATAGTGACAACATCGACTCGAATCTACAAAGGTACTCCACTCAACTCTGGATTACCTGCACGTTACCAACGGAGGGCAACATTCAAACAGAAGGGGTGAGATATCGAAAAATATAAATAGAAGTATGATAATCAATACATTAGACTAGATTCATACAATTCACCACTATCCAACAACCACAAAGAACCAATCAACATAAAACATATAATATGCAACTCAAATGCGACTCGACTATGCGTATGCATGTGGTACCATTGGAGTAGAACTCCCAACTTAGAAAGTGTCATTTTATCTATGCAACAACAAGGCATAAGCCTTCAACTTCAACTTATAATTCTTTTGCCAATCCAAGCCAACGTGGTTGAGCATTAGCTCCAACTTAGAAAAATGCAATGTATGTGACTGTTATGAATGACGGACAACAATAATAAAATATGCGTCAACTGCAACAACTTCAATTTACATTGGCATTAGATTAACAACTCATATATGTCCATAAATTGGGACAAATTAACTTACTCAACAGTACATGCAAATCCATGTACTCGACTAGATTCAAGCAAAATAAATCAACCAAATTCACCTACTACTTTATACGAACTACCTCAACAATTTCAACTAATTCCGGACAACTATTTTCTTACGCTTAATTTCACTTATTCGACTAAATTGGTACTGTTTTAAACCCTGTTATTACTACCAATAAGTCTCACTAAATTTGTTAAATTCTAGCCTACTGATACACATATTCCCTGTCGTCAATTTCAATTCTGATACAATATGCTGATAATTTCTAGTTTCTGGTTTTCTATTACAATCTAACTACTACTACTATTGTATTATTATAAATATTTATTTATTATAAATATATCACAACAGTTAATCAGAAGCACCGTAGCGATATTCCTTTTATTTGTGCCCTAACGTTAAATGAATAAAATATTTATGGTGCTAAGGATCAAACTCATGAAAGCTTGATGGTATCACCACGGTTGGCACATCAACCGTTGTTATATGTAAATAATTTTTAATCAAAAAATAAAAATAATATGATAGAGCCTTATTTTAGAGATGTTATCACGATTTAGGGAAGAACCGTGGTGACCATGGCGTTGTTATTTACACCTTAGTTCTTAGTATCTATGGAAATCTTATAGGAACTAAGCAGGATCATCTAGAGGGTGTGGACATTAAAGCCTTGAGGGAAGGACCTCAATTAAACATGGAGCAGAGGGTTATGCTTTTGAAGCCTATAACAGTTGCGGAGATTGAAACAATCCTGAAAAGTATTGGCGATCTGAAGGCCCTAGGGGTTGATGTATTTTGGAGCAAAATTCTTCAAAGCTTCTTGGCCCTTAGTGAAGAATGATGTTATAGATGTGGTGATGGATTTCTTTGATAAATGTGTGATGGAGAGGAAATTCAACATAACATTAGTAACCTTAATTCCCATGCATGAGCATGCCAAATCTATAAAGTAATGCAAGCCTATTTCTTGTTGTACCTCAGTGTACACAATTATTTCAAAGGTTATGTCAAGTAGATTGAGTAACATCTTGCCATGCAATGTTGTCAAGATCGCGATCTAGATCGTGGAATCGCATGATTTTGCAATTTCAATCATCTCCACCGATCTGGATCGCAAGCAAGATCGTTTTTCTGCGAAAATCACGGCGAAATAAATTGGTTTTGATGGGCTTTTTTACTCGGGTCAAGCGCGACCCGATTTAGGATTCATGTGTTATAAATACTGAAATGTCTATTTTTCTCAATAGTTCTGAATCTTAATTGTGAATCTTCAGTCAGATCGGCGTCGGCATAGACTTGAAGCTTCAAAAAAATTGCAGTCAGAGAAGACGACGTAAGCATCTTTGTTTTGGTTTTGCACTCTGTTTTGGTTTACGTACTGAGTTTTGGTTTCTGCATTTCGTTTCATCTTCCTCATTATATTTTAATATTATTTATTTATTGTGTTTTACAATGTGTAATTTATTGGGTTTTACAATGTGTAACTGCAATGGGTGTGATAAGATGAATAGTTGTGTATATAGGCTTAGAGTAGCTTATCTTTTTCAGTTCTTACTATTATTTAATAATAATATAATATATTTACCGTATATATGGTTTTTGCCCTGCGACTATGTATATTCTTTATAACGTTTAGTAATATATGGTTTTATAACTACAACTTTATAACTATGTAACTATGTAAGTTGTAATATTATTATCAATTATGTTCTTTAAAACTTTTAGTAACGAATAAAAATGCTACAACTTAAATAGTTACCGTTGTGAATAGGATATCTTAGAAAATAAAGTATAATAGGTTTCTCAAGAAACCTACATGGGTTAGGGTTTAGGGTTACCAAAGAAATACAACAAAGATTGGTTATAAACTGATATTCTTTCCTTTCTCTTAAAACAAGATTACAAGTATACAAGAATAACAAAAATAATCTCTCTCAATTTTGAACTAGGGTTGTATCTTCCTATTTTCCCTTCTTCAAAATATGAGAGACTAATATGTTATTTATAAGAAAACTAACACTAACCTAACGGGTTATTTAACAATTACTCGTTACAAATTAACTTAGGGTACAAGCTAACTTAAGCAATTGGATCCATAACACAAGACTCAATTAAACATTATGTGCGCGGACTTCGACGGCATGCTAAACCTAAAATTTGTTCCAATATTTCACGGTTACATTTTAAATTTTAATAATAATATAATACATGTATAAAATGTTACAACTTACATGTTCTTGAAAAAATTATAACGAATAGAAGTTGCTTTATAAATAGTGTTTATACTTTATATACCTATTATTATTTTAATGGGTCAAATTTCTATAATAAAAGATGCACTTCCTCCTTCAAGTACAATTCTTGCGAAAATAGTTGATTAATATATTTATCTTAATTAATTTTTTATATAAAAATTATTTGGGGAAAAATCTAAACTATCGGCGCATTTGTGATTTATATTAGCCTTTATGAGTTTGAGTAATTTATTTTATGGACTTTGTTATTTTAAGTTAAGATTTGAGATTTTTAATTTTATGGTTAAAATTTTAGACATGGTGGTTTTATATTTAATATGAAAACTTATACACTATTTGATATAGATCTTATAAAATATTTGAAGTATTATTTTTTAGTAAAATCTTACGATTTTGGTTACGATATTATGTTTTACGATTTTGTTATCCCCTTTCGATCTTATAAAATTAATTAAGATCTTCCGATCTTAATTGCGATTTTATATTTTACGATTATCATGTTTCATCCCGATCTTAGGTAAGATCTCGATTCTGACAACATTGCTGTCATGCATCATCGGTAGAAGCCAGACAACATTCGTGCTAGGTCAGAACATACATAACCATGTGTTGCTTGCTTTTGAACTTATTAAAGGCTATAATAGGTGTTTACACGGATGTGATGCAAGCTCGTAGAGATCTTCGGCAAGGGGACCCGTTTCCCGTTGCTTTTTGTCATAGTTATGAATTATCTCCATAGAAAATTTGCTGACTTAAGAATGATATGAAATTTCAATTTCCATAGTAAATGTGAAAAGCTCCAAATTGTTGATGTTTGTTATGCTGATGACTTGTTACTCTTTACCACGGGAGAGAGCATTTTTGTTCAGCTTGTCATGGATACAATATTGTTGATTCAAATCTGAACTCCTACAATCGAATGTGTGTGCCACTAGCAGTTGAGCTAGAGAAATATTCTCTATGAATAAGTTAATTATTGAAAATGAAAAAGTTCTAGAGAAAAAGGAGAGTAATTTTTTTTAACAAAATTACTTTTTTAGATATGTATTAATGTTATATTATAATTATTTATTACAATTAAAATGAAATAGATAAAAATAAAAATAAAATAAAAACATATTATATTGTAACGAAGATGTGATACATAAGCTTAAATACTCCTTCTGGTCAAAGATGTAAATAAAAATTAATAAAAGAAACAATCTATTAAGTTAAAATTAATAAATACATAAAAGAATAAATATTTTTAGTCAAAATTAGTAAATACACCAATAGAATTAATGTATTTAGTCAAAATTAATTAAGACCTGAAAAATATTTACTACTTTTTATACATTTGAGATTGGAATATTATTTAGCGATTAGTTGATTAGCTAGTTTATACCTTATAGTTTATGATTGATGACTGATAATTTATAATTTATAATAGATAATTGAGAATTTATAGCTGATAAGTTAATTAAAATGTTTGATAAAATTAATAATTTAATAAGTTAATAAATTAAAATGATATAAAAAACATTTAATATTAAATTATTTTATTTAAATTAAAATAAATTATAAAGAGATAACAGTGAATTTTAGTTAAAATAATTAAGATAAAAGTGGAAGAAAAAATTATATAAGGTAAAATGTTATTTAAAATTGTGTTAGGAAAATAAGATATTATTATTAGTAAAATAACTTATAAATTTGTGATGAAAAGATTGTTATCAAACAAATTTTTATTATCTTATAAACTATAAACTCAAAAAAATATATTTTTTTTCAAACACAGCCTTAAAAATTTTAAAAATACAATATTCATATTTTATTTAAAAATAAATAAACATTACCCGTACCATTTTTGTAATCAGAATCACAAAAACTCTCGATATATTAATTTCTTTATCTCTTCCTATAAATTATGTACCGAGCTTGTAATTGTCGTGCTATTATTATTTAGTAGTTAATAATGATAGATATTTGATAAGTGCAACAAATCAATATAAGATTATTCATAGTTCTGTATGGTTGTCTCTGGAAAATTCAAAGGGGACAGAAAGATGGCAAGTTTAAGCATGGAGTATTATCTTCCAGTATTGGTTATGGTTTTGATACAATTTATATATTCAGGTTTGACTCTTAGTACAAGAATTGCCCTTGTGGAAGGTATAAGTCCAAGGGTATTTGTGGTATATCGTCAAGCTTTTGCAACCCTAATTTTTGGTCCCATTGCTTATATATCATCGAGGTATATACTTTACTACTCTCATTAATAACTCTATGGTTCACTCTTATCTCATGTGTATTAATTAATTATTTGCGTATTTATCTACAGGAGAAACTCTTGTTCATGTTCCTTAAATTTAAGGAGTTTTTCATTGATATTCATCACATCATTAATTGGGTTTGTTTTTATTTTCTAGTGATATAATTTGATATAAAAGACTCACTGCATAAAATTTAATAAATATTCAATCATATAATGCAGCGTTACATTGTATCAAAATTTATATTATGAGGGACTATATCTTGCTTCTTCTTCAGTTGCAAGTGCCATTTCCAATATTCTTCCAGGAGTTACATTTGTAATAGCAGCCTTTGTAGGGTAATTATTAATCAAATCTTATGCCTAATATTATTGAACTCACTGCTCAGTGTGTTTCGATTAATTTGAAATTGAATAATATTACAGAATGGAGAAAGTGAGTATTAGAAGTTTGAGAACTATAGCCAAAATTGTGGGGACTTTGGTATGTATTTGTGGAGCAATGTGCATTGCCTTGTTGAAGGGTCCAAAACTACTGAATGCAGAAAACATACCTTTGAAATCAGTCATGGCTACGGCTTTCGGAGGTGACGAGAACAATTGGTTGTTTGGTTGTCTGTTTCTTTTGGGAAGTAATGTTTCTTGGGCAGTTTTTCTCATTTTACAGGTATTATTTTTTCTGTCAAAAAATGATACGATGAGTATTGCGGCTATTGTATCGTGAATATTTATTGAAGTTAAGACTTTTTATTACATTTAGAGAAGATTGAGATCCGTGGTTCTAAAATTATCTGATGCAATTGCATACATGATTATAACTCAGATCACAATTGTGGTATATATGATGCGTAATATTGCGGTTGCATCAAAATGCATTTTATATAGATAACCTTACTCTTGCATATTTATCACTATCAGCTTGGATGTGTTTAATTTCAACATTCCAATCAGGAGTAGTCACATTATTCTTGGAGCCAAACCTAAATGCATGGAAAATTAATTCTCTACTTCAACTTGGTTGCATTTTATATGCAGTATGTGTATAATTTTCAATCAGATTACTACAATACTTATAATCAGTGACCAAATTTATTATAAAATAAAATTTACAGGGAATTATGGGATCTGCAGTTGCATTTTGTCTCCAAGCATGGTGTATTAAAAAGAGAGGACCTCTCTTTTCTGCAATGTTTAGTCCTCTTGTGACATTAATTGTGACTGTATTAGCTGCATTGTTTCTTCATGAAGAGTTATACACCGGAAGGTATTAATATTAAAGTTTGATTTAACTATTTATAATTAACACGTCTTGAATTACTATTAATCGAATTAAGTAATGATTTTTTTTCATGTGATTTAGCTTAATAGGCGCAATTGGAGTGATCATTGGCTTGTACATTGTGCTTTGGGGTAAAGCTGGAGATGTATTTGCAGTCAAAGAGAAGATAGATCCAAAATTGATGGTTAATGAGAGACAGGAAGTGACGGTTTCTATGAATGAATCTTATGGAGAAACAAGTAGTAGAATTGATTTAGAAGAACCTCTTTTAACTGATGTTGTAAAAACTAGATCATAGATCATAGCGATGATGCATCTAATGTTGTGTAATACTGCTGATATACATGTAATGTTTAGTTGCAATGCCAACATTACTAGGTTAAGAATACAATTGTTTTTGTCATGGGATTCAATTTTTCTTTTGCTACAGGACCTTTATTTTTAATACTTATGATAATACTGTAAGCTATTGATATTTATTTTATCAGCAAGATTGGCAGACTCGTTTTATCCATCAATCCATATTATCACAAGTTATTCAACGTTATTATCCATGTCTAAAATAATATTGTGATATAATCGTTTTTATTTTATTTTATAAACAAGATATATTAACAAAGAGAATTAAGGATTCTCGAAACCTGCTTACAAAAAGACGAGGCAAAGTTCGGCAAGAAAAATTATACACCAATTTAACTTTAAGATAAATAAAATAAAAGGAATTTGTTAAACTCTTAAAAGTTACCATTGGTATATGAAATTTTCCCGATGAAAAACCATTTTCAAACCAAGGCTTTAATGCTCTAAACCGCATCTAAGACATTTCAAATGTCATTCTTAAAGATGATGTCATTTCTTAACCGCCACAGGTACAAACATGTTGCTAACCAAATGTATCCTTCCTTACCTCTCCGCATCCTCTTCCATTTATCGAAGGAACTCCAAATCAGAAAGCTCTCTTTCAAGTTATTATAGCCATAATTACTAAACTAATCCAATCCGCTACATTCTTCCAAACCATTTTAGAAACTCTGCAAAACAAAAGTAAATTATCTATCGTTTCGAGAGAATCACAACATAAGACACATCAAAGGTTATCATTAGGAAATAATAATAATAAAAAGTTATCATTAGGGGAGGGGCACCTCCTTACAGATAAAGAAACCTTCGACGACATTCTATTAATAAAACATCTCCAACCAAAAACCTTATCTTTAGAAGGAACTTCCATATTCCAAACTAAATTCAAAGCATCGTCAAAAATGTTAAAAGGGCCGAAAGGAATGCGAAACTTAATCAAAGCAACCCGAAAACTACTCACCGAGTTAACAACCCCAGGACCCCCATCGGCTGATGGTCGCATCTCCCGAAGCAACTCACGCAGGGCCTGAAGCTATAGGGCAAGAGCACCGCTATTCAGGTCCCCTAGCCGAAATTCCCCTAATGCCACTCTCCTCTAATCCATCCCCTCATGCATGCCACCGACCTAATAAGAGCGTCAAAAGGAAGAAGAAAAATCATTACCTATAGAAAATTTGCAATACGACACAAATATATCTTCCGGGAAATGATTACCAATATTCAAGATATCCCTCCACCGTGAAGAAATACGAGTACCCGTAGCCAAGACACCTTCAAAATTTATTACCTTCAATTTTATGTCTCTGTGTCGAGCTTTCAACACCTCTACCCAAAGAGAATTAGATTCCTACAAAATCCCCCACCTCCACTTGTGAAGAAGAAAAACATTAAACTCATATATCCTACGCAAACAAAGACTTCCTTTATCAATCGGAAGGCGCACATCATTCTAACTCACCCAATGAATTCTTTTTTTCTCCTCGGAACCTCCGCAAAGAAAATTGCTTTAAATCGAAGTTATCCCTTTAACAACCTTAACCGGGGCTTTATAGAAAGAAAGCATAAAAATAGAAAGACTAGACAAAACCGATTTCAAAAACATTAATCTTCCCCCAAAACTAAGAAAGCGATTATTCCAACACAATAACCTCTTTTTCAACTTCAAAATCAACCTCGGCCATAAAGGAGCTTTGTTTGCATAAGTGCCAACGGGAATCCCAAAAGAAAGAACATATAATTTTCCTTCTTGCAAGAAAGAAAACAAAAGGCCACATCCAAAAAGTTAGAACTAACATTCAACCCTATAAGTTTACTTTTGTGAAAATTAATTCTCAAACTCGATACAATCTTAAAACCCCTCAACACCGCCTTAATCGCCCAAATATGCTTCCAAATTCCATCTTCTGTCAATAAAGTATCATCCGCAAATTTGAGGATGTCCACGAAACAATTTCCATCAAAATTAAACCCCTTGAAATTCCCAATCTCAACGGACATTTCACCAACCCTCACAATCCTTCCACCTCCATAATGAAAAGAAACGGAGAGAGATGGTCGCATTGTCTCAACCCTCTCTTGAACACAAACTCCTTAGACGGACTATCGTTAACCTCCATCCAACTCATCCAAACCTTCACAAACCCCATCTTCCTTAACATAAACTTAAGGAACCCCCAAGAAACTTGGTTGTGCGCCTTTTCAAAATCCATTTTAAAAAACAAGCACTCATTTTTATCCTTAGTAGCTACATCCACCAACTCATTAGCCACTAACACCCCGTCAAGTAATTGTCTTCCCGTAACAAAATCACTTTGACTTTTTGAAATGATTGAATCAATAACCAACTTCAATCTAACCGCCAATAGTTTAGAAATACACTTTCTAAAAGCAACCAACTAAACAAATAGGCCTATACTCATCTAAACCCAAAGGATTAGAAGATTTAGGCACCAAAGTTAAGAAAGAATAAGTGAAAGCTTTAGACAAAGTAGTCCCGGAGTGGAAAAAATTGAAACAATTAATAAAATCAACCTTCAAAAAAGGCCAACACTTCTTTACGAAAAGGAAGGTATAGCCATCCAGACCCGGACTCTTTGAACCCTCACAACCCCAAACTATAACGCCCTGATTTCTAGATTAATTATTTATTTAATTAATTTGGCGTGGCTATATGAATATTATGAGTCGATGTGAAGTATTTGAATTCGATGATGGTTTGATGACGATTATGTGATGGTTTCAAAGAATTTCTGATTTATGGGATGTATAAGTGCGTCAAAGAATTATCGGGTATTTGTGAATAATTGGAATAATTGTTTATTTAATTAATTAAGCCGATTATTGAGTTAATTGATTTTTTTGTGAGAACTATTGAGTTCAGTGATGTGTCGGCGAGAAATATTTGTCGAATGACATTTTGTGGACTTACCGATTTAATTGAAGGAAATGGAATTAGTTAGAACTAAATTGATAAAAAGGAAATAAAATAATATATGAATTATAGAATTAAAGGGCATTGTGGTCATTGTGAGAGGTTAGTAAGGGTATTATTGGAAAATCATAATTGAGGTTATGAGGGTTACATAGATGAGTGTGGAGTTAGAAAAACTCATTTTCTGAAGGTTTTGCCGGAGAAGAGAAACAGAAGGGGAAAAACAAGAACGAGGGAATTGAGGAGGAGTCGAGGAATCGGAAGAACGAGAAGAAATTCGATCAGAAAGCGATAATCAAGAGGTAAGGGGTGTCTAATTGTTATTATTATAATTAATTTTATTTTGGAAATAGACATTAGTAGGTTGTTGATTTCTAACTAATGAAGATAATGAGAATAGTTTGATGAGTTTAAGGAAATAAGTGGAAAACTGGGGACAATAGCTGGGAATAAATGGAGACTAGCATGTTAGAATTGTGTTGTGTTTGAATCGTAGCACAAGATGGTAGGTATTACGCAGGTATTATGCAGATTGCATGACGGTCGTCATTGAGGGCGTGACAGTCGTCATTGTGTGTGTGTGTGTGTGTGTGTGACGGTTGTCACCGTTGTGTGACGGAGGGGCATGGATTGATTGTGGCGAGCACCACACCCATTCTGTATGTTTTCTTTATTTATTTTTTGATGACCATAAAATGAGAGAACCACCTTTCCCTAATTATTTTTCTCCTGCAAAGTTTAGGTGTATTGTTTATGGAATAACTAGAAAATAGCAGGACGAGGTACATTATGGAAGTATGCAGTATTATGTAGAGTTAAGCAGTAAGCCTTATAAATACAAAATATTGTTATGATGATTGTTACTATGATGTGTGACTCTGTATGATATGTGACTAGGTGATATGTATGCAACATTGTTATGTATGTTGGGATATGTATGATATGTGAGTACGTTGGTATATGACATTATAT
Source organism: Lathyrus aphaca (assembly GCA_963966055.1). Lineage (NCBI taxonomy): Eukaryota > Viridiplantae > Streptophyta > Magnoliopsida > Fabales > Fabaceae > Lathyrus > Lathyrus aphaca. The sequence continues at coordinate 2,728,796 of OZ014522.1, read as the reverse complement.
GATGGTTTTGATGAATGTAGATGCGTTTGACTAGCTGTGTCGTGTTTTTATGAATTATTACGCATCATGCATTCATGACATTTTAGGACGAATGGTCCAGTGAAGTTTTGCAGGATGATGAACCCAATGAAGGTATTTACGGACACTTTGGTCCAGTGATGACCTTAATCCCATTGTGCGGATTAAGTGCAAATGTTGATGTAACGATGACTCGGTCATCAGTGATGTTCATGTACAGCATGCATGAATCATTTGATGTTGCAATGCATTATACGTGGCATTTATTCATTGGATGTTATTAGATAAAGTAATTAGATGTAATTTGAAGTATATGTGTGTCTAGTTGGTTCTATTTAATTAAGACTATTATGTTATCTATTTTCTGAGTCTTTTATAATAATTATAATTACTCACCCTTTCTGCTTGGAATTGTTGCCTCGAATGTGGGTTACTTGCAGGTGAACCAAGATTAAGTAAGGAAGTCTAGAAGTCGCTCTAAAGTATATTTATTCATTTCCATAGAAATGAAAGGAGTCTTGCTCTGATACGTAACACCGGGATCAGGATCGTTCGCTTAAGAACCTTTTGTATTTTGTTGTTTTGAAGATTATGTGATACTTTGTGATTTTCGTTTTATTTTGAGTTATGATTTACATGATGTTGGGAACTACCTTTATGGTATTGAGTTGATTTTAAAGAAATTTGAAACTTTAATCCGCTGCAAGAGTATTTTAAGTGAAATTGTTATGATGTTAACTATATTTCTTTTATTAAGTATGTTGCAAACCGTGTTATGGAACATGACCGTTGTGGTAATATGTTTATGAAGGTGTGACACCCACGTTTGTACATTGATGATTTGCTAATTATTAAGATTGTATTGTGATTATTCATGGGGTTTAGGTTGGTGTTACACACACCGCCTCCTTAATCTCATTTTCCAAAAAAGGAACTTCAAGCGATTTTTTATCAGAGTCATCAAAAACCTTGAAAGGAATACCGTCTAGAACCGGCCTCTCAAAATTTGTCTCAACCAGTTTAGATGTGAAATACTCTCGAACCTCCTCCTTAACTTCTTCCACCAAAAGAACTCTACCTCTAGACAAATTAAAGGATCCAATAAAATTATGCCTTCTCCTTTCTTTCAAAACCTGATGAAAATACCTACTGTTAGAATCGACATCATTGAGCCACTTAAGTCTTGATTTTTGAATAAGAAAATCATCGCATTCATTCAAAAATGCTACATCCTCCTCAATTTCTAAGTCAATCTTGCTGAAAATATTAGAGTTCCACCATTTAAGCCGATATTTAAGAAGACACAACTTCTCTTTGAGGACAAAATCACCCCTCCCTTTAACCACAAACTTGCTCCACTCTAGCTCAACAAAAGGAATAAAATCTTTATTATCAAACCAAGTGTTATTAACTTTGAAAGGTCCACCACCAACCAAATTGGGCAATGATCTGAAATATCTCTCAATCCAATAAACTGACCCATACTCCCCAATTATCGATAATCCCATTATTCACCAAAACCCGATCAATCCTACTACAAGCCTTACCATCCCCATCATACCAACTAAACATCTTCCCCATACACGAAACTTCAACCAAATCACTATCGAAGATGAAATCCGCAAATTCTCCCAACTCCAACCTCATACTACACACTGAACTCGCTCTTAGCTCACTATGATATTTCACCGCATTGAAGTCACCACCGATAATTCACTCTACATCCATCTTACTTGTTTTCAATTCCAACAAAATTCTCCAAAGATTATGTTTCAACTCTGAGGAGCAAGAAGAGTAAACATTCACATAATAGGACAATTTATTATGCCATCTAACCTTAATACCCAAGTAACCCTCTCCTTTAAATCTACAAATGACTTCAAAACTTCAATGGTTGATGGGACTTAAGGGTTAGGCTGACACGTGTGCCTCGAGACGTGTGCGCATTAAATGAGTAACAATGGTTACTCTAGGCAACGATGGCGTCGTTGCGTGTTCCCAGGCCCCACATGCTTGTGCAGGTGCCTCTGGCGGCCTATAAATAGGCCAGAACGAGGTTCATTTGCACTTTTTAGCCACCTTATATCATGCTCGACTTCGTCTTCTCAGAGAGTTTCTGCAACACCGTCGTCAACCACCGTCAACCGCTGCCAAAGTCGAGGATAAGCTTCCGAGCAGACCACCAAATTTTCAAAAACATGTAAGTTCCGCCGCTTTCTTTATTTAGGATATATTTTATTCCTCATTAGAGTAGATTTGCATGTGGTTAAGACAAAACTAAGCTCTTAGACGAATTTTTCTGGTGACAATTGGTGGTGCACGACAGCCTGGCCGTTTTTGGTGTTAGCGCCGTCGTGGTCGGACCTAGAAACGTTAGAGCTTTCTCCTTTAAAGCTACATATCACCTTTACACTATTAACTTTCCATAAAATGATCAAACCTCCTGGCAAATAATTAGAGCTAGAAAAAGTTCACCCAATCTCCTCCTTAGCCCACAAGCTTTTAGCAATACCCTCCGTAACAGAATGTAATTTTGATTCTTGAATAAGATAAAGATTTGCATTACCTTTTTCTCATAATCTAACTGATATGCTTCCTTTTCAGCAAGTTGCCATCCCTTATAATATTTAATGATCCAATAATCATTTAAAAATATATGTTTTCACCATTCCTCCCAATTTCATAACCCTTCCTTTCTCTTCCCATTCATCTAGCCTTGATTTGTAATCTTTTTTTGGGTTCGGGGCTAACACTTCCAATTTGGTAATCGCCTCCCACAATTCCCCCCTTACTTTCAAGTCCAAATTGATCCACAACCTAAGATTTCCACATTTAATATCTGAGTCAATCGAGTTTGCATCGTGATAATGGGATAAGAAGGAATATCTCACGTTCTCCAAACCATCTGCTAAATGAGCCTGTGAGGGACTTATGTTGGTATCGCTTGAAATGGGGTCAGAAGCTAAATGCTCCTACTTCTGTTTCTATTTCCTTGGAAAACTATTTTTACACCTAGTAACATTATTTTCCTTATTATGTTCAACTTTTGCATGGGCCCCAATCTGCATTCCACCCATCTATTATATGGAACAACTGACCCTATGAACATCTGTCATCATCACAGTAGGGGGCTTTGAAGAACTTTTGGGCTTCTTAATGCTACTATCAGATAGACAAAAAAACATTTTACCTTTTGTACTTCCTCGTCAAAAGAGCCCATGTGTTTTGTGTAAAGTTCCTTTCCTACTTCTGTTGACCTGCAACTACTGTTACATATCTCTTCAAATCTGCTAGCACGCCACTCCACGTGCCCCCCATCTTCATCACCTAATATTGCTCCGGTGACCATCTCCCCTGACTGCCAAACATTTTCCGGAACCTCATAAGCTTTATCCTCCTCATTAGTAACAATCAAGCTATTTTCAAAACTCCTTCCCTTATCAGAAGCAGAAGAGACAGAATCAAAATCAAGATTCCTGATGATCTCGGGTCCAAGGATACTCTAGCGGGACCATAAGTGTCTTCCTTAGAGTCAAAACAAATTATTTACCATCTATAATCACCTTGCACTCATCACGTAAGACAAAACTAATGGAACTCTAACCATGATCCTTGCGAGATCCATATTAATACCTTTCCCTGTGTTATCATCCGTGCAAATGAAAGTTCCTTAAGAGTTAGCCAACTTTACAAAGAAATCCATATTCCATGCATGGCAAGGAATCCTGCATACTCTGATCCAAAACACTCTCTCATCATTTATATCTTCTTCCTTCCACTCCCTGATATGGCTAAACCATTGTTTCCACCAAGAACTTCCTCCATTGATGAAGTCAGGTAAAACTCCCTCCTCCAATTCCTCTAATAAGCACAACTTGGATCCCAAAGATGTCACCTTAATGTAAGAGATACCTTCGGAAGTAAAACATTTCTGCATATTGAAAGGCATGCCCATGGAGCGAGTGAAACCCATCCTTGCCTTCTTCAATCTAGTACGATCCTCCTTATTCGAATTGTAAAGTAGGCTACCAGATTTCGTACGCCCCACTTCCTTGTTAACCACAACGTCTGCATAAGACTTCGCCACACCTGAGCAAGAAGATGTGCCACTACCAAACTGAAACAAAGGGCCCTTATCAGAAGCTTGTGCAACTCTACCATAAAATACGTCAGTCTTGTTGAAAAAGCTCTTCTTATCAACTCTCATAAATCTAGGAGGATTAGCAAGGATTTTCCTTCCATCGATCATCAGATTATCGTGTTTAACCCCCAATATTCTTGAATCAGTCTCATCATTGAATCTAACGAAACCGGAACGTTTTCCAAACTTGCTCTTTCTAAGAGAAATCACCACCCCCACCATGTTACCAATGCGACTGAATAAAACGAAAATGTCTCTAGCACTTGTTCGATCAAAAAATCAAAGATGAAAAAGGAACAAATACCTTCTGATTCCCATCTGAACTCCTATCTTTGAAATGGAAAACATCACATTTGTTAACCGCCGTCGTGAGGCTCCTTCCCTTCACTTTGGTCCATGCCATAAAGAAGGACCTCTCAAAGTATAATGTCTTTTAATCATCATAGTACTAAATTAAAACAAATTAATATTATAATATATATTATAGAAATGTTTATGAAATAGAGAAAGTATAATCTAAATAGGAACACAAAGAATATAGTATAGAGTATAGTCGACTATGATGACGGCTACCATATCTTAACATGTGAATGGCTATCTTATTAAATAGGATGACTCACCAAATAATTTTATAGGATACAATGATTTAAATTGATTTTTATATATTATAAAGTTTTCATATACCAATTGTGACATTAAATTATTTTGGTGACTGACTTCCAGCTTTTATGCTTCGAGTGATGACCTGTGATGGGCACGAATCACGTGGAACCTAAAAATATAGGTTAATTAAAAATTATAAACTAAAAATTATTTATTTCCAAATGTAGTATAGTGAATACTATCATTAATTAAAAATTATAAACTAAAAATTATTTATTTCCAAATGTAGTATAGTGAATACTATCATCATTAATAGATGCACATTGGAAATCGTTTCAGACATTTCTTGTCTTGTAAGGTTATGTTTAAATAAAACTTTGGGGGAATAACTTCTCTACACGGTATTCTTTACACCAATTATAATTTGGTAAAAATCATGTTTTAGTCTTTTAAATTATTTTAAAAAATTAATTTAACTTTTATGTTTTATTTGTAATGATTGAATATTTTAAATTAATTAAAGTTTATATCAGTTGGTTTTTTTTTAAGTTCTGTCAAAAAAATACATATTTTACTTATAGAATTAAGTTGACTGTTAAATTAAATAAGTTGGCTTTTAGATATGATAATCAGACTATTATATTATTATTCAATAGATTAAAAATTAAGCATCAAAACTTAGGTTACATAACACTAATCTTCTTCTCCTTCCGTTTCTTCTTCTCATCTAATGTTTAAAGAAATTACAATTCACATTATGGGTTTCACTCTGTTCAAATTAATACAAACTTATATATAAGTTGTTTTTTCTGCATAAACCAAAACCAAAACTAAATAAATTATTTAAGAACAGACGCACCTCAAAGAATCTGCATTCCAAACTAGTTTTTCCAAATTTTGTTTTAAACTCTTCTTAACACTACTTTGGATCCACACAGACATGTCACTTTTATTCCAATTTGCAATACACTTTAAATGAAGATATTGAGTTTAAATTTATTATATTTCTATGTATAAAAATATCATTTTATGAGAAGATTGAAAAAAAATTATAATATGATTGAATAATTTCTATTAAACTTTATTATTTCTATACATACTTTTAATTTTTTTATTTTTCCTATTTCTTATTTATTCTTATATTATTCTACTTGATCGTACCTTGAGATCAGGATCCGATGCGGCTGGTCTCGAGAGCAGACGGATATGGTCGTTGAGGAGAAAAGGGGTTGTACCTGCAAGGCACTCCGATACTAAAGTAAGTAACCGAGCGAGAGTGAGCAAGTACAAAATATCAGGGTTAGAGAATTGAATATCTAACCCTCTCAAATGAGAGGGTTTATATAAGGGACCTAGCGTGTAGGGATCACGCGCGCGTGCACGTGTTTTCCTTCCTATAAATAGGATTCTCAGGGCCCATTTTGACCTTTTCGTTTCATCTTCTTCCTCAAGACTCTGCTCGTTCAACCGTCGTTGTCTCAGCCGTCGACCACCGCCGTTTCTTACCGACCACCTTTACAGAAGCCCATTTTCTTCAAGAATGTCTTCTCAAGCTCAAGGTACCGTTCTTTTTCTTTCCTTTAGGTGTTTATAGCGTAGATTTCGTAGAATGCATGCGGTTTAGGACGATTCTACCGGTAGTTTTTAGATTTAGGATTAGTAAACCTTAAAACTTCTGCCACCGTAGCCGGTCGGTTGCGAACCCTAACTTTAGGGTCGACGGAAGTATTGGTCGACTTAGACTTTGGATTTTTTTGGATAGATTTTTGTCATATACACTGTTGGGCGTCAGCTGTTTCTCCGAGCAATGGTTAGCCAGGGCTACAGCTCGGGACATAGTTTCTGAGCTGATGCGCGCCCTTTCACTTGTCGAGCGGTGGAAGGGTGGATTTGATATTCTTAATCGAATTCAATGATGCCTTTCCTCTGCTTTTCAAGTGAAAACTCGCTCGTGAATCCGCTGGACGTGCTTTCTGAGGATACGTCCTCGAGGAATTCGGGGTCGTCTGCGTCCATACCTTCAGACTCAGGAAGCTCTTCGGAAAGTTCAGATACAAGCACTACGGGACAGTCAACAGAATCGCCTCAGTGTCCTGCCCAGCCGAGGGTCTCGCCCGAAGAATGGGTGATGGAAGATTTGCTGGACAAGGTGTCTTCCTTCTCGAGACCTCGATCGGAGCCGCTGCCAGTTGTTGGGGATCCAGCTGATTGGGTTGTGACCTGCCCGGGAGACGACGACCGTATCTTCTCAGATTTTCGCGGTCGGGCGTTCTCCATGTATGAATACGCTACTTCGGTTCTGGGGGTGACGTTGCCTTTCAGCGACCTCGTGAGTGCTGTGCTCGGATATCTTTGCGTAGCTCCCTCTCAGTTGCACCCCAACTCATACGCATTCCTGAGGGCGTTCGAGATGACGTGCGCTTTCCTGGGCGTTGGAGCCACACTTCCTCTCTTCTTCCGCCTCTTCTCCTTACAACGCCAAGTTGGGCGAGGAACCGACCGGAAGGGGTTCGTGTCCTTCAAGCAACGGACCAAGATCTTTAAAGCCCACTCAGAGTCCATCTGGGCCTTCAAAACTGACTATTTCTTGATAAAGCCTGCGAGCGAGGCGGGCGTGAGGGCTATGAGTTTTCTTGGGATATACACTGATGAGAACGACGAGCCCAAGCTTGACGATCAAGGTCAGGTGATTCCGAGGAGGTTGTGGTTGTTTCCCTTCTCTTGGAGTCACGCTCATTATGAAAGACCCGTGGGGGAATTCGTTCAAGTGGGGGACACCTTAAATGATGACGACGCGGCCAGTTTCGAGGCCTTTAGGAAATTAATAGCCTCCTTTACTCTGACCCCTCTATTAGACGGAGACGGGAAGGTTATGGTCGATCACGATGGAGGGGAAGCTTTGGAGCGTCCCCTGATTAGTATTACTGAACTGCTGGCCTGTCGTAACGGGCAGGAAGTGTCCGACTTTCTTGGTATCTGTTTACTTGCGCTCGTTAACTTCTTGGTTTAATTTTCTTGCTCGTGACTAATGTGATTTTATTCTTCTTTTCAGGTTCCTTGACAAATCCTCTGGATAAAATTCACGAGCCTTTGGTTCAGCAGCAACGAAAACGATCAAGGGTCGTTCAGACCAAGCTGACCGAAGCTAGTGGTTCGGGTTCGGGTCCCTTGGTCCAGGGTTCTCCGGGCGCCTCTACTGGCTCTTTAATGAAGAAGCACAAATCAGCGGCCACTGTGAATCTGACGGCCGGTGCTCCCCCAAAACCAAAGCATGGGATACCCCCATGTTTTGTTGTTCGTAACTTCTTCGAGGGGACCAATATGGAGGTGGATCGGGCGGATTCTCTATTTCTGGAGGGGATGGACCGTCCTGCTCGGCGGCTTTCTCTGGCTCAGGACGCGAGCGCAGTCATGCGGGTCCTGACAATGGCCTGGCTGACGGCCGAGGGGGCTCCTATGCTGGAACGGGAGAACATCAAGCTTAAGAAGCAGCTGGCTGCTTCTGAGGCCAAGCTGACAGCGGCCACAGAGGAGGTTAAAACGGTTACCACAGAGTCGACCGGACGAGCCGCGGTCATCGCCAAATTGGAGGTTGACAAGAAGAGGTTGCTTGAGCAGAACAAGAAACTGAAGGATGCCTTTTGCCCCAAGGAGGACGAGGACGAGGATACCAAGCATTTGGTGACGAGGGCTCAGTTTCTTGCTCGGATCGACCAAGATATGGAAGATCTGAACGCATCAACTGAGTTTAGCTTCCTGAATGCGGTGGACCAAGTGAAAGCTCTCCACCCTGACCTAGCCTTGGATGTTGGTCGCATGAATTATCTCTACAAGGTGGTGGACGGTCGAATAGTGGTCCCCTCTGACATGGTGGTGGCAGACTCTCAGCCGGGGTCGACTGCTCAGCCTGGCCAACCAGAAGAGCAGCTGGGCCAAGAGGAAGCTTGTGCAGATGAAGGCCGCCCGGAGGGTGAGGATAATTAAGTTATGGCCAGCGTGCCTTTGTAATTTAAAATGTATTCTGTTTGGGGGGGCGTGGCCCCCTTTATTTGTAACTCTGAACAAGTCGGCCCTTTGGTGTCGCATTTCTTTTTAAATGTCATGTGTTTGACCTTGGTGGTCGGTTATATATTTCGTTTGCTCGTAATAATGCGTTCGTCGGAGGACATAGTTTAGTTGTTATTTTTACTAAGTGTTTGTCGTGCGTTTTTGCATTAATTATAAGTAATTGAATAGATACGGGGAAGTGTGGAAGATCTGTCGGTTAGGGGGACCAATCAGTAATTGAGAGTCTTGCTCCCGATCGGTGCTCGGACCAAGATAATGGCCCGGGCTCCTTGGCGTGAACGTCCCATCGCGAGCTGGGGTTCTACCTGGTCGTGGTACTTAGGCGACGTCGGACTCGTTTGAGTATCCGTTCGTGCGACAAGCTTCTCTTTTGCTCGAAAAGAGATCTTGCTTGATTTTGTTATATTTGGGCTGTCGTGCTCGTACCTAGGCACGCAGTTTTTCGTTAGTCTCCCTTTCTCCTCACTTGGGAGTTGAGTAAGGTGACTGATTTAACTATAGTATTGTTTGAGTTTCTCGGCGTTCCAAGGCCGAGCGAGTTCTTCCCCGTGTAGGTTTTCTAAGTAATAAGCACCGTTCTCGGTCTTTGCTCGAACGCGATACGGGCCTTCCCAGTTGGGCGTTAGTTTTCCCTCGCGGGGATCTCTGTGGTTTCTTCTAAGGACAAGGCTTCCTACTTCGAACGTTCGCCTTATGACCTTAGAATCATACCGAGCAGCTATCTTTTGTTTGAGAATAGTTTCTCGAAGAGCGGCTTCCGACCGAATTTCTTCGACCATGTCGAGCTCATCTCTTATAGCTTCAGCATTGGTATCTTGTTCCATGGGGAATTCCGTGCGTCTCGATCGGACATGCATTTCTATCGGGATCACCGCTTCGGTCCCATATGCTAATCGAAATGGGGATTCTCCGGTCGTTGAGTGGGGTGTGGTCCTATATGCCCACAGTACGCTATGTAGCTCCTCGACTCAGTGTTTCTTGTGCTCGTCCAACCTTCGTTTCAGACCTCTTAGGATTACCCTGTTCACGGCTTCTGCTTTCCCGTTAGTTTGAGGATGCTCGACTGAAGCGAAGTGTTGTTTCGTTCCCATTGATGCAACGAATTCTTTGAAGTGTTTATCTGTGAATTGAGTCCCGTTGTCGGTCACGATGGCGAGGGGTACCCCGAATCGGGCGAGGATGTTTCTTTTGAAGAACCGAAGTATATTGAGCGCAGTGATTTTGGCCAGGGCCTCAGCTTCTATCCATTTGGTGAAATAGTCGACGCCTACGATTAAGTATTTATTCTGACCAGACCCAACGACGAATGGTCCTAAAATGTCCATTCCCCACCACGCGAACGGCCAGGGCGACGATAACGATTTTAGCTCGGATGGAGGTGCTACGTGCACGTCTCCATGTCGTTGGCATTTGTCGCACCTTTTCACATGCTCCTTTGCATCGTGCTGGAGGGTGGGCCAGTAGTATCCTGCCCTTAGGATTTTTCGAGCTAATGAACGTCCGCCAGGATGCTGTGCATTGATTCCTTCGTGGACTTCCCTCAGTATGTGTGGAATGTTTTCCTCCTCTACGCATCTGAGGAGGGGTGTAGAGAATCCTCGACGATACATGCGTCCACCTACTAAAGAGTATGAGCACGCCCTTCGTCGTATAGTACTGGCCTCTTTTGGGTCGGTTGGTAACTCTCCTTTGGTTAGATAGTTGAACACTGGGGTCATCCAGCAACCCGTGTCGCCCACGACGTTAATGTGTACGCAGGTTGATGAGTGTCCGATACTTGGTCGGGGGAGCAATTTCTGTATGACGGACTTGTTGTTTCCTTTCCTTTTAGTGCTCGCCAATTTGGACAGGATATCTGCGCGGGCGTTGTTTTCCCGCGGAACGTGTTTGACTTCCACACTCTTAAACCGTTTTATTTCGTCTTTTACAAGGGCCAAATATTCGGCCATGTTGTCACTTTTGGCCTAGAAATCCCCCCGGACTTGGCTTGCAACCAATTGGGAATCCGTGCAGATTGTGATCTCTTCTGCTTCCAGATCGGTTGCGAGCCGTATGCCCGCCAGGAAGGCTTCATATTCTGCTTGGTTGTTAGAAGTGGGGAAAGATAAAGTCAGGGACACTTCGATGACGTTCCCTTCTTCGTTTTCCAAAATGATACCGGCTCCGCTGCCCGTCGGGCCAGATGCACCGTCCACGAAAATAACCCACCTGGACGAAGCTTTCGGGTCTTGCTCGGTGAATGTAAGTTCAGCCACGAAGTCGGCCAGCGCTTGAGCTTTGAGAGCCTGTCTTCCTTCAAATTTGATATCGAACTCAGATATTTCTAGTGACCATTTTAACATTCGGCCGGCCATGTCTGGTCGACCGAGCAACTGTCTTATGGGTTGATCGGTCCTTACGATGATGGTGTGAGCCAGGAAGTAATGGCGTAGCCTTCTAGCTGCGAGAAGGAGGGCCAATGCGACCTTTTCTATCTGAAGGTACCGAATTTCTCGGCCGTGAAGTGCTTTGCTCGTGAAATATACAGGTTTTTGTCCTTCGGGTCGTTCGCGCACGAGGGCCGCGCTTACTGCTTCGTTCGCGACCGCAAGGTAGAGATACGGTGTCTCCCCCTCTTCTGGTCTGGATAAGACTGGAGGTTCACTTAATTCCTTTTTCAGGTGGGATAGTGCTAGCTCGCACTCCGCCGTCCACTCGAAAGTTGCCTCTTTACGGAGGAGTTTGTAAAAGGGGAGAGCATGTTGAGCTGATTTTGCCACGAATCGAGCGAGGGAGGTAATGACCCCGTTTAGTGATTGTATGGATTTTTTGGAGGTGGGAGTTGGGAACTCCGCGAACGCTCGACACCTATCGGGATTTGCCTCGATGCCTCGTTCAGTCAAATAGAATCCGAGGAATTTTCCCGCTCGGACACCAAAGGTGCATTTCTCAGGGTTGAAGCGCATTTTGCACTTTCGTGCCTGGTCGAACACTTTTCGCAAATGGGACGCGTGGTCCATTTCTCGTTGAGATTTCACGATCATGTCATCCATGTATACTTCGAGCATATCTCCGATTTCGGCTCGGAAAACCTTATTCATCATGCGCTGATATGTTGCTCCCGCGTTTTTCAGACCGAAGGGCATAACGTTGTAAAAGTAATTTCCCGATTCGGTCATGAAGGCCGTGTATTTTTTGTCAGACACGGCCATGGGTATTTGATTGTACCCCGAATATGCGTCCATGAAGGATAATAATTTGTATCCGGACGAATTGTCGACCAATTTATCGATGTTAAGTAAAGGGTAAGCATCTTTCGGGCATGCCCGATTGAGATCGGTATAATCAACGCACATCCTCCATTTTCCACTAGATTTTTTCACAAGTACAACATTTGAGAGCCAGGTCGTATACCTGGCCTCGGTTACAAATTTAGCCTCTAGGAGGTCTTTAACAGCAGATTCGGCAGCTTCGGTCTTCTCGGTCGACTGTTTTCTCCTACGTTGAGCGACCGCTTTATGTGTTGGGTCGATGGAGAGGTGGTGACAAGCTGTTTCGGGGTCGAGCCCTGGCATTTCTGCGGCGCTCCAGGCAAATAAGTCTGCGTTCCCTTTGAGGCAAGCTTCCAACTGTCGCTTCACTAATTCGGGCATATGTGCCCCGATTTTGACACACCGGGCTAGGTCCTCTCCCAAGGGAATTAGTTCGAAATCTCCGTCCGATATTGGTCGGGATAAGGCCTCTGCTGGTCTCTGGACGCTCTCGCTACTATCTGAAAACCTGCAGTCTAGGTCGATCGAATCAACTTAAGGGAAAGCCTTGGGCACATCTGGCGAATCCAATGTCGGGGGACTTGGTTGGTATGATATCGAGCTGAGACCTTTTGATGCTGCCTCGAAACATCTGCGGGCAGCGTCGACGTCTCCGTGCAATGTGGCGACTCTACCTGAAGTAGTGTAGTACTTCATCTTCAGGTGGACGGTGGACGGCACAGCGATTAACTCGGCCAAAGTTGGTCGTCCTAATATGCATTGGTACAGCGACGGGCAATCCACAACAAGGAATTGGACCCTAACCGTCCTGGCTGTCTCGCCCGCCCCGAAGGTGACAAATAGGTCGACATAACCCCATGGTCGGGATACTGCTCCGTTGAAACCTTGAAGGTCTGATCCGACGTATGGAGTTAGATGTGTTTCGTTCAGTTGAAGTGTTGAAAACAGTTGGGAGTACATGATGTCGCATGAACTACCTTGGTCCACTAATATCCTCCTTACATCGAAGTTCGCCATGCGCGCTCGGATGAGTAAAGGGATGCTAGCGTTGGGTGCTCCTCCTAGGAGTTCTTCCCGATAGAATGAGAGGGGTATGGAACCCTCCCTCGGTGGATCCAAGGTGGCGTTTTGCGCGGGCCCCTTGGCGATTAACTGATCGAATTTTCTTTTCACGGAACCGACCGTGATTTTATTGAAGCCTCCTCCTGATATGACCATCGCCGAAGGGAAAGCTTCCCATGGACTATGGGAGGAGAGGTACCCCGCACTCTTGGTGTGATCTGGTAGAAAGAAATCTTCCGGGCGATAAATGCTCAGGGCGACTTGCATGTTAGCATCTGCAGGGATGGGCACGGCTTCCTCGATTTTCTGGGTCTCTTGTGTATCCTGTCGAGGATTGTCTCTGGACTTGGTGAACTGTTTCAGGTGCCCGTCTTTGATGAGGATTTCGATCGCGTCCTTGAGGTGGATGCAATCCTCTGTGTTGTGCCCATGACTCTTGTGGAATCTGCAGTATTTCGTTTTATCTGTGCCGGGCTTGCTAGGTTGTTGCCTCGGAAAGCGTACTCCCGCCTGTTTGAATTCCGAATTGGCGCATTCAGACAAAATTTTCTCCCTGGAGGCTAGGAAAGGCGTGTATTCGTGGAACCGACCGACAGGTTCTCGGTGCTCCCGCGGTTCACGGGAGCGATCATCCTTTCTTTTGTCTCCTCCCCGACGAGATGTCGAGGGTTCATCAACTCGGTGTGGTTTGGCGTCTTCACGGCGCCGAGCGTCTCTTACTGAACTGGCCGCTTGCTTTTCTTCATATTGGATGTAAGCTTGGGCTTTTAGCAAGAACGCGTCGAGGGTGGCCGGGGTTTCAATGCCGACCGCCCGATGGAAATCGGTCGAGGGACGTAGCCCTCGTTCTAGCAAATATTTTTTTATGTCGTCGGTCGTGGATACTTGGACTGCCTCTTTATTGAACCTTTAGATGTAAGTTCGTAAAGGCTCGTCCCTCCCCTGGATTATTGCTTCGAGCGAAGCCTCTGTCTTAGGGTGTCGTCTTGACGCGGTAAAGTGCCTGGAGAACGTGCGTCCAAGCTGTTTCCATGATGTGATAGATTCAGCCTCAAGGCTTTTATACCATGTCATTGCCCCTTTCCTCAGCGTCGTGGGAAAGAGTCGACATTTAATTGCCCCCCGTACGCCCCAATAGTCGAGCAAAGCGTCGATGTTCTCGATGTGCTCGTCTGGGTCGGTGGTCCCATCGTACGAGCCCAACGGAGGGGGTTTCTCCAAGCCTCTTGGGAGCTTGGCCGCCATGATTTCAGATGATAGGGGACCCCGAGTGTCCTCGTCGTCACTGGAAATAAGTGATGAGGATCTGTGATCATGCTTCTTTGTTCTTCGAGGGGAGGCGGATCTTGATCTGCTCCTTCTTGATTTTCTTTTAGGAGAGGGTTGTGGGGAAGACTGACGAAAGCGTTTGTTGCCTGTCGATTCGTCTGTGTGCCCTCTCTTCTTCTTCTTCGTAGGAGACGTAGAGTGCTCCCTCTGGGGTCTCCTGGGAGAATGAGGTCGCCGAGAATTATCTTCAAGTCGAGCGATCTTTTCACCATGAGTGAGGAGCAGCAAGTTCGTTTGATTTAGGATTTCGGCCAATGCGGCGAAATCTGACCCTGAAGGGATTGAAGGAAAAAGAGTTTCCGGGCGACTCTCCAAGGGTTGGTCGCGATCGGGTGAAGGTGACGTCGCCCTTCCTTCTGGACGATCTTGCACCGTTTCGTCATGCAGAGGAGGCTGGATGTTGCTCTCACGTTGTGTGAGAATCACACCATCGTTTGATCGATTCTCCTGGTTGTCCCGAGCAGCCATGGATTTTGTTAAACTTTGGTTCTTTGAGGATCTTGAAAGAAGAACGGGGAAATCAGTTTCCCACAGACGGCGCCACCTGATCGTACCTGGAGATCAGGATCCGATGCGGCTGGTCTCGAGAGCGGACGGATATGGTCGTTGAGGAGAAAAGGGGTTGTACCTGCAAGGCACTCCGATGCTAAAGTAAGTAACCGAGCGAGAGTGAGCAAGTACAAAATATCAGGGTTAGAGAATTGAATACCTGGCCCTCTCAAATGAGAGGGTTTATATAAGGGACCTGCTAGAAGATTATTGGTCCGTTTTGTGAGGCGCGGATCGAGGGGTCCGTGAAGATAGGAAACAGTCAACACTAGTCGTTAGAGGGTTTCACTGTGAACGGATCATTGGTGGTCGACTGAGGACCACTTTCATGATTACGCTCGACGTCGAGCAGGGTCATTGGATCAGTCTTTTTGGCCCAATAGGAAGAATTGGGCCGGGTCAGAACACTACTGAAACTTACTCAAATTCAATTTTATTTTGTTTAGTTATTAATGAATTTTTTTAATTTTTTAAAATTCATTTATAATAATTAAATAAAATGAAATTTTGTATGTATGATTTATGATGCTTTATTTATTAAAGAATAATTGTGTTCCAAAATAATTTGTATATGAATAATAATTGATATATACATGATTATAAAAATCATCTATTTAAAATATTTATTTTTATTTTGACAACAACGATTCAATTATATTTTCACTGCATTGAAATTAGTTAGAACAATTAAAACACGTGTATTATTGTAAATTAAAAGTTTATAAATCACACTTAAGTGTATTGTTGACAAAATCGATTGAGTCATCTCGAATGTATTATGATGTAAGAACTAGTATTGAAGATCGAGAACTTTCTTCAATATAATAAAAATTTGTGTGTTTCTAAAGGAAATAAAAAATTTGAGAAATTGAGTTTTTGGTGACATTAATTATTGTATCAACAAAAATACCATGCAAATATTTATTGTCTATTCACAGTCAGAAATTGAAATTTATGAAATTATTTTCTCAAATTAAGATCTCAAATTATGTTTTTTTTTTCTTCAAAACTTCTTTTATAAGTATCACATATATTATTAAAGTATATATTGAATATCTTGTAGCATATGCTCATAAAAAAAGACTTGAAGATCCATTCTTTAGATGTCTAAAGTTAATTGTATGGCTTATATTTGTGAGAGCATTATCCCCTTAACTTACAAATTATTTTATGTTAATAACCCAATACGTCTCATCTAAGGAAAATGTTTAATGCGTTTATTCAATTGTTCAAATTTAGTATGCTAAGATGAGTTTTGAAAGAATTTTGAAAAAAATTATTTTATATGAATCTCGTACTTGAGGTTATATCTTGATCCAATAATTGGATACTTGTTTGAAGTCCAGTACGGTGATTATCAATATAATTGATAAATTAATTTTTTCAATATTAGGGGGAGAGAATAAGCAGTTAAAAGTGTGAAGTAGAGTTCATATTAACAATTTGAACTAAAATATTATTATATCATTGTGATCCTCAAAATTCAAAACACAATTCATTTGTCAGGTTTCTAAAAAAAATTATCAGTTACTAATACTCCACGCAAAGTGGATTCTCCTATTTGAAAACCTAATATTACAAATGAGTTATATTCGTACCTGAAGCGTAAAAGGAAAGTCAGTTTCAATATTAAAATTTATGTACAAAGAAAAGAAACTAAAGTTAAAGATTACCCAATTGAGGATATAAAAATTCTAAGAACACTTTGACATAATTCATTAGGTACTTGAAATTTGTGAAAATTAAGAGACCTCAATCAATTATGTCATGAATGGAAAAAGATGAAACCAAAATAAAGTCAATGTCGACAATTTCTTTGTATACAATATAATATTAAATATGATAAATGATAAAGATGATCATGAGTCAAAGTCTATAAGATTGTAGACAAAGTTTGAATTTACCAAAATGAACATATTTAATTGTAGAGGAATTAAAGCTACTTTACAAGTGACTCGATTTTGGATATGTAGTTTGAACACCTAAAGTGTGAAACCAATTGGATATAATGAATTTTTGTGAAAAAACAAAATAAGAATGGTGAAACTGTGAGATGCAAAACATGAGTTGTTGGTCCATAATTTTCACAAAGAAATTAGATTTATTTTGATGAAACATATTCACTTGTAGTGGATGCAATTGAATTTTTGATATTTAATTAGTCTTATAGCACATGAAAGACTTAATTTGAACATGACGAATGTTGTAACTTATTTGTATGACTCAATTGATAGTGACATTTACATAAAATTCCCTAAAGGGCTTAATATCTTAGAGATACATAATTTTGGATCTTGAGAAAGCTACTCCATCAAATTGAACAAGTCTCTCTATGAGTAAAAATACTATGGACACTTGTGGTATAATTGTCTCAGTGAACATTTACTAAGGAAGAGGTATACAAATAACTCCATATGTCCTTATATTTTTTTTTAAAAGATCTAAACAATATTTTTTTTATAATAGTTGTCTATGTGGATGACATAAAAATATTAGAACTTCTTAAGAGATTCCAAAAGTTATAAATCTCTTAAAGAAAGAGTTTGAGATAAAGGACATAGAAAAGACAAAATTATGTCTAGGTTTATAAATCGAGCATTTAGATAATAATATATCTCTACATTAAAAAATTTATATAAAAGAAGTGTAAAAATATTTCTACGAGGACAAATCTCATATGTCATGTACCATTGGACATTGTGATAGGGAACCCCTCGCAATGCTTTTTTTTTAAAATAAAAAATAAAAAATTCTTATTGTAACACCCTTCTACCCCCACATACAAATACACGGTAAAGTAACCATTTAAATCAGAATACATCAAAGAAAGACGTCACATTTTTCTTCTTAAAAACATCATAATAATAAATCATGCTCTATAATACGGGTTTTAAAAATATTTAATACACTACTACAAAACACGCGTTTAACGACGCCAGGTTTACAATGGATTTGTATCCCACCGTTGTAATAGGTTAAAATTTTTGCAGCTGATTTATAACGTCAGGTTCAACAACGGTTAAATTGAAAATCATTGTAATATAGTCATATTTAACAACATTTGATTTTAAAATCGTTGTAATACATGTTGTGACAAGCATCGATTTCAAGCAAGTACATTTTTTCTATTTGTTTAAATTTTAAACATATATTTTATTTCATTTAATAGTGTTATGGGGATTTTAACCTCAAAACACAACATTCATCTTCTTTTTTTTCTATTTTTAAGTGAAAGACAATATTTTGATCAAAATTTCTTTAAAATTAATCTTTGTTTTTCTATTTTCAATTAATTAAATTTTTAGTGTTAACTTCTAAACTTCATTAAAAAGAAAGTGAAAGAGATATGTATATATATCACAGAAAACTTCATTATAATTCTAGAAAATAAGAGTGTGTGTGTGTGTGTGTGTATATATATATATATATATATATATATATATATATATATATATATATATATATATATATATATATATATATATATAATCAATCGCCCGAGCCCTAACAACAAAAGCATATTCCCAATCAGGGACTCTCTCCTCACTTCCCTCATCAGAATTATAAAAAAAAAGTTCTCCTCTGCTTATTTGTCTTCTTCTTCGGCTTCTTCTTCTTCTTTTTCTTTTTGGTCTTCCTCACCCTTGAAGTTGTATCCCTGACAACCAAGGATCCAGATCGCGGGCCTTCCTCATCTTGCCTAAGACATTGTTCATTTGCGACCTCATTTGTGATGTTTGCGTTTGCATTGTCATTTGTTGAACTCATTTTTACGAAGAATGTATAATTAAGAAATGTAAAACCGTCTATTTATATATGAGGTTGAAAATGAAAAGTATGATATTTAGGTGCTTGCAATGATGATATATTGTAATTGTTGATATTCTTGAACGATATTTTTAAAAAAAACAGAGAAAATCATAAATCATTATTATACTTGAGATGAGCATTTTTCTCTTCCAGGAAGAGCAAAGGTTATAATATTACAACAGTTTGTTATTATAATATTGATAAAAGGGGTATCGCTACGGTTCTTATATTTAACCGTTTTGTTGCCAGGAATCGAACCTTGTACCATATAAAAGGGGTATCGCTACAGTTCTTATATTTAACCATTGTGATATATTTATAATAAAAATATATGTATCATTACAGTTGTTTGTGTTAACCGTTGTGAAATATGTATCCATATAAGCGAATTAAGAAACCCATTGTCACCGTTTCAGTCACATCGAAATCCTAGCACCCATTTTTCCTCTTGTGCTTCATACATTAAGGTATTCTTATTATTCTATTAATGTATTTACATATTTCCCATTAATATATTCCTCATTATATGTTTTGTTGAAAGTTTTTTATTATTATTATTATTCCATCTTTGGCAGCAAACTTCGTCTAATTTTAGAAATAATGAAAAATATATAAGTATGAAGCTTTTGTGTAAGCTTCTTCCTCTTTGTATTTATTTTTCATTGCTTCACAAACTAGATGAACATGGTGATGATGCAAGTGTAATGTACACATTGTTTGTGTAGCTATGGAAAATAAGGTATTCTTCTAGTTAGGATTACAATCCCACTTTTTAGGGTTTTGTTTCAACTTTTACTGATTTTGTTTTGAATACTAACTAATTTTCTTGTTTGAAATAGTTGAGGTTGTATAGTAAAGATGATACATGGTTATGATGATGATGGTAGAAAGAATGTATGAGTTGATAAAAAGTATGAAGCTTCATCTTTTTTTAGAATCTGCAAAAAGGAATACAAGAAGTATGAAGCTTTTTATTTAGGCTTCTTCATCCTATATGCCTTCTTGTAGAGTCTAAAACTAAATGAACATGGTGATGATGCTGATGGTAGCAAGTGTAATGTACATATTGTTTATGGAAAATAAGGTAGTCTTCAAGGGTTTTGTTTCAACCTTTGCTTGTTTTCTTTTGAATACTAACTAATTTTCTTCATTACTTCCCATTTCTTAGGGTTTTATTTCACATGGTGGATAATGATAGTGGTAGCAAGCTTATAGTATGAGTTGTTGAGGTACATATATATCAATAAGGTATTCTTCTACTTCAATCTTTTTGTTAGATAGTTCTCATTTTATCGTTTGTTGCATGTTGTTTTTGTTGATTGTTCTCATTTTTTGGATTCGTCTTCTCGTTTGTGCAGATATGTGTAGTAAACAAGGAAACAATTGTGACTGCAAATCTTATCTAGTTTTAGAAACAATAAAAAGAAGTATAAGAAGTATGAAGTCATTGTGGTTAAGAGGTATGCTCTCTTGTAACAGTTTAATATAGTTTGTGATAAATTATAGTATATGGTTCTAGAGTATGATAAATAATAATATCTGGTTATGATGTTGTTTGAGTTTATTATATTCTATATATGTTGTTTGTTTCACTAATATGCCTCACTTAAAATACATTCATTTAAATTGAGGTAGATACTTATAATCTGTAAATTAAGTTATATTTAAAAACTAAGTTAAACAAACCATTATTGTTTTTCGATTGACATGTTTATATTCATTCAACTCACGTTCTTTACATTTATTATGGCATAATGATCAGGTACCTCTGATGCATCACTGAATTCATTTATAGTTAAATTTCTATAAGAAAATTTGATCGGATAGTTTACCTCTTCATCCTCATTGATAATCATAAAAAAATTTAGTATAAAAATTACGATAATAAGTGATGATGAGAAGATAGACGATCCGATCAAATTTTCTTATGAAAATTTAACTATAATTGAATTCTGTTATGCATTTAAGGAGCCAGATCATTATACCATAATATATGTAAACAACATGAGATGAATGACGAGACGCATGTAATTCAAAAACAACAATGGTTTAATTAAATTGGTTTTCAAGAATAGTTCAATTATTCAAATTATATACTTCTTCGTCAATTTGAATCCCTGTATATATTTAGTGAGGGGTATAGAAAATAAGAAATTTATATAAAATATAATAAACCATGGACCTTTCACAACAATTATCTATTCTAACCGAGACTAAAAGTAATTTTTGTTTTTGTATAAATATGTTGTTGATGGGTTTCAAACCCAGTATCTAAGAGTATATATCACAACGGTTCATAAGCATAACCATTGAGATATGTGGAGCGCGTCATGGATTAAAACAACGGTTTCCAGACCATCATTGTAAGTACAGTATATACAACAACACTCTACATAACAACGCAGACGCATGCATCATATATATATTTCTCAACCGTCGTTAAATAGGTTTTTCGTAGTAGCGATACAAAACATTGTTGCGGAATAATTTCTCAATTCAATTCAAATCAAACTTCAAAACATCTTAAAGAAAACAATTATAACATTTATTAAACAAAGAAAAATAGAACTCGAGGGTTCACAACGTTCCCGACCCGAAGTTACATAATCAAAGAAAGACACCCTCTAAATTACGGAAAAGGAAACCGACTCCAAAAGCTACCTCTTCGTGCACCACAAACTAATCTTGGTTATCTGCACGTTATCCACTTAGAGGCAACATTCAAACAGGCAGGGTGAGAAACCAAAATTCATTATAATCATATCAGAAAAAGAAGATAAATGAGACAACAACCATAACATCAACCTTGTACCATCATAATCATTCCACATAATAAGCAATCATAATCCACGTCATTCACATGCAATGTCATTTAGAATGAAATGCAATAACATGCATGTGGTACCCATAAACATAAATGGTCACTAGGCCATTAACCCTCCACAAAGGGACCACAACATAATCAATAGTCATTTCAATCTACACAATGGGATGGAGCCATCAACAGATCGAAGTCTCAACATAGGATGCTATGAAATGCAGTGATGTGTTATTCTCATCAAAATTCAACATAATTAACATGGTGAATCATCATTTTATATCATCAAAATAAATTATCATAAATCATGCTTATTCATCATACAATTATACAAAATCATAACATCATGAACAAACATCAACTAAACAACAAAAATCAACTCTAAACAACATATAAACAAACAACAAAACAGCATGCGGCCTCCTCTCACCGCCCGGCCGCACACGGGGCGCCAACTCCCCATCAAATGTTCCAAAATCTAGCAGCGTTCCTTGTTGCGCCTGCTACTCACCTCCCAGATGCACACGACCCGACCCCAATTCCATCACGCAGCCGCACGAGTACGAGACAAATTTTCTATATTTGGAATTTCTGCTACACCATCCCCAAAATTCCCCCCAAAAACCATTCTCATAGTACACGAAATCCACATACAATCCCATCAACATTTATCAACAATAACATAAGTCACATTATAGGTAATATCATGAATAAACCCTAAAATCCTAACTCATTAAAACTTACCTTTTTCACATCAAACCCCATCAAAACCCCCAAACCCCAAACTTCATTCATGATCAATTCATTATATCGAAATAATAAACAATGATTATCCCCATACCTTAAAGTAAGAATCTGATTTCTCTTCCTCCTTTTGCAACTCTCCAACCCTAGCCTCTTGTTCTTCAGAACTCTCTTGCTTCAGTCACCAAAAACACGTATATGAAAAACCTTTTTCTTTATCTCTCTCTTATCTCTCAAATACCCCTAAATAGACTCTTCCATCTTTACCCTCACTTAACCTCCACAAAATACCAAACTACCCTTAAGACCTCTAATTCATTTATTTTAATTTTAATAATAATATTTAAATAATATACTATACATTTTTCTAATATCACTATCAAATAAAATAATTTCATCACAACAATTAAACTACACAACAACATATCAACACAATTGTTATATATTCATAAGTAATTAATCAATAATTAAATTATGAATTTCAGGGTGTTAGAACTCTCCCCCACTTAAGGAATTTTCGTCCTCGAAAATTTACCTGGAGCAAATAGGGTCGGATACGAATCCTTCATCTGGTCTTCTCTCTCCCAAGTCCAACTTTCACTAGTTGGTCCTCCCCACAATACTTTTTCTAAAGCGATATCTTTACCTCGCAGTTGTTTCATTTCTCGGCCATCAATCCTCACGGGTAAAGCTTCAACTGTCAAATTATCTCTTACATAAACATCATCCATCTGGATCACATGCGACAATTCCGAAATATACTTCCTCAGAAACTCCGCTTTGAACACTACCCAAGTCACCACAGTACCAACATCTTCTAATCGTTGACGAGTATTATCCCACAAGTCCTCAGTTTCTTCAATAACATGTGAGTAATAAATTGCACCTTTTGAGCATCCCTGCACACCATCACTCAGAAAATATTCTCAATCTCCTTAAGCCAGTTCTGTGCGTTATCCGGGTCATGATTACCCTCAAATGT
The DNA here is from genome assembly GCA_963966055.1 of Lathyrus aphaca. NCBI lineage: Eukaryota > Viridiplantae > Streptophyta > Magnoliopsida > Fabales > Fabaceae > Lathyrus > Lathyrus aphaca. Next base: position 2,705,421 of record OZ014522.1, on the reverse strand, counting down.
CGGCAGATTATTCTCCTTGAACTTATCCAAGGCACGAAACTCATCAGGGACTTTTTTCTGAGCCGTAGCTTGAGCAAGTGCAGGCACCGCATCCTCAAGAGCATGATTTACAGCCATTCTGCATATCACCAACAACATCAAAAGAACGAATCATCAACATTATACTCACACGCAATAACCAACAAGGACAAAAAACGACAAGACTTGACCGGACAAATCGACCTGCTATGATACAACTAATGTAACACCCTTCTACCCCAAATATAAATACACGATAAAGTAACCATTTAAATTAGAGTACATCAAAGAAAGGCGTCACATTTTTTTCTTAAAAAATCATAATAATAAATTCTGCCCCATAACAATGGGTTTTCAAAGATTTAATACAAAACATCGCAGCGGAATAATGTCTCAATTTAATTCAAATCAAACTTCAAAACATATTAAAGAAAATAATTATAAAATTTATTAAACCAACATAAATAGAACTCGAAGGTTCACAATGTTCCCGACCCGATGTTACATAATTAGAGCAAGACACCCTCTAAACTACGAAAAAGGAAACCGACTCCAAAAGCTACCTTTTCGCGCACCACAAACTAATCTTGGTTATTTGCATGTTACCTACGTAGAGGCAACATTCAAACAGACAGGGTGAGAAACCAAAATTCATTATAATCATATAAGGAAAAGAAGATAAATGAGACAACAACCACAACATCAACCTCGTACCATCATCATCATTCCACATAATAAGCAATCATAATCTACGTCATTCACATGCAATGGTATTTAGAATGAAATGCAATAACATGCATGTGGTACCCATCAACATAAATGGTCACTGAGCCATTAATCCTCCACAAAGGGAGCACAATATAATCAACATAGTCACTTCAATCCACACAATGAGATGAAGCCATCAACACACCGAAGTCTCAACATAGGATGCTATGAAATACAATGATGTGTTATTCTCATCAAAATTCAACATTATCAACATGGTGCATCATCATTTCATGTCATAAAAAATTATAATAAATTATGCTTCTTCATCATACACTTATACAAAATTATAGCATCATGAAAAAACATCAACTAAACAACAAAAATCAACTCTGAACAATAAGAAAACAACATAAAAACAAAAAAACAAAATAACTTGTGGCCTCTTTTCACCGCCCGACCGCACACGGGGCACCAACTCCTCCTTAAATGTTCCAAAATCCAACAGCGTTCCTTGTTGCGCCTGCTACTCACCGGTCGGGCGCACACGGCCCGACCCCAATTCCATCACCTGGTTGCACGAGCACGGGACAAATTTTCAGCATTTGGAATTTTTGCTACACCAGCCCCAAAATTCTCCCCAAAAACCATTCTCATAGTACACTAAATTCACATACAATCCCAACAACATTTATCAACAATAACATACATCACATTATAGGTAATATCATGAATAAACCCTAATATCCTAACTCATTATAACTTACCATTTTCTCATCAAACCCCATCAAAAACCCCAAACTCCATTCATGATGAATTCATTATATCAAAATAATAAAAAATGATTCTCCCCATACCTTAGAGTAAGAATATGATTTATCTTCCTGCTTTTTCAACTCTACAACCATAGCCTCTTGTTCTTCAGAACTCTCTTGCTTCAGTCACCAAAAACATATATATGAAAAACCTTTTCTCTATCCCTCTCTTATCTCCCAAATACCTCTAAATAGACTCTTCCATCTTTATCTCACTTAACATCTACAAAAGACTAAACTACCCTTAAGACCTTTAATTCCTTTATTTTAATTTTAATAATAATATTTAAATAATATACTATACATTATTCTAATATCACTATCAAATAAAATAATTACATCACAACAATTAAACTACACAACATCATATCAACACAATTGCCATATATTCATAAATAATTTACCAATGATTAAATTATGAATTTAAGGGTGTTACATTTATCCTACCCATAAGTTATACAACGGGGAGCCCCCAAATAATTTATAGTTTTATAGTTTTTTTTTTCTGCATTGTGAGGGGTTTAACTCCAAGCAACGTAATTAATTTTGTGAGGGGTTTAACCCCTAACATATATCCTTGACAATGATTGATTTTTCTTGCAGTGATCTTCCATCAACGTCAATCAATGCTCATGTAATAATCATCAATTGTGTAATGCTTATTGTATAAACACATATATAACTTGAATTTTTTACAAATTAAAAATAATTTTTTCATCGATTTTTTTCTAGGGAAAACTTAACAATGAAACATGTACGATCATTCTTTTATGTGTACTATCAAAAAAATGATGCAACCACAAAGTACACTAAAAACTACATCCTCGAATCGGACCAAACACTCTGGTGTCAATTGTTGAGAAAAATCAACATAGAAAAATAAAATAAAGAACACTATCAGAAAATAAAGAGACAATGGGAAAACACCAAAATAATAAGAAAAAAGACTATCATTGTCAATTGACCCCAATAGGATGTTAAAGGATGTGAGAATTCACACCCGTGGGAAAAATGTTGATTCAAGTGAGTGGTTAAATCACACATCGTTTATCAATTAGTAGAATGCCAAATTTATAAGAGATGTGATATATGTACCTAATTATTATCTTATTTTTTTTAGAAATATATGACATTTTTATCTCTTGTGATTCTGCAATATTGTATGTTGCTTCCGCCTTTTTCAAACTCCTCAAAGTATTTGAGCCTAATTCAATAAAAAATATTTTAAAAAAAGTATAAACTTGATTCTCCTATTGGATCTGTCACAATCCTAAGAGATGTTCTTAAATTCAATTGTGATTAGTTAAGTCACACATTGTCTACCTCTCATAGTTGTACAAATTTTAAAATAATACTTCTTTTTTAATAAGCAAAAATTATATTAATAAAAATAAGGAAAAAAAAAGTATCCTAACCCACTTACAAAATAGTCTCAATCTCAAATATGATAAGAGCTACAAAAATCACAAAAAATCGCAAGAAACATTTAACCATTCATAATAGTTACAAGTATTTCTATATTTCTTGCCTAATCATTACCATGAAAAAATAATTACTTTGTTCGTGATAGTATCGAAATTCCAAAATTCTTCTCTGGACATGATATTATTCCTCGAAGATCACAACACCCAACAGATGATCAATCACAAATCAACCGCATTTTTGACCTCGATATGCTTCACCAACGACCTATCTATCCAAACATTCAAATGCCCGAGAGTACTCCCTGAATACATTCTTAAAATTGATCGGTTGGTGCAACCTATACGCGGCTACATAATATGGGAGAATAGTAATTTGTTGTCTAGTTAAGTCTTATATATATATATATATATATATATATATATATATATATATATATATATATATATATATATATATATATATATAAAGATGGAGACTTCAATCCATATATACCTTCCCCACTATAAGTCCATCCCTCTCTCTATATAAACAATAAGTTTCTTCTTCTCTTCATACATTACTGAGAAGAAAATCATCTTGTTTTTTGGGAAAGAAAATATGGCAAGTTCAATGATGGAATACTATCTTCCAATAATGGTTATGTTGTTATTACAGTTTATATTTGCAGGTCAGACTATTGGTACAAGAATTGCCCTTTTGGAGGGTATGAGCCCAAGAGTTTTTGTAGTCTACAGATGTGCTTTTGCAACCATCGTTCTTGCTCCTCTTGCTTATTTATCTGGGTATGTACCTTACTTAATTCTTTTCATTACATAATTCTTTTCTTAATCTTAATTAATTTTTTTACAGGAGAAACTCTTCCTCCTGTTCCTTAAATTTAAGGAGTTTTTCATTGATATTCATCACCTCTCTAATTGGGTTCGTTTCCTTTCTCAACTAGTGTAATGCATATCTACTCTCATTTATATCACAATAGGTAACAGATATATGGATAAAACACTAGAGACCATTATAAATGTTTCTAAGACTCCTATGTTAGATTTGAAAATAATAAATGTTTAATAATAAAAATAAGGGGATAATCTCATTACCCATTACAAAGTTGAGTGATATACTTTCAATTAATTCACTGATGTCATATCATTTTATTATATTTAGTTGTTTATTTAAAAGTTTAAATTTAATAAATTTTTAATGTTATGTAGTTTAATTTACTCTATGAATAACTCTATCTAACTTTTTTAGATGGGTAGATAAAAATTTACTTAAATGTAATTTTATACCAAAGAGTCACATCAACAAGAAATTTTTTTTTTTAATAAACAAAAATCCTTCAAAAGTTTGTAAAATATACAAACAAAACCGACATAATTGATCTAGCTTATTTTACAACCCTATCTCTAGTGATTCTAAAATATTTTATAAGTTGTAGAATTATGTGTTTAGATCTAGAACTTTGATAAATAAATTCATTACTTTTCTATAACTAAAAAATAGAAGACATTGTAAAATAATTTTACGATGTTAATTAATTAACTACGTGTATTGTGCAAAATCATTTGTATATTTTAAAATTATTTAGATGATATACTATATGATTTTTGGTTCTGTATTATTGACAGTGTAAATTATTTTATAATTCCTTAATTATTATACTCAGTGTAAAAAAATTTATATCATCAATTCATTAAATCATTCATAATCATTATTTTAAATATAATTAAAATAAAAATCAAATATAATTTTGGATCTGACGGTTACCATTTACTGACAGGGTAAAACTGTTTTACAATTGTCAGTGTATTTCAATTAAATTCTTTATAATATCAAGCGCATGTTTTGATTAATTAAATAATAGAATTTAATTGGAATACACTGACAGTGTAAAGCAGTTTTATACTGTCAGAAAATGATAAATGTTAGATTCAAAATTATATTTGATTTTTATTTTAAATTAAAGCAATAATTATAAATAATTATGATGAATTGTTTGTGTAAATTTTTTTACACTAATAATGCATAACTATTAATCTCTAAAAAAAAAATATTTATGAGATCTGAAATATTATTTTATTAGGTTATTAGAATGTTCTAAACAATGACGAGTACATTCAAAGAATCGTCAAGTGTTTGTTTATTTTACTCTATTTTGTTAATTTTAATAATCAACTATATGGCTGACACAACTGTGCTGATAATATAATTTAATTCTCATTGGCCATATTTGAATCAAATCATTTTAAATTTGCTGGCATTTAAGATAAATATAATGATAGAATGAAAACTAGTTTTTTTTTTTATGAGGGCCGTTGATGGTTATATTAAACATTAATGTTGTTTTGTGGTAACTAAATAATTGTTAGTTAAGTTAAATATATATAATATATTAACTTTATGTATTTATGTATTAATTTAAATAAAAAATTTATATTTATAATTTTTTTTAAAATTAATTTTTATAGATGGATAGTCATCTAGTAAAAATACAATAATTGGTGTATTTTATATAGTTTTTATATTTAGTTGATAATTTGAAATTTTTTAAAAAAGAATTTTTAGTGGTTTGTTTCATTTTATTTATTATATCATTTAAATTTAAATTTATTCAATAAATATATTTTCCCATCCTGATAGATAAATAAATAGACATTTATGTTATTTTTCATTTTATAAGACATAAGATTGATTTTAAGTGTTTTCACTTTTTTAATTAGTTGTTTCTTCTGGAATATATTGCAGCATTACCTTGAATCAAAATTTATATTTAGAGGGTCTATATCTTACTTCTTCTTCAGTTGGAAGTGCCATTTGCAATCTTCTTCCTGCAATAACATTTATAATAGCAGCAATTGTAGGGTATTTATACTAAACTCAACCTATTTTTATTACACAATAAAAATTCAAACAAATTAGCTTCTTTTAATTTAAAATTAAATATATTACAGAATGGAGAAAATAAATATTAGAAGTTTGAGAAGTATAGCCAAAATAGTTGGGACAATTATATGTGTAGGTGGAGCAGTGGCCATTGCATTGTTGAAGGGTCCAAAGCTACTAAATGCAGAAAATCTACCTTCAAAATCAATCTTAACATTAGGCTCAGGAAGTGATGACAATTGGTTGCTTGGATGTCTGTGTCTTCTTGGATGCATCATTGCCTGGTCTGTTTTTCTCATTTTGCAGGTATTTATCTTAAATCGTTACTGAAAAAACGATAGCGACAAAACGATATCGAAAGATGCTGATACTGATACCGTTATTCATTATTCACCAATTTTATGACGAAAAAGAAATTATAGTTAATTCATACTGCGACGACTATAGTATCACAACCGCAGTACCAACTGAAATCATGAAAGTCTTTAAACAACTGCAACACGAGCACGACAGCTATTTAAAATTTGATTTTAAGTCATGTAAATCAACTTCTATAACCTTGCCACCTTTCTGATCTTCGACAGGTTCCAACTTATGAAAGTCATCCAAATTACATATCACTCTCAGCCTGGTTGTGTTTAATGGCAACATTACAATCAGCAGTGGTGACATTATTCATTGAGCCTGACCTAAATGCATGGAAGATTACTTCTATTCTTGAACTTGGATGTTCTTTATATGCGGTACGTGAATAGTACAAATTATTTAATTATATATCAGAAGTAGAGTTGTTAGTAATTAATACATATTTGCAGGGAGTTATGGGATCTGCAGTAACATTCAGTCTCCAATCATGGTGCATTTCAAGGAGAGGACCTGTTTTCTTTTCTATGTTTACTCCTGTTTTCACATTAATTTGCACTGTATTGGCAGCTTTGTTACTTCGTGAGGAAATATACATGGGAAGGTAGTAATATTTAAGTAACAAAAATTGAATTATAGGTGATTTCTATTTTCAACCAATATTATTAATCTAACTAAATGATCCTTTTTTTTTCTTCATGTTTGTTAGCTTGATAGGTGCAATTGGAGTGATATTTGGCTTGTTTATTGTGCTTTGGGGGAAAGCTAAAGATGTAGTTGAAGTCAAAGAGAAGATAAACCCAAAATCTATGGTTAATGAGACAGAGGAAGTGAAGTTATTTATAGATGAATTCAGTGAAAATGAATATTCTAAAAATGATTTGAAAGAACCTCTTTTACCATGTTAGAACAAATGAATATCTCATCACAATAGATTATTTATTTTTTCTTTCTTTGATATGTTGCATGTAATTTAATTATTTGTAACACTTGAGTTTTCATAAAACAATTAAAATTTGTGTGTAAGTTTACAAAGTTTATAAAATTCTTTTTAAAATTGTTTTTGTTGTAAATCGGATACCTTATAACTAAAGTATAATTGATTTTTTGATCAGTTAAGAAACTCACAAGGGTTGAGGTTTAGGGTAACCAAAGATAACAACAAAGATATTGGTTATAAAATGTTATTCTTTCATTTCTCTTGAAACAAGATTACAAGTATTCAAGAATAACAAATAACATCTCTCACTTTTGAATTAGGGTTTTATCATCCTATTTTTTCTTATACAAAATACGAGAGACTAGTATGTTATTTATAAGAAACAAGAAACAACCTAGCTTTCTTCATACAGCTTTACCAACTGCATATAGTGCAAAAACTTGCAACTGTACAACGTCTTGGTGATCATATCAGCAACATTATGATTTGTCAAAACCTTTAGCACTTGGACTTCTCCATGCTCGATTACCCCTTTGACGATATCTTCTCTTGTAGGAAATTTTTTTGTAGGTTAAAATATCTTTGTTGTATCTACATTTATCTGGTCTTTGCCGCATATTATCAAAGGAACATTTATGTTTCTTAACTAGAGTGAAAAAATAAAAAGTAAAAAGCAAAAAAAAAAACACTCCAGAAGTAACAAGGGTGTTACTTCCGGTTGAGAAAAAAATAAAAAAAAATTACACTCCGAAAGTAACAAGGGTGTTACTTCCGATCTAGAAAAAAATAAAAAATTACACTCCGGAAACAACAAGGGTATTACTTCCTATTGAAAATATATATATATATATATATATATATATATATATATATATATATATATATATATATATATATATATATATATATATATATATATATATATATATATATATATATATATATATATATACTCCAGAAGTAAGGGTGTTACTTCCGGTTGAGAAAAAATAAAATAAAAAATACACTCCTGAAGTAACAAGGATGTTACTTCCGGTTGGAAATATTTTGTATTCCAAAATTTAAAAAATAAAAATAAAAAAATAATAAAAATAAAAAGGATAAAATTGGAATTTTTAAAATATGTAGCATGTGGTTAAATGTAGGGGTACAAGGTAAAATTTTCAGAAGAAAAAAAACAGTACCAAGTTTTTATTTTTTATTTTTTAAAGCAAAGAATAAATTGATGAGAGTAAAAAGGGTATTCAATCATGTTACAAAAAGAACGAGACAATGCTCGACAAAAAGAGAGATTATCTACCAGTTAAAACCGAAGCTAACTAAAACAACATATTTTTGTTAAACTCGTATACGTTACAATTGGGATGAGTAATATCACTGATAAAAGTTCATCTCCAAACAGTATATTTAACCAACCAAACTGTATCAATCACATTCCAATCAGTATTCTTAAAAATAATATTATTTCTAAGGATCCATAAAATCCAGCAAGGGAGTATATTTTTAAGAATACTAGAGGAATATATTTTTAAGAATACTAGAGGCATTTTTGTATACGGGTTATGATACCCCTTTGTATCCTTGGAATATATTTTGATTATTGAAAAAAGTCAGTCCAATTAACGTACCAGAAGGGAGTGATGAATCCATTTCCCACGTTGAAAAGACAATTGGTAAAAAATAAACCATTCGGGTATTTCTTAGAAATTGAAACAATGTTCATCGACCACATAGAATTGGAGATCCACTTAGCACCACAAGAGACACTATCAGATATAAAAAGTCTAATATCTCTTTATCGCGCTTTCAAAACTTTGATCCATAATTCCTCTGAACCTTGTAAAAAATTTCCACCGCCACTTATTAAGAAGAGCCAAATTGAAATATTCGATTCTTTACAAATTTAAATCACCATTCTCCACGACAAACAAAGGTCTTCCCAACTAATCCAATGAGTCATCCTCTTGTCCTTCGAGCTACCCCATAGGAAACCACTTTGAAGCTTGGTAATATCCTTCTAAATTTTAGTCAGGACCAAACAAAAAGAAAGTCGGAATATCGCAAGATTACTAATTAAGAACGAATTTAATAAGAGTGATTCTTCCCCCAAAACTCAAAACCTACTTTGCCAACAAGATAACCTTTTCTTCATTTTAGAAACCGAGGGGGGCAAGTTGACACCCTTATAGGGTTGGAACCAATGGAAATACCGAGAAAGATAAAATCTTTCCTTTCCGTTCTACAAGAAAGAAATAAAGAAACGACTTCTAAAAAGATAGACGGAGTATTAATTCTTATAAGTTTGCTTTTATGGAAATTAATACCAAGACCCGATACTAATTCAGAACCTCTAAGCACCGTTTTGATAGCCCACAAATGTCTCAAACTTCCTTTATCCAACAAGAGAGTATCATCCGTAGATTGGAGAATGTCTATGAAACACCCTCCATTTAAGTTGAATCTCGAGAGTTCTCCTCACAACGTCGACCACTTAACCAATCCCGCAAGACCTTTTGCCACCATAACGAAAAGAAAAGTAGAAAGAGGATCTCCTTGTCTCAAACCTCTCTCAACAAATTCCTTAGTTGGACTATCGTTGACCAAAACATACATCTTGCTAGAGAAAATAGTTACCTCCATCCAACTCATCCAACGATCTCCAAAACCCATCATCCTCATAATGTATCTAAGAAAGCCTCAACTAACTTTGTCATATGCTTTCTCAAAATCCACTTTGAAAAGAGTAACTTCTTTTTTCTCCTTATCCGTGAAATCAATAACTTCATTAGACAAATTGATCTATAATCATGGGAGAGGAGAGAGAGAGAGAGAGAGAGAGAGAGAGAGAGAGAGGAATTGTGTAATTCATAAGTCAAAAATATTTTTTAATCTTTTATTTGAAAATCGATTGATATTATTCCAACCGAGATAAAACCCCATAGAAGAGACACTAAGTAGATAGGAAAGAAAATAAATGACAAAACAAATATAAAGAAATAGAGATTAAAAAAAAAAAGAATGACATTTATAAGATCTACATTGGAGATAACTTATGACAAAAATTAAAATCATTTAAATTTATTTTATTTTTTAGGGTTAATATAGTTTTTGGTCCCTGTAAATATCTTAAATTTTGACTTTTAATCTCAGTAAATAAAAAATCGAGGTTTAGTTCCTATAAAATTACTTTTGCATGTAATTTTAGTCCCTCTACATGGACTAAAACTGCATGCAAAAGTAATTTTTATAGAGATTAAAACTAGACATTTTTTTATAAGGATTAAAAATAAAATTTGAGATATTTAGAGGAACCAAAAACATATTTAACCCTATTTTTTATTATAAAAATTGCTTACATAAATTTATCCATAATAATAAGTCACGGGTATATTGTTTATCCAAACCCCTATTAGTTGGGTAATAGAGGCGAATATACTGTTTATCCAAACCGCTATTAATTGGGTAACAGAGGATCATTCAAACCACTTTTACAATTGGGTTTTCCACAAGACTCATTGTCAACTATTTTCTCTTGGTGATCAACTACATCTTCAGCTTTACCCCAAAGTACAATATACAAACCAATGATCACTCCAATTGCACCTATCAAACTAGCACATGTAAAAGAATAATCATTTAATTATATTTAATAATATAGATTAAAATCACTACAAGCCATGTTATAATAAGAATCTTCATTGATTATCAAATTTAAATATTTGTACCTTCCAATGTATATTTCTTCATGAAGCCATAAGGTAGCTAGTATGGTCACAATCAATGTTAAGAGAGGATTAAACATTGCAGTGAAAAGAGGCCCTCTCTTTGAAATGCACCATGCTTGAAGATAAAGTGCAACTCCAGATCCTATAATTCCCTGCAAAATATATTTCTTACAAATTTATCTAATGATGATGTATCCATTTATATAAACAATAATTGTTGTATCACTATAAAAATCATCAACATACCGAATATAAAATGCAACCAAATTGAAATAGGGAAATAATCTTCCATGCATTAAGATCCGGCTCCAAAAACAATGTTATTACTAATGATTGCAATGTTGCCATTAAACACATCCATGCTGCTAGTGATAATGTATTGGGATGGCTTGCATAAGCCGGAACCTGATAACAAGGGATTAGCAAATATTACCAAAAATTTATTAACTTTTTTTTCAAAATTTATCTTTAATTCAAATTTGATTTTTCTAATAATAATCATATATCATAATTGAAAATAAAATACCTGCAAAATGAGAAAAATTGACCAAGCAACAATGCTTCCTAGAAGACACAAACATCCAAGCAACCAATTCTCTTCACTTTTTAGGGATGAACCAGTGATTGATTTTGAAGGTATATTTTCCACATTTAGTAGCTTTGGACCCTTCAATAATGTCATAGACAATGCTCCACTTACACATATGATTGTCCCAACTATTTTAGCTATAGTTCTCAAACTTCGAATGTTCACTCTCTCCATTCTGTCATATATATTTAATATCAAATTCAAAGAAACATATTTGCTTAAATTTTGACACGAATAACAATAGTACATTATTTCATTTATTACCCTGCAATGGCTGCTATTACAAATGTGACCGCCGGAATAAGATTGGTCATGGCACTTGTAGTTGAAGAAGAAGATAAATATAAACCCTCAGAATATAAATTTTGATTCAGTGTAATACTGCAACACAAAATAGTGATATATAGGTTTAAAACAAGATTTATGATTTCCATGAACCTATATATGCATTTATACTAGTTGATAATGAAAGCAAACCCAATTAGTGAGGTGATGAATATCAAGCAAAAACTCCTTAAATTTAAGGAACATGAAGATGAGTTTCTCCTGTTATAAAAAAAAGAAAAAGAAAGAGACATAATAATTCATTAACACAGTTTAGATAAGAAGAAAGTTAATATAGAGTAATTAAGAAAGAATACCTTGAAGATATATAAGCAATGGGAGCAAGAAAAATGGTAGCAAGAGCATGACGATAGACTACAAATACTCTTGGACTCAAACCCTCCACAAGGGCAACTCTGTTCCAAAGAGTCATACCAGAAAATATAAACTGTATGATCACCATAACTATTATTGGAAGATAGTATTCCATGTTCAAACTTGTCATTTTTTATTTTCCAAAACAAGAGGCTTATGTTATGTATGAAGAGGAGGAGCTTAGTAGTTCTTATATAACCCTTCCATTTTTGCTTTCCTAAAAATATACTATTTTTATATGTATACATGCTTTTTATAGTATTATATATGTTTTTTAAAGTTTACAAAGTTTCAAATAAAAAATTAGTTTGAATGTTTTTTTTCTTAAAATGTTATTTTAAATATTTTTATCATTTGTTTTAAATTTTTTAGATATCAAATTTTCAAAAAAAAAAAAAAGAGATTAAAATTTAATATTATTTTGAATAACTTTTTATAAAATTAAATTTAAGAAATAAATTTTAGAAAAATTATGTGATTTTTACTGTATTTTAATATTTAATAATATATATTTATGTTACTAGATATCATAATCAATTTTTTTAACTTATAAACAATGAGTTAAATATCACTTTTACTATTTTAAAATTATTTTTTACATGAATAATTTTTGAAAATATGAAGAAAAATTATTTTTGGTGTTGAATTACTTTATATCATATATGTTGAATTATTTTTATAACTAAAAAAATGAATTAAATTATTGAATCATATATATATATATATATATATATATATATATATATATATATATATATATATATATATATATATATTTGAATTCAATTGTCATCATTAATGAGTTTGATTTTGAGTTTCTTTTTTTTTATTATCAACTTCATTAATAGGAGATTAAGGAAATCTCACACCAATAAACTACAACCAATAATCGGATCGAAAATTACAAAAAATCGTATGAGAACTTATACCACTTGTATAAACTACATTTTTTGCTACCGGGAATCCCTAAGACAATCCAATTCCAAGAGGATATCTTAACGGCATTCACAATTTCTTCAACATTGCAAAAAGCATCATTAAACATGATATTATTCCGAGCTCGCCAAATATTCCAACAAGAAATGAACCATATTGAATTTATGTTTTCCTCTTTTCCTCGTCCATGAAGACTCGAACTCCACTTCTTAAAATGCAAACTACAACTGGATTCCTCAATTCTTCTAATGTCAACCCAATCACAAATGCTACTCCAAATCTTTGAGGATTTTAAACAAGAGAAGAAAATATGCTTGGAATCCTCCATCTCTTGAAAGCAAAATGGGCATACCTTATCATGTTCATCTTCGATTATATGCCTTTCCGCCAAATTTGGTCTCGTGGCCAATCTATCGAGCCTCAACCTCCAAGCAAAAACTTGAACTTTCACTGGAATAATCGTCCTCCATATCACATATAGGAATTCTGCAATATGCTCATCAATCTCAGAATAGTTCTCAAAATTGTTCAAGTATGAATAATAGTTATTCACCGAGAAACATTGAATATAATCCAAAGACCACACCCATTCATCCTTATAATCTTGCTAAATTGAAGCTGCTGCCAGAACTTGGATGCAGTCGGTCAGTTCCGACTCCAACATGAGACACGGACCAAAACCCGAATTCTCCACAGCTTCACTAATTTTCCAACTCCACTAATTTACTTCCCAAGCATCCATATCTGAAATAGCACAAACAGGATTCCTGCAACTTTGAAACAGGAGAGGGAACCTATGTTTGAAGGCAGTCTCCCTTAGCCACTTAGATTGCCAGAAGGTAATACTAGAACCATTTTCCAGTTTGCTCACCAATAGGTTGTAAAAAGATTCATGAACCCCTGAAATTGAGATGGACATGACATCCCTTAACCACAAAAAATCGGTCTTCAAACTACCAACTTCCAAGAAAGTTTAAATTTTCAAACTCAAGTTACCATTTTTTTTAGTAAGCACAAAATTTCATTCAAATAGGATACAAAGGGGTATCCTAACCCGAGTACAAAAACGCGAAATCTTTATCCATTGTGATAATTACAAAAATTCACAGGGATATTTAATCCAATTATAATAATTACAAGTAAAAGCATATTTGTCTCTCTTACCCAACCACCCTCAAGATATCATAATACACTTATCTACTACCGATTTATCGTCCCAAAAACCATCCTTAAACATAATGTTGTTTCTTTGATACCAAATGCACTACATGATTATAATCCAAATTGCCACAACATTGCTAATTCCAATTTGTTTTGATATCAGCATGTTAACCCACCTTTGAAAATGAATATTAACGTTTTCTACCTCATCACCCATGTATATACCCAGCCAATCCATATTTTTAATCCAAACAGCCTTGGTCTTACCACGGTCAAGAAACATATTGTATACATCTTCATTTTCCATGAAACAACATGGACACACAATATCATGAGGGTTTGAAATAATGTCGCGCAAACTCAAGTTATAACCATATCTATTCTCTAGCAAAGGCCTCCATATTTCACTTTCGTCTCTGGAAAAATTCCACAACCATTTTGCAATTAGAGTTGTAATATGCTTATAATCTTCTTAAATATTTTTTATTTTAATTTTAATCCCTCAAAAAAATTTCTTCAAATAGTGGTCCTTCTAATTTTTTTTGTCTCTCCTGTTAAAACCGTAGTTAAATTCGTCGCTAATTTGAGTCGTTCAATCATTACATTGTAAAATAATTGTAAGAGGCATAAAAAATTGGTGAAAATTTTTAGGAGAATTATTCTTTTAAAAAAATTAAAAGATTATATATATATATATATATATATATATATATATATATATATATATATATATATATATATATATATATATATATATATATATATATATATATATATATATATATATATATATATATATATAAAATCACAAATATATTTAATTTTATGTTATATTTTTAATCATATATCCCACCTGAATTAAGATAATTTTTTGGTGCTTGTTCACACCCGGTAAAAAAAAAATGATATGCGTTGTGAATGCATAATTTTATTCATGGCAAGTAATTAAAACAAAACATTGGACATGATTGTTAAGAAATTAATGAGTCTCAAAAATATATGCACACACATGGATTGTACATTTAATAGACTGGTGTTCGAGATTGTTAACGAAAAAAAGGAAAAGATGGTGATTGATGAATGGTGAGGAATAATGGTACATGAAATGATTAATGATTGGTGAGGAAAATGGTTCAGGAAATGATTGATAATTCGGGGGAAAATGTACATGAAATACAGTAATTGATGATTGGTGGGGAAATATGGTTCAAGAAATGATCAATAGTCTGAGAGAAAATGGTACATGAAATAATTAATGATTGGTGGGGAAATATAGTTCAAGAAATAATTGGTAATTCGAAAAAGTTGAATATTTTAATATCTTTGAATTTTTTGGATACAGGTATCTTTAACCAATCAAAAACTATGATTTAATATCATGTCATTTTATTGTATTATTTTATTTTAAAATAAATTAAAATATTCTCACAATTTATACTAGAAGTACTGGTACTCAATTACTTATCATGGTACTTAAGAATTTACTTTCGAAAAATACTTAGGTAGACATAGAAATAATATATATATATATATATATATATATATATATATATATATATATATATATATATATATATATATATATATATATATATATATATATATATATATATATATATATATATAATCAATCATAATTATTTTATTAATTAAAAATAAAAATAAAATCTTCTCTCTCCTCCATAATTACAATCACCCATAAATCCAATTAAAAAATAAATTAAAATTTTCTCTTTTTTTATTGGATGTGTGCAAGAGTATGAATTTAAGTATGTTTTCATGCAAGAATTTCTCTAATAATTCATGGGGAAAATGGTACATGAAATGATTAATGATTGGCGAAGAAAAATGTTTCAAGAAATGATTGATAATTTGGAGGGAAAATGGTACATGAAATAATTGATGATTGGTGGGGAAATATGGTTACATGAAATAGTTGGTTTAACAAATATTTATTTAATTTTTATCCTTCAGTAACAATTTATGTATTAGTGAGCAGAATGTCATTTGTCAGCTAATTGTAAGGATTGGGGCTTTGAATAATGTGTATTGGAGTCTAAACCATCCTTAGAATAGATATTTGTGAGGAAATGTGTTGGGGGATATTTCAATCTATTTCATATGATAGTCGTTTGAGTAAAATAATTGGTGCTCCTCTCTCATGCCAAATATCACTATTTATTTTGCTCTTTAAATCACCAAATTGTGACCATTTTTTTCCAAAACAAAAGGTTTATGTTATGTATAAAGAGGAGAAGCTTAGTAGTTCTTATATAAACCTTCCATCTTTGCTTCCATAAAAATATACTACTATGTTTATATGTATGCTATATATGCATGCTTTTTATAGTAATTTTTTTTTTAACATTTGCAAAGTTTCAAATAAAGTATTAGTTTAAATGGTTTTTTTTCTTAGAACGTTATTTAGATTTTTTTTCATTTGTTATAGATTTTTTAAGATATCAAATTTAAAATAAAAATTGTTTAAATTTAAAGTTATTTTGAATAACTTTTACAAAAATTAGTTTTTAAGATAGAGTTTTTAGAATAATTATGTGATTTTTACTAAAATTTAATATTTAAAAATATATATTTATGTTAATAGATGTCAAAATGATTTTTTTTAACTTATAAATAATGAGTTAAAAATCACTTTTACTATTTTTAAAATAAATTGTTACTTTTTTTTAATAAGCAAAATAATTTGTTACTTAAATCATTTTTGAAAAAAATGAAGAAAACGTATTTGTCAAATATATTAAATTAAAGTGTTGAATTACTTTATATTATATATGTTGAATTAGTTTAATAAATTAAAGGATATAATTTGTAGTAAATTAAAAAATCTTATTTCTATTAATGATTTCTAAAAAGAAATTAGTCTATGAATACCTCCAATGTAGATTCCTATAAACTTGAACCGGCAAGAAGTAATTTCGCAAGCTAAGAAATTCTCCGCCACCAAAAGAAAAGATTGCTCCACATCGAGGCCAAAAAAAAAAGCATTTGTTAAAATTAATCTCAAGCCCGAAAGCAAGATGAAAAAATTTATGAACGGCCTTGATAACCCATAAGTTACTCCAAGATCTGTAACACCCTTTCTACCCCATCACAAATATAGTTCAATTTAATTAGAGTAAACTCATAGAAAGGGTATCACATCTTCAAAAACAAACATATCAACCCTCATTGTAAGTCATGTCCTATAACATGGGTTATAAAATCATAAGCATCAAACTATAATTCAACATTTGCGCAGCGGAAAAACAAAACATCAACTTTTTGTCTTTTATTAAAAGAATTTTTTTTATCATTTAATTCAAAATATCATTAAATCTCAAATCTTCTAAAACCAACATTAAATCAATTAAACACAATGAACTAAAAGTTCTCAAACGAATCTCATGCCAATGTTACCGGATGTCGTACCTCGGAAAATACGATCCTCGCGAATGCGGTCGCGGTTGGGCTGACTTGAGAGTCGCCACCTAATTTTGATTTGTTCCCAAAGAGGGAAAGGGAAAATATAGATAAAACCCAGGAAGGAAGGATAAAGACAAGGTCATCGCAACCATTGCCTGAGTTCGGAAGTCGGTTATGCAGGGGGAAGGTATTAGCACCCCCTACATCCATCGTACTCGATGGGAACCTTCTAAGTTGTCACGCCCGAAAGGATGTCTATGCCTAATGAATTACTTGCTAAAAGGGAAAAGGATTTAAATTTTATTATCTTTCTTTAACGAAAGGATTTAGGAGTCGAATTGTACTAAAGACTATGGGTAGTTTATTCCGAACCAACAAGCCAAGCGTCTTGCGACGGAATAATCGGAGTGAATAACGAGAGCTCGTAATCCTCCTTTCTACCACTTAAGGCTCGTGGTGTACAATTTTCCTCATATTATTAAAGTATTTTAATACCTAAGACCACTTGACGTTGGATCAAGGGTTTGGATTTAAAAGAACCATCTTGGTAGGTCGATTGCGAGGCATAAAGCGATCACGAAAGGTGAATGCAAAATGCAGGTTAAGGATTAATTAATTACACGAGATCGATTCCTAGTCCTAAACTAACGCGGAGCCGTTGGAGCTCGAATTAAACCGAAAGCGTCAAAATATAGCTCTTTAACTATCTTAGAATCGATTCAAAGTTAGAATCATTCTATGAGAAGTCGAGCGTCACTTTATAGTCAAACGATTATTTAAATAGAAGAAATGAGATAAAAAAAAATAGAATTGGTCTCATATTGATCTAAATGAAGTCGATTTGTCGAAATCGAACATTTAGATCGTTTGTTATATCATCGACCATAAAGTTGAAATAATAATAAAATAAGAGTTTGGCCTTATATTTAATTTAAATAACGTCGATTTATTCGAAATCGAATATTTAAATATTTATTCATCGGCCAAAATAATATAAATTGAGATAATGAGAAATAATAAAGAAAATAAACGTGTGGCCTCAAATTAGGGGATAACGTCGATTTATTAGAAATCGAATATCACCATTTATCATTGGCCGAAATAAGAATAAAGTCGATTAATGACAATGGATCTAAAATTAATTAGAAACCATAAAATAATAGAAAACGGTCTCATATCAATTTGGACAACGTCGGTAAATCGAATGTCACAAATCGGATAGTAATATCATAGACCAAATAATAAATATAAATAAACCAATAAATCAATAAAATAATAAATGAAGAAAAAGTCAGCCTCAAATTGGTTTAGACAACGTTGACAAAGTCAAATATCAAAAAAGGCCAACATGAGGTCAATCCCTTGGAAGAGAAGAAATTGTTAGACCCCCGACCTATCTCAGACGAAATTAAATATGGGGCCCCAGTTCCTGAAGGCTTCAATCATCCATCCTTGATTTAGCAGATACTTTGTTCCTATACTTCACTATTACATTTTACATATAATACTATATTAGAAACTAAAAACAAATAACAAGATTCTTAATTTCCCACTTATGAGAATATATAGTTTTTCCAAAGTGATTATACTTTACTCTTTTCTTTTATAATAGTGGCCATGGAGAGTATGATAAAAAATATTGTTGTGATGGGTAAGACAAAAGATACTAAAAAAATCTCGCGAAGATATTGTTGTGATGGATATACGACAAGAGTTAGCCCTAAAATAAGTAGGAAATATAATATATTCCCCTACCATGTCACACTCTTTCTAAAAAAGAGAGAGAAAAACATTTGTGATTGTTTGCAGGGTATCAAAGTTCCTCAATGGTACTCATCATATGTGAAGAAACTTGTGTCAGATAACAATCACAAACTAGTTGGCTTTAATCTCATGATTGTCATGTCTTGATGCAACAACTTCTATCAGTGGTTATTCATGGCATTTTACCAAGCAATATAAGGGTAACTATAACCAGATTGTGCTTATTCTTCAATGTTATATGTAGTAAAGTTATTGATCCTATAAATTTAGATGACTTGGAACACAAAGTTGCAGTTATCTTGTGCAATTAGAGATGTTTTCCCTCCATCACTTCTTGACATTATGGTTCACTTATTTGTTCATCTAGTAAGGGATATTAGAATTTGTGGTCTAATTTACTTACGCTGGATGTATCTGGTAGAGCGTTACATGAATATTTTTAAAGGGTATACAAATAATCATCGTCGTCCGGAAGCTTCGGTCGTAGAAAGGTACATCACATAAGAAGCTAACGAATTTTGTACAAACTATTTATCAAAAACTTCCTTTATAAGAATTACAGAGTCATGTCATGATGGATTTTATGATGGTAGGGGTATTCAAGGTTTAAATGTTAAGACATTTTTTCGAGAAATAGTTCTTCAAGCTCATTTCAATATATTGAATAACCTTAGTGAAGTTCAATCTTATTTGACCGCTCACAAAAAAGTTTTAAAGGAAAAATTCCCTCAGATCGATGAATGAAAATGGTTGTTAACAAAGTATAAAAAACTTTCATAAATTGATTTTAATGGAGAGCATGAGTTTGATATCGCTCCAAAACTCTTAACTAAAAAGGAAGTTTATAGAAAACAAAAACACGTTAAGGTTATAAAAGAAAGAAATGTATCAATATATTTTGTTTATTTATGTATTTTTGGAGTTATTAGTAAAATTGTATTGATTGTGAAATGATGCACATTATGTGTTATTCTTTTTCTCTATTATGTTTATCTTAATGGTGTGATTGTACATTGTAAATGTATATATGTGTTTGCCTGTTGATTGAGTGGTGTCTCCTTATTTAATGGATGATAAATTTTTATTCTCACACTGATTTTTCTAGAGTTCTATAATGTAAAACAATGAAAAACTATCTCCTAACTCAAATGCTATATTTTCACCACGGCACTTTGTAATTTATTATACAAAATCTCTCATTACAAAAAATATTTAAAAAAAAATTAATAAACAAAATTACTTTTACGTACAATTTTTAGTGGATTACTACAAAAATTTAGTGTTACGATGTGATGAGGTATTTATATGTTCTAACATGGTAACAGAGGTTCTTTCAAATCACTTTTAGAATGTTCCTTTTCATAGGATTCATTTATCAAAACCTTCACTTCCTCTGTCTCATTAACCATAGATTTTGAATATGTCTTCTCTTTGACATCAACTATATCTTTAGCCTTACCCCAAAGCACAATAGACAAGCCAATTATCACACCAATCGCACCTATCAAGCTGACACACATGAAGCAAAAAAATCAAATAGTTAGATTAATAATATTGGTCGAAAAAATCATCTATAATTCAACTTGTGTTAAGGATCTTAAATATTAGTACCTTCCAATGTATATTTCCTCATGAAGCAAGAAAGCAGCCAATACAGTACAAATTATTGTAAAGACAGGAATAAACATAGAATAGAAGAGAGGTCCTCTCTTTGAAATGCACCATGCTTGGAGACAAAATGTTACTGCAGATCCCATAATTCCCTACAAAATATATCAATTATTAATAATAATGCTACTTATGACATATAATTAAATAATTTGTATTATTTACGTACTGCATATAAAGAACATCCAAGTTCAAGTATAGAAGTAATTTTCCATGCATTTAGGTCAGGCTCTATGAATAATGTCACCACTGCTGATTGTAATGTTGCCATTAAACACAACCAGGCTGAGAGTGATATGTAATTTGGATGACTTTTATATGCTGGAACCTGACCAAGATAGAAATGAAGGAAAGGTTATATAACTATATGTAGAGAGAGAAACATTTTGAAGTTAGAGTATCTATTAAACTACCTGCAAAATGAGAAAAATTGACCAGGCAACAATGCTTGCTAAAAGAAACAAACATCCAAGCAACCAATTCTCATCACTTTCTAAGGATAAACCTATGAATGATTTTGAAGCTATATTTTCCGCATTGAGTAGCTTTGGACCCTTTAACAATGCAATGGATACTGCTCCAGTTACACATATAGTCGTCCCAACTATTTTGGCTATAGTTCTCAAACTTCTAATATTCACTTTCTCCATTCTGTAATACATAAAATCTCAATTTAGAAAAAACACATTTTGTTTGAGTAACAGAAATAGGTTTTCTGGTGAGTGTAGTGAGTAATTACCCTACAAAAGCTGCTATTACAAATGTGATGGCTGGAAGAAGATTGGAAATGGCACTTGCAACCGAAGATGAAGCAAGATATAGTCCCTCAAAATATAAATTCTGATACAAGGTAATGCTGCAACATATACCAAAAGAAACAAGTAATTAAAAGAGGGAAAAAATTCATAATGAATGTCATATATTACTAGAGAATAGAAACAAACCCTATTAGTGAGTTGAAGAATATCAAGGAAAAACTCCTTAAATTTAAGGAACATGAACAAGAGTTTCTCCTGTTAAAAAAGAAAACAAATCAATATAATGAAATAGAGTAATTAAGAAATAATAATAACAAAGAATGAGATTATATTAAAGTACCTTGATGATAAATAAGCAAGAGGAGCAAGAACAATGGTAGCAAAAGCACTACGGTAAACAACAAAAACTCTTGGGCTCAAACCCTCCAAAAGAGCAATTCTTGTGCCAAGAGTCATACCTGCAAATATAAACTGTAATAACAACATAACTATTGTTGGAAGATAGTACTCCATGTTTGAACTTGCCATATTTTGTTCTTTGTTATGCATGAAGAGAAGAGAAGAAATTTATTATATATATACAAGAAATGACGTGCAGGGAACAGGAATATATGGGCGTAAGTTGCCCAAATCGACCAATTATAATAATATATATATTAGGATTAGGAAAGTTTTGAAATTTAAAGTGTACTCATTTGAATTTGATTGTATTGTTGAACGGTTTATTTATATAATTAAATCTGTAAAAATTCAATAAAGTGTTTTTATGCAGGGTCAACTTGATACCAAATGTCTTTTGCCACTTGCATATTTTATTATTATAATTATTTACTTTTTTTGTAAAATGAATGTTTGTTTAAGTATTTGAACTCGTATCAAAATTTACAAGGTATGAAATTGAGGCAACACTATTAGCACAAAGTGTGGAATTGAAAAATGTTGAAAAATTGGATGTGCTTCTATTTTTTTCACGGTACAAGTATACAATCTACAACTCACCATTAATTAATTTAGGTGGGTAAGTTTTCTTAAATAAAGTTATAATGTTTTTTTAAAGCAAAGCAAGATCTAATAAAAAGTTAAGATAGATAAAAATAGAATAAAAAAAATTCTTAGATAATTTTAAATCTAAATTGGGTATTGGTACCTTTAGGGTAAATTGGGATAAATTTTAATTTATTTTAAAATAAAATAATGATGTGGCATTGAATTATGATGTTTGATTGATTAAGGGTACCAATATCCAATTAAATTTGAGGATATCAGAATGTTCACCTATAAAAATCAAGGACACCAACAACGCACTGAATCAACAAAACAACTTAAACAGGAACATTTTAGTCTAAGAATGTTTTTAAGATCTGTAAGGTTATTAACGAACGGAACCCACAAGTACCATATCATCAATATATTGGAGATGAGACACATGTAACACATTACTCCCTATCTTAAACCCTTCATAAACAACAATTGAAACAATTTTTTTTCAAAGAAGTGCCTAGGCCCTCAACAACCAAAAGAAAGAGGAATGGGACCAATGAGTCTCCTTGTTTCAGGCTCTTATGGATACTAATCTTTTCAATTGGACACCCATTCACCAATACAGAAAGGCTTCCCAAAAAGACACAAACTCTAATCTAAACTCTTAATCTATCATCAAACCCAAATCTCACCAATAAGTAGTTCAAGAAAGACCAGTTAACGGAGCTATAAGTCATCTCAAAATCCTTCTTAAACGCAAAACACTCCATTTTCAACCTCTTAGTAAGCTCTAAAACCTCATTCGGAGCAACCAACCCCATCTATCAGTTGCCTTACCTTAACAAAGGTCGATTGCTTAAAAAAATCAACTATCTCATAATCCCTACCAGCCTAGCAGCCAACACCTTAGCCACCAATTTATACGAAGAATTCAATAAGAGAGATATGCCTAAAGTTCCCCGAACCCAGAGGAGAATCAACCTTGGTGATAAGGAAAACAAAAAAAAGATGTGAGACTTTTTTGGGAGAATGATGTTAAGAAAGAAATGGTCAAACATCTCAAACACATTTGATTTAATAAGCCCCCAAAACTTCTTGAATAAGGAAAAATTAAAACCATCCAAGCCCAAACTTTTGGACCTATCAAACCGGGAGACCACTTCCTTGAACTTTGTAGGAGTAAACTAGCAGAAAAGGAGTCGGCCTCAACCAAGGAGATACAACGAAGGATAACCATATCCATGGTAGGCCTAGAACCCACATAATCAATGAAGTGTTCTTTAAAGAACCTAGAAACCTCCCTTCTAACCTCAAACACCTTTTCCGCCCATTAGCCCATACACAAAGAAAAATCAAAGTATTCTTTTGACTTCTCTTCCGCCACGGGCACGAAAATACCATGTATTCGCATTCCCCTCCTTAGTCCACACTGCTCTAGATCTTTGAAATATTAGTGAATCGCAATAACAAATAATCTCCCATAACTCTTGAAAAAACCAATGATCTACCTTACAACTCTTCAAGAGTAAGATCTATATCCTTTGCCTTTAGCTCCAAACTCGCAAGCTTACTTGAGCAAGCCTTAATTCTAATGCTCGGGTTGCCAAACACCCCCTTTTTTTCCGAACCTTAATAGGGTTTTTTAAGGGATTTAAACTTATCTTGGAGGGTACATGACATCTATCAATGACAGAACTCAACGCCCCAAGAATCACAAACTAACGACTCGAAGCTCAAAGCTACTATAAAGAAGTTGTTAAACCAAAATGGCTAAGGGCCCCAAAGTTACGAAAGATACTTGACCTGAATCAGACAATGATCAGAAACATCATGGGTCAGAGACCATATGCTCCTTTGACCCCGTTTCTCCTCTCACCCATTAGACAATAGCACATGGCCCAACATACTCATGATAAACCATTTGAGTGATATCAAGTAAACCTCATACTTAACAGGGATAAATCCACCAACTCCATCGCCTCGATGAAAGCTCTAAACTTAAGGAATTCCACATAGGCCAAACCCTGGCCCCAGATCCACTCCCTTTCTTTCGGTCGGACAAAGAATTGTATTAAAAATTCCCAAGACACGACAAGCATCATCAGGAAAGCTCTTGGGCACCCACACCAAAGGATCTTAAATCATTATTTTATCTGCTAAAGAACATTTGGCATAAACATTCACAACAAAACACTGGCGAGCATCCCCTCACTTAAGACAAAACCAGAGATAGCCTAGACCAGAGAACGATAAGATTGCATTCCCCTTCGCACTACACCAAATAAAAATGAAACCCCAAATAGATTCTATTGTCGGAGAAAAACTCCATATGCAAATTGGATATCCCCACATAAAACTACATAAAAACCCATCCACTTCATTAAGTTTTAACCTCTTAAATAAGGTCAAAATCCATATTATATTCCTTGACCAAGTCATGCACCTTCTTTTTTTACACTACCCCTTAATCTTCTAACATTAATTGACCCAACGACCATTGTAACCCTTCTGCCCCCAACCCTCTTAGCCTGAACGTCTCTCGCTTATAATTGAACCAACATCCTAAGCTCAAAATAATTCTCCTGAATAAAAGAAAATCCAACCTCTTTAGACCTAATCTTGACTTAAATTATAGCTATTAAAATGGGTTACCCAACTCTAAACGGGTCGGCCATAGCGGGCCTCAATTTTTTGGGGTTGGGCCAAAAAAGCTATGTTGTAATATGGGCTCGCAAATTACTACTTGGGCCTGATCCTAGATGGACTTCGGGCTACCTGGTCCTAAACGGGCTTTTTTAATGTAAAATTAAAATGAAAAACCCTATAATATTTATCATAAATGAAATTAAAAATTATATTATTCTAAACATAATACAATTTTAAGTACTATATTATCTTTTGTAAATACTATTTAAATATAACACATGTCTAAATTTTATAAAATAATACTCAAATATTTAACATAAGAGAAACTAATAGACTACGGGGAAAGAGTGTTGATTATATTAATGTATAAGATTTAAAAGAGAAATATTGAATAGAATAAGGATAAGACGTAATAAGATTAGCTAAATTGAATCCTTGGACAAGACATAATAAAAGATGATCGAATGTGTCCTACTTTTTTTAGTTTCTTGTACTTGTAACTTGATCACTAAAAGACACCGCATCATTAGGCAGTCTAAACTACAGGAAGTATTATGATCCTCCAATGCACAAAAAACACTTGAGGGAGCTCCCCTACACAATCTTGAGAATAAATCTTTGCAAGAGAGAAGGCCACCGGAGAATACCTCAAATTCCTATGTAGAATTAACAACATAAAACATAGAGCAACTCTAGGAAGACTTACTCGGCCTAATCAAAAGTTTTTCTAAATAATATTGTATTTCTTTTTTACAATAATCTAAATATTACTTATTCATCTATATAGGATAGGTCTGACTTTAGTCGCAATATTATTTTCTTTAAAGTCAAGCTTATAATGCAAAGAAACAGTGTGTATCTTCCTTTTCCATAAGGCATTAGGTCATTCTGAACAAAGATCTTTAGTAAACTTATTTTGCATAATTTTAATTTTTTTCCTGAATACATAAAGACTATAATTGTTCTTCTATTCTTTTAAAATGTATTTCTTTGTTTATGAAATTAATATGTTTTCTTTTATTATTAATAAGATTAATAAAAATATATATTGTTACTCTTGATAGAGTTAAGATCTTTAATTTTAGGTTGGTCTAAAAATTCAAACTTAACTTCACAACCTAAAGCATTAGTAGTTATAGCTAGGTTATCAACTATATAAAAGGATACAGTAAAGTTAGGAAAGAGGTTCCTAGAATAATAGCCTATTGAATGTTTTTAACTTAAAAAAAGAAGTTTTATAACATATTTGATCTTTGCAAATCTTAGCGTTGTAATTTGTTACCATCGGCTCCTCCACTACTAGAAAACAACATTTAACCTCGGACGCAAAATGCATTTAATCTCAGCTACAAAGGCGAGGTAACGAAAGGCATCATGAAAAGTGCACATTTTACCTCTCGGTTTAAATAAACGATGGGTATGTGAAAAGGTCATGGGATCGATCCCTAAGGATAAATTTTTGGAATTCTGAAATGACGAAAATACATGTCCCATCGGTTTTGTAATTACACCGACGAATATACCACATTGTCACCTCGGTTATCTCATAAAACCGAGGGGTAAAACAAGTTTGAGATCATTAAATATAATGTGGATTGTTATTTCAATAACCATATACTGAACATATAACTTCTCAAAATTAGTTAGGAAAATAATTATATGAACAATTGTGTTATATTTGAATATCAACTTATATTGATTAGTGATTTTGAAGCTCCCTGCAACTCATTATTCATCTCATATTGTTCTATGGTTAAAATTTCTCTATTGTTTCAAGTTCTTTATTCAAAATTTCCTTTTCTACTTATTCATTTATGAAAGCATAAAACTTGATGCTTTAGAAAATGAACAAATATGGAAGAAAGTTGGACAAAAACTAGAAGTATTTGAGAGATTTTAATTATCAAACAACGTTTAATGAACGATGAGTTACTGAATGTTAGAAAATCATGAATGTGTGTAAGATAAGTTTCGAATATAACATAATTTTGCATACGATTATTTCTAAAATCAATTTGCTATGTTATATGCTCAAAGAGAGGTTAGTGAAATAGAAAATCGACTTTAGATATAATAAATTCTACTAGACATAACAAGATGAGAATTGCACAAAGAATCATAACAACAAAAATCTCAATATCAATATCAACAACAAAAACAACAATAAAACATCAACAACAACATCAAGTATAATATCAAGAACAACAATGTCAATAAAGAACAATATCAATAACAACAACGTCAATAAACAACCTATAAGGGTTAGGGTCTCAACAACACTGACAAAAACAACATCAATAACAACAACAAAACAACAAGAAAAACTCAAGGGTTTCGAATCTCAACAATAACAACAATATTAGTAGCTAGTGAAGTTTGATGTACCAGATCTTTGAAGAAGAAGTGAAAGGAAATGATTTGGATCTCTGAAGAAGAAAAGAGAATCCTAAACACATAACATTTTTGTATTGAAGATGATATGTGTTTATGGCTATCATTATTTAGGGCTTTTCGTTAGGATTTTGTTTGTGTTGTTTTGACAAACAAAATTGAATGTTACAAGCTAAAACTATATATATCAGAGAAACATATTCACCTCGGTTAGTAAAAAATC
Organism: Lathyrus aphaca; assembly: GCA_963966055.1. Lineage (NCBI taxonomy): Eukaryota > Viridiplantae > Streptophyta > Magnoliopsida > Fabales > Fabaceae > Lathyrus > Lathyrus aphaca. The sequence continues at coordinate 2,677,311 of OZ014522.1, read as the reverse complement.
TTAGGTGAAAAGTAGCGTTCTTTTAAATTTAAAATAAAATATTCAAGAATGTGCCTCTTTTAATAAGATAAAAACATAAACTGAGACAACTGGGATTCGAAGCATGTACACTGAATAGGTTTATCCCTCAGTTTTCCATATAATTGACGGAATATATATTTTTTTTATATAAAAAAGGTGTGTCTAGGTATTTGACCTCGGTTTTTCAATATGTGATGAAATCGTTGTCATGAAATGTATTATTTGTAGTAGTACTCGTAAGAATTCTTTGATTTTCTCATAATATTGGGTCGGGATTAACCCCTCTTGAATGCAGTTTAAATCTACCCCCGAGTCTATTAAAGCAACTAATTCAAAAAAATTATCTTTAATAATAAGATTTATTTTACTATACCATTTGAGATATTATTTTTTTCTATTTTATTGATATAGCGATCTTCATTGGTTGAAGCAATAATTTCTTCATTAGTTTCCTAATGTTTTTGATTAGAAGAAGCTAACATATGTTTATATAACGATATCCTTCTCTAACATGATTTTTCTCGGATTTATGTTTAACAAATTAATGGTTTCATATTTATTGCATAGAGATTAATTGATATGCACTGACAGTGTAAAATATTTTATATTGTCAATTCAGCACCAATACTCGTTTGCTATACTTATAACCATTGGATTGAATCTAATTTAAAGGTTATGATTATAGAGTAAGTTAAAAAAATTTATTCTTGAAATAAGTTGATCTTGATTATATATATATATATATATATATATATATATATATATATATATATATATATATATATATATATATATATATATATATATATATATATATATATATATATATATATATATATATATATATATATATATATATATATATAAAGGTAATTTAAAGAGATATAAGGAACGTGGCTATAATTTTTGCTAAGAAAAAAAAACGGGAGATACGGTGAAAACGACGTAGTTTCACAATGGAACAATAATTTTCCTGTTATCGCTGAGTTAAAAAAAGAAAGAAAGAATTAATTCAATAATTCAATTCAAATTCATCGTTGCTTTGTTCTTCGTTCCCTAATTCTCAATCAAAATCCGTTTCTTCAAATCTGAGCCACTTTAATTCTCTTCACAAGTTACAAGGTATATCAAATTTTTTCTCTTTTTTATTTTCTTGTTTTGATTGAATTTCATTCGCTGTATTGATTTGATAATTAACATGAACTTCATTTCTCGCGTTTTCCAGAAACTTATTTCAATGGTGCAAACACAGAATTCACAGCCTGGTGAATTAACCACGCCCTTAATTGTGAGTCCGTTTTTCTTTCCATTTTTTCATGATTTTATTTATGGTTTTTTTTTCCTTCCAATTTTTATGCTTTTATTGGTTTAAAGATATGGAATTGTTTTCAATGTGCAAAAAGTGTTTATTGTTTGATGAATTTTAGTGTTTCATTTAAGAAGTTTATTTGAACTTGGAAAATGTTCACATGATAGTTAAATTAATCTGGTACTTTATGACATATAGATAGATAGATACAACTGTAGTAAACAATAGTGTTCAAACTAATGTCAGCAAAATTATTTACTTTAACAATTTTAGTGCTCATTGAATTATGTAAAATGTTAGGATATTCTCTTATCATAAAGATATTGTTTCATATTAAATTTAAGTAAGATTTTAGTTTAATATATGTATTCATAAAGAAACAATTTTGATATCTAGCAAACCTTCATGACATGGAGATAGGGGTGGAAATAGGCTGAATCCCGCTAGATTTTGCCAAATCTAAATCTGACCTGCTAAAAAATTTAAAGTCTAAGTCTAATTTGTAGTCTGTAATAGGTTTATTTTAGAGTTCAAGATAGGATGAACTAAACAATCCTCTCCTTTTCCAACCCTTCTTGTCTTATTCTCATGCATGCAAGGTTGTTTGTTCTATCCCTTTACACTTTATAGTTCAAATTTCTCTTCCGCCGCTCTACACATAACGTCGTCGAAGTAGTGGTCATATAAGGCCTAACAATTCCTTCCATAATCCATTTTCTGAATTGCAATAACTTTGTTTCCTGATTAGATCTCAAATAACTATGTGAATGAATAGGGGAAATAACTAAAGTAAAAATGTTATATGCGCAAATTTTAGTTATTGAAATAAATAAATGGGGTTCTTGCAGATTTTGTTTTTAGAGAAACATGTTTTAATGTGAAGGAGGGTATCAAGTTATTATGGTTCTTCACACTTTGGATTGAGATTTGTTTATATTATGGGAAAAAGGGTTCTGCTGAATAATAGGAAACACATTTGTTTTAATGGAACTAAGGAGTGTGGTAAATGCACACGGGGTAATACTTCATTGCCAAAAGTATCCTATTGCCTGTTTTGCATTGACAGCCATATCCCTTATTCTAGCTAAAAATGGTAAGTAAGAGATAGTTTTTTGGTGCACTTAGGCGTTTTCATCTTGTGATCAGTTTCTTTCTGCTGATATGCATGGCTCCTTGAAGTCTGCACCTTATTATTCCTGCAGAGGGGATTTTCTCTTGTTCATTATGGATCATACTGTTAATGGTAGTTTGGCTCAAGTGTTTGTTTTGCTAATTTGCTACTGCGTAGCAGTTTTACTTTGTTTTAGTATTTCTACCTTTTATGACGGTACTGATTAAAACTAATATAAGTTTATTCTTAAGAAATAATTAATCTTATCTTTTACAGACACAGGCACAGCCACAGGAAGATCGTTTGGCAAATGATGGTCTGATTCCTCAGATATTTTCATCTGTGCCAGCCCTGAGTGATGCTGCTTCTTATCTTTCACAAACAACATCATTCTTAACTGGTTGTTTCTCTGACTATTCAGGCAAGCATTTTGTGGTTTTACTAGTTCTTCTAGGGTCTGTTTGGAGTAATCTCCTTTCAGAAGTTTAAAGAATTGTGCCGCCAGTTCATATAATTTCCATAAACATATCTAACAAAGCTGAATTATTATGTGGCCTGTAAAATTTGAATTTGGTTTATCTCCAAGAAAAATTGTGAGGTACTTTGCTCCATTAACATATCTTATGCATTTAAGTTGCACTTCAACAGTGCATTTTACATTAGAATTGAAGGTTGTAGAACATCATCAGATTGCTTTTGTATTATGGTCATTGGTCGCCTTTTAGGAAAATTAAAATTCTTTTATAATTTTTTAAGGGAGAAACAAAGACTCGGAGAATGGATTAATTGTTTTAGAACTTTAATGTCCTCATTTATTAAACCTTATAGGAACTGCAGATTTTACTGTAGGTCTAATTAGGTTCTTAAAATCTTCCATTCCTTGTGTTTTCAAGTATTCGTAACAGCTTTAGTCTGGGTGCATAACTTCATTACCTGCTAGGGAACTACACAGCAGATACTAGAGAGACGATTCAAGATTCAAGAAGGATTGAATCAAGCACTAGTTACCATGTTGACTTTGTGATTATGTGTAAAAGAAGAGACAAATATTATTGATAATGATTATTGACTCAATACAAAATACCCTATTTATAGGGATACATTTACTCCGGACCATCATAGAACTACTCCAGACAATCATAAAACTTATTCAATTGATTTATAACTACTTTTCTTTATAACATGTACTAACTACAAGACCTTGACATTAGCGATTTTTGACCTTAAATCTTTTGTTTTGTTATTTTTTCAGTTGAACATTCCCCAAGACAGACTGGTGCTTCTGACATTCATGCACAAGAACTCGTGGCTTTTTCTTCCCCAGAAACTGAGGCATCTTCATCTACTGATATGCATATCAGTTCAAACGGAAAAAATTTAACAAGTATTGAATCATCTTACACTTCAACTTCTACACCTCTACTTATGCATGACGAAAACACAAGGATTTCTAGCAGTGATCCGTTACAAAATGCCAGTACCAGTACACTTGTTGAATCAAATAATACTGGGCGAAGTGGCATTTCCATTTTCCGAAGGTATTTACATGTCATCCCAATCTGAATGTGCTTTTTTCTGATAGGTCGTTTTTCCAAAATATCAAACTAAACTGTTATAACGGGACATTGTTGGATATTAAGATACGGTTATTTACTGTTCAGTATGTATCTTTGTGTGTTTTCAATGAAATAAGGATTTAATGGGCATACACAGTGTAAATCAGTTTTACATTGTCATTAGATGGGAGCTCCCATTTTTCTATTTTGCTTTTCCATATTTTATTTTTTACATACTGTAATGTTAGTATCCTTGTATTTCATTAAAAAGTAGTGGGAATTGAAAGAAATTCAGGAAAAGTGGGAAGGGAGAGCGCTCATGGAAATTGTTAAGAGTCCCACATTGGATAATTTATGGCCTGAGCATGTGTTTATAAGTGGGAGCAATCCTCACTCTACCAACCGGTTTTGTAGGGTTGAGTTAGGCTCAACCACATTTCTTAACATGGTATTAGAGCCTCGTTTAAGATCCGGTGGGCCACCTACTATGGTTTCCGCTATCAGACCACCCACCATTCATTTCTATGCTCCAGCGCTCTAATCCTGAGCGTGAGGTGGTGTGTTAAGAGTCCCACATCGGATAATATATGGCCTGAACATGTGTTTATAAGTGGGGGTAATCCAAGAAACTTTTGAGAATGGGTGAATATTATTCATTCTTTAATCTTTCCAATATATATGATATTCATACATCATTTTTTTCCCTTTCTAAATATTATGAGATGTATCCTACCTAAAATACTTTACCTAAATGATTGAAAGACATGGAGTTTAAGCTCTTCCATTTCATCTACTTATTGCTTAGGCCACAATGAGATTAAACATATTTCCTTGCTCTACTTGTCATATAAAACTTATGGTGTTGGTTTCTCCATTTAAGCTCCGATTCTTTTTGTTTTGGACAGAAAATCTAAACTCGAATTTGTTAAAGCTCTTTTGATTACTAATGTGGAGATGATAAACTTCTTTTTATAACTTCAGCCTGATTGATCGTGCTCGAAGAACTGTCCGTGGATCCGCAGATGATATAGGATGGCTTCAACATGCTCAAGGAATGCCCCCAGTTGAAGATGGTACAGAGAGGTTCCAGGAAATTCTTGACAGCATCAAGTAAGTATTGTATTTTTTTTTTTTGGCATATCTTTTAGTTTTTTTTTTTTTTAACTCAGTTTTTCTTACTCTGTCAGGCACGGTGTTCATAGGTTACCAAATTCAATGGTTTATTTATTAATTCCAGGTAAAGTGACTGATTGTGCTCGTAAAATAATGACAATAACTTGCATACCCACGGCATAATATTAAGTCCCAGTGATGAATCAATGATGAGATATCATTTTGAAATCAAATGGTCTACAGACTGGAAATAGTAGAATCGTAAGTTTAATGTTATTTATGTGCTATTAACTGCTGTGCCTCTTAAATTGGCAGGTCTTTTCAGTAACCATGGTCCACTTTACTTTGTGAGTACGAAAGTCAGTTTTTCAAAATTGGGTTTGGCCTGTCATATTGCAAAGATTCATAGTGAGGTATATTATAATAGTAGTTATTGCAGAAAATGCTAACTCTATTGTTTTTTAGATTGTATTGGTGTAATTTTTCTTACATTCTATTACTGATTTTGGAATGATAATTAATTAGTCTTCAGTTGAGAAAAATGCCAGAGAGATAAAAGAGTATATTGAGGAAATTTATTGGGGTTCAAATAAACGTGTTTTGCTTCTGGGACATAGCAAGGGAGGAGTAGATGCAGCAGCTGCGTTATCACTGTACTGGCCTGATTTGAAAGATAAAGTTGCTGGGTTGGTATTAGCACAAAGTCCCTATGGGGGTACTCCTATTGCTTCAGATCTTTTGCGAGAAGGACAGCTTGGTGATTATGTGAATGTACGGAAACTCACCGAGATTCTTATCTGTAAAATTATTAAGGTATGTTGAATTCCCGTATTATCACCTACGCACTCCTTGCTTGCACTTGAAATGTGTGTTTTCTTTGCCATCTTTTTCTTATCTGGATTTTCTTTCTTTGTGAGTACAAGAACATAAGAAGTTGCACTAATGTTTCTATCTTTTTGCCAAAACTCAGCCGTCTCTTTTTTGCTTGTCATATGTATTTTGGTAAGCTGATTATGACACACGATTTGATGTTACTCGATGGAATATCTAATGTTTTCATGAACTACCATTTCCTTTAGCAGAATAATTTTGGCCTATCCGGTGGTTCCATATTGGAATGCTAAAAACTGTTCTATATGAGGCTGGAAGTAAATTTGGAATTCTGTAAATTGATGTAATGAAAGATAACTGTTAAGAGTTGTTCATTGAGCGGAGGGAAAGAGAAGGGAGAGATTTTAATTGCCTTTATATTTGGTTCGAAAGAGAAGAGTGGAGGGAAGGGATTCTAATTACATATACATATATGGTTCACAAGAGGAGGGTATATTTTAAAACCTCCCCTCCATATCACCCAACCATACAGATCAAGGGTATATTTGGAAGACAATTCAATCTCATCCCGTGGAGCATGGAATCATTTCTACCTCTGTACAGGGTTATGATGTTCATGGTTCTATGCAATTAGCCATGAAATGGAATCACATTTCTTGCTTTTATTTCTTCTATTAAACATAGGAACCCTCATTCTACAGAATAGGTCATGCCATGTACCGAATATATTGGTGTAGTTTAAACTTCCTTAGAATTTTAGCTAGGAAATGAAAAGAACAACCAAGTCTTTTCTCACTAAGAGAGTTCAGCCATATGTAGCATCAATCAATGCAATAAAGTTCTATGATATATTTGGTTCAAAGATTTGCTCTAAATCTTTCCCAGCGGTTTTGATCTATAGTTTTTGTTGATCTTCCTCCACCTGAGCTTTTGGACTATCCTCCATCCTGCCAACTCTTACCAGTTCTTTTGTTGTCTTCTCTTCACATGCTCAAATCGTCTATGACGAGACTCTACCATCTTTTATACAATGGGGGCTACCCCGAATTTCTATCAAATGATTGTGTTTTTAATTCCATTTTCTCTTATTCATCCAATTTAGCATTTTCATCTATGTGACATTAAGATTGCTTTCTTTTCTTTTGTTATCCAACATTTAGTTATATACATTTGTAGGTCTGGTACCTTTGAGAAAAAAATTTCAATAAGCCAGAGTGATAGTTTTTCACATATCACACCTGGAACATTCCTTGTGTGATATGCCCAAGGTTCTTACGGTGTGAGACTTGTGCCATTGTACATTCTCAAATTTTCACCTCTTAGCTAGGATTTGCGGGTCTCTTGTACTCCGTATACTTCGTTTTACTTCTTCTAATAATTAAGCAGAAATCAATCATTCCTGTCCATATCTCTTAACATTGCAATATTTATTTTCTCAACTATCCAGAGAGTTTTTGGAGGGGGCCAACCAGTCCATGGACAGGGCTGACTCGTAGAACTGGCCAGACCACTTTATATCATAACCAAGTCCATGGGCTAGCTATAGACCACAAGGATTTGTGGGCCTTTTAGCCTCATTAATGTGTAGATTTTAGGCTCTGTAGACTGTAGTTTTGACCCATGCGTGCCAAGGGGCCGGGGGTTGTAGACTGGGCCATTCTGACAGCTATATTCTCAACTCAATCACTAATGTCTTGGAGCTTCTTAGTATGACTAGTAAGTTATTTTCTCTGTAATTTGCACAGTTCCGTATGTCACATTTGTTTTGAATGTAGGGATTAAAGTACTCCTGCATTCAATCGATATCTAAGAAGTGGTTATGGAAATTTTCTCTGAGATCACATTCTGTCATTGATAAAAGATACTTTGAGTTTGTGAGTTGATTGAACGACATCTTTGAAGATTCTACTTATTTTCTGTAGTAACTCGTTGAATTATGTTTTGTACTGTATCTATTGTTTTCACGCAACCTGCAGAATTATGTGATTTATGTTTTTAGTCGACGTTGGCATCTTTCAGCTATGTGGAAGTCTTACATTAGATAACTTACCATCTCTTGCTACAATTCATCATTTATATTTATAACAGGGAGACATGCGAGCATTAGAAGACTTGACATATGAAAGGCGGAGAGAATTTTTAGAGAAGCATCATCTTCCAGAAGAAGTCCCTGTTGTTTCCTTCCGCACCGAAGCTGGCATTTCACCTGCTGTTTTAGCTACATTATCTCATGTTGCTCACGCCGAACTACCCCTAGTTGCTTCAGCTGGTGAAAGTACAAAACTCCCTGTGGTGATGCCCCTAGGTGCTGCTATGGCTGCTTGTGCACAGTTACTACAGGTGAGGTATGGCGAGAAGAGTGACGGACTAGTGACTTGCCGAGATGCAGAAGTTCCTGGATCTATTGTGGTGCGACCTAAACGAAAACTGGACCATGCTTGGATGGTTTATTCGTCGCTTAATGATGATCTTACTGAAGGCAATGCGTCACAGGTTTGTGAAGCTCTCTTAACTCTACTCGTGGAATCCGGGCAGAAAAAGCGGCACGAGCTTGCAATGAAAGATGAATGAAAAGCATTTAAGTTTTTTCTTCTACATGTTCATGTTAAGCTCTCCAGAACTCTATATTCAATTTATTATTTATAGTATAGTCATAAAAACATTGAATTAGGACAAGCTAAGATTATAGTTCTCATAGATATAAGAATAACTAAGCAAAAAACTTATTAGTAAACTGAATTTAACTTCTAACAAAAAAAAATATATATACAAAAAAGCTGAAAAAGCATCACTTTAAAGAATAAGCCTTAATTATAAGTTATAAGCTTTGCATTCAAAACAATTGTTTTAAGAACGTGGTAATTGGCATTATTATAATGAATTAAAGAGAAAACCTGCATCAAAAGCATAGAAATAATTCATCATTTTACAGGCAAGCATCAGATGCATTTCTTTACAACGTGAAAGAAAAAAATGAAACGGAATCTTGTCCTGCTTTTCTAATCCAAAATCCCTGTTCTTTGAGAACCCTTTGTCCTTTAGATTTATCAGACTCTTGTAAATTCATTAAAAATCGTACAATTTATAAAGCATATTAGTCTCCTCATTATTTGATTTTGCAGTGGAATCTTAAATATTTTGGGATTTTTAATTACTGCAAATCTTTCATAAATACGGTCCTACTGCACATGTTAATTAAGGGCAATTATGATATTGTGTTTGGTATCACATCGAATATGTTTCTCACTGTGTTTGGGAAGAATTTATTTTAGTACTCTTTATATCTTATAAAATAATACTTTGAAGTATGCATAATTTTGCACTTAATTTTTAATTTTTATTGACTTAAAAAGACACGTGATAGAGTATTTAAAGTGATTTTATAAAAAACCTAAAGGAGAAAAGGATTAAAATTGTCTATATTCTAATTATTGAAGAAATATATGAAAGATGTATTGATTAGTGTGCGGTTAGTGGATAAAAAAAGATAAGTGTTTTTCTATTATAATAGGATTGTATCAAAACATTAAGTTCCTACTTTTTTATTAACATAAATGCATTTTTGTAGATGATGTAGTCCTCGGAGGACTTGAATGAGATTTTGGAGAAGATCATTAAAAATGTTTATAATATATGTAAAAGTCGGAGACCATATCAATCTATAATTTAAATAATTTGGATTGTTATACAAAATGATAGAGAGATATAAATCATTGAATTTAAATTAGACGGTTGAAATTGAGAGTCTCATAGATTTAATGTGACACAAAAATATTACTCAATCCGAAGAAATTTATTTTATTAGATAGTGATATGACGTTACAGAACAAAATATTGGACGGTTAAAACTTAATATAAGAATAAAATATATGAAAATGTTGTGTTGGATGTGTGCAATATTAAATGTTCTAACATTAGACATAACATGAGTGTTGGGTAACTTATAATTATTTATTCTTATTCTTATAAAAACAATTTCCATATATTATTAATAAGGTTATCATTTTTTTAAACGATAAATATAATATAATATAATAATAATAATATAAAAATCAGGATACAAAAAAAAACACGGGACAAAACATAAGAAGTGTCCGAAAATATATATATATAAGGAGACAGAGAAAAAATGAATCATATATAAACATAACCACAACTACTAAAAAAATCATATATATATATATATATATATATATATATATATATATATATATATATATATATATATATATATATATATATGAAAAACTCACTTACTTTAATTGAAGGTTCTTATTTATTTGGGTGCTAAGTGCTAACCATAACATTCTTTTGTATAAAATATTTATATGCATAATTTATGTGATGAAAAGTTGGAAATTATAATCATTGTAGTTTGAATCCCAAAATATATTGTTAAAGAAAATTAGTATAATTTATCTTTCTCTTACTCTTTTCTCATAGTGAGTGTGAGGTCATTTAGCACTAACTATTTTAAATAATTATAATAAAAAAACAATGGCTTTAGGGTCAGCTTCATTTATTCTATCTTTATATACTTTTTCTTTGGTTTATATGATATTGTCGCATTCTTTGGGTACCTACATGTGTGTCTATATAGAATGAGAATAACTAATTTTCTTATGATTAATCATGATGTAAAAAGTGATGCTTGCTTAATTAAATAGAAGCAAAACAATTATTCGAGCTGATCCTTCTGGGTATTAATATAAGCACAACATATTTTACAGATTAATTTATAAGGACAATGGGTAAGGCATGATTACTACATGATGCATTTAATCTTACATGTATTATATCTTTCCGATTATTTATTTTTTATAGGCTAAGAAAATAGAAAATAGAAAAAGAAAAAGAAATACATGTGTTATGTACTTGCAGTGTGTACAATAATAATGTGTACAAATAATAACGATTCCACCAACAATGTACCAAGTGGGGACCTCTAGAGGCCATTGATTTATGCATAATTCATAGTTTATTTCTAGAATATGTTTGGACGGGGTAATTGAGAATTTTCAGGGAATTTAAAATTTTAAACAATTCAAATGATTCAATTGAAATTCATTCATTTCTAAATTCTTTTGTTTAGATGTAGTATTAAAATGGTTCTTTGTAAAAAAAATGGGGGTCATTTTCATAATTTTTAAAACTTTTGGGTCAAATTTAAAATATGAAAAATAATGACCGATTTGTAATTTTTAAAAATTTTAAAGGGACCAATTTAAAAATTATTAGGGACCTATTTGTAATTTTTTGAAAATTTTTGGGATGAATTTAAAATTTTCATAAAATACGAGGATCATCTTGCAAAATTTGAAAAATTAATAATAAATAGTTTAGTATTCATATTAAATAGAGTGAAACAACAATTTGAAATTCTTTACTTTTTGATGTCATTTTAAATTCCTTAAATTTAACATGAATAAAATACTCCATAAATTTACATTATTTTAACAATTCTCCATCTTTTTTTATCCAAACAAAGAATTTTGGTCAAGTCATTTCAAATTCCATCAAAAAATTACTTTCCTTCAAAAAATTATTTTCCCTCTTTAAAATATTTCATCCAAACACACACTTAGTCTTTTATGCAGAGACAAAACCTCACTATGACTGATCTCTGAATAAGCGATGTCTCTTAGTTTTTTTTTTAATTTATAGTCATACTTTCTTACTCTGGTTTTAATAGTCTTGATCATTATGGTCGTTACATACTATCTTGTTCTTTTCTCTGAACATTACCTGCGTAGTCTTTAAAAACATTATTATACCATTTGAAATTGAGTCACCTCTTGCCCCCAAAGTTGAATTCTCCCCTTAGCTAATTGTATGACCTCGCCCGCATAACATATTGTGACGAGCCAATCACTGCAACTCGGTGCGATCATCACCTTTTTTACGTTGGTCTAAGTACCCTCTAAAGGTTCAACTGATTCTAAGATAAAGGGTTGGAGTTTGTTGATGTTGGGTGGACCTAGATCTCTATGGTTCAATAGACATAACAATTCACATACTTTTTAATTTAAAAAAAAAAGGATAAGGTCAAAAGAAAATATATTTTTTTTGCAAAACTAGGCTAACATAAACATCCAAGACCTAAAGATAACTTCAAAAGTAATACTCAAGAAGTCGAAATATCTTGATAAGGTTGAATGTTTATTCATTATGAAAGGGAATCTATGTGACGTTTTATAAAAATATTTTTTACTCCGGTTTTAGAGTTAGCAAAAGGTCTCTCAGTTAAAGAAAGTCACAAGGGTATAAAAGCAAATTGGATAACTTGTTGAAATTGGATGACTTGTTAAGTTAGATTGGTGATTAAGTTCAGTGAAAAAATTGACCTTAGAACACTATAAATTGGATCATTGTGTAAACACTTCTCGCGCATTACACGATTGAATCAATCCATAGTAAGTGTTTCATCGTATTAATCTTTGATATTTGTGAAACGGTTCGTATTAATTTGATCAATATTTAAATAGTATAATTTCATTTTCACATCAAACCTTCCGCTCGCAACTCATTTTTGAAAACACTCTTATTTTGAAAACGTTGATTGGATATTTTTAATTTGGATCTATTCACTCACCCTCTAGACCGTTTTTCTACTTCCATATTTATACCAAACTCTTGTAATTATAAACCAAAAACATATAGTATTCTAAGTTAATTATAAAAACAAAATAAAAAAGAGATGTTGATTTGGAGAATGGTAGCATCATGGAATGATATTGCCACAAATCCTAGAATTAGCTAGCAAAAAATGGTCGTCACATCAAGAAGGGTTAGCATAATCATACCCCATGGTAAATAAAAGCATTCACACTCATGGACCATTAAAAAAAGGAGCCCAGAAAAATATTATATGTCAAACTTCATATATCTATAGGAGAGTTCGATCATGTCAGATATAACCCACTCTTTGATTATTAGTATTTGTTTATCTACATATGAGAGGCAAGGAAATATAGTCCATCGTTGGATTGTGGAAGGTCCTAAATTGTTTGACCTTATCTCAATGAAGAACCAACTCTTAACAATTGACATATTGTGGTGCTCAGTGATGCACATACAAGATCCAATGAAAATGGCATCATTAGTGACACCTAAATTGAAAGGACTCAAGGTGAAATGATTATAAATTGAGATCAGAACATCCAAATGAGTTTGTATTTCTCGTACAAATGGCACCTCATCCAAGGGAGTGGATGCAACCGAGGATGTAAAGCTCAAAGAATCATTTTTCTTATAGGTATAGTCGTGGTTTAGGGAACCATATGAAGACATTATTAGAAAATTGTATTTTCTTTTGTCCAAGGAACTTTGTTGTTTAGAAAAATAACGAAACTTTAGATAAATAACACAAAGTAAAGAGAAAAGATAATGTCATAACTTAGAAAATCATGAAAACTTATGGTATAAGCAATTTCACTTCTCATTTACAAAATCTTAAATTTTCTTAGACATTACTAAAATAGGGAAATAATTTATATGTCTTAATGAAGGTGAAGGTCAAACTGGTAGAGGTTGAAGTGATGGGGAAATATGAAGCAAGCCAGAGTGTTATCTTTAGAAAACTCAAAATTCGAACAAGGTTGTTGAAATATAGTCACTCAAAAAAATAATACACATAATCATTATATTTTAGGGTTTAAATGAAACCAAAAGAGAATTTTTGAATTCTCATCAAATCCTACTGTTATGATACAACCATTTTACCTGACAAGCCTTAATTACCTCAATCAACACAATTCTAAGGCTCTTAAGAACTCTCCAAAAATTTAATACTTTGTCATGATAGGACTTAGACATGTATGATAATCAAGAAATAAAATGACTAGCCACAATCAACTTCATTTGATCACTACAAAGATTTTTTTTCGAGAAACGCAAAGGCATAACACATGATGGACAACCAAGGGTCGATCTAGGATCATTCGAGAAACGCAAAGGTACAACATATGATGGACGACCAAGGGTCGATCGAGGATCATATGAGGTTGACTTCTACTTCCTATCTAGGACTAATTAAATCATCATCTCAATCCTAAGTTGACTATGGGAAGAAACTATTCGAAGTTAGGATAAGGCCTAATCTACAAAGGATTTGCCATTAAAAAATCTACAAATGATTCAAGATCTAATTTAGTAAGCTACAATGTATTCAACAATACACCGTATTACCTTTATGATTGAACCATGATTCTTTGATGATAGTTAAACGGTGAACTGTGAACCATTTTGGGATCTTTTCAACATTATTATTGTCATGGAATTTGTGTTCCGTACAAGCTGCATATAAAGGAATTAACCATTGGTGAATGATACATTCTCTTCACAGGTTAAATTTCTAGGCGCTTCTAAAATCTTTATTGACTTGAACATTGAAGTTCTTAAAAAAAAAACATAATTTCTTACAAAGTAACAAAATTGTCCTCCGCTACATCCAATAACTCGGTCTGACATCTTCATTTTCGGATCTACTTAGAATAATTAATGAACCAACCATATCCTTATAATTCTAACTTGGTTGGCCTATGCCACATTAAAAAAAAAATGGTTGGCCTATTTGTATTTTTCCTCATTTCCTATATTACATTACCTACCACATTCTAACTTCATCCTCTTATTTTATCCGTTTTCTTCACTTCTCACACCTCAACTAGGTATAAGAGAACAATTTCTACCCAAAAGTAGAAAAGACATAAATATTCTATATAATCCACTTTTAACAATGGTGCTAAAGTCAACTCCATCACAATGACAATGACATTGCATATTTGGAAACAAAATCAAAGAGAAAATGACTGTTTACCTTCCAAATCTATGTGCTGCAATTCTCTATAAGCCAGAAAATAACCTTATTTTTAACTGAATTATCACTTCACCAAAAAGATTTGTCTCTTTTCTCACCTTACATATTGTTACCAACTTTAACTAAATCATTGCAGCATAACTAAATGAGACAAATAACAATAGAAAACTACTAATTACAAACAAAAATGTATTCTGTGTAGATTCTGCAAAATATGCAAAAGATGTGACTAAAAAGCAGCATAAACTCTAAATTTTACATTTTATTTTTACTTGGTAAAAACAACTAACTACTACAAGAATTTCTCCCAAAAAGACGGATCTTCATAAAATTCTATATTATATCTGTGTGCAGTTGATTCAACAGCACACAGATACGAAGTAGAATTTCTTAAAGAATAGGAACGAAGTCCATTATTTCCATCATCCGGAAAAAGATCCGGCAAATCAAACAATGCGGCATCCTCATCATCATCGTTGTTAAATGTTGAGCTCGATGAGTCGAGAGTTGAAGATGGTGAGGCATGTTCTTCTTCTTGTCTTGCTTCAACTTGAGCTTCATCAAATGAAGTGTTATTAGCTGCTTTAGCAGCTGCATCTTGAATATCTTTAGGAGAAGTACTTATTGGCCTTGGAAGTGCTTTTGCTAATTGAGGGAAATTAAGATAAGCTGAATGACCCTTTATAGCTAAAGCAGCTACATCATGTGCTCTAGCAGCCATTTCAGCTGTAGGGTATGTTCCAAGCCATATTCTTGATTTTTTCTTTGGCTCACGAATCTCACACACATATTTTCCCCAATTCCTCTTCCTTACTCCTCTATAACTTGGATGTTTGATGTTATCATTTGAAGTTGATGATGATGATTTTGTTGTTAGTGTTGTGGAAGTGGCAAAGGTGTCATCAGCATCATCACTTTCTATATTGAGATGTTTTTCCATGGGAGAGAGAGAGAGAGAAAGAGAAAGAGTTTGATTAGGACTTAGGAAGGAGTACACAATGAGTGATGAGTGCTTAAAAATAAATAGACTTGGTCTCATGGTTTTTCACAATAAAAAATGAGATTTATATTTATTTATTTTGTCTTAGCCCCCACTAGGGAAAGACTTTAATGATAAGATAAATAAAGTCCCATTAAAAATAATTTTTATCGACTCATAAATTTTAATTCAACTGACAAAAAAAATTACTTAAAAATAGTTTCGATCAGTTCACAAATTTTAATTTAAAAGACATTAGGTTGGACGATACATCAAAGTTCAAATTGATTGAAATTTAATCTTAAATTCTTTGAGATGATTTATATTTAATTGAAAATCATTAATTATTTGAGTTCAATTATTTAATTAGAAGAAATTAGAAGTATGTTAATATAGAGTTTTTTGGAAGGTGTAATTAGAATTTTGACTTGAATTCTCCTTAATAATTTATTTTTAACTAAAATTAAATAATTATTTGAGTTCAATTATTTAGTTAAAAATAAAATTTATGTAAAGAGAAAAGAAAAAGAAAAGATAAAAAGAACAAAAGAAAAAGAAAAAGAAAAAGAATATTAATTAATACAAAGAAGCATGGGTTGCACAAGGAACATAATTGATAGTATTTTGTTTTCCATGTGGGAATTGAATAACATGAAGAAAAAAAAATAATTCTATATAGATCTGAATTACTAACCTCTGGTCTTTTTCTAGTGTTTATATTCTATATCTGTATATTACTTTCCATTCTTTTCTATTTTTACATGTGTAAAAACAGTGTATAAATGTTATCTTTTCAACAACAACAACTACTTCCATTTTTGTGTTATGTAAGTGGTAGGTCCTTCAAAATTAGGTTTTCAAAAGAAGATTTCTAGACAAATGCTTCACATGATATATTGTTACTCTTAGTTAAGTTTGCGCAGGACATTCAAAAATACAGAGAGTCGAAAAACTTTGACTCGATCCATAAATTACCTTGTTTAAATCATCTGATAGTCCATTTTACCATTTATATCCCTTATCAAATAAGCCGAACCAATTTTTAATGTCTTATTATATATAATTAAAATCTTGAATGATAATTGTAATTTATATATAGTACATTTGGACTATTAGTATGTGAATGGCCAACTAAACCCTCACATAAAACAAGAGCCTCTAAATTCTTTTAACACTATAATATCAAACTTATATATAACTTGGTCATTATTTTCTCTTGATGACGTATAGAAAAAACTTATAAATAAATAATACTCAACTTAGCATATAGTATGAATTAAATATTTACATCATCAACTAGTTAGCATGTCTTCTTCAACTTGACCCATATGTCTTACTTAAGCTGATCTGTCCTTCTGCTTATAGAGATCTTTCCAATTCAATAATTGTTACTTATACTAAAAATAAATTATAAATTAATTTTCTCCGGTTGAAATTACTTGTCACACAACCAATTGAAACAAGACTATTGTCTCAAAATCAATGGACAGATTTTATAACCAAACAAGACTTTAGGAAGAATCATTTTTTTGTGTAATTCAGCACCAGTTGAGGATACCCACGTGGTTTTTGGTCACAAAGAAAAAGACAAATGACGCATCACACAAATATCTACATGAACAATTTTAATACATGAATTATTAACTTCAACTCACGATTCAAATTTGATACTTTGAAGAGAAGAAAAAAAAAACACTCTTAAATCTCTCATCTTTAATAATAATTTTAATATTAATATTAATATTTGTCTTCAATTTATATATTTGAATATTACATATAATATATTGAGATACCAAAGGTTAAAAAATATATTTAAACACATGGTGCACATGGTTGTGGGGCATTGTTTGGGTCCAACTAATACCAGATTTCAACTATTCAAAATTAACAACCAACCCATTTTGAGCATTTGTGTCATGTTCTTTAAGAATTGTAGGAAGGTTCATTTCCAAAAAAACAAATGTTATAGCCAAAAATATTCACCAAACATAACATTAAAAAATTAATATGCTAGGTAGAGAAAAATAAAATTGTGGGATGTGTGCATCAAAAGAAAAAGATGAGGAAGAATTTTATGAAGCACCATAAGTTAAGTAACTAGGAAACGGTTTTACTAATTTTATTTATTGGGATAGGTTCAACAATTACTCATTCTAAATGTTATTAGACGAGTCGATAACGAATTAGTTCGCATACCATATCAAAAGATTGGATATTAAATTTTCGTTGTCGAGATAAAGATCTTTTTAATGGATGATTTACAAATATTTTTATAAGTGTTTTTGAGTCTTGAAATCGGCTCTAATCCTAATCAGCCTTGAAATCTGTTATAAGGGGCATTGAAATCCAATTTACTTTTTTTTTTTTGAATAAAAAAGTTAAAAAATAATATTATATCTATTTATAGAATTTTATGTATATATTTATAAAAATTTCAGAATGCAATGCAATGCAAATTCCCTTTTTGTATATGTTTTCCTCATAACCCAATACAAACTACCATAAATTATTTATTTATTTTTCATTCATTGATAATGTATTTTGTGATAGAAGCTATGTTCTTTCTTTTTTTTTTGACAAAACTTATGTGTGTAGTAAAACACAGATGGCAAAAGTAGTTTCTAGATAGAAGGTATAAAAGATGGGTATAGAGAAAATCTAGATAGAGATGTAACTTGTTTCATATTAAAAAATTAATGATGACAAATGGATTGGGTACCAAAAAACATGGTTAATCTCGAAGCTTATCAAACAATCACTAGTCAAAGATTGTCGTTGCCAAATGTTCATTTCAGTCTAATATTGTGTGAAGCACATATGGGAAATTATGAAAAAATAAAATATTAAAAATGTTAATATAAAATATATCACAAATATTGTTTCAGATTAGACTATAGGGCCAAACACACAATGTAACAATTCATCGGTTAAAAATATTTTAATTATGTGAATGCGGCATAAAACATAAAGTTGACTATTATGTGAATAGTAGAAAAGTCTTTATTCATTTCTAAAGGGTCTAGAAGTTATAAAGTTGACTATTATATGAATAGTAGAAAAGTCTTTATTCATTTCTAGAGGGTCTAGAAGTTATTGTATACTTCTTACATTTCCATGAAACTAGATAAGTCTTTAAGAAGATGCAAGGTATATCTATATGTGTTGAGACAAGATCCATAGATGCTGATTAGGGTTTGCATGCTAATAAGTTTGCCCTTTGCAATAAAATGGACGTGTATAGATCAATTGAACCATTTGCGTTATATTTAAGTTTGAATATTCATTTATATCTCGAAGACTTCTTCTTCGGAGGAGGAAATTTAGTGATAATCTTCTTTTTTTATTTTAAATATGTCAATTCATTGTCAATGACCGAATTTTAGAGGTTGCACTTAAATATCTCATTATAAGGAGTACGTTCAATGTGTGTGTGATGTTTTAAATTAGAAAATTGTGTTTTTTCGAGAGTTTATCAATAATCAATAAATTTAAAATTGAAAGTTCAATCACGTAATCGTATGGTAATGTTTCTTTGTTTTGATGTTTTTGTCAATTTGAGTGTATATGATACTATTTAATCTCTTATTTGTAATTTGCTTGTTATTAAATATTATTCTAATATTCGTGTGTTTGTATTTCATTTGCGATTGCGTTGTATTGTGTTCGCTTTGAATATTTAGCATTGTACCATTAAGACCCTTCATTAATCAATAAAATTAGAGTTTTGATCCATGATAGTGTTCCTTTTTTAGCCTAACAACTTGGTGTTTGTTGTTTCATCACATGTTGCTTGAATCACAAGTTAGAACACTTAAATTAAGGTTCCCAAAAAATTGATTTGAATCATGTACAATGTATGACTCGAATCAAGACTCTTGTGAAAATATAAATTTTTCTCTGGATGATTTGAATTGAATCATGAAATTAACTTGATTTGAATCACAACCTAGTATGACTCGAACCATTACTCTCCATGAAGCTAGGATTGAACTGTGCCTAATTTGACTCGAACAACTTCTAGAGTGTTAATTCATGTTAGATTCATTTCTTTTTGTTACACATTGTTATTTTGTAATTTGTTGTTGTCTCGAGAAAAATTAGAGAGAATGGGTTTATCAATCTTGTAGTGATTCATGGTTGATCAAGCTCAATGATATTCATCAAGAACCAATATCCATTTATCCAGAAATTTGAGAGAACCTTATGTGCGTGTTCTTTATTCACCTACATAAAATTCCTTGATTAACACCTTGTGAATTATAGTGCACGTGAGATTACTTTGGAATTGTCCATCTTCTTCATCCTAGGTTTTTTCATTAATGTGAACCTTCATCTCTAAAGATTGAGTGTTTGAGGGAAACTAGTGGTACATTAGGGTATCTAATATTTTTGTGTGACGTTTGTTGTGTGTAACAGATGCAAGTATCATTTCTTAAATGCAGTTTGGAATCTTATTGATATCTATCAAGAAGAGAGATTCATTATACTCCTTGGAAGGCTTTAGTGAAATCTAGTACAGATTTTTCATAAGGCAGAGTTGGAAGCTTTCCAACTTTAGTGAGATTGTGGAAAGATTGGTCTCAAACAACAATTGGCTAATGACAATCGTTATGACAAGAAATCAGTGGGATCTAGTGGATTTTCACACACGAATACTTTGAGCAGGTTATTGTGGATACCAAGGTTATTGGATCAAGATCTTTAGAGTCTTATTTTTGTTAGTTGTGTGTGTGTGTGTGTGTGTGTGTGCATTCATTAATATTATTATTACATTAGTGCATTATTGCATCGTGTGTATGTCATTTAGGTTAGACCATGCTTATAGGGATTTAATGTGTAATCTTAGGTCTGCGATGCATCAATCTTATTGGATCATCATAAGTTTAATTGTGTCTTGAAGGAGCGTCTATGTAATTATGTCTTGAAGGAGCATCTATGCATTATTGCATCGTGTGTATGTCATTTAGGTTAGACCATGCTTATGGGGATTTAATGTGTAATCTTAGGTCTGCGATGCATCAATCTTATTAGATCATCATAAGTTTAATTGTGTCTTGAAGGAGCGTCTATGTAATTATGTCTTGAAGGAGCATCTATGTAAAAAGTTATTGGGTTTAATGGTATGTGTCATAAGCAGATCAATATGGACTGAGCGACCTTTGAAAATACTTCATGAAATTTTGAAGTTGGAGAATCCAGAAAAAAAAAAGTCTCAACATGTTCAAAATAGGAAGGAGATGGCATCGTTGAATTGTCGATCGATGTTAATTTGACCTTCTTATGAACACCCTTTATTTTTACCAGTTGGGTCACGTTCAAGATATATTGCACACCAAATGTTTTTTTGAAATAAAAAAGTTGATTGAGTGTGAAAAAAAAAATTGGTAGAGTTTGAAGAAAAACTAGTGATTTTAATCATGAATAGAGCATACATGCAAAATGATCTTTTCATTAAATTTCCCACTCCACCCTTACGTATTTACCAATGAGTTGTTAAATAAAGATGTTTTTCCAAAAATATATTTCTGAACTAGTTTTTAAAAAAAAAAAATAGGAATATGCCTCAATTAGAACATGTTTTGGTGTGAAATGTGTGCGTTCAAAAATATTCTTCTAAAATTAATCGAAAATATTCTAAAATTAAGAGGAGAATTTCAAATTTCCACATGATGCTTCTCCTCCACCACTAAGGGTGGGAGAGGTAATCCCTTAAATAGATGTCCGGTAGGCCTACACAATGGGTCAGACCCATTTTGACACATTTTGTTAGCTCTAATCATGTGGATCCCACTTATTCCCCCTTGTACGAAGCATTTAATTTTCATATGCTAAATAGATACTCCTATTACAGCAAAATTCAAATCAAACAACAATATAATTTTAAATAAAGCAACATTTCCAAATGAATCCTAGGGTAAACTAAACTGCAGCTATAACTGCATTATGCAAACAAAAGATAAGCATAGAGAACATTTAAGTAATACTTTCATCATAAATTGCACTACTGTTGAGCACACTGTACCCGAGGCGCTGAGTGTGGCTCATCTTCATCATCATCATCGTCATCATATGGGTCGCGATATTGTTGTTTCTTTCTATGCATCCCTGCAATATCAACATCATGCAAGGTGATCTCCTCACAATCATCTAGTTCCTTTTGCGACAACTTCTTGCTTGTCTTTTGAGGTAATATCTTCTCTAATTCCAGGCTTTTGCTAGGTGAAAGAAAACCTGATTCTGGGAATCCAACATTAAACTTGATGTAAAGGCGTCCCCTCATGAAGGGCCTATTGTGTTGTGGCATTCCCTCGTCATTAATAGCTTTGTGTTGACCTACAAAGTAACATACATAAATTCAGAAAATGGCACAATGATATTGAACTGTGTTCTAATGAAATGTACTCTAAAAAAGTACCTGGCTTGATTACTTCTCCAGGGTTTGATTTGACCAAGAGTTGTCTTCCATCAAGATGTGTGACAGTAAATTGGAAGCCACAGAGAGCCTCAGTTAAGCTCAGATTGTGATCAATATGGAGGTCATCATGCTCCCTCCTGAACTTTGGATGCCCTTTCACTTGCAAGACAAAAACTATATCTCCGGTGATTGTGTCCGGCTGCAACATGTACAATTAAATATCAATTTCAACATGACAAACAACCATGCAGAAGACTAAAATAATCAACTTCTTGCTCTCCTTACTAAGAATTAAAATAGTAATTGTACACACTAAATTATAAACCATAATACCTAGCACAAAAAAGTTTTAAAAAACTACTTACAGCTTCATCAGCTTGTCCTTCGAATACAATCTTTTGACCCTGCTGCATTCCCTTTTCCACATGCACCTCCAGCACCTTCTTTTCTTGAGTAATCTTGTTTGCCTTGCATTGAGGACATCTATCTCTCTCACTAATGACCTCGCCTGAAACAACGATGCATGAGCTGGGCAAAACAGCACAGAAACAACCAAGCAGATATTGAAAATGAAATTTCCATTACCAGATCCTTTGCAGTCACCACAGATGTGTTGCATTTGTTGAATCATGCCCAGACCAATCTGCCTTCTGGTAATCTTCATACCAGTTCCCTGGCATCCAAAACACCTTCCAGCTGTGCCACTTTTTGAACCTTTCCTGATACGTCAAAAATTGCAAGCAAACTACTGTTATTATCATTATTATTATTGAAACTTTGACAACAATTCCAAGACAGATATATGTTAACAAAATTCAAATAATTATGCAAAACATGAAGTAATCAAGCAATTGAAGGCAGAGAAAGGGATGGATGGGTTATATGAGAAGCCAAGTTAATTTAAAATATACACATTTTCTAATTAACCTGAAGAGTATAAACACAAATTTCAGACTCAGTTGAGGTTTAAAATATACACAATATGAGGTTTATGCACATATACTTGTTATGTAAGAATGTTCATATTCTTTTTTGAAACCAAGCCATTAACACCAGTCCAGTCCTCAGTTGGGATTCCATGGACCATCATAGCAAATTGAATATGAATGTGATGATTTCTAGTAAAAGAATATCAAACTTATACGAAAATTTCATTGAGGAAGGGTGAGAATATATCACATAGCTGCCAAACATACATATCCTAAAGCTAAAAAACTTGGAACAGCGTAAGGCACAATGCATTCTGAAGCAGTATGTGGCTTGGATGTTAATATATTTTCAAAAAGAATCTAAAGTACAAAACATATAAATACAGATAAGTTCCATACCCTTTACATTTTACGCACAACACATTCCTAGAAAGAGATAGTTTCTTTGTAGCGCCATTAAACACATCCTCCAAGGAAACCTGTAAAGAATGCACCACATCTTCTCCTTGCTTCTGTCTTCTTCCCCTTGAAGGACCGCCGCCTGAGAAAATAGTAATAGTGCAATGATCAATATTGCAAGAATGAAAAATGATTTACAAGTGAAAATAAAATAACATGAATATAAAAGTGAGAGTCTCACCACCAAAACCAGCTCCACCAAAAAATGATTCAAATATATCAAAAGGATTATTAAACGAGCTTCCTCCTCCTCCTCCCATTCCTTCTTTCAGGGCATCTTCACCATATTGATCATACAGTTCTTTCTTTTCAGGATCACTTAACACTTCATATGCTTGACCCAACTCCTTGAACTGATATAGAAATAAGACAATTGGATTGAAACAAAAAAATGCAAGGTCAGCAACAAAAGTCAAGTTATGCTGTTTTTTGAATACATAAGTTTGCATAAAAACTTGAAATTTAAATAACATATTTCACATAAATGAAAATTCACAAATAAGAACATAGCATGTTCAAGTAATTGCATGCTACATTAATATCAAATTATCACCAAACTTCTTTGTAACTAAGCTTCAAACCAAATATAAACCAAAACAGAACAATTGTTTAAGTAGGAAAATCGCAGGGAAGTGGAGGAGAAGCCAAAGTTGCAGATGGGAGGGATGTTAGCCTATTTTGAGTCCCATGGGTTTTTGGTTGTACGAGAAGAAGAGATGGAAACTACGGATTAACTCCCACGGTTTTTATCACTTACACTATATTCTAACTACATTGAAAGAGTTAAATGAAAAATAACCAAAATGTAATGTGTATGTGTATAATTAAATTATAAAGTCAGACTACAACCAAACAAGGACCATAAAAGTATAGCAGAATATTAACACTACATGGTATGGTATAATGAAGATGCAACAAAAAGTAGCAGTAACCATGAGACTTACCTTCTCAGGATCTCCACCCTTATCGGGATGGTTCTTCATTGCTGCCTTTTTATAGGCTTTCTTGATTTCATCGTCACCAGCACTTTTTGAAACACCAAGAATGTCATAATATTTGGTGTTATCACTCTTCCTTGTTGGTCCACGCCCGAACATGACTGATGCACCTTAAAAAGAAAACTACACAGAATAGAAAAAAAAAAATGAAATTTTAAATAAAATAGGAAAAAACATGTACCTATAATAAAAAACTCAAATAAATAGACAATAAAAATATTTATAATGGACACCCCACAAAGATTATGAGACTCTATGGACAACACAGATACATAGAATGCTAAGGACAACCCACAACCATAAACTCCTGAGCATGCATTACAATTAAGGTTAACAGTCTTAGCAGCTCAAATCATAGCAGCTCAAATCATGCACAATATACTACATGGAAACAATTTTCACACAACAAATCTAAAAACATGTTACACTCAAGACATTCATCATAGGTACAATGCAAATAAGACTGCATTCTTAAAAAAGTATAATTTATGTGTTAATTCAGCCTACAAAAATTACAAAGATTACAACTTTTGCATACAAATTCAAATTTTGCATCATCTAAAATTCGATATAAAAAACAAAATAGAGCTTTAACAGGAACCAAAATCGAAAGATAAAAAAAAAAAAAAAAAAAAACTTAACCAACTAAACCGTGTCACAAAATCTAGAAGAAAAAATTTGATCGAAACCCTAACGCATCAGAAATCAGAGAAAAATAATAATCGATGATAAAATTCGGATCTAAGGAACTTGGAGATTGAAAACCCCAATCCAATCTGTAAATCGGATGAGAACAGATCTAAACCTCAGAAATCAGAGAAAGAGGATGAGAGAAAGAGCATTACCTAACGGGTTTTTCTTCTTCTTCAAGGGAGAAAACGAAACCCTCGAAGAGAGAAAAAGAGAAGAGACAACAGTGAGAGTGAATTGGCTTTTGTAAGTAGCGAAATTGCTAATTGCACTCCCCCTTTAATTGTAATAACCAAACAGATATATTGTGAGCATACTGCAGTAATAAGATTCCTTAAACTATGTTTGGATTGGTAGAATTTGTTGAAATATAAATAATTATTTTTAAAGTTTAATTAATCTTTTAGTCTCTTAATTTAATTTATTTGTTCACTATTGTCTTTTAGTTAAGAAAATGTTACATTATAGTCCCTTAAAATGGTTTCATCCGTCAAATTGTTTCATTCGGTTAAGTTTTGAGAAAAAATGTTATATTATGCATATTTAGCGGTCTATTTAGCAGTATGTTATCATATCTGGCTTTTTGGGTTGTTTATTTTCAATATATTATTATTCGTTATTAAGCATCTGAAACACGAAACCCTAATGTTTCTGACCTTCTCTCTCTGCAATTTCTCATCACTTTTCGTTGTCGCCATGTATGTTTATAATCTTCTCTCTTTCTTTCATTTGTTATCTCTTTCATCTAGGATTCATATTCGATTCGATTGTGATTATGTCTTATGCCCCCAATTTCAAATCTAGGGTTTTCAAATCATGGGTTCACATGGTCCACATCTGAAGCATTTAGTAGGATTGTGATTTACCCCTCCCTCACTTGCCTTCTTGTCAACAACATCTTTATGTTTCCCTTTATCGGTTGGAGCACTATATGGAGTACCCCCAAACCTCTGCTTACCATTTCGGTCACTCACAGCCTTGTAATGAGAAATCTGAGCCTTGTTATCATTATTATTGATTCTGCTTCTGCTTACCAGTTCGGGATAGTTTCTGATTTTCTAAAAAGCAATGTCCTGTTTAATCTCGGGACGCAACCCGTTCTCAAACTTCAGACACTTCGAAGTCATAGCTTCTTCAGTAGTATAGTGAGTACAATATTGCACCAACTCTTCAATCGAGCAGCATATTTAGCCACAATCATGCTACCCTGCTTCAGTTCTAAAAATTCCACCTCTCTTGCATTGCGAATATCTTCTGAAAAATACTTCTTCAGAAACACAGCCCGAAACACTGCCCAAGTAATACCAGTACCTACAACTTCCAACCTTCGGCGACTACTCTCCCACCATACTTCAGTCTCGCCTTCTAGCATATGAGTGTCAAACCTCACTTTCTGAGCATCACTGCACACCATGGTCCTGAAGATTTTCTCAACGACCTACAACCACTTATGTGCAGCCTCAGGATCAAGAATACCTCCCTCATACGTAGGTGACTTGTTGCTCTAAAACTAGTCCAAGTCACGGAACTGTGCATTTTCAACAGCTAGAACAATGTTCTCTATAATCTGTGCCATAGCTTGCATAGCAGCAACAAGAGTAACATCATTCCTTCCTGCCATATTGTTCAATAAACACATATGGTTAGAACACACCAACAACTCCTATTCTAAGGACTAACTCAACTACTACATCTGGCCGGTTGGATCGACCTGCTCTGATACCAATTGTAACACCCCACTTTCCCATTCTTAGAAAATAATAAAATAAACTCCTAAAATCAGAGTTTTTATCAAAAGTGGAATGTTACATCATAAAAAATAACAACAAAACTTTATTAAACCAACGGAAAACTTTAGTTATTCAACTCATTGCAATTTGCTAACAACAACAGAATTCACCAACATCTCATGGTCTATAATTTTTCAAGCAAATAAACGATACATAGAAAATAAGGTTATTAAGTAAAACATCACAATTATCCCCAAGTCTCGTGTTACGTATCAGAACGACTCTTATGACTCGATTAAGCAACACGCAGTCCATGCACACTTTAGTACCGGAATTATCTGTACTTCCAAGGAAGCACAGACGCAACAACAAACACCAAAGGGGTGAGAACTACAATCAATAATTAACGGTGCATAATACATATGAAGGAGTAATATCTCACGCAATCAACATAAACAACATATATCCACCACAATAATTATCAACATGATCCATGATTCAACAAACATCAATATGCAATGTGACTCAACAATGACACAATACATGTGGTACCAAATCACCATGGTTCATTCAATCGAACCTGATTCATAATTTAATCCGGATAAATCACATACACTCATCCGTCAATGATTTATCTCCAACACTCTCCACAACGGAGTTCGGATGAATCACATACGCTCATCCGACAATGATTCATCTCCACCAATAATATCTCAATGTATGCATGACAATGACTATGCACACAAAACATGTATAAACAATTGGTTATACATTTGCACGATCCTTCCAATCACATTTTCAACATAATTCAC
Source organism: Lathyrus aphaca (assembly GCA_963966055.1). Classification (NCBI taxonomy): domain Eukaryota; kingdom Viridiplantae; phylum Streptophyta; class Magnoliopsida; order Fabales; family Fabaceae; genus Lathyrus; species Lathyrus aphaca. Next base: position 2,649,540 of record OZ014522.1, on the reverse strand, counting down.
AAAATCACCAAAAGTACCTCACACGGCTTAATTAATTAATCATCTAATTAATCCACCTAAGTTTCGCTTTTAATTATTTTATTTCACCAATCCTCGATTAAATAAGTCCTAATGCTTACTTCAATGCCTCAGACCAACAGAATTCCCATCAGACACAAAATCGGGACAAAATATGAAAAACACCAAAATTTGCACCATCATTCTGGTCATACGCGTAATGCACAAGGGCATATGCGTATTGCCAACTGCCTCGCCCCCAAGCCCTACGCCCCTGCTATGCATATCACAACCACACTCAAACCTCATACGTGTATGGACAACCCCTTACGCGTAAGTGCATAGCCATTTTCCCCTTGAAATCCCCCTCAACCAGAACGCAATATGCGTATCACTCCTCCCATACTCGTATTGCCCAGACACCCTACACGTATTCTACGTATTTGGGCAGATGGTCGTGCCATAAGTCCTCCCATACGCGTATTTCCTCTCATTACGTGTAAGGCCTCCCTAGCCAACAATGTCATACGTATAATACCCCTCTTGTTATTCTTCTACACCAGTATGAATCCCATCTTTTAGGTCTCACTTCTACACTCCATATTAGTCCTAGATTAGTTTATTTATCAATTTTACAACCTCGAATCATGTTAATCTTTCATCTATCATTACTAGTCCAATTTATCAGTTCTAGATCTATATTTGTTACTTAGCATTTGTAGCAACACCAGATCTGTATATACCACATATCATACAGAACAACAACAACAATAATTCATACATAAAATCAGTTAATTCATATCGAATTCACAACAACAGTTCAACACAACATCAGAATCATTAAACATAATCATACACCGAAAGTCCTATGAGGGAAAAGGACCCCTCACTACCCTTTTCATGCATAAACACCTATTATTAACCATTCTCCCCCTTACCTCGAATTCAGATGAAGATTCCTGCAAAAATTGATGAAAAACCCTTGCCCTAACCTTGTTCTTTCTCTCTATTGTTCTCTTTTACATGAAATTGACAGTTATCCGCTAAAACCTCCCTAAACTCAACTTAATTACTAAATCCTTTATCACTCTCTTACTAAGTCAATATTAATTTTTGAAATTTTGGTATCAGATATGTGATGTCGAATAAGATGTTACAATATTAATATTTGAACATTAACCAGGTAAATACAATATAAAGTACAACAATAATAACACAAGGAATTGTTAACCCCTTTTCACTCCCCCTCAATCACACACTGTGATAATCAAACAAATCCTTACAAGAAAATAGAAGAACACTCTTCCAAGATAATCAACTTGATCTTGCTTAAAAGCTTAAATCAAGAACAAACACTCATGCTTAAAAGCTTGGAGTGGACATAATTACAACTTAAAAATCAGTCTAATTCAAACATTTAGGTGATGTATGGATGGCTCATAATTAACAACATAAAAACAAAACCCTAACTCAGAATGCCCAACTTTCTCAATCTCTAATTTTCTATCCCTTTCAATTAGGGTTGCACCACTTTAAGTAGAGAAGGATCTTCATGAATATGAGCAACAAAAGCAGTCAGAATTGATCTTCATTAAAAATTGATTAATCTTCAAATCTTCTAAAACCGAAAATCACAAGAATGGAAACATCAGATCTTTCCAAAAATAACAACCTAAAAGATATGAAAATTTCTTCAAATATATGAAACAAAACCGCTTCTATTAATCTTAAAATTCCTCCTTAATTTTCGCCATCAATCAGACTAATCACAGAAACAAACACCTTCTAAAAAAACTTCCTGAATCAAAACACAATTTTATGCAAAGTTGCCCAGAACTGACAGACAAATGTTAAGACATCTGCTCTGACATTGCAAAACAAAAATAATGTCATGACAATTGAAGATGTTCTAGCAATTGACTCAGCATCTGCCAAGTATTATAACCATATATGTACTAATGTATGAGCAACCATGTCAGGACTTCTTATCTGACAACTTGCTAAACCTGCTATAGAACTTGTTCTTCAGCATGTTAGAAAATCTTGTCCAACATGTTGTTGTTAGGTTAGTTTTACCAAAATTAATGTCAACACCCACAAGAGCCGAACTAACAATCTCCCCCTTTGGCATATTTTGGCTAAAACTAACCAAATAACCATTCTTCCAGATCAGAGGCTAACATCAGGTCAGCAGCAAAAAATATGACAACCTTTTCACAAAGATCTTCTCCTACATTAAATAATTAAAAATAAATATCTTCCCCTTAGTAGTAGAATCTCTCCCCCTTAAGGAAACGACCAAAGAACACTACTACTACTTACTTTTCCCCCTTTTTAGCCATAATATAACAAACCAAGAAACTATGCATTAAGGGCAATCAACCAAAAGTAAGTAAATCTGCAACATAACACATCCAATCACCAAGAGCAGAAAAGGCACTAAATGAAGCAAAAATTTGTTTCCCTGCTGCATCTTGCTTCTTTACTAGAGGCATGAAATCCTAGACATTATGTTCAACATCATACTCTGACTCACTTGAGAATGCTTCCTTACTTTTCTTAGTAACAAAAACCACATCATCAGTATTCAGATCATCAACATTGACCATCTTTGTAGATTGATGATTCTTTTCATCAACACTTTCCTCTTTGTCTTCAGACAAATCTTTCTTACTTTCAACAACCTTAGGTCTCCCCACCTTCCTAGTTTTAATCATACCATGATTATTCGTAGGTTGTGTTGACTGTTTTGGATAACCATATAGTTTGTAACAATAGGGTTTTATGTGACCAAACCTTTCATAATAATGACATTTCCACTGTTGGGTCTTGCTTCCACAATGATGTCTTTTCTGATGTTGGGACTTTTGACCTGACATCTTTTGTTCATGTTTTCTTTTAGGTTGGACAAAATTCATTGCAGACACTTTTCCTTTCTTCATCACAACTTGATTATCATAACCAAGACCTGTAGCATCTTCAACTTGATTGAATTTACTTCTGTCATGATGTTGATATATTTGATTCAACATCTTTGGTTTAGGTTTGGGATGAATGGAGTCCGAAAGAGGTTCCTTTCCTTTATTAAATCTTATTCCACTCATATCTCCTGCCACTTTTCTAACCTGAAGAATTTCATCTAATGTGTCAGAGCCACTGTTAAGCATTATGACAGACTTGGACATTCTGTCAAGTTTAGAGTTCAGCACAATCACTTCATTTTCTTGCTTAGAGATAGTTCACATGTGTTATTCCTTATGCCTTCAGTTGTATTATAAGTTTATTTTGTTTCTCCCCTCATTGACAAACTTATGCACTTCTGAGGCACAATTCTCTGTAGGAAGCAACTAGTTCATCAAAAGCAAGTTCTACATCATCAGATCCTTCATCAGAATCATATCTGCAAGTGAGAGCTTTTTCTTTATTATATTTCTCTTCTACTATCACTTCTCTCTAAAAATCATTGTTCTTCATAATGTTGAATGACATGTTTGCAACATTTGTTCTTAACTTCCTATCCATACACTTTAGCACCTTATTGACTTGCCTCCCAAGTAACACAATTTCATTATAAATTCCTTCATCAATCTCCATGTCATATTGAACCTCTTCATTATTAGTATTGGAGATAAAAGCGAAGCTCTTGTTCTTATTTTCATATCTTTCATTGATAGGTAATTCAAAGGTTTGAAGTGACCCAACAAGATCCTTCACCTTCATGTTGTTAATGTCTTGAGCTTCTTCAATAGTTGTGACCTTCATGTCAAACTTCTTAGGCAACGACCTGAGAATCTTTCTAACCAGCTTCTCCTCTGACATTTTCTCTCCCAAGGTATTCAATGTATTGGAAATATCAAGAATATTCATGTGAAAATCATGAGTGCTCTCATCCTCCTTCATCTTCAAGTTCTCAAACTTGGTGGTAGGAAGTTGAAGTCTTGACATATTCACTCTAGAGGTTCCTTCACGAGCATTCTTCAAAATCTCCCATGCATCTTTAGCAACAGTACATTTATTTATCAATCTGAATGTGTTCTTGTTCACTCCATTGAATAAGACATTCAAGGCCCTAAAGTTTCCAAGAGAAAAATCATTTTCTTCCTTAGATCAGTCCTCTTCTGGCTTCAATTATGTTGGATCCTTTCCATCTTTGTCCTTCACAACAGGGTGTTTCCAGCCTTTGATAATTATTTTCCAGCTTTTTCTATCAATAGTTTTAGAAAAGTCACCATACGCGCTTTCCAGGTATCATAATTACTATCATCCAAAATAGGCGGTCTGTTGACAAACCCTAGTTCCATGTCCATTGTACCAAAAAGTATCATCCCTATATCTCACCCAGAAATAGAGCAGTATGCTTGCTCTGATACCAATTGAAATTCTGGTATCAGATATGTGATGTCGAATAAGATGTTACGACATTAATATCTGAACATTAACAAGGTAAATACAATATAAAGTACAACAGTAATAACACAAGGAATTGTTAACCCAGTTCAGTGCAAACTCACATACTCTGGGGGCTACCAAGCCAGGAAAGAAATCCACTATTAGTAGTATCAATTTGAAGCCTAAACAATCCCAGTTTACACTTCTTACTTAATCACTATCCAATTCACTTTCTATCTAAGAACCCTTAGATAAGAGAACCCCCTCTCACTCCTCCTCAATCACACACTATGATAATCAAACAAATCCTTACAAGAAAACCGAAGAACACTCTTCCAAGATAAACAACTTGATCTTGCTTAAAAGGTTCAATTAAGAACAACCACTCGTATTTAAAAGCTTAGAGTGGACATAATTACAACTCAAAAATCAGTCCAACTCAAACATCTAGGTGATGTATGAATGACTCACAATTAACAACACAAAAACAAAACCCTAACTCAGAATGCACAACTTTCTCAATCTCTAATTTTATGTCCCTTGCAATTAGGGTTGCAGCACTTTGAGTAGAGAAGGATCTTCATGAATTTGAGCAATGAAAGCAGTCAAAATTGATCTTCATTAAAAATTAATTGATCTTCAAATCTTTAAAAACCAAAAAGCACAAGAATGGTAACATTAGATCTTTCCAAAAATAACAACCTATAAGATATGAAAATATCTTCAAATATATGAAACAGAACCACTTCTGTTAATCATAAAATTCCTCCTTGATTTTCGCCACCAATAAGACTAATCACATAAACAAACACCTGCTAAAAAACTTCCATAATCAAAACACAACTTTCTACAAACTTTCCTAGAACTGACAGACAGATGTTAAGACATCTATTCTGACATTGCAAAACAACAATACTGTCATGACAGTTGAAGATGTTCTTAGCATTTGACTCAGCATCTGCCAAGTATTATAACCACATATGTACTTATGTCTAAGCATCCATGTCAGTACTTCTTATAAGAAAACTTGCTAAACTTGTTATAGAACTTGTTCTTCAGCATGTTAGAACATCTTGTCCAACATGTTGATGTCAGGTTAGTTTTACCAAAATTAATGTCAACACCCACAACAACAAAACTAACAGTTTTAATAAAAATAACTACTACTAATATCACTAACGATAATAATAATATTAAAAATAATACTAATAATAATAGTGAGAATATTATTAATTGGGCCACATTATTATTACTATACACCTCACTGATACTATCGACACCTCAAATATACTCGTCCCACTAAGGAATCTACACTAGTACGATTAAACACACACCTTAAACAAGGTCAAAAATCACCAATAATACACGACAATTAAATATATTAAAAATGGGGTGTTACAGGTAACTTGCAAGTGAATCAAGATTATGTAACGAAGTCTAGAAGTTGCTCCGAAGTGTGCTTATTCATTTTCGTAGAAATGAAGACAGTCTTGCTCTGATACGTAACACCAGGGTTGAGGTCGTTCGACTATGAATATTTTATGCTTTGATGTTTTTGAATATTTCATGACCTTTTTATAATTTGGTTTTAGTTGATTTATGAGATGATCACCAAAAAGTGTGTTCAGTTACTTGATTGTTTTGAAATTACTTTTCAGGGTACTTATAATTATTTTATTAAAGAGTTTAAGACTCAAGTATCCGTTACAAAGTTCTGAATGTTGTAGTATAACGTAAAATGCATTATTTGGTTTTAATTTTGTTGCAACCGTGTTATGGAGCAGAACCGTTGTGGTAAGATGTTCATGAAATTGTGACACTCATGTTTGTACATTGATGATTTGCTAATTTTTTTAAAAATGTATTGTGAATATTCACGGGGTTTATTTGGGTGTTACATTTATCATTACATAAAGTATCATAAATATGAGCATTCTTAAAAGAAGATTCCCCAATATCACGGAACATATCCTCTAGTTGATCTTCCATATATTCATCTTCATCCACTCTTTGACTTTGTGACGCCCGACTTTCCTCATTATCCACCTCACCATGCCACGTCCATATTATATAATTTTGACATATACCATCACAACAAAGGTGATTGTGTATTTCTTTCTTTGTACCCTTTTTTATATCCGCACAAACAACACAATGATAGTAAAATATACCATTATTGTCGGGAATATGTTTATCAATGTATTCAAGGAATTCACGAACTCCATTCTCATAAACTGGACCTGATTTATTGGCTTTCATCCAACTACGATCCATTACAACTTCTGAAATTTATACATGTATAATAATGTGAATGACACACCAAAATCTAATTCAAAAACTCAAGCATGTGCATATACAATATGAACAAAGAAAAATGGAATGAAGATATTTAAGAATATTGTACTTTGAAGTTGTAATCAAATGAATGTAAGGAATGGAGATGTTGAAGAGTACCGTACGTCGAAGCTGAAGAATCAAATGAACAAACACGGTGAATATTTGAGCATGTACAACAATAATCAAGAAAAAAGGAATGAAGATGCTAAAGAGTACCTTACTTCAAAGTTGAAGAAGCAAATGAATGAAGAGAGTGAATATCTGAGCTCCAAATGAATGGATATAAAGAGGGTAAAGGTTACGCCACCGCTGTCGTCTCTGGCTCGCGTGTTTGATTAAGGCGTCTTATGAAAGAAATACAAGATAAGTTTTGTTTTAATTATCAGTAAAGCTTTTAATCTCGGCCGGAGAAACAAAACATAGTGGAATCTAATCCTATAACAACGGTTTTTTAACATAACCATTGTAAAAGCTTTTACAATTTATTTTTTAAATAATGGTATTAAGTGACACACGTTAAATGTACTCTAAAAAAGGAAAAAATGTAGTTGTAGGGAATCAAAGCTTGCTACATTTTACTTATTACTATAATGTTTTAATTCAACCGTCATTAAATGACTATTTATACATCCAGTTTATGCCTGGGCGCAAAGTTTTTTAACATATTTGTTCTGGACTGGACCAACGACTAGGCATGGTCCAATCCTCTCTTGCCCATGAAACGACCCAATGGCCCAAATGTCAATGGGACCCATCATATTCATGCTCCCCCTGGATTGGCCGGGACTCGTCGACCACGTCTGGTCGTAGTCGGTCCGCCCTCCTCGTCCTGTATCCCTACCCGACAACATCAGAGATCACCCAAATTCAGCCTAGACAGTTCCTTCTCGGAAGTTATTGTGCCTGACGCATCATTATCGCGACCAGGATGCTCGTCTGATGGTTAGTTTCTGGAAGTTACCTATTTTTGGGGGATCCACAATCCAGGCCCAAAAAAAGGAATCGTTAGCCACATGCTATGGGCTCTCTATATAAACCCTCTCACTTGAGGGGGGGGGGAGCAGGTATCAAATATTCATTCCCTGAACACTCTTACTTGTACTTGCTATATCTTGTGCCTATTCTGACTTAGGCATCAGAGTACCTTGCAGGTATACCCCCTCACTTTCCTCAGCATCCGAGCAGACTTGGAAGTCCACGTCAGCAACCATTGGAGATTCTGATCTCAGGTACGATCAGTGGCGCCGTCTGTGGGAAACATTTGTTACCCTGTTTTCTCACCTTCAGTTCATGAAAAGAAAAACATCATTGTTCAATCTCCTTCTCGATGGCTCACCAAGAAGACTCCATCAGTGCTCTCCTTACCACTGACATCCCCGTCAAGCAACAGGAGAGTGACATAACCAATCCTCTCGTCGGGGAACCAGATCGTTTCCTCAACGGGCAGACGACCTCCCCGTCACCCGAACCTTTCCAGCAACCTAAGATCACTCTCATATATCTCCCACTAATTCCCATCCCTGAAGGGGAAAATCAAACAATAGCGGCTCTAGTCGAAGCGACCAACAACATCAACCTCATCCTACTCCTCCAAGGCGAAAGGTTGGAGGTTTATGAAGAAACAAGGCGTGTGAGATCCCCACTCCTACGAGGAGACACTGTCGGTCCCGTTAAAGAACGCCCAGGCAAATGAAGGACCACCACCAGCCCGAAGCCTCAGGGCCCATCAAGAAGAGGACCCATTCATCACCTCGACGAAATAAGTCCCTGCAAATAAAGAAAACCCGACAAACTCTCCAGCTGAGAACGCGACCATCACCAGAAGGCGCAAGAAATCATTCTAAATCTCCTCCACGCATGCATAGGAACGATTGTTCCCACTCCGTCTCCCCATTCTCCAGCAACGAGGATGAGCCCTGTGGCCCCCTTTCATAGGAGATCATGTCCACGAGGCTCCCAAAGGGGCTTGAGAAGCCTCCACCATTGGGAACATATGATGGGACCACATATCTGGACGAATATATCGAAAATATCGACGCTCTATTGGACTACAGAGGTGTCCGAGGAGCTATTAAGTGCCTCATCTTCCCCACGACCTTGAGAAAGGTGGAGATGGCTTGGTACAAATGTCTCCCTCACGTATATATAACCCCATGGAGGAAACTAGGAAGAATATTCTCTCGCCACTTCACTGCCTTGCAACGCCATCCCAAAACTGAGGCGTCTCTAGAAGCAATCATTCAGGGGAAGGATGAGCCCTCCGGGCGTATATTGAAAGGTTTAACAAAGAAGTTGTCTAGGTCTCGACCATGAACGACATGAAAAAATAACTTTTGGAACGAGGACTCCGCCCCATAGTGATTTTAGAAGGGTCGTGGGAAACGTAACACCGACCATGCTTGACGCTTTCCTCCTTAAAGCGCAAGCGTACATGTAACACGGTGGGAGAACTGACTTGGGCATTTTTATTTCCAAAAACTATGTTGCGGATAGCAAGAGTCGCCACCAACTTTTATTTTATCCAATAAGGAAAAGAAATAAAAGAACAGGAAAGACCTTCTTAAAAATATTTGAGTTTGGGGGGTAGGTTATATAAAGGGAAGGTGTTAGCACCCTTTATATCCATGGTTATCCATGAGCTCTTAATTACTTAGCTCACTTTACTTTGTATGAAAAAAATGTGTAGTGTGTGATTAGAAAATATTTTCATAAGTCTTTAACTTTGTAATGATCCTCGTATGGATGTATACAAAGTGTTTAGTTTGAAAGTATTTTGAAAAGTGGGGTGTAAAGAGTGTTTTGAAAAGAAGTGAGCAAGTACTTAAGAACTACTTACCCTAACTTTGTAAGGTCTTTATTGTTATTTATTTATGTTAGGAGTAAGACTGTCCTTACTATTAGTGAGTAAGTATTCTTTACCTTGGATGTTAAAGGGACGGGCATAAGGTCTTCGTATGGTCATAAAAGGCAACCTGTACGGGTGTCTTAGTAATTCGAAGGGACTCTCATCATTTTCGTAGGGTCATCGAGGGACAAGATCATTTATTCGTAGGCAACTTCGAATGGACTATGATCTTTTAATCTTAAAGGAACTATGATGATTTTTAATCTAAATGGACATTTATTAAGACACCCTCACGTTCGAGGGACTTGACCATGTTTTAAAGGCAACCAAGAGGGGAAACCTTAGGAGGTGCAGATGGCGATCGTAAAACGATTAACTTACATGTGTGAATATCAATTTCAGTAATTTATCTTGTACTTAGTGGGCTAGGTCCAATTTATTTATCATACAAGTCTTTGCACTCCCTAGGTTACTAACCACGCAGTAATATTTGCAGAAATTAAAAGCAGAAATTTCTACGCTATTACATCGGGGGAGGGGGTACATTTGTCTTTTAGGGGAATTGCGGAAATTAAAATGTGGAAAATAAATTACAAGTTTATTTCTACCTATACATTTATTCTAAGAATTATAAATTACAACAAAACGAAAATATTATTATTATTATTTTATTTTTTAATTAATTAGTTTCTACTTAAATTAGGAATAAATAAGTGATAAAAATATAATTACAATAAAAGATACAACGACGTTGAATCGTTTAAGAATATACACAAATTAAAAAATAAAATATAAATTGCTACCGCGTAAACGGTCATCGCAAAAAAAAAAACAATGACATGATAAAATAAAATTAAAAAAAGTGTAAATCGAAACGTGAATCGGTAAGCGCTAAAGGTGAATTGTCACCGTGCAAAACCATCGGACGCGTACAAAATCGAAATATAAGAATAAATATAGAACATCGCACATAAATCGATAAAATCCATCACTAGTTTGCTACACCCAAAGTGATCATCGCAATAGGAATAAAAAATTGTATGGATCTAAATTTTTAAAAATTAAACGTAAAAGAAAAAAAAAACAATGTTGCTAACGCAAAATTGCGATCATCGCAACTGGATCAGATCAATATAAATATCACGCCTCATACACACAAATATGTTAATAACGTATCGACACGATCCGATCCGAACAACATAATTGAATCATGAAACAATATTTAACAAAAAATATTATATAGATTAACAACATATATATATATATATATATATATATATATATATATATATATATATATATATATATATATATATATGTTTACGTATAGGATGTACCGAGGAAACACAAAGAAACAAATTATCATTCTCTTGTAATATTAAGGCATGCGATCCAATTAGAGAAAAAATGCCAATCTTTTAACTATGAGTGAGTGATATATCGTCACCGTCACTGCCTCTTTCTTTTCTACTTTTTTTTGATCCTCTTTTCTGTCTTTCACTGGTTAGTATATATAAGGACCAATTATGGTTAATTATAATGGGTCTTAATGTTTATTTGGAACCCAATAAAATATTAATTTAAGAAATTAAACAAAGTTTAATAAAAATAGTTAAAATTAAAATAAAAACTAATAATCCTATTTATTTATTCTAGACACAATGTAAAAATAAACGGACCCAAAAAATAAAAGTCGGGCGCCAAAGTGCTTGAAAAAATAAAATGAATACATCAAAATGATCAGCACGAAATGAATGACTCGGAAATATATAACGTTTGGTTGGATTTTGAAATAAAAATTATGACTGTTTAAGCTGCTCAAACTGATCAACATACGATAAAAAATAATAATAAAAATATTTTTAGTATGTCAGATTAAACCACCTAAATCGTAGATTAATATTACTGACATTTGCAAATTTTAAATTTGACATTTTTCGTTTACTGAGTTTAGGCACGATTTGAAAATTGATTTGACCAGTCTGTCTGTAAATTCCGAGAAATTATTCTGGCTAATATTAAGACGAAATACATGACATGCTATGAAGATGATGCAAATGAATGTGAAACAAAAAAGTCAGGTAGAGTTAAAAATCAGAGGGAAAATTTTGGGGTACAATAGTACGAGGAAAAGGAAGCGGCAAACAATGCCCGTGACACTCGGCGTAATGAAGACGCCAAATCTTCCAAGCATGATGACTCCTTGACGACTCGTCGGGGAGGTGCCAAAAGAAAGGAAGATCGCTCCCGTGAACCGCGCGAGCATAAGGGTCCCATCGGGAGGTTCCACGACTATACACCTCTCACAGCGACCGGGGAAAAGATCTTATTTGAATGCGCAAATTCTGAATTTCTCCAAGCAGGTGTCAGATTCCCAAAACAACTATCGAACAAACCGAATAATGACAAAACAAAGTATTGTCGCTTCCACAAATCCCACAGGAATAACACCGAGGATTGCATTCACTTAAAAGACGTCATTGAGATACTTATCCGGGATGGTTATCTCAAACAGTTCACTAAAAGTAAAGATGCCCCTCGACAAGAAGTACATGAGGCCCGGAAAGTTGAAGATGCACTCCACCGGTCGTGGAAACAAATCTTCAGGTCGCCTTTAGCATCACGCGGCCAGAAGATTTCTACATCCCTGAGCCATACACCGGTCCTGCGTACTTCGTCGTATACAACCCATGGGATCCTTCCCATCAGCAATGGTCATCTTAGGAGGAGGACCCAATAAGGTCATAGTAGGATCGGTGAAGTGACGGTTCGACTAACTAATCAACACCAGCTTTAACTAGAGCTCGACCCTCGACACTCCCCAGGAGGATCCACCCCCATTTTTTTCTACAAAGAGACCTCCTCAGAGGAGCGCCAAATACGAGCATCCTTTTACTGGTTCGCACACAGATGGCGAATTTTGATGTCCGTAGGATTCCGGTCGATCAAGGAAGTTCAGTCGACATAATGTACTCTAAACTATTCGCGACCCTTCAACTGAACGAGACGCACTTGACGCCGTATGTAGGCTTAGATCTAGAGGGGTTCAACGAGACAGTTTCTAGGCCTTGTGGTTATGTCGACATGATCGTCACCTTAGGTGCTGGAGATACCGCGAGATCCATTAAAGTATAATTTCTTGTGATAGACTGCCCATCCTTATACTAGTGCATCTTAGGATGACCCACTCTGGTTGAGCAGTACCTTCCACGGTACACCTGAAAATGAAGTACTACACATCGTCAGGGCAGGTAGCCACCCTCAACAGGGACATAGAAGCTACTTGCAGGTGTTACGAGGCTGCATCCAAAGGCCTCAACACCATCTCCGCAAAGCCCAAGCCGACCAAAGCCATCCTCTCATCTACTTCCGAAGAGCCAAAGGCACTACCCTGCGTAGATTCCATAGACCTCGACAACAGATTCACCGATGAAGAAGAGCAAAAGCAGTTGGTCGCAAAGCTTTCTTCATTCGCTCGACCCGTCCCCGACGGCGATTTCGAGCTGGTTGCACTGGGAGAGGATCCGTCGAAGGAAGTGAAGATTGAAGCAGACCTCACCGACCTGACGAAGAAGCAACTCAAAGCATGCCTCAGGGAAACTGCTGATTTATTCGCGTGGAGCACTGCAGAGATGCCGGGCTTGGATCCGGAGACGGCATGCCACCATCTGCCCATAGATCCTTTAATCTGAGCAGTCATGCAACAAAGGAGGAAGCAGTCCCAGGAAAAAGTAGAAGCAGTCGAGCAGGCTGTAAAAGACCTCCTAGATGTGCCTTTTGTAACAGCGGCCAGCTACACCACATGTCTTTCAAACGTTGTACTAGTTAAAAAGAGCAATGGAAAATGGCACATGTACATTGAATACACCGATCTCAACCGGGCTTTCCTGAAAGACGCTTACCCTTTGTCCACTATTGATAAGCTGGTCGATAACTCTGTAGGTTTTATGACCGAATCAGACAACTATTACTACAACGTAATGCCTTTCGGCCTGAAAAACGCGGGCGCTACTTACCAGCGAATGATGAACAAAGTCTTTCTAGCGGAGATCAGGAACATGCTCAAAGTTTACATAGACGACATGATCGTTAAATCCCATGAGGAAAACGATCATGCCCTCCATCTAAAGAAAATCTTCGACCAGGCACGCAAGTGCAAAATGCGATTCAACCCTGAAAAGTGCACCTTTGGGGTACGGGCGGGAAAATTCCTCAGTTTTTGTCTAACCAAAAGAGGGATAGAGGCTAACCCCGACAAATGTCGAGAATTCGTTGAAATGCCCACATCAACTTCTAAAAAATCCATCCAATCACTAACTAGTCATTATCATGTTTTGTAGCAAAATTCGCTCAGCACACACTTCCCTTCTTCAAGCTACTCCGCAAGGAGACTGCCTTCGAATGGACGGAAGAGTGCGAACAAGCCCTTACACACCCCAAAAAGGCTCTGTCAGAACCCCCAGTCCTTTCGCGACTAGAGGCAGGATAAATCTTGTTTCTCTACCTTGTTGTTGCTAACGAAGCCGTAAGCGCCGCTCTCGTGCGAGACACACCCGAGGGACAAAAACCAATCTATTTCACGAGCAAAGCCCTACAAGGGTCCTAACTTAGATATCAAAAAATTGAGAAGGTTTCCCTGACACTCCTCCACGCATCAAGGAGACTTAGACATTACTTTCTCACACACTCGATCATGGTGTGTACCGACAAGCCCATCAGGCAACTCCTCGGTCAACCTGATATGGCCAATAGAATGCTCAAATGGTCATTAAAGCTGTCCGAATTCGATATCTGATATGAGGGTAGAGTAGCTGTCAAAGCGCATGCCCTCGCCGACTTCGTAGCTGAAATGACTGCCCCAGAAGGCCAAACCTGCGCGTCTAAAAGATGGACCATCTTCGTGGATGGCACTTCGAGCTCGATGGGAAGCAATGTGATAATTATCTTAGAAAATGAAAAGGGAATCCTGATCGAAGTATCCCTCACCTTATCATTCCCCGCATCCAACAACCAAGCAGAATATGAAGCATTCCTCGCAGGCCTGAGGCTCGCTGACGACCTGGGAGCATAAGAGATAATTATCTGCACGGACTCCCAACTTGTAGCCATGTAGGTCAAAGGTGAATACCAGGTCAAAAATGATAATTCGTCATAATACTTAGCCATGGTCAAGGAAATGATTACGAAATTACGTCCGTGGAAGTTAAAAATGTACCCCGCGAGAACAACATACGAGCAGACGTGCTCTCAAAGCTCGCTAGCACAAAGAGGAAATGAGGTAATAAGTTTGTCATTCAAGAGATACTTCCTCGTCCCAATATCGAAAAATCAAATTCGACGATAGACATAAACATCATCGGTGTAGTGAACTGCTGGATAACCCCGATATACAAATACCTAACTAGAGACGAACTGCCCGAGGATCCGAAGGAAGCCAGTATTATCAAGTGACAAGCCTGTTTGTATGTCCTGGTCGAAGGGAAACTATACCTTTGAGGATTGTAAATTCCCCTCCTTAAGTGTGTCTAAGAAGAGTTGTATCCCCACATCCTACACGAGATCCACGAAGGCATCAACGCCCAATATTTAGGCGGAAGGTCCCTTGCAAAGAAAGCCCTTGGAGCAGGATATTATTGGCCCACTATGCAGAACGATGCCAAAGAGCACGTAAAAAAATGCGATAAATGCCAAAGGCGTAGAGACATGCACCTCACACCACCCAATGAGCTAAAAACTATGTCATCCCCATGGCCATTCGCATGGTGGGGCCTGGATATCCTCAGACCCTTCATCGTATGTTCGAACCAGAACAAATACTTGATCGTCAGAGTTGACTACTTCATGAAGTGGATTGAAGCTGGACCTCTAGCCAAAATCACAACCCTCAACATATTACGTTTCTTCAAACATAACATTCTCGCTCGATTCAGAATACCCCAGGCTATAGTTACCGACAATGGACCCCAATTAACGAATAAGAACTTCCATGAATTTTTCGCCAATGTCAGAACTAAACAACACTTCGCATCAGTCGAACATCCACAAACCAACGGGAAAGCTGAAGCGGCGAAAACGGTCATTCTCTGGGGACTCAAGTGAAGGTTAGACGAGATCAAGAGACAATGGGTCGAGGAACTGCACAATGTCCTGTGGGCATATCGGACTACCCGCCATTCGACAACTGGGGAAACCCTTTTTCGAATAGCATACGGGATCGGGGCCATTATCCCCATAGAGATGCACATCCCTTCCAGGAGAACATAAGCTCCAATGGACGAGGACACTAATTCAGAGATATTACGCGAGGAGCTCGATCTGGTCGAAGAAGTCAGATTAGGGGCAGCCTTACGCGTGGCGTCTCTTAAGCAAAAGATTTCCATAAGACACGATTCTAAAGTTATAAAACAAGTGTTCGCGGTTAGTATGCTCGTCCCAAGGAGGAAACACAAGGACTCCCTAGAAGGAAAGCTAGTTGCGAACTGGGAGGGTCCTTATCGAGTCTGAGAAAAAACGAATAACGGGGCCTATTACTTATAAAATTTGAATGGGGAAGAACTTGCTCTTCCTTGGAACGCCGAGAAACTTAAAAGGTATTACAGTTAAGGCGTCATCCAACATTAGTACCGGCCTAACATGCGTACCTAAGTACAAGTATCGCATACCAAACTTACATTTTGATGAGATCCTCTTCAGGAACGGGGAAAATCATCATCCCACGATTGGATCCCCAAACGAGTCCATCATCGGCTTCGTACCATGACTAGGCAGAACACCCAGCTCGCGATGAGACGTTCATACCGCGAGGCACGAACCATTAACATGCTTCGAGCATCGTTCCCCAACCAACCACGCAATGACATTCTGCCCGGTTCCCCAAACCTACAGATATATATATATATATATATATATATATATATATATATATATATATATATATATATATATATATATAAACCAATCATCATTTTCCCCAAATTTATATACATATCTTAGACCCTACGTGGGCGCATAAAATGAACATCGTTATCTCTAAAACATTTCAATCACTTAGTGAAAATATAAAACAAGGTATGTCCTCCGACGGACATATGAGCACAACAACAAAATAGGCAAGTGACCACCAAGGTCGTAAAAAGTGCAGCATTAAAAGGTGCAGCCACAAGGACCGACTTGTTCTCATTTTACATAAAAGGGGGAACATATTCCCCCATCACTTATAAAAGGCCATGGCACACAGGCCGACCGACAAAACACAAGAGTGAATCAACAAAAAACTTCAAGGGTTATCATGGGCATCAGGCTGGACTTTGACAGGGGCGTTGTGGTCCTTCTCCATCTCGACATCATCTTGCTCTGGTTGCTTAAGGTAGTCGGGAATATGGATCACACCATCCTCGGATTTGTACAAAAAGTTAGTGTCCTCCTCATTAAACGTCAACTCGGGGTTGACTATTTTCAGCTGGTCCACCGTGTTTTTGAACGCCACGCTGGCCATCTCCTCGAGATCCACATACCCTTCCTCGATTTTAGCGACCAACTCATCCCAAGATTTCAGGGACTTCACCTCCTCAGGTTCGTCCACATCTGGAGTCAAGTCAGCTTTGAGACGAGCAATCTCCCCCGCAACGGACTTCTTGTTGGCATCCACTGTCTTATCCAACACCTTTATCCTCTTGGAGGCCTCTTTCAAAGATTTTGCAGAGTTCTTGGCCACGTCCTCGGAGGCCAACAGTTTGGCCTTCAGCTAATGGATCTCCTGTTCTTGAGTGGTCGTCCCCTCAGCGAACATCAAAGCCATTGTAAGAACCCACACCACTAAGCTTGCATCTTGAGCCAACAAATAGCATTTATCTGGACGACTCATTCCTTCCAACTAAAGTGTCTCCGCCATGTGAACTTGGAGGGAATGCTCCTCGAAGAAGTTGGGCTTCAGGAAACATGTAGGGAGCTCGTAGGAAGGCTTTGGAGAGGCATTTGCCAGGTTTACCACTTCGTCAGCTCTTGACCTCTTCCCCATCCTGGAAGTCCCTCCAGGAGAATCATGGGGGACGGGTGAAGAAGTACCCGAGCCCGAAACCAACTTGTCGTTGAGGCGAGTTTGCGTCAATTTTTTGGTGCTCTACGTTTGCTCGAGTTTGCCATTAATTTATCCTGTACGTTCACCATCGAATCTGGAAAAGACAAAGGCAAAAATAGCCAGAGCACAAATTATAGACGAGCATAAAATGAAATACGAGCAAACAAATACTAAGACTATATGACTACAAAGCTATTAGGAGACATCCTCCTCTGTCTCACAAGCTAGAAGCTTAGACACCTCTATAAACCTAGGGGTCAACTTGGCGCCCCCGTCCTTGTCTAAAACCGCGTGACCGTGTTTGTCAACATGCATAGTCATCGTGATCCTCGAAACATAACCCATCAAAGCCTTATAGCTGTCCTGATCGTTTTCGCTCAAGACAGAGGCAATCTCAAGGAATTCTTCGGTTCCGCGCAAGAAGTGATCGCGTGGCCAGGAAAAATGAAACTTTAACAGCAAGTGAGGCACTTCCTTCCCATCCTTGTCCAGAAAAACATTTCCCTGGTCGTCCGTATCCACTCCCAGAACTTGCAGGAGTTTAGAGCATGCTCAGAGATCGGTTCGACCAAGTAGAAACAATCCTTGAAATCCCTGATCGATTCAGGGTACGCTTTAAATATCTTATTCTTCTGTTTCAGAGAGACCCAACCAAACTTCCCATTAACCACCTGGCGCTGGAGGTGGAAAATGTGAAATAACAAAGGGAGTGCCGCCTCTATCTTCAGATATCCGCACGTCATTTCGAAAGCCCGAATAAAGGAAAACAATTTCGGATGCAGCTGGGAGGGCGCGAGCTCCAAGTGGACGGACACAGTTTGTTGAAAATTAGAAAACGGTAGACTAAACTTGAGCTCCATAAACAATATATCATATAGAGGAAACCTATCTGACCCGAATTCCCAACAAATACGATCTTCTGACCCTGGATACTTCACTGTCCAATCGTCAGGGTTCCCGACCACAGGAGTTGGGCCCTCCAGATCCTGGGTATAGAGAGAGGCGATATTCACTGGCTCATCAGCGGCCCACTCATCGACATGCATATCCTTATCCTCGTCACCATCTTCCTCCTCAGAACCCGCATAGTTGGTTCTAGTCGAGGCGATTTCCTCGGAATCGTCGGGGGATGGGGAAATCCTTCTTGTCGATGAACTCTCCTCAGATTCAGCAGAAGAAGGCGTATAATCACTTAACAGATTCTCAGTTTCCATGTGTATTTGCTCGTTGTTGGACATTGCTACACTTGAAAAGCAGTGAAAGCAACTATGAATTCGATGAGTCAAATCAAATTCACCCTTTCACCGTTGCTCAAGTGAAATGGCGCTCTAAAGAACAAGGACGTTGTCCTCAGTCAATGCCCTTATTCAAAGAAAAGTCGCGATCAAGGTCGTAGTAATGACCAGACAGTCACACGAGGAAGGGAGAAGTATTGATGCGGCAAAGCCATAGGTTCGCAGGAACGGGCATGCTGTTACCCAGAACTCTAGTTGAAGTTTAACCGGAGACATAGAACGAGCCGTCACGCACGGCGAAGGCTAAACCTAAACTTCACATCAGCAACAATGTTGATATCGAGAACCATCACACAGATCCGGAAAACACTGTTCAGGAACCCTAAAGGTTCAATAAATCAGTCATTTAGATCCTAAACTTAGACCTAACCACATGAAACTAGTCTATCCATCAGAATTAGAAGTTCAATCAGACAAAAGATAGCGAAAACTTAAATATTAAGAAGGATTCTGATGTGCTCGGATACTCTCCTCGGAAACTATGGCGGTTGGCGGTGGTTGACGGCTGAGCTCGAGCACTTGTTCGGAATGGGTAGTGAAAGCAAATAATGAAAAGTGTAAGACTGAATCCCATTGCCGTATTTATAGACTCCTCTAGCACGTGTATGAGCACGTTAAGCCTACAAACCTAGAGACGACACACTTATTACCTAGGGACGGTCGTAGGGTATCCATCATTACGCATTAAATGCACATGCTTCCCCATACGCAGGCGTGATGCAACACTTCTATATAATAATTGGGATCCTCGTTCAAACGCCCACATTATGACGATCAACTACGCTGAACCAGGAACGACAAAGTGTTACTAACGATAGAGTTATCCCGTGCACAGTCAGCCATCTTTAAGTCATCGCTTCTTCGACCATAAGCAACAACTTGGGGGCTCCTGTTCTGGACTAGAACAACGACTAGGCATGACCTAATCCTCTCTTACCCATGAAACGGCCCAATGGCCCAAATGTCAAGGGGACCCATCATATTCATATCCCCTGGATTGGCCGGGACTCGTCGACCACGTCTGGTCGTAGTCGGTCCTCCCTCTTCGTCTTTGATCCCTGTTTGACAACGAAAAAGATCACCCATATTCAGCCTAGACAATTCCTGCTCGGAAGGTATTGTGTCCGATGCATCATTATTGCGACCAAGATGCTCGTCCGACGGTTAGTTTCTGGAAGTTACCTATTTTTAGGGGATCCGCGATCTAGGCCCAAAAATAGGAACCGTTAACCACGTGCTGGGGGCTCTCTATATAAACCCTCTCACTTGAGAGGGCCAGGTATCAAATATTTATTCCCTGAAAAATCTTACTTGTACTTGTTATCTCTTGTGCCCGTTCTGACTTAGGCATCAGAGTACCTTGCATGTACACCCCCACTTTCCTCAACATCTGAGCAGACTTGGAAATCCACATCAGTAGCCATTGGAGATTTCTGATCTCAGGTACAATCAATATTACAACGGTGTAAAATGATGCGTTGTAAGTTTGACATTGTTGTTTTAGTGCTTTGTAGTTGTGAAAGATTCTTAAGCTACACAAGAATAAGAACTCTATTACAGATTCAACTTCTGATACTAGTGCAGGTGTATTTCTCAGTTTGTAGTTGCATCATTATTTCTTGAGTTATTTTTCAAATATTATGCTCTTTTTATAGTTGAAGAAATATAAACGTTGAAGCATTCACAACGAATATAATCAGATTAAATCTTCTAGTATGCCTTCTTTTCCAATAAAGAAAGTGTTGGAACTAGCAGTCACGAATTAATCCACAAAACCAAGTCTTTGTCCAGAGGATTCATTGATGTTTCAAGTACAACACAACCTACAAAAGATAATGTTAGTAAATCTTGAGTCTCGTGTTAGCAAATGAGTTGGCACAACACAATTTCAGAAGCAACTACAACACGTTTTTGATTTTGGAGTGTACTAGCAGCTGCACTCTGATCGACTTCTAAGAGAGAGTGATCAAAATCGAACCAAAGTCATTTCCATGTCAGAACTAGTTAGAAACATATTTGCACATACAAACAAGGTAGTTAGAAGTCCTAATTGTTTTCAAATACTTTGTTATCATCAAAACTCTTGAAGGATACATGGTATGAACCAAACTTCTCTCAACATCAAACATTATCACTTGAACAATCATATCCTTGAACAATAACCTGTCAAACACCAACGCTTGAGATAACACATCAAGCTTCATTACTTGAAAAATTATATCATTAAACAACAAGATTGATGAAAACTCATCTTAAGAGTATTTTCAAATTAAAATTGTTTACTACCTAATATCTTACAAGGCCTTGATAAAAACTTCCCTTAATGGGAACACTAAACATATTATGATGTGTCCTTCTCTATGTATTGTTGGATGTGATATGTAGTATAAACAACGAGATGGATACGTCCATTACAAACATATCCACTTAACCTACTTCAAGGTTAATTGATCAATAAGGATCATAAATCTTGATATATTCTAAAAAAAAACATACTATGAACATCGTCGTTGATATTCACCATCATCGTACATTCTTGGATCAGATACTTATTGTATACTTCAGAGTATACCTCTTTTCTTTTCAGAACTTCATTTAATATTGGCCAATACATTGAGCTATAAAGCATACAAAGCACACTAAGCTTTCACCTTTGATACCCAATTTTTTTGGGTTTAGTTGGGTTATTTTTTCTAGAAGTCGAGGTTTATCACCTTTAAACCTTTTCAAATTGTCAAAACAGAATGGCTCTAATGGTCGATTATTTTGCAATGTGTGCATTTTTAAATCAACCGATTATTTTTCTTATGATCTACACATTTACTAGGTTTTCTTATTTAAGGAATGACTTTGACTTAATATGATCAAGTCAAGCTTTTCTTTACCTTGGGTACACTTATCTAGGGTTTCATGTAATTCAATTACTTCTTTTTTCAAAGAGACACAAGTTTCACATGATTCATCTAAGTTTCTAATATTTGTTATTTTTAATTTAATCAATTTATTACTTTCTTTAAGAAAACCTAAATACTCCTTAAGGTCTGAGTTCTATTTTCTAAGTTTATCATTTTATTCAACCAACTTAGCTTTAATTCTAAAAAATTTCTTATAAGATGGTTTAGTTACCTCAATATTATCTTCCTCTTATGATGCATTTAATCAGACTCCATATTCTTCATTGGAAGGATATTCTTCTATGTTTCTCCCCGAGGTTGATGTTTATTTCCCTTTTCTTCTTTTGAAGATTTGACTTGAAGATATTTCTTGTTCACAGTTTCTCGCACATGAGGTTCTTTCATTTGATGTTGAATCTTATGAAGATAGTTCAACTATTTAGTATGTTTGTTTGAAGGAAACTATTGGAGTTATTTGATTTGAGTTTGATGAAGTTGATTACTCTTTGGTTTTTGAACTTATTCCTTCATCCTTATGCAATTGAACTAGTTCACTCAATTTCTCTATGATTTTCTTCTTTCTTGATTTTTCCTGAAATTCATGAACCCTCTTATCTTTCGATTTAAGAATTAAAATAAACTTTCATATCTTAACTCTTATATATTAGTTAGTGATAAACATTCCAAAATAATTTCTAATTTTTCTAAATTTTAATTTTTTTTAAAAGTGATATCTTCACATTCTTCACCTCATGTGTTCATCTCCTCTAGCTTGATACTTAGAGAAACTCCATATATCATTTCAAGAGTATCCAACACTTTCTTGGAGGTTTTTCAATTATAAACATAAAAGAACTTGCTATCATATAGAGACTTTACAATAAAAGTCTTTGTTTTGAAATATCTTTCAAAATTTCTCTTTTCTTCTATGGTCCAAAAAGACTCGAGTTTATCTACTACTTTTCTATTTACTATGTAAGTAAGGATAAATGGACCATTGATTAAGGTTTCCCACAATTCATAATTCATACTTTGAATAATAATTTTAAACCTAACTTTCCACAATTCAAACTTAATACTATTAAAATGTGGTGTGTTTAGAAAAGATCTCTTGTTGGAAGTTATCTTCCTCCTGAGACAATTAGTCCTTAAACATGAGTTAGAATTTCATACCACTTGTTGTACATGTGACTTCACACACAAGAGGAGGGGGTTTGAATCGCGTGCTTTAGAAAAACTTGATTTGGAATTTTTTTTGGATCAATTTCATAGTTTGAAAATATTTTAGAAAAATTTTAGAAATAAGTAGTGGAAAATAAATTACGGAAATTAAAAAGTTAAGGGATAGAGAGATAATACTATAAGTTATATAAGTTTGGTAAAAAATAAAAGACATAATTTTATCCCCAATATTTGTTCTTGAGAGTATCAATAAACTTAAGAGCATTTAGTAAGTTGAATTCTCAAACCCCTCTGTAAAAGGAAAATGATGTTTATGGCTAGCTTCCACTCAAATAACAAATAAGGAGGGAAGCAACGAGTCTTCCTTCCAAATGATGGATCAAAGTAGTTAGTCTTCTTTCCAAAAGAAACTTGGAGCGGTTAGTCTTCAAGCTTTTAACCAAGATTTTGCACAAGCTGATCTTGAACCCGAGTGAGCTTTTAAACTGGGTAAAACTCATGAACCTAGAAGATTTTATATTAGGTTGATCTGCAACCTTAACAAGATTTTAACACGATGTCGAGCTTAAACCGAAAAAAGGTTTTACACATAATAACCACTAACCAAGATGAGATTATAACACCAGGATGATCTTGAACCGATGAAGATTTTTAAAGAGGCTATGCCTTCGAACCAAACTAGAGACTTAGTAACTAAATTCCCCAAACCAAGATTTTACTAGATTGATAAAAGCCACCTTAACGCAAAAATAGAGGAAAGTATTGTCTTATCAATCTCTTTTCTATTACTAGATTGATAAAAGCCACCTTTCACCTTTACAATTGCCTTGTCAAAGGGGCCAACATCAATCTAGAAACCCGTGTCAACATCCTCACCTGAAAATCCTCCACTCTTAGGGAACTTCAAAAAGCCTTCTGAGCCCCTACCTTCGTCCCTCCAACGCCATCCCCTATGCTCTTTTCGATTTTACTCCCATTGTATAGCGAATCCATCTCCTCTAAAATGTTTTCATTCTCAGAACCAGTAAATGCATTATCCTGATACTTCCCCCAAGTCATACCCAAGAGAAAAAGATTCAAAATCTACCACCTTGTTACACACCAGATCAAGGGAAACTCGCATCAGATCGTATGTGTTTCCCTCAACATAATAGAATAATCTCTGCCATCGATGAGCACATTGATTTTCTCCTGAAGAATGTGGCGAGATGGTACTCTCACAAAGAATCTAGCCAAATCTATAAAGATGCCTTTATCAGTGTTCTCATCAGAACATAAATAAGACCCAAACGGATTTGCTAACACTTCAAAAAACTCCAGGTTCCATGTGTGACAAGGAAACCCATAAGCTCAAACTCACATCACCCTGTCTCCATCAATGTCGGCCTCTCTCCAAGCTCTGATGTTGCTAAACCACTGAAACCACCAAGAACGTCCTTCGTTGATGAGATTGATTATCGCACCCTCCTCCGTTTCTTCCAGTAAACACATGTTAGAATCCAAAAGGATAACCTTGATGAAAAATTAGCCCTCTCACTTGAAGAACCTTTGCATATTAAAAGGAATTCCCATGGAATGTGTTGTACCGACAAAAGCCTTTTCCATTATTTTTTTGTCTTCCATATTCGATGAGTAATGAATAGAGCCAAGGGAGCCGATGAATTGTTAGCTACTACTTCTGCGAATGATTTTGAGTGAATTGAACGCTTTGTACACACCCTCGTCTCCTGAACCTGAGATGGCTTGATATCTAACTTACCACCAACACATGACTCCTAGAACGCCCTAACTCTACCACTTTCTTGCTAGCCCTCTCAAGCCTGGGTGGGTTAGCATGTATCTTTCTTCCATATATCATCACATTGTCGAGTTTAACTCCCAACAATCATGGATTTCCACACCCTTAAACCTTGCGAAACCGAAACATTTACCGTTTTTATTCCTTCTAGGTGATATAACGGTTTCCACAACAACACACCCAATGCAAGCGAAAAAGACGAACAAATCCCTCGCAGTAATGCGATTTAGAAACTAAGAAATGAAGAATGAGCTCAATCCCTTCTACTCTAACTCAGAACTCCCTCGTCCATAGAGAAAAATGTCCCATTTGGTAGACTCCTTAACCCCTATCCGCTCTGAAACCTTAATCCAAGCCATAACAATCTTCAAAAGTTAGAGAGAAGTCAGACTCTCTCTCGAAAAACATTTGGATGAAGTATAAGTCTTAAAGTTAAGTTGCTGCTATTTTTTTTATTACACAACCATCTTTTCCTTTGGACACATATATCAATTAAAAAATTCTAGAGAACACTTATTTATATATATATATATATAAAAGTGGAAATATACTTACTCCAACAGTAAATTTATAAAACTTACTTTATATTTTCACCCTTAAATCATTTTTAATCAATGGTTGAAAATAAACCGTAATTATTTGTCATGTGATTAATTTATTTTTCTCTCTCCATATTTAATTATTGATTATTTTCAACCATTAATTAAAAATGATTTAATGATCATGATGTGGAGTAAGAATATTCCTAATATATATATATATATATATATATATATATATATATATATATATATATATAAAATATTTGAGAGTAGTTCTAAAATTAGTGTAATCAACTTGCTTTTTATTAAAGTTGTAGACTTTTTACTCATAATATTAAAAAATATTCAATGAGAGAATACTTTACATATATATATATATATATATATATATATATATATATATATATATATATATATATATATATATATATATATATATATATATATATAATTAGTATAATCTCAAATATGATATTATAACCATTATTATTGCAATACTATCAAAATTAAAAAAAAGATTAAATATACAACACACCCTTTCCAATGTTGGTGAATTTCGGGATAAGTTTTATCTCCTGTAATAATTTTTTTTATTCTTCTTATAATATTTTTATGTTTATTCCCCCTAAATGTATAATTTTACGGGGGATAACTTTGACGTTTAAGAGGAAAAAGACAGAATTTTAATATTTCAATAGAGAGATTTTTTTTACATGGGATAAATCGAATTTCGCTAATATTCCATAAAGATATCATATATTTAACACTTAAAAAAATATTATTATTGTAAAATATTTGTACGTTCATCGTTTACGTGTAACAGTAGACGAGGGTGGGGGGTTTAAACCAAAATAATAATAATAAATATTATAGGGGATAATTTTGATGCTTAAGGCAAAAGACATAGAATTTTAATATTTCAATGGAGAGATTCTATTTTTTTACAGGGGTAAATCGATTTTTGCTAATATTCCATACAGATATCATATATTTAACACTTAAAAAAAATATTATTAAGTGTAAAATATTTGTAAAATATTTGTACGTTCATCGTTTACGTGTAACGGTAGACGGGGGTGGGGGGTTTAAACCAAAATTAAAAAAAATATCATAAGGGATAACTTTGATGCTTAAGGCAAAAGACATACAATTTTAATATTTCAATAGAGAGATTTTTTTTTTACAGGGATAAACCGAATTTCGCTAATATTGCAGAAAAATATCATATATTTAACACTTAAAAAATATTATTATTGTAAAATATTTGGATGTTTTGTTTGTGGTATAAATTTGATATCGTTTACGTGTAACGGTAGAAATATCGATTCATTAAATACTATCTAAGACGACAAAACTTAAAAAAAATGTGAATTCTTATCTTCAAAAAATTGGATAGAGATATCTATTGAGTAAATTATACTATATTGTATTGGAAATCTACAAAAATTAAACTATTAAATAAATAATTAAATATAATAAAAATATAATAAAATGATATGTCATTACTGGATTGGTGGAATGTACATTACTCAACTTTTTGTGGTTGGTAACAAAGTTGTTCCAAAAAGAATACTTTTTTTCAAGGCTGATTTCATAATTTAAGATTATTATATTGACTAAAACGAGTTAAAATCCAAAAATTCTAGTTAAATAATAATAGATAAGTATCATCTGATCAATATCTTTTTGACTAAAAATTATATCCTTACATTCATTGTTTTTTGTCCTGTAATATCTCCTGTAATAATTTTTTTTATTCTTCTTATAATATTTTTATGTTTATTCCCCCTAAATGTATAATTTTACGGGGGATAACTTTGACGTTTAAGAGGAAAAAGACAGAATTTTAATATTTCAATAGAGAGATTTTTTTTTACATGGGATAAATCGAATTTCGCTAATATTCCATAAAGATATCATATATTTAACACTTAAAAAAATATTATTATTGTAAAATATTTGTACGTTCATCGTTTACGTGTAACAGTAGACGGGGGGTGGGGGGTTTAAACCAAAATAATAATAATAAATATTATAGGGGATAATTTTGATGCTTAAGGCAAAAGACATAGAATTTTAATATTTCAATGGAGAGATTCTATTTTTTTACAGGGGTAAATCGATTTTTGCTAATATTCCATACAGATATCATATATTTAACACTTAAAAAAAATATTATTAAGTGTAAAATATTTGTAAAATATTTGTACGTTCATCGTTTACGTGTAACGGTAGACGGGGGTGGGGGGTTTAAACCAAAATTAAAAAAAATATCATAAGGGATAACTTTGATGCTTAAGGCAAAAGACATACAATTTTAATATTTCAATAGAGAGATTTTTTTTTACAGGGATAAATCGAATTTCGCTAATATTGCAGAAAAATATCATATATTTAACACTTAAAAAATATTATTATTGTAAAATATTTGGATGTTTTGTTTGTGGTATAAATTTGATATCGTTTACGTGTAACGGTAGAAATATCGATTCATTAAATACTATCTAAGACGACAAAACTTAAAAAAAATGTGAATTCTTATCTTCAAAAAATTGGATAGAGATATCTATTGAGTAAATTATACTATATTGTATTGGAAATCTACAAAAATTAAACTATTAAATAAATAATTAAATATAATAAAAATATAATAAAATGATATGTCATTACTGGATTGGTGGAATGTACATTACTCAACTTTTTGTGGTTGGTAACAAAGTTGTTCCAAAAAGAATACTTTTTATCAAGGCTGATTTCATAATTTAAGATTATTATATTGACTAAAACGAGTTAAAATCCAAAAATTCTAGTTAAATAATAATAGATAAGTATCATCTGATCAATATCTTTTTGACTAAAAATTATATCCTTACATTCATTGTTTTTTGTCTTTAAAACTTGAATT
The DNA here is from genome assembly GCA_963966055.1 of Lathyrus aphaca. Classification (NCBI taxonomy): domain Eukaryota; kingdom Viridiplantae; phylum Streptophyta; class Magnoliopsida; order Fabales; family Fabaceae; genus Lathyrus; species Lathyrus aphaca. Next base: position 2,621,279 of record OZ014522.1, on the reverse strand, counting down.
AAATATAATAAAAATATATATTACAGGGGATAACTTTGATGCTTAAGGCAAAAGACATAAAATTTTAATATTTCAATGGGGATATTCTATTTTTTTTACAAGGGTAAATCGATTTTTGCTAATATTCCATAAAGATATCATATATTTAATACTTAAAAAAATATTATTATTGTAAAATATTTGTACGTTTATCGTTTACGTGTAACGGTAGATGTGGGTGGGGGGTTTAAACCAAAATTAAAAAAAAATATAGGGGATAACTTTGATGCTTAAGGCAAAAGATATATAATTTTAATATTTCAATAGAGAGATTCTATATTTTTTACCGGGATAAACCGTATTTCATTAATATTACAGAAAAATATCATATATTTAACACTTAAAAAAATATTATTATTGTAAAATATTTGTATGTTTTGTTTGTGGTATAAATTTGATATTGTTTACGTGTAACGGTAGAAATATCGATTTATTAAATACTATCTAAGACGATAAAACTCTAAAAAAAAGTGAATTCTTATCTACCCACTTCAAAAAATTAGGTATAATTATCTATTGAGTAAATTAGACTATATTGTATTGAAAATCTACAAAAAATTAAACTATTAAATAAATAATTAAATATAATAAAATGATATGTCATTACTGGATTGATAGAATGTACATTACTCAACTTTTTGTGGTTGGTAATAAAGTTGTTAAAAAAAATACTTTTTTTAAGGCTGATTTCATAATTTAAGACTATTATATTGACTAAAACTAGTTAAAATCCAAAAATTCTAGTTAAATAATAATAGATAAGTATCATCTGATCAATATCTTTTTGACTAAATATTATATCCTCACATTCATTGTTTCTTGTCTTTAAAACTTGAATTGAATATAATAAAAAAATACATTATTTTCATCTATAAAAACAACCCCATTCTCTATTCCTCTCCAATTTCACTCAAATTCATAATGAATTCTACAAACCCAAACGATGAAGGCAATAGTTCATCTCCCCCAACACAAATCGAAAACACCTTCAAGCTAAACCCAAATGCACAAGAGTGGACTCGAGTAAAGCAAAAGCAAGAGAATAGGTGTCTCTTCCTAACACTTTCAAAGCATAACACCTCAGTCACAATAAGTGATATACATACCTACTTTACCATGTATGTTCATTTACTATTCTATATTGCTTCATTTAATTTTACCCTAGCAATTAAATTCACTAATTATATTTCTTATGATTTTTTTCCAGAACATATGGTGACTGCGTGCAAACAATTGTGATGTTTGGAGGTCAAAATTCATCACTCTGTGCTAAAGTGCTTTTCAAGTCTTCAGCTGTACCAATGATGCTTTTGAGCAATTCAAATCAAGTTTATATGTACATTAAAGGCCAAACAGTGTTGTGCAAGAAGTATGTTTCAAAGAAGAAGAAAAAATTAAGAAAAAGAAAAGGAAAAATAATCAATAATAGTGACATCAATGAGGATCAGGGTTCGATCTAGCTAGTTATATATCTTTTAATATTGTGATGTTCTTATGAATGTATTTCAGATTTTTCTTTCAAGGATATTTGAATCTGAATATCTCTTTTAATTATATCCCTATTTACCAATTAAATCAATGGATGCCTTTAATTTTATTTAAAGTTACAATATTTTTATGAAAAAAAGGAAAAAAAAATGCATATATCTTCTTTAAATTATGCATTTATTCTTCATCTTCTTTTTTATGTCTAGACAAAATAATTATTTTAAAAAATAAAAAACAAAAAATTGGAATATAAATCAAACTAATGTAAGAAAAAGTGTTAAAAGAATTCTCCAAAATAGTTTTTTTTTTTTACCATTAAGTTAGTCTTTGTTTTAGAAATCATTTTACGTAAAAAAAACTCTTTTAGTAGAATAACTCAACAAAAAGTTTTATTTTTATCAAAATATATATAATAAATAATAGAAAATAACAAAAAATGGAAAAAAATTAGAGAAAAAAGTAGTAAAAAAAAAACAACCAACATAAAGATATACACAACTATCTAGAGCCTCACCAGGTCAACAAAAATATTATAAAATATAAGAATCCTCTACAATAAATTGAGTAAATTACACTTTATTCAATTAAAAATATTTATTATATTTCTTGACCAAAAAAATATATTTTATACTGTTTTAATATAAATAATATTTTGTGATAACGTTTAATTTAAAGTCATCATTTTATAAATCTAATTTCTTCCGTGACTTTCAATCTCATCATACTAAATTATAATCTTATAATTTCTCATATAAAATTTTCCGCCAAAACTCTATTTCTATTAATTCATTTATTAATTATTTTATATTTAATAATAATAATATTTATATTAATATTAATATTAATTTAATAACTAATAAAAAAAACATTATCGTATCCAATAATAACTCAACCATCATCTAATAACAATAAAGATAATCCTACTAAATCATAATCCTATAACTTCTCCCACAAAATTTCCCACTCATTAATTTTATATTTGTATTCTTTAAAAATCAAAATTAATTTCATTATTAATTAATTCCATTATTAATTAATTAATTAATTCATATTCATATTTTCATTAACTTTCCACTCACTCAATTAACTTTCAATACTTCATTAACTTCCCACTCACTCCATTAACTTTCAATACTACTCATTAAAAATATTAATTTCCGTTATTGTCCCTTAACTTCTTTATTAATAACTTCACATTCTCTATTATAACCATTTCATTAGTTGTTCTTTCACAAAGAAATGAAAAAGAAGAAATTTTGATTTACATGCTATGATGAAATGGTTATTTTCCCTTTCTTCAATTTTAATCACATTGTTCTCTTTTTCTCAATTTTCATATTCAATTGTAATTTTTCTTTGTTAACTTTCAATATTTCATTAACTTCTCACTCACTCCATTAACTTTCAATACTACTCATTAAAAATATCAATTTCCGTTATTGTCCCTTAACTTCAGTATTAATAACCTCACATTTTCCCTATTATAACTGTTTCATTAGTTGTTCTTTCACAAAGAACATAAAAAGAAGAAATTTTGGTTTACATGCTATGATGAAATGATTATTTTCCCTTTCTTCAATTTTAATCACATTGCTCTCTTTTTCTCAATTTTCATATTCAATTGTATTATTTTTCTTTATTTGTTTTCTACAGATTAGTTTTCCATTTTGTAGAGAAATCAAGGAGTGTAAATATTAGTTTTTATCCTGTAATAAATTGTAGTTGTGTGATCAATTTGGAGATGAAGTTCTCTATATAATTTTTACTATTTACAATATCATTTCTCATTATGATTTTTTTTATTGATTTTGACATGTATAAGTATATAATGAGTGAAATAGTTTTATATAAAATTAAAATATTCTAATATATTGTTTAATTTTTCTATTTTATTTTATTGATTTATTATATTTATTGTTTGGTTCTATTTTTCTATTTTTCTATTTCTCTCATCTTATTCTCTTTTATTCTCATTACTTTTAAGCATGACAATTGATATTTGAAGGTTAAGTCCTTCTTGAATGTGTCACAAGAGGAAAAAGAATAAAACAAATTAATTTAATTTTCTTACAATAGTATTTAACTATTTATTTTAATCATACTTTTTTTTTTGTTTTTTTTAATATTTTTTTTTTAACTTCAGTATGAGAAAATGGTGAAAGAAAGGATTTATCGCAAAAAAGTTTCTCAAAGATGTCTACCTACTTCATTGAAAATATTTTGAAAGATATTAAGTTTAAACAAACAATACACAAATTTAATTTGAACTTCATTGAATTAAGATTAATTTATTAATTTAAGTTTAATTTTTTTTTTTTGAAAGTTATATTATATTTTAAATAATATTTTTTTTGTCAATTTTATCATAAATATTAATTTAATATTACATATCCGTGCATACAACTTCTTCTCTTTCAACACTTGTTCAGCGTGCTCTTCTTCTGACTTAGAGTAAATCAGAATATCATCTATAAAGACAATCACAAATTGATCCAAATAATCATGGAAAATCTGGTTCATATATTCAATGAATACTCTAGGTGCATTATTAATTCCAAATGACATCACTACATATTCATAGTGTCCATACCGATTCCTAAAAGTGGTCTTCTGCATATCTTCATCTTTTACTCTTATCTGATGATAACCCGATCGCAGATCGATCTTACTAGACACACGAGCACCAACCAACTAATCCATCAGATCGTCTATCCTTGAAGTGGATACTTGTTCTTAATTGTCACCTTATTCAGTTGCCTGTAATCAATACACAATCTCATCCTACTATCTTTCTTTTTCACCAAAAATACCGAAGCTCCACAAGGCGACACACTCGGTCTCACAAACTTCTTTTCTAACAATTCCTCTAACTGCTTCTTCAATTCAGATAACTCGAAAGCCGACATTCTATAAGGTGCCATCGAAATAGGTATAGTTCCTGGCACAAGATCAATACTGAATTCCACCTCTCTCTCTAGTGGAACATCCACAATGTGATATGGAAATACTTCTGGGAAATCTCTCACCACCATCACTTCACCGATTGCCATTTCATTTTCTACGATAAAGATGCAAACGATGCCAACACTTGCTCTTCTTCACTCAAAAGTTCTTTCAACTCTCGAGCAGATAAATAACCAGCTTCTTCTTCCTCTTCATCAGGAGTAAGAAATTGAACTAACTTGCTGAAACAATTAATGTGAACATGATTTAACTCCAACCAGTTCATTCCTAGAATCACATCTAAACCTCCCAACATTAAACAAATCAAATCCACATCAAAGTCCTTACCATATATCGATAGAGGACAATTCAAACAAATGAGAGAAGTAGTTAACGACCCATCAATAAGAGTCTCGATAACCATTCTCCTTTCATAGGTGAAACAACAAGACCTAGTCTCCTCACACAGTAAATAGAAATAAAACAGTGTGTAGTGCCTGTGTCAATCATAGCAATCAAAGGCATATTATTAATATAACAAGTACCTCTGATCAAACGATCCTCACTAGAAGTCTGTGTCCCTGTCAAAGCAAACACTTTTCCTCTAGTTGCAGCTTTCTTTGGCTTCTGATAATGAGTGTTGATATGACCTTGCTCTCCACAGTTGTAGAAAGTAACCAAATTAGTCTTGCACCCTGAAATCAAATGTCCAGGCTGACAACACTTGAAGCATTTCTTCACGTCACTCGTACACTCACTAATACGATGACCCAATTCACCACACATGTAACACTTCAGATAAGCAGGAGCACCTCCCCCACTTGGCCTTTTGCCCTTAACATGTTTCTGCTTACCTTTATCAGCTGGAGTTGCATAAGGCTTCCCACGATGCATCTGTTGCTTTTCTCTTCTCTCAGCCAATCGCTTGAAGTGATCCAATCGAGTCTTGCTGTTTTCTTCAAAGATTCTACAACAATAAACTAAATACATAAATCTTCAGATCCTCTAATAACCAATCACCTGCTTGATCTCAAGCCTCAAACCATTATCGAACTTGACGCATTTCAAGAACTCAGCAGTCGCCTCACTATAGTGCGGATAAAACTTTGCCAAATCAGAAAACTTGGCAGCATACTCAGTAACTAACATACTTCCTTATTTTAGTTCCAAGAATTCAATCTCTTTCTTTCCCCGAACATCGTCAGGAAAGTACTTCCTTAAGAATTCCCTTCTAAACGCAGTCCAGGTGACTGCCTCACCAGACGTCTCCAACCGCTGACGAATTCCAACCCACTAGTCATCAGCTTCTCCCACCAACCTGTGAGCACCCAACTGCACCTTACTGCCTTCAGAACATTCCATCACTCTGAAGATCCTCTTAATCTCTTTGAGCCACTCTTGTGCTCCATCAGGGTCATACTTTCCCTTGAATGTAGATGGATCATTCTTCCGAAATTCATCACTCTCACGATCCCTAGCATTCATCGGATTTTTCACAGCCTGAGCCATCTCCTCCATAACGGCGGAAAGTGTAACATCATTTCTTCCAGCCATTCTAAATCTGTCACACAACAACATCCAAACAACGGTTAAGAACTCTACCATAACACTCAACAATGAATCGACGACTCAACTACTTGGTCGGACGGACCGACCTGCTCTGATACCACTTGTTAACACCCAAAATATTCCCAAGAATTTATAATTAAAAATCAGAGTTACTAAAACACACAATTAGTTTTTGAGTGTCACATTCACTACAAACACACGACTCAAGATGATACGTCTTACAAAATAGTTTTAGTTGTAGTGGAAAACTCTAAAGAAACATAAAATAAGATTCAATTACAAAAATGATTATCCAAAATAAATAAACAAAGAAACAATCATCGTCCCGACACCCAAAAACACGTATCAGAGTCGACTCCTCTAAATATGAAGTACACCGACTTCCCCGACCACCACTTTACTAATCCTGATCAACTGCACGTCACCAATATAAGGGTAACATTCAAATAGAAGTTGTGAGATACTTACACCAACACAAGGGAAAAATAATAAGAACAAAAGTAAGTATCGTCAAATAGTCACCACTTCTCACCAAACAACAATTAAACCATACACCAAAACATACTACTGACATCATACACACCACAACAACTTATGCAATGAGACTCTACCAACTCTATGCATGCGGTACCATATATCGATCTCTATTTCAAGATCCAGTTCCTATCGGAACTCTCGACCTCTCTTTCAGGGTCCATTATAATCCCTATTTCATGATCACACGCTCGACCCTTGTTTCATGGTCACGTATGATCCCTATTTCATGATCGCACCAACATCACACTGATCCCCCTCGGGATTTGAATGGACATACCCTACCTTGGTATACCATTCCCAACCATGCACATGCCATGCACCATCAATGATAATTATGCATGTTTACAACAACTACTTCATGCAATCAACATCAACAACATGCATCTTCGAATATAACAACATATATCAACAACACCGAGAACACATAACAACAACACATCAAACATCAACAGTTACATCAAATATATCACATCAATGTCATGTAACAACAAGAACAACCACTCATAGCAACAACAACAACAACAAATGCACATATCAATTCATGTTCATTCCAAGTTATGATTATTATTCTTCTAATTAAGCTCATAACTCATCTCTACTTATCTATAACAACACGACATCGATCCCCATCACTTACTATATTAATTAAAGTATTTTAGAGAATTTTTCAGAATAATTTTTTTCCACTCCAGGTCTCGCTAAGCAAAGGGCTTGCTCGCTAAGCGAGCAACTCTATGCCAAGAACGCTAAAAAATTTCCACTTGCTAGATAAACGAGGACTGCGATTTTTTGGGTTTTCTTTCTGCGACACAACCAACCCCTGCTACGATTTATTTATCCAAAAACCTGTTTTCAGCAAGAAAATACAAAATTGTCACAACCAAACACCTAATTCATGCAATTATCATACAATTAAAATTTTTCTCAACAACCTAACACACTTTTCATCCAAAATCACCTAACCCCATATTATCTACTCAACAACACTTTGCCTAAAATTCCGATTATTAAACCCTTTGGAGATGAAGAAATTCCACCCTTACCTTAGTTTGATGAGCAATTCCTTCTCCTATCCCAAATTCTTCTTCAAGCTTTGGCCTTTCTCCTTCCTTCTTCTTTGTTTACGTTTCCTCTTCACGTTCACAAAAACACGACTAATTTTCTTTTTCTAATTTCCAAACATAACCCTTAGACCCCAACTAAGGTCTTCCTTAATTGCCCTCACTATGCTTCACCAATTTACCATTCTACCCTTTTTTCTTTATATTCCAATATTTTAATTATTCAATATAATATAATTCGTTTAAATTAATATAATATTAAATAATATAATACTTTCTTTCACACACCAAAATACAACAATTCTAATTAAATAATTAAATAAATAATCAGGGCGTTACAATAAATTTCTCAGTAATTCTCGTGCACTAGAAAAATAAAAGGATGACTTAGATATAATTTTTGGCACTTGAAACAAGTAATTTTTATGAATATTTTATTACTAACAAGTATCTCTATATATAGAAAAACTTGTACCAATTGGTGAGGAGAAACAACGTTTCAATGATTTCAACATGATCATTCACGAACCATTATATATCAATTATAGCAAACAAAATTCATGAAAAGTTGTGTTAGTCTAGTGGTGACACCTTATGGCCACACACCCAATCACTATAGGGTCTCTATTTTGATTCCAAATAGTTTCAACTTTTGGCCATTTATTTTGTTGATGATAATTTAATAAATAATTCATAAAATAATTGAATCAATATTATTTATCAATTTAATATTTTGGAAATTTCTCCAACATATTATTTCTTAGCCTATTCGCCTCTACGAAATACTATACATTACCTTTATGTGTTCGTTGTTCATTATTCATTGATTATTTCTTGGCCTCTCTTGCGCGTTGTGTTGTGGTGTGGTTTTCCTTTATCTGATGTGGATTTTCATTTTGTTGTAACTGGATTACTTTGGGTTTTTGATTTATTCAGATTTTGTGATGTTTTCATTGTTTCAAAGCTATGTGTTGATGTCCCGTGTCTTGTTCTGGCGTTGTGATTTTTTTGTTTTGATGATTTTGTGATGTTTTTGTTGTTTTCTTTTTGGTATTATAACTATATTGCAAATAAAGAAATAAATGTGGCTATGGGTATGCTTTAGGTTTTGATGTTATATTGTCGTGACGGGTATGCATATGCATATAAGCATTTTAGTATGTTTTGTGTGTAGCTAGGGATGGCAAAACAGGCCTCCCATTCTTCTACGTCCCACCTAAAACCCGCCAAAAAAGGGGATGGGACGGACAAGCATGCTAAACGAATTCGGGCTTAAAAATCTAGCATGCGTCGCTAAGGTGGCAGGTTGGCGGGCGGCAGGCTTGCCCGTCTATATTTTATTTTTTTATTTTTCATTTTTAATAGATTAATAGCCTTATTTTTATGTTTCAATTAGATTTTTCATATATATTTTAGAATAATTTTTTATAAAGGATCTTTTTAACAAATTTCACATAATTATTTTTGCACATTCATAAATAAATTTATAAAATACAATCATCAATAAGTATTCCAAAACTATAGTTCAAGTATAAACCTTCAACCAACCAAAATAAATATTTTGATTTCTTGATAACTAGGTTGGCAGGCTGGCGGGCCAACCTGCCTCTTTTTTTGGCGGACTTAAGACATGACACGCTTAAAGAGGGGTGGTCTGAACTGGTAGGAGGACACACAATCTTAACCCAACCGACCATTTTTTGGCGGGTTGTGGGCCTGTTAGGCTGACCATTGTCCGTTTTACCACCCTTATGTGTAACATTAGTGTGTCATTCACATTAGTCTTTTGATATAAATTTCAAAATTTGTTATGGACCGTAGTTATATGAAAGTTGATAGATTAGACCCGATGTATGAGAAATGAGTTCTTGTATTCCTCGAATTCGCAGAATAAAAACTTCCCAATAATAATGGTGTTTTTTTTATCCAAGTGTTAATTTCGGGAATATAAAAAACAATCAAAGAAAGAAATATTACATCACCTATGTTATGATAGAATGTGTCAAAATTATACAACATGGACGTGACATGGAGAAATGGATAAATATCAAATTGTGACGTCACAAATGGACGAAGATGATAAATATATGTATGATTGTCTATAAGATATGCACTACTACAAATAATAATTTCTATGATGATGCTTTCACATCAAAATGCTAAAAACCGATAGTATAGTTCCTGGTAGTACCATGCTAATAACCTTTTACCTCAGTTATCCATAAAATTGAGGGAATATATCTATAGAGAGCACTATTTTATTTTTAATGTAAGATATTACCTCGGTTTTTCTTAAATAACACAGGGAATATAATTAGTATTTCTCACTTAGCGTCTTTCCAGGTTCCATTTTTTCATATAACATATATTTTTGAATCCCGGTCACTTCTATTTTATGTATTTTTTCAATGGTTTAATTAGCATTACCTACTTGGTGCCTTTCCAGATTCCATTTTTTCTTTGTTAATTTTTTTCTACATTTTTCCCTAAGTTAATTAATAAAACTCAAAATCTTTGTTATCAATAAAAAAGGTTGCACAATAATACAATTGAAAAGGAAAGGAAAAATTTCATTTATAATCAGAGAAACAGGACAACAAATAACAAAAATCAGGAGACTAGATAACTATTCAACATATTCAAACTTTTGACGCTACTCAACTTCAATAATTTATCCTGCTCTTTTTACCATTTTAACTATCCTTAACTGAGATAAATATTTAGAAAGAACTCTTTCATATGATATGAGAAAAGTTATTTTCTTGCGAGAGGTCACAACAATTTCCATTGAGAAGTTAAAAATAGTAAAAGGAAAATTAATTTTGACGTTGTGGATAAGGAAGTACAAAAGATGCTTGTCATCTGAAGTAAGCATTTCTAGTTGTTTCTCTCTTGGACGGATATTTGACACTAGAAGTTGATGCCAAACTTTTGCAATTGAGATAAAAGTAATAAGACTGACAAGGTTATTGTAGTTGGCATAAATTAGAAGAAGGTAGTTAAAGAAGATATTGTTGAATCTATAATGTTCAACACAATTACCTTTCTCTTCACACTTTATTATCTGAGAAATAAGTGACAGAGTAATGGTGATAAGATATTTTTTAAATAAAAAGAAAAGAATTTTAAACTTGAATTAAAGACACAACAAGATAACAAGGATTGAACCCATCACCTTCAATTCACAACAACCACAACTTACCACCAAACCATTTGAGTTATTTGAATTATATTTGTAATGCATATATAATAATGGCAAAATATTCAAATTGGTCACTTAACTTTATCTCAGAGTCCATTTTGGTCCCTTAATTCTAAAATGTGCCAACTATGTCCTTTAATTTTTTTTTAAAAAAGTGTCATAATGGTCATTTCCATCCATTTGACTGTAACAAACGTTTGTTTGTCAACGTGGCAGCGGATGTGGAAGCCATGTGTATGCCACGTGAAATTTAATTAAATTTAAATTTCTTTAATTTTTTTTATATAATAATAATAAGATATTTCATAATAATAATTAAAAAAAATAAAAATAAAATAAAAATTCTATATGGAATACATGTGACGCATACATAATCACACATGACATCCACGTATGCGTCAACTGTACCCACCCATTGACTTTGACTAACGGTGTGGACATAAAAGACTAACTTGACACATAAAGGAGCACTTTGACACTTTTTAGAATTAAGAGACAAAAATGGATCCCAAAGTAAAGTTAAAGAACCAATTTGAGTATTTTACCAATAATAATAGTGTAATTATTAATGTATTACGTATTAACATAGCATTATGTAACTACTGAAATATAATAGTACTGTAAGTATATATTAATATATAAACGAACAATGCTATTTAGTACGAATGAATTTGAAGAAGAAATGTAAGAATGCACACATGTCACTATTTTAGAGGTTAATTTTAAATTGATTTTAAATTTAACTTCTTTTTAAATAGGGATCATAGGGTAGTGGTGATAATGAATGGTTGAGATTTATTCTTACATTTCTTATTTTCACCTTTTCTTACTATTAAGCCTTTTCCTATATAAACATAGTATTATGTAATTATATTTAATGAATAATAATAATTATACATAATAAATTTATTAAAATTATTAATACTGTAAGTATATTAAACTACACTATTTTATTTTTTAGTTTAATAATATATTAAATTATTATTAATACCTTAATACGGTAAATATATAAATTATTTATTTCTATAATTATATATATATATATATATATATATATATATATATATATATATATATATATATATATATAATAGTTCATATATTTAGTTTATTAAATTGTTTATACTTAACAAATAATATTGATGATACTTAATAAATATTTTTGCTGTTTATTTAATAAATATTACAGTATTAATATATTAGTTACAATATTAGTTGTAGTATTAAATGCAAAGAGAATACAATATTAATGTTATTACCTCGATTTTTTCATATAACGGAGGGAACAAATCAGGAACCAACAATCCATAAATCTTTCTTTTTTATTATATTTTTTATTTATAAATATTCTTTGTAAACAATGAAATGTAAAAAAAACAAAGGTTATTTATCTTGATTTTCTATTAATACGAGGGTTAAAGTATTTTTCCTAAATTGAACATAAAAAACCATTAGTAATTTTGTTGTTCAAATATATGTCGCTCATTTCATGACATATCAACACTCAAGACACTATCATTAGTGATCCATGTGAATCATAAAAAACTTGTATTATAAAAGGATATTTCTGAATATGAAAAAGCAAGTGAAGTATCATAAAGCACTTGAAACTAGATACATCCACCTCTTTAAGATTTACAAGATCATTTGCAATGAAAATATCGCTAAGATGAATGCAAGAGCACAAAATTATCTGGGTTTAAGATTTGTGTTTTAAATATTTATTTGAGCAAAAATCATTTATTTATCTAACCTTTTTTTTATCAATTTTTTTTTTGATTTTATATCAGAAACAAATCCATGCGAGATAAAGCCATTGAGAATATAGTCGCACCCAATATTTGATCTTGCCCAAATATCAAAGATTCAAAGATCTAACATATGATCTTCATGGACGAATTAATTTTTATTTTAATATTGTGTGTAAACAATGTAATATTATGGGTAAACAATGTAGTTTGTAAAAAAAATATTTTTTTAATATTATGTGTAAATAATATAACGAGTTTTAATTAAAAAATAATCTATCTTACCCATCAGTTTTGTGGATAAACCGAAAGCCTGTGACGTTGTTTTTGTAAATAATAAAAATGCAGATGCTGGGGTTCAAACCCATGATCAAATAAATTTAACCCTCCTTTTTTCATTAGCCGATGTGTTAAGTGATATCTTTTCCTGTCACCCTTTGTTACATCACCTCGGTAGCCGAGGTTACATATCTCTTTCACGTGAGACGTTACAAGCGTTATTTGTAGTAGTGATGATTTATGATATTGGATAATCGTCTTATATGAAAATTCATATTTATGATACTTTATGTAGTGATAAAGATTCACCTTTATATAATGGGTGCACAAGTTTTACACGATTATTTGCTTCATTAAAATTGTTTAATCTGAAGGAAAAAAGTGGATGGTCGAATAAAAGTTTCACATAATTACTTGATTTGTTGAAACAAATGTTACCATAAGATAACAATTTGTCGGGTCTTTATTATAAGGCCAAGAAGATATTTTGTCCAATGAGTTTGGATTATATCAAAATACATGCATGCCCTAATGATTGCATATTATACAAGAAATATTATGAAAATTTGGATCAATATCCGAAATGTGGTGAGTCACGCTGCAAGTTGAAGGACAACAATGGGAATGCCAATGACACTGTTAGTAAGAAACATCCTCCTACTAAAGTGTTTTGGTACTTTCCAATAATTTCAAGGTTCAAGAGACTTTTTGCTAACTTCAATGACGCAAAGAATATTAGATGACATGCATATGAAATAAAATGTGATGGAAACATTTTCCATGTAGCTGATTATTTGCAATGTAAGAAAATTGATTCGTTGTTTCCGAATTTTGGCTTTGATCCAAGAAAACTTAGGCACGAGCTTGCCATAGATGGAATGAACCCCTTTGGTAATCTGAGTACTAACCATTCTTCATGACCTGTTGTTCGCACGATTTACAACCTACCTACCTCAATGGTTGAACATGAAACACAAGTATATGCTACTAAGTATGATGATTTATGGACAAAGTCTACCTGGAAACGACATAAATGTTTATCTAAGTCCATTAATTGAAGATTTAAGACTTTTGTTGGAGGAAGGGGTTGGCGTAGATGATGGATATTCTGGTGAAAAGTTTAAGATGCGTGCAATGTTATTTTGCACAATCAATGACTTTCGTGCATATGTTACTTTGGATGGATACAATGTCAAATGACATAAATCATGTCCTATATGTGAATCTAATACATGTTTTCACCAACTTTAGTTTGGAAAAAATATTATTTACCTTGTGCATCAGAAATTTCTAAAACCCAATCATCGTTATCGTAGATCGTGAAAAGCTTTTAACGAATAGTAGGAGTTTGAAATTGCTCATAAACCTTTAATTAGTGATGAAGTTTATCAACGAAAATACCACCTTACTATTTTATTTGGAAAGAATAAAAAGTCTTGTTGAGAGAAATATTTGGAAAAAGAAATCGATATTCTTTGATCTTCCATATTGGTCTAACCTCGATGTAAGACATTGTCTTGATGTGATGCATGTGGAGAAAAATGTGTGTGATTGTTTGATAGTGTTTGCCTAAATTTTCACTTAGTTGAAAGTCAACTCAATGTTGCATAGGGAAAATGATAAGTGTTATCATTTATTGGCATAGTTCGACAATAATTGTACATCGACCAGTGTGTTCCAATTGGAATCTTGAGAGGCGGTTGAAGAATCACTACAACAAATAACGCTTTTCATGACAAAGCTTTTACCTCGAACAATAGAAAACCGAGGTATCAAGTCAAGGTGCGTTATTTTTTATTATTTTAAAAAACAATTTATTTGTTTAAATGTGTAAAAAAAATGTTCTAACCCTTCGGTTTTCTATTTAATCGAGCCATAAAATAATAAGATTTTACTATAAAAGTACTCGTTAAACAAATTTACCCTAATCCTTACTAATACGAAGCCGCCCCAATCTCGCAAGCATCATTCTTTGAGATGGATTGTAAGACAGAAAAGATCTCCAATGTTCTCCTATCTTGAACAAAATATTTTTTCTTTCCTTGCTATCCATCCCAACATAATGGTGTTGATGTTGTCGTTGTTGTATTTTTGGAATAATCCTCAGTTAAAGAAGGGAACTCAACCTTTGAAGAGTACTAAGTTTATAGATTGCAAGTGTAAAAAATCATTCTTGCTTCAAGTTAAATAAAGAATGAAGCTTAACCAACAAGGAGGAGAGCTTAACCTTTGAACAAAGAAGGGAATGCAATTAAATCTGAACATCAATGAAGATGTTCAGTAATAAGAGCAAAAATTTGTTGTAAATAATTTATTTTAATATTTTATGTAAACAATGTAATTTAAAAATAATAATAATTCACCTCGGTTTTGTATTAAAACTGAGGTTTTTAATAATCAAAATTTACTATAAAAACACTTGCTAAATAGATTTTACCATAATACTAACTTATATGTAGCCGTCCCAAAGAGAGGAAATATTCACCACCATCCATTTAATCATGAGTTGCTACTACAAATCTCTGGGATAAATTACAAGTGAAGAAAATAAAAATTCTCAATGAGAAATAGATCTCTAGCATCTTGAATAGGACCTAGACATGAAAAATAAAAATTCTCATTGGGAATAGATTTTACAATGTATTTTTAATTTTAGTGTAAACAATGTAATTTAAAAAAAATACTTATTCAACTCGGTTTCTTTGTGAGTGAGGGGATAATTAAGCCTTTTATTTCTATATTCAACGTCCTTAAACAAATCTTTATCATCCATTTAATGTTTATCAATGCTCAAGAATTTTCCATTAGTGATCCACGTGAAACCTAATGGGCATCCATTACAAAAGCATGTTGAATATTAAAAATCTAACCTATATGGAACATTAAGTGCTTGAAACATAAAGACGTTCGAAAAAGTTCTCTAAGATGGATTGCAAGAGCAGAAGATTACTTGGGTTTAAGGTTTGTTTTCTTAAATATTTATTTTAACATAAAATCATATATTTGAATATTGATTTTATTTATCTAACCCTTATTTTGTTTTGCCTTAGAATCAAATTCATGAAAGATCCGTAGAGAATAATCTTGCATCCAACAATTGATCTTCTCTAAGATTCAATAATTCAAAGATCTAAAATCTAGATCTTCAGAGAATTTTATTTTTATCTAGATTTCTAGGGAATTTTATTTTTATTTTAATATTCTGTCTGAACAATGTAATATTTTAGGTAAACAACGTAATATTATGGGTAAAAAATATAATATTCTTGGGAAACATTATAACAATTAAAAAAAAAACTTACCCATCGTGTTTCAAAATAAATCGAGATATAAGATACACTAGTTTTGAAAATAATAAAAGTGTTGTTGATGAGGTTCAAATCCATGTGCATATAACTTTACTTGTCATTTTTAATTCATCTGAGGTGATAAGTGGCGAGTTTTCATGTCGCCCTTCATTACCTCACTTCTTTAGCCGAGGTATTATGCATTTCTTATCTGAGGTAGAAATAACTTTTTGTATTAGTGAATCTCAAGAGAAAATCTTGAGATATGGTTTGGAGGAATCTCAGGAACAAATTTAGGTAATTACTCGACACCATGCCGAGGACGAGACTTTCGACAAGCTCCAACGAAACGAGTCAATCCCCTCCATTTGGTTTATAACGTGTTGGAATATTCGGAGGTGTACGAACAACATTTTGTTTAATGATGAAGCTATTTTTAATAGTATTGTAGTTTCTTCTTGTAATTGGTTGACTTTAGGAAATTTTGATAGGACTCGTTGTAGTTTTTACGAATGAACTAAATTTCCGTTCGATTATTTTTTATATTGGAGATTCGCTTTTGACTCCTCTTTTTTTAGCTTGTATCTCATTGGGCTAAAAATCCCCTTTATCTCTCCTTATTGAAATTCTTTTATCAAAACAAATAAGTGGAACACCATTAATAATACTCTCAAGAATTGAATTCCATCCACAATGTGTTAAAAATCCACAAATAGATTCATGACTTAATATCTCTATTTGTGGTGCCCATGATGAAAGAACTACACCATTCTCTTTTGTTCTCTCCAAAAACCCATCTGGCAAATAATTTAAATTATCATTATTTATTTTCGTTTCATTTTTAAGAAATATTATAGATAAATATTCTCTTTTGTTCTCTTATGAAATATTATAGATAAAAATATAAATTAAGAAATGAATATCTCATCGAATTTTTATAAAAAATATATGAGAGATCAAAATTATTCAAATATTGGTAAAAAAAAATTATTTAAATATAAAATAGATAAACTAAATTTGTAAATAAAATAAAATTGGTGGATACAATTATAATTTAGCTTTTGAAGTGTCAGATCCAATTAAATGGTACCACCTAAAATCCTCAAAATTTACAAATCAATAAATGAATATTTATGTTAACAACCACGTGCATAGCTACCATCTAACTTTCCATCCAATCACAATGTTTCAGTTTTCATATATACCCAATTAATCACATCACATGCATTGCTAACTTTTTTTCCAATTAAGATTAGGTAAATTTCATTGTTTCATTTGTATTTAACTAAATTCAAAAATTCTGAAATGTTGATCTTAAAATTACATGGCTATAAACTCCATTTGCTCAAATAAAATTCATCACAGTCTCTTTTTCATTTATCAAATATAAGAATCATGAACCAAAAAGTATGCATAGCTATGATTCCATGTCCAGGAATAAGCCACTTAATACCACTTATAGAATTTGCAAAACTACTTGTTCTTCATCACAAAAATTTCCATGTAAACTTCCTCATTCCATCTCTTGGTTCTCCCACACCTTCAACCAAATCCATCTTAAATTCTCTTCCACCAAACATTGATTTCACCTTCCTTCCTCAAATCAACATCCAAGACCTTCCTCCCAACATTCACATAGCAACACAAATGAAACTAACTGTTAAACACTCTCTACCTTATTTGGACCAAGCTGTTAGCACAATCTTAACTTCTCCAAACTCTAAAAACAACCTAGTTGCTTTGGTTTTTGATGTTTTTTCAAGTGATGTAATTGATATAGCCAAAAAGTTCAATCTCATGACATATTTTTTCTCAACTTCATCAGCTGTAGCACTTCAATTCTGTCTTAATTTTCCAAAACTAGACGAAACTGTTTCCTCGGAGTTCATCGACACAACAAAAACATTTAACATTCCGAATTCAAATGTTTCATTTAAGGTAAAAGACTTTCCCGACCCGCTTCTTTTCGAAAGATCAAGTGAAACATACAAAGCATTTCTTCTTATATGTCAAAGACTCACTTTAGTCGATGGTGTCATCATTAATAGCTTCACAGATTTGGAGCCCGATGCGGTAAAATCTTGGCAAGATTTTGTACCTGTTTACCCTGTTGGACCTATCATTCAAAGAGAGTCAAAAAGTAGAGAAAATGAGTTAGAGTGTATTAGATGGTTGAACAAGAAGCCTTCAAAATCAGTTTTGTTCATCTCATTTGGAAGTGGTGGAACACTCACTATTGAACAAATCAATGAGATAGCTTTTGGATTAGAATTAAGTGCTTGTAATTTTATCTGGGTTATTAGGGTTCCAAATAAGCTTTCATGTTCAGCTTATTTTAGTGGATCATCACAAAAAGGTGATTCTAATTCTAACTCTAATTCTGATTTTGATGATGACCCATTAAATTATTTGCCATTGGGTTTCTTGGAAAGGACTAAAGATCAAGGCTTGGTGGTTCCATCATGGGCTCCACAAGTGGAAATTCTAAGTCATGGTTCAACTGGTGGTTTTTTGAGTCATTGTGGTTGGGGTTCATGTTTAGAGGGTTTGGTTTATGGTGTGCCTATGATTGCATGGCCACTTTTTGCTGAGCAGAGAATGAATGCAGCGACACTTACTGATGTTTTTAAAATTGCTGTTAGGCCAAGAATTGATGAACAAGATGGGATGATAAAAAAAGAGGAAGTTGCAAGAGTTATAAAGATTATAATGGATGGTGAAAGTGAAGGTTTGAAATTAAGAAGAAGAATTGAAGAGGTGAGAGATGGGGCTGTTGCTGCTTGGAGTGAAGATGGTTCTTCTAGAATGGCACTTTCAAGTTTAGTGATTAAATGGGGAGGGAAAAGTAAGTCAGAAAATTCTGGCTTAGTTAAGTGAATTTTTTTTATTTTTTTATTTTTTTTTATAATCAAGAATCAATATATTGAAGGGGAGTATTAGGGGTATTCAGATCCAATAATTATTGAAGGAGTGAAAAAAACTTAAGATTGATGTTGCAATTATCAATGTAATTTATCCTCTGTTTTGGTATAGAGGCTCCAAATTTTTATGGGAGAAATGCATATTTGGAAACAAGGGAGGAGGAAAAATGTAAGTTTTTAATTTCAGAATTATCTCTCATCGATTTAAGTTTGATATTTCGCCTTGTTATAATGTCCATGAATCCCTTAAAATTAAGTGGTTTTGGGCCAGTTTGTTTTGACTTTTTTTAAAAATGATTTTTTTAGTGTAACATAATTTTGTAAAAAAAACATTTACAAAGAAATAAAAGTTTCAATTGAAAATTTTGTTTGAATAGTTATTCTTAAAATGTTATTTTAGATATTTCATCATTTTATCGAAAAAAATCTATAATATAAGAAAAATTGTTGTTCTGGAAAACACCAAAACAATCTTTTCTCTTTGCCCTCATCAATTTAGGGGTATTTTGTGTCTTAAAAATACTTTTTACAACCAAATTGTACTATTGGTTCTAACTCAAACATATTTACTTTTATTTGTGTACAATTTGCAAACCCAATTGTCTTAATAGTTCAACTACAACTATATGGTAACTAAAAAGTACATTATTTGAATTCAAAACCATTTTTTGGGTGAACAGTTGCCAGCATTCCCCCAAGACTGATTTTTTCTGAACATCAAACCCTACTCTGTAAAACACACGCAAACCCTGTTCTCTCTCATCTGAACCCTGTTCTCTCTCTTCATAATCCTCATTCTTCCTTTTTTTTCAAAATTCTCTCTTCCTCTTCTTTCTTCATGTTCTTCTTCTACTGTTTTGATTCATTCTGCTAACATGGTTTACGAAAATACTTTATGATGCGCGGTGTGTGGTTTAATGGGGTAGTAGATCCGTGGTGGAGGCAATACGTTTCTGGTAGCGAAGGTGATGGTGGACGAAATGCGATTTTTGGGGAGTTTTTGCATTTCAAAAAGTTTCATAGAATCTAATTTTTTGGTGATTTTTTGCATGGATTTCCATCATAACCTTCCCTCGTAACTTATAGAAAGGATACGAAAAGCGTCGTAGCATTTTGAACAGTCCTCGATTTAATTTGATTTTTTGACCGAAACTTGACTTTTGAAAAGTTTCATAGAATCAAATATTCAAATGATATTTTGCATGGACTTCCCTCATAACCTCTCCTCGAAAAATATAAAAAGGATCTGAAAAGTTTCGTACCATTTCGAACGTGCCTCAATTTAATTTGATTTTTTGACCGAAACTACTATAAACTGGTGTATAATATATTCTAATTTTTTGACCGAAACTAGCATTTCGAAAAGTTTCATAGAATCTAATTTTCAGATGAATTTTACATGGACTATCATCATAACCTTCCCTCGTAACTTATAGAAAGGATCCAAAAAGTTTCATAGCATTTCGAACAGTCCTCGATTTAATTTGATTTTTTGACTGAAACTGGTATAAATTGTGTATAATATATTATGATTTTTTGACCAAAACTAGCATTTCAAAAAGTTTCATAGAATATAATTTTTAGATGATTTTATGCATGGACTACCATCATAACCTTCCCTCGTAACATATAGAAAGGATCTGGAATGTTTTATACGATTTCGAACAGTCCTCAATTTAATTTGATTATTTGACCTAAACTAGTATAAACTAGTGTATAATATGTTATGATTTTTTTGACCGAAACGTGAATTTCGAAAAGTTTCATAGAATCTAATCTTCAAATGAATTTTTGCATGGACTTCCCTCAGAAGCTTCCCTCGAAAAATATAAAAAGGATATGAAAAGTTTCGTATCATTTAGAACAATCCTCGATTTATTTTGATTTTTTTTACCGAAACTAGTATAAACCGATGTATAATATATTATGATTTTTTCACAAAAACTAGCATTTCGAAAAGTTTCATGGAATCTAATTTTTAGATGATTTTTTGCATGGACGTCCTTATAACCTACCCTCGTAATTTATGGAAAAGGTTCTGAAAAGTTTCTTATAATTTCGAACAATCCTCGATTTAATTTGATTTTTGACGGAAACTGGTATAAACTGGTGTATAGTATATTATGATATTTTGACCGAAACCAACATTTCAAAATTTTTCATAGAATATAATTTTTAGATGATATTTTGCATGGGCTGCCATCATAACTTTCCCTCGTAACATATAGAAAGGATCTGAAATGTTTTTTTGACTGATATTATGATTTTTTGAACAAAACTTGAATTTCGAAAAATTTCATAGAATCTATCTTTAAATGATTTTTGGCATGGACTTCCCTCATAATCTCCCCTAAAAAAAAATAAAAAGGTTCTGAAAAGTTTCTTATAATTTCGAACAATCCTCGAATTAATTTGATTTTTGACGGAAACAGGTATAAACTGGTGTATAGTATATTATGATATTTTGACCGAAACCAACATTTCAAAAATTTTCATAGAATATAATTTTTAGATGATATTTTGCATGGGCTACCATCATAACTTTCCCTCGTAACATATAGAAAGGATCTGAAATGTTTTATACCATTTCAAATAGTCCTCGATTTAATTTGATTTTTGAACTGAAACTGTAACAACCCGGGCCCCTCGCAAGGCAATCCCGACACTACCACCTCACGATCTTCTCTACCCCCCTCACTAGTAGAGTTTTTTCCTTCCGTGGGAATCGAACCCTGTACCCTGGGGTTCAAGTACTTGTTCAATCCATTCCCACTTCCAATTGAGCTAGTAGCTCAATTGGTAGTGGGAATGGATTGAGCATGTACTTGAACCCCAGGGTACAGGGTTCGATTCCCACGGAAGGAAAAAACTCTACTAGTGAGGGGAGTAGAGAAGATCGTGAGGTGGCAGTGCCGGGATTGCCTTGCGAGGGGCCCAGGCTGTTACAGAAACTATTATAAACAAGTGTATAATATATTATGATTTTTTTTGACCGAAACGTGAAATTAAAAAAAGTTTCTTAGAATCTAATCTTCAAATGAATTTTTGCATGGACTTCCCTCGAAAAATATAAAAAGGATGTGAAAAGTTTTGTATCATTTAGAATAATCCTCGATTTATTTTGTTATTTTTTACTGAAACTTGTATAAACAGGTGTATAATATATTATGATTTTTTGACTGAAACTAGCATATCGAAAAGTTTCATAAAATCTAATTTTCAGATGATTTTTTGCTTGAACAACTATCATAACCTTCCCTCGTGACTTATAGTAAGGATCCAATTTTTTTTGTAGCATTTCGAACAATCCTCGATTTAATTTGATTTTTTGATTGAAATTAGTATAAACTTGTGTATAATATATTATGATTTTTTGACCGAAACTAGCATTTCGAAAAGATTCATAGAATATAATTTTCAGATGAATTTTTGTATGCACAATCATATTAACCTTCCCTCGTAACTTATAGAAAAGATCCAAAAAGTTTCCTAGCATTTCGAACAGTCCTCGATTTAATTTGATTTTTTGACCGAAACTGGTATACATTTTGTATAATATATTATGATATTTTTGACCAAAACTAGCATTTCAAAAAGATTCATAGAATATAATTTTTAGATGATTTTTTGCATGGACTTTCATATATCCTTGCATTGTAACATATAGAAAGGATCTGAAATGTTTTATACCATTTTGGTCAGTCCTCGATTTAATTTGATTTTTTGACCGAAACTAGTATAAACTAGTGTATAATATATTTTGATTTTTTGACTTAAATGCGAATTTAGAAAAGGTTCATAGAATCTAATCTTCAAATGAATTTTTTAATGGACTTCCCTCATAAACTTCCCTCGAAAAATATAAAAAGGATCTGAAAAGTTTCATATCATTTAGAACAATCCTCGATTTAGTTTGTTTGTTTTAATCGAAAATTGTATAAATTGGTGTATAATATATTATGATATTTTGACCAAAACTTGCATTTCGAAAAGTTTCGTAGAATCTATTTTTTAGATGATTTTTTGGATGGACTATTATCATAACCTTCCATCGTAACTTATAGAAAGGATCCAAAAAGTTTCCAAGCATTTCGAACAGTCCTCGATACTAGTATAAACTGGTGTATAATATATTATGATTTTCTCACCGAAACTAGCATTTCAAAAAGTTTCTTAGAATCTAATTTATAGATGATTTTATGCATGGTCTGCCATCATATCTTTCCCTCATAACATATAGAAAGGATCTGAAATGTTTTATACCATTTCGAAGAGTCCTTGATTTAATTTGATTTTTGACCGAAACTAGTATAAACAAGTGTATAATATATTATGATTTTTTGACCGAAACGTGAATTTAAAAAAGTTTCATAAAATATAAAAAGGATCTTAAAAGTTCCGTATCATTTAAAACAATCCTCGATTTTTTTTTATTTTTTTTACCGAAACTTGTATAAACTGGTGTATAATATATTATGATATTTTGACCGAAACTAGCATTTCGAAAAGTTTCATAGAATCTAATTTTCAGATGATTTTTTGCATGGACTATTATCATAACCTTCCCACGTAACTTATAGAAAGGATCCAAAAAGTTTCAAGCATTTCGAACAGTCCTCGATTTAATATGAATTTTTGACCGAAATTGGTATAAATTGTGTATAATATACTATGATTTTTGACCTAAACTAGCATTTCAAAAAGTTTCATAGAATATAATATTTAGATGATTTTTTGCATGGACTGCCATCATAACCTTCCCTCGTAACATATAGAAAGGATCTGAAATGTTTTATACTATTTCGAATAGTCCTCGATATAATTTGATTTTTTGAACGAAACTAGTATAAACAACTGTATAATATATTAGGATTTTTTGACCGAAAAATGAATTTAAAAAAGCTTCATAGAATCTAATATTCAAATAAATTTTTGCTTGGACTTCCCAAATAACCTACCCCCGAAAAATATAAAAAGGATCTAAAAAGTTTCGTATCATTTAGATAAATCCTCGATTTATTTTGATTTCTTTTTTACCAAAACTTATATAAAGTGTTGTAAAATATATTATGATATTTTGACCGAAACTAGCATTTCGAAAAGTTTCGTAGAATCTAATATTCAAATGATTTTTTGCATGGACTATTATCATAACCTTCCCTCGTAACTTATAGAAGGATCCAAAACGTTTTCAAGCATTTCGAACAATCCTCGATTTAATATGATTTTTTTGACCGAAACTGGTATAAATTGTGTATAATATAATATGATTTTTGACCTAAACTAGCATTTCAAAAAGTTTCATAGAATATAATTTTTAGATGATTTTTTGCATGGACTACCATCATAATTAACCTTCCTCGTAACATATAGAAAGGATCTGAAATGTTTTATACCATTTCGAACAGTCCGCTAATTAATTTGATTTTTTGACCGAAACTAGTATAAACTAGTGTATAATATATTATGATTTTTTGACCGAAACGTGAATTTCGAAAAGTTTCATAGAATCTATTCTTCAAATGAATTTTTGCATGGACTTCCCTCAAAACCTTTCCTCCAAAAATAAAAAAAAGGATCTGAAATTTTTGTATCATTCAGAACAATCCTCGATTTATTTTGATTTTTTTTTACAGAAACTAGTATAAATTGGTGTATAATATATTATGATCTTTTGACCGAAACTAGCATTACGAAAAGTTTCATAGAATCTAATATTCAGAATTTTTTTTGCATGGACTATTATCATAACCTTCCCTCATAACTTGTAGAAAGGATCCAAAAAGTTTCCAAGCATTTCGAACAGTCCTAGATTTAATCTGAATTTTTGACCGAAACTGGTATAAATTGTGTATAATATATTATTAATTTTGACCTAAACTAGCATTTTAAAGAGTTTCATAGAATATAATTTTTAGATGATTTTTTGCATGAACTTTCATCATAACCTTCCCTCATAACATATAGAAAGGATCTGAAATGTTTTATACCATTTCGAATAGTCCTCGATTTAATTTGATTTTTTGACCGAAACTAGTATAAACTAGTGTATAATATATTATTTTTTTTTGTCCGAAACATGAATTTCAAAAAGTTTCATAAAATCTAATCTTCAAATGAATTTTTGCATGGGCTTCCCTCAAAACCTTCCCTTGAAAAATATAAAAAGGATCTGAAAAGTTTTGTATCATTTAGAACAATCCTCGTTTTTATTTTGATTTTTTTTACCGAAACTAGTATAAACTGGTGTATTATATATTATGATATTTTAACCGAAACTCGTATTTCGAAAAGTTTCGTAGAATCTAATTTTTAGATGATTTTTTGCATGGACAATTATCATATACTTCCCTCGTAACTTATAGAAGGATCCAAAAAGTTTCCAAGCATTTCGAACAGTCCTCGATTTGATATGATTTTTTGATCGAATCTGGTATAAATTGTGTATAATATATTATGCTTTTTGACCTAAACTAGCATTTAAAAAAGTTTCATAAAATATAAATTTTAGATGATTTTTTACATGGACTGCCATCATAACCTTCTCTCGTAACACATAGAGAGGATCTGAAATGTTTTATACCATTTCGAACAGTCCTCGATTTAATTTGATTTTTTGACTGAAACTAGAATAAATTAGTGTATAATATATTTGGATTTTCTGACTGAAACATTAATTTCAAAAAGTTTCATAGAATCTAATCTTCAAATGAATTTTTGCATGGACTTCCCTCAAAACCTTCCCTTGAAAAATATAAAAAGGATCTGAAATGTTTTGTATCATTTAGAACAATCCTCGATTTCTTTTGATTTTTTATACCGAAACTAGTATAAACTGGTGTATAATATATTATGATTTTCTCACTGAAATTAACATTTTGAAAAGTTTCGTAGAATCTAATTTTCAGATGATTTTTTTAATGGATTATTATCATAACCTTCCCTCGTAACTTATAGAAAGGATTCAAAAAGTTTCCTAGCATTTTTGAACTGTCCTCGATTTAATTTGATTTTTTGACCGAAACTGGTAGAAATTGTGTATAATATATTATGACTTTTTGACCTAAACTAACATTTCAAAAGATTCATAGAATATAATTTTTATATGATTTTTTGCATGGACTACCATCATAAACTTCCCTCGTAACATATAGAAATGATCTGAAATGTTTTATACCATTTCGAACAGTCCTCTATTTAATTTGATTTTTTGACCGAAACTAGTATAAACTAGTGTATAATATATTATGATTTTTTGACCGAAACGTGAATTTCAAAAAGTTTCATATAATCTATTATTCAAATGAATTTTTGCATGGACTTTCCTCAAAACCTTCCCTCGAAAAATATAAAAAGGATCTGAAACGTTTTGTATCATTTAGAATAAACCTCTATTTATTTTGATTTTTTTTACCGAACCTAGTATATACTGGTGTATAATAAATTATGATCTTCTGAACGAAACTAGCATTTCCAAAAGTTTCGTAGAATCTAATTTTCAGAATATTTTTTTGCATGGACTATTATCATAACCTTCCCTCGTAACTTGTAGAAAGGATCCAAAACGTTTCCAAGCATTTCGAACAGTCCTCGATTTAATATGATTTTATGACCAAAACTGATATAAATTTTGTATAATATATTATGAATTTTGACTAAAACTAGTATTTCGAAAAGTTTAATAGAATATGTTTTTTAGATGATTTTTTGCATGGACTGCAATTATAACCTTCCCTCGTAACATATAGAAAGGATCTGAAATGTTTTATACCATTTTGAACAGTCCTCGACATAATTTGATTTTTTGACCGAAACTAGTATAAACTAGTGTATTTTATGATTTTTTGACCGAAACGTGAATTTCGAAAAGTTTCATAGAATCTAATCTTCAAATGAATTTTTGCGTGGACTTCCCAAAAAATGTTCCCTCGAAAAATATAAAAAGGATCTAAAAAGTCTTATATCATTTAGAACAATCCTCTATTTATTTTGATTACTTTTACCGAAACTAGTATAAACTGGTGTATAATATATTATGATTTTCTCACCGAAACTAATATTTCGAAAAGTTTCATAGAATCTAATTTTTAGATGATATTTTGCAGGGACTGCCATCATAACCTTCCCTCGTAACATATAGAAAGGATTTGAAATGTTTTATAACATTTCAAACAGTCCTCGATTTAATTTGATTTTTTGTACGTAACTAGTATAAACAAGTGTATAATATATTATTATTTTTTGACCGAAACATGAATTTAAAAAAGTTTCATAGAATCTAGTCTTCAAATGAATTTTTGCATGGACTTCATTCATAACCTACTCTCGAAAAATATAAAAAGGATCTGAAAATTTTCGTATCATTTAGAACAATTCTCGATTTATTTTGATAATTTTACCGAAACTTGTATAAACTGGTGTATAATGTATTATGATATTTTGATTGAAACTAGCATTTCGAAAAGTTTCGTAGAATCTTATTTTCAGATGATTCTTTGCATGGAAAACCATCATAACCTTCCCTCGTAACTTATAGAAAGGATCCAATTAGTTTCATAGCATTTCAAACAGTCCTCGATTTAATTTGATTTATTTGACCAAAACTAGTATAAATTGGTGTATAATATATTATGATTTTTTGACCGAAACTAGCATTTCAAAAAGTTTCATAGAATCTAATTTTTTGATGATTTTTTTTCATGGACTACCATCATAACATCCCCTCGTAACTTATAGAAAGGATACAAAAAGCTTTGTACCATTTTGTACAGTCCTCGATTTAATTTGATTTTTTGACCGAAACTAGAATAAACAGGTGTATAATATATTATGATTTTCTGTCCGAAACTAGCATTTCGAAAAGTTTCATAGAATCTAATTTTCAGATGAATTTTTGCATGGACTATAATCATAATCTTCCCTTTTACTTATAAAAAGGATCCAAAAAGTTTCAAGGCATTTCGAACAATCCTCGATTTAATTTGATTTTTTGACCGAAACTGGTAAAAATTGTGTATAATATATTATGATCTTTTGACCAAAACTAGAATTTCAAAAAGTTTCATAGAATATAATTTTTAGATGATTTTTAGCATAGACTCCCATCATAACCTTCCCTCGTAACTTATATAAAGGACCTGAAATGTTTTATACAATTTCGAATAGTCCTCGATTTAATTTGATTTTTTGACTGAAACTAGTATAAACAAGTGTATAATATAATATGAAATTTTGACCGAAATGTGAATTTAAAAAAGTTTCATCGAATCTAATCTTCAAATGAATTTTTTCATGGTCTTCCCTCATAACCTACCCTCGAAAAATATAAAAAGGATCTGAAAAGTTTCGTATCATTTAGAATATCCTCGATTTATTTTGAATTTTTTTACAGAAACTTGTATAAACCGGTGTATAATATATTATGATATTTTAACCAAAACTAGTATTTTCAAAAGTTTCGTAGAATCTAATTTTCAGATGATTTTTTGCATGGACTATTATCATAACCTTCCCTCGTAACTTATAGAAAGGATCCAAAACACTCGATTTAATTTGATTTTTTGACCAAAACTGGTATAAATTTTGTATAATACATTATTATTTTTAGACCTAAACTAGCATTTCAAAAAGTTTCATAGAATATAATTTTCAGTTGATTCTTTGCATGGACTGCCATCACAACCTTCCATCGTAACATATAGAAAGGACCTGAAATGTTTTATATCATTTCTAACAGTCCTCGATTTAATTTGATTTTTTGACCGAAATTAGTATAAACTAGTGTATAATATATTATGATTTTTTGACCGAAACGTGAATTTCGAAAAGTTTCATAGAATCTAATCTTCAAATGAATTTTTGCATGGACTTCCCTCAAAACATTCCCTCGAAAAATATAAAAAGAATCTGAAAGGTTTTGTATCGTTTAGAACAATCCTCGATTTATTTTGATATTTTTAACCGAAACTAGTATAAACTGGTTTATAATATATTTTGTTTTTTCACCGAAACTAAGATTTCGAAAAGTTTCATAGAATCTAATTTTTAGATGATTTCTTTGCATGGACTGCCATCATATCTTTCCCCCATAGCATATAGAAATGATCTGAAATGTTTTATACCATTTCGAACAGTCCATGATTTAATTTGATTTTTTGAACGAAACTAGTATAAACAAGTGTATAATATATTATGATTTTTTTGACCGAAACATAAATTTAAAAAAGTTTCATAGAATCTAATCTTCAAATAAATTTTTGCTTGGACTTCCCTCATAACTTACCCTCGAAAAATATAAAAAGAATCTGAAAAGTTTCGTATCATTTAGAACAATCCTCGATTTATTTTTATTTTTTTACCGAAACTTGTATAAACTGGTGTATAACATATTATGATATTTTGACTGAAACTAGCATTTCGAAAAGTTTCATAGAATCTAATTTTCAGATGATTTTTTGCATGGACTATTATCATAACCTTACCATGTAACTTATAGAAAGGATCCAAAAAGTTTCCAAGCATTTCGAACTGTCCTCGATTTAATATGATTTTTTGACCGAAACTGGTATAAATTGTGTATAATACATTATGATTTTTAACCTAAACAAGCATTTCAAATAGTTTCATAGAATATAATTTTTAGATGATTTTTTGCGTGGACTACCATCATAACCTTCTCTCGTAACATATAGAAAGGGTCTGAAATGTTTTATACCATTTCGAATAGTCCTCGATATAATTTTATTTTGTGAACAAAACTAGTATAAACAGGTTTATAATATATTATGATTTTTTGACCGAAACATGAATTTAAAAAAGTTTCATAGAATCTAATCTTCAAATAAATTTTAGCTTGGACTTCCCTCTTAACCTACCCCCGAAAAATATAAAAAGGATTTGAAAAGTTTCGTATCATTTAGATAAATCCTCGATTCATTTTGATTTTTTTTACTGAAACTTGTATAAACTGGTGTATAATATATTATGATATTTTGACCGAAACTAGCATTTCGAAAAGTTTCGTAGAATCTATTTTTCAGATGATTTTTTGCATGGACTATTATCATAACCTTCCCTCGTAACTTATAGAAGGATCCAAAAAGTTTCCAAGCATTTCGAACAGTCCTCGATTTAATATGATATTTTTGACCGAAAATGGTATAAATTGTGTATAATATATTATGATTTTTGACCTAAACTAGCATTTCAAATAGTTTAATAGAATATAATTTTTAGATGATTTTTTGCAAGGGCTTGCATCATAACCTTCCCTCGTAACATATAGAAAGGATCTGAAATGTTTTATACCATTTCGAACAGTCCCTGATTTAATTTTGACCGAAACTAGTATAAACTAGTGTATAATATATTATGATTTAAGACCGAAAAATGAATTTCAAAAAGTTTCATATAATCTAATTTTCAAATGAATTTTTGCATGGACTTCCCTCAAAACCTTACCTTAAAAAATATAAAAAGGATCTGAAAAGTTTTGTATCATTTAGAACAATCCTCGATTTATTTTGATTTTTTACCGAAACTAGTATAAACTGGTGTATAATATATTATGATCTTCTGACCGAAACTAGCATTTCGAAAAGTTTCGTAGAATCTAATTTTTAGATGATTATTTGCATGGACTATTATCAAAACTTGTAGAAAGGATCCAAAAAGTTTCCAAGCATTTCGAACAGTCATCGATTTAATATGTTTTTTTGAACGAAACTGATATAAATTGTGTATAATATATTATGATTTTTGACATAAACTAGCATTTCAAAAAGTTTCATAGAATATAATATTTAGATGATTTTTTGCATGGACTGCCATCATAACCTTCCCTCGTAACATATTTAAAGGATCTAAAATGTTTTATACCATTTTGAACAGTCCTCGATTTAATTTGATTTTTTGACCGAAACTAGTATAAATTAGTGTATAATATATTATGATTTTTTGACCGAAACGTGAATTTCAAAAAGTTTCATAGAATCTAATCTTCAAATGAATTTTTGCATGGACTTCCCTCAAAACCTTCCCTTGAAAAATATAAAAAGGATCTGAAATTTTTTGTATCATTTAGAACAACCCTCGATTTATTTTTTACCGAAACTAGTATAAACTGGTGTATAATATATTATGATTTTCTCACCGAACTAGCATTTCGAAAGGTTTCGTAGAATCTAATTTTCAGATGATTTTTTGCAAGGAAAACCATCATAACTTTCCCTCGTAACTTATAGAAAGTATCCAAAAAGTTTCCTAGCATTTTGAACTGTCCTCGATTTAATTTGATTTTTTGACCGAAACTGGTACAAATTGTGTATAATATATTATGAGTTTTTGACATAAACTAGGATTTCAAAAAGTTTCATAGAATATATTTTTTAGATGATTTATTGCATGAACTACCATCATAATTAACCTTCCCTCGTAACATTATAGAAAGGATCTGAAAAGTTTTATAACATTTCGAACAGTCCTCTATTTAATTTGATTTTTTGATCGAAACTAGTATAAACTTGTGTGTAATATATTATGATTTTTTGACCGAAAGTTGAATTTCGAAAAGTTTCATAGAATCTATTATTCAAATCAATTTTTGCAAGGACTTTCCTCAAAACCATCCCTCGAAAAATAAAAAAAGGATCTGAAAAGTTTTGTATCATTTAAAAGAATCCTCAATTTATTTTGATTTTTTTTACAGAAACTAGTATAAGCTGGTTTATAATATATTATGATCTTCTGACTGAAACTAGCATTTCGAAAAGTTTCGTAGAATCTAATTTTCAGAATATTTTTTGCATAGTCTATTATGATAACCTTCCCTCGTAACTTATATAAAGGATCCAAAAAGTTTCCAAGCATTTCGAACTATCCTCGATTTAATATAATTTTTTGACCGAAACTGGTATAAATTGTGTATAATATATTATGATTTTTGACCTAAACTCGCATTTCAAAGAGTTTAATTGAATATAATTTTTAGATGATTTTTTGCATGGACTGCCATCATAACCTTCCCTCGTAACATATAGAAAGGATCTGAAATATTTTATACCATTTCGAACTGTCCTTGATTTTAATTTGATTTTTTGACCGAAACTAGTTTAAACTAGTGTATAATATATTATGATTTTTTGACCGAAACGTGAATTTCAAAAAGATTCATAAAATCTAATCTTCAAATGAATTTTTGCATAGACTTCCCTTGAAAAAATATAAAATGGATCTGTAAAGTTTTGTATCATTTAGAATAATCCTCGATTTATTTTGATTTTTTTTATTACAGAAACTAGTATAAACTGGTGTATAATATATTATGATATTCTCAACGAAACTAAAATTTCGAAATGTTTCGTAGATTCAAATTTCAGATGATTTGTTTAATGGACTATTATCATAACCTTCCCTCGTAACTTATAGAAAGGATCCAAGACGTTTCCTAGCATTTCGAACAGTCCTCGATTTTATATGATTTTTTGATCAAAACGTGTATAAATTGTGTATAATATATAATGATATTTGACTTAATTTAGCATTTAAAAAGTTTCATAGAATATAATTTTTAGATGATTTTTGGCATGGACGGCCATCATAACCTTCCCTCGTAACATATAGAAAAGATCTGAAATGTTTTATACGATTTCGAACAGTTCTCTATTTAATTTGGTTTTTTTTGACCGAAACTAGTATAAACTAGTGTATAATATATTATGATTTTTTGACCGAAACGTGAATTTCGAAAAGTTTCATAGAATCTAATATTCAAATAAATTTTTTCTTGGACTTCCCTCATAACCTACCCCCGAAAAATATAAAAAGGACCTGAAAATTTTCGTATCATTTAGAACAATCATAGATTTATTTTGATTTTGTTTACCGAAACATGTATAAACTGGTATATTATATATTATGATATTTTAACCGAAACTAGCATTTCGAAAAGTTTCGTAGAATCTAATTTTCAGAAGATTTTTTGCATGGACTATTATCATAACCTTCCCTCGTAACTTGTAGAAAGGATCCAAAAAGTTTCCAAGCATTTCGAACAGTCATCGATTTAATATGATTTTTTGACCGAAACTGGTATAAATTGTGTATAATATATTTTGATTTTTTGACCTAAACTAGCATTTCAAAAAGTTTCTTAGAATATAATTTTACACGATTTTTTGCATAGACTGCCATCATAAACCTCCCCCGTAACATATATAAAGGATCTGAAATGTTTTATACCATTTCGAACTGTCCTCTATTTAATTTTATTTTTTGACCGAAACTAGTATAACCTAGTGTATAATATATTATGATTTTTTGACTGAAACGTGAATTTCGAAAAGTTTCATAGAATCTATTCTTCAAATGAATTTTTGCATGAACTTCCCTCAAAACCTTCCCTCGAAAAATATAAAAAGGATCTGAAAAGTTTTGTATCATTTAAAACAATCCTAGATTTATTATGAACTTTGTTTTTACAGAAACTAGTATAAACTTGTTTATAATATAATATGATTTTCTCATCGAAACTAGCATTTCGAAAAGTTTCGTAGAATCTAATTTTCAGAAGATTTTTTGCTTGGACAACCATCATAACCTTCCCTCGTAACTTATAGAAAGGATCCAAAAGGTTTCCTAACATTTCGAACAATCCTCGATTTAAAATGATTTTTTGACCGAAACTGGTATAAATTGTGTATAATATATTATGATTTTTGACCTAAACTAGCATTTCAAAAAGTTTCATAGAATATAATTTTTAGATGATTTTTTGCATGGACTGCCATCATAACCTTCCCTCGTAACATATAGAAAGGATCTGAAATGCTTTATACCATTTCGAATAGTCCTCGATTTAATTTGATTTTTTGACCGAAACTAGTATAAACTAGTGTATAATATACTATGATTTTTTGACCGAAACGTGAATTTCGAAAAAGTTTGATAAAATCTAATCTTCAAATGAATTTTTGCATTGACTTCCCTCAAAACCTTCCCTTGAAAAATATAAAAAGGATCTGAAAATTTTGTATCATTTAGAACAATCCTCGATTTATTTTGATTTTGTTTTACCGAAACTAGTAGTAACTGGTGTATAATATATTATGATTTTTTTCACCGAAACTAACATTTCAAAAAGTTCCGTAGAATCTAATTTTTAGATGATTTTTTAATGGACTATTATGTTATCCTTCCCTCGTAACTTATAGAATGGATCCAAAAAGTTTCTTATCATTTCGAATAGTCCTCGATTTATATGATTTTTTGACCTAAACAGGTATAAATTGTGTATAATATATTATGATTTTTGACCTAATTTAGCATTTAAAATTTTTTCATAGAATATATTTTTTTTTATGATTTTTTGCATGGACTGCCATCTTAACCTTCCCTCGTACCATATAGAAAGGATCTGAAATGTTTTATACCATTTCGAACAGTCCTTTATTTAACATGATTTTTTAACCGAAACTAGTTTAAACTAGTGTATAATATATTATAATTTTTTTGACCGAAACGTGAATTTCGAAAAGTTTCATAGAATCTATTCTTCAAATGAATTTTTTCATGGACTTCCCTCAAAACCTTCCCTCGAAAAATATAAAAAAGGATCTGAAAAGTTTTGTATCATTTAGAACAATCCTCGATTTATTTTGATTTTTTTTACCGAAACAAGTATAAACTGGTGTATAATATATTATGATCTTCTGAGCGAAACTAACATTTCAAAAAGTTTCGTAGAATCTAATTTTCAGAATATTTTTTGCATGGATTATTATCATAACCTTTCCTCGTAACTTCTAGATAGGATCCAAAAAGTTTCCTAGCATTTCGAACAGTCCTCGATTTAATTTTATTTTTTGACCGCAACTGCTATAAATTATATATAATATATTATGATTTTTTGACCTAAACTAGAATTTCAAAAAATTTCATAAAATACAATTTTTAGATGATTTTTTGCGTAGACTTCAATCATAACCATCCCTCGTAACATATAGAAAGGATCTGAAATGTTTTATACCATTTTGAACAGTCCTCGACTTAATTTGATTATTTGACCAAAACTAGTATAAACTAGTGTATTTTATGATTTTTTGAGCGAAACGTGAATTTCGAAAAGTTTCATAGAATCTAATCTTCAAATGAATTTTTGCATGGACTTCCCTCATAACCTACTCTTGAAAAATATATAAAGGATCTGAAAAGTTTAGTATCATTTAGAACAATCCTCGATTTATTTTGATAGTTTTACCAAACTTTTATAAACTAGTGTATAATATATTATGATATTTTGACTGAAACTAGCATTTTGAAAAGTTTTGTAGATTCTAATTTTTAGATGATTTTTTGCATGGAAAACCATTATAACCTTCCCTCGTAACTTATAAAAAGGATCCAATAGGTTTCATAGCATTTCGAACAGTCCTCGATTTAATTTGATTTATTTGACCGAAACTAGTATAGATTGGTGTATACTATATTTTGATTTTTTGACCGAAACTAGCTTTTAAAAAAGTTTCATAGAATCTAATTTTTTGATGATTTTTTTTTCATGGACCACCATCATAACCTCCCCTCGTAACGTATAGAAAGGATACGAAAAGCATTGTACCATTTCGAACAATCCTCGATTTAATTTGATTTTTTTGACTGAAACTAGAATAAACTGGTGTACAAAATATTATGATTTTCAGTCCGAAACTAGCATTTCGAAAAGTTTCATAGAATCTTATTTTCAGTTGAATTTTTGCATGGACTATAATCATAACCTTTCCTTTTAACTTATAGAAAGGATCCAAAAAGTTTCATGGCATTTCAAAAAGTCCTCAATTTAATTTGATTTTTTGACCGAAACTGGTAAAATTTGTGTATAATATATTATGATCTTTTGACCCAAACTAGCATTTCAAAATGTTACATAGATTATAATTTTTAGATGATTTTTTGCATGGACTGCCATCATAACCTTCCCTCGTAACATATAGAAAGGACCTGAAATGTTTTATACAATTTCGAACAGTCCTTGATTTAATTTGATTTTTTGATCGAAACTAGTATAAACAAGTGTATAATATATTATGACATTTTGACCGAAATGTGAATTTAAAAAAGATTCATAGAATCTAATCTTCAAATGAATTTTTGCATGGACTTCCCTCAAAACCTTACCTTAAAAAATATAAAAAGGTTCTGAAAATTTTTGTATCATTTAGAACAATCCTCGATTTATTTTGATTTGTTTTTACCGAAACTAGTATAAACTGGTGTATAATATATTATGATCTTCTGACCGAAACTAGCATTTCAAAAATTTTCGTAGAATCTAATTTTCAGGCATTTCGTAGAATCTAATTTTCGTAGAATCTAATTTTCTAAAAGTTACGAGGGATGGACTATTATCATAACCATCCCTCGTAACTTATAGAAAGGATCCAAAAAGTTTCCAAGCATTTCGAACAGTCCTCGATTTAATATGTTTTTTTGAACGAAACTGGTATAAATTGTGTATAATATATTATGATTTTTGACCTAAAATAGCATTTCAAAAAGTTTCATAGAATATAATTTTTAGATGATTTTTTGCATGGACTGCCATCATAACCTTCGCTCGTAACATATTTAAAGGATCTGAAATGTTTTATACCATTTCGAACAGTCCTCGATTTAATTTGATTTTTTGAACAAAACTAGTATAAACTAGTGTATAATATATTATGATTTTTTTTACCAAAACGTGAATTTCGAAAAGTTTCATAGAATCTAATCTTTAAATGAATTTTTGCATGGACTTCCCTCAAAACCTTCCCTTGAAAAATATAAAAGGATCTGAAAAGTTATGTATAATTTAGAACAACCCTCGATTTATTTTTACCGAAACTAGTATAAACTGGTGTATAATATATTATGATTTTCTCACCGAAACTAGCATTTCGAAAAGTTTTGTAGAATCTAATTTTCAGATGATTTTTTGCATGGAAAACCATCATAACCTTCCCTCGTAACTTATAAAAAGGATCCAAAACGTTTCCTAGCATTTTGAACTGTCCCCGATTTAATTTGATTTTTTTGACCGAAACTGGTATAAATTGTGTATAATATATTATGATGTTTTGACCTAAACTAGCATTTCAAAAAGTTTCATAGAATATAATTTTTAGATGATTTTTTGCATGGACTACCATAATAATTAACCTTCCCTCGTAACATTATAGAAAGGATCTGAAAAGTTTTATACCATTTCGAATAGTCCTCTATTTAATTTGATTTTTTGACCGAAACTAGTATAAACTAGTGTGTAATATATTATGATTTTTTGACCGAAAGGTGAATTTCGAAAAGTTTCATAGAATCTATTCTTCAATTGAATTTTTGCTTGGACTTCCCTCATAACCTACCCCCGAAAAATTCGAAAAGGATCTGAAAAGTTTCGTATCATTTAGAACAATCCTCAATTTATTTTGATTTTCTTTACCGAAACTTGTATAAACTGGTATATTATATATTATGATATTTTAACCGAACTAGCATTTCGAAAGTTTTTTAGAATCTAATTTTCAGATGATTTTTTGCATGAACTATTATCATAACCTTCCCTCGTAACTTATAGAAGGATACAAAAAAATTCCAAGCATTTCGAACAGTCCTCGATTTAATATGATATTTTGACCTCAACTGGTATAAATTGTGTATAATATAATATGATTTTTGACCTAAACTAGCATTTTAAAAAGTTTCATAAAATATAATTTTTAGATGATTTTTTGCATGGACTGCCATCATAACCTTCCCTCGTAACATATAGATAGGATCTGAAATTTTTTATACCATTTCGAACAGTCCTTGATTTAATTTGATTTTTGACCAAAACTAGTATAAACTAGTGTATAATATATTATGATTTTCTAATCGAAACATAAATTTCAAAAAGTTTCATAGAATGTAATCTTCAAATGAATTTATGCATGGACATCCCTCAAAACCTTCCCTTGAAAAATATAAAAAGGATCAGAAAAGTTTTGTATCATTTAGAACAATCCTCGATTTATTTTGATTTTTTTTACCGAAACTAGTATAAACTGGTGTATAATATATTATAATTTTCTCACCGAAACTAGCATTTCAAAAAGTTTCATAGAATCTAATTTTCAGATGATTTTTTGCATGGAAAACCATCATAACCTTCCCTCGTAACTTATAGAAAGGATCCAAAAAGTTTCTTAGCATTTTGAACTGTACTCGATTTAATTTGTTTTTTTGACCGAAACTGGTATAAATTGTGCATAATATACTATGATTTTTTGAGCTAAACTAGCATTTCAAAAAGTTTCATAGAATATAATGTTTAGATAATTTTTTGCATGGACTACCATAATAATTAACCTTCCCTCGTAACATTATAGAAAGGTTCTGAAAAGTTTTATAGCATTTCAAACAGTCCTCTATTTAATTTGATTTTTTGACCGAAACTAGTATAAACTAGTTTGTAATATATTATGATTTTTTGACCGAAAGGTGAATTTCGAAAAGTTTCATAGAATATATTCTTCAAATGAATTTTTGCATGGACTTCCCTCAAAACAATCCCTCGAAAAATAAAAAAAGGATCTGAAAAGTTTTGAATCATTTAAAACAATCCTCAATTTATTTTGAATTTTTTTTACAGAAACTATTATAAACTGTTGTATAACATATTATGATTTTCTGACCGAAACTAGCATTTCGAAAAGTTTCGTAGAATCTAAATTTCAGAAGATTTTTTTGCATAGACTATTATCATAACCTTCCCTCGAAACTTATATAAAGGATCCAAAAAGTTTCCAAGCATTTCGAACAGTCCTCGATTTAATATAATTTTTTGACCGAAACTGGTATAAATTGTGTATAATATATTATGATTTTTTGACCGAAACGTGAATTTAAAAAAGTTTCATAAAATCTAATATTAAATGAATTTTTTCATGGACTTCCCTCAAAACCTTCCCTTGAAAAATATAAAAAGGACCTGTAAAGTTTTGTATCATTTAGAACAATCCTCGATTTATTTTGATTTTTTTTACCGAAACTAGTATAAACTGGTGTATAATATATTATGATTTTCTCAACGAAACTAACATTTCGAAATATTTCGTAGAATCAAATTTTCAGATGATTTGTTTAATGGACTATTATCATAACCTTCCATCGTAACTTATAGAAAGGATCCAAGACGTTTCCTAGCATTTCGAACAGTCCTCGATTTTATATGATTTTTTGACCGAAACTGGTATAAATTGTGTATAATATATTATGATTTTTGACCTAATTTAGCATTTAAAAAGTTTCATAGAATATAATTTTTAGATGATTTTTTGCATGGAGTGCCATCATAACCTTCACTCGTAACATATAGAAAGGATCTGAAATGTTTTATACCATTTCGAATAATCCTCTATTTAATTTGGTTTTTTTGGACCGAAACTAGTATAAACTAGTGTATATTATATTATGATTTTTTTGACCGAAACATGAATTTCGAAAAGTTTCATAGAATCTAATATTCAAATAAATTTTTGCTTGGACTTCCCTCATCACCTACCCCCGAAAAATATAAAAAGGATCTGAAAAGTTTCGTATTATTTAGAACAATCCTCAATTTATTTTGATTTTGTTTACCGAAACTTGTATAAACTGGTATATTATATATTATGATATTTTAACCGAAACTAGCATTTCGAAAAGTTTTTTAGAATCTAATTTTCAGATGATTTTTTGCATGGACTATTATCATAACCTTCCCTCGTAATTTATAGGAGGATCCAAAAAAATTCCAAGCATTTCGAACAGTCCTCGATTTAATATGATATTTTGACCTCAATTGGTATAAATTGTGTATAATATAATATGATTTTTGACCTAAACTAGCATTTCAAAAAGTTTCATAAAATATAATTTTTAGATGATTTTTTTGCATGGACTGCCATCATAACCTTCCCTCATAACATATAGAAAGGATTTGAAATTTTTTATACCATTTCGAACAGTCCCCGATTTAATTTGATTTTTGACCGAAACTAGTATAAACTAGTGTATAATTTATTATGATTTTCTGACCGAAACATAAATTTCAAAAAGTTTCATAAAATCTAATCTTCAAATGAATGTTTGCATGGACATCCCTCAAAACCTTCCCTTGAAAAATATAAAAAGCATTTGAAAAGTTTTGTATCATTTAGAACAATCCTCGATTTATTTTGAATTTTTTTAACCAAAACTAGTATAAATTGGTGTATAATATATTATGATCTTCTGACCGAAACTAGCATTTCGAAAAGTTTCGTAGAATTTGATTTTCAGAAGATTTTTTGCATGGAATATTATCATGACCTTCCCTCGTAACTTATAGAAAGGATCCAAAACGTTTCCAAGCATTTCGAACAGTCCTCGATTTAATATGATTTTTTGACCGAAACTGGTA
This sequence comes from Lathyrus aphaca, assembly GCA_963966055.1. Lineage (NCBI taxonomy): Eukaryota > Viridiplantae > Streptophyta > Magnoliopsida > Fabales > Fabaceae > Lathyrus > Lathyrus aphaca. The sequence continues at coordinate 2,580,748 of OZ014522.1, read as the reverse complement.
TAAATTGTGTATAATATATTGTGATTTTTGACCTAAACTAGCATTTCAAACAGTTTCATAGAATATAATTTTACACGATTTTTTGCATGGACTGCTATCATAAACTTCCCTCGTAACATATAGAAAGGATCTGAAATGTTTAATACCATTTCGAACAGTCCTCTATTTAATTTGATTTTTTGACCGAAACCAGTATAAACTAGTTTATAATATATTATGATTTTTTGACCGAAACGTTAATTTCAAAAAGTTTCATAGAATCTATTCTTCAAATGAATTTTTGCATGAACTTCCCTCAAAACCATCCCTCGAAAAATATAAAAAGGATCTGAAAAGTTTGTAGCATTTCGAAATGTTTCGTAGAATCTAATTTTCAGAAGATTTTTTTTGCTTGGACAACCATCATAACTTTCCCTCGTAACTTATAGAAAGGATCCAAAATGTTTCCTAGCATTTCGAACAATCCTCGATTTAAAATGATTTTTTGAACGGAACTGCTATAAATTGTATATAATATATTATGATTTTTGACCTAAAATAGCATTTCAAAAAGTTTCATAGAATATAATTTTTAGATGATTTTTTGCATGGACTGCCATCATAACCTTCCCTCGTAACATATAGAGAGGATCTGAAATGTTTTATACCATTTCGAACAGTCCTCGATTTAATTTGATTTTTTTGACCGAAACTAGTATAAACTAATGTATAATATATTATGATTTTTTTGACCGAAACGTGAATTTTGAAAAGTTTCATAAAATCTAATCTTCAAATGAATTTTTGCATGGACTTCCCTTATACCCTACCCTCAAAAACTATAAAAAGGATCTAAAAAAATTCGTATCATTTAGAACAATCCTTGATTTATTTTGATTTTGTTTTACCGAAACTAGTATAAATTGGTGTATAATATATTATGATTTTCTCACTGAAATTAACATTTCGAAAAGTCTCGTAGAATCTAATTTTCAGATGATTTTTTTAATGGACTATTATCATAACCTTCCCTCGTAACTTATAGAAAGGATCCAAAAAGTTTCCTAATATTTCGAACTTTCCTCGATTTAATTTGATTTTTTGACCGAAACTGGTATAAATTGTGTATAATTATGATTTTTTGACCTAAACTAGCATTTCAAAAAGTTTCCTAAAATATAATTTTTAGATGATTTTTTGCATGGACTGCCACCATAACCTTCCCTCGTAACATATAGAAAGGACCTGAAATGTTTTATACCATTTCTAACAGTCCTCGATTTAATTTGATTTTTTGATCGAAACTAGTATAAACTAGTGTATAATATATTATGATATTTTGACCGAAACGTGAATTTCGAAAAGTTTCATAAAATATAATCTTCAAATGAATTTTTTGCATGGACTTCCCTCAAACCTTCCCTCGAAAAATATAAAAAGGATCTGAAAAGTTTTATCTCATTTAGAATAGTCCTCGATTTATTTTGATATTTTTTATTTAAATTAGTATAAACCGGTGTATAATATATAATAATTTTCTCACCGAAACTAACATTTCGAAAAGTTTCATAGAATCTAATTTTTAGATGACTTTTTGCATGGAATTCCATCATAACCTTCCCTCGTAACATATAGAAAGGATTTGAAATATTTTATACCATTTCGAACAGTCCTCGATTTAATTTGATTTTTTTGAACGTAACTAGTATAAACAAGTGTATAATATATTATGATATTTTGACCGAAAAATGAAATTAAAAAAGTTTCAAAGAATCAATTATTCAAATGAAATTTTGCATGGAATTCCCTCATAACCTACCCTCAAAAAATATAAAAAGGATCTGAAAAGTTTATTATCATTTAGAACAATCCTCGATTTATTTTGATAGTTTTACAGAAACTTGTATAAACCGGTGTATAATATATTATGATATTTTTACTAAAACTAGCATTTCGAAAAGTTGTAGCGTTTCAATAGATCCTCGATTTAATTTGATTTTTTTTACCGAAACTATTATAAAATTGTGTATCATACTACGATTTTTTGACCTAAACTAGCATTTAAAAAGTTTCATATAGAAAGGATCTGAAAATTTTCGTAGCATTTCGAACAATCCTCGATTTAATTTGATTTTTGACCGAAACTAGTATTAAATTGTGTATAATATACTACAATTTTTGACCGAAACTAGCATTTCAAAAACTTTTATAGAATATAATTTTGAGATAATATTTTTGCATGGACTTCCATCATAACATTCACTCGTAAAATATAGAAAGGATCTGAAAGGTTTCATAGCATTTCGAACAATCCTCGATTTAATTTGATTTTTTGACCGAAACTAGTATAAAATTGTGTATAATATACTACGATTTTTGGGCCAAACTAGTATTTCAAAAAGTTTCATAGAATATAATTTTGAGATAATATTTTTGCATGGACTTCCATCATAACATTCCCTCGTAATATATAGAAAGCATCTGAAAAGTTTCGTAGCATTTCGAACAATCCTCGATTTAAATTGATTTTTGACGAAAACTAGTATAAAATTGTGTATAATATACTACGATTTTTTGACCTAAACTAGCATTTCAAAACGTTTCATAGAACCTAATTTTGAGAAATTTTTCATGCATATACTTCCATCTTAACCTTCCCTCGTAACATATAGAAAGGATTTGAAAATTTTAGTAGCATTTCGAACAATCCTCGATTTAATTTGATTTTTTTGACCGAAACTAGTATAAAATTGTGTATAATATACTACGATTAATGACCGAAACTAGTATTTCAAAAAGTTTCATAGAATCTAATTTTGCGAAATTTTTCATGCATATACTTCCATCTTAACCTTCCCTCGTACCATATTGAAAGGATCTAAAATGTTTCGTAGCATTTCGAACAATCCACGATTTAATTTGATTTTTTGACCGAAACTAGTATAAAATTGTGTATATACTACGATTTTTTGACTGAAACTAGTATTTCAAATTTTTTCATAGAATCTAATTTTTAGATAATTTTTTTGCATGGACTTCCATCATAACCTTCCCTCGAAACATATAGAAAGGATTTGAAAAGTTTCGTAGCATTTCGAACAATCATCGATTTAATTTGATATTTTGACCGAAACTATTATAAAATTGTTAATAATATATTACGATTTTTGAGCGAAACTAGTATTTCAAAAAGTTTCATAGAATATAATTTTGAGATAATATTTTTGCATGGACTTCCATTATAACATTCCCTCGTAAAATATAGAAAGAATCTCAAAAGTTTCGTAACATTTTGAAGAATCCTCGATTTAATTTGATTTTTTTGACCGAAACTAGTATAAAATTGTGTATAATATACTACGATTTTTATACCTAAACTAGCATTTTAAAATGTTTTATAGAATCTAATTTTGAGATAATTTTTTTGCATATACTTCCATCATAACCTTCCCTCGTAACATAAAGAAAGGATCTGAAAATTTTAGTAGCGTTTCAAACAATCCTCGATTTAATTTGATTTTTTGACCGAAACTAGTATGAAATTGTGTATAATATACTACATTTTGACCGAAACTAGTATTTCAAAAAGTTTCATAGAATACAATTTTGAGATAATATTTTTACATGGACTTCCATCATAAAATTCCCTCGTAAAATATAGAAAGGATCTGAAAAGTTTCGTAGCATTTCTAACAATCCTCAATTTAATTTTATTTTTTGACCGAAACCAGTATAAAATTGTGTTTAATATACAACGATTTTGAGCGAAACTAGTATTTCAAAAAGTTTCATAGAATATAATTTTGAGATAATATTTTTGCATGGACTTCCATTATAACATTCCCTCGTAAAATATATAAAGGATCTAAAAAGTTTCGTAGCATTTCGAACAATCCTCGATTTAATTTGATTTTTTTTACCGAAACTAGTATAAAATTGTGTATAATATACTACATTTTTTAGACCTAAACTAGCATTTCAAAAAGTTTCATAGAATCTAATTTTGAGATAATTTTCTTGTATGTACTTCCATCGTAACCTTCCCTCGTAACATATAGAAAGGATCTGAAAATTTTAGTAGCATTTCAAACAATCCTCGATTTAATTTGATTGTTTGAACGAAACTAGTATGAAATTGTGTATAATATGCTACGATTTTTGACAGAAAACGTATTTCAAAACGTTTCATAGAATCTAATTTTGAGATAATTATTTTGCATGGAATTTGATCATAACCTTCCCTCGTAACATATAGAAAGGATCTGAAAATGTTTCGTAGCATTTCGAACTATCCTCGATTTAATTTGATTTTTTTGACCGATATTAGTATAAAATTGTGTATAATATACTACGATTTTTATACCTAGACGAGCATTTCAAAACGTTTCATAGAATCTAATTTTGAGAATTTTTTTTTTTTGCATGGACTTCCATCATAACCTTCCCTCGTAACATATAGAAAGAATTTGAAACGTTTCATGGCATTTTGAACAATCCTCGGTTTAATTTTATTTTTTGATCGAAACTAGTATAAAATTGTGTATAATATACTACAATTTTTTGACCGAAATCGTATTTCAAAAATTTCATAGAATCTAATTTTAAGATAATTTTTTCAAATTGACTTCCATCATAAACTTCCCTCATAACATATAGAAAGGATCTGAAAAGTTATGTAGCATTTTAAAAAATCCTCAATTTCATTTGATTTTTTGACCGAAACTAGAATGAAATTGTGTATAATATACTACGATTTTTGAACAAAACTAGTATTTCAAAAAGTTTCATAGAATCTAATTCTGATATAATTTTTTACTTGGACTTCCATCATAACCTTCCCTCGTACCATATAGAAAGGATCTGAAAAGTTTCGTAGCATTTCGAACAATCCTCGATTTAATTTGATTTTTTGACCGAAACTAGTATAAAATTGTGTATATACTACAGTTTTTTGACCGAAACTAGTATTTCAAAATTTTTCATAGAATCTAATTTTGAGATAATTTTTTGCATGGACTTCCATCATAACCTTCCCTTGTAACATATAGAAAGGATCTGAAAAGTTTCGTAGCATTTCGAACAATCATCGATTTAATTTGATATTTTGACCGAAACTATTATAAAATTGTGTATAATATACTACGATTTTGAGCGAAACTAGTATTTCAAAAAGTTTCATAGAATATAATTTTTAGATAATATTTTTGCATGGACTTCCATTATAACATTCCCTCGTAAAATATAGATAGGATCTGAAAAGTTTTGTATCATTTCGAACAATCCTTGATTTAATTTAATTTTTTGACCGAAACTAGTATGAAATTGTGTATAATATACTACGATTTTTAGATCTAAACTTGCATTTCAAAAAGTTTCACAGAATCTAATTTTGAGATAATTTTCTTGTATGTACTTCCATCGTAACCTTCACTCGTAACATATAGAAAGGATCTGAAAATTTTAGTAGCATTTCAAACAATCCTTGATTTAATTTGATTGTTTGACCGAAATTAGTATAAAATTATGTATAATATACTACGATTTTTGACAGAAATCGTATTTCAAAAAGTTTCATGGAATCTAATTTTGAGATAATTTTTTTGCATGGACTTCGATCATAACCTTCTCTCGTAACATATAGAAAGGATCTGAAAACATTTCGTAGCATTTCGAACTATCCTCAATTTAATTTGATTTTTTGACCGATATTAGTATAAAATTGTGTATAATTACTACGATTTTTATACCTAAACTAGAATTTAAAAAAGTTTCATAGAATCTAATTTTGAGAATTGTTTTTTCATTAACTTCCATCATATCCTTCCCTCATACCATATAGAAAGGATCTGAAAAGTTTCATAGCATTTCGAACAATCCTCGATTTAATTTGATTTTTTGACCGAAACTAGTATAAAATTGTGTATATACTACGATTTTTTGACCGAAACTAGTATTTAAAATTTTTTCATAGAATCTAATTTTGAGATAATTTTTTTGCATGGACTTCCATCATAACCTTCCCTTGTAACATATAGGAAGGATCTGAAAAGTTTCGTAGCATTTCGAACAATCATCGATTTAATTTGATTTTTTGACCGAAACTAGTATAAAATTGTGTATAATATACTATGATTTTTGACTGAAACTAGTATTTCAAAACATTTCATAGAATCTAATTCTGATATAATGTTTTACTTGGACTTCCATCGTAACCTTCCCTCGTACCATATAGAAAGGATCTGAAATGTTTCGTATCATTTCGAACAATCCTCGATTTAATTTGATTTTTTGACTGAAACTAGTATATAATTGTGTATAATATACTTCAATATTTTGACCGAAATAGTATTTCAAATAGTTTTATAGAATCTAATTTTGAGATAATGTTTTTGCAAGGACTTCCATCATAACCTTCCCTCGTAACATATATAAAGGATCTGAAATGTTTTGTAGCATTTCGAACTATCCTTGAATATAATTTATGTTTTTTGACCTAAACTAGTATAAAATTGTGTAAAATATACTACGATTTTTGAGCAAAACTAGTATTTCAAAAAGTTTCACAGAATCTAATTTTAAGATAATGTTTTGCTTGGACTTCCATCATAACATGGCCTAGTAATATATATATATATATATATATATATATATATATATATATATATATATATATATATTTATATATATATATATATATATATATAGGATCTAAATTTTTTTTGTAGCATTTCGAACAATCCTCGATTTAATTTGATTTTTTGACCGAATTTAGTATAAAATTGTGTATAATATACTATAATTTTTTAACCCAAACAAGCATTTCAAAAAGTTTCATAAAATATAACTTTGAGATAATATTTTTGCATGGACTTCCATCAAAACATTCCCTCGTAAAATATAAAAAGGATCTGAAACGTTTCATAGCATTTCGAACAATCCTCGATTTAATTTGTTTTTTTGACCGAACTAGTATGAAATTGTGTACAATATAATACGATTTTTGACCTAAACTAGTATTTCAAAAAGTTTCATAGAATCTAATTTTGAGATAGTTTCTTTGCATGGACTTCCATCATAACATATAGAAAGGATCTGAAACATTTTGTAGCATTTCGAACTATCCTCGATTTAATTTGATTTTTTGACCGAAACTAGTATAAAATTGTGTATAATATACTAATATTTTTGAGCAAAACTTTAAAAAGTTTCATAGAATCTAATTTTAGATAATGTTTTGCATGGACTTCCATCATAACATTTCCTAGTAACATATAGATAGGATCTGAAAAGTTTTGTAGCATTTCGAACAATCCTTGATTTAATTTGATTTTTTGACCGAAACTAGTATGAAATTGTGTATAATATACTATCATTTTTGACCGAAACTAGCATTTCAAAAAGTTTCATAGAATATAATTTTGGGATAATATTTTTGCATTGACTTCCATCATAACATTCCCTCGCAAAATATAGAATGGATATGAAAAGTTTTGTAGATTTTGAACAATCCTCGATTTAATTTTATTTTTTGACCGAAACTAGTATAAAATTGTGTAAAATATACTACAAGTTTTGACCAAACCTAGTATTTCAAAAAGTTTCATAGCATCTAATTTTGAGATTATTTTTTTTTGCATGGACTTCCATCATAACCTTCCCTCATAGCATATAGAAAGGATCTGAAATGTTTTGTATCATTTCGAAAAATCCTCGGTTTAATTTGATTTTTTTGATCGAAACCAGTATAAAATTGTGTATAATATACTACAATTTTCTTACCCAAATCGTATTTCAAAAATTTCAAAGAATCAAATTATTAGATAATTTTTTTTGCATTGACTTCCATCATAACCTTCCCTCGTAACATATAGAAAGGATCTGAAAAGTTATGTAGCATTTTGAACAATCCTCGATTTAATTTGATTTTTTGAGCGAAACTAGTATGAAATTGTGTATAATATACTACGATTTTAAACCTAAACTAGTATTTCAAAAAGTTTCATAGAATCTAATTTCGAGATAATTTTTTTGCATGGACTTCCATCATAACATTCCCTCGTAACATATAGAAAGGATCTGAAATGTTTTGTAGCATTTCGAACTATCCTCGATTTAATTTGATTTTTTGACCGAAACTAGTATAAAATTGTGTATAATATACTACGATTTTTGAGAGAAACTAGTATTTCAAAAAGTTTCATAGAATCTAAATTTAAGATAATGTTTTGCACGGACTTCCATCATAACATTGCCTAATATAATATAGATAGGATCTGAAAAAGGTTTGTAGAATTTCGAACAATCCTTGATTTAATTTGATTTTTTGACCGAAACTAGTATGCAATTGTGTATACTATACTTCAATATTTTGACCGAAATAGTATTTCAAAGGTTTTATAGAATCTAACTTTGAGATGAATTTTTTTGCATGTACTTTCATCATAACGTTCCCTCGTAGCATATAGAAAGGATGTGAAAAGTTTTGTAGCATTTCGAACAATCTTCGATTTAATTTGATTTTTTTGACCGAAACTAGTATACAATTGTGTATAATATACTACAATTTTTGACTGAAACTTGTATTTCAAAAAGTTTTATAGAATATATTTTTGAGATAATATTTTTGCATAGACTTCCATCATAACATTCCCTCGTAAAATATAGAAAGGATCTAAAAAGTTTTGTAGATTTTTAACAATCCTCGATTTAATTTGATTTTTTGACCGAAACCAGTATGAAATTGTGTATAATACTACAATTTTTGACCGAAACTAGTATATAAAAAAGTTTCATAGAATATAATTTTGATATAATTGTTTTGCATTGACTTCCATCATTACCTTCCCTCGTAACATATAGAAAGGATCTGGAAAGTTTCGTAACGTTTCGAACAATCCTCGATTTAATTTGATTTTTTTAACCGAAACTAGTATAAAATTGTGTATAATATACTACGATTTTTGACCGAAACTAATATTTCAAAAAGTTTCATAGAATCTAATTTTAAGATAAATTTTTGCTTTGACTTCCATCGTATCCTTCCCTCGTAACATATAGAAAAGATTTGAAACGTTTCGTAGCATTTTGTAAAATCCTCGATTTAATTTGATTTTTTGACCGAAACTAGAATGAAATTGTGTATAATATACTAAATTTTTTGACCGAAACTAGTATTTCAAAAAGTTTCATAGAATCTAATTTTGAGATAAATTTTTTGCATGGACTTCCATCATAACCTTCCCTCGTAACATATAAAAAGGATCTTAAAAGTTTTTTAGTGTTTCGAACAATCCTCGATTTAATTTGATTTTTTGACCGAAACTATTATAATATTGTGTATTATACTACACTTTTTGCCCGAAAATAGCATTTAAAATAGATTCATAGAATATAATTTTGAAATAATATTTTTGCATTGACTTCCATCATAACATTCCCTTGCAATATATAGAAAGGATATGAAAAGTTTCGTAGATTTTGAACAATCTTCGATTTAATTTGATTTTTTGACCGAAACTAGTATAAAATTGTGTATAATATACTACGATTTTTTGGCCAAACTAGTATTTCAAAAAGTTTCATAGAATATAATTTTGAGATAATATTTTTGCATGGACTTCCATCATAACATTCCCTCGTAATATATAGAAAGCATCTGAAAAGTTTCGTAGCATTTCGAACAATCCTCGATTTAATTTGATATTTGACCAAAACTAGTATAAAATTGTGTATAATATACTACGTTTTTTGACCTAAACTAGCATTTCAAAAACTTTCATAGAACCTAATTTTGAGATATTTTTCATGCATATACTTCCACCTTAACCTTCCCTCGTAACATATAGAAAGGATTTGAAAATTTTAGTAGCATTTCGAATAATCCTCGATTTAATTTGATTTTTTGACCGAAACTAGTATAAAATTGTGTATAATATACTACGATTAATGACCGAAACTAGTATTTCAAAATGTTTCATAGAATCTAATTTTGAGATAATGTTTTGCTTGGACTTCCATCATAACCTTCCCTCGAACCATATAGAAAGGATCTAAAATATTTCGTAGCATTTCGAACAATCCTCGAGTTAATTTGATTTTTTGACCGAAACTAGTATAAAATTGTGTATATACTACGATATTTTGACTGAAACAAGTATTTCAAAATTTTTCATAGAATCAAATTTTGAGATAATTTTTTTGCATGGACTTCCATCATAACCTTCCCTCGAAACATATAGAAATGATCTAAAAAGTTTCGTAGCATTTCGAACAATCATCGATTTAATTTGATATTTTGACTGAAACTATTATAAAATTGTGTATAATATATTACGACTTTTGAGCGAAACTAGTATTTCAAAAAGTTTCATAGAATATAATTTTGAGATAATATTTTTGCATGGACTTCCATTATAACATTCCCTCGTAAAATATAGAAAGGATCTCAAATGTTTCGTAACATTTTGAAGAATCCTCGATTTAATTTGATTTTTTTGACCAAAACTAGTATAAAATTGTGTATTATAACTAAACTAGCATTTTAAAAAGTTTTATAGAATCTAATTTTGAGATAATTTTTTTGCATATACTTCCATCATAACCTTCCCTCGTAACATAAAGAAAGGATCTGAAAATTTCAGTAGCGTTTCAAACAATCCACGATTTAATTTGATTTTTTGACCGAAACTGGTATGAAATTGCGTATAATATACTACATTTTGACCGAAACTAGTATTTCAAAAAGTTTCATAGAATACAATTTTGAGATAATATTTTTACATGGACTTCCATCATAACATTCCCTCGTAAAATATAGAAAGGATCTGAAAAGTTTCGTAGCATTTCGAACAATCCTCAATTTAATTTTATTTTTTGACCGAAACCAGTATAAAATTGTGTTTAATATACAACGATTTTGAGCGAAACTAGTATTTCAAAAAGTTTCATAGAATATAATTTTGAGATAATATTTTTGCATGGACTTCCATTATAACATTCCCTCGTAAAATATATAAAGGATCTAAAATGTTTCGTAGCATTTTGAACAATCCTCGATTTAATTTGATTTTTTGATCGAAACTAGTATAAAATTGTTTATAATATACTACAATTTTTAGACCTAAATTAGCATTTCAAAAAGTTTCATAGAATCTAATTTTGAGATAATTTTCTTGTATGTACTTCCATCGTAACCTTCCCTCGTAACATATAGAAAGGATCTGAAAATTTTAGTAGCATTTCAAACAATCCTCGATTTAAATTGATTGTTTGAACGAAACTAGTATGAAATTGTGTATAATATACTACGATTTTTGATAGAAATCGTATTTCAAAATGTTTCATAGAATCTAAGTTTGAGATAATTATTTTGCATGGACTTTGATCATAAACTTCCCTCGTAACATATAGAAAGGATCTGAAAATGTTTCATAGCATTTCGAACTATCCTCGATTTAATTTGCTTTTTTTGACCGATATTAGTATAAAATTGTGTATAATATACTACGATTTTTATACCTAAACTAGCATTTCAAAACGTTTCATAGAATCTAATTTTGAGAATTTTTTTTATGCATGGACTTCCATCATAACCTTCCATCATAACATATAGAAAGAATCTGAAAGGTTTCATAGCATTTTGAACAATCCTCGGTTTAATTTGATTTTTTGACCGAAACTAGTATAAAATTGTGTATAATATACTACAATTTTTTGACCGAAATCGTATTTCAAAAATTTCATGGAATTTAATTTTAAGATAATTTTTTCGCATTGACTTCCATCATAACCTTCCCTCATAACATATAGAAAGGATCTGAAAAGTTATGTAGCATTTCGAAAAATCCTCAATTTCATTTGATTTTTTGACCGAAACTAGAATGAAATTGTGTATAATATACTACGATTTTTGACCGAAACTAGTATTTCAAAAAGTTTCATAGAATCTAATTTTGAGATAATTTTTTACTTGGACTTCCATCATAACCTTCCCTCATACCATATAGAAAGGATCTGAAATGTTTCATAGCATTTCGAACAATCCTCGATTTAATTTGATTTTTTGACCGAAACTAGTATAAAATTGTGTATATACTTCGATTTTTTGACCGAAACTAGTATTTAAAATTTTTTCATAGAATCTAATTTTGAGATAATTTTTTTGCATGGACTTCCATCATAACCTTCCCTTGTAACATATAGGAAGGATCTGAAAAGTTTCGTAGCATTTCGAACAATCATCGATTTAATTTGATATTTTGACCGAAACTAGTATAAAATTGTGTATAATATACTACGATTTTTGAGCGAAACTAGTATTTCAAAAAGTTTCATAGAATATAATTTTGAGATAATATTTTTGCATGGAATTCCTTTATAACATTCCCCCGTAAAATATAGAAAGGATCTCAAATGTTTCGTAACATTTTTAAGAATCCTTGATTTAATTTGATTTTTTTGACCGAAACTAGTATAAAATTGTGTATAATATACTACGATTTTTAGACCTAAACTTGCATTTCAAAAAGTTTCATAGAATCTAATTTTGAGATAATTTTCTTGTATGTACTTCCATCGTAACCTTCCCTGGTAACATATAGAAAGGGTCTGAAAATTTTAGTAGCATTTCAAACAATCCTCGATTTAATTTGATTGTTTGACCGAAACTTGTATGAAATTATGTATAATATACTATGATTTTTGACAGAAATCGTATTTCAAAAAGTTTCATAGAATCTAATTTTGAGATAATTTTTTTGCATGGACTTCGATCATAACCTTCTCTCGTAACATATAGAAAGGATCTGAAAACTTTTCGTAGCATTTCGAACTATCCTCAATTTAATTTGATTTTTTGACCGATATTAGTATAAAATTGTTTATAATTACTACGATTTTTATACCTAAACTAGAATTTCAAAAAGTTTCATAGAATCTAATTTTGAGAATTTTTTTTCATTAACTTCCATCATAACCTTCCCTCATAACATATAGAAAGGATCTGAAAAGTTTCATAGCATTTCGAACAATCCTCGATTTAATTTGATTTTTTGACCGAAACTAGTATAAAATTGTGTATATACTACGATTTTTTGACCGAAACTAGTATTTAAAATTTTTTCATAGAATCTAATTTTGAGATAATTTTTTTGCATGGACTTCCATCATAACCTTCCCTTGTAACATATAGGAAGGATCTGAAAAGTTTCGTAGCATTTCGAACAATCATCGATTTAATTTGATTTTTTGACCGAAACTAGTATAAAATTGTGTATAATATACTATGATTTTTGACTGAAACTAGTATTTCAAAACATTTCATAGAATCTAATTCTGATATAATGTTTTACTTGGACTTCCATCGTAACCTTCCCTCGTACCATATAGAAAGGATCTGAAATGTTTCGTATCATTTCGAACAATCCTCGATTTAATTTGATTTTTTGACTGAAACTAGTATATAATTGTGTATAATATACTTCAATATTTTGACCGAAATAGTATTTCAAATAGTTTTATAGAATCTAATTTTGAGATAATGTTTTTGCAAGGACTTCCATCATAACCTTCCCTCGTAACATATATAAAGGATCTGAAATGTTTTGTAGCATTTCGAACTATCCTTGAATATAATTTATGTTTTTTGACCTAAACTAGTATAAAATTGTGTAAAATATACTACGATTTTTGAGCAAAACTAGTATTTCAAAAAGTTTCACAGAATCTAATTTTAAGATAATGTTTTGCTTGGACTTCCATCATAACATGGCCTAGTAATATATATATATATATATATATATATATATATATATATATATATATATATATATATATATATATATATATATATATATATATATATATATATATATATATATATATATATAGGATCTAAATTTTTTTTGTAGCATTTCGAACAATCCTCGATTTAATTTGATTTTTTGACCGAATTTAGTATAAAATTGTGTATAATATACTATAATTTTTTAACCCAAACAAGCATTTCAAAAAGTTTCATAAAATATAACTTTGAGATAATATTTTTGCATGGACTTCCATCAAAACATTCCCTCGTAAAATATAAAAAGGATCTGAAACGTTTCATAGCATTTCGAACAATCCTCGATTTAATTTGTTTTTTTGACCGAACTAGTATGAAATTGTGTACAATATAATACGATTTTTGACCTAAACTAGTATTTCAAAAAGTTTCATAGAATCTAATTTTGAGATAGTTTCTTTGCATGGACTTCCATCATAACATATAGAAAGGATCTGAAACATTTTGTAGCATTTCGAACTATCCTCGATTTAATTTGATTTTTTGACCGAAACTAGTATAAAATTGTGTATAATATACTAATATTTTTGAGCAAAACTTTAAAAAGTTTCATAGAATCTAATTTTAGATAATGTTTTGCATGGACTTCCATCATAACATTTCCTAGTAACATATAGATAGGATCTGAAAAGTTTTGTAGCATTTCGAACAATCCTTGATTTAATTTGATTTTTTGACCGAAACTAGTATGAAATTGTGTATAATATACTATCATTTTTGACCGAAACTAGCATTTCAAAAAGTTTCATAGAATATAATTTTGGGATAATATTTTTGCATTGACTTCCATCATAACATTCCCTCGCAAAATATAGAATGGATATGAAAAGTTTTGTAGATTTTGAACAATCCTCGATTTAATTTTATTTTTTGACCGAAACTAGTATAAAATTGTGTAAAATATACTACAAGTTTTGACCAAACCTAGTATTTCAAAAAGTTTCATAGCATCTAATTTTGAGATTATTTTTTTTTGCATGGACTTCCATCATAACCTTCCCTCATAGCATATAGAAAGGATCTGAAATGTTTTGTATCATTTCGAAAAATCCTCGGTTTAATTTGATTTTTTTGACCGAAACCAGTATAAAATTGTGTATAATATACTACAATTTTCTTACCCAAATCGTATTTCAAAAATTTCAAAGAATCAAATTATTAGATAATTTTTTTTGCATTGACTTCCATCATAACCTTCCCTCGTAACATATAGAAAGGATCTGAAAAGTTATGTAGCATTTTGAACAATCCTCGATTTAATTTGATTTTTTGAGCGAAACTAGTATGAAATTGTGTATAATATACTACGATTTTAAACCTAAACTAGTATTTCAAAAAGTTTCATAGAATCTAATTTCGAGATAATTTTTTTGCATGGACTTCCATCATAACATTCCCTCGTAACATATAGAAAGGATCTGAAATGTTTTGTAGCATTTCGAACTATCCTCGATTTAATTTGATTTTTTGACCGAAACTAGTATAAAATTGTGTATAATATACTACGATTTTTGAGAGAAACTAGTATTTCAAAAAGTTTCATAGAATCTAAATTTAAGATAATGTTTTGCACGGACTTCCATCATAACATTGCCTAATATAATATAGATAGGATCTGAAAAAGGTTTGTAGAATTTCGAACAATCCTTGATTTAATTTGATTTTTTGACCGAAACTAGTATGCAATTGTGTATACTATACTTCAATATTTTGACCGAAATAGTATTTCAAAGGTTTTATAGAATCTAACTTTGAGATGAATTTTTTTGCATGGACTTTCATCATAACGTTCCCTCGTAGCATATAGAAAGGATGTGAAAAGTTTTGTAGCATTTCGAACAATCTTCGATTTAATTTGATTTTTTTGACCGAAACTAGTATACAATTGTGTATAATATACTACAATTTTTGACTGAAACTTGTATTTCAAAAAGTTTTATAGAATATATTTTTGAGATAATATTTTTGCATAGACTTCCATCATAACATTCCCTCGTAAAATATAGAAAGGATCTAAAAAGTTTTGTAGATTTTTAACAATCCTCGATTTAATTTGATTTTTTGACCGAAACCAGTATGAAATTGTGTATAATACTACAATTTTTGACCGAAACTAGTATATAAAAAAGTTTCATAGAATATAATTTTGATATAATTGTTTTGCATTGACTTCCATCATTACCTTCCCTCGTAACATATAGAAAGGATCTGGAAAGTTTCGTAACGTTTCGAACAATCCTCGATTTAATTTGATTTTTTTAACCGAAACTAGTATAAAATTGTGTATAATATACTACGATTTTTGACCGAAACTAATATTTCAAAAAGTTTCATAGAATCTAATTTTAAGATAAATTTTTGCTTTGACTTCCATCGTATCCTTCCCTCGTAACATATAGAAAAGATTTGAAACGTTTCGTAGCATTTTGTAAAATCCTCGATTTAATTTGATTTTTTGACCGAAACTAGAATGAAATTGTGTATAATATACTAAATTTTTTGACCGAAACTAGTATTTCAAAAAGTTTCATAGAATCTAATTTTGAGATAAATTTTTTGCATGGACTTCCATCATAACCTTCCCTCGTAACATATAAAAAGGATCTTAAAAGTTTTTTAGTGTTTCGAACAATCCTCGATTTAATTTGATTTTTTGACCGAAACTATTATAATATTGTGTATTATACTACACTTTTTGCCCGAAAATAGCATTTAAAATAGATTCATAGAATATAATTTTGAAATAATATTTTTGCATTGACTTCCATCATAACATTCCCTTGCAATATATAGAAAGGATATGAAAAGTTTCGTAGATTTTGAACAATCTTCGATTTAATTTGATTTTTTGACCGAAACTAGTATAAAATTGTGTATAATA
This sequence comes from Lathyrus aphaca, assembly GCA_963966055.1. Classification (NCBI taxonomy): domain Eukaryota; kingdom Viridiplantae; phylum Streptophyta; class Magnoliopsida; order Fabales; family Fabaceae; genus Lathyrus; species Lathyrus aphaca. Next base: position 2,564,048 of record OZ014522.1, on the reverse strand, counting down.
TACTACGATTTTTTGGCCAAACTAGTATTTCAAAAAGTTTCATAGAATATAATTTTGAGATAATATTTTTGCATGGACTTCCATCATAACATTCCCTCGTAATATATAGAAAGCATCTGAAAAGTTTCGTAGCATTTCGAACAATCCTCGATTTAATTTGATATTTGACCAAAACTAGTATAAAATTGTGTATAATATACTACGTTTTTTGACCTAAACTAGCATTTCAAAAACTTTCATAGAACCTAATTTTGAGATATTTTTCATGCATATACTTCCACCTTAACCTTCCCTCGTAACATATAGAAAGGATTTGAAAATTTTAGTAGCATTTCGAATAATCCTCGATTTAATTTGATTTTTTGACCGAAACTAGTATAAAATTGTGTATAATATACTACGATTAATGACCGAAACTAGTATTTCAAAATGTTTCATAGAATCTAATTTTGAGATAATGTTTTGCTTGGACTTCCATCATAACCTTCCCTCGAACCATATAGAAAGGATCTAAAATATTTCGTAGCATTTCGAACAATCCTCGAGTTAATTTGATTTTTTGACCGAAACTAGTATAAAATTGTGTATATACTACGATATTTTGACTGAAACAAGTATTTCAAAATTTTTCATAGAATCAAATTTTGAGATAATTTTTTTGCATGGACTTCCATCATAACCTTCCCTCGAAACATATAGAAATGATCTAAAAAGTTTCGTAGCATTTCGAACAATCATCGATTTAATTTGATATTTTGACTGAAACTATTATAAAATTGTGTATAATATATTACGACTTTTGAGCGAAACTAGTATTTCAAAAAGTTTCATAGAATATAATTTTGAGATAATATTTTTGCATGGACTTCCATTATAACATTCCCTCGTAAAATATAGAAAGGATCTCAAATGTTTCGTAACATTTTGAAGAATCCTCGATTTAATTTGATTTTTTTGACCAAAACTAGTATAAAATTGTGTATTATAACTAAACTAGCATTTTAAAAAGTTTTATAGAATCTAATTTTGAGATAATTTTTTTGCATATACTTCCATCATAACCTTCCCTCGTAACATAAAGAAAGGATCTGAAAATTTCAGTAGCGTTTCAAACAATCCACGATTTAATTTGATTTTTTGACCGAAACTGGTATGAAATTGCGTATAATATACTACATTTTGACCGAAACTAGTATTTCAAAAAGTTTCATAGAATACAATTTTGAGATAATATTTTTACATGGACTTCCATCATAACATTCCCTCGTAAAATATAGAAAGGATCTGAAAAGTTTCGTAGCATTTCGAACAATCCTCAATTTAATTTTATTTTTTGACCGAAACCAGTATAAAATTGTGTTTAATATACAACGATTTTGAGCGAAACTAGTATTTCAAAAAGTTTCATAGAATATAATTTTGAGATAATATTTTTGCATGGACTTCCATTATAACATTCCCTCGTAAAATATATAAAGGATCTAAAATGTTTCGTAGCATTTTGAACAATCCTCGATTTAATTTGATTTTTTGATCGAAACTAGTATAAAATTGTTTATAATATACTACAATTTTTAGACCTAAATTAGCATTTCAAAAAGTTTCATAGAATCTAATTTTGAGATAATTTTCTTGTATGTACTTCCATCGTAACCTTCCCTCGTAACATATAGAAAGGATCTGAAAATTTTAGTAGCATTTCAAACAATCCTCGATTTAAATTGATTGTTTGAACGAAACTAGTATGAAATTGTGTATAATATACTACGATTTTTGATAGAAATCGTATTTCAAAATGTTTCATAGAATCTAAGTTTGAGATAATTATTTTGCATGGACTTTGATCATAAACTTCCCTCGTAACATATAGAAAGGATCTGAAAATGTTTCATAGCATTTCGAACTATCCTCGATTTAATTTGCTTTTTTTGACCGATATTAGTATAAAATTGTGTATAATATACTACGATTTTTATACCTAAACTAGCATTTCAAAACGTTTCATAGAATCTAATTTTGAGAATTTTTTTTATGCATGGACTTCCATCATAACCTTCCATCATAACATATAGAAAGAATCTGAAAGGTTTCATAGCATTTTGAACAATCCTCGGTTTAATTTGATTTTTTGACCGAAACTAGTATAAAATTGTGTATAATATACTACAATTTTTTGACCGAAATCGTATTTCAAAAATTTCATGGAATTTAATTTTAAGATAATTTTTTCGCATTGACTTCCATCATAACCTTCCCTCATAACATATAGAAAGGATCTGAAAAGTTATGTAGCATTTCGAAAAATCCTCAATTTCATTTGATTTTTTGACCGAAACTAGAATGAAATTGTGTATAATATACTACGATTTTTGACCGAAACTAGTATTTCAAAAAGTTTCATAGAATCTAATTTTGAGATAATTTTTTACTTGGACTTCCATCATAACCTTCCCTCATACCATATAGAAAGGATCTGAAATGTTTCATAGCATTTCGAACAATCCTCGATTTAATTTGATTTTTTGACCGAAACTAGTATAAAATTGTGTATATACTTCGATTTTTTGACCGAAACTAGTATTTAAAATTTTTTCATAGAATCTAATTTTGAGATAATTTTTTTGCATGGACTTCCATCATAACCTTCCCTTGTAACATATAGGAAGGATCTGAAAAGTTTCGTAGCATTTCGAACAATCATCGATTTAATTTGATATTTTGACCGAAACTAGTATAAAATTGTGTATAATATACTACGATTTTTGAGCGAAACTAGTATTTCAAAAAGTTTCATAGAATATAATTTTGAGATAATATTTTTGCATGGAATTCCTTTATAACATTCCCCCGTAAAATATAGAAAGGATCTCAAATGTTTCGTAACATTTTTAAGAATCCTTGATTTAATTTGATTTTTTTGACCGAAACTAGTATAAAATTGTGTATAATATACTACGATTTTTAGACCTAAACTTGCATTTCAAAAAGTTTCATAGAATCTAATTTTGAGATAATTTTCTTGTATGTACTTCCATCGTAACCTTCCCTGGTAACATATAGAAAGGGTCTGAAAATTTTAGTAGCATTTCAAACAATCCTCGATTTAATTTGATTGTTTGACCGAAACTTGTATGAAATTATGTATAATATACTATGATTTTTGACAGAAATCGTATTTCAAAAAGTTTCATAGAATCTAATTTTGAGATAATTTTTTTGCATGGACTTCGATCATAACCTTCTCTCGTAACATATAGAAAGGATCTGAAAACTTTTCGTAGCATTTCGAACTATCCTCAATTTAATTTGATTTTTTGACCGATATTAGTATAAAATTGTTTATAATTACTACGATTTTTATACCTAAACTAGAATTTCAAAAAGTTTCATAGAATCTAATTTTGAGAATTTTTTTTCATTAACTTCCATCATAACCTTCCCTCATAACATATAGAAAGAATCTGAAAAGTTTCATAGCATTTTGATCAATCCTCGGTTTAATTTGATTTTTTGACCGAACTAGTATGAAATTGTGTACAATATAATACGATTTTTGACCTAAACTAGTATTTCAAAAAGTTTCATAGAATCTAATTTTGAGATAGTTTTTTTGCATGGACTTCCATCATAACATTCCCTCGTAACATATAGAAAGGATCTGAAACGTTTTGTAGCATTTCGAACTATCCTCGATTTAATTTGAGTTTTTGACCGAAACTAGTATAAAATTGTGTATAATATACTAAGATTTTTGAGCAAAACTTTCAAAAAGTTTAATAGAATCTAATTTTAGATAATGTTTTACATGGACTTCCATCATAACATTTCCTAGTAACATATAGATAGGATCTGAAAAGTTTTGTAGCATTTCGAACAATCCTTGATTTAATTTGATTTTTTGATCGAAACTAGTATGAAATTGTGTATAATATACTATCATTTTTTGACCGAAACTAGCATTTCAAAAAGTTTCATAGAATATGATTTTGGGATAATATTTTTGCATTAACTTCCATCATAACATTCCCTCGCAAAATATAGAATGGATATGAAAAGTTTTTTAGATTTTGAACAATCCTCGATTTAATTTTATTTTTTGACCGAAACTAGTATAAAATTGTGTAAAATATACTACAATTTTTGACCGAAACTAGTATTTCAAAAAGTTTCATTGCATCTAATTTTGAGATAATTTTTTTTGCATGGACTTCCATCATAACCTTCCCTCATAGCATATAGAAAGAATCTGAATTGTTTTGTAGCATTTTGAAAAATCCTCGGTTTAATTTGATGTTTTGACCGAAACCAGTATAAAATTGTGTATAATATACAATTTTTTTTACCGAAATCGTATTTCAAAAATTTCAAAGAATCTAATTATTAGATAATTTTTTTTTGAATTGACTTCCATCATAACCTTCCCTCGTAACATATAGAAAGGATCTAAAAAGTTAAGTAGCATTTCGAACAATCCTCGATTTAATTTGATTTTTTGAGCGAAACTAGTATGAAATTGTGCATAATATACTACGATTTTTAACCTAAACTAGTATTTCAAAAAGTTTCATAGAATCTAATTTTGAGATGAATTTTTTTTTGCATGGACTTTCATCATAACCTTCCCTCGTAGCATATAGAAAGGATGAGAAAAGTTTTGTAGCATTTCGAACAATCCTCGATTTAATTTGATTTTTTTACCGAAACTAGTATAAAATTGTGTATAATATACTACAATTTTTGACTGAAACTTGTATTTCAAAAAGTTTTATAGAATATATTTTTGAGATAATATTTTTGCATGGACTTCCATCATAATATTCCCTCGTAAAGTATATAGAAAGGATCTGAAAAGTTTTGTAGATTTTATTACAATCCTCGATTTAATTTGATTTTTTGACCGAAACCAGTATGAAATTGTGTATATAGAAAGGACTTCCATCATTACCTTCCCTCGTAACATATAGAAAGGATCTGGAATGTTTCGTAACGTTTGGAACAATCCTCGATTTAATTTGATTTTTTTAACCGAAACTAGTATAAAATTGTGTATAATATACTACGATTTTTGACCGAAACTAATATTTCAAAAAGTTTCATAGAATCTAATTTTGAGATAATTTTTTGCTTTGACTTCCATCGTAACCTTCCCTCATAACATATAGAAAGGATTTGAAACGTTTCGTAGATTTTTAAAAATTCCTCGATTTAATTTGATTTTTTGACCGAAACTAGAATGAAATTGTGTATAATATACTACAATTTTTGACCGAAACTAGTATTTCACAAAGTTTCATAGAATCTAATTTTGAGATAATTTTTTTGCATGGAATTCCATCACAACCTTCCCTCGTAACATATAAAAAGGATCTTAAAAGTTTTATAGCGTTTCGAACAATCCTCGATTTAATTTGATTTTTTTTACCGAAACTATTATAATATTGTGTATTATACTACAATTGTTGACCAAAACTAGCATTTAAAATAGATTCATAGAATATAATTTTGAGACAATATTTTTGAATTGACTTCCATCATAACATTCCTTTGCAATATATAGAAAGGATATGAAAAGTTTCGTAGATTTTGAACAATCTTCGATTTAATTTGATTTTTTGACCGAAACTAGTATAAATTTGTGTATAATATAATACAATTTTTGACCGAAACTAGTAATTAAAAATTTTTCATAGAATTTAATTTTGACATAATGTTTTGCATGGATTTCTATCATAACATTCCCTAGTATCATATAGAAATGATCTGAAAAGTTTCGTATCATTTCAAACAATCCTCGATTTAATTTGATTTTTTGACCGAAACTAGTATAAAATTGTATATAATATACTACAATTTTTAAGTGAACCTAGTATTTCAAAAAGTTTCATAGAATCTAATTTTTAGATAATTTTTTTGCATGGAATTCCATCATAACCTTCCCTCATAGCATATACAAAGAATCTGAAATGTTTTGTAGCATTTTGAAAAATCCTCGGTTTAATTTGATTTTTTGACCGAAACCAGTATAAAATTGTGTATAATATACTACAATTTTTTTTACCGAAATCGTATTTCAAAAATTACATAGAATCTAATTATTAGATATATTTTTTTTGTATTGACTTCCATCATAACCTTCCCTAGTAACATATAGAAAGGATCTGAAAAGTTACGTAACATTTCGAACAATCCTCGATTTAATTTGATTTTTTGAGCGAAACTAGTATGAAATTGTGTATAATATACTACGATTTTTGACCTAAACTAGTATTTCAAAAAGTTTCATAGAATCTAATTTTGAGATAATTTTTTTGCATGGACTTTCATCATAACATTCCCTCGTAACATATAGAAAGGATCTGAAAGGTTTTGTAGCATTTTGAACTATCCTCGATTTAATTGGATTTTTTGACCGAAACTAGTACAAAATTGTGTATAATATACTACGATTTTTGAGAGAAGCTAGTATTTCAAAAAGTTTCATAAAATCTAATTTTAAGATAATGTTTTGCATGGACTTCCATCATAACATTGCCTAATAACAATAAGATAGGATCTGAAAAGTTTTGTAGCATTTCGAACAATCCTTGATTTAATTTGATTTTTTGACCGAAACTAGTATGAAATTGTGTATACTATACTTCAATATTTTGACAAAAATAGTATTTCAAAAGGTTTCATAGAATCTAACGTTGAGATGATTTTTTTTGCATGGAATTTCGTCATAACCTTACCTCATAGCATATAGAAAGGATGTGAAAAGTTTTGAAGCATTTCGAACAATCCTCGGTTTAATTTGATTTTTTGACCGAAACTAGTATAAAATTGTGTATAATATACTACAATTTTTGACTGAAACTTGTATTTCAAAAAGTTTTATAAAATATATTTTTGAGATAATATTTTTGCATAGACTTCCATCATAACATTCCCTCGTAAAATATAGAAAGGATCTGAAAGGTTTTGTAGATTTTTAACAATCCTCGATTTAATTTGATTTTTTGACCGAAACCAGTATGAAATTGTGTATAATACTACAATTTTTGACCGAAACTAGTATATCAAAAAGTTTCATAGAATATAATTTTGATATAATTTTTTTGCATGGACTTCCATCATTACCTTCCCTCGTAACATATAGAAAGGATCTGGAATGTTTCGTAACGTTTGGAACAATCCTCGATTTAAATTGATTTTTTTAACCGAAACTAGTATAAAATTGTGTATAATATACTACGATTTTTGACCGAAACTAATATTTCAAAAGGTTTCATAGAATCTAATTTTGAGATAATTTTTTGCTTTGACTTCCATCGTAACCTTCCCTCATAACATATAGAAAGGATTTGAAACGTTTCGTAGATTTTTAAAAATTCCTCGATTTAATTTGATTTTTTGACCGAAACTAGAATGAAATTGTGTATAATATACTACAATTTTTGACCGAAACTAGTATTTCAAAAAGTTTCATAGAATCTAATTTTTAGATAATTTTTTTGCATGGACTTCCATCATAACCTTCTCTCGTAACATATAAAAACGATCTTAAAAGTTTTATAGCGTTTCGAACAAACCTCGATTTAATTTGTTTTTTTGACCAAAACTATTATAATATTGTGTATTATACGACAATTTTTGTCCAAAACTAGCAGTTAAAAAAGATTCATAGAATATAATTTTGAGATAATATTTTTGCATTGACTTCCATCATAACATTCCCTTGCAATATATAGAAAGGATATGAAAAGTTTCGTAGATTTTGAACAATCTTCGATTTAATTTGATTTTTTGACCGAAACTAGTATAAATTTATGTATAATATACTACAATTTTTGACCGAAACTAGTATTTAAAAGAGTTTCATAGAATCTAATTTTGAGATAGTTTTTTTGCATGGACTTCCATCATAACATTCCCTCGTAACATATAGAAAGGATCTGAAATGTTTTGTAGCATTTCGAACTATCCTCGATTTAATTTGATTTTTTGACCGATACTAGTATAAAATTGTGTATAATATACAACGATTTTTGAGAGAAACTAGTATTTCTAAAAGTTTCATAGAATCTAATTTTAAGATAATGTTTTTCATTTACTTCCATCATAACATTGCCTAGTAACATATAGATAGGATCTGGAAAGTTTTGTAGCATTTCGAACAATCCTTGATTTAATTTGATTTTTTGACCGAAACTAGTATGAAATTGTGTATACTATACTTCAATATTTTGACCGAAATAGTATTTCAAAAGGTTTCATAGAATATAACTTTGAGATTAATTTTTTTGCATGGACTTTCATCATAACCTTCCCTCGTAGCATATAGAAAGGATGTGAAAAGTTTTGTAGCATTTCGAACAATCCTCGATTTAATTTGATTTTTTTACTAAAACTAGTATAAAATTGTGTATAATATACTACAATTTTTGACTGAAATTTGTATTTCAAAAAGTTTTATAGAATATATTTTTGAGATAATATTTTTGCATAGACTTTCATCATAACATTCCCTCGTAAAATATAGAAAGGATCTGAATAGTTTTGTAGAATTTTTACAATCCTCGATTTAATTTGATTTTTTGACCGAAACCAGTATGAAATTGTGTATAATACTAGAATTTTTGACCGAAACTAGTAAACATAAAAGTTTCATAGAATATAATTTGATATAATATTTTTGCATGGACTTCCATCATTACCTTCCCTCGTAACATAAAGAAAGGATTTGGAAACTTTCGTAACATTTTGAACAATCATCGATTTAATTTGATTTTTTTAACCGAAACTAGTATAAAATTGTGTATAATATAATACGATTTTAGACCGAAACTAATATTACAAAACGTTTCATAGAATCTAATTTTGAGATAATTTTTTGCTTTGATTTCCATCGTAACCTTCCCTCGTAACATGTAGAAAGGATTTGAAAAGTTTCGTAGCATTTTGAAAAATCCTCGATTTAATTTGATTTTTTGACCGAAACTAGAATGAAATTGTGTATAATATACTACAACTTTTGACCGAAACTAGTATTTCAAAAAGTTTCATAGAATCTAATTTTGAGATAATTTTTTTGCATGGACTTCCATCATAACCTTCCCTCGTAACATATAAAAAGGATCTTAAAAGTTTTATAGCGTTTCGAACAAACCTCGATTTAATTTATTTTCTTGACCGAAACTATTTTAATATTGTGTATTATACTACAATTTTTGACCGAAACTAGCAGTTAAAAAGATTCATAGAATATAATTTTGAGATAATATTTTTGCATTGACTTCCATCATAAAATTCCATTGCAATATATAGAAAGGATATGAAAAGTTTCATTGATTTTGAACAATCTTCGATATAATTTGATTTTTTGCTTGAAACAAGTATAAAATTGTGTATAATATACTACAATTTTTGACCGAAACTAGTATTTCAAAAAGTTTCATAGAATTTAATTTTGACATAATGTTTTGCATGGATTTCTATCATAACATTCCCTAGTAACATATAGAAAGGATCTGAAAAGTTTCGTATCATTTCAAACAATCCTCGATTTAATTTGATTTTTTGACCGAAACTAGTATAAAATTGTGTAAAATATACTACAATTTTTAAGTGAACCTAGTATTTCAAAAAGTTTCATAGAATCTAATTTTGACATAATTTTTTTTGCATGGACTTCCATCATAACCTTCCCTCATAGCATATAGAAAGAATCTGAAATGTTTTGTAGCATTTTAAAAAAAATTCGGTTTAATTTGATTTTTTTGACCGAAACCAGTATAAAATTGTGTATAATATACTACAATTTTTTTTACCGAATACATATTTCAAAAATTTCAAAGAATCTAGTTATTAGATAATTTTTTTTTGCATTGACTTCCATCATAACCTTCCCTCGTAACATATAGAAAGGATCTGAAAAGTTACGTAGCATTTTGAACAATCCTCGATTTAATTTGATTTTTTGAGTGAAACTAGTATGAAATTGTGTATAATATACTACGATTTTTAACCTAAACTAGTATTTCAAAGAGTTTCATAGAATCTAATTTTGAGATAATTTTTTTGCATGGACTTCCATCATAACATTCCCTCGTAACATATAGAAAGGATCTGAAAGGTTTTGTAGCATTTTGAACTATCCTCGATTTAATTGGAATTTTTTTACCGAAACTAGTACAAAATTGTGTATAATATACTACGATTTTTGAAAGAAGCTAGTATTTCAAAAAGTTTCATAAAATCTAATTTTAAGATAATGTTTTGCATGACTTCCATCATAACATTGCCTAATAACAATAAGATAGGATCTGAAAAGTTTTGTAGCATTTCGAACAATCCTTGATTTAATTTGATTTTTTGACCGAAACTAGTATGAAATTGTGTATACTATACTTCAATATTTTGACAAAAATAGTATTTCAAAAGGTTTCATAGAATCTAACTTTGAGATGATTTTTTTTGCATGGAATTTCGTCATAACCTTCCCTCATAGCATATAGAAAGGATGTGAAAAGTTTTGAAGCATTTCGAACAATCCTCGGTTTAATTTTATTTTTTGACCGAAACTAGTATAAAATTGTGTATAATATACTACAATTTTTGACTGAAACTTGTATATCAAAAAGTTTTATAAAATATATTTTTGAGATAATATTTTTGCATAGACTTCCATCATAACATTCCCTCGTAAAATATAGAAAGGATCTGAAAGGTTTTGTAGATTTTTAACAATCCTCGATTTAATTTGATTTTTTGACCGAAACAAGTATGAAATTGTGTATAATACTACAATTTTTGACCGAAACTAGTAAATATAAAAGTTTCATAGAATATAATTTTGATATAAATTTTTTGCATAGACTTCCATCATTACCTTCCCTCGTAACATATAGAAAGGATATGGAAAGTTTCATAACGTTTCAAACAATCCTCGATTTAATTTGATTTTTTTAAACCGAAACTAGTATAAAATTGTGTATAATATACTACGATTTTTGACCGAAACTAATATTTTAAAACGTTTCATAGAATCTAATTTTGAGATAATTTTTTGCTTTGACTTTCATCATAACCTTCCCTCGTAACATGTAGAAAGGATTTGAAAAGTTTCGTAGCATTTTGAAAAATCCTCGATTTAATTTGATTTTTTGACCGAAATTAGAATGAAATTGTGTATTTCAAAAATCGTAGTATATTATACTACAATTTTTGACCGAAACTAGTATTTCAAAAAGTTTCATAGAATCTAATTTTTAGATAATTTTTTTGCATGGACTTCCATCATAACCTTCCCTCGTAACATATAAAAAGGATCTTAAAAGTTTTATAGCGTTTCGAACAAACCTCGATTTAATTTGTTTTTTGACCAAAACTATTATAATATTGTGTATTATACTACAATTTTTGACCGAAACTAGCAGTTAAAAAAGATTCATAGAATATAATTTTGAGATAATATTTTTGCATTGACTTCCATCATAACATTCCCTTGCAATATATAGAAAGGATATGAAAAGTTTCGTAGATTTTGAACAATCTTCGATTTAATTTGATTTTTTGACCGAAACTAGTATAAATTTGTGTATAATATACTACAATTTTTGACCGAAACTAGTATTTCAAAGAGTTTCATAGAATCTAATTTTGAGATAATTTTTTTGCATAGACTTCCATCATAACATTCCCTCGTAACATATTGAAAGGATCTGAAATTTTTTGTAGCATTTGGAACTATCCTCGATTTAATTTGATTTTTTGACCGATACTAGTATAAAATTGTGTATAATATACAACGATTTTTGAGAGAAACTAGTATTTCTAAAAGTTTCATAGAATCTAATTTTAAGATAATGTTTTGCATGGACTTCCATCATAACATTGCCTAGTAACATATAGATAGGATCTGAAAAGTTTTGTAGCATTTCGAACAATCCTTGATTTAATTTGATTTTTTGACCGAAACTAGTATGAAATTGTGTATACTATACTTCAATATTTTGACCGAAATAGTATTTCAAAAGGTTTCATAGAATATAACTTTGAGATTAATTTTTTTGCATGGACTTTCATCATAACCTTCCCTCGTAGCATATAGAAAGGATGTGAAAAGTTTTGTAGCATTTCGAACAATCCTCGATTTAATTTGATTTTTTGACCGAAACTAGTATAAAATTGTGTATAATATACAACAATTTTTGATTGAAATTTGTATTTCAAAAAGTTTTATAGAATATATTTTTGAGATAATATTTTTGCATAGACATTCATCATAACATTCCCTCGTAAAATATAGAAAGGATCTGAATAGTTTTGTAGAATTTTATCAATCCTCGATTTAATTTGATTTTTTGACCGAAACCAGTATGAAATTGTGTATAATACTACAATTTTTGACCGAAACTAGTAAATATAAAAGTTTCATAGAATATAATTTGATATAATTTTTTTGCATGGACTTCCATCATTACCTTCCCTCGTAACATAAAGAAAGGATTTGGAAACTTTCGTAACATTAATCATCGATTTAATTTGATTTTTTTAACCGAAACTAGTATAAAATTGTGTATAATATACTACGATTTTAGACCGAAACTAATATTACAAAACGTTTCATAGAATCTAATTTTGAGATAATTTTTTGCTTTGATTTCCATCGTAACCTTCCCTCGTAACATGTAGAAAGGATTTGAAAAGTTTCGTAGCATTTTGAAAAATCCTCGATTTAATTTGATTTTTTGACCGAAACTAGAATGAAATTGTGTATAATATACTACAACTTTTGACCGAAACTAGTATTTCAAAAAGTTTCATAGAATCTAATTTTGAGATAATTTTTTTGCATGGACTTCCATCATAACCTTCCCTCGTAACATATAAAAAGGATCTTAAAAGTTTTATAGCGTTTCGAACAAACCTCGATTTAATTTATTTTTTTGACCGAAACTATTTTAATATTGTGTATTATACTACAATTTTTGACCGAAACTAGCAGTTAAAAAAGATTCATAGAACTTAATTTTGAGATAATATTTTTGCATTGACTTCCATCATAAAATTCCATTGCAATATATAGAAAGGATATGAAAAGTTTCATTGATTTTGAACAATCTTCGATATAATTTGATTTTTTGACCGAAACAAGTATAAAATTGTGTATAATATACTACAATTTTTGACCGAAACTAGTATTTCAAAAAGTTTCATAGAATTTAATTTTGACATAATGTTTTGCATGGATTTCTATCATAACATTCCCTAGTAACATATAGAAAGGATCTGAAAAGTTTCGTATCATTTCAAACAATCCTCGATTTAATTTGATTTTTTGACCGAAACTAGTATAAAATTGTGTAAAATATACTACAATTTTTAAGTGAACCTAGTATTTCAAAAAGTTTCATAGAATCTAATTTTGACATAATTTTTTTTGCATGGACTTCCATCATAACCTTCCCTCATAGCATATAGAAAGAATCTGAAATGTTTTGTAGCATTTTAAAAAAAATTCGGTTTAATTTGATTTTTTTGACCGAAACCAGTATAAAATTGTGTATAATATACTACAATTTTTTTTACCGAATACGTATTTCAAAAATTTCAAAGAATCTAGTTATTAGATAATTTTTTTTTGCATTGACTTCCATCATAACCTTCCCTCGTAACATATAGGAAGGATCTGAAAAGATACGTAGCATTTTGAACAATCCTCGATTTAATTTGATTTTTTGAACGAAACTAGTATGAAATTGTGTATAATATACTACGATTTTTAACCTAAAATAGTATTTCAAAGAGTTTCATAGAATCTAATTTTGAGATAATTTTTTTGCATGGACTTCCATCATAACATTCCCTCGTAACATATAGAAAGGATCTGAAAGGTTTTGTAGCATTTTGAACTATCCTCGATTTAATTGGATTTTTTGACCGAAACTAGTACAAAATTGTGTATAATATACTACGATTTTTGAAAGAAGCTAGTATTTCAAAAAGTTTCATAAAATCTACTTTTAAGATAATGTTTTGCATGACTTCCATCATAACATTGCCTAATAACAATAAGATAGGATCTGAAAAGTTTTGTAGCATTTCGAACAATCCTTGATTTAATTTGATTTTTTGACCGAAACTAGTATGAAATTGTGTATACTATACTTCAATATTTTGACAAAAATAGTATTTCAAAAGGTTTCATAGAATCTAACTTTGAGATGATTTTTTTTGCATGGAATTTCGTCATAACCTTCCCTCATAGCATATAGAAAGGATGTGAAAAGTTTTGAAGCATTTCGAACAATCCTCGGTTTAATTTGATTTTTTGACCGAAACTAGTATAAAATTGTGTATAATATACTACAATTTTTGACTGAAACTTGTATATCAAAAAGTTTTATAAAATATATTTTTGAGATAATATTTTTGCATAGACTTCCATCATAACATTCCCTCGTAAAATATAGAAAGGATCTGAAAGCTTTTTTAGATTTTTAACAATCCTCGATTTAATTTGATTTTTTGACCGAAACCAGTATGAAATTGTGTATAATACTACAATTTTTGACCAAAACTAGTAAATATAAAAGTTTCATAGAATATAATTTTGATATAAATTTTTTGCATAGACTTCCATCATTACCTTCCCTCGTAACATATAGAAAGGATATGGAAAGTTTCATAACGTTTCAAACAATCCTCGATTTAATTTGATTTTTTTAAACCGAAACTAGTATAAAATTGTGTATAATATACTACGATTTTTGACCGAAACTAATATTTTAAAACGTTTCATATATTCTAATTTTGAGATAATTTTTTGCTTTGACTTTCATCATAACCTTCCCTCGTAACATGTAGAAAGGATTTGAAAAGTTTCGTAGCATTTTGAAAAATCCTCGATTTAATTTGATTTTTTGACCGAAATTAGAATGAAATTGTGTATTTCAAAAATCGTAGTATATTATACTACAATTTTTGACCGAAACTAGTATTTCAAAATGTTTCATAGAATCTAATTTTTAGATAATTTTTTTGCATGGACTTCCATCATAACCTTCCCTCGTAACATATAAAAAGGATCTTAAAAGTTTTATAGCGTTTCGAACAAACCTCGATTTAATTTGTTTTTTGACCAAAACTATTATAATATTGTGTATTATACTACAATTTTTGACCGAAACTAGCAGTTAAAAAAGATTCATAGAATATAATTTTGAGATAATATTTTTGCATTGACTTCCATCATAACATTCCCTTGCAATATATAGAAAGGATATGAAAAGTTTCGTAGATTTTGAACAATCTTCGATTTAATTTGATTTTTTGACCGAAACTAGTATAAATTTGTGTATAATATACTACAATTTTTGATCGAAACTAGTATTTCAAAGAGTTTCATAGAATCTAATTTTGAGATAATTTTTTTGCATGGACTTCCATCATAACATTCCCTCGTAACATATAGAAAGGATCTGAAATGTTTTGTAGCATTTCGAACTATCCTCGATTTAATTTGATTTTTTGACCGATACTAGTATAAAATTGTGTATAATATACAACGATTTTTGAGAGAAACTAGTATTTCTAAAAGTTTCATAGAATCTAATTTTAAGATAATGTTTTGCATGGACTTCCATCATAACATTGCCTAGTAACATATAGATAGGATCTGAAAAGTTTTGTAGCATTTCGAACAATCCTTGATTTAATTTGATTTTTTGACCGAAACTAGTATGAAATTGTGTATACTATACTTCAATATTTTGACCGAAATAGTATTTCAAAAGGTTTCATAGAATATAACTTTGAGATTAATTTTTTTGCATGGACTTTCATCATAACCTTCCCTCGTAGCATATAGAAAGGATGTGAAAAGTTTTGTAGCATTTCGAACAATCCTCGATTTAATTTGATTTTTTGACCGAAACTAGTATAAAATTGTGTATAATATACTACACTTTTTGACTGAAATTTGTATTTCAAAAAGTTTTATAGAATATATTTTTGAGATAATATTTTTGCATAGACTTTCATCATAACATTCCCTCGTAAAATATAGAAAGGATCTGAATAGTTTTGTAGAATTTTAACAATCCTCGATTTAATTTGATTTTTTGACCGAAACCAGTATGAAATTGTGTATAATACTACAATTTTTGACCGAAACTAGTAAATATAAAAGTTTCATAGAATATAATTTGATATAATTTTTTTGCATGGACTTCCATCATTACCTTCCCTCGTAACATAAAGAAAGGATTTGGAAACTTTCGTAACATTAATCATCGATTTAATTTGATTTTTTTAACAGAAACTAGTATAAAATTGTGTATAATATACTACGATTTTAGACCGAAACTAATATTACAAAACGTTTCAAAGAATCTAATTTTGAGATAATTTTTTGCTTTGATTTCCATCGTAACCTTCCCTCGTAACATGTAGAAAGGATTTGAAAAGTTTCGTAGCATTTTGAAAAATCCTCGATTTAATTTGATGTTTTGACAGAAACTAGAATGAAATTGTGTATAATATACTACAACTTTTGACCGAAACTAGTATTTCAAAAAGTTTCATAGAATCTAATTTTGAGATAATTTTTTTGCATGGACTTCCATCATAACCTTCCCTCGTAACATATAAAAAGGATCTTAAAAGTTTTATAGCGTTTCGAACAAACCTCGATTTAATTTATTTTTTTGACCGAAACTATTTTAATATTGTGTATTATACTACAATTTTTGACCGAAACTAGCAGTTAAAAAAGATTCATAGAATATAATTTTAAGATAATATTTTTGCATTGACTTCCATCATAAAATTCCATTGCAATATATAGAAAGGATATGAAAAGTTTCATTGATTTTGAACAATCTTCGATATAATTTGATTTTTTGACCGAAACAAGTATAAAATTGTGTATAATATACTACAATTTTTGACCGAAACTAGTATTTCAAAAAGTTTCATAGAATTTAATTTTGACATAATGTTTTGCATGGATTTCTATCATAACATTCCCTAGTAACATATAGAAAGGATCTGAAAAGTTTCGTATCATTTCAAACAATCCTCGATTTAATTTGATTCTTTGACCGAAACTAGTATAAAATTGTGTAAAATATACTACAATTTTTAAGTGAACCTAGTATTTCAAAAAGTTTCATAGAATCTAATTTTGACATAATTTTTTTTGCATGGACTTCCATCATAACCTTCCCTCATAGCATATAGAAAGAATCTGAAATGTTTTGTAGCAGTTTAAAAAAAATTCGGTTTAATTTGATTTTTTTGACCGAAACCAGTATAAAATTGTGTATAATATACTACAATTTTTTTTACCGAATACGTATTTCAAAAATTTCAAAGAATCTAGTTATTAGATAATTTTTTTTTGCATTGACTTCCATCATAACCTTCCCTCGTAACATATAGAAAGGATCTGAAAAGTTACGTAGCATTTTGAACAATCCTCGATTTAATTTGATTTTTTGAGCGAACCTAGTATGAAATTGTGTATAATATACTACGATTTTTAACCTAAACTAGTATTTCAAAGAGTTTCATAGAATCTAATTTTGAGATAATTTTTTTACATGGACTTCCATCATAACATTCCCTCGTAACATATAGAAAGGATCTGAATGGTTTTGTAGCATTTTGAACTATCCTCGATTTAATTGGATTTTTTTACCGAAACTAGTACAAAATTGTGTATAATATACTACGATTTTTGAAAGAAGCTAGTATTTCAAAAAGTTTCATAAAATCTAATTTTAAGATAATGTTTTGCATGACTTCCATCATAACATTGCCTAATAACAATAAGATAGGATCTGAAAAGTTTTGTAGCATTTCGAACAATCCTTGATTTAATTTGATTTTTTGACCGAAACTAGTATGAAATTGTGTATACTATACTTCAATATTTTGACAAAAATAGTATTTCAAAAGGTTTCATAGAATCTAACTTTGAGATGATTTTTTTTGCATGGAATTTCGTCATAACCTTCCCTCATAGCATATAGAAAGGATGTGAAAAGTTTTGAAGCATTTCGAACAATCCTCGGTTTAATTTGATTTTTTGACCGAAACTAGTATAAAATTGTGTATAATATACTACAATTTTTGACTGAAACTTGTATATCAAAAATTTTTATAAAATATATTTTTGAGATAATATTTTTGCATAGACTTCCATCATAACATTCCCTCGTAAAATATAGAAAGGATCTGAAAGGTTTTGTAGATTTTTAACAATCCTCGATTTAATTTGATTTTTTGACCGAAACCAGTATGAAATTGTGTATAATACTACAATTTTTGACCGAAACTAGTAAATATAAAAGTTTCATAGAATATAATTTTGATATAAATTTTTTGCATAGACTTCCATCATTACCTTCCCTCGTAACATATAGAAAGGATATGGAAAGTTTCATAACGTTTCAAACAATCCTCGATTTAATTTGATTTTTTTAA
Source organism: Lathyrus aphaca (assembly GCA_963966055.1). Classification (NCBI taxonomy): domain Eukaryota; kingdom Viridiplantae; phylum Streptophyta; class Magnoliopsida; order Fabales; family Fabaceae; genus Lathyrus; species Lathyrus aphaca. The sequence continues at coordinate 2,545,574 of OZ014522.1, read as the reverse complement.
ACCGAAACTAGTATAAAATTGTGTATAATATACTACGATTTTTGACCGAAACTAATATTTTAAAACGTTTCATAGAATCTAATTTTGAGATAATTTTTTGCTTTGACTTTCATCATAACCTTCCCTCGTAACATGTAGAAAGGATTTGAAAAGTTTCGTAGCATTTTGAAAAATCCTCGATTTAATTTGATTTTTTGACCGAAATTAGAATGAAATTGTGTATTTCAAAAATCGTAGTATATTATACTACAATTTTTGACCGAAACTAGTATTTCAAAAAGTTTCATAGAATCTAATTTTTAGATAATTTTTTTGCATGGACTTCCATCATAACCTTCCCTCGTAACATATAAAAAGGATCTTAAAAGTTTTATAGCGTTTCGAACAAACCTCGATTTAATTTGTTTTTTGACCAAAACTATTATAATATTGTGTATTATACTACAATTTTTGACCGAAACTAGCAGTTAAAAAAGATTCATAGAATATAATTTTGAGATAATATTTTTGCATTGACTTCCATCATAACATTCCCTTGCAATATATAGAAAGGATATGAAAAGTTTCGTAGATTTTGAACAATCTTCGATTTAATTTGATTTTTTGACCGAAACTAGTATAAATTTGTGTATAATATACTATAATTTTTGACCGAAACTAGTATTTCAAAGAGTTTCATAGAATCTAATTTTGAGATAATTTTTTTGCATGGACTTCCATCATAACATTCCCTCGTAACATATAGAAAGGATCTGAAATGTTTTGTAGCATTTCGAACTATCCTCGATTTAATTTGATTTTTTGACCGATACTAGTATAAAATTGTGTATAATATACAACGATTTTTGAGAGAAACTAGTATTTCTAAAAGTTTCATAGAATCTAATTTTAAGATAATGTTTTGCATGGACTTCCATCATAACATTGCCTAGTAACATATAGATAGGATCTGAAAAGTTTTGTAGCATTTCGAACAATCCTTGATTTAATTTGATTTTTTGACCGAAACTAGTATGAAATTGTGTATACTATACTTCAATATTTTGACCGAAATAGTATTTCAATAGGTTTCATAGAATATAACTTTGAGATTAATTTTTTTGCATGGACTTTCATCATAACCTTCCCTCGTAGCATATAGAAAGGATGTGAAAAGTTTTGTAGCATTTCGAACAATCCTCGATTTAATTTGATTTTTTGACCGAAACTAGTATAAAATTGTGTATAATATACTACAATTTTTGACTGAAATTTGTATTTCAAAAAGTTTTATAGAATATATTTTTGAGATAATATTTTTGCCTAGACTTTCATCATAACATTCCCTCGTAAAATATAGAAAGGATCTGAATAGTTTTGTAGAATTTTAACAATCCTCGATTTAATTTGATTTTTTGACCGAAACCAGTATGAAATTGTGTATAATACTACAATTTTTGACCGAAACTAGTAAATATAAAAGTTTCATAGAATATAATTTGATATAATTTTTTTGCATGGACTTCCATCATTACCTTCCCTCGTAACATAAAGAAAGGATTTGGAAACTTTCGTAACATTAATCATCGATTTAATTTGATTTTTTTAACCGAAACTAGTATAAAATTGTGTATAATATACTACGATTTTAGACCGAAACTAATATTACAAAACGTTTCATAGAATCTAATTTTGAGATAATTTTTTGCTTTGATTTCCATCGTAACCTTCCCTCGTAACATGTAGAAAGGATTTGAAAAGTTTCGTAGCATTTTGAAAAATCCTCGATTTAATTTGATTTTTTGACCGAAACTAGAATGAAATTGTGTATAATATACTACAACTTTTGACCGAAAATAGTATTTCAAAAAGTTTCATAGAATCTAATTTTGAGATAATTTTTTTGCATGGACTTCCATCATAACCTTCCCTCGTAACATATAAAAAGGATCTTAAAAGTTTTATAGCGTTTCGAACAAACCTCGATTTAATTTATTTTTTTGACCGAAACTATTTTAATATTGTGTATTATACTACAATTTTTGACCGAAACTAGCAGTTAAAAAAGATTCATAGAATATAATTTTGAGATAATATTTTTGCATTGACTTCCATCATAAAATTCCATTGCAATATATAGAAAGGATATGAAAAGTTTCATTGATTTTGAACAATCTTCGATATAATTTGATTTTTTGACCGAAACAAGTATAAAATTGTGTATAATATACTACAATTTTTGACCGAAACTAGTATTTCAAAAAGTTTCATAGAATTTAATTTTGACATAATGTTTTGCATGGATTTCTATCATAACATTCCCTAGTAACATATAGAAAGGATCTGAAAAGTTTCGTATCATTTCAAACAATCCTCAATTTAATTTGATTTTTTGACCGAAACTAGTATAAAATTGTGTAAAATATACTACAATTTTTAAGTGAACCTAGTATTTCAAAAAGTTTCATAGAATCTAATTTTGACATAATTTTTTTTGCATGGACTTCCATCATAACCTTCCCTCATAGCATATAGAAAGAATCTGAAATGTTTTGTAGCATTTTAAAAAAAATTCGGTTTAATTTGATTTTATTGACCGAAACCAGTATAAAATTGTGTATAATATACTACAATTTTTTTTACCGAATACGTATTTCAAAAATTTCAAAGAATCTAGTTATTAGATAATTTTTTTTTGCATTGACTTCCATCATAACCTTCCCTCGTAACATATAGAAAGGATCTGAAAAGTTACGTAGCATTTTGAACAATCCTCGATTTAGTTTGATTTTTTGAGCGAAACTAGTATGAAATTGTGTATAATATACTACGATTTTTAACCTAAACTAGTATTTCAAAGAGATTCATAGAATCTAATTTTGAGATAATTTTTTTGCATGGACTTCCATCATAACATTCCTTCGTAACATATAGAAAGGATCTGAAAGGTTTTGTAGCATTTTGAACTATCCTCGATTTAATTGGATTTTTTGACCGAAACTAGTACAAAATTGTGTATAATATACTACGATTTTTGAGAGAAGCTAGTATTTCAAAAAGTTTCTTAGAATCTAATTTTAAGATAATGTTTTGCATGGAATTCCATCATAACATTGCCTAATAACAATAAGATAGGATCTGAAAAGTTTTGTAGCATTTCGAACAATCCTTGATTTAATTTGATTTTTTGACCGAAACTAGTATGAATTTGTGTATACTATACTTCAATATTTTGACAAAAATAGTATTTCAAAAGGTTTCATAGAATCTAACTTTGAGATGATTTTTTTTGCATGGAATTTCGTCATAACCTTCCCTCATAGCATATAGAAAGGATGTGAAAAGTTTTGAAGCATTTCGAACAATCCTCGGTTTAATTTGATTTTTTGACCGAAACTAGTATAAAATTGTGTATAATATACTACAATTTTTGACTGAAACTTGTATATCAAAAAGTTTTATAAAATATATTTTTGAGATAATATTTTTGCATAGACTTCCATCATAACATTCCCTCGTAAAATATAGAAAGGATCTGAAAGGTTTTGTAGATTTTTAACAATCCTCGATTTAATTTGATTTTTTGACCGAAACCAGTATGAAATTGTGTATAATACTACAATTTTTGACCGAAACTAGTAAATAAAAAAGTTTCATAGAATATAATTTTGATATAATTTTTTGCATAGACTTCCATCATTACCTTCCCTCGTAACATATAGAAAGGATATGGAAAGTTTCATAACGTTTCAAACAATCCTCGATTTAATTTGATTTTTTTAAACCGAAACTAGTATAAAATTGTGTATAATATACTACGATTTTTGACAGAAACTAATATTTTAAAACGTTTCATAGAATCTAATTTTGAGATAATTTTTTGCTTTGACTTTCATCATAACCTTCCCTCGTAACATGTAGAAAGGATTTGAAAAGTTTCGTAGCATTTTGAAAAATCCTCGATTTAATTTGATTTTTTGACCGAAATTAGAATGAAATTGTGTATTTCAAAAATCGTAGTATATTATACTACAATTTTTGACCGAAACTAGTATTTCAAAAAGTTTCATAGAATCTAATTTTTAGATAATTTTTTTGCATGGACTTCCATCATAACCTTCCCTCGTAACATATAAAAAGGATCTTAAAAGTTTTATAGCATTTCGAGCAAACCTCGATTTAATTTGTTTTTTGACCATAACTATTATAATATTGTGTATTATACTACAATTTTTGACTGAAACTAGCAGTTAAAAAAGATTCATAGAATATAATTTTGAGATAATATTTTTGCATTGACTTCCATCATAACATTCCCTTGCAATATATAGAAAGGATATGAAAAGTTTCGTAGATTTTGAACAATCTTCGATTTAATTTGATTTTTTGACCGAAACTAGTAAAATTTTTTGTATAATATACTACAATTTTTGACCGAAACTAGTATTTCAAAGAGTTTCATAGAATCTAATTTTGAGATAATTTTTTTGCATGGACTTCCATCATAACATTCCCTCGTAACATATAGAAAGGATCTGAAATGTTTTGTAGCATTTCGAACTATCCTCGATTTAATTTGATTTTTTGAACGATACTAGTATAAAATTGTTTATAATATACAACGATTTTTGAGAGAAACTAGTATTTCTAAAAGTTTCATAGAATCTAATTTTAAGATAATGTTTTGCATGGACTTCCATCATAACATTGCCTAGTAACATATAGATAGGATCTGAAAAGTTTTGTAGCATTTCGAACAATCCTTGATTTAATTTGATTTTTTGACCGAAACTAGTATGAAATTGTGTATACTATACTTCAATATTTTGACCGAAATAGTATTTCAAAAGGTTTCATAGAATATAACTTTGAGATTAATTTTTTTGCATGGACTTTCATCATAACCTTCCCTCGTAGCATATAGAAAGGATGTGAAAAGTTTTGTAGCATTTCGAACAATCCTCGATTTAATTTGATTTTTTGACCGAAACTAGTATAAAATTGTGTATAATATACTACAATTTTTGACTGAAATTTGTATTTCAAAAAGTTTTATAGAATATATTTTTGAGATAATATTTTTGCATAGACTTTCATCATAACATTCCCTCGTAAAATATAGAAAGGATCTGAATAGTTTTGTAGAATTTTAACAATCCTCGATTTAATTTGATTTTTTGACCGAAACCAGTATGAAATTGTGTATAATACTACAATTTTTGACCGAAACTAGTAAATATAAAAGTTTCATAGAATATAATTTGATATAATTTTTTTGCATGGACTTCCATCATTACCTTCCCTCGTAACATAAAGAAAGGATTTGGAAACTTTCGTAACATTAATCATCGATTTAATTTGATTTTTTTAACCGAAACTAGTATAAAATTGTGTATAATATACTACGATTTTAGACCGAAACTAATATTACAAAACGTTTCATAGAATCTAATTTTGAGATAATTTTTTGCTTTGATTTCCATCGTAACCTTCCCTCGTAACATGTAGAAAGGATTTGAAAAGTTTCGTAGCATTTTGAAAAATCCTCGATTTAATATGATTTTTTGACCGAAACTAGAATGAAATTGTGTATAATATACTACAACTTTTGACCGAAACTAGTATTTCAAAAAGTTTCATAGAATCTAATTTTTAGATAATTTTTTTGCATGGACTTCCATCATAACCTTCCCTCGTAACATATAAAAAGGATCTTAAAAGTTTTATAGCGTTTCGAACAAACCTCGATTTAATTTATTTTTTTGACCGAAACTATTTTAATATTGTGTATTATACTACAATTTTTGACCGAAACTAGCAGTTAAAAAAGATTCATAGAATATAATTTTGAGATAATATTTTTGCATTAACTTCCATCATAAAATTCCATTGCAATATATAGAAAGGATATGAAAAGTTTCATTGATTTTGAACAATCTTCGATATAATTTGATTTTTTGACCGAAACAAGTATAAAATTGTGTATAATATACTACAATTTTTGACCGAAACTAGTATTTCAAAAAGTTTCATAGAATTTAATTTTGACATAATGTTTTGCATGGATTTCTATCATAACATTCCCTAGTAACATATAGAAAGGATCTGAAAATTTCGTATCATTTCAAACAATCCTCGATTTAATTTGATTTTTTGACCGAAACTAGTATAAAATTGTGTAAAATATACTACAATTTTTAAGTGAACCTAGTATTTCAAAAAGTTTCATAGAATCTAATTTTGACATAATTTTTTTTGCATGGACTTCCATCATAACCTTCCCTCATAGCATATAGAAAGAATCTGAAATGTTTTGTAGCATTTTAAAAAAAATTCGGTTTAATTTGATTTTATTGACCGAAACCAGTATAAAATTGTGTATAATATACTACAATTTTTTTTACCGAATACGTATATCAAAAATTTCAAAGAATCTAGTTATTAGATAATTTTTTTTTGCATTGACTTCCATCATAACCTTCCCTCGTAACATATAGAAAGGATCTGAAAAGTTACGTAGCATTTTGAACAATCCTCGATTTAGTTTGATGTTTTGAGCGAAACTAGTATGAAATTGTGTATAATATACTACGATTTTTAATCTAAACTAGTATTTCAAAGAGATTCATAGAATCTAATTTTGAGATAATTTTTTTGCATGGACTTCCATCATAACATTCCTTCGTAACATATAGAAAGGATCTGAAAGGTTTTGTAGCATTTTGAACTATCCTCGATTTAATTGGATTTTTTGACCGAAACTAGTACAAAATTGTGTATAATATACTACGATTTTTGAGAGAAGCTAGTATTTCAAAAAGTTTCTTAGAATATAATTTTAAGATAATGTTTTGCATGGACTTCCATCATAACATTGCCTAATAACAATAAGATAGGATCTGAAAAGTTTTGTAGCATTTCGAACAATCCTTGATTTAATTTGATTTTTTGACCGAAACTAGTATGAAATTGTGTATACTATACTTCAATATTTTGACAAAAATAGTATTTCAAAAGGTTTCATAGAATCTAACTTTGAGATGATTTTTTTTGCATGGAATTTCGTCATAACCTTCCCTCATAGCATATAGAAAGGATGTGAAAAGTTTTGAAGCATTTCGAACAATCCTCGGTTTAATTTGATTTTTTGACCGAAACTAGTATAAAATTGTGTATAATATACTACGATTTTTAACCTAAACTAGTATTTAAAAAAGTGTCATAGAATCTAATTTTGAGATAATTTTTTTGCATGGACTTCCATCATAACATTCCCTCGTAACATATAGAAAGGATCTGAAATGTTTTGTAGCATTTCGAACTATCCTCGATTTAATTTGATATTTTGACCGAAACTAGTATAAAATTGTGTATAATATACTACGATTTTTGAGAGAAACTAGTATTTCAAAAAGTTTCTTAGAATCTAATTTTAAGATAATGTTTTGCATGGACTTCCATCATAACATTGCCTAGTAACATATATATAGGATCTGGAAAGTTTTGTAGCATTTCGAACAATCCTTGATTTAATTTGAATTTTTGACCGAAACTAGTATGAAATTGTGTATACTATACTTCAATATTTTGACCGAAATAGTATTTCAAAAGGTTTCATAGAATCTAACTTTGAGATGAATTTTTTTGCATGGACTTTCATCATAACCTTCCCCCGTAGCATATAGAATGGATGTGAAAAGTTTTGTAGCATTTCGAACAATCCTCGATTTAATTTGATTTTTGACCGAAACAAGTATAAAATTGTGTATAATATACTACTATTTTTGACTGAAACTTGTATTTCAAAAAGTTTTATAGAATATATTTTTGAGATAATATTTTTGCATATACTTCCATCATAACATTCCCTCGTAAAATATATAAAGGATCTGAAAAGTTTTGTAGATTTTTAACAATCCTCGATTTAATTTGATTTTTTGACCGAAACCAGTATGAAATTATGTATAATACTACATTTTTTGAACGAAACTAGTATATCAAAAAGTTTCATAGAATATAATTTTTATATAATTTTTTAGCATGGACTTCCATCAATACCTTCCCTCGTAACATATAGAAAGGATCTGGAAAGTTTCGTAACATTTCGAACAATCATCGATTTAATTTGATTTTTTTAACCGAAACTAGTATAAAATTGTGTATAATATACTACGATTTTTGACCGAAACTAATATTTCAAAAAGTTTTATAGAATCTAATTTTGAGATAATTTTTTGCTTTGACTTCCATCGTAACCTTCCCTCGTAACATGTAGAAAGGATTTGAAAAGTTTCGTAGCATTTTGAAAAATCCTCGATTTAATTTGATTTTTTGACCGAAACTAGAATGAAATTGTGTATAATATACTACAATTTTTGAACGAAACTAGTATTTCAAAAAGTTTCATAGAATCTAATTTTGAGATAATTGTTTTGCATGGACTTCCATCATAACCTTCCCTCGTAACATATAAAAAGGATCTTAAAAGTTTTATAGCGTTTCGAACAATCCTCGATTTAATTTGATATTTTGACCGAAACTATTATAATATTGTGTATTATACTACAATTTTTGACCGAAACTAGCATTTAAAAAAGATTCATAGAATATAATTTTGAGATAATATTTTTGCATTGACTTCCATCATAACATTCCCTTTCAATATATAGAAAGGATATGAAAATTTTCGTAGATTTTGAACAATCTTCGATTTAATTTGATTTTTTGACCGAAACTAGTATAAAATTGTGTATAATATACTACAATTTTTGACCGAAATTAGTATTTCAAAAAGTTTCATAGAATTTAATTTTGACATAATGTTTTGCATGGATTTCTATCATAACATTCCCTAGTAACATATAGAAAGGATCTGAAAAGTTTCGTATTATTTCAAACAATCATCGATTTAATTTGATTTTTTGACCGAAACTAGTATAAAATTGTGTAAAATATACTACAATTTTTAAGTGAACCTAGTATTTCAAAAAGTTTCATAGAATCTAATTTTGAGATAATTTTTTTTGCATTGACTTTATTCATAACCTTCCCTCATAGCATATAGAAAGAATCTGAAATGTTTTGTAGCATTTTGAAAAATCCTCGGTTTAATTTGATTTTTTTGACCGAAACCAGTATAAAATTGTGTATAATATACTACAATTTTTTTTAGCGAAATCTTATTTCAAAAATTTCAAGGAATCTAATTATTAGATAATTTTTTTTTTTGCATTGACTTCCATCATAACCTTCCCTCGTAACATAAAAAAAGGATCTGAAAAGTTACGTAGCATTTCGAACAATCCTCGATTTAATTTGATTTTTTGAGCGAAACTAGTATGAAATTGTGTATAATATACTACTATTTTTAACCTAAACTAGTATTTCAAAAAGTGTCATAGAATCTAATTTTGAGATAATTTTTTTGCATGGACTTCCATCATAACATTCCCTCGTAACATATAGAAAGGATCTGAAATGTTTTGTAGCATTTCGAACTATCCTCGATTTAATTTGATATTTTGACCGAAACTAGTATAAAATTGTGTATAATATACTACGATTATTGAGAGAAACTAGTATTTCACAAAGTTACTTAGAATCTAATTTTAAGATAATGTTTTGCATGGACTTCCATCATAACATTGCCTAGTAACATATATATAGGATCTGGAAAGTTTTGTAGCATTTCGAACAATCCTTGATTTAATTTGATTTTTTGACCGAAACTAGTATGAAATTGTGTATACTATACTTCAATATTTTGACCGAAATAGTATTTCAAAAGGTTTCATAGAATCTAACTTTGAGATGAATTTTTTTGCATGGACTTTCATCATAACCTTCCCCCGTAGCATATAGAATGGATGTGAAAAGTTTTGTAGCATTTCGAACAATCCTCGATTTAATTTGATTTTTGACCGAAACAAGTATAAAATTGTGTATAATATACTACTATTTTTGACTGAAACTTGTATTTCAAAAAGTTTTATAGAATATATTTTTGAGATAATATTTTTGCATAGACTTCCATCATAACATTCCCTCGTAAAATATATAAAGGATCTGAAAAGTTTTGAAGATTTTTAACAATCCTCGATTTAATTTGATTTTTTGACCGAAACCAGTATGAAATTATGTATAATACTACATTTTTTGAACGAAACTAATATATCAAAAAGTTTCATAGAATATAATTTTTATATAATTTTTTTGCATGGAATTCCATCATTACTTTCCCTCGTAACATATAGAAAGGATCTGGAAAGTTTCGTAACATTTCGAACAATCATCGATTTAATTTGATTTTTTTAACCGAAACTAGTATAAAATTGTGTATAATATACTACGATTTTTGACCGAAACTAATATTTCAAAAAGTTTCATAGAATCTAATTTTGAGATAATTTTTTGCTTTGACTTCCATCGTAACCTTCCCTCGTAACATGTAGAAAGGATTTGAAAAGTTTCGTAGCATTTTGAAAAATCCTCGATTTAATTTGATTTTTTGACCGAAACTAGAATGAAATTGTGTATAATATACTACAATTTTTGACCGAAACTAGTATTTCAAAAAGTTTCATAGAATCTAATTTTGAGATAATTGTTTTGCATGGACTTCCATCATAACCTTCCCTCGTAACATATAAAAAGGATCTTAAAAGTTTTATAGCGTTTCGAACAATCCTCGATTTAATTTGATATTTTGACCGAAACTATTATAATATTGTGTATTATACTACAATTTTTGACCGAAACTAGCATTTAAAAAAGATTCATAGAATATAATTTTGAAATAATATTTTTGCATTGACTTCCATCATAACATTCCCTTGCAATATATATAAAGGATATGAAAAGTTTCGTAGATTTTGAATAATCTTCGATTTAATTTGATTTTTTAACCGAAACTAGTATAAAATTGTGTATAATATACTACAATTTTTGACCGAAACTAGTATTTCAAAAAGTTTCATAGAATCTAATTTTGAGATAATTGTTTTGCATGGACTTCCATCATAACCTTCCCTCGTAACATATAAAAAGGATCTTAAAAGTTTTATAGCGTTTCGAACAATCCTCGATTTAATTTGATATTTTGACCGAAACTATTATAATATTGTGTATTATACTACAATTTTTGACCGAAACTAGCATTTAAAAAAGATTCATAGAATATAATTTTGAGATAATATTTTTGCATTGACTTCCATCATAACATTCCCTTTCAATATATAGAAAGGATATGAAAATTTTCGTAGATTTTGAACAATCTTCGATTTAATTTGATTTTTTGACCGAAACTAGTATAAAATTGTGTATAATATACTACAATTTTTGACCGAAATTAGTATTTCAAAAAGTTTCATAGAATTTAATTTTGACATAATGTTTTGCATGGATTTCTATCATAACATTCCCTAGTAACATATAGAAAGGATCTGAAAAGTTTCGTATTATTTCAAACAATCCTCGATTTAATTTGATTTTTTGACCGAAACTAGTATAAAATTGTGTAAAATATACTACAATTTTTAAGTGAACCTAGTATTTCAAAAAGTTTCATAGAATCTAATTTTGAGATAATTTTTTTTGCATTGACTTCATTCATAACCTTCCCTCATAGCATATAGAAAGAATCTGAAATGTTTTGTAGCATTTTGAAAAATCCTCGGTTTAATTTGATTTTTTTGACCGAAACCAGTATAAAATTGTGTATAATATACTACAATTTTTTTTAGCGAAATCTTATTTCAAAAATTTCAAGGAATCTAATTATTAGATAATTTTTTTTTGCATTGACTTCCATCATAACCTTCCCTCGTAACATAAAAAAAGGATCTGAAAAGTTACGTAGCATTTCGAACAATCCTCGATTTAATTTGATTTTTTGAGCGAAACTAGTATGAAATTGTGTATAATATACTACTATTTTTAACCTAAACTAGTATTTCAAAAAGTGTCATAGAATCTAATTTTGAGATAATTTTTTTGCATGGACTTCCATCATAACATTCCCTCGTAACATATAGAAAGGATCTGAAATGTTTTGTAGCATTTCGAACTATCCTCGATTTAATTTGATATTTTGACCGAAACTAGTATAAAATTGTGTATAATATACTACGATTATTGAGAGAAACTAGTATTTCACAAAGTTACTTAGAATCTAATTTTAAGATAATGTTTTGCATGGACTTCCATCATAACATTGCCTAGTAACATATATATAGGATCTGGAAAGTTTTGTAGCATTTCGAACAATCCTTGATTTAATTTGATTTTTTGACCGAAACTAGTATGAAATTGTGTATACTATACTTCAATATTTTGACCGAAATAGTATTTCAAAAGGTTTCATAGAATCTAACTTTGAGATGAATTTTTTTGCATGGACTTTCATCATAACCTTCCCCCGTAGCATATAGAATGGATGTGAAAAGTTTTGTAGCATTTCGAACAATCCTCGATTTAATTTGATTTTTGACCGAAACAAGTATAAAATTGTGTATAATATACTACTATTTTTGACTGAAACTTGTATTTCAAAAAGTTTTATAGAATATATTTTTGAGATAATATTTTTGCATAGACTTCCATCATAACATTCCCTCGTAAAATATATAAAGGATCTGAAAAGTTTTGAAGATTTTTAACAATCCTCGATTTAATTTGATTTTTTGACCGTAACCAGTATGAAATTATGTATAATACTACATTTTTTGAACGAAACTAGTATATCAAAAAGTTTCATAGAATATAATTTTTATATAATTTTTTTGCATGGAATTCCATCATTACTTTCCCTCGTAACATATAGAAAGGATCTGGAAAGTTTCGTAACATTTCGAACAATCATCGATTTAATTTGATTTTTTTAACCGAAACTAGTATAAAATTGTGTATAATATACTACGATTTTTGACCGAAACTAATATTTCAAAAAGTTTCATAGAATCTAATTTTGAGATAATTTTTTGCTTTGACTTCCATCGTAACCTTCCCTCGTAACATGTAGAAAGGATTTGAAAAGTTTCGTAGCATTTTGAAAAATCCTCGATTTGATTTGATTTTTTGACCGAAACTAGAATGAAATTGTGTATAATATACTACAATTTTTGACCGAAACTAGTATTTCAAAAAGTTTCATAGAATCTAATTTTGAGATAATTGTTTTGCATGGACTTCCATCATAACCTTCCCTCGTAACATATAAAAAGGATCTTAAAAGTTTTATAGCGTTTCGAACAATCCTCGATTTAATTTGATATTTTGACCGAAACTATTATAATATTGTGTATTATACTACAATTTTTGACCGAAACTAGCATTTAAAAAAGATTCATAAAATATAATTTTGAAATAATATTTTTGCATTGACTTCCATCATAACATTCCCTTGCAATATATATAAAGGATATGAAAAGTTTCGTAGATTTTGAATAATCTTCGATTTAATATGATTTTTTAACCGAAACTAGTATAAAATTGTGTATAATATACTACAATTTTTGACCGAAACTAGTATTTCAAAAAGTTTCATAGAATTTAATTTTGACATAATGTTTTGCATGGATTTCTATCATAACATTCCCTAGTAACATATAGAAAGGATCTGAAAAGTTTCGTATTATTTCAAACAATCCTCGATTTAATTTGATTTTTTGACCGAAACTAGTATAAAATTGTGTAAAATATACTACAATTTTTAAGTGAACCTAGTATTTCAAAAAGTTTCATAGAATCTAATTTTGAGATAATTTTTTTTGCATTGACTTCCATCATACCTTCCCTCATAGCATATAGAAAGAATCTGAAATGTTTTGTAGCATTTTGAAAAATCCTCGGTTTAATTTGATTTTTTTGACCGAAACCAGTTTAAAATTGTGTATAATATACTACAATTTTTTTTAGCGAAATCGTATTTCAAAAATTTCAAAGAATCTAATTATTAGATAATTTTTTTTTGCATTGACTTCCATCATAACCTTCCCTCGTAACATAAAGAAAGGATCTGAAAAGTTACGTAGCATTTCGAACAATCCTCGATTTAATTTGATTTTTTGAGCTAAATTAGTATGTAATTGTGTATAATAAATATACTACGATTTTTAACCTAAACTAGTGTTTCGAAAAGTGTCATAGAATCTAATTTTGAGATAATTTTTTTGCATGGACTTCCATCATAACATTCCCCCGTAACATATAGAAAGGATCTGAAATGTTTTGTAGCATTTCGAACTATCCTCGATTTAATTTGATTTTTTGACCGAAACTAGTATAAAATTGTGTATAATATACTACGATTTTTGAGAGAAACTAGTATTTCAAAAAGTTTCTTAGAATCTAATTTTAAGATAATGTTTTGCATGGACTTCCATCATAACATTGCCTAGTAACATATATATAGGATCTGAAAAGTTTTGTAGCATTTCGAACAATCCTTGATTTAATTTATTTTTTGACCGAAACTAGTATGAAATTGTGTATACTATACTTCAATATTTTGACCGAAATAGTATTTCAAAAGGTTTCATAGAATCTAACTTTGAGATGAATTTTTTTGCATGGACTTTCATCATAACCTTCCCTCGTAGCATATAGAAAGGATGTGAAAAGTTTTGTAGCATTTCGAACAATCCTCGATTTAATTTGATTTTTGACCGAAACAAGTATAAAATTGTGTATAATATACTACTATTTTTGACTGAAACTTGTATTTCAAAAAGTTTTATAGAATATATTTTTGAGATAATATTTTTGCATAGACTTCCATCATAACATTCCCTCGTAAAATATATAAAGGATCTGAAAAGTTTTGTAGATTTTTAACAATCCTCGATTTAATTTGATTTTTTGACCGAAACCAGTATGAAATTATGTATAATACTACATTTTTTGAACGAAACTAGTATATCAAAAAGTTTCATAGAATATAATTTTTATATAATTTTTTTGCATGGACTTCCATCATTACCTTCCCTCGTAACATATAGAAAGGATCTGGAAAGTTTCGTAACATTTCGAACAATCATCGATTTAATTTGATTTTTTTAACCGAAACTAGTATAAAATTGTGTATAATATTCTACGATTTTTGACCGAAACTAATATTTCAAAAAGTTTCATAGAATCTAATTTTGAGATAATTTTTTGCTTTGACTTCCATCGTAACCTTCCCTCGTAACATGTAGAAAGGATTTGAAAAGTTTCGTAGCATTTTGAAAAATCCTCGATTTAATTTGATTTTTTGACCGAAACTAGAATGAAATTGTGTATAATATACTACAGTTTTTGACCGAAACTAGTATTTCAAAAAGTTTCATAGAATCTAATTTTGAGATAATTGTTTTGTATGGACTTCCATCATAACCTTCCCTCGTAACATATAAAAAATATCTTAAAAGTTTTATAGCGTTTCGAACAATCCTCGATTTAATTTGATATTTTGACCGAAACTATTATAATATTGTGTATTTTACTACAATTTTTGGCCGAAGCTAGCATTTAAAAAAGATTCATAGAATATAATTTTGAGATAATATTTTTGCATTGACTTCCATCATAACATTCCCTTGCAATATATAGAAAGGATATGAAAAGTTTCGTAGATTTTGAACAATCTTCGATTTAATTTGATTTTTTGACCGAAACTAGTATAAAATTGTGTATAATATACTACAATTTTTGACCGAAACTAGTATTTCAAAAAGTTTCATAGAATTTAATTTTGACATAATGTTTTGCATGGATTTCTATCATAACATTCCCTAGTAACATATAGAAATGATCTGAAAAGTTTCGTATCATTTCAAACAATCCTCGATTTAATTTGATTTTTTGAAGGAAACTAGTATAAAATTGTGTGAAATATACTACAATTTTTAAGTGAACCTAGTATTTCAAAAAGTTTCATAGAATCTAATTTTGAGATAATTTTTTTTGCATGGACTTCCATCATAACCTTCCCTCATAGCTTATAGAAAGAATCTGTAATGTTTTGTAGCATTTTGAAAAATCCTCGGTTTAATTTGATTTTTTGACCGAAACCAGTTTAAAATTGTGTATAATATTCTAAATTTTTTTTTACCGAAATCGTATTTCAAAAATTTCATAGAATCTAATTAATAGATAATTTTTTTTGTATTGACTTCCATCATAACCTTCCTTCGTAACATATAGAAAGGATCTGAAAAGTTACGTAACATTTCGAACAATCCTCGATTTAATTTGAATTTTTTGAGCTAAATTAGTATGAAATTGTGTATAATATACTACGATTTTTGACCTAAACTAGTATTTCAAAAAGTTTCATAAAATCTTAATTTAAGATAATGTTTTGCATGGACTTCCATCATAACATTGCCTAGTAACATATAGATAGGATCTGAAAAGTTTTGTAGCATTTCGAACAATCCTTGATTTAATTTGATTTTTTGACCGAAACTAGTATGAAATAGTGTATACTATACTTCAATATTTTGACCGAAATAGTATTTTCAAAGGTTTCATAGAATCTAACTTTGAGATGATTTTATTTGCATAGAATTTCATCATAACCTTCCCTCGTAGCATATAGAAAGGATGTGAAAAGTTTTGTAGCATTTCGAATAATCCTCGATTTAATTTGATTTTTGACCGAAATAGTATTTCAAATAGTTTTATAGATTCTAATTTTGAGATAATTTCTTTGCATGGACTTGCATCATAAATCAAATTAAATCGAGGATTATTCGAAATGCTACATACCCTTCCCTCATAACATATAGAAAGAATCTGAAAATTGTGTTATGAAATTTGTACTATTTTTGACTATTTTTGACCGAAATATGATTCTAAGTTTTATACTATTTTTGACTGAAACTTGTATTTCAAAAAGTTTTATAGAATATATTTTTGAGATAATACCCTTCCCTCATACCCTTCCCTCATAACATATAGAAAGAATCTGAAAATTTTCGTAGCATTTTGAACAATTTTCGACTTAATTTAAGTTTTTTGACTGCAACTAGTATAAAATTGTGTATAATATACTACAATTTTTTGACCAAAATCATATTTCAAAATTTTCTTAGATTCTAATTTTATTGACTTCCATCATAAACTTACCTCATAACATATAGAAAGGATCTGAAAAGTTACGTAGCATTTCAAACAATCCTCGATTTAATTTAATTTTTTGACCGAAACTAGTATGAAATTGTGTATACTGTACTATGAATCTTGACCGAAACTAGTATTTCAAAAAGTTTCATAGAATCTAGTTTTGAGATAATGATTTGCTTGGAATTCCTAACTAATTTTGATATAATTTTTTGCATGGACTTCCATCATTACCTTCCCTCGTAACATATAGAAAGGATTTGGAGAGTTTCGTAGCGTTTCGAACAATCATCAATTTAATTTGATTTTTTATCCGAAACTAGTATCAAATTGTCTATAATATAATACGAATTTTGACCGAAACTAATATTTCAAAAAGTTTCATAGAATCTAATTTTGAGATAATTTTTTTGCATGGACTTCCATCGTAACATTACCTCGTAGCATATAGAAAGGATCTGAAACGTTTTGTAGCATTTCGAAATATCCTCGATTTAATTTGATTTTTTGACCGAAACTATTATAAAATTGTGTAAAATATACTACGATTTTTGAGCGAAACTAGAATTTCAAAAAGTTTCATAGAATATAATTTTTTAGATAATGTTTTGCATGGACTTCTATCATAACATTTCCTAGTAATATATAGATAGGATCTGAAAAGTTTGCTAGCATTTCGAACAATCCTCGATTTAATTTGATTTTTTGACCGAAAATAGTATGAAATTGTGTATATTATACTACAATTTTTGACTGAAACTAGTATTTCAAAAAGTTTCGTAGTGTTTCGAACAATCCTCGATTTAATTTCATTTTTTGACCGAAACTAGCATAAAATTGTGTATAATATACTACAAATTTTGACCGAAACTAGTATTTCAAAATGTTTCATAGTATAAAATTGTGTATAATATACTACAATTTTTGAGATAATTATTTTTTTGGACTTCCATCATAACCTTCCCTCGTAACATATAGAAAGGATCTTAAAAGATTCGTAGTGTTTCGAACAATCTTTGATTTAATTTGTTTTTTTGACCGAAACTACCATAAAATTGTGTATAATATACAACAATTTTTGACCGAAACTAGTATTTCAAAAAGTTTCATAGAATCTAATTTTGATATAATATTTTGCATGGACTTCCATCATTACCTTCCCTCGTAACATATAGAAAGGATCTGGAATGTTTCATAGCGTTTCGGACAATCCTCGATTTAATTTGATTTTTTGACCGAAACTAGTATGAAATTGTGTATAATATACTACAATTTTTGACTGAAACTAGTATTTCAAAAAGTTTCGTAGCATCAAATTTTGAGATAATTTTATTTGCATGGACTTCCATCATAACCTTCCCTTATAACATATAGAAAGAATCTAAAAAATTTCGTAGCATTTCGAACAATCCTCGATTTAATTTGATTTTTTGACCGAAACTAGTATGAAATGGTGTATAATATACTACGATTTTTGACCTAAACTAGTATTTCAAAAAGTTTCATAGAATCTAATTTGAGACATTTTTTTTGTATGGACTTCCATCAGAACATTCCCTCATAACATATATAAAGGATCTGAAATGTTTTGTAGCATTTCGAATAATCCTTGATTTAATTTGATTTTTTGACCGAAACTAGTATGAAATTGTATAATATACTACAATATTTTGACCGAAATAGTATTTCAAAAAGTTTCATAGAATCTAACTTTGAGATGATTTTTTTGCATGGACTTGCATCATAACCTTCCCTTGTAGCATATAGAAAGGATCTGAAACGTTTTGTAGCATATCGAACAATCCTCGATTTAATTTGATTTTTTGACCGAAACTAGTTTAAAATTGTGTATAATATACTAAAATTTTTGACCGAAACTTGTATTTCAAAAAGTTTCATAGAATATAATTTTGAGACAATATTTTGCATAGACTTCATCATAACATTCCCTCCTAAAATATAGAAAGGATCAGAAAAGTTTCGTAGATTTTTAACAATCCTCGATTTAATTTGATTTTTTGACCGAAATCAGTATGAAATTGTGTATAATACTACAATTTTTGACCGAAACTAGCATTTCAAAAATTTTCATAGAATCTAATTTTGATATATTTTTTTGCATGGACTTGCATCATAACCTTCCCTCGTAGCATATATAAATGATCTGAAAAGTTTCGTATCATTTCGAACAATCCTCGATTTAATTTTATTTTTTGACTGAAACTAGTATAAAATTGTGTATAATATACTACAATTCTTTTGACCGAAATAGTATTTCAAATAGTTTCATAGAATCTAATTTTGAGATAATTTTTTTGCACGGACTTCCATCATAAGCTTCCCTCGTAACATATAGAAAGGATCTGATTTTTTTTTAGCATTTCAAACTATCCTGATTTAATTTGATTTTTTGACCGAAACGAGTATTAAATTGTGTAAAATATACTACGATTTTTGAGCAAAACTAGTATTTCAAAAAGTTTCATAGAATATAATTTTAAGATAATGTTTTGCATGGACTTCTATCATAACATTGCCTAGTAACATATAGATAGGATCTGAAAAGTTTTGTAGCATTTCGAACAATCCTCGATTTAATTTGATATATTGACCGAAACTCGTATGAAATTGTGTATAATATACTACAATATTTTGACCGAAATAGTATTTCAAAAAGTTTCGTAGAATCTAAATTTGAGATGATTTTTTTTGCATGGACTTGCATCATAACCTTCCATCGTAGCATATAGAAAGGATGTGAAACATTTAGTAGCATTTTGAACAATCTTCGATTTAATTTGATTTTTCGACCGAAACTAGTATAAAATTGTGTATAATATACTATAATTTTTGACCGAAACTTGTATTTCAAAAAGTTTCATAGAATACAATTTTTAGATAATATTTTTGCATAGACTTCCATCATAACATTCCCTCCTAAAATATAGAAAGGATTTAAAAAGTTTCGTAGATTTTTAACAATCCTCGATTTAATTTTTTTTTTTGACCGAAACTAGTATGAAATTGTGTATAATACAACAATTTTTGACCGAAACTAGTATTTTAAAAAGTTTCATAGAATCTAATTTTGATATATTTTTTTTGCATGGACTTGCATCATAACCTTCCCTCGTAGCATATAGAAATAATCTGGAAAGTTTCGTAGCGTTTCGAACAATCCTTGATTTAATTTGATTTTTTGACCAAAACTAGTATAAAATTGTCTATAGTATACTACGATTTTTGACCGAAACTAGTATTTCAAAAAGTTTCAAAGAATCTAATTTTGAGATAACTTTTTGCTTGGACTTCCATCGTAACCATCCTTGGTAACATATAGAAAGGATTTGAAACTTTTCGTAGCATTTTGAACAATCCTCGATTTAATTTGATTTTTTTGATCGAAACTAGGATGAAATTGTATATAATATACTACAATTTTTGACCGAAACTAGTATTTCAAAAAGTTTCATAGAACTTAATTTTGAGATAATGTTTTTGCATGGGCTACCATCATAACCTTCCCTCGTAACATATAGAAAGGATCTGAAAAGTTTTGTATCATTTCGAACAATCCTCGATTTAATTTCATTTTTTGACCGAAACTAGTATAAAATTGTGTATAATATACTACAATTTTTGACCGAAACTAGTATATCAAAACGTTTCGTAATGTTTCGAACAATCCTCAATTTAATTTACTTTTTTTACCGAAACTAGTATAAAATTGTGTATAATATACTACTATTTTTGACCGAAACTAGTATTTCAAAAAGTTTTGTAGTATAAAATTGTTTATAATATACTACAATTTTTGAGATAATTTTTTTCACGGACTTCCATCATAACCTTCTCTCGTAACATATAGAAAGGATCTTAAAAGTTTTGTAGTGTTTAGAACAATCTTCGATTTAATTTGTTTTTTTGAACGAAACTATCATAAAATTGTGTAAAATATACTATAATTTTTGACCGAAACTAGTATTTCAAAAAGTTTCATAGAATCTAATTTTGATATAATTTTTTGCATGGACTTCCATCATTACCGTCCCTCGTAACATATAGAAAGGATCTGGAATGTTTCGTAGCGTTTCGAACAATCCTCGATTTAATTTGATTTTTTGACCGAAACTAGTATGAAATTGTGTATAATATACTACATTTTTGACTGAAACTAGTATTTCAAAAAGTTTCCTAGCATCTAATTTTGAGATAATTTTATTTGCATGGACTTCCATCATAACCTTCCCCCATAACATATAGAAAAAATCTGAAATGTTTCGTAGCATTTTGAACAATCCTCGGTTTAATTTGATTTTTTGACCGAAACTAGTATAAAATTGTGTATAATATACTACAATTTTTTGACCGAAATCATATTTCAAAATTTTCATAGAATCAAATTTTAAGATAACTTTTTTTTTTGCATTGACTTCCATCATAACCTTCCCTCGTAACATATAGAAAGGATCTGAAACGTTACGTAGCATTTCGAACAATTCTCAATTTAATTTGATTTTTTGACCGAAACTAGTATGAAATTGTATATAATATATTAAGATTTTTGAACTAAACTAGTATTTCAAAAATTTTCATAGAATCTAATTTGAGACAATTTTTTTGTATGGACTTCCATAATAACATTCCATCGTAACATATAGAAAGGATCTGAAACGTTTTGTAGCATTTCAAACAATCCTTGATTTAATTTGATTTTTTGACCGAAACTAGTCTAAAATTGTGTATAATATACTACAATATTTTGACCGAAATAGTATTTCAAAAAGTTTCATAGAATCAAACTTTGAGATGCTTTTTTTGCATGGACTTGCATCATAACCTTCCCTCGTAGCATATAGAAAGGATCTAAAAAGTTTTGTAGCATTTCGAACAATCCTCGATTTAATTTGATTTTTTGACCGAAACTAGTATAAAATTGTGTATAATATACTACAATTTTTGACCGAAACTTGTATTTTAAAAGGTTTCATAGAATATAATTTTGAGACAATATTTTTGCATAGACTTCCATCATAACATTCCCTCCTAAAATATAGAAAGGATCTGAAAAGTTTCGTAGATTTTTAACAATCCTCGATATAATTTGATTTTTTGACCGAAACTAGTATAAAATTGTGTATAATATACTACGATTTTTAAGCGAAACTAGTATTTTAAAAAGTTTCATAGAATCTAATTTTAAGTTAATTTTTAGCATGGACTTCCATCATAACGTTGCCTAGTAACATATAAATAGGATCGGAAATGTTTTGTAGCATTTCGAACAATCCTTGATTTAATTTGATTTTTTGACCGAAACTAGTATGAAATTGTGTATAGTATACTACAATATTTCGACCGAAATAGTATTTCAAAAAGTTTCATAGAATCTAACTTTGAGATGATTTTTTTGCATGGATTTGCATCATAACATTCCCTCGTAGCATATAGAAAGTATCTGAAAAGTTTTTTAGCATTTCGAACATTCCTCGATTTAATTTGATTTTTTGACCGAAACTAGTATAAAATTGTGTATAATATACTACAATTTTTGAACGAAACTTGTATTTCAAAAAGTATCAAAGAATATAATTTTGAGACACTATTTTTGCATAGACTTCCATCATAAAATTCCCTCCTAAAATATAAAAAGGATCTGAAAAGTTTCGTAGATTTTTAACAATCCTCGATTTAATTTGATTTTTTGACCGAAACCAGTATGAAATTGTGTATAATACTACAATTTTTGACCGAAACTAGTATTTCATAGAATCTAATTTTGAGATAATTTTTTGCTTGGACTTCCATCGTAACCTTCCCTGGTAACATATAGATAGGATTTGAAACGTTTCGTAGCATTTTGAACAATCCTCGATTTAATTTGATTTTTTGACCGAAACTAGAATGAAATTGTGTATAATATACTACAATTATTGACCGAAACTAGTATTTCAAAACGTTTCATAGAACATAATTTTGAGATAATGTTTTTGCATGGGCTTCCATCATAACCTTCCCTCGTAACACATAGAAAGGATCTGAAAAGTTTCGTAGCATTTCGAACAATCCTCGATTTAATTTAATTTTTTGACCGAAACTAGTATAAAATTGTGTATAATATACTACAATTTTTGACCGAAACTAGTATTTCAAAAAGTTTCATAGAATCTAATTTTGATATAATTTTTTGCATGGACTTCTATCATTACCTTCCCTCGTAACATATAGAAAGGATCTGGAATGTTTCATAATGTTTCGAACAATCCTCGATTTAATTTGATTTTTTGAACGAAACCAGTATGAAATTGTGTATACTATACTACAATTTTTTTACCGAAACTAGTATTTCAAAAAGTTTCGTAGCATCTAATTTTGAGATAATTTTATTTGCATGGACTTCCATCATAACCTCCCCTCTTAACATATAGAAAGAATCTGAAAATTTTCGTAGCATTTTGAACAATCCTCGGTTTAATTTGATTTTTTGACTGAAACTAGTATAAAATTGTGTATAATATACTACAATTTTTTGACCGAAATCATATTTCAAAAATTTCATAGAATCTAATTTTAAGATAATTTTTTTTGCATTGACTTCCATCATAACCTTCCCTCGTAACCTATAGAAAGGATCTGAAAAGTTACGTAGCATTTTGAACATTCCTCGATTTAATTTGATTTTTTGACCGAAACTAGTATGAAATTTTGTATAATATACTACGATTTTTGACCTAAACTAGTATTTCAAAAAGTTTCATAGAATCTAATTTGAGACAATTTTTTTTGTATGGACTTCTATCATAACATTCCCTCGTAACATATAGAAAGGATCTGAAACGTTTTTTATCATTTCGAACAATCCTTGATTTAATTTGATTTTTTGACCGAAACTAGAATGAAATTGTGTATACTATACTACAATATTTTGACTGAAATAGTATTTCAAAAAGTTTCATAGAATCTAACTTTGAGATGATTTTTTTGCATGGACTTGCATCATAACCTTCCCTCGTAGCATATAGAAAGGATCTGAAAAGTTTATTAACATATCGAACAATACTTGATTTAATTTGATTTTTTGACCGAAACTAGTATAAAATTGTGTATAATATACTACAATGTTTTACCGAAACTTGTATTTCAAAAAGTTTCATAGAATATAATTTTGAGACAATATTTTTGCATAGACTTCATCATAACATTCCCTCCAAAAATATATATAGGAACTGAAAAGTTTCGTAGATTTTTAACAATCCTCGATTTAATTTGATTTTTTGACCGTAATCAGTATGAAATTGTGTATAATACAACAATTTTTGACCGAAACTAGTATTTCAAAATTTTTCATAGAATCTAATTTTGATATATTTTTTTGCATGGACATGCATTATAACCTTCCCTCGTAGCATATATAAATGATCTGGAAAGTTTCGTAGCTTTTTGAACAATCCTCGATTTAATTTGATTTTTTTTGACCGAAACTAGTATAAAATTGTCTATAATATAGTAAGATTTTTGAACGAAACTAATATTTCAAAAAGTTTCAAAGAATCTAATTTTGAGATAATTTTTTGCTTGGACTTCCATCGTAACTTTCCCTGGTAACATATAGAAAGGATTTGAAACGTTTCGTAGCATTTTGAACAATCCTCGATTTAATTTGATTTTTTTGACCGAAACTAGAATGAAATTGTGTATAATATACTACAATTTTTGACCGAAACTAGTATTTCAAAAAGTTTTATAGAATCTAATTTTGAGATAATTATTTTGCACGGACTTCAATCATAACCTTCCCTCGTAACATATAGAAAGGATCTGAAAAGTTTCGTATCATTTCGAACAATCCTCGATTTAATTTGATTTTTTGACCGTAACTAGTATAAAATTGTGTATAATATACTACAATTCTTTTGACTGAAATAGTATTTCAAATAGTTTCATAGAATCTAATTTTGAGATAATTTTTTTGCATGGACTTCAATCATAAGCTTCCCTCGTAACATATAGAAAGGATCTGAATTTTTTTTAGCATTTGAAACTATCCTCGATTTAATTTGATTTTTTGACAGAAACTAGTATAAAATTGTGTAAAATATACTACGATTTTTGAGCAAAACTAGTATTTAAAAAAGTTTCATAGAATCTAATTTTAAGATAATGTTATGCATGGTATCCCATCATAACATGGCCTAGTAACATATAAATAAGATCTAATTTTTTTTAGCATTTCGAACAATCCTCAATTTAATTTGATTTTTTGACCGAATTTAGTATAAAATTGTGTATAATATACTATGATTGTTTGACCTAAATAAGTATTTTAAAAATTTCATAGAATATAATTTTGAGATAATATTTTTGCATTGACTTCCATCATAACATTCCCTCGTAAAATATAGAAAGGATCTGAAAAGTTTCGTAACTTTTCGAACAATCCTAGATTTAATTTTATTTTTTGACCATACTAGTATGAAATTGTGTATAATATACTACGATTTTTGACCTAAACTAGTATTTCAAAAAGTTTCTTAGTATCTAATTTTGAGATAATTTTTTTGCATGGACTTCCAACATAACATTCTCTCGTAACATATAGAAAGGATCTGAAACGTTTTGTAGCATTTCGAACAATCCTCGATTTAATTTGATTTTTTGACCGAAAGTAGTATGAAATTGTGTATAATATACTACAATATTTTGACCGAAATAGTATATCAAAACGTTTCATAGAATCTAATTTTGAAATGATTTTTCTTGCATGGACTTGCATCATAACCTTCCCTCGTAGCATATAGATAGGATGTGAAAAGTTTTGTAGCATTTTGAACAATCCTCGATTTAATTTGATTTTTCGACCGAAACTAGTATAAAATTGTCTATAATATACTATAATTTTTGACCAAAACTTGTATTTCAAAAAGTTTCATAGAATACAATTTTTAGATAATATTTTTGCATAGACTTCCATCATAACATTCCCTCATAAAATATAGAGAGGATCTAAAAAGTTTTGTAGATTTTTAACAATCCTCGATTTAAATTGTTTTTTTGACCGAAACTAGTATGAAATTGTGTATAATACTACAATTTTTGACCGAAACTAGTATTTCAAAAAGTTTCATAGAATCTAATTTTGATATATTTTTTTTTGCATGGACTTCGATTATAACATTCCCCCATAACATATAGAAAGGATCTGGAAAGTTTCGTAGCGTTTCGAATAATCCTCAATTTAAATTGATTTTTTGACTGAAACTAGTACAAAATTATGTATAATATACTCCGATTTTTGACCGAAACTAATATTTCAAAATGTTTCATAGAATCTAATTTTTAGATATATTTTTTGCATGGACTTCCATCGTAACCTTCCCACGTAACATATAGAAAGGATTTGAAACGTTTCGTAGCATTTTGAACAATCCTCGATTTAATTTGTTTTTTAGACCGAAACTAGAATTAAATTGTGTATAATATACTACAATTTTTGACCGAAACTCGTATTTCAAAAAGTTTCTTAGAATCTAATTTTGAGATAATTTTTTTTCATGGAATTCCATCATAACCTTCCCTCGTAA
The DNA here is from genome assembly GCA_963966055.1 of Lathyrus aphaca. Classification (NCBI taxonomy): domain Eukaryota; kingdom Viridiplantae; phylum Streptophyta; class Magnoliopsida; order Fabales; family Fabaceae; genus Lathyrus; species Lathyrus aphaca. The sequence continues at coordinate 2,518,911 of OZ014522.1, read as the reverse complement.
CATATAGAAAGGATCTTAAAAGTTTCGTAGTGTTTCGAACAATCCTCGATTTAATTTGTTTTTTTGACCGAAACTATCAGAAAATTGTGTATAATATACTACAATTTTTGACCGAAACTAGTATTTTAAAAAGTTTCATAGAATCTAATTTTGAGATAATATTTTTGCACTGACTTCCATAATTATCTTCCCTCGTAACATATAGAAAGGATCTGGAATGTTTCGTAGCGTTTCGAACAATCCTCGGTTTAATTTGATTTTTTGACCGAAATCGTATTTCAAAAATTTCATAGATTCTAATTTTAAGATAATTTGTTTTTGCATTGACTTCCATCATAACCTTCCCTCGTAACATATAGAAAGGATCTGAAGAGTTACGTAGCATTTCAAACAATCATCGATTTAATTTGATTTTTTGACCGATACTAGTATGAAATTGTGTATAATATACTACGATTTTTGACCTAATCTAGTATTTCAAAAAGTTTCATAGAATCTAATTTGAGATATTTTTTTTGCAAGGACTTCCATCATAATATTCGCTGGTAACATATAGAAAGGATCTGGACCATTTTGTAGCATTTCGAACTATCCTCGATTTAATTTGATTTTTTGACCGAAACTAGTATAAAATTGTGTATAATATACTACGATTTTTGAGCGAAACTAGTATTTTAAAAAATTTCATAGAATCTAATTTTAAGATAATAATTTGCATGGACTTCCATCATAACATTTCCTACTAACATATAGATAGGATCTAAAATGTTTTGTAGCATTTCGAACAATCCTTGATTTAATTTGATTTTTTGTCCAAAACTAGTATGAAATTCTGTATAATATACTACAATATTTTGACTGAAATAGTATTTCAAAAAGTTTCATAGAATCTAACTTTGAGATGATTTGTTTGCATGGACTTGCATCATAACCTTCCCTCGTAGCATATAGAAAGGATCTTAAAAGTTTCGTAGCATTTCGAACAATCCTCGATTTAATTGGATTTTTTGACCGAAACTAGTATTAAATTGTGTATAATATACTACAATTTTTGACCGAAACTTGTATTTCAAAAAGTTTCATAGAATATAAGTTTGAGATAATATTTTTGCATAAACTTCCATCATAACATTCCTTCGTAAAATCTAGAAAGGATCTGAAACGTTTCGTAGATTTTTAACAATCCTCGATTTAATTTGATTTTTTGACCGAAACCAGTATGAAATTGTGTATAATACTACAATTTTTTTTTACCGAAACTAGTATTTCAAAAAGTTTCATAGAATCTAATTTTGATATAATTTTTTGCATGGACTTCCATCATTACCTTCCATCGTAACATATAGAAAGGATCTGGAAAGTTTCGTAGCGTCTCGAACAAATCATCGATTTAATTTGATTTTTTGACCGAAACTAGTATAAAGTTGTCTATAATATATTAGGATTTTTGACCGAAACTAATATTTCAAAAAGTTTCATAGAATCTAATTTTGAGATAATTTTTTGCTTGGACTTCCATCGTAACCTTCCCTAGTAACATATAGAAAGGATTTGAAATGTTTCGTAGCATTTTGAACAATACTTGATTTAATTTCATTTTTTTAACGAAACTAGAATGAAATTTTGTATGATATACTACAATTTTATTTGACCGAAATAGTATTTCAAATAGTTTCAAAGAATCTAATTTTGAGATAATTTTTTTGCATGGACTTCCATCATAACCTTCCCTCGTAATATATAGAAAGGATCTGAAATTTTTTGTAGCATTTCGAACTATCCTCGATTTAATTTGATTTTTTTTATCGAAAATAATATAAAATTGTGTAAAATATACTATGATTATTGAGCAAAACTAGTATTTCAAAAATTTTCATAGAATCTAATTTTAAGATAATGTTTTGCATGGACTTCCATCATAACATGGCCTAGTAACATATATATAGGACCAAATATATTTTTGTAGAATTTCGAACAATCCTCGATTTAATTTGATTTTTTGTCTGAATTTAGTATATAATTGTGTATAATATACTTCGATTTTTTTGACCTAAACTAGCATTTAAAAAAGTTTCATAGAATCTAATTTTGAGAGAATGTTTTGCATGGACTTCCATCATAACATTCCCTAATAACATATAGAAAGGATTTGAAAAGTTTCGTAGTATTTCAAACAATCGTCGATTTAATTTGATTTTTTGACCGTAACAAGTATGAAATTGTGTATAATATACTATGATTTTTGACCGAAACTAGTATTTCAAAATGTTTCATAGAATCTAATTTTGAGATAATTTTTTTGCATGGACTTCCATCATAACCTTCCCTCATAACATATAGTAAGAATCTGAAAAGTTTAGTAGCATTTTGAACAATCGTCGGTTTAATTTGATTTTATGACTGAAACTAGTATAAAATTGTGTAAAATATACTCTGATTTTTGAGCAAAACTAGTATTTCAAAATTTTTCATAGAATCTAATTTTAAGATAATGTTTTGCCTGGACTTCCATCATAACATGGCCAAGTAAAATATAGATATGATATAAATTTTTTTTGTAGCGTTTCGAACAATCCTCGATTTAATTTGATTATTTGTCTGAATTTAGTTTAAAATTGTGTATAATATACTATGATTTTTTGATCTAAACTAACATTTAAAAAAGTTTCATAGAATCTAATTTTGAGATAATGTTTTGCATGGACTTCCATCATAGCATTCCCTAGTAAAATATAGAAAGGATCTAAAATGTTTCGTAGCAATTCCAACATTCCTCGATTTAATTTGATTTTTTGACCGAAACAAGTATAAAATTGTGTATAATATACTATGATTTTTGACCGAAGATAGTATTTCAAAAAGTTTCATAGAATCTAATTTTGAGATAATTTTTTTGCATGGACTTCCATCATAACCTTACCACATAATATATAGTAAGATTCTGAAAAGTTTCATAGTATTTTAAACAATCCTCGGTTTAATTTGATTTTTTTGACCGAAACTAGTATAAAATTGTGTATAATATACTACGATTTTTGACCTATACTAGTATTTCAAAAAGTTTCATAGAATCTAATTTGAGATAATTTTTTTGTATGGACATCCATCATAACATTCCCTCGTAACATATAGAAAGGATCTGAAACATTTTGTAGCATTTCGAACTATCCTCGATTTAGTTTGATTTTTTGTCCGAAACTTGAATGAAATTGTGTACAATATACTACAATATTTTGACCAAAATAATATTTCAAAAAGTTTCATAGAATCTAACTTTAAGATGATTTTTTGCATGGAATTCCATCATAACATTGCATAATAACATATAGATAGGATCTGAAACGTTTTGTAGTATTTCGAATAATCCTTTATTTGATTTGATTTTTTTGACCGAAACTTGAATGAAATTGTGTACAATATACTACAATATTTTGTCCAAAATAATATTTCAAAACGTTTCATAGAATCTAACTTTGAGATGATTTTTTTTCATGGACTTCCATCATAACATCCCCTCGTAACATATAGAAAGGATCTGAAATGTTTTGTAACATTTCGAACTATCCTCGATTTAATTTGAGTTTTTGACCGAAACTAGTATGAAATTGTGTATAATATACTACGTTTTTTGAGCGAAACTTGTATTTAAAAACGTTTTATAGAATTTAATTTTAAGATAATGTTTTGCATGGACTTCTATCAAAACATTGCCTAGTAACATATAGATAGGATCTGAAAAGTTTTATAGCATTTCGAAAATCCTTGATTTAATTTGATTTTTTGACCGAAACTAGTATGAATTTGTGTATAATATATTACGATTTTTGAGCGAAACTAGCATTTAAAAATGTTTCATAGAATCTAATTTTAAGATAATGTTTTGCATGGACTTCCATCATAACATTGCCTAGTAACATATAGATTGGATATGAAAAGTTTTGTAGCATTTCGAACAATCCTTGTTTTAATTTGATTTTTTGACCGAAACTAGTATAAAATTGTCTATAATATACTACGATTTTTTACCGAAACTAATATTTCAAAAAGTTCCATAGAATCTAATTTTGAGATAATTTATTGCTTGGACTTCCATCGTAACCTTGCCTTGTAACATATAGAAAGGATTTGAAAGGTTTCGTAGCATTTTGAACAATCCTCGATTTTACTTGATTTTTTGACCGAAACTAGAATGAAATTATGTATAATATACTATAATTTTTGACAGAAACTAGTATTTAAAAAAGTTTAATATAATCTAATTTTGAGATAATTAATTTGCAGGGACTTCCATCATAACCTTCCCTCGTAACATATAGAAAAGAACTTAAAAGTTTCGTAGCGGTTCAAACAATCCTCGATTTAATTTGATTTTTTGACCGAAACCAGTATGAAATTGTGTATAATATACTACAATTTTTGACCAAATCTAGTATTTCAAAAAGTTTCATAGCATCTAATTTTGAGATAATTTTATTTGCATGGACTTCCATTATAAACTTCCCTCATAACTTATAGAAAGAATCTGAAAAGTTTCGTAGCATTTTGAACAATCCTCGGTTTAATTTGATTTTTATGACCGAAACTAGTATAAAATTGTGTATAATATACTACAATTTTTTTGACCGAAATCATATTTCAAAAATTTCATAGAATCTAATTTTAAGATTTTTTTTTTGCATTGACATCCATCATAACCTTCCCTCGTAACTTATAGAAAGGATCTTAAACTTTACGTAGCATTTCAAACAATCATCGATTTAATTTGATTTTTTGACCGAAACTAGTATGAAATTGTGTATAATATAATACGATTTTTGACCTAAACTAGTATTTCAAAAAGTTTCAAAGAATCTAATTTGAGATAATTTTTTTGCATGGACTTCCATCATAACCTTCCCTCGTAACATATAGAAAGGAACTTAAAAGTTTCGTAGCGGTTCAAACAATCCTCGATTTAATTTGATTTTTTGACCGAAACCAGTATGAAATTGTGTATAATATACTACAATTTTTGACCAAATCTAGTATATCAAAAAGTTTCATAGCATCTAATTTTGAGATAATTTTATTTGCATGGACTTCCATTATAAACTTCCCTCATAACTTATAGAAAGAATCTGAAAAGTTTCGTAGCATTTTGAACAATCCTCGGTTTAATTTGATTTTTTTGACCGAAACTAGTATAAAATTGTGTATAATATACTACAATTTTTTTGACCGAAATCATATTTCAAAAATTTCATAGAATCTAATTTTAAGATATTTTTTTTTTGCATTGACATCCATCATAACCTTCCCTCGTAACATATAGAAAGGATCTTAAACGTTACGTAGCATTTCAAACAATCATCGATTTAATTTGATTTTTTGACCGAAACTAGTATGAAATTGTGTATAATATAATACGATTTTTGACCTAAACTAGTATTTCAAAAAGTTTTATAGAATCTAATTTGAGATAATTTTTTTGCATGGACTTCCATCATAACCTTCCCTCGTAACATATAGAAAGGATCTGAAAAGTTTCGTAGCGTTTCGAACAATCCTCGATTTAATTTGATTTTTTGACCTAAACTATTATAAAATTGTGTATAATATACTATAATTTTTGACCGAAACTAGCATTTCAAAAAGTTTCATAGAATATAATTTTGAGATAATATTTTTGCATTGACTTCCTTCATAACATTCCCTCGCAAAATATAGAAAGGATATGAAAAGTTTCGTATATTTTGAACAATCCTCGATTTAATTTGATTTTTGAACGAAACATGTATGAAATTGTGTATAATATACTACAATTTTTGACAAAAACTAGTATTTCAAAAAGTTTCATTGAATCTAACTTTGAGATTTTTTTTTTGCATGGACTTCCATCATAACCTTCCCTCATAACATATAGTAAGAATTTGTAAAGTTTCGTAGCATTTTGAACAATCTTCGGTTGAATTTGATTTTTTGACCGAAACTAGTATAATATTGTGTATAATATACTACAATATTTTGACCGAAATCGTATTTCAAAAATTTCATAAAATCTAATTTGAAGATAACTTTTTTGCATTGACTTCCATCATAACCTTCCCTCGTAACATAAAGAAAGGATCTGAAAAGTTACATAGCATTTCGAACAATCCTCAATTTAATTTGATTTTTTGACTGAAACTAGTATGAAATTGTGTATAATATAATACAATTTTTGACCTAAACTAGTATTTCAAAAAGTTTCATAAAATCTAATTTGAGATAAATTTTGTATGGACTTCCATCATAACATTCCCTCGTAACATATAGAAAGGATCTGAAATGTTTTGTAGCATTTCGAACTATCCTCAATGTAATTTGATTTGTTGACCGAAACAAGTATAAAATTGTGTAAAATATACTACGATTTTTGAGCGAAACTAGTATTTAAAAATGTTTCATAGAATCTAATTTTAAGATAATGTTTTGCATGGACTTCCATCATAACATTGCCTAGTAACATATAGATAGGATCTAAAACGTTTTGTAGCATTTCGAACAATCCTTGATTTAATTTGATTTTTTGACCGAAACTAGTATAAAATTGTCTATAATATACTACCATTTTTTACCGAAACTAATATTTCAAAAAGTTCCATAGAATCTAATTTTGAGATAATAATTTGCTTGGACATCCATCGTAACCTTCCCTCGTAACATATAGAAAGGATTTGAAACGTTTCGTAGCATTTTGAACAATCCTCGATTTAATTTGATTTTTTGACCGAAACTAGAATGAAATTGTGTATAATATACTACCATTTTTGACCGAAACTAGTATTTCAAAAAGTTTAATATAATCTAATTTTGAGATAATTATTTTTGCAGGGACTTCCATCATAACCTTCCCTCGTAACATATAGAAAGGATCTTAAAAGTTTCGTAGCGGTTCGAACAATCCTCTATTTATTTTGATTTTTTGACCGAAACCAGTATGAAATTGTGTATAATATACTACAATTTTTGAACAAATCTAGTATTTCAGAAAGTTTTATAGCATCTAATATTTTTGCATTGACTTCCATCATAACATTCCCTCGCAAAATATAGAAAGGATATGATAAGCATCGTATATTTTAACCGAAACTAGCATTTCAAAAAGTTTCATAGAATATAATTTTGAGAAAATATTTTTGCACTGAATTCCATCATAACATTCCCTCGTAACATATAGATCGGTTCTGAGAATTTTCGTAGTATTTCGAATAATCCTCGATTTAATTTAATTTTTGACCGAAACTAGTATAAAATTGTGTATAATATACTACGATTTTTTGACCTAAACTAGCATTTAAAAAAGTTTAATAGAATCTAATTTAGAGGTAATGTTTTTGCATGTACTTCCATCATAACCTTCTCTCGTAACATATAGAAAGGATCTGAGATGTTTCGTAGCATTTCGAACAATCCTCGATTTAATTTCATTTTTGACATAAACTAGTATAAAATTGTGTATAATATACTATAATTTTTTACCGAAACTAGTATTTCAAAAAGTTACATAGAATATAATTTTGAGATAATTTTTTTGCATGGACTTCCATCATAACCATCCCTCGTAACTTATAGAAAGGATCTGAGAAGTTTCGTAGTATTTTGAACAATCCTCGATTTAATTTCTTTTTTGACAGAAACTAGTATAAAATTGTGTATAATATACTTAAAGTTTTTGACGGAAACTAGTATTTCAAAACGTTTCATAGAATATAATTTTGAGATAATTTTGTTGCATTTAGTTCCATCATAACCTTCTCTAGTAACAAATAGAAAGGATCTGAGATGTTTCGTTGCATTTCGAACAATCCTCAATTTAATTTCATTTTTTACAGAAACTAGTATAAAATTGTGTATAATATACTACGATTATTTGACCTAAACTAGCATTTAAAAAAGTTTCATAGAATCTAATTTTGAGATATTTTTTTGCATTTACTTCCATCATAACATTCCCTCGTAACATATAGAAAGGATCTAAAGAGTTTCGTAGCATTTCGAACAATCCTCGATTTAATTTCATTTTGACCGAAACTAGTATAAAATTGTGTATAATATACTACGATTTTTGACCGAAACAGGTATTTCAAAAAGTTTCAAAGAATATAATTTTGAGATAAATTTTTTGCATGTACTTCCATCATAACCTTCCCTCGTAACATATAGAAAGGATCTGAAAAGTTTCGTAGAATTTTGAATAATCCTCGATTTAATTTGAAGTTTTGACCAAAATTAGTATAAAGTTGTGTATAATATACTTCGATTTTTGACCGAAACTAGTATTTCAAAAGGTTTCATAGAATATAATTTTGAGAAAATATTTTTGCACTGAATTCCATCATAACATTCCCTCGTAACATATAGATCGGATCTGAGATGTTTCGTAGTATTTCGAACAATCCTCGATTTAATCTAATTTTTGACCGAAACTAGTATAAAATTATGTATAATTTACTACGATTTTTTGATGGAAACTAGTATTTAAAAAAGTTTCATAGAATATAATTTTGAGATATTCTTTTTGCATTTACTGCCATCATAACCTTCTCTCGTAACATATAGAAAGGATCTGAGATGTTTCGTAGCATTTCGAACAATCCTCGATTTAATTTCATTTTTGACAGAAACTAGTATAAAATTGTGTATAATATACTACGATTTTTGACCGAAACTAGTATTTCAAAAAGTTTCATAGAATATAATTTTGAGATAATATTTTGCATGGACTTCCATCACAACATTCCCTCGTAACATATAGAAAGGGCTTGAGAAGTTTTGAAGTATTTCGAACAATCCTTGATTTAATTTAATTTTTGACAGAAACTAGTATAAAATTGTGTATAATATACTACGATTTTTTGACCTAAACTAGCTTTTAAAAAAGTTTCATAGAATCTAATTTCGAGGTAATTTTGTTGCATTTACTTCCATCATAACCTTCTCTAGTAACATATCGAAAGGATCTGAGATGTTTCGTAGCATTTCGAACAATCCTCGATTTAATTTCATTTTTGACAAAAACTAATATTAAATTGTGTATAATATACTACAATTATTTGACCTAAACTAGCAATTCAAAAAGTTTCATAGAATCTAATTTTTAGATATTTTTTTGCATTTACTTCCATCATAACCTTCCCTCGTAACATATAGAAAGGATCTAAAAAGTTTCGTAGCATTTCGAACAATCCTCGATTTAATTTCATTTTGACCGAAACTATTATAAAATTGTGTATAATATACTACGATTTTTGACCGAAACAGGTATTTCAAAAAGTTTCAAAGAATATAATTTTGAGATAATTTTTTTGCATGTACTTCCATCATAACCTTCCCTCGTAACATATAGAAAGGATCTGAAAAGTTTCTTAGAATTTTGAATAATCCTCGATTTAATTTGAAGTTTTGACCAAAATTAGTATAAAGTTGTGTATAATATACTACGATTTTTGACCGAAACTAGTATTTCAAAAAGTTTCATAGAATATAATTTTGAGAAAATATTTTTGCACTGAATTCCATCATAACATTCCCTCGTAACATATAGATCGGATCTGAGATGTTTCGTAGTATTTCGAACAATCCTCGATTTAATCAAATTTTTGACTGAAACTAGTATAATATTATGTATAATTTACTACGATTTTTTTAACGGAAACTAGTATTTAAAAAAGTTTCATAGAATATAATTTTGAGATATTCTATTTGCATTTACTGCCATCATAACCTTCTCTCGTAACATATAGAAAGGATCTGAGATGTTTTGTAGCATTTCGAACAATCCTCGATTTAATTTCATTTTTGACAGAAACTAGTATAAAATTGTGTATAATATACTACGATTTTTGATCGAAACTAGTATTTCATAAAGTTTCATAGAATATAATTTTGAGATAATATTTTGCATGGACTTCCATCACAACATTCCCTCGTAACATATAAAAAGGACCTGAGGAGTTTTGTAGTATTTCAAACAATCCTCGATTTAATTTAATTTTTGAAAGAACTAGTATAAAATTGTGTATAATATACTACGATTTTTTGACCTAAACTAGCATTTAAAAAAGTTTAATAGAATCTAATTTAGAGGTATTTTTTTTCCATGTACTTCCATCATAACCTTCCCTCTTAACATATAAAAAGGATCAGAAAAGTTTCGTAGCATTTAGAAAAATCCTAGATTTAATTTCATTTTTAACCGAAACTACTATAAAATTATGTATAATATACTATAATTTTTGACCGAAACTAGTATTTCAAAAAGTTTCATAGAATATAATTTTGAGATAATTTTTTTGCATGGACTTCCATCATAACCATCCCTCGTAACATATAGAAAGGATCTGAGACGTTTCGTAGTATTTCGAACAATCCTCGATTTAATTTCATTTTTGACAGAAACTAGTATAAAATTGTGTATAATATACTACGATTTTTGACCGAAACTAGTATTTATAAAAGTTTCATAGAATATAATTTTGAGAAAATATTTTTCATTGACTTCCATCACAACATTCCCTCGTAACATATAGAAAGGGCTTGAGAAGTTTTAAAGTATTTCGAACAATCCTTGATTTAATTTAATTTTTGACAGAAACTAGTATAAAATTATGTATAATATACTACGATTTTTTGACCTAAACTAGCTTTAGAAAAAGTTTCATAGAATACAATTTAGAGGTAATTTTGTTGTATTTACTTCCATCATAACCTTCTCTAGTAACATATAGAAAGGATCTGAGATGTTTCGTAGCATTTCAAACAATCCTCGATTTAATTTCATTTTTGACAGAAACTAGTATAAAATTGTGTACAATATACTACGATTATTTGACATAAACTAGCATTTCAAAAAGTTTCATAGAATCTAATTTTGAGATATTTTTTTGCATTTACTTCCATCATAACCTTCCCTCGTAACATATAGAAAGGATCTAAAAAGTTTCGTAGCATTTCGAACAATCCTCGATTTAATTTCATTTTGACCGAAACTAGTATAAAATTGTGTATAATATACTACGATTTTTGACTGAAACAGGTATTTCAAAAAGTTTCAAATAATATAATTTTGAGATAATTTTTTTGCATGTACTTCCATCATAACCTTGCCTCGTAACATATAGAAAGGATCTGAAAAGTTTCGTAGAATTTTGAATAATCCTCGATTTAATTTGAAGTTTTGGCCAAAATTAGTATAAAGTTGTGTATAATATACTACGATTTTTAACCGAAACTAGTATTTCAAAAGGTTTCATAGAATATAATTTTGAGAAATTTTTTTTGCACTGAATTCCATCATAACATTCCCTCGTAACATATAGATCGGATCTGAGATGTTTCGTAGTATTTTGAACAATCCTCGATTTAATTTGATGTTTTGGCCAAAATTAGTATAAAGTTGTGTATAATATACTACGATTTTTAACCGAAACTAGTATTTCAAAAGGTTTCATAGAATATAATTTTGAGAAAATATTTTTGCACTGAATTCCATCATAACATTCCCTCGTAACATATAGATCGGATCTGAGATGTTTCGTAGTATTTTGAACAATCCTTGATTTAATCTCATTTTTCACTGAAACTAGTATAAAATTATGTATAATTTACTACGATTTTTTGACGGAAACTAGTATTTAAAAAGGTTTCATAGAATATAATTTTGAGATATTTTTTTAGGATTTACTGCCATCATAACCTTTTCTCGTAACATATAGAAAGGATCTGAGATGATTCGTAGCATTTCGAACAATCCTCGATTTAATTTCATTTTTGACAGAAACTAGTATAAAATTGTGTATAATATACTACGATTTTTGACCGAAACTAGTATTTCAAAAAGTTTCATAGAATATAATTTTGAGATAATATTTTGCATGGACTTCCATCACATCATTCCCTCGTAACATATAGAAAGGACCTGAGGAGTTTTGTAGTATTTCGAACAATCCTCGATTTAATTTAATTTTTGACAGAACTAGTATAAAATTGTGTATAATATACTACGATTTTTTGACCTAAACTAGCATTTAAAAAAGTTTAATAGAATCTAATTTAGAGGTAATTTTTTTCCATGTACTTCCATCATAACCTTCCCTCTTAACATATAAAAAGGATCAGAAAAGTTTCGTAGCATTTCGAACAATCCACGATTTAATTTCATTTTTAACCGAAACTACTATAAAATTATGTATAATATACTATAATTTTTGACCGAAACTAGTATTTCAAAAAGTTTCATAGAATATAATTTAAGATAATTTTTTTGCATGGACTTCCATCATAACCATCCCTCGTAACATATAGAAAGGATCTGAAAAGTTTCGTAGTATTTCGAACAATCCTCGATTTAATTTCATTTTTGACAGAAACTAGTATAAAATTTTGTATAATATACTTAGGTTTTTTGACGGAAACTAGCTTTTAAAAAAGTTTCATAGAATCTAATTTTGAGGTAATTTTGTTGCATTTACATCCATCATAACCTTCTCTAGTAACATATCGAAAGGATCTGAGATGTTTCGTAGCATTTCGAACAATCCTCGATTTAATTTCATTTTTGACAGAAACTAGTATAAAATTGTGTATAATATACTACGATTATTTGACCTAAACTAGCATTTCAAAAAGTTTCATAGAATCTAATTTTGAGATATTTTTTTGCATTTACTTCCATCATAACCTTCCCTCGTAACATATAGAAAGGATCTAAAGAGTTTCGTAGCATTTCAAACAATCCTCGATTTAATTTTATTTTGACCGAAACTAGTATAAAATTGTGTATAATATACTACGATTTTTGACCGAAACAGGTATTTCAAAAAGTTTCAAAGAATATAATTTTGAGATAATTTTTTTGCATGTACTTCCATCATAACCTTCCCTCGTAACATATAGAAAGGATCTGAAAAGTTTCGTAGAATTTTGAATAATCCTCGATTTAATTTGATGTTTTGACCAAAATTAGTATAAAGTTGTGTATAATATACTACGATTTTTGACCGAAACTAGTATTTCAAAAAGTTTCATAGAATATAATTTTGAGAAAATATTTTTGCACTGAATTCCATCATAACATTCCCTCGTAACATATAGATCAGATCTGAGATGTTTCGTAGTATTTTGAACATTCCTCGATTTAATCTCATTTTTCACCGAAACTTGTATAAAATTGTGTATAATATACTACGATTTTTTGACGGAAACTAGTATTTAAAAAAGTTTCATAGAATATAATTTTGAGATATTTTTTTTGGATTTACTGCCATCATAACCTTTTCTCGTAACATATAGAAAGGATCTGAGATGTTTCGTAGCATTTCTAACAATCCTCGATTTAATTTCATTTTTGACAGAAACTAGTATAAAATTGTGTATAATATACTACGATTTTTGACCGAAACTAGTATTTCAAAAAGTTTCATAGAATATAATTTTGAGATAATATTTTGCATGGACTTCCATCACAACATTCCCTCGTAATATATAGAAAGGACTTGAGGAGTTTTGAAGTATTTCGAACAATCCTCGATTTAATTTAATTTTTGACAGAACTAGTATAAAATTGTGTATAATATACTACGATTTTTTGACCTAAACTAGCATTTAAAAAAGTTTAATAGAATCTAATTTAGAGGTAATTTTTTTCCATGTACTTCCATCATAACCTTCCCTCTTAACATATAAAAAGGATCAGAAAAGTTTCGTAGCATTTCGAACAATCCTCGATTTAATTTCATTTTTAACCGAAACTACTATAAAATTATGTACACTATACTATAATTTTTGACCGAAACTAGTATTTCAAAAAGTTTCATAGAATATAATTTTGAGATAATTTTTTTGCATGGACTTCCATCATAACCATCCCTCGTAACATATAGAAAGGATCTGAGACGTTTCGTAGTATTTCGAACAATCCTCGATTTAATTTCATTTTTGACAGAAACTAGTATAAAATTGTGTATAATATACTACGATTTTTGACCGAAACTAGTATTTATAAAAGTTTCATAGAATATAATTTTGAGATAATATTTTGCATTGACTTCCATCACAACATTCCCTCGTAACATATAGAAAGGGCTTGAGAAGTTTTGAAGTATTTCGAACAATCCTTGATTTAATTTTATTTTTGACAGAAACTAGTATAAAATTGTGTATAATATACTACGATTTTTTGACCTAAACTAGCTTTTAAAAAAGTTTCATAGAATACAATTTTGAGATAATGTTTTTGCATTTACTTCCATCATAACCTTCTCTAGTAACATATAGAAAGGATCTGAGATGTTTCGTCGCATTTCGAACAATCCTCGATTTAATTTCATTTTTGACAGAAACTAGTATAAAATTGTGTATAATATACTACGATTATTTGACCTAAACTAGCATTTCAAAAAGTTTCATAGAATCTAATTTTGAGATATTTTTTTGCATTTACTTCCATCATAACCTTCCCTCGTAACATATGGAAATGATCTAAAGAGTTTCGTAGCATTTCGAACAATCCTCGATTTAATTTCATTTTGACAGAAACTAGTATAAAATTGTGTATAATATACTACGATTTTTGACCGAAACTAGTATTTCAAAAAGTTTCATAGAATATAATTTTGAGATAATTTTTTTGCATGTACTTCCATCATAACCTTCCCTCGTAACCTATAGAAAGGATCTGAAAAGTTTCGTAGAATTTTGAACAATCCTCGATTTAATTTGATGTTTTGACCGAAATTAGTATAAAGTTGTGTATAATATACTACGATTTTTGACCGAAACTAGTATTTCAAAAAGTTTCATAGAATATAATTTTGAGAAAATATTTTTGCACTGATTTCCATCATAACATTCCCTCGTATCATATAGATCAGATCTTAGATGTTTCGTAGTATTTTGAACAATCCTCGATTTAATCTCATTTTTCACCGAAACTAGTATAAAATTGTGTATAATATACTACGATTTTTTGACGGAAACTAGTATTTAAAAAACTTTCATAGAATATAATTTTGAGATATTTTTTTTTGGATTTACTGCCATCATAACATTTTCTCGTAACATATAGAAAGGATCTGAGATGTTTCGTAGCATTTCTAACAATCCTCGATTTAATTTCATTTTTGACAGAAACTAGTATAAAATTGTGTATAATATACTACGATTTTTGACCAAAACTAGTATTTCAAAAAGTTTCATAGAATATAATTTTGAGATAATATTTTGCATGGACTTCCATCACAACATTCCCTCGTAACATATAGAAAGGACCTGAGGAGTTTTATAGTATTTCGAACAATCCTCGATTTAATTTAATTTTTGACAAAAACTAGTATAAAATTGTGTATAATATACTACGATTTTTTGACCTAAACTAGCATTTAAAAAAGTTTAATAGAATCTAATTTAGAGGTAATTTTTTTCCATGTACTTCCATCATAACCTTCCCTCTTAACATATAAAAAGGATCAGAAAAGTTTCGTAGCATTTCGAACAATCCTCGATTTAATTTCATTTTTAACCGAAACTACTATAAAATTATGTATACTATACTATAATTTTTGACCGAAATTAGTATTTCAAAAAGTTTCATAGAATATAATTTTGAGATAATTTTTTTGCATGGACTTCCATCATAACCATCCCTCGTAACATATAGAAAGGATCTGAGAAGTTTCTTAGTATTCCGAACAATCCTCGATTTAATTTCATTTTTGACAGAAACTAGTATAAAATTTTTTATAATATACTTAGATTTTTTGACGGAAACTAGTATTTCAAAAAGTTTCATAGAATACAATTTTGAGATAATGTTTTTGCATTTACTTCCATCATAACCTTCTCTAGTAACATATAGAAAGGATCTGAGAAGTTTCGTAGTATTTCGAACAATCCTCGATTTAATTTCATTTTTGACAGAAACTAGTATAAAATTTTGTATAATATACTTAGATTTTTTGACGGAAACTAGTATTTCAAAAAGTTTCATAGAATACAATTTTGAGATAATGTTTTTGCATTTACTTCCATCATAACCTTCATTAGTAACATATAGAAAGGATCTGAGATGTTTCGTAGCATTTCGAACAATCCTCGATTTAATTTCATTTTTGACAGAAACTAGTATAAAATTGTGTATAATATACTACGATTATTTGACCTAAACTAGCATTTCAAAAAGTTTCATAGAATCTAATTTTGAGATATTGTTTTTGCATTTACATCCATCATAACCTTCCCTCGTAACATATAGAAATGATCTAAAGAGTTTCGTAGCATTTCGAAAAATCCTCGATTTAATTTCATTTTGACCGAAACTAGTATAAAATTGTGTATAATATACTACGATTTTTGACCGAAACTAGTATTTCAAAAAGTTTCATAGAATATAATTTTGAGATAATTTTTTTGCATGTACTTCCATCATAACCTTCCCTCGTAACATATAGAAAGGATCTACAAAGTTTCGTAGAATTTTGAACAATCCTCGATTTAATTTGATGTTTTGACCGAAATTAGTATAAAGTTGTGTATAATATATTACGATTTTTGACCGAAACTAGTATTTCAAAAAGTTTCATAGAATATAATTTTGAGAAAATATTTTTGCACTGAATTCCATCATAACATTCCCTCGTAACATATAGATAAAATCTGAGATGTTTCGTTGTATTTTGAACAATCCTCGATTTAATCTCATTTTTCACCGAAACTAGTATAAAATTGTGTATAATATACTACGATTTTTTGACGGAAACTAGTATTTAAAAAAGTTTCATAGAATATAATTTTGAGATATTTTTTTTGGATTTACTTCCATCATAACTTTTTCTCGTAACATATAGAAAGGATCTGAGATGTTTCGTAGCATTTCTAACAATCCTCGATTTAATTTCATTTTTGACAGAAACTAGTATAAAATTGTGTATAATATACTACGATTTTTGACCGAAACTAGTATTTCAAAAAGTTTCATAGAATATAATTTTGAGATAATATTTTGCATGGACTTCCATCACAACATTCCCTCGTAACATATAGAATGGACCTGAGGAGTTTTATAGTATTTCGAACAATCCTCGATTTAATTTAATTTTTGACAAAAACTAGTATAAAATTGTGTATAATATACTACAATTTTCTGACCTAAACTAGCATTTAAAAAAGTTTAATAGAATCTAATTTAGAGGTAATTTTTTTCCATGTACTTCCATCATAACCTTCCCTCTTAACATATAAAAAGGATCAGAAAAGTTTCGTAGCATTTCGAACAATCCTCGATTTAATTTCATTTTTAACCGAAACTACTATAAAATTATGTATAATATACTATAATTTTTGACCGAAACTAGTATTTCAAAAAGTTTCATAGAATATAATTTTGAGATAATTTTTTTGCATGGACTTCCATCATAACCATCCCTCGTAACATATAGAAAGGATCTGAGAAGTTTCGTAGTATTTCGAACAATCCTCAATTTAATTTCATTTTTGACAGAAACTAGTATAAAATTTTGTATAATATACTTAGATTTTTTGACGGAAACTAGTATTTCAAAAAGTTTCATAGAATACAATTTTGAGATAATGTTTTTGCATTTACTTCCATCATAACCTTCTCTAGTAACATATAGAAAGGATCTGAGATTTTTCGTAGCATTTCGAACAATCCTCGATTTAATTTCATTTTTGACAGAAACTAGTATATAATTGTGTATAATACACTACGATTATTTGACCTAAACTAGCATTTCAAAAAGTTTCATAGAATCTAATTTTGAGATATTTTTTTAGCATTTACTTCCATCATAACCTTCCCTCGTAACATATAGAAATGATCTAAAGAGTTTCGTAGCATTTCGAAAAATCCTCGATTTAATTTCATTTTGACCGAAACTAGTATAAAATTGTGTATAATATACTACGATTTTTGACCGAAACTAGTATTTCAAAAAGTTTCATAGAATATAATTTTGAGATAATTTTTTTGCATGTACTTCCATCATAACCTTCCCTCGTAACATATAGAAAGGATCTAAAAAGTTTCGTAGAATTTTGAACAATCCTCGATTTAATTTGATGTTTTGACCGAAATTAGTATAAAGTTGTGTATAATATACTACGATTTTTGACCGAAACTAGTATTTCAAAAAGTTTCATAGAATATAATTTTGAGAAAATATTTTTGCACTGAATTCCATCATAACATTCCCTCGTAACATATAGATCAGATCTGAGATGTTTCGTAGTATTTTGAACAATCCTCGATTTAATCTCATTTTTCACCGAAACTTGTATAAAATTGTGTATAATATACTACGATTTTTTGACGGAAACTAGTATTTAAAAAAGTTTCATAGAATATAATTTTTAGATATTTTTTTTTGGATTTACTGCCATCATAACCTTTTCTCGTAACATATAGAAAGGATCTGAGATGTTTCGTAGCATTTCTAACAATCCTCGATTTAATTTCATTTTTGACAGAAACTAGTATAAAATTGTGTATAATATACTACGATTTTTGACCGAAACTAGTATTTCAAAAAGTTTCATAGAATATAATTTTGAGATAATATTTTGCATGGACTTCCATCACAACATTCCCTCGTAACATATAGAAAGGACCTGAGGAGTTTTATAGTATTTCGAACAATCCTCGATTTAATTTAATTTTTGACAGAAACTAGTATAAAATTGTGTATAATATACTACGATTTTTTGACCTAAACTAGCATTTAAAAAAGTTTAATAGAATTTAATTTAGAGGTAATTTTTTTCCATGTACTTCCATCATAACCTTCCCTCTTAACATATAAAAAGGATCAGAAAAGTTTCGTTGCATTTCGAACAATCCTCGATTTAATTTCATTTTTAACCGAAACTACTATAAAATTATGTATAATATACTATAATTTTTGCCCGAAACTAGTATTTCTAAAAGTTTCATAGAATATAATTTAAGATAATTTTTTTGCATGGACTTCCATCATAACCATCCCTCATAACATATAGAAAGGATCTGAGAAGTTTCGTAGTATTTTGAACAATCCTCGATTTAATTTCATTTTTGACAGAAACTAGTATAAAATTTTGTATAATATACTTAGGTTTTTTGACGGAAACTAGTATTTCAAAAAGTTTCATAGAATACAATTTTGAGATAATTTTTTTGCATTTACTTCCATCATAACCTTCTCTAGTAACATATAGAAAGGATCTGAGATGTTTCGTAGCATTTCGAACAATCCTCGATTTAATTTCATTTTTTACAGAAACTAGTATAAAATTGTGTATAATATACTACGATTATTTGACCTAAACTAGCATTTCAAAAAGTTTCATAGAATCTAATTTTGAGATATTTTTTTGCATTTACTTCCATCATAACCTTCCCTCGTAACATATGGAAATGATCTAAAGAGTTTCGTAGCATTTCGAACAATCCTCGATTTAATTTCATTTTGACCGAAACTAGTATAAAATTGTGTATAATATACTACGATTTTTGACCGAAACTAGTATTTCAAAAAGTTTCATAGTATATAATTTTGAGATAATTTTTTTGCATGTACTTCCATCATAACCTTCCCTCGTAACATATAGAAAGGATCAAAAAAGTTTCGTAGAATTTTGAACAATCCTCGATTTAATTTGATGTTTTGACCGAAATTAGTATAAAGTTGTGTATAATATACTACGATTTTTGACCGAAACTAGTATTTCAAAAAGTTTCATAGAATATAATTTTGAGAAAATATTTTTGCACTGAATTCCATCATAACATTCCCTCGTAACATATAGATCAGATGTGAGATGTTTCGTAGTATTTTGAACAATCCTCGATTTAATCTCATTTTTCACCGAAACTTGTATAAAATTGTGTATAATATACTACGATTTTTTGACGGAAACTAGTATTTAAAAAAGTTTCATAGAATATAATTTTGAGATATTTTTTTTGGATTTACTGCCATCATAACCTTTTCTCGTAACATATAGAAAGGATCTGAGATGTTTCGTAGCATTTCTAACAATCCTCGATTTAATTTCATTTTTGACAGAAACTAGTATAAAATTGTGTATAATATACTACGATTTTTGACCGAAACTAGTATTTCAAAAAGTTTCATAGAATATAATTTTGAGATAATATTTTGCATGGCATTCCATCACAACATTCCCTCGTAATATATAGAAAGGACTTGAGGAGTTTTGAAGTATTTCGAACAATCCTCGATTTAATTTAATTTTTGACAGAACTAGTATAAAATTGTGTATAATATACTACGATTTTTTGACCTAAACTAGCATTTAAAAAAGTTTAATAGAATCTAATTTAGAGGTAATTTTTTTCCATGTACTTCCATCATAACCTTCCCTCTTAACATATAAAAAGGATCAGAAAAGTTTCGTAGCATTTCGAACAATCCTCGATTTAATTTCATTTTTAACCGAAACTACTATAAAATTATGTATACTATACTATAATTTTTGACCGAAACTAGTATTTCAAAAAGTTTCATAGAATATAATTTTGAGATAATTTTTTTGCATGGACTTCCATCATAACCATCCCTCGTAACATATAGAAAGGATCTGAGACGTTTCGTAGTATTTCGAACAATCCTCGATTTAATTTCATTTTTGACAGAAACTAGTATAAAATTGTGTATAATATACTACGATTTTTGACCGAAACTAGTATTTATAAAAGTTTCATAGAATATAATTTTGAGATAATATTTTGCATTGACTTCCATCACAACATTCCCTCGTAACATATAGAAAGGGCTTGAGAAGTTTTGAAGTAATTCGAACAATCCTTGATTTAATTTTATTTTTGACAGAAACTAGTATAAAATTGTGTATAATATACTACGATTTTTTGACCTAAACTAGCTTTTAAAAAAGTTTCATAGAATACAATTTTGAGATAATGTTTTTGCATTTACTTCCATCATAACCTTCTCTAGTAACATATAGAAAGGATCTGAGATGTTTCGTCGCATTTCGAACAATCCTCGATTTAATTTCATTTTTGACAGAAACAAGTATAAAATTGTGTATAATATACTACGATTATTTGACCTAAACTAGAATTTCAAAAAGTTTCATAGAATCTAATTTTGAGATATTTTTTTGCATTTACTTCCATCATAACCTTCCCTCGTAACATATGGAAATGATCTAAAGAGTTTCGTAGCATTTCGAACAATCCTCGATTTAATTTCATTTTGACCGAAACTAGTATAAAATTGTGTATAATATACTACGATTTTTGACCGAAACTAGTATTTCAAAAAGTTTCATAGAATATAATTTTGAGATAATTTTTTTGCATGTACTTCCATCATAACCTTCCCTCGTAACCTATAGAAAGGATCTGAAAAGTTTCGTAGAATTTTGAACAATCCTCGATTTAATTTGATGTTTTGACCGAAATTAGTATAAAGTTGTGTATAATATACTACGATTTTTGACCGAAACTAGTATTTCAAAAAGTTTCATAGAATATAATTTTGAGAAAATGTTTTTGCACTGAATTCCATCATAACATTCCCTCGTATCATATAGATCAGATCTGAGATGTTTCGTAGTATTTTGAACAATCCTCGTTTTAATCTCATTTTTCACCGAAACTAGTATAAAATTGTGTATAATATACTACGCTTTTTTGACGGAAACTAGTATTTAAAAAACTTTCATAGAATATAATTTTGAGATATTTTTTTTTGGATTTACTGCCATCATAACCTTTTCTCGTAACATATAGAAAGGATCTGAGATGTTTCGTAGCATTTCTAACAATCCTCGATTTAATTTCATTTTTGACAGAAACTAGTATAAAATTGTGTATAATATACTACGATTTTTGACCGAAACTAGTATTTCAAAAAGTTTCATAGAATATAATTTTGAGAAAATATTTTGCATGGACTTCCATCACAACATTCCCTCGTAACATATAGAAAGGACCTGAGGAGTTTTATAGTATTTCGAACAATCCTCGATTTAATTTAATTTTTGACAAAAACTAGTATAAAATTGTGTATAATATACTACGATTTTTTGACCTAAACTAGCATTTAAAAAAGTTTAATAGAATCTAATTTAGAGGTAATTTTTTTCCATGTACTTCCATCATAACCTTCCCTCTTAACATATAAAAAGGATCAGAAAAGTTTCGTAGCATTTCGAACAATCCTCGATTTAATTTCATTTTTAACCGAAACTACTATAAAATTATGTATACTATACTATAATTTTTGACCGAAACTAGTATTTCAAAAAGTTTCATAGAATATAATTTTGAGATAATTTTTTTGCATGGACTTCCATCATAACCATCCCTCGTAACATATAGAAAGGATCTGAGAAGTTTCGTAGTATTCCGAACAATCCTCGATTTAATTTCATTTTTGACAGAAACTAGTATAAAATTTTTTATAATATACTTAGATTTTTTAACGGAAACTAGTATTTCAAAAAGTTTCATAGAATACAATTTTGAGATAATGTTTTTGCATTTACTTCCATCATAACCTTCTCTAGTAACATATAGAAAGGATCTGAGAAGTTTCGTAGTATTTCGAACAATCCTCGATTTAATTTCATTTTTGACAGAAACTAGTATAAAATTTTGTATAATATACTTAGATTTTTTGACGGAAACTAGTATTTCAAAAAGTTTCATAGAATACAATTTTGAGATAATGTTTTTGCATTTACTTCCATCATAACCTTCTCTAGTAACATATAGAAAGGATCTGAGATGTTTTGTAGCATTTCGAACAATCCTCGATTTAATTTCATTTTTGACAGAAACTAGTATAAAATTGTGTATAATATACTACGATTATTTGACCTAAACTAGCATTTCAAAAAGTTTCATAGAATCTAATTTTGAGATATTTTTTTTTGCATTTACATCCATCATAACCTTCCCTCGTAACATATAGAAATGATCTAAAGAGTTTCGTAGCATTTCGAAAAATCCTCGATTTAATTTCATTTTGACCGAAACTAGTATAAAATTGTGTATAATATACTACGATTTTTGACCGAAACTAGTATTTCAAAAAGTTTCATAGAATATAATTTTGAGATAATTTTTTTGCATGTACTTCCATCATAACCTTCCCTCGTAACATATAGAAAGGATCTACAAAGTTTCGTAGATTTTGAACAATCCTCGATTTAATTTGATGTTTTGACCGAAATTAGTATAAAGTTGTGTATAATATATTACGATTTTTGACCGAAACTAGTATTTCAAAAAGTTTAATAGAATATAATTTTGAGAAAATATTTTTGCACTGAATTCCATCATAACATTCCCTCGTAACATATAGATAAAATCTGAGATGTTTCGTTGTATTTTGAACAATCCTCGATTTAATCTCATTTTTCACCGAAACTAGTATAAAATTGTGTATAATATACTACGATTTTTTGACGGAAACTAGTATTTAAAAAAGTTTCATAGAATATAATTTTGAGATATTTTTTTTGGATTTACTTCCATCATAACCTTTTCTCGTAACATATAGAAAGGATCTGAGATGTTTCGTAGCATTTCTAACAATCCTCGATTTAATTTCATTTTTGACAGAAACTAGTATAAAATTGTGTATAATATACTACGATTTTTGACCGAAACTAGTATTTCAAAAAGTTTCATAGAATATAATTTTGAGATAATATTTTGCATGGACTTCCATCACAACATTCCCTCGTAACATATAGAAAGGACCTGAGGAGTTTTATAGTATTTCGAACAATCCTCGATTTAATTTAATTTTTGACAAAAACTAGTATAAAATTGTGTATAATATACTACAATTTTTTGACCTAAACTAGCATTTAAAAAAGTTTAATAGAATCTAATTTAGAGGTAATTTTTTTCCATGTACTTCCATCATAACCTTCCCTCTTAACATATAAAAAGGATCAGAAAAGTTTCGTAGCATTTCGAACAATCCTCGATTTAATTTCATTTTTAACCGAAACTACTATAAAATTATGTATAATATACTATAATTTTTGACCGAAACTAGTATTTCAAAAAGTTTCATAGAATATAATTTTGAGATAATTTTTTTGCATGGACTTCCATCATAACCATCCCTCGTAACATATAGAAAGGATCTGAGAAGTTTCGTAGTATTTCGAACAATCCTCAATTTAATTTCATTTTTGACAGAAACTAGTATAAAATTTTGTATAATATACTTAGATTTTTTGACGGAAACTAGTATTTCAAAAAGTTTCATAGAATACAATTTTGAGATAATGTTTTTGCATTTACTTCCATCATAACCTTCTCTAGTAACATATAGAAAGGATCTGAGATTTTTCGTAGCATTTCGAACAATCCTCGATTTAATTTCATTTTTGACAGAAACTAGTATATAATTGTGTATAATACACTACGATTATTTGACCTAAACTAGCATTTCAAAAAGTTTCATAGAATCTAATTTTGAGATATTTTTTTTGCATTTACTTCCATCATAACCTCCCCTCGTAACATATAGAAATGATCTAAAGAGTTTCGTAGCATTTCGAAAAATCCTCGATTTAATTTCATTTTGACCGAAACTAGTATAAAATTGTGTATAATATACTACATTTTTGACCGAAACTAGTATTTCAAAAAGATTCATAGAATATAATTTTGAGATAATTTTTTTGCATGTACTTCCATCATAACCTTCCCTCGTAACATATAGAAAGGATCTAAAAAGTTTCGTAGAATTTTGAACAATCCTCGATTTAATTTGATATTTTGACCGAAATTAGTATAAAGTTGTGTATAATATACTACGATTTTTGACCGAAACTAGTATTTCAAAAAGATTCATAGAATATAATTTTGAGAAAATATTTTTGCACTGAATTCCATCATAACATTCCCTCGTAACATATAGATAAAATCTGAGATGTTTCGTAGTATTTTGAACAATCCTCGATTTAATCTCATTTTTCACCGAAACTAGTATAAAATTGTGTATAATATACTACGATTTTTTGACGGAAACTAGTAATTAAAAAAGTTTCATAGAATATAATTTTGAGATATTTTTTTTGGATTTACTTCCATCATAATCTTTTCTCGTAACATATAGAAAGGATCTGAGATGTTTCGTAGCATTTCTAACAATCCTCGATTTAATTTCATTTTTGACAGAAACTAGTATAAAATTGTGTATAATACACTACGATTTTTGACCGAAACTAGTATTTCAAAAAGTTTCATAGAATATAATTTTGAGATAATATTTTGCATGGACTTCCATCACAACATTCCCTCGTAACATATAGAAAGGACCTGAGGAGTTTTATAGTATTTCGAACAATCCTCGATTTAATTTAATTTTTGACAGAAACTAGTATAAAATTGTGTATAATATACTACAATTTTTTGACCTAAACTAGCATTTAAAAAAGTTTAATAGAATCTAATTTAGAGGTAATTTTTTTCCATGTACTTCCATCATAACCTTCCCTCTTAACATATAAAAAGGATCAGAAAAGTTTCGTAGCATTTCGAACAATCCTCGATTTAATTTCATTTTTAACCGAAACTACTATAAAATTATGTATAATATACTATAATTTTTGACCGAAACTAGTATTTCAAAAAGTTTCATAGAATATAATTTTGAGATAATTTTTTTGCATGGACTTCCATCATAACCATCCCTCGTAACATATAGAAAGGATCTGAGAAGTTTCGTAGTATTTCGAACAATCCTCGATTTAATTTCATTTTTGACAGAAACTAGTATAAAATTTTGTATAATATACTTAGATTTTTTGACGGAAACTAGTATTTCAAAAAGTTTCATAGAATACAATTTTGAGATAATGTTTTTAGCATTTACTTCCATCATAACCTTCTCTAGTAACATATAGAAAGGATCTGAGATGTTTCGTAGCATTTCGAACAATCCTCGATTTAATTTCATTTTTGACAGAAACTAGTATATAATTGTGTATAATACACTACGATTATTTGACCTAAACTAGCATTTCAAAAAGTTTCATAGAATCTAATTTTGAGATATTTTTTTTGCATTTACTTCCATCATAACCTTCCCTCGTAACATATAGAAATGATCTAAAGAGTTTCGTAGCATTTCGAAAAATCCTCGATTTAATTTCATTTTGACCGAAACTAGTATAAAATTGTGTATAATATACTACGATTTTTGACCGAAACTAGTATTTCAAAAAGTTTCATAGAATATAATTTTGAGATAATTTTTTTGCATGTACTTCCATCATAACCTTCCCTCGTAACATATAGAAAGGATCTAAAAAGTTTCGTAGAATTTTGAACAATCCTCGATTTAATTTGATGTTTTGACCGAAATTAGTATAAAGTTGTGTATAATATACTACGATTTTTGACCGAAACTAGTATTTCAAAAAGTTTCATAGAATATAATTTTGAGAAAATATTTTTGCACTGAATTCCATCATAACATTCCCTCGTAACATATAGATAAAATCTGAGATGTTTCGTAATATTTTGAACAATCCTCGATTTAATCTCATTTTTCACCGAAACTAGTATAAAATTGTGTATAATATACTACGATTTTTTGACGGAAACTAGTATTTAAAAAAGTTTCATAGAATATAATTTTGAGATATTTTTTTTGGATTTACTTCCATCATAACCTTTTCTCGTAACATATAGAAAGGATCTGAGATGTTTCGTAGCATTTCTAACAATCCTCGATTTAATTTCATTTTTGACAGAAACTAGTATAAAATTGTGTATAATATACTACGATTTTTGACCGAAACTAGTATTTCAAAAAGTTTCATAGAATATAATTTTGAGATAATATTTTGCATGGACTTCCATCACAACATTCCCTCGTAACATATAGAAAGGACCTGAGGAGTTTTATAGTATTTCGAACAATCCTCGATTTAATTTAATTTTTGACAGAAACTAGTATAAAATTGTGTATAATATACTACGATTTTTTGACCTAAACTAGCATTTAAAAAAGTTTAATAGAATCTAATTTAGAGGTAATTTTTTTCCATGTACATCCATCCTAACCTTCCCTCATAACATATAAAAAGGATCAGAAAAGTTTCGTAGCATTTCGAACAATCCTCGATTTAATTTCATTTTTAACCGAAACTACTATAAAATGATGTATACTATACTATAATTTTTGACCTAAACTAGTATTTCAAAAAGTTTCATAGAATATAATTTTGAGATAATTTTTTTGCATGGACTTCCATCATAACCATCCCTCGTAACATATAGAAAGGATCTAGGAAGTTTCGTAGTATTTCGAACAATCCTCGATTTAATTTCATTTTTGACAGAAACTAGTATAAAATTTTGTATAATATACTTAGATTTTTTGACGGAAACTAGTATTTCAAAAAGTTTCATAGAATACAATTTTGAGATATTTTTTTTGCATTTACTTCCATCATAACCTTCTCTAGTAACATATAGAAAGGATCTGAGATGTTTCGTAGCATTTTGAACAATCCTCGATTTAATTTCATTTTTGACAGAAACTAGTATATAATTGTGTATAATACACTACGATTATTTGACCTAAACTAGCATTTCAAAAAGTTTCATAGAATCTAATTTTGAGATTTTTTTTTTGCATTTACTTCCATCATAACCTTCCCTCGTAACATATAGAAATGATCTAAAGAGTTTCGTAGCATTTCGAACAATCCTCGATTTAATTTCATTTTGACCGAAACTAGTATAAAATTGTGTATAATATACTACGATTTTTGACCGAAACTAGTATTTCAAAAAGTTTCATAGAATATAATTTCGAGATAATTTTTTTGCATGTACTTCCATCATAACCTTCCCTCGTAACATATAGAAAGGATCTACAAAGTTTCGTAGATTTCGAACAATCCTCGATTTAATTTAATTTTTTACAGAAACTAGTATAAAATTGTGTATAATATACTACGATTTTTTGACCTAAACTAGCATTTAAAAAAGTTTAATAGAATCTAATTTAGAGGTAATTTTTTTCCATGTACTTCCATCATAACCTTCCCTCTTAACATATAAAAAGGATCGGAAAAGTTTCGTAGCATTTCCAACAATCCTCGATTTAATTTCATTTTTAACCGAAACTACTATAAAATTATGTATACTATACTATAATTTTTGACCTAAACTAGTATTTCAAAAAGTTTCATAGAATATAATTTTGAGATAATTTTTTTGCATGGACTTCCATCATAACCATCCCTCGTAACATATAGAAAGGATCTAGGAAGTTTCGTAGTATTTCGAACAATCCTCGATTTAATTTCATTTTTGACAGAAACTAGTATAAAATTTTGTATAATATACTTAGATTTTTTGACGGAAACTAGTATTTTAAAAAGTTTCATAGAATACAATTTTGAGATAATTTTTTTGCATTTACTTCCATCATAACCTTCTCTAGTAACATATAGAAAGGATCTGAGATGTTTCGTAGCATTTCGAACAATCCTCGATTTAATTTCATTTTTGACAGAAACTAGTATATAATTGTGTATATTACACTACGATTATTTGACCTAAACTAGCATTTCAAAAAGTTTCATAGAATCTAATTTTGAGATATTTTTTTTGCATTTACTTCCATCATAACCTTCCCTCGTAACATATAGAAATGATCTAAAGAGTTTCGTAGCATTTCGAACAATCCTCGAGTTAATTTCATTTTGACCGAAACTAGTATAAAATTGTGTATAATACTACGATTTTTGACCGAAACTAGTATTTCAAAAAGTTTCATAGAATATAATTTTGAGATAATTTTTTTGCATGTACTTCCATCATAACCTTCCCTCGTAACATATAGAAAGGATCTAAAATGTTTCGTAGAATTTTGAACAATCCTCGATTTAATTTGATGTTTTGACCGAAATTAGTATAAAGTTGTGTATAATATACTACGATTTTTGACCGAAACTAGTATTTCAAAAAGTTTCGTAGAATATAATTTTGAGAAAATATTTTTGCACTGAATTCCATCATAACATTCCCTCGTAACATATAGATCAGATCTGTGATGTTTCGTAGTATTTTGAACAATCCTCGATTTAATCTCATTTTTCACCGAAACTAGTATAAAATTGTGTATAATATACTATGATTTTTTTGACGGAAACTAGTATTTAAAAAAGTTTCATAGAATATAATTTTGAGATTTTTTTTTTGGATTTACTGCAATCATAACCTTTTCTCGTAACATATAGAAAGGATCTGAGATGTTTTGTAGCATTTATAACAATCCTCGATTTAATTTTATTTTTGACAGAAACTAGTATAAAATTGTGTATAATATACTACGATTTTTGACCGAAACTAGTATTTCAAAAAGTTTCATAGAATATAATTTTGAGATAATATTTTGCATGGACTTCCATCACAACATTCCCTCGTAACATATAGAAAGGACCTGAGGAGTTTTGTAGTATTTTGAACAATCCTCGATTTAATTGAATTTTTGACAGAAACTAGTATAAAATTGTGTATAATATACTACGATTTTTTGACCTAAACTAGCATTTAAAAAAGTTTAATAGAATCTAATTTAGAGGTAATTTTTTTCCATGTACTTCCATCATAACCTTCCCTCTTAACATATAAAAAGGATCAGAAAAGTTTCGTAGCATTTCGAACAATCCTCGATTTAATTTCATTTTTAACCGAAACTACTATAAAATTATGTATAATATACTATAATTTTTGACCGAAACTAGTATTTCAAAAAGTTTCATAGAATATAATTTTGAGATAATTTTTTTTGCATGGACTTCCATCATAACCATCCCTCGTAACATATAGAAAGGATCTGAGAAGTTTCGTAGTATTTCGTACAATCCTCGATTTAATTTCATTTTTGACAGAAACTAGTATAAAATTTTGTATAATATACTACGATTTTTTGACGGAAACTAGTATTTCAAAGAGTTTCATAGAATACAATTTTGAGATAATTTTTTTGCATTTACTTCCATCATAACCTTCTCTAGTAACATATAGAAAGGATCTGAGATGTTTCGTAGCATTTCGAACAATCCTCGATTTAATTTCATTTTTGACAGAAACTAGTATAAAATTGTGTATAATATACTACGATTATTTGACCTAAACTAGCATTTCAAAAAGTTTCATAGAATCTAATTTTGAGATATTTTTTTGCATTTACCTCCATCATAACCTTCCCTCGTAACATATAGAAATGATCTAAAGAGTTTCGTAGCATTTCGAACAATCCTCGATTTAATTTCATTTTGACCGAAACTAGTAAAAAATTGTGTATAATACTACGATTTTTGACCGAAACTAGTATTTCAAAAAGTTTCATAGAATATAATTTTGAGATAATTTTTTTGCATGTACTTCCATCATAACCTTCCCTCGTAACATATAGAAAGGATCTAAAAAGTTTCGTAGAATTTTGAACAATCCTCGATCTAATTTGATGTTTTGACCGAAATTAGTATAAAGTTGTGTATAATATACTACGATTTTTGACCGAAACTAGTATTTCAAAAAGTTTCGTAGAATATAATTTTGAGAAAATATTTTTACACTGAATTCCATCATAACATTCCCTCGTAACATATAGATCAGATCTGAGATGTTTCGTAGTATTTTGAACAATCCTCGATTTAATCTCATTTTTCACCGAAACTAGTATAAAATTGTGTATAATATACTACGATTTTTTGACGAAAACTAGTATTTAAAAAAGTTTCATAGAATATAATTTTGAGATATTTTTTTGGATTTACTGCCATCATAACCTTTTCTCGTAACATATAGAAAGGATCTGAGATGTTTTGTAGCATTTATAACAATCCTCGATTTAATTTCATTTTTGACAGAAACTAGTATAAAATTGTGTATAATATACTACGATTTTTGACCGAAACTAGTATATCAAAAAGTTTCATAGAATATAATTTTGAGATAATATTTTGCATGGACTTCCATCACAACATTCCCTCGTAACATATAGAAAGGACATGAGGAGTTTTGTAGTATTTTGAACAATCCTCGATTTAATTTAATTTTTTTACAGAAACTAGTATAAAATTGTGTA
The DNA here is from genome assembly GCA_963966055.1 of Lathyrus aphaca. Classification (NCBI taxonomy): domain Eukaryota; kingdom Viridiplantae; phylum Streptophyta; class Magnoliopsida; order Fabales; family Fabaceae; genus Lathyrus; species Lathyrus aphaca. Next base: position 2,487,763 of record OZ014522.1, on the reverse strand, counting down.
TAATATACTACGGTTTTTTGACCTAAACTAGCATTTAAAAAAGTTTAATAGAATCTAATTTAGAGGTAATTTTTTTCCATGTACTTCCATCATAACCTTCCCTCTTAACATATAAAAAGGATAAGAAAAGTTTCGTAGCATTTCGAACAATCCTCGATTTAATTTCATTTTTAACCGAAACTACTATAAAATTATGTATAATATACTATAATTTTTGACCGAAACTAGTATTTCAAAAAGTTTCATAGAATATAATTTTGAGATAATTTTTTTTGCATGGACTTCCATCATAACCATCCCTCGTAACATATAGAAAGGATCTGAGAAGTTTCGTAGTATTTCGAACAATCATCGATTTAATTTCATTTTTGACAGAAACTAGTATAAAATTTTGTATAATATACTACGATTTTTTGACGGAAACTAGTATTTCAACAAGTTTCATAGAATACAATTTTGAGATAATTTTTTTGCATTTACTTCCATCATAACCTTCTCTAGTAACATATAGAAAGGATCTGAGATGTTTCGTAGCATTTCGAACAATCCTCGATTTAATTTCATTTTTGACAGAAACTAGTATACAATTGTGTATAATATACTACGATTATTTGACCTAAACTAGCATTTCAAAAAGTTTCATAGAATCTAATTTTGAGATATTTTTTTGCATTTTCTTCCATCATAACCTTCCCTCGTAACATATAGAAATGATCTAAAGAGTTTCGTAGCATTTCGAACAATCCTCGATTTAATTTCATTTTGACCGAAACTAGTATAAAATTGTGTATAATACTAAGATTTTTCACCGAAACTAGTATTTCAAAAAGTTTCATAGAATATAATTTTGAGATAATTTTTTTGCATGTACTTCCATCATAACCTTCCCTCGTAACATATAGAAAGGATCTAAAAACTTTCGTAGAATTTTGAACAATCCTCGATCTAATTTGATGTTTTGACCGAAATTAGTATAAAGTTGTGTATAATATACTACGATTTTTGACCGAAACTAGTATTTCAAAAAGTTTCATAGAATATAATTTTGAGAAAATATTTTTGCACTGAATTCCATCATAACATTCCCTCGTAACATATAGATCAGATCTGAGATGTTTCGTAGTATTTTGAACAATCCTCGATTTAATCTCATTTTTCACCGAAACTAGTATAAAATTGTGTATAATATACTACGATTTTTTGACGGAAACTAGTATTTAAAAAAGATTCATAGAATATAATTTTGAGATATTTTTTTTGGATTTACTGCCATCATAACCTTTTCTCGTAACATATAGAAAGGATCCGAGATGTTTCGTAGCATTTCTAACAATCCTCGATTTAATTTCATTTTTGACAGAAACTAGTATAAAATTGTGTATAATATACTACGATTTTTGACCGAAACTAGTATTTCAAAAAGTTTCATAGAATATAATTTTGAGATAATATTTTGCATGGACTTCCATCACAACATTCCCTCGTAACATATAGAAAGGACATGAGGAGTTTTGTAGTATTTTGAACAATCCTCGATTTAATTTAATTTTTGACAGAAACTAGTATAAAATTGTGTATAATATCCTACGATTTTTTGACCTAAACTAGCATTTAAAAAAGTTTAATAGAATCTAATTTAGAGGTAATTTTTTTCCATGTACTTCCATCATAACCTTCCCTCTTAACATATAAAAAGGATCAGAAAAGTTTCGTAGCATTTCGAACAATCCTCGATTTAATTTCATTTTTAACCGAAACTACTATAAAATTATGTATAATATACTATAATTTTTGACCGAAACTAGTATTTCAAAAAGTTTCATAGAATATAATTTTGAGATAATTTTTTTTGCATGGACTTCCATCATAACCATCCCTCGTAACATATAGAAAGGATCTGAGAAGTTTCGTAGTATTTCGAACAATCATCGATTTAATTTCATTTTTGACAGAAACTAGTATAAAATTTTGTATAATATACTAAGATTTTTTGACGGAAACTAGTATTTCAAAAAGTTTCATAGAATACAATTTTGAGATAATTTTTTTGCATTTACTTCCATCATAACCTTCTCTAGTAACATATAGAAAGGATCTGAGATGTTTCGTAGCATTTCGAACAATCCTCGATTTAATTTCATTTTTGACAGAAACTAGTATAAAATTGTGTATAATATACTACGATTATTTGACCTAAACTAGCATTTCAAAAAGTTTCATAGAATCTAATTTTGAGATATTTTTTTGCATTTACCTCCATCATAACCTTCCCTCGTAACATATAGAAATGATCTAAAGAGTTTCGTAGCATTTCGAACAATCCTCGATTTAATTTCATTTTGACCGAAACTAGTAAAAAATTGTGTATAATACTACGATTTTTGACCGAAACTAGTATTTCAAAAAGTTTCATAGAATATAATTTTGAGATAATTTTTTTGCATGTACTTCCATCATAACCTTCCCTCGTAACATATAGAAAGGATCTAAAAACTTTCGTAGAATTTTGAACAATCCTCGATCTAATTTGATGTTTTGACCGAAATTAGTATAAAGTTGTGTATAATATACTACGATTTTTGACCGAAACTAGTATTTCAAAAAGTTTCATAGAATATAATTTTGAGAAAATATTTTTGCACTGAATTCCATCATAACATTCCCTCGTAACATATAGATCAGATCTGAGATGTTTCGTAGTATTTTGAACAATCCTCGATTTAATCTCATTTTTCACCGAAACTAGTATAAAATTGTGTATAATATACTACGATTTTTTGACGGAAACTAGTATTTAAAAAAGATTCATAGAATATAATTTTGAGATATTTTTTTTGGATTTACTGCCATCATAACCTTTTCTCGTAACATATAGAAAGGATCCGAGATGTTTCGTAGCATTTCTAACAATCCTCGATTTAATTTCATTTTTGACAGAAACTAGTATAAAATTGTGTATAATATACTACGATTTTTGACCGAAACTAGTATTTCAAAAAGTTTCATAGAATATAATTTTGAGATAATATTTTGCATGGACTTCCATCACAACATTCCCTCGTAACATATAGAAAGGACATGAGGAGTTTTGTAGTATTTTGAACAATCCTCGATTTAATTTAATTTTTGACAGAAACTAGTATAAAATTGTGTATAATATCCTACGATTTTTTGACCTAAACTAGCATTTAAAAAAGTTTAATAGAATCTAATTTAGAGGTAATTTTTTTCCATGTACTTCCATCATAACCTTCCCTCTTAACATATAAAAAGGATCAGAAAAGTTTCGTAGCATTTCGAACAATCCTCGATTTAATTTCATTTTTAACCGAAACTACTATAAAATTATGTATAATATACTATAATTTTTGACCGAAACTAGTATTTCAAAAAGTTTCATAGAATATAATTTTGAGATAATTTTTTTTGCATGGACTTCCATCATAACCATCCCTCGTAACATATAGAAAGGATCTGAGAAGTTTCGTAGTATTTCGAACAATCATCGATTTAATTTCATTTTTGACAGAAACTAGTATAAAATTTTGTATAATATACTAAGATTTTTTGACGGAAACTAGTATTTCAAAAAGTTTCATAGAATACAATTTTGAGATAATTTTTTTGCATTTACTTCCATCATAACCTTCTCTAGTAACATATAGAAAGGATCTGAGATGTTTCGTAGCATTTCGAACAATCCTCGATTTAATTTCATTTTTGACAGAAACTAGTATAAAATTGTGTATAATATACTACGATTATTTGACCTAAACTAGCATTTCAAAAAGTTTCATAGAATCTAATTTTGAGATATTTTTTTGCATTTACCTCCATCATAACCTTCCCTCGTAACATATAGAAATGATCTAAAGAGTTTCGTAGCATTTCGAACAATCCTCGATTTAATTTCATTTTGACCGAAACTAGTAAAAAATTGTGTATAATACTACGATTTTTGACCGAAACTAGTATTTCAAAAAGTTTCATAGAATATAATTTTGAGATAATTTTTTTGCATGTACTTCCATCATAACCTTCCCTCGTAACATATAGAAAGGATCTAAAAACTTTCGTAGAATTTTGAACAATCCTCGATCTAATTTGATGTTTTGACCGAAATTAGTATAAAGTTGTGTATAATATACTACGATTTTTGACCGAAACTAGTATTTCAAAAAGTTTCATAGAATATAATTTTGAGAAAATATTTTTGCACTGAATTCCATCATAACATTCCCTCGTAACATATAGATCAGATCTGAGATGTTTCGTAGTATTTTGAACAATCCTCGATTTAATCTCATTTTTCACCGAAACTAGTATAAAATTGTGTATAATATACTACGATTTTTTGACGGAAACTAGTATTTAAAAAAGATTCATAGAATATAATTTTGAGATATTTTTTTTGGATTTACTGCCATCATAACCTTTTCTCGTAACATATAGAAAGGATCCGAGATGTTTCGTAGCATTTCTAACAATCCTCGATTTAATTTCATTTTTGACAGAAACTAGTATAAAATTGTGTATAATATACTACGATTTTTGACCGAAACTAGTATTTCAAAAAGTTTCATAGAATATAATTTTGAGATAATATTTTGCATGGACTTCCATCACAACATTCCCTCGTAACATATAGAAAGGACATGAGGAGTTTTGTAGTATTTTGAACAATCCTCGATTTAATTTAATTTTTGACAGAAACTAGTATAAAATTGTGTATAATATCCTACGATTTTTTGACCTAAACTAGCATTTAAAAAAGTTTAATAGAATCTAATTTAGAGGTAATTTTTTTCCATGTACTTCCATCATAACCTTCCCTCTTAACATATAAAAAGGATCAGAAAAGTTTCGTAGCATTTCGAACAATCCTCGATTTAATTTCATTTTTAACCGAAACTACTATAAAATTATGTATAATATACTATAATTTTTGACCGAAACTAGTATTTCAAAAAGTTTCATAGAATATAATTTTGAGATAATTTTTTTTGCATGGACTTCCATCATAACCATCCCTCATAACATATAGAAAGGATCTGAGAAGTTTCGTAGTATTTCGAACAATCATCGATTTAATTTCATTTTTGACAGAAACTAGTATAAAATTTTGTATAATATACTAAGATTTTTTGACGGAAACTAGTATTTCAAAAAGTTTCATAGAATACAATTTTGAGATAATTTTTTTGCATTTACTTCCATCATAACCTTCTCTAGTAACATATAGAAAGGATCTGAGATGTTTCGTAGCATTTCGAACAATCCTCGATTTAATTTCAATTTTGACAGAAACTAGTATAAAATTGTGTATAATATACTACGATTATTTGACCTAAACTAGCATTTCAAAAAGTTTCATAGAATCTAATTTTGAGATATTTTTTTGCATTTACCTCCATCATAACCTTCCCTCGTAACATATAGAAATGATCTAAAGAGTTTCGTAGCATTTCGAACAATCCTCGATTTAATTTCATTTTGACCGAAACTAGTAAAAAATTGTGTATAATACTACGATTTTTGACCGAAACTAGTATTTCAAAAAGTTTCATAGAATATAATTTTGAGATAATTTTTTTGCATGTACTTCCATCATAACCTTCCCTCGTAACATATAGAAAGGATCTAAAAAGTTTCGTAGAATTTTGAACAATCCTCGATCTAATTTGATGTTTTGACCGAAATTAGTATAAAGTTGTGTATAATATACTACGATTTTTGACCGAAACTAGTATTTCAAAAAGTTTCGTAGAATATAATTTTGAGAAAATATTTTTGCACTGAATTCCATCATAACATTCCCTCGTAACATATAGATCAGATCTGAGATGTTTCGTAGTATTTTGAACAATCCTCGATTTAATCTCATTTTTCACCGAAACTAGTATAAAATTGTGTATAATATACTACGATTTTTTGACGAAAACTAGTATTTAAAAAAGTTTCATAGAATATAATTTTGAGATATTTTTTTGGATTTACTGCCATCATAACCTTTTCTCGTAACATATAGAAAGGATCTGAGATGTTTTGTAGCATTTATAACAATCCTCGATTTAATTTCATTTTTGACAGAAACTAGTATAAAATTGTGTATAATATACTACGATTTTTGACCGAAACTAGTATATCAAAAAGTTTCATAGAATATAATTTTGAGATAATATTTTGCATGGACTTCCATCACAACATTCCCTCGTAACATATAGAAAGGACATGAGGAGTTTTGTAGTATTTTGAACAATCCTCGATTTAATTTAATTTTTGACAGAAACTAGTATAAAATTGTGTATAATATACTACGGTTTTTTGACCTAAACTAGCATTTAAAAAAGTTTAATAGAATCTAATTTAGAGGTAATTTTTTTCCATGTACTTCCATCATAACCTTCCCTCTTAACATATAAAAAGGATAAGAAAAGTTTCGTAGCATTTCGAACAATCCTCGATTTAATTTCATTTTTAACCGAAACTACTATAAAATTATGTATAATATACTATAATTTTTGACCGAAACTAGTATTTCAAAAAGTTTCATAGAATATAATTTTGAGATAATTTTTTTTGCATGGACTTCCATCATAACCATCCCTCGTAACATATAGAAAGGATCTGAGAAGTTTCGTAGTATTTCGAACAATCATCGATTTAATTTCATTTTTGACAGAAACTAGTATAAAATTTTGTATAATATACTACGATTTTTTGACGGAAACTAGTATTTCAAAAAGTTTCATAGAATACAATTTTGAGATAATTTTTTTGCATTTACTTCCATCATAACCTTCTCTAGTAACATATAGAAAGGATCTGAGATGTTTCGTAGCATTTCGAACAATCCTCGATTTAATTTCATTTTTGACAGAAACTAGTATACAATTGTGTATAATATACTACGATTATTTGACCTAAACTAGCATTTCAAAAAGTTTCATAGAATCTAATTTTGAGATATTTTTTTGCATTTTCTTCCATCATAACCTTCCCTCGTAACATATAGAAATGATCTAAAGAGTTTCGTAGCATTTCGAACAATCCTCGATTTAATTTCATTTTGACCGAAACTAGTATAAAATTGTGTATAATACTAAGATTTTTCACCGAAACTAGTATTTCAAAAAGTTTCATAGAATATAATTTTGAGATAATTTTTTTGCATGTACTTCCATCGTAACCTTCCCTCGTAACATATAGAAAGGATCTAAAAACTTTCGTAGAATTTTGAACAATCCTCGATCTAATTTGATGTTTTGACCGAAATTAGTATAAAGTTGTGTATAATATACTACGATTTTTGACCGAAACTAGTATTTCAAAAAGTTTCATAGAATATAATTTTGAGAAAATATTTTTGCACTGAATTCCATCATAACATTCCCTCGTAACATATAGATCAGATCTGAGATGTTTCGTAGTATTTTGAACAATCCTCGATTTAATCTCATTTTTCACCGAAACTAGTATAAAATTGTGTATAATATACTACGATTTTTTGACGGAAACTAGTATTTAAAAAAGATTCATAGAATATAATTTTGAGATATTTTTTTTGGATTTACTGCCATCATAACCTTTTCTCGTAACATATAGAAAGGATCTGAGATTTTTCGTAGCATTTCTAACAATCCTCGATTTAATTTCATTTTTGACAGAAACTAGTATAAAATTGTGTATAATATACTACGATTTTTGACCGAAACTAGTATTTCAAAAAGTTTCATAGAATATAATTTTGAGATAATATTTTGCATGGACTTCCATCACAACATTCCCTCGTAACATATAGAAAGGACATGAGGAGTTTTGTAGTATTTTGAACAATCCTCGATTTAATTTAATTTTTGACAGAAACTAGTATAAAATTGTGTATAATATCCTACGATTTTTTGACCTAAACTAGCATTTAAAAAAGTTTAATAGAATCTAATTTAGAGGTAATTTTTTTCCATGTACTTCCATCATAACCTTCCCTCTTAACATATAAAAAGGATCAGAAAAGTTTCGTAGCATTTCGAACAATCCTCGATTTAATTTCATTTTTAACCGAAACTACTATAAAATTATGTATAATATACTATAATTTTTGACCGAAACTAGTATTTCAAAAAGTTTCATAGAATATAATTTTGAGATAATTTTTTTTGCATGGACTTCCATCATAACCATCCCTCGTAACATATAGAAAGGATCTGAGAAGTTTCGTAGTATTTCGAACAATCATCGATTTAATTTCATTTTTGACAGAAACTAGTATAAAATTTTGTATAATATACTAAGATTTTTTGACGGAAACTAGTATTTCAAAAAGTTTCATAGAATACAATTTTGAGATAATTTTTTTGCATTTACTTCCATCATAACCTTCTCTAGTAACATATAGAAAGGATCTGAGATGTTTCGTAGCATTTCGAACAATCCTCGATTTAATTTCATTTTTGACAGAAACTAGTATAAAATTGTGTATAATATACTACGATTATTTGACCTAAACTAGCATTTCAAAAAGTTTCATAGAATCTAATTTTGAGATATTTTTTTGCATTTACTTCCATCATAACCTTCCCTCGTAACATATAGAAATGATCTAAAGAGTTTCGTAGCATTTCGAACAATCCTCGATTTAATTTCATTTTGACCGAAACTAGTAAAAAATTGTGTATAATACTACGATTTTTGACCGAAACTAGTATTTCAAAAAGTTTCATAGAATATAATTTTGAGATAATTTTTTTGCATGTACTTCCATCATAACCTTCCCTCGTAACATATAGAAAGGATCTAAAAAGTTTCGTAGAATTTTGAACAATCCTCGATCTAATTTGATGTTTTGACCGAAATTAGTATAAAGTTGTGTATAATATACTACGATTTTTGACCGAAACTAGTATTTCAAAAAGTTTCGTAGAATATAATTTTGAGAAAATATTTTTGCACTGAATTCCATCATAACATTCCCTCGTAACATATTGATCAGATCTGAGATGTTTCGTAGTATTTTGAACAATCCTCGATTTAATCTCATTTTTCACCGAAACTAGTATAAAATTGTGTATAATATACTACGATTTTTTGACGAAAACTAGTATTTAAAAAAGTTTCATAGAATATAATTTTGAGATATTTTTTTGGATTTACTGCCATCATAACCTTTTCTCGTAACATATAGAAAGGATCTGAGATGTTTTGTAGCATTTATAACAATCCTCGATTTAATTTCATTTTTGACAGAAACTAGTATAAAATTGTGTATAATATACTACGATTTTTGACCGAAACTAGTATTTCAAAAAGTTTCATAGAATATAATTTTGAGATAATATTTTGCATGGACTTCCATCACAACATTCCCTCGTAACATATAGAAAGGACATGAGGAGTTTTGTAGTATTTTGAACAATCCTCGATTTAATTTAATTTTTGACAGAAACTAGTATAAAATTGTGTATAATATACTACGATTTTTTGACCTAAACTAGCATTTAAAAAAGTTTAATAGAATCTAATTTAGAGGTAATTTTTTTCCATGTACTTCCATCATAACCTTCCCTCTTAACATATAAAAAGGATCAGAAAAGTTTCGTAGCATTTCGAACAATCCTCGATTTAATTTCATTTTTAACCGAAACTACTATAAAATTATGTATAATATACTATAATTTTTGACCGAAACTAGTATTTCAAAAAGTTTCATAGAATATAATTTTGAGATAATTTTTTTTGCATGGACTTCCATCATAACCATCCCTCGTAACATATAGAAAGGATCTGAGAAGTTTCGTAGTATTTCGAACAATCATCGATTTAATTTCATTTTTGACAGAAACTAGTATAAAATTTTGTATAATATACTACGATTTTTTGACGGAAACTAGTATTTCAAAAAGTTTCATAGAATACAATTTTGAGATAATTTTTTTGCATTTACTTCCATCATAACCTTCTCTAGTAACATATAGAAAGGATCTGAGATGTTTCGTAGCATTTCGAACAATCCTCGATTTAATTTCATTTTTGACAGAAACTAGTATAAAATTGTGTATAATATACTACGATTATTTGACCTAAACTAGCATTTCAAAAAGTTTCATAGAATCTAATTTTGAGATATTTTTTTGCATTTTCTTCCATCATAACCTTCCCTCGTAACATATAGAAATGATCTAAAGAGTTTCGTAGCATTTCGAACAATCCTCGATTTAATTTCATTTTGACCGAAACTAGTATAAAATTGTGTATAATACTAAGATTTTTCACCGAAACTAGTATTTCAAAAAGTTTCATAGAATATAATTTTGAGATAATTTTTTTGCATGTACTTCCATCATAACCTTCCCTCGTAACATATAGAAAGGATCTAAAAACTTTCGTAGAATTTTGAACAATCCTCGATCTAATTTGATGTTTTGACCGAAATTAGTATAAAGTTGTGTATAATATACTACGATTTTTGACCGAAACTAGTATTTCAAAAAGTTTCGTAGAATATAATTTTGAGAAAATATTTTTGCACTGAATTCCATCATAACATTCCCTTGTAACATATAGATCAGATCTGAGATGTTTCGTAGTATTTTGAACAATCCTCGATTTAATCTCATTTTTCACCGAAACTAGTATAAAATTGTGTATAATATACTACGATTTTTTGACGAAAACTAGTATTTAAAAAAGTTTCATAGAATATAATTTTGAGATATTTTTTTGGATTTACTGCCATCATAACCTTTTCTCGTAACATATAGAAAGGATCTGAGATGTTTTGTAGCATTTATAACAATCCTCGATTTAATTTCATTTTTGACAGAAACTAGTATAAAATTGTGTATAATATACTACGATTTTTGACCGAAACTAGTATTTCAAAAAGTTTCATAGAATATAATTTTGAGATAATATTTTGCATGGACTTCCATCACAACATTCCCTCGTAACATATAGAAAGGACATGAGGAGTTTTGTAGTATTTTGAACAATCCTCGATTTAATTTAATTTTTGACAGAAACTAGTATAAAATTGTGTATAATATACTACGATTTTTTGACCTAAACTAGCATTTAAAAAAGTTTAATAGAATCTAATTTAGAGGTAATTTTTTTCCATGTACTTCCATCATAACCTTCCCTCTTAACATATAAAAAGGATCAGAAAAGTTTCGTAGCATTTCGAACAATCCTCGATTTAATTTCATTTTTAACCGAAACTACTATAAAATTATGTATAATATACTATAATTTTTGACCGAAACTAGTATTTCAAAAAGTTTCATAGAATATAATTTTGAGATAATTTTTTTTGCATGGACTTCCATCATAACCATCCCTCGTAACATATAGAAAGGATCTGAGAAGTTTCGTAGTATTTCGAACAATCATCGATTTAATTTCATTTTTGACAGAAACTAGTATAAAATTTTGTATAATATACTACGATTTTTTGACGGAAACTAGTATTTCAAAAAGTTTCATAGAATACAATTTTGAGATAATTTTTTTGCATTTACTTCCATCATAACCTTCTCTAGTAACATATAGAAAGGATCTGAGATGTTTCGTAGCATTTCGAACAATCCTCGATTTAATTTCATTTTTGACAGAAACTAGTATAAAATTGTGTATAATATACTACGATTATTTGACCTAAACTAGCATTTCAAAAAGTTTCATAGAATCTAATTTTGAGATATTTTTTTGCATTTTCTTCCATCACAACCTTCCCTCGTAACATATAGAAATGATCTAAAGAGTTTCGTAGCATTTCGAACAATCCTCGATTTAATTTCATTTTGACCGAAACTAGTATAAAATTGTGTATAATACTAAGATTTTTCACCGAAACTAGTATTTCAAAAAGTTTCATAGAATATAATTTTGAGATAATTTTTTTGCATGTACTTCCATCATAACCTTCCCTCGTAACATATAGAAAGGATCTAAAAACTTTCGTAGAATTTTGAACAATCCTCGATCTAATTTGATGTTTTGACCGAAATTAGTATAAAGTTGTGTATAATATACTACGATTTTTGACCGAAACTAGTATTTCAAAAAGTTTCGTAGAATATAATTTTGAGAAAATATTTTTGCACTGAATTCCATCATAACATTCCCTCGTAACATATAGATCAGATCTGAGATGTTTCGTAGTATTTTGAACAATCCTCGATTTAATCTCATTTTTCACCGAAACTAGTATAAAATTGTGTATAATATACTACGATTTTTTGACGAAAACTAGTATTAAAAAAAGTTTCATAGAATATAATTTTGAGATATTTTTTTGGATTTACTGCCATCATAACCTTTTCTCGTAACATATAGAAAGGATCTGAGATGTTTTGTAGCATTTATAACAATCCTCGATTTAATTTCATTTTTGACAGAAACTAGTATAAAATTGTGTATAATATACTACGATTTTTGACCGAAACTAGTATTTCAAAAAGTTTCATAGAATATAATTTTGAGATAATATTTTGCATGGACTTCCATCACAACATTCCCTCGTAACATATAGAAAGGACATGAGGAGTTTTGTAGTATTTTGAACAATCCTCGATTTAATTTAATTTTTGACAGAAACTAGTATAAAATTGTGTATAATATACTACGATTTTTTGACCTAAACTATCATTTAAAAAAGTTTAATAGAATCTAATTTAGAGGTAATTTTTTTCCATGTACTTCCATCATAACCTTCCCTCTTAACATATAAAAAGGATCAGAAAAGTTTCGTAGCATTTCGAACAATCCTCGATTTAATTTCATTTTTAACCGAAACTACTATAAAATTATGTATAATATACTATAATTTTTGACCGAAACTAGTATTTCAAAAAGTTTCATAGAATATAATTTTGAGATAATTTTTTTTGCATGGACTTCCATCATAACCATCCCTCGTAACATATAGAAAGGATCTGAGAAGTTTCGTAGTATTTCGAACAATCATCGATTTAATTTCATTTTTGACAGAAACTAGTATAAAATTTTGTATAATATACTACGATTTTTTGACGGAAACTAGTATTTCAAAAAGTTTCATAGAATACAATTTTGAGATAATTTTTTTGCATTTACTTCCATCATAACCTTCTCTAGTAACATATAGAAAGGATCTGAGATGTTTCGTAGCATTTCGAACAATCCTCGATTTAATTTCATTTTTGACAGAAACTAGTATAAAATTGTGTATAATATACTACGATTATTTGACCTAAACTAGCATTTCAAAAAGTTTCATAGAATCTAATTTTGAGATATTTTTTTGCATTTTCTTCCATCATAACCTTCCCTCGTAACATATAGAAATGATCTAAAGAGTTTCGTAGCATTTCGAACAATCCTCGATTTAATTTCATTTTGACCGAAACTAGTATAAAATTGTGTATAATACTAAGATTTTTCACCGAAACTAGTATTTCAAAAAGTTTCATAGAATATAATTTTGAGATAATTTTTTTGCATGTACTTCCATCATAACCTTCCCTCGTAACATATAGAAAGGATCTAAAAAGTTTCGTAGAATTTTGAACAATCCTCGATCTAATTTGATGTTTTGACCGAAATTAGTATAAAGTTGTGTATAATATACTACGATTTTTGACCGAAACTAGTATTTCAAAAAGTTTCATAGAATATAATTTTGAGAAAATATTTTTGCACTGAATTCCATCATAACATTCCCTCGTAACATATAGATCAGATCTGAGATGTTTCGTAGTATTTTGAACAATCCTCGATTTAATCTCATTTTTCACCGAAACTAGTATAAAATTGTGTATAATATACTACGATTTTTTGACGAAAACTAGTATTAAAAAAAGTTTCATAGAATATAATTTTGAGATATTTTTTTGGATTTACTGCCATCATAACCTTTTCTCGTAACATATAGAAAGGATCTGAGATGTTTTGTAGCATTTATAACAATCCTCGATTTAATTTCATTTTTGACAGAAACTAGTATAAAATTGTGTATAATATACTACGATTTTTGACCGAAACTAGTATTTCAAAAAGTTTCATAGAATATAATTTTGAGATAATATTTTGCATGGACTTCCATCACAACATTCCCTCGTAACATATAGAAAGGACATGAGGAGTTTTGTAGTATTTTGAACAATCCTCGATTTAATTTAATTTTTGACAGAAACTAGTATAAAATTGTGTATAATATACTACGATTTTTTGACCTAAACTATCATTTAAAAAAGTTTAATAGAATCTAATTTAGAGGTAATTTTTTTCCATGTACTTCCATCATAACCTTCCCTCTTAACATATAAAAAGGATCAGAAAAGTTTCGTAGCATTTCGAACAATCCTCGATTTAATTTCATTTTTAACCGAAACTACTATAAAATTATGTATAATATACTATAATTTTTGACCGAAACTAGTATTTCAAAAAGTTTCATAGAATATAATTTTGAGATAATTTTTTTTGCATGGACTTCCATCATAACCATCCCTCGTAACATATAGAAAGGATCTGAGAAGTTTCGTAGTATTTCGAACAATCATCGATTTAATTTCATTTTTGACAGAAACTAGTATAAAATTTTGTATAATATACTACGATTTTTTGACGGAAACTAGTATTTCAAAAAGTTTCATAGAATACAATTTTGAGATAATTTTTTTGCATTTACTTCCATCATAACCTTCTCTAGTAACATATAGAAAGGATCTGAGATGTTTCGTAGCATTTCGAACAATCCTCGATTTAATTTCATTTTTGACAGAAACTAGTATAAAATTGTGTATAATATACTACGATTATTTGACCTAAACTAGCATTTCAAAAAGTTTCATAGAATCTAATTTTGAGATATTTTTTTGCATTTTCTTCCATCATAACCTTCCCTCGTAACATATAGAAATGATCTAAAGAGTTTCGTAGCATTTCGAACAATCCTCGATTTAATTTCATTTTGACCGAAACTAGTATAAAATTGTGTATAATACTAAGATTTTTCACCGAAACTAGTATTTCAAAAAGTTTCATAGAATATAATTTTGAGATAATTTTTTTGCATGTACTTCCATCATAACCTTCCCTCGTAACATATAGAAAGGATCTAAAAAGTTTCGTAGAATTTTGAACAATCCTCGATCTAATTTGATGTTTTGACCGAAATTAGTATAAAGTTGTGTATAATATACTACGATTTTTGACCGAAACTAGTATTTCAAAAAGTTTCATAGAATATAATTTTGAGAAAATATTTTTGCACTGAATTCCATCATAACATTCCCTCGTAACATATAGATCAGATCTGAGATGTTTCGTAGTATTTTGAACAATCCTCGATTTAATCTCATTTTTCACCGAAACTAGTATAAAATTATGTATAATATACTACGATTTTTTGACGGAAACTAGTATTTAAAAAAGATTCATAGAATATAATTTTGAGATATTTTTTTTGGATTTACTGCCATCATAACCTTTTCTCGTAACATATAGAAAGGATCTGAGATGTTTCGTAGCATTTCTAACAATCCTCGATTTAATTTCATTTTTGACAGAAACTAGTATAAAATTGTGTATAATATACTACGATTTTTGACCGAAACTAGTATTTCAAAAAGTTTCATAGAATATAATTTTGAGATAATATTTTGCATGGACTTCCATCACAACATTCCCTCGTAACATATAGAAAGGACATGAGGAGTTTTGTAGTATTTTGAACAATCCTCGATTTAATTTAATTTTTGACAGAAACTAGTATAAAATTGTGTATAATATCCTACGATTTTTTGACCTAAACTATCATTTAAAAAAGTTTAATAGAATCTAATTTAGAGGTAATTTTTTTCCATGTACTTCCATCATAACCTTCCCTCTTAACATATAAAAAGGATCAGAAAAGTTTCGTAGCATTTCGAACAATCCTCGATTTAATTTCATTTTTAACCGAAACTACTATAAAATTATGTATAATATACTATAATTTTTGACCGAAACTAGTATTTCAAAAAGTTTCATAGAATATAATTTTGAGATAATTTTTTTTGCATGGACTTCCATCATAACCATCCCTCGTAACATATAGAAAGGATCTGAGAAGTTTCGTAGTATTTCGTACAATCCTCGATTTAATTTCATTTTTGACAGAAACTAGTATAAAATTTTGTTTAATATACTACGATTTTTTGACGGAAACTAGTATTTCAAAAAGTTTCATAGAATACAATTTTGAGATAATTTTTTTGCATTTACTTCCATCATAACCTTCTCTAGTAACATATAGAAAGGATCTGAGATGTTTCGTAGCATTTCGAACAATCCTCGATTTAATTTCATTTTTGACAGAAACTAGTATAAAATTGTGTATAATATACTACGATTATTTGACCTAAACTAGCATTTCAAAAAGTTTCATAGAATCTAATTTTGAGATATTTTTTTGCATTTACTTCCATCATAACCTTCCCTCGTAACATATAGAAATGATCTAAAGAGTTTCGTAGCATTTCGAACAATCCTCGATTTAATTTCATTTTGACCGAAACTAGTAAAAAATTGTGTATAATACTACGATTTTTGACCGAAACTAGTATTTCAAAAAGTTTCATAGAATATAATTTTGAGATAATTATTTTGCATGTACTTCCATCATAACCTTCCCTCGTAACATATAGAAAGGATCTAAAAAGTTTCGTAGAATTTTGAACAATCCTCGATCTAATTTGATGTTTTGACCGAAATTAGTATAAAGTTGTGTATAATATACTACGATTTTTGACCGAAACTAGTATTTCAAAAAGTTTCGTAGAATATAATTTTGAGAAAATATTTTTGCACTGAATTCCATCATAACATTCCCTCGTAACATATAGATCAGATCTGAGATGTTTCGTAGTATTTTGAACAATCCTCGATTTAATCTCATTTTTCACCGAAACTAGTATAAAATTGTGTATAATATACTACGATTTTTTGACGAAAACTAGTATTTAAAAAAGTTTCATAGAATATAATTTTGAGATATTTTTTTGGATTTACTGCCATCATAACCTTTTCTCGTAACATATAGAAAGGATCTGAGATGTTTTGTAGCATTTATAACAATCCTCGATTTAATTTCATTTTTGACAGAAACTAGTATAAAATTGTGTATAATATACTACGATTTTTGACCGAAACTAGTATTTCAAAAAGTTTCATAGAATATAATTTTGAGATAATATTTTGCATGGACTTCCATCACAACATTCCCTCGTAACATATAGAAAGGACATGAGGAGTTTTGTAGTATTTTGAACAATCCTCGATTTAATTTAATTTTTGACAGAAACTAGTATAAAATTGTGTATAATATACTACGATTTTTTGACCTAAACTAGCATTTAAAAAAGTTTAATAGAATCTAATTTAGAGGTAATTTTTTTCCATGTACTTCCATCATAACCTTCCCTCTTAACATATAAAAAGGATCAGAAAAGTTTCGTAGCATTTCGAACAATCCTCGATTTAATTTCATTTTTAACCGAAATTACTATAAAATTATGTATAATATACTATAATTTTTGACCGAAACTAGTATTTCAAAAAGTTTCATAGAATATAATTTTGAGATAATTTTTTTTGCATGGACTTCCATCATAACCATCCCTCGTAACATATAGAAAGGATCTGAGAAGTTTCGTAGTATTTCGTACAATCCTCGATTTAATTTCATTTTTGACAGAAACTAGTATAAAATTTTGTTTAATATACTACGATTTTTTGACGGAAACTAGTATTTCAAAAAGTTTCATAGAATACAATTTTGAGATAATTTTTTTGCATTTACTTCCATCATAACCTTCTCTAGTAACATATAGAAAGGATCTGAGATGTTTCGTAGCATTTCGAACAATCCTCGATTTAATTTCATTTTTGACAGAAACTAGTATAAAATTGTGTATAATATACTACGATTATTTGACCTAAACTAGCATTTCAAAAAGTTTCATAGAATCTAATTTTGAGATATTTTTTTGCATTTACTTCCATCATAACCTTCCCTCGTAACATATAGAAATGATCTAAAGAGTTTCGTAGCATTTCGAACAATCCTCGATTTAATTTCATTTTGACCGAAACTAGTAAAAAATTGTGTATAATACTACGATTTTTGACCGAAACTAGTATTTCAAAAAGTTTCATAGAATATAATTTTGAGATAATTATTTTGCATGTACTTCCATCATAACCTTCCCTCGTAACATATAGAAAGGATCTAAAAAGTTTCGTAGAATTTTGAACAATCCTCGATCTAATTTGATGTTTTGACCGAAATTAGTATAAAGTTGTGTATAATATACTACGATTTTTGACCGAAACTAGTATTTCAAAAAGTTTCGTAGAATATAATTTTGAGAAAATATTTTTGCACTGAATTCCATCATAACATTCCCTCGTAACATATAGATCAGATCTGAGATGTTTCGTAGTATTTTGAACAATCCTCGATTTAATCTCATTTTTCACCGAAACTAGTATAAAATTGTGTATAATATACTACGATTTTTTGACGAAAACTAGTATTTAAAAAAGTTTCATAGAATATAATTTTGAGATATTTTTTTGGATTTACTGCCATCATAACCTTTTCTCGTAACATATAGAAAGGATCTGAGATGTTTTGTAGCATTTATAACAATCCTCGATTTAATTTCATTTTTGACAGAAACTAGTATAAAATTGTGTATAATATACTACGATTTTTGACCGAAACTAGTATTTCAAAAAGTTTCATAGAATATAATTTTGAGATAATATTTTGCATGGACTTCCATCACAACATTCCCTCGTAACATATAGAAAGGACATGAGGAGTTTTGTAGTATTTTGAACAATCCTCGATTTAATTTAATTTTTGACAGAAACTAGTATAAAATTGTGTATAATATACTACGATTTTTTGACCTAAACTAGCATTTAAAAAAGTTTAATAGAATCTAATTTAGAGGTAATTTTTTTCCATGTACTTCCATCATAACCTTCCCTCTTAACATATAAAAAGGATCAGAAAAGTTTCGTAGCATTTCGAACAATCCTCGATTTAATTTCATTTTTAACCGAAACTACTATAAAATTATGTATAATATACTATAATTTTTGACCGAAACTAGTATTTCAAAAAGTTTCATAGAATATAATTTTGAGATAATTTTTTTTGCATGGACTTCCATCATAACCATCCCTCGTAACATATAGAAAGGATCTGAGAAGTTTCGTAGTATTTCGAACAATCATCGATTTAATTTCATTTTTGACAGAAACTAGTATAAAATTTTGTATAATATACTACGATTTTTTGACGGAAACTAGTATTTCAAAAAGTTTCATAGAATACAATTTTGAGATAATTTTTTTGCATTTACTTCCATCATAACCTTCTCTAGTAACATATAGAAAGGATCTGAGATGTTTCGTAGCATTTCGAACAATCCTCGATTTAATTTCATTTTTGACAGAAACTAGTATAAAATTGTGTATAATATACTACGATTATTTGACCTAAACTAGCATTTCAAAAAGTTTCATAGAATCTAATTTTGAGATATTTTTTTGCATTTTCTTCCATCATAACCTTCCCTCGTAACATATAGAAATGATCTAAAGAGTTTCGTAGCATTTCGAACAATCCTCGATTTAATTTCATTTTGACCGAAACTAGTATAAAATTGTGTATAATACTAAGATTTTTCACCGAAACTAGTATTTCAAAAAGTTTCATAGAATATAATTTTGAGATAATTTTTTTGCATGTACTTCCATCATAACCTTCCCTCGTAACATATAGAAAGGATCTAAAAAGTTTCGTAGAATTTTGAACAATCCTCGATCTAATTTGATGTTTTGACCGAAATTAGTATAAAGTTGTGTATAATATACTACGATTTTTGACCGAAACTAGTATTTCAAAAAGTTTCATAGAATATAATTTTGAGAAAATATTTTTGCACTGAATTCCATCATAACATTCCCTCGTAACATATAGATCAGATCTGAGATGTTTCGTAGTATTTTGAACAATCCTCGATTTAATCTCATTTTTCACCGAAACTAGTATAAAATTATGTATAATATACTACGATTTTTTGACGGAAACTAGTATTTAAAAAAGATTCATAGAATATAATTTTGAGATATTTTTTTTTGGATTTACTGCCATCATAACCTTTTCTCGTAACATATAGAAAGGATCTGAGATGTTTCGTAGCATTTCTAACAATCCTCGATTTAATTTCATTTTTGACAGAAACTAGTATAAAATTGTGTATAATATACTACGATTTTTGACCGAAACTAGTATTTCAAAAAGTTTCATAGAATATAATTTTGAGATAATATTTTGCATGGACTTCCATCACAACATTCCCTCGTAACATATAGAAAGGACATGAGGAGTTTTGTAGTATTTTGAACAATCCTCGATTTAATTTAATTTTTGACAGAAACTAGTATAAAATTGTGTATAATATCCTACGATTTTTTGACCTAAACTAGCATTTAAAAAAGTTTAATAGAATCTAATTTAGAGGTAATTTTTTTCCATGTACTTCCATCATAACCTTCCCTCTTAACATATAAAAAGGATCAGAAAAGTTTCGTAGCATTTCGAACAATCCTCGATTTAATTTCATTTTTAACCGAAACTACTATAAAATTATGTATAATATACTATAATTTTTGACCGAAACTAGTATTTCAAAAAGTTTCATAGAATATAATTTTGAGATAATTTTTTTTGCATGGACTTCCATCATAACCATCCCTCGTAACATATAGAAAGGATCTGAGAAGTTTCGTAGTATTTCGAACAATCATCGATTTAATTTCATTTTTGACAGAAACTAGTATAAAATTTTGTATAATATACTACGATTTTTTGACGGAAACTAGTATTTCAAAAAGTTTCATAGAATACAATTTTGAGATAATTTTTTTGCATTTACTTCCATCATAACCTTCTCTAGTAACATATAGAAAGGATCTGAGATGTTTCGTAGCATTTCGAACAATCCTCGATTTAATTTCATTTTTGACCGAAACTAGTATAAAATTGTGTATAATACTAAGATTTTTCACCGAAACTAGTATTTCAAAATTTTTCATAGAATATAATTTTGAGATAATTTTTTTGCATGTACTTCCATCATAACCTTCCCTCGTAACATATAGAAAGGATCTAAAAAGTTTCGTAGAATTTTGAACAATCCTCGATTTAATTTGATGTTTTGACCGAAATTAGTATAAAGTTGTGTATAATATACTACGATTTTTGACCGAAACTAGTATTTCAAAAAGTTTCGTAGAATATAATTTTGAGAAAATATTTTTGCACTGAATTCCATCATAACATTCCCTCGTAACATATAGATCAGATCTGTGATGTTTCGTAGTATTTTGAACAATCCTCGATTTAATCTCATTTTTCACCGAAACTAGTATAAAATTGTGTATAATATACTATGATTTTTTTGACGGAAACTAGTATTTAAAAAAGCTTCATAGAATATAATTTTGAGATTTTTTTTTTGGATTTACTGCAATCATAACCTTTTCTCGTAACATATAGAAAGGATCTAAGATGTTTCGTAGCATTTCTAACAATCCTCGATTTAATTTCATTTTTGACAGAAACTAGTATAAAATTGTGTATAATATACTACGATTTTTGACCGAAACTAGTATTTCAAAAAGTTTCATAGAATATAATTTTGAGATAATATTTTGCATGGACTTCCATCAGAACATTCCCTCGTAACATATAGAAAGGACATGAGGAGTTTTGTAGTATTTTGAACAATCCTCGATTTAATTTAATTTTTGACAGAAACTAGTATAAAATTGTGTATAATATACTACGATTTTTTGACCTAAACTAGCATTTAAAAAAGTTTAATAGAATCTAATTTAGAGGTAATTTTTTTCCATGTACTTCCATCATAACCTTCCCTCTTAACATATAAAAAGGATCAGAAAAGTTTCGTAGCATTTCGAACAATCCTCGATTTAATTTCATTTTTAACCGAAACTACTATAAAATTATGTATAATATACTATAATTTTTGACCGAAACTAGTATTTCAAAAAGTTTCATAGAATATAATTTTGAGATAATTTTTTTTGCATGGACTTCCATCATAACCATCCCTCGTAACATATAGAAAGGATCTGAGAAGTTTCGTAGTATTTCGTACAATCCTCGATTTAATTTCATTTTTGACAGAAACTAGTATAAAATTTTGTTTAATATACTACGATTTTTTGACGGAAACTAGTATTTCAAAAAGTTTCATAGAATACAATTTTGAGATAATTTTTTTGCATTTACTTCCATCATAACCTTCTCTAGTAACATATAGAAAGGATCTGAGATGTTTCGTAGCATTTCGAACAATCCTCGATTTAATTTCATTTTTGACAGAAACTAGTATAAAATTGTGTATAATATACTACGATTATTTGACCTAAACTAGCATTTCAAAAAGTTTCATAGAATCTAATTTTGAGATATTTTTTTGCATTTACTTCCATCATAACCTTCCCTCGTAACATATAGAAATGATCTAAAGAGTTTCGTAGCATTTCGAACAATCCTCGATTTAATTTCATTTTGACCGAAACTAGTAAAAAATTGTGTATAATACTACGATTTTTGACCGAAACTAGTATTTCAAAAAGTTTCATAGAATATAATTTTGAGATAATTATTTTGCATGTACTTCCATCATAACCTTCCCTCGTAACATATAGAAAGGATCTAAAAAGTTTCGTAGAATTTTGAACAATCCTCGATCTAATTTGATGTTTTGACCGAAATTAGTATAAAGTTGTGTATAATATACTACGATTTTTGACCGAAACTAGTATTTCAAAAAGTTTCGTAGAATATAATTTTGAGAAAATATTTTTGCACTGAATTCCATCATAACATTCCCTCGTAACATATAGATCAGATCTGAGATGTTTCGTAGTATTTTGAACAATCCTCGATTTAATCTCATTTTTCACCGAAACTAGTATAAAATTGTGTATAATATACTACGATTTTTTGACGAAAACTAGTATTTAAAAAAGTTTCATAGAATATAATTTTGAGATATTTTTTTGGATTTACTGCCATCATAACCTTTTCTCGTAACATATAGAAAGGATCTGAGATGTTTTGTAGCATTTATAACAATCCTCGATTTAATTTCATTTTTGACAGAAACTAGTATAAAATTGTGTATAATATACTACGATTTTTGACCGAAACTAGTATTTCAAAAAGTTTCATAGAATATAATTTTGAGATAATATTTTGCATGGACTTCCATCACAACATTCCCTCGTAACATATAGAAAGGACATGAGGAGTTTTGTAGTATTTTGAACAATCCTCGATTTAATTTAATTTTTGACAGAAACTAGTATAAAATTGTGTATAATATACTACGATTTTTTGACCTAAACTAGCATTTAAAAAAGTTTAATAGAATCTAATTTAGAGGTAATTTTTTTCCATGTACTTCCATCATAACCTTCCCTCTTAACATATAAAAAGGATCAGAAAAGTTTCGTAGCATTTCGAACAATCCTCGATTTAATTTCATTTTTAACCGAAACTACTATAAAATTATGTATAATATACTATAATTTTTGACCGAAACTAGTATTTCAAAAAGTTTCATAGAATATAATTTTGAGATAAATTTTTTTTGCATGGACTTCCATCATAACCATCCCTCGTAACATATAGAAAGGATCTGAGAAGTTTCGTAGTATTTCGAACAATCATCGATTTAATTTCATTTTTGACAGAAACTAGTATAAAATTTTGTATAATATACTACGATTTTTTGACGGAAACTAGTATTTCAAAAAGTTTCATAGAATACAATTTTGAGATAATTTTTTTGCATTTACTTCCATCATAACCTTCTCTAGTAACATATAGAAAGGATCTGAGATGTTTCGTAGCATTTCGAACAATCCTCGATTTAATTTCATTTTTGACAGAAACTAGTATAAAATTGTGTATAATATACTACGATTATTTGACCTAAACTAGCATTTCAAAAAGTTTCATAGAATCTAATTTTGAGATATTTTTTTGCATTTTCTTCCATCATAACCTTCCCTCGTAACATATAGAAATGATCTAAAGAGTTTCGTAGCATTTCGAACAATCCTCGATTTAATTTCATTTTGACCGAAACTAGTATAAAATTGTGTATAATACTAAGATTTTTCACCGAAACTAGTATTTCAAAAAGTTTCATAGAATATAATTTTGAGATAATTTTTTTGCATGTACTTCCATCATAACCTTCCCTCGTAACATATAGAAAGGATCTAAAAAGTTTCGTAGAATTTTGAACAATCCTCGATCTAATTTGATGTTTTGACCGAAATTAGTATAAAGTTGTGTATAATATACTACGATTTTTGACCGAAACTAGTATTTCAAAAAGTTTCGTAGAATATAATTTTGAGAAAATATTTTTGCACTGAATTCCATCATAACATTCCCTCGTAACATATAGATCAGATCTGAGATGTTTCGTAGTATTTTGAACAATCCTCGATTTAATCTCATTTTTCACCGAAACTAGTATAAAATTGTGTATAATATACTACGATTTTTTGACGAAAACTAGTATTTAAAAAAGTTTCATAGAATATAATTTTGAGATATTTTTTTGGATTTACTGCCATCATAACCTTTTCTCGTAACATATAGAAAGGATCTGAGATGGTTTGTAGCATTTATAACAATCCTCGATTTAATTTCATTTTTGACAGAAACTAGTATAAAATTGTGTATAATATACTACGATTTTTGACCGAAACTAGTATTTCAAAAAGTTTCATAGAATATAATTTTGAGATAATATTTTGCATGGACTTCCATCACAACATTCCCTCGTAACATATAGAAAGGACATGAGGAGTTTTGTAGTATTTTGAACAATCCTCGATTTAATTTAATTTTTGACAGAAACTAGTATAAAATTGTGTATAATATACTACGATTTTTTGACCTAAACTAGCATTTAAAAAAGTTTAATAGAATCTAATTTAGAGGTAATTTTTTTCCATGTACTTCCATCATAACCTTCCCTCTTAACATATAAAAAGGATCAGAAAAGTTTCGTAGCATTTCGAACAATCCTCGATTTAATTTCATTTTTAACCGAAACTACTATAAAATTATGTATAATATACTATAATTTTTGACCGAAACTAGTATTTCAAAAAGTTTCATAGAATATAATTTTGAGATAATTTTTTTTGCATGGACTTCCATCATAACCATCCCTCGTAACATATAGAAAGGATCTGAGAAGTTTCGTAGTATTTCGAACAATCATCGATTTAATTTCATTTTTGACAGAAACTAGTATAAAATTTTGTATAATATACTACGATTTTTTGACGGAAACTAGTATTTCAAAAAGTTTCATAGAATACAATTTTGAGATAATTTTTTTGCATTTACTTCCATCATAACCTTCTCTAGTAACATATAGAAAGGATCTGAGATGTTTCATAGCATTTCGAACAATCCTCGATTTAATTTCATTTTTGACAGAAACTAGTATAAAATTGTGTATAATATACTACGATTATTTGACCTAAACTAGCATTTCAAAAAGTTTCATAGAATCTAATTTTGAGATATTTTTTTGCATTTTCTTCCATCATAACCTTCCCTCGTAACATATAGAAATGATCTAAAGAGTTTCGTAGCATTTCGAACAATCCTCGATTTAATTTCATTTTGACCGAAACTAGTATAAAATTGTGTATAATACTAAGATTTTTCACCGAAACTAGTATTTCAAAAAGTTTCATAGAATATAATTTTGAGATAATTTTTTTGCATGTACTTCCATCATAACCTTCCCTCGTAACATATAGAAAGGATCTAAAAAGTTTCGTAGAATTTTGAACAATCCTCGATCTAATTTGATGTTTTGACCGAAATTAGTATAAAGTTGTGTATAATATACTACGATTTTTGACCGAAACTAGTATTTCAAAAAGTTTCGTAGAATATAATTTTGAGAAAATATTTTTGCACTGAATTCCATCATAAAATTCCCTCGTAACATATAGATCAGATCTGAGATGTTTCGTAGTATTTTGAACAATCCTCGATTTAATCTCATTTTTCACCGAAACTAGTATAAAATTGTGTATAATATACTACGATTTTTTGACGAAAACTAGTATTTAAAAAAGTTTCATAGAATATAATTTTGAGATATTTTTTTGGATTTACTGCCATCATAACCTTTTCTCGTAACATATAGAAAGGATCTGAGATGTTTTGTAGCATTTATAACAATCCTCGATTTAATTTCATTTTTGACAGAAACTAGTATAAAATTGTGTATAATATACTACGATTTTTGACCGAAACTAGTATTTCAAAAAGTTTCATAGAATATAATTTTGAGATAATATTTTGCATGGACTTCCATCACAACATTCCCTCGTAACATATAGAAAGGACATGAGGAGTTTTGTAGTATTTTGAACAATCCTCGATTTAATTTAATTTTTGACAGAAACTAGTATAAAATTGTGTATAATATACTACGATTTTTTGACCTAAACTAGCATTTAAAAAAGTTTAATAGAATCTAATTTAGAGGTAATTTTTTTCCATGTACTTCCATCATAACCTTCCCTCTTAACATATAAAAAGGATCAGAAAAGTTTCGTAGCATTTCGAACAATCCTCGATTTAATTTCATTTTTAACCGAAACTACTATAAAATTATGTATAATATACTATAATTTTTGACCGAAACTAGTATTTCAAAAAGTTTCATAGAATATAATTTTGAGATAATTTTTTTTGCATGGACTTCCATCATAACCATCCCTCGTAACATATAGAAAGGATCTGAGAAGTTTCGTAGTATTTCGAACAATCATCGATTTAATTTCATTTTTGACAGAAACTAGTATAAAATTTTGTATAATATACTACGATTCTTTGACGGAAACTAGTATTTCAAAAAGTTTCATAGAATACAATTTTGAGATAATTTTTTTGCATTTACTTCCATCATAACCTTCTCTAGTAACATATAGAAAGGATCTGAGATGTTTCGTAGCATTTCGAACAATCCTCGATTTAATTTCATTTTTGACAGAAACTAGTATAAAATTGTGTATAATATACTACGATTATTTGACCTAAACTAGCATTTCAAAAAGTTTCATAGAATCTAATTTTGAGATATTTTTTTGCATTTTCTTCCATCATAACCTTCCCTCGTAACATATAGAAATGATCTAAAAAGTTTCGTAGAATTTTGAACAATCCTCGATTTAATTTGATGTTTTGACCGAAATTAGTATAAAGTTGTGTATAATATACTACGATTTTTGACCGAAACTAGTATTTCAAAAAGTTTCAAAGAATATAATTTTGAGAAAATATTTTTCACTGAATTCCATCATAACATTCCCTCGTAACATATAGATCAGATCTGAGATGTTTCGTAGTATTTTGAACAATCCTCGATTTAATCTCATTTTTCACCGAAACTAGTATAAAATTGTGTATAATATACTACGATTTTTTGACGGAAACTAGTATTTAAAAAAGTTTCATAAAAATATAATTTTGAGATATTTTTTTTGGATTTACTGCCATCATAACCTTTTCTCGTAACATATAGAAAGGATCTGAGATGTTTCGTAGCATTTATAACAATCCTCGATTTAATTTCATTTTTGACAGAAACTAGTATAAAATTGTGTATAATATACTACGATTTTTGACCGAAACTAGTATTTCAAAAAGTTTCATAGAATATAATTTTGAGATAATATTTTGCATGGACTTCCATCACAACATTCCCTCGTAACATATAGAAAGGACATGAGGTGTTTTGTAGTATTTTGAAAAATCCTCGATTTAATTTAATTTTTGACAGAAACTAGTATAAAATTGTGTATAATATACTTCGATTTTTTGACCTAAACTAGCATTTAAAAAAGTTTAATATAATCTAATTTAGAGGTAATTTTTTTCCATGTACTTCCATCATAACCTTCCCTCTTAACATATAAAAAGGATCAGAAAAGTTTCGTAGCATTTCGAACAATCCTCGATTTAATTTCATTTTTAACCGAAACTACTAAAAAATTATGTATAATATACTATAATTTTTGACCGAAACTAGTATTTCAAAAAGTTTCATAGAATATAATTTTGAGATAATTTTTTTTGCATGGACTTCCATCATAACCATCCCTCGTAACATATAGAAAGGATCTGAGAAGTTTCGTAGTATTTCGAACAATCCTCGATTTAATTTCATTTTTGACAGAAACTAGTATAAAATTTTGTATAATATACTACGATTTTTTGACGGAAACTAGTATTTCAAAAAGTTTCATAGAATACAATTTTGAGATAATTTTTTTTGCATTTACTTCCATCATAACCTTCTCTATTAACATATAGAAAGGATCTGAGATGTTTCGTAGCATTTCGAACAATCCTAGATTTAATTTCATTTTTGACAGAAACTAGTATAAAATTGTGTATAATATACTACGATTATTTGACCTAAACTAGCATTTCAAAAAGTTTCATAGAATCTAATTTTGAGATATTTTTTTGCATTTTCTTCCATCATAACCTTCCCTCGTAACATATAGAAATGATCTAAAGAGTTTCGTAGCATTTCGAACAATCCTCGATTTAATTTCATTTTGACCGAAACTAGTATAAAATTGTGTATAATACTACGATTTTTCACCGAAACTAGTATTTCAAAAAGTTTCATAGAATATAATTTTGAGATAATTTTTTTGCATGTACTTCCATCATAACCTTCCCTCGTAACATATAGAAAGGATCTAAAACGTTTCGTAGAATTTTGAACAATCCTCGATTTAATTTGATGTTTTGACCGAAATTAGTATAAAGTTGTGTATAATATACTACGATTTTTGACCGAAACTAGTATTTCAAAAAGTTTCATAGAATATAATTTTGAGAAAATATTTTTGCACTGAATTCCATCATAACATTCCCTCGTAACATATAGATCAGATCTGAGATGTTTCGTAGTATTTTGAACAATCCTCGATTTAATCTCATTTTTCACCGAAACTAGTATAAAATTGTGTATAATATACTACGATTTTTTGACGGAAACTAGTATTTCAAAAAGTTTCATAGAATATAAGTTTGAGATATTTTTTTTGGATTTACTGCCATCATAACCTTTTCTCGTAAAATATAGAAAGGATCTGAGATGTTTCGTAGCATTTCTAACAATCCTCGATTTAATTTCATTTTTGACAGAAACTAGTATAAAATTGTGTATAATATACTACGATTTTTGACCGAAACTAGTATTTCAAAAAGTTTCATAGAATATAATTTTGAGATAATATTTTGCATGGACTTCCATCACAACATTCCCTCGTAACATATAGAAAGGACATGAGGAGTTTTGTAGTATTTTGAATAATCCTCGATTTAATTTAATTTTTGATAGAAACTAGTATAAAATTGTGTATAATATACTACGGTTTTTTGACCTAAACTAGCATTTAAAAAAGTTTAATAGAATCTAATTTAGAGGTAATTTTTTTCCATGTACTTCCATCATAACCTTCCCTCTTAACATATAAAAAGGATCAGAAAAGTTTCGTAGCATTTCGAACAATCCTCGATTTAATTTCATTTTTAACCGAAACTACTATAAAATTATGTATAATATACTATAATTTTTGACCGAAACTAGTATTTCAAAAAGTTTCATAGAATATAATTTTGAGATAATTTTTTTTGCATGGACTTCCATCATAACCATCCCTCGTAACATATAGAAAGGATCTGAGAAGTTTCGTAGTATTTCGAACAATCCTCGATTTAATTTCATTTTTGACAGAAACTAGTATAAAATTTTGTATAATATACTACGATTTTTTGACGGAAACTAGTATTTCAAAAAGTTTCATAGAATACAATTTTGAGATAATTTTTTTGCATTTACTTCCATCATAACCTTCTCTATTAACATATAGAAAGGATCTGAGATGTTTCGTAGCATTTCGAACAATCCTCGATTTAATTTCATTTTTGACAGAAACTAGTATAAAATTGTGTATAATATACTACGATTATTTGACCTAAACTAGCATTTCAAAAAGTTTCATAGAATCTAATTTTGAGATATTTTTTTGCATTTTCTTCCATCATAACCTTCCCTCGTAACATATAGAAATGATCTAAAGAGTTTCGTAGCATTTCGAACAATCCTCGATTTAATTTCATTTTGACCGAAACTAGTATAAAATTGTGTATAATACTACGATTTTTCACCGAAACTAGTATTTCAAAAAGTTTCATAGAATATAATTTTGAGATAATTTTTTTGCATGTACTTCCATCATAACCTTCCCTCGTAACATATAGAAAGGATCTAAAACGTTTCGTAGAATTTTGAACAATCCTCGATTTAATTTGATGTTTTGACCGAAATTAGTATAAAGTTGTGTATAATATACTACGATTTTTGACCGAAACTAGTATTTCAAAAAGTTTCATAGAATATAATTTTGAGAAAATATTTTTGCACTGAATTCCATCATAACATTCCCTCGTAACATATAGATCAGATCTGAGATGTTTCGTAGTATTTTGAACAATCCTCGATTTAATCTCATTTTTCACCGAAACTAGTATAAAATTGTGTATAATATACTACGATTTTTTGACGGAAACTAGTATTTCAAAAAGTTTCATAGAATATAATTTTGAGATATTTTTTTTGGATTTACTCCCATCATAACCTTTTCTCGTAAAATATAGAAAGGATCTGAGATGTTTCGTAGCATTTCTAACAATCCTCGATTTAATTTCATTTTTGACAGAAACTAGTATAAAATTGTGTATAATATACTACGATTTTTGACCGAAACTAGTATTTCAAAAAGTTTCATAGAATATAATTTTGAGATAATATTTTGCATGGACTTCCATCACAACATTCCCTCGTAACATATAGAAAGGACATGAGGAGTTTTGTAGTATTTTGAACAATCCTCGATTTAATTTAATTTTTGACAGAAACTAGTATAAAATTGTGTATAATATACTACGGTTTTTTGACCTAAACTAGCATTTAAAAAAGTTTAATAGAATCTAATTTAGAGGTAATTTTTTTCCATGTACTTCCATCATAACCTTCCCTCTTAACATATAAAAAGGATCAGAAAAGTTTCGTAGCATTTCGAACAATCCTCGATTTAATTTCATTTTTAACCGAAACTACTATAAAATTATGTATAATATACTATAATTTTTTACCGAAACTAGTATTTCAAAAAGTTTCATAGAATATAATTTTGAGATAATTTTTTTTGCATGGACTTCCATCATAACCATCCCTCGTAACATATAGAAAGGATCTGAGAAGTTTCGTAGTATTTCGAACAATCCTCGATTTAATTTCATTTTTGACAGAAACTAGTATAAAATTTTGTATAATATACTACGATTTTTTGACGGAAACTAGTATTTCAAAAAGTTTCATAGAATACAATTTTGAGATAATTTTTTTGCATTTACTTCCATCATAACCTTCTCTATTAACATATAGAAAGGATCTGAGATGTTTCGTAGCATTTCGAACAATCCTCGATTTAATTTCATTTTTGACAGAAACTAGTATAAAATTGTGTATAATATACTACGATTATTTGACCTAAACTAGCATTTCAAAAAGTTTCATAGAATCTAATTTTGAGATATTTTTTTGCATTTTCTTCCATCATAACCTTCCCTCGTAACATATAGAAATGATCTAAAGAGTTTCGTAGCATTTCGAACAATCCTCGATTTAATTTCATTTTGACCGAAACTAGTATAAAATTGTGTATAATACTACGATTTTTCACCGAAACTAGTATTTCAAAAAGTTTCATAGAATATAATTTTGAGATAATTTTTTTGCATGTACTTCCATCATAACCTTCCCTCGTAACATATAGAAAGGATCTAAAACGTTTCGTAGAATTTTGAACAATCCTCGATTTAATTTGATGTTTTGACCGAAATTAGTATAAAGTTGTGTATAATATACTACGATTTTTGACCGAAACTAGTATTTCAAAAAGTTTCATAGAATATAATTTTGAGAAAATAGTTTTGCACTGAATTCCATCATAACATTCCCTCGTAACATATAGATCAGATCTGAGATGTTTCGTAGTATTTTGAACAATCCTCGATTTAATCTCATTTTTCACCGAAACTAGTATAAAATTGTGTATAATATACTACGATTTTTTGACGGAAACTAGTATTTCAAAAAGTTTCATAGAATATAATTTTGAGATATTTTTTTTGGATTTACTGCCATCATAACCTTTTCTCGTAAAATATAGAAAGGATCTGAGATGTTTCGTAGCATTTCTAACAATCCTCGATTTAATTTCATTTTTGACAGAAACTAGTATAAAATTGTGTATAATATACTACGATTTTTGACCGAAACTAGTATTTCAAAAAGTTTCATAGAATATAATTTTGAGATAATATTTTGCATGGACTTCCATCACAACATTCCCTCGTAACATATAGAAAGGACATGAGGAGTTTTGTAGTATTTTGAACAATCCTCGATTTAATTTAATTTTTGATAGAAACTAGTATAAAATTGTGTATAATATACTACGGTTTTTTGACCTAAACTAGCATTTAAAAAAGTTTAATAGAATCTAATTTAGAGGTAATTTTTTTCCATGTACTTCCATCATAACCTTCCCTCTTAACATATAAAAAGGATCAGAAAAGTTTCGTAGCATTTCGAACAATCCTCGATTTAATTTCATTTTTAACCGAAACTACTATAAAATTATATATAATATACTATAATTTTTGACCGAAACTAGTATTTCAAAAAGTTTCATAGAATATAATTTTGAGATAATTTTTTTTGCATGGACTTCCATCATAACCATCCCTCGTAACATATAGAAAGGATCTGAGAAGTTTCGTAGTATTTCGAACAATCCTCGATTTAATTTCATTTTTGACAGAAACTAGTATAAAATTTTGTATAATATACTACGATTTTTTGACGGAAACTAGTATTTCAAAAAGTTTCATAGAATACAATTTTGAGATAATTTTTTTGCATTTACTTCCATCATAACCTTCTCTATTAACATATAGAAAGGATCTGAGATGTTTCGTAGCATTTCGAACAATCCTCGATTTAATTTAATTTTTGACAGAAACTAGTATAAAATTGTGTATAATATACTACGATTATTTGACCTAAACTAGCATTTCAAAAAGTTTCATAGAATCTAATTTTGAGATATTTTTTTTCATTTTCTTCCATCATAACCTTCCCTCGTAACATATAGAAATGATCTAAAGAGTTTCGTAGCATTTTGAACAATCCTCGATTTAATTTCATTTTGACCGAAACTAGTATAAAATTGTGTATAATACTACGATTTTTCACCGAAACTAGTATTTCAAAAAGTTTCATAGAATATAATTTTGAGATAATTTTTTTGCATGTACTTCCATCATAACCTTCCCTCGTAACATATAGAAAGGATCTAAAACGTTTCGTAGAATTTTGAACAATCCTCGATTTAATTTGATGTTTTGACCGAAATTAGTATAAAGTTGTGTATAATATACTACGATTTTTGACCGAAACTAGTATTTCAAAAAGTTTCATAGAATATAATTTTGAGAAAATAGTTTTGCACTGAATTCCATCATAACATTCCATCGTAACATATAGATCAGATCTGAGATGTTTCGTAGTATTTTGAACAATCCTCGATTTAATCTCATTTTTCACCGAAACTAGTATAAAATTGTGTATAATATACTACGATTTTTTGACGGAAACTAGTATTTCAAAAAGTTTCATAGAATATAATTTTGAGATATTTTTTTTGGATTTACTCCCATCATAACCTTTTCTCGTAAAATATAGAAAGGATCTGAGATGTTTCGTAGCATTTCTAACAATCCTCGATTTAATTTCATTTTTGACAGAAACTAGTATAAAATTGTGTATAATATACTACGATTTTTGACCGAAACTAGTATTTCAAAAAGTTTCATAGAATATAATTTTGAGATAATATTTTGCATGGACTTCCATCACAACATTCCCTCGTAACATATAGAAAGGACATGAGGAGTTTTGTAGTATTTTGAACAATCCTCGATTTAATTTAATTTTTGACAGAAACTAGTATAAAATTGTGTATAATATACTACGGTTTTTTGACCTAAACTAGCATTTAAAAAAGTTTAATAGAATCTAATTTAGAGGTAATTTTTTTCCATGTACTTCCATCATAACCTTCCCTCTTAACATATAAAAAGGATCAGAAAAGTTTCGTAGCATTTCGAACAATCCTCGATTTAATTTCATTTTTAACCGAAACTACTATAAAATTATGTATAATATACTATAATTTTTTACCGAAACTAGTATTTCAAAAAGTTTCATAGAATATAATTTTGAGATAATTTTTTTTGCATGGACTTCCATCATAACCATCCCTCGTAACATATAGAAAGGATCTGAGAAGTTTCGTAGTATTTCGAACAATCCTCGATTTAATTTCATTTTTGACAGAAACTAGTATAAAATTTTGTATAATATACTACGATTTTTTGACGGAAACTAGTATTTCAAAAAGTTTCATAGAATACAATTTTGAGATAATTTTTTTGCATTTACTTCCATCATAACCTTCTCTATTAACATATAGAAAGGATCTGAGATGTTTCGTAGCATTTCGAACAATCCTCGATTTAATTTCATTTTTGACAGAAACTAGTATAAAATTGTGTATAATATACTACGATTATTTGACCTAAACTAGCATTTCAAAAAGTTTCATAGAATCTAATTTTGAGATATTTTTTTGCATTTTCTTCCATCATAACCTTCCCTCGTAACATATAGAAATGATCTAAAGAGTTTCGTAGCATTTCGAACAATCCTCGATTTAATTTCATTTTGACCGAAACTAGTATAAAATTGTGTATAATACTACGATTTTTCACCGAAACTAGTATTTCAAAAAGTTTCATAGAATATAATTTTGAGATAATTTTTTTGCATGTACTTCCATCATAACCTTCCCTCGTAACATATAGAAAGGATCTAAAACGTTTCGTAGAATTTTGAACAATCCTCGATTTAATTTGATGTTTTGACCGAAATTAGTATAAAGTTGTGTATAATATACTACGATTTTTGACCGAAACTAGTATTTCAAAAAGTTTCATAGAATATAATTTTGAGAAAATATTTTTGCACTGAATTCCATCATAACATTCCCTCGTAACATATAGATCAGATCTGAGATGTTTCGTAGTATTTTGAACAATCCTCGATTTAATCTCATTTTTCACCGAAACTAGTATAAAATTGTGTATAATATACTACGATTTTTTGACGGAAACTAGTATTTCAAAAAGTTTCATAGAATATAATTTTGAGATATTTTTTTTGGATTTACTCCCATCATAACCTTTTCTCGTAAAATATAGAAAGGATCTGAGATGTTTCGTAGCATTTCTAACAATCCTCGATTTAATTTCATTTTTGACAGAAACTAGTATAAAATTGTGTATAATATACTACGATTTTTGACCGAAACTAGTATTTCAAAAAGTTTCATAGAATATAATTTTGAGATAATATTTTGCATGGACTTCCATCACAACATTCCCTCGTAACATATAGAAAGGACATGAGGAGTTTTGTAGTATTTTGAACAATCCTCGATTTAATTTAATTTTTGACAGAAACTAGTATAAAATTGTGTATAATATACTACGGTTTTTTGACCTAAACTAGCATTTAAAAAAGTTTAATAGAATCTAATTTAGAGGTAATTTTTTTCCATGTACTTCCATCATAACCTTCCCTCTTAACATATAAAAAGGATCAGAAAAGTTTCGTAGCATTTCGAACAATCCTCGATTTAATTTCATTTTTAACCGAAACTACTATAAAATTATGTATAATATACTATAATTTTTTACCGAAACTAGTATTTCAAAAAGTTTCATAGAATATAATTTTGAGATAATTTTTTTTGCATGGACTTCCATCATAACCATCCCTCGTAACATATAGAAAGGATCTGAGAAGTTTCGTAGTATTTCGAACAATCCTCGATTTAATTTCATTTTTGACAGAAACTAGTATAAAATTTTGTATAATATACTACGATTTTTTGACGGAAACTAGTATTTCAAAAAGTTTCATAGAATACAATTTTGAGATAATTTTTTTGCATTTACTTCCATCATAACCTTCTCTATTAACATATAGAAAGGATCTGAGATGTTTCGTAGCATTTCGAACAATCCTCGATTTAATTTCATTTTTGACAGAAACTAGTATAAAATTGTGTATAATATACTACGATTATTTGACCTAAACTAGCATTTCAAAAAGTTTCATAGAATCTAATTTTGAGATATTTTTTTGCATTTTCTTCCATCATAACCTTCCCTCGTAACATATAGAAATGATCTAAAGAGTTTCGTAGCATTTCGAACAATCCTCGATTTAATTTCATTTTGACCGAAACTAGTATAAAATTGTGTATAATACTACGATTTTTCACCGAAACTAGTATTTCAAAAAGTTTCATAGAATATAATTTTGAGATAATTTTTTTGCATGTACTTCCATCATAACCTTCCCTCGTAACATATAGAAAGGATCTAAAACGTTTCGTAGAATTTTGAACAATCCTCGATTTAATTTGATGTTTTGACCGAAATTAGTATAAAGTTGTGTATAATATACTACGATTTTTGACCGAAACTAGTATTTCAAAAAGTTTCATAGAATATAATTTTGAGAAAATAGTTTTGCACTGAATTCCATCATAACATTCCCTCGTAACATATAGATCAGATCTGAGATGTTTCGTAGTATTTTGAACAATCCTCGATTTAATCTCATTTTTCACCGAAACTAGTATAAAATTGTGTATAATATACTACGATTTTTTGACGGAAACTAGTATTTCAAAAAGTTTCATAGAATATAATTTTGAGATATTTTTTTTGGATTTACTCCCATCATAACCTTTTCTCGTAAAATATAAAAAGGATCTGAGATGTTTCGTAGCATTTCTAACAATCCTCGATTTAATTTCATTTTTGACAGAAACTAGTATAAAATTGTGTATAATATACTACGATTTTTGACCGAAACTAGTATTTCAAAAAGTTTCATAGAATATAATTTTGAGATAATATTTTGCATGGACTTCCATCACAACATTCCCTCGTAACATATAGAAAGGACATGAGGAGTTTTGTAGTATTTTGAACAATCCTCGATTTAATTTAATTTTTGACAGAAACTAGTATAAAATTGTGTATAATATACTACGGTTTTTTGACCTAAACTAGCATTTAAAAAAGTTTAATAGAATCTAATTTAGAGGTAATTTTTTTCCATGTACTTCCATCATAACCTTCCCTCTTAACATATAAAAAGGATCAGAAAAGTTTCGTAGCATTTCGAACAATCCTCGATTTAATTTCATTTTTAACCGAAACTACTATAAAATTATGTATAATATACTATAATTTTTGACCGAAACTAGTATTTCAAAAAGTTTCATAGAATATAATTTTGAGATAATTTTTTTTGCATGGACTTCCATCATAACCATCCCTCGTAACATATAGAAAGGATCTGAGAAGTTTCGTAGTATTTCGAACAATCCTCGATTTAATTTCATTTTTGACAGAAACTAGTATACAATTTTGTATAATATAATACGATTTTTTGACGGAAACTAGTATTTCAAAAAGTTTCATAGAATACAATTTTGAGAT
Source organism: Lathyrus aphaca (assembly GCA_963966055.1). NCBI lineage: Eukaryota > Viridiplantae > Streptophyta > Magnoliopsida > Fabales > Fabaceae > Lathyrus > Lathyrus aphaca. Next base: position 2,449,848 of record OZ014522.1, on the reverse strand, counting down.
AATTTTTTTGCATTTACTTCCATCATAACCTTCTCTAGTAACATATAGAAAGGATCTGAGATGTTTCGTAGCATTTCGAACAATCCTCGATTTAATTTCATTTTTGACAGAAACTAGTATAAAATTGTGTATAATATACTACGATTATTTGACCTAAACTAGCATTTCAAAAAGTTTCATAGAATCTAATTTTGAGATATTTTTTTGCATTTTCTTCCATCATAACCTTCCCTCGTAACATATAGAAATGATCTAAAGAGTTTCGTAGCATTTCGAACAATCCTCGATTTAATTTCATTTTGACCGAAACTAGTATAAAATTGTGTATAATACTACGATTTTTCACCGAAACTAGTATTTCAAAAAGTTTCATAGAATATAATTTTGAGATAATTTTTTTGCATGTACTTCCATCATAACCTTCCCTCGTAACATATAGAAAGGATCTAAAAAGTTTCGTAGAATTTTGAACAATCCTCGATTTAATTTGATGTTTTGACCGAAATTAGTATAAAGTTGTGTATAATATACTACGATTTTTGACCGAAACTAGTATTTCAAAAAGTTTCATAGAATATAATTTTGTGAAAATATTTTTGCACTGAATTCCATCATAACATTCCCTCGTAACATATAGATCAGATCTGAGATGTTTCGTAGTATTTTGAACAATCCTCGATTTAATCTCATTTTTCACCGAAACTAGTATAAAATTGTGTATAATATACTACGATTTTTTGACGGAAACTAGTATTTCAAAAAGTTTCATAGAATATAATTTTGAGATATTTTTTTTGGATTTACTGCCATCATAACCTTTTCTCGTAAAATATAGAAAGGATCTGAGATGTTTCGTAGCATTTCTAACAATCCTCGATTTAATTTCATTTTTGACAGAAACTAGTATAAAATTGTGTATAATATACTACGATTTTTGACCGAAACTAGTATTTCAAAAAGTTTCATAGAATATAATTTTGAGATAATATTTTGCATGGACTTCCATCACAACATTCCCTCGTAACATATAGAAAGGACATGAGGAGTTTTGTAGTATTTCGAACAATCCACGATTTAATTTAATTTTTGACAGAAACTAGTATAAAATTGTGTATAATATACTACGATTTTTTGACCTCAACTAGCATTTAAAAAAGTTTAATAGAATCTAATTTTAGTTAATTTTTTTCCATTTACTTCCATCATAACCTTCCCTCTTAACATATAAAAAGGATCAGAAAAGTTTCGTAGCATTTCGAACAATCCTCGATTTAATTTCATTTTTAACCGAAACTACTATAAAATTATGTATAATATACTATAATTTTTTACCGAAACTAGTATTTCAAAAAGTTTCATAGAATATAATTTTGAGATAATTTTTTTTGCATGGACTTCCATCATAACCATCCCTCGTAACATATAGAAAGGATCTGAGAAGTTTCGTAGTATTTCGAACAATCCTCGATTTAATTTCATTTTTGACAGAAACTAGTATAAAATTTTGTATAATATACTACGATTTTTTTGACGGAAACTAGTATTTCAAAAAGTTTCATAGAATACAATTTTGAGATAATTTTTTTGCATTTACTTCCATCATAACCTTCTCTAGTAACATATAGAAAGGATCTGAGATGTTTCGTAGCATTTCGAACAATCCTCGATTTAATTTCATTTTTGACAGAAACTAGTATAAAATTGTGTATAATATACTACGATTATTTGACCTAAACTAGCATTTCAAAAAGTTTCATAGAATCTAATTTTGAGATATTTTTTTTGCATTTTCTTCCATCATAACCTTCCCTCGTAACATATAGAAATGATCTAAAGAGTTTCGTAGCATTTCGAACAATCCTCGATTTAATTTCATTTTGACCGAAACTAGTATAAAATTGTGTATAATACTACGATTTTTCACCGAAACTAGTATTTCAAAAAGTTTCATAGAATATAATTTTGAGATAATTTTTTTGCATGTACTTCCATCATAACCTTCCCTCGTAACATATAGAAAGGATCTAAAAAGTTTCGTAGAATTTTGAACAATCCTCGATTTAATTTGATGTTTTGACCGAAATTAGTATAAAGTTGTGTATAATATACTACGATTTTTGACCGAAACTAGTATTTCAAAAAGTTTCATAGAATATAATTTTGAGAAAATATTTTTGCACTGAATTCCATCATAACATTCCCTCGTAACATATAGATCAGATCTGAGATGTTTCGTAGTATTTTGAACAATCCTCGATTTAATCTCATTTTTCACCGAAACTAGTATAAAATTGTGTATAATATACTACGATTTTTTGACGGAAACTAGTATTTAAAAAAGTTTCATAGAATATAATTTTGAGATATTTTTTTTGGATTTACTGCCATCATAACCTTTTCTCGTAACATATAGAAAGGATCTGAGATGTTTCGTAGCATTTCTAAAAATCCTCGATTTAATTTCATTTTTGACAGAAACTAGTATAAAATTGTGTATAATATACTACGATTTTTGACCGAAACTAGTATTTCAAAAAGTTTCATAGAATATAATTTTGAGATAATATTTTGCACGGACTTCCATCACAACATTCCCTCGTAACATATAGAAAGGACATGAGGAATTTTGTAGTATTTCGAACAATCCTCGATTTAATTTAATTTTTGACAGAAACTAGTATAAAATTGTGTATAATATACTACGATTTTTTGACCTCAACTAGCATTTAAAAAAGTTTAATAGAATCTAATTTTAGTTAATTTTTTTCCATTTACTTCCATCATAACCTTTCCTCTTAACATATAAAAAGGATCAGAAAAGTTTCGTAGCATTTCGAACAATCCTCGATTTAATTTCATTTTTAACCGAAACTACTATAAAATTATGTATAATATACTATAATTTTTGACCGAAACTAGTATTTCAAAAAGTTTCATAGAATATAATTTTGAGATAATTTTTTTTGCATGGACTTCCATCATAACCATCCCTCGTAACATATAGAAAGGATCTGAGAAGTTTCGTAGTATTTCGAACAATCCTCGATTTAATTTCATTTTTGACAGAAACTAGTATAAAATTTTGTATAATATACTACGATTTTTTGACGGAAACTAGTATTTCAATAAGTTTCATAGAATACAATTTTGAGATAATTTTGTTGCATTTACTTCCATCATAACCTTCTCTAGTAACCAATAGAAAGGATCTGAGATGTTTCGTAGCATTTCGAACAATCCTCGATTTAATTTCATTTTTGACAGAAACTAGTATAAAATTGTGTATAATATACTACGATTATTTGACCTAAACTAGCATTTCAAAAAGTTTCATAGAATCTAATTTTGAGATATTTTTTTTGCATTTTCTTCCATCATAACCTTCCCTCGTAACATATAGAAATGATCTAAAGAGTTTCGTAGCATTTCGAACAATCCTCGATTTATTTTCATTTTGACCGAAACTATTTTAAAATTGTGTATAATACTACGATTTTTCACCGAAACTAGTATTTCAAAAAGTTTCATAGAATATAATTTTGAGATAATTTTTTTGCATGTACTTCCATCATAACCTTCCCTCGTAACATATAGAAAGGATCTAAAAAGTTTCGTAGAATTTTGAACAATCCTCGATTTAATTTGATGTTTTGACCGAAATTAGTATAAAGTTGTGTATAATATACTACGATTTTTGACCGAAACTAGTATTTCAAAAAGTTTCATAGAATATAATTTTGAGAAAATATTTTTGCACTGAATTCCATCATAACATTCCCTCGTAACATATAGACCAGATCTGAGATGTTTCGTAGTATTTTGAACAATCCTCGATTTAATCTCATTTTTCACCGAAACTAGTATAAAATTGTGTATAATATACTACGATTTTTTGACGGAAACTAGTATTTAAAAAAGTTTCATAGAATATAATTTTGAGATATTTTTTTTGGATTTACTGCCATCATAACCTTTTCTCGTAACATATAGAAAGGACCTGAGATGTTTCGTAGCATTTCTAACAATCCTCGATTTAATTTCATTTTTGACAGAAACTAGTATAAAATTGTGTATAATATACTACGATTTTTGACCGAAACTAGTATTTCAAAAAGTTTCATAGAATATAATTTTGAGATAATATTTTGCATGGACTTCCATCACAACATTCCCTCGTAACATATAGAAAGGACATAAGGAGTTTTGTAGTATTTTGAACAATCCTCGATATAATTTAATTTTTGACAGAAACTAGTATAAAATTGTGTATAATATACTACGATTTTTTGACCTAAACTAGCATTTAAAAAAGTTTAATAGAATCTAATTTAGAGGTAATTTTTTTCCATGTACTTCCATCATAACCTTCCCTCTTAACATATAAAAAGGATCAGAAAAGTTTCGTAGCATTTCGAACAATCCTTGATTTAATTTCATTTTTAACCGAAACTACTATAAAATTATGTATAATATACTATAATTTTTGACCGAAACTAGTATTTCAAAAAGTTTCATAAAATATAATTTTGAGAATTTTTTTTGCATGGACTTCCATCATAACCATCCCTCGTAACATATAGAAAGGATCTGAGAAGTTTCGTAGTATTTCGAACAATCATCGATTTAATTTCATTTTTGACAGAAACTAGTATAAAATTTTGTATAATATACTACGATTTTTTGACGGAAACTAGTATTTCAAAAAGTTTCATAGAACACAATTTTGAGATAATTTTTTTGCATTTACTTCCATCATAACCTTCTCTAGTAACATATAGAAAGGATCTGAGATGTTTCGTAGCATTTCGAACAATCCTCGATTTAATTTCATTTATGACAGAAACTAGTATAAAATTGTGTATAATATACTACGATTATTTGACCTAAACTAGCATTTCAAAAAGTTTCATAGAATCTAATTTTGAGATATTTTTTTGCATTTTCTTCCATCATAACCTTCCCTCGTAACATATAGAAATGATCTAAAGAGTTTCGTAGCATTTCGAACAATCCTCGATTTAATTTCATTTTGACCGAAACTAGTATAAAATTGTGTATAATATACTACGATTTTTGACCGAAATTAGTATTTCAAAAAGTTTCATAGAATATAATTTTGAGATAATTTTTTTGCATGTACTTCCATCATAACCTTCCCTCGTAACATATAGAAAGGATCTAAAATGTTTCGTAGAATTTTGAACAATCCTCGATTTAATTTGATGTTTTGACCGAAATTAGTATAAAGTTGTGTATAATATACTACGATTTTTGACCGAAACTAGTATTTAAAAAAGTTTCATAGAATATAATTTTGAGAAAATATTTTTGCACTGAATTCCATCATAACATTCCCTCGTAACATATAGATCAGATCTGAGATGTTTCGTAGTATTTTGAACAATCCTCGATTTAATCTCATTTTTCACCGAAACTAGTATAAAATTGTGTATAATATACTACGATTTTTTGACGGAAACTAGTATTTCAAAAAGTTTCATAGAATATAATTTTGAGATATTTTTTTTGGATTTACTGCCATCATAACCTTTTCTCGTAAAATATAGAAAGGATCTGAGATGTTTCGTAGCATTTCTAACAATCCTTGATTTAATTTCATTTTTGACAGAAACTAGTATAAAATTGTGTATAATATACTACGATTTTTGACCGAAACTAGTATTTCAAAAAGTTTCATAGAATATAATTTTGAGATAATATTTTGCATGGACTTCCATCACAACATTCCCTCGTAACATATAGAAAGGACATGAGGAGTTTTGTAGTATTTCGAACAATCCACGATTTAATTTAATTTTTGACAGAAACTAGTATAAAATTGTGTATAATATACTACGATTTTTTGACCTCAACTAGCATTTAAAAAAGTTTAATAGAATCTAATTTTAGTTAATTTTTTTCCATTTACTTCCATCATAACCTTCCCTCTTAACATATAAAAAGGATCAGAAAAGTTTCGTAGCATTTCGAACAATCCTCGATTTAATTTCATTTTTAACCGAAACTACTATAAAATTATGTATAATATACTATAATTTTTGACCGAAACTAGTATTTCAAAAAGTTTGATAGAATATAATTTTGAGATAATTTTTTTTGCATGGACTTCCATCATAACCATCCCTCGTAACATATAGAAAGGATCTGAGAAGTTTCGTAGTATTTCGAACAATCCTCGATTTAATTTCATTTTTGACAGAAACTAGTATAAAATTTTGTATAATATACTACGATTTTTTTGACGGAAACTAGTATTTCAAAAAGTTTCATAGAATACAATTTTGAGATAATTTTTTTGCATTTACTTCCATCATAACCTTCTCTAGTAACATATAGAAAGGATCTGAGATGTTTCGTAGCATTTCGAACAATCCTCGATTTAATTTCATTTTTGACAGAAACTAGTATAAAATTGTGTATAATATACTACGATTATTTGACCTAAACTAGCATTTCAAAAAGTTTCATAGAATCTAATTTTGAGATATTTTTTTTGCATTTTCTTCCATCATAACCTTCCCTCGTAACATATAGAAATGATCTAAAGAGTTTCGTAGCATTTCGAACAATCCTCGATTTAATTTCATTTTGACCGAAACTAGTATAAAATTGTGTATAATACTACGATTTTTCACCGAAACTAGTATTTCAAAAAGTTTCATAGAATATAATTTTGAGATAATTTTTTTGCATGTACTTCCATCATAACCTTCCCTCGTAACATATAGAAAGGATCTAAAAAGTTTCGTAGAATTTTGAACAATCCTCGATTTAATTTGATGTTTTGACCGAAATTAGTATAAAGTTGTGTATAATATACTACGATTTTTGACCGAAACTAGTATTTCAAAAAGTTTCATAGAATATAATTTTGAGAAAATATTTTTGCACTGAATTCCATCATAACATTCCCTCGTAACATATAGATCAGATCTGAGATGTTTCGTAGTATTTTGAACAATCCTCGATTTAATCTCATTTTTCACCGAAACTAGTATAAAATTGTGTATAATATACTACGATTTTTTGACGGAAACTAGTATTTAAAAAAGTTTCATAGAATATAATTTTGAGATATTTTTTTTGGATTTACTGCCATCATAACCTTTTCTCGTAACATATAGAAAGGATCTGAGATGTTTCGTAGCATTTCTAAAAATCCTCGATTTAATTTCATTTTTGACAGAAACTAGTATAAAATTGTGTATAATATACTACGATTTTTGACCGAAACTAGTATTTCAAAAAGTTTCATAGAATATAATTTTGAGATAATATTTTGCACGGACTTCCATCACAACATTCCCTCGTAACATATAGAAAGGACATGAGGAATTTTGTAGTATTTCAAACAATCCTCGATTTAATTTAATTTTTGACAGAAATTAGTATAAAATTGTGTATAATATACTACGATTTTTTGACCTCAACTAGCATTTAAAAAAGTTTAATAGAATCTAATTTTAGTTAATTTTTTTCCATTTACTTCCATCATAACCTTTCCTCTTAACATATAAAAAGGATCAGAAAAGCTTCGTAGCATTTCGAACAATCCTCGATTTAATTTCATTTTTAACCGAAACTACTATAAAATTATGTATAATATACTATAATTTTTGACCGAAACTAGTATTTCAAAAAGTTTGATAGAATATAATTTTGAGATAATTTTTTTTGCATGGACTTCCATCATAACCATCCCTCGTAACATATAGAAAGGATCTGAGAAGTTTCGTAGTATTTCGAACAATCCTCGATTTAATTTCATTTTTGACAGAAACTAGTATAAAATTTTGTATAATATACTACGATTTTTTGACGGAAACTAGTATTTCAATAAGTTTCATAGAATACAATTTTGAGATAATTTTGTTGCATTTACTTCCATCATAACCTTCTCTAGTAACCAATAGAAAGGATCTGAGATGTTTCGTAGCATTTCGAACAATCCTCGATTTAATTTCATTTTTGACAGAAACTAGTATAAAATTGTGTATAATATACTACGATTATTTGACCTAAACTAGCATTTCAAAAAGTTTCATAGAATCTAATTTTGAGATATTTTTTTTGCATTTTCTTCCATCATAACCTTCCCTCGTAACATATAGAAATGATCTAAAGAGTTTCGTAGCATTTCGAACAATCCTCGATTTATTTTCATTTTGACCGAAACTATTTTAAAATTGTGTATAATACTACGATTTTTCACCGAAACTAGTATTTCAAAAAGTTTCATAGAATATAATTTTGAGATAATTTTTTTGCATGTACTTCCATCATAACCTTCCCTCGTAACATATAGAAAGGATCTAAAAAGTTTCGTAGAATTTTGAACAATCCTCGATTTAATTTGATGTTTTGACCGAAATTAGTATAAAGTTGTGTATAATATACTACGATTTTTGACCGAAACTAGTATTTCAAAAAGTTTCATAGAATATAATTTTGAGAAAATATTTTTGCACTGAATTCCATCATAACATTCCCTCGTAACATATAGACCAGATCTGAGATGTTTCGTAGTATTTTGAACAATCCTCGATTTAATCTCATTTTTCACCGAAACTAGTTTAAAATTGTGTATAATATACTACGATTTTTTGACGGAAACTAGTATTTAAAAAAGTTTCATAGAATATAATTTTGAGATATTTTTTTTGGATTTACTGCCATCATAACCTTTTCTCGTAACATATAGAAAGGACCTGAGATGTTTCGTAGCATTTCTAACAATCCTCGATTTAATTTCATTTTTGACAGAAACTAGTATAAAATTGTGTATAATATACTACGATTTTTGACCGAAACTAGTATTTCAAAAAGTTTCATAGAATATAATTTTGAGATAATATTTTGCATGGACTTCCATCACAACATTCCCTCGTAACATATAGAAAGGACATGAGGAGTTTTGTAGTATTTTGAACAATCCTCGATATAATTTAATTTTTGACAGAAACTAGTATAAAATTGTGTATAATATACTACGATTTTTTGACCTAAACTAGCATTTAAAAAAGTTTAATAGAATCTAATTTAGAGGTAATTTTTTTCCATGTACTTCCATCATAACCTTCCCTCTTAACATATAAAAAGGATCAGAAAAGTTTCGTAGCATTTCGAACAATCCTTGATTTAATTTCATTTTTAACCGAAACTACTATAAAATTATGTATAATATACTATAATTTTTGACCGAAACTAGTATTTCAAAAAGTTTCATAAAATATAATTTTGAGAATTTTTTTTGCATGGACTTCCATCATAACCATCCCTCGTAACATATAGAAAGGATCTGAGAAGTTTCGTAGTATTTCGAACAATCATCGATTTAATTTCATTTTTGACAGAAACTAGTATAAAATTTTGTATAATATACTATGATTTTTTGACGGAAACTAGTATTTCAAAAAGTTTCATAGAACACAATTTTGAGATAATTTTTTTGCATTTACTTCCATCATAACCTTCTCTAGTAACATATAGAAAGGATCTGAGATGTTTCGTAGCATTTCGAACAATCCTCGATTTAATTTCATTTATGACAGAAACTAGTATAAAATTGTGTATAATATACTACGATTATTTGACCTAAACTAGCATTTCAAAAAGTTTCATAGAATCTAATTTTGAGATATTTTTTTGCATTTTCTTCCATCATAACCTTCCCTCGTAACATATAGAAATGATCTAAAGAGTTTCGTAGCATTTCGAACAATCCTCGATTTAATTTCATTTTGACCGAAACTAGTATAAAATTGTGTATAATATACTACGATTTTTGACCGAAATTAGTATTTCAAAAAGTTTCATAGAATATAATTTTGAGATAATTTTTTTGCATGTACTTCCATCATAACCTTCCCTCGTAACATATAGAAAGGATCTAAAATGTTTCGTAGAATTTTGAACAATCCTCGATTTAATTTGATGTTTTGACCGAAATTAGTATAAAGTTGTGTATAATATACTACGATTTTTGACCGAAACTAGTATTTCAAAAAGTTTCATAGAATATAATTTTGAGAAAATATTTTTGCACTGAATTCCATCATAACATTCCCTCGTAACATATAGATCAGATCTGAGATGTTTCGTAGTATTTTGAACAATCCTCGATTTAATCTCATTTTTCACCGAAACTAGTATAAAATTGTGTATAATATACTACGATTTTTTGACGGAAACTAGTATTTAAAAAAGTTTCATAGAATATAATTTTGAGATATTTTTTTTTGGATTTACTGCCATCATAACCTTTTCTCGTAACATATAGAAAGGATCTGAGATGTTTCGTAGCATTTCTAACAATCCTCGATTTAATTTCATTTTTGACAGAAACTAGTATAAAATTGTGTATAATATACTACGATTTTTGACCGAAACTAGTATTTCAAAAAGTTTCATAGAATATAATTATGAGATAATATTTTGCATGGACTTCCATCACAACATTCCCTCGTAACATATAGAAAGGACATGAGGAGTTTTGTAGTATTTTGAACAATCCTCGATTTAATTTAATTTTTGACAGAAACTAGTATAAAATTGTGTATAATATACTACGATTTTTTGACCTAAACTAGCATTTCAAAAAGTTTCATAGAATCTAATTTTGAGATATTTTTTTGCATTTTCTTCCATCATAAGCTTCCCTCGTAACATATAGAAATGATCTAAAGAGTTTCGTAGCATTTCGAACAATCCTCGATTTAATTTCATTTTGACCGAAACTAGTATAAAATTGTGTATAATACTACGATTTTTCACCGAAACTAGTATTTCAAAAAGTTTCATAGAATATAATTTTGAGATAATTTTTTTTGCATGGACTTCCATCATAACCATCCCTCGTAACATATAGAAAGGATCTGAGAAGTTTCGTAGTATTTCGAACAATCCTCGATTTAATTTCATTTTTGACAGAAACTAGTATAAAATTTTGTATAATATACTACGATTTTTTGACGGAAACTAGTATTTCAATAAGTTTCATAGAATACAATTTTGAGATAATTTTGTTGCATTTACTTCCATCATAACCTTCTCTAGTAACCAATAGAAAGGATCTGAGATGTTTCGTAGCATTTCGAACAATCCTCGATTTAATTTCATTTTTGACAGAAACTAGTATAAAATTGTGTATAATATACTACGATTATTTGACCTAAACTAGCATTTCAAAAAGTTTCATAGAATCTAATTTTGAGATATTTTTTTGCATTTTCTTCCATCATAACCTTCCCTCGTAACATATAGAAATGATCTAAAGAGTTTCGTAGCATTTCGAACAATCCTCGATTTATTTTCATTTTGACCGAAACTATTATAAAATTGTGTATAATACTACGATTTTTCACCGAAACTAGTATTTCAAAAAGTTTCATAGAATATAATTTTGAGATAATTTTTTTGCATGTACTTCCATCATAACCTTCCCTCGTAACATATAGAAAGGATCTAAAAAGTTTCGTAGAATTTTGAACAATCCTCGATTTAATTTGATGTTTTGACCGAAATTAGTATAAAGTTGTGTATAATATACTACGATTTTTGACCGAAACTAGTATTTCAAAAAGTTTCATAGAATATAATTTTGAGAAAATATTTTTGCACTGAATTCCATCATAACATTCCCTCGTAACATATAGACCAGATCTGAGATGTTTCGTAGTATTTTGAACAATCCTCGATTTAATCTCATTTTTCACCGAAACTAGTATAAAATTGTGTATAATATACTACGATTTTTTGACGGAAACTAGTATTTAAAAAAGTTTCATAGAATATAATTTTGAGATATTTTTTTTGGATTTACTGCCATCATAACCTTTTCTCGTAACATATAGAAAGGACCTGAGATGTTTCGTAGCATTTCTAACAATCCTCGATTTAATTTCATTTTTGACAGAAACTAGTATAAAATTGTGTATAATATACTACGATTTTTGACCGAAACTAGTATTTCAAAAAGTTTCATAGAATATAATTTTGAGATAATATTTTGCATGGACTTCCATCACAACATTCCCTCGTAACATATAGAAAGGACATGAGGAGTTTTGTAGTATTTTGAACAATCCTCGATATAATTTAATTTTTGACAGAAACTAGTATAAAATTGTGTATAATATACTACGATTTTTTGACCTAAACTAGCATTTAAAAAAGTTTAATAGAATCTAATTTAGAGGTAATTTTTTTCCATGTACTTCCATCATAACCTTCCCTCTTAACATATAAAAAGGATCAGAAAAGTTTCGTAGCATTTCGAACAATCCTCGATTTAATTTCATTTTTAACCGAAACTACTATAAAATTATGTATAATATACTATAATTTTTGACCGAAACTAGTATTTCAAAAAGTTTCATAAAATATAATTTTGAGAATTTTTTTTGCATGGACTTCCATCATAACCATCCCTCGTAACATATAGAAAGGATCTGAGAAGTTTCGTAGTATTTCGAACAATCATCGATTTAATTTCATTTTTGACAGAAACTAGTATAAAATTTTGTATAATATACTACGATTTTTTGACGGAAACTAGTATTTCAAAAAGTTTCATAGAACACAATTTTGAGATAATTTTTTTGCATTTACTTCCATCATAACCTTCTCTAGTAACATATAGAAAGGATCTGAGATGTTTCGTAGCATTTCGAACAATCCTCGATTTAATTTCATTTATGACAGAAACTAGTATAAAATTGTGTATAATATACTACGATTATTTGACCTAAACTAGCATTTCAAAAAGTTTCATAGAATCTAATTTTGAGATATTTTTTTGCATTTTCTTCCATCATAACCTTCCCTCGTAACATATAGAAATGATCTAAAGAGTTTCGTAGCATTTCGAACAATCCTCGATTTAATTTCATTTTGACCGAAACTAGTATAAAATTGTGTATAATACTACGATTTTTCACCGAAACTAGTATTTCAAAAAGTTTCATAGAATATAATTTTGAGATAATTTTTTTGCATGTACTTCCATCATAACCTTCCCTCGTAACATATAGAAAGGATCTAAAATGTTTCGTAGAATTTTGAACAATCCTCGATTTAATTTGATGTTTTGACAGAAATTAGTATAAAGTTGTGTATAATATACTACGATTTTTGACCGAAACTAGTATTTCAAAAAGTTTCATAGAATATAATTTTGAGAAAATATTTTTGCACTGAATTCCATCATAACATTCCCTCGTAACATATAGATCAGATCTGAGATGTTTCGTAGTATTTTGAACAATCCTCGATTTAATCTCATTTTTCACCGAAACTAGTATAAAATTGTGTATAATATACTACGATTTTTTGACGGAAACTAGTATTTAAAAAAGTTTCATAGAATATAATTTTGAGATATTTTTTTTGGATTTACTGCCATCATAACCTTTTCTCGTAACATATAGAAAGGATCTGAGATGTTTCGTAGCATTTCTAACAATCCTCGATTTAATTTCATTTTTGACAGAAACTAGTATAAAATTGTGTATAATATACTACGATTTTTGACCGAAACTAGTATTTCAAAAAGTTTCATAGAATATAATTATGAGATAATATTTTGCATGGACTTCCATCACAACATTCCCTCGTAACATATAGAAAGGACATGAGGAGTTTTGTAGTATTTTGAACAATCCTCGATTTAATTTAATTTTTGACAGAAACTAGTATAAAATTGTGTATAATATACTACGATTTTTTGACCTAAACTAGCATTTCAAAAAGTTTCATAGAATCTAATTTTGAGATATTTTTTTGCATTTTCTTCCATCATAAGCTTCCCTCGTAACATATAGAAATGATCTAAAGAGTTTCGTAGCATTTCGAACAATCCTCGATTTAATTTCATTTTGACCGAAACTAGTATAAAATTGTGTATAATACTACGATTTTTCACCGAAACTAGTATTTCAAAAAGTTTCATAGAATATAATTTTGAGATAATTTTTTTTGCATGTACTTCCATCATAACCATCCCTCGTAACATATAGAAAGGATCTGAGAAGTTTCGTAGTATTTCGAACAATCCTCGATTTAATTTCATTTTTGACAGAAACTAGTATAAAATTTTGTATAATATACTACGATTTTTTGACGGAAACTAGTATTTCAAAAAGTTTCATAGAATACAATTTTGAGATAATTTTTTTGCATTTACTTCCATCATAACCTTCTCTAGTAACATATAGAAAGGATCTGAGATGTTTCGTAGCATTTCGAACAATCCTCGATTTAATTTCATTTATGACAGAAACTAGTATAAAATTGTGTATAATATACTACGATTATTTGACCTAAACTAGCATTTCAAAAAGTTTCATAGAATCTAATTTTGAGATATTTTTTTGCATTGTCTTCCATCATAACCTTCCCTCGTAACATATAGAAATGATCTAAAGAGTTTCGTAGCATTTCAAACAATCCTCGAGTTAATTTCATTTTGACCGAAACTAGTATAAAATTGTGTATAATACTACGATTTTTCACCGAAACTAGTATTTCAAAAAGTTTCATAGAATATAATTTTGAGATAATTTTTTTGCATGTACTTCCATCATAACCTTCCCTCGTAACATATAGAAAGGATCTAAAATGTTTCGTAGAATTTTGAACAATCCTCGATTTAATTTGATGTTTTGACCGAAATTAGTATAAAGTTGTGTATAATATACTACGATTTTTGACCGAAACTAGTATTTCAAAAAGTTTCATAGAATATAATTTTGAGAAAATATTTTTGCACTGAATTCCATCATAACATTCCCTCGTAACATATAGACCAGATCTGAGATGTTTCGTAGTATTTTGAACAATCCTCGATTTAATCTCATTTTTCACCGAAACTAGTATAAAATTGTGTATAATATACTACGATTTTTTGACGGAAACTAGTATTTAAAAAAGTTTCATAGAATATAATTTTGAGATATTTTTTTTGGATTTACTGCCATCATAACCTTTTCTCGTAACATATAGAAAGGATCTGAGATGTTTCGTAGCATTTCTAACAATCCTCGATTTAATTTCATTTTTGACAGAAACTAGTATAAAATTGTGTATAATATACTACGATTTTTGACCGAAACTAGTATTTCAAAAAGTTTCATAGAATATAATTTTGAGATAATATTTTGCATGGACTTCCATCACAACATTCCCTCGTAACATATAGAAAGGACATGAGGAGTTTTGTAGTATTTCGAACAATCCTCGATTTAATTTAATTTTTGACAGAAACTAGTATAAAATTGTGTATAATATACTACGATTTTTGACCGAAACTAGTATTTCAAAAAGTTTCATAGAATATAATTATGAGATAATATTTTGCATGGACTTCCATCACAACATTCCCTCGTAACATATAGAAAGGACATGAGGAGTTTTGTAGTATTTTGAACAATCCTCGATTTAATTTAATTTTTGACAGAAACTAGTATAAAATTGTGTATAATATACTACGATTTTTTGACCTAAACTAGCATTTCAAAAAGTTTCATAGAATCTAATTTTGAGATATTTTTTTGCATTTTCTTCCATCATAAGCTTCCCTCGTAACATATAGAAATGATCTAAAGAGTTTCGTAGCATTTCGAACAATCCTCGATTTAATTTCATTTTGACCGAAACTAGTATAAAATTGTGTATAATACTACGATTTTTCACCGAAACTAGTATTTCAAAAAGTTTCATAGAATATAATTTTGAGATAATTTTTTTTGCATGTACTTCCATCATAACCATCCCTCGTAACATATAGAAAGGATCTGAGAAGTTTCGTAGTATTTCGAACAATCCTCGATTTAATTTCATTTTTGACAGAAACTAGTATAAAATTTTGTATAATATACTACGATTTTTTGACGGAAACTAGTATTTCAAAAAGTTTCATAGAATACAATTTTGAGATAATTTTTTTGCATTTACTTCCATCATAACCTTCTCTAGTAACATATAGAAAGGATCTGAGATGTTTCGTAGCATTTCGAACAATCCTCGATTTAATTTCATTTATGACAGAAACTAGTATAAAATTGTGTATAATATACTACGATTATTTGACCTAAACTAGCATTTCAAAAAGTTTCATAGAATCTAATTTTGAGATATTTTTTTGCATTGTCTTCCATCATAACCTTCCCTCGTAACATATAGAAATGATCTAAAGAGTTTCGTAGCATTTCAAACAATCCTCGAGTTAATTTCATTTTGACCGAAACTAGTATAAAATTGTGTATAATACTACGATTTTTCACCGAAACTAGTATTTCAAAAAGTTTCATAGAATATAATTTTGAGATAATTTTTTTGCATGTACTTCCATCATAACCTTCCCTCGTAACATATAGAAAGGATCTAAAATGTTTCGTAGAATTTTGAACAATCCTCGATTTAATTTGATGTTTTGACCGAAATTAGTATAAAGTTGTGTATAATATACTACGATTTTTGACCGAAACTAGTATTTCAAAAAGTTTCATAGAATATAATTTTGAGAAAATATTTTTGCACTGAATTCCATCATAACATTCCCTCGTAACATATAGACCAGATCTGAGATGTTTCGTAGTATTTTGAACAATCCTCGATTTAATCTCATTTTTCACCGAAACTAGTATAAAATTGTGTATAATATACTACGATTTTTTGACGGAAACTAGTATTTAAAAAAGTTTCATAGAATATAATTTTGAGATATTTTTTTTGGATTTACTGCCATCATAACCTTTTCTCGTAACATATAGAAAGGATCTGAGATGTTTCGTAGCATTTCTAACAATCCTCGATTTAATTTCATTTTTGACAGAAACTAGTATAAAATTGTGTATAATATACTACGATTTTTGACCGAAACTAGTATTTCAAAAAGTTTCATAGAATATAATTTTGAGATAATATTTTGCATGGACTTCCATCACAACATTCCCTCGTAACATATAGAAAGGACATGAGGAGTTTTGTAGTATTTCGAACAATCCTCGATTTAATTTAATTTTTGACAGAAACTAGTATAAAATTGTGTATAATATACTACGATTTTTTGACCTCAACTAGCATTTAAAAAAGTTTAATAGAATCTAATTTTAGTTAATTTTTTTCCATTTACTTCCATCATAACCTTCCCTCTTAACATATAAAAAGGATCAGAAAAGTTTCGTAGCATTTCGAACAATCCTCGATTTAATTTCATTTTTAACCGAAACTACTATAAAATTATGTATAATATACTATAATTTTTGACCGAAACTAGTATTTCAAAAAGTTTCATAGAATATAATTTTGAGATAATTTTTTTTGCATGGACTTCCATCATAACCATCCCTCGTAACATATAGAAAGGATCTGAGAAGTTTCGTAGTATTTCGAACAATCCTCGATTTAATTTCATTTTTGACAGAAAATAGTATAAAATTTTGTATAATATACTACGATTTTTTGACGGAAACTAGTATTTCAAAAAGTTTCATAGAATACAATTTTGAGATAATTTTGTTGCATTTACTTCCATCATAACCTTCTCTAGTAACATATAGAAAGGATCTGAGATGTTTCGTAGCATTTCGAACAATCCTCGATTTAATTTCATTTTTGACAGAAACTAGTATAAAATTGTGTATAATATACTACGATTATTTGACCTAAACTAGCATTTCAAAAAGTTTCATAGAATCTAATTTTGAGATATTTTTTTACATTTTCTTCCATCATAACCTTCCCTCGTAACATATAGAAATGATCTAAAGAGTTTCGTAGCATTTCGAACAATCCTCGATTTATTTTCATTTTGACCGAAACTAGTATAAAATTGTGTAAAATATACTACGATTTTTCACCGAAACTAGTATTTCAAAAAGTTTCATAGAATATAATTTTGAGATAATTTTTTTGCATGTACTTCCATCATAACCTTCCCCGTAACATATAGAAAGGATCTAAAAAGTTTCGTAGAATTTTGAACAATCCTCGATTTAATTTGATGTTTTGACCGAAATTAGTATAAAGTTGTGTATAATATACTACGATTTTTGACCGAAACTAGTATTTCAAAAAGTTTCATAGAATATAATTTTGAGAAAATATTTTTGCACTGAATTCCATCATAACATTCTCTCGTAACATATAGATCAGATCTGAGATGTTTCGTAGTATTTTGAACAATCCTCGATTTAATCTCATTTTTCACCGAAACTAGTATAAAATTGTGTATAATATACTACGATTTTTTGACGGAAACTAGTATTTAAAAAAGATTCATAGAATATAATTTTGAGATATTTTTTTTGGATTTACTGCCATCATAACCTTTTCTCGTAACATATAGAAAGGATCTGAGATGTTTCGTAGCATTTCTAACAATCCTCGATTTAATTTCATTTTTGACAGAAACTAGTATAAAATTGTGTATAATATACTACGATTTTTGACCGAAACTAGTATTTCAAAAAGTTTCATAGAATATAATTTTGAGATAATATTTTGCATGGACTTCCATCACAACATTCCCTCGTAACATATAGAAAGGACATGAGGAGTTTTGTAGTATTTCGAACAATCCTCGATTTAATTTAATTTTTGACAGAAACTAGTATAAAATTGTGTATAATATACTACGATTGTTTGACCTCAACTAGCATTTAAAAAAGTTTAATAGAATCTAATTTTAGTTAATTTTTTTCCATTTACTTCCATCATAACCTTCCCTCTTAACATATAAAAAGGATCAGAAAAGTTTCGTAGCATTTCGAACAATCCTCGATTTAATTTCATTTTTAACCGAAACTACTATAAAATTATGTATAATATACTATAATTTTTGACCGAAACTAGTATTTCAAAAAGTTTCATAGAATATAATTTTGAGATAATTTTTTTTGCATGGACTTCCATCATAACCATCCCTCGTAACATATAGAAAGGATCTGAGAAGTTTCGTAGTATTTCGAACAATCCTCGATTTAATTTCATTTTTGACAGAAACTAGTATAAAATTTTGTATAATATACTACGATTTTTTGACGGAAACTAGTATTTCAAAAAGTTTCATAGAATACAATTTTGAGATAATTTTGTTGCATTTACTTCCATCATAACCTTCTCTAGTAACATATAGAAAGGATCTGAGATGTTTCGTAGCATTTCGAACAATCCTCGATTTAATTTCAATTTTGACAGAAACTAGTATAAAATTGTGTATAATATACTACGATTATTTGACCTAAACTAGCATTTCAAAAAGTTTCATAGAATCTAATTTTGAGATATTTTTTTGCATTTTCTTCCATCATAACCTTCCCTCGTAACATATAGAAATGATCTAAAGAGTTTCGTAGCATTTCGAACAATCCTCGATTTATTTTCATTTTGACCGAAACTAGTATAAAATTGTGTAAAATATACTACGATTTTTCACCGAAACTAGTATTTCAAAAAGTTTCATAGAATATAATTTTGAGATAATTTTTTTGCATGTACTTCCATCATAACCTTCCCTCGTAACATATAGAAAGGATCTAAAAAGTTTCGTAGAATTTTGAACAATCCTCGATTTAATTTGATGTTTTGACCGAAATTAGTATAAAGTTGTGTATAATATACTACGATTTTTGACCGAAACTAGTATTTCAAAAAGTTTCATAGAATATAATTTTGAGAAAATATTTTTGCACTGAATTCCATCATAACATTCCCTCGTAACATATAGACCAGATCTGAGATGTTTCGTAGTATTTTGAACAATCCTCGATTTAATCTCATTTTTCACCGAAACTAGTATAAAATTGTGTATAATATACTACGATTTTTTGACGGAAACTAGTATTTAAAAAAGTTTCATAGAATATAATTTTGAGATATTTTTTTTGGATTTACTGCCATCATAACCTTTTCTCGTAACATATAGAAAGGATCTGAGATGTTTCGTAGCATTTCTAACAATCCTCGATTTAATTTCATTTTTGACAGAAACTAGTATAAAATTGTGTATAATATACTACGATTTTTGACCGAAACTAGTATTTCAAAAAGTTTCATAGAATATAATTTTGAGATAATATTTTGCATGGACTTCCATCACAACATTCCCTCGTAACATATAGAAAGGACATGAGGAGTTTTGTAGTATTTCGAACAATCCTCGATTTAATTTAATTTTTGACAGAAACTAGTATAAAATTGTGTATAATATACTACGATTTTTTGACCTCAACTAGCATTTAAAAAAGTTTAATAGAATCTAATTTTAGTTAATTTTTTTCCATTTACTTCCATCATAACCTTCCCTCTTAACATATAAAAAGGATCAGAAAAGTTTCGTAGCATTTCGAACAATCCTCGATTTAATTTCATTTTTAACCGAAACTACTATAAAATTATGTATAATATACTATAATTTTTGACCGAAACTAGTATTTCAAAAAGTTTCATAGAATATAATTTTGAGATAATTTTTTTTGCATGGACTTCCATCATAACCATCCCTCGTAACATATAGAAAGGATCTGAGAAGTTTCGTAGTATTTCGAACAATCCTCGATTTAATTTCATTTTTGACAGAAAATAGTATAAAATTTTGTATAATATACTACGATTTTTTGACGGAAACTAGTATTTCAAAAAGTTTCATAGAATACAATTTTGAGATAATTTTGTTGCATTTACTTCCATCATAACCTTCTCTAGTAACATATAGAAAGGATCTGAGATGTTTCGTAGCATTTCGAACAATCCTCGATTTAATTTCATTTTTGACAGAAACTAGTATAAAATTGTGTATAATATACTACGATTATTTGACCTAAACTAGCATTTCAAAAAGTTTCATAGAATCTAATTTTGAGATATTTTTTTACATTTTCTTCCATCATAACCTTCCCTCGTAACATATAGAAATGATCTAAAGAGTTTCGTAGCATTTCGAACAATCCTCGATTTATTTTCATTTTGACCGAAACTAGTATAAAATTGTGTAAAATATACTACGATTTTTCACCGAAACTAGTATTTCAAAAAGTTTCATAGAATATAATTTTGAGATAATTTTTTTGCATGTACTTCCATCATAACCTTCCCCGTAACATATAGAAAGGATCTAAAAAGTTTCGTAGAATTTTGAACAATCCTCGATTTAATTTGATGTTTTGACCGAAATTAGTATAAAGTTGTGTATAATATACTACGATTTTTGACCGAAACTAGTATTTCAAAAAGTTTCATAGAATATAATTTTGAGAAAATATTTTTGCACTGAATTCCATCATAACATTCTCTCGTAACATATAGATCAGATCTGAGATGTTTCGTAGTATTTTGAACAATCCTCGATTTAATCTCATTTTTCACCGAAACTAGTATAAAATTGTGTATAATATACTACGATTTTTTGACGGAAACTAGTATTTAAAAAAGATTCATAGAATATAATTTTGAGATATTTTTTTTGGATTTACTGCCATCATAACCTTTTCTCGTAACATATAGAAAGGATCTGAGATGTTTCGTAGCATTTCTAACAATCCTCGATTTAATTTCATTTTTGACAGAAACTAGTATAAAATTGTGTATAATATACTACGATTTTTGACCGAAACTAGTATTTCAAAAAGTTTCATAGAATATAATTTTGAGATAATATTTTGCATGGACTTCCATCACAACATTCCCTCGTAACATATAGAAAGGACATGAGGAGTTTTGTAGTATTTCGAACAATCCTCGATTTAATTTAATTTTTGACAGAAACTAGTATAAAATTGTGTATAATATACTACGATTGTTTGACCTCAACTAGCATTTAAAAAAGTTTAATAGAATCTAATTTTAGTTAATTTTTTTCCATTTACTTCCATCATAACCTTCCCTCTTAACATATAAAAAGGATCAGAAAAGTTTCGTAGCATTTCGAACAATCCTCGATTTAATTTCATTTTTAACCGAAACTACTATAAAATTATGTATAATATACTATAATTTTTGACCGAAACTAGTATTTCAAAAAGTTTCATAGAATATAATTTTGAGATAATTTTTTTTGCATGGACTTCCATCATAACCATCCCTCGTAACATATAGAAAGGATCTGAGAAGTTTCGTAGTATTTCGAACAATCCTCGATTTAATTTCATTTTTGACAGAAACTAGTATAAAATTTTGTATAATATACTACGATTTTTTGACGGAAACTAGTATTTCAAAAAGTTTCATAGAATACAATTTTGAGATAATTTTGTTGCATTTACTTCCATCATAACCTTCTCTAGTAACATATAGAAAGGATCTGAGATGTTTCGTAGCATTTCGAACAATCCTCGATTTAATTTCAATTTTGACAGAAACTAGTATAAAATTGTGTATAATATACTACGATTATTTGACCTAAACTAGCATTTCAAAAAGTTTCATAGAATCTAATTTTGAGATATTTTTTTGCATTTTCTTCCATCATAACCTTCCCTCGTAACATATAGAAATGATCTAAAGAGTTTCGTAGCATTTCGAACAATCCTCGATTTATTTTCATTTTGACCGAAACTAGTATAAAATTGTGTAAAATATACTACGATTTTTCACCGAAACTAGTATTTCAAAAAGTTTCATAGAATATAATTTTGAGATAATTTTTTTGCATGTACTTCCATCATAACCTTCCCTCGTAACATATAGAAAGGATCTAAAAAGTTTCGTAGAATTTTGAACAATCCTCGATTTAATTTGATGTTTTGACCGAAATTAGTATAAAGTTGTGTATAATATACTACGATTTTTGACCGAAACTAGTATTTCAAAAAGTTTCATAGAATATAATTTTGAGAAAATATTTTTGCACTGAATTCCATCATAACATTCCCTCGTAACATATAGACCAGATCTGAGATGTTTCGTAGTATTTTGAACAATCCTCGATTTAATCTCATTTTTCACCGAAACTAGTATAAAATTGTGTATAATATACTACGATTTTTTGACGGAAACTAGTATTTAAAAAAGTTTCATAGAATATAATTTTGAGATATTTTTTTTGGATTTACTGCCATCATAACCTTTTCTCGTAACATATAGAAAGGATCTGAGATGTTTCGTAGCATTTCTAACAATCCTCGATTTAATTTCATTTTTGACAGAAACTAGTATAAAATTGTGTATAATATACTACGATTTTTGACCGAAACTAGTATTTCAAAAAGTTTCATAGAATATAATTTTGAGATAATATTTTGCATGGACTTCCATCACAACATTCCCTCGTAACATATAGAAAGGACATGAGGAGTTTTGTAGTATTTCGAACAATCCTCGATTTAATTTAATTTTTGACAGAAACTAGTATAAAATTGTGTATAATATACTACGATTTTTTGACCTCAACTAGCATTTAAAAAAGTTTAATAGAATCTAATTTTAGTTAATTTTTTTCCATTTACTTCCATCATAACCTTCCCTCTTAACATATAAAAAGGATCAGAAAAGTTTCGTAGCATTTCGAACAATCCTCGATTTAATTTCATTTTTAACCGAAACTACTATAAAATTATGTATAATATACTATAATTTTTGACCGAAACTAGTATTTCAAAAAGTTTCATAGAATATAATTTTGAGATAATTTTTTTTGCATGGACTTCCATCATAACCATCCCTCGTAACATATAGAAAGGATCTGAGAAGTTTCGTAGTATTTCGAACAATCCTCGATTTAATTTCATTTTTGACAGAAAATAGTATAAAATTTTGTATAATATACTACGATTTTTTGACGGAAACTAGTATTTCAAAAAGTTTCATAGAATACAATTTTGAGATAATTTTGTTGCATTTACTTCCATCATAACCTTCTCTAGTAACATATAGAAAGGATCTGAGATGTTTCGTAGCATTTCGAACAATCCTCGATTTAATTTCATTTTTGACAGAAACTAGTATAAAATTGTGTATAATATACTACGATTATTTGACCTAAACTAGCATTTCAAAAAGTTTCATAGAATCTAATTTTGAGATATTTTTTTACATTTTCTTCCATCATAACCTTCCCTCGTAACATATAGAAATGATCTAAAGAGTTTCGTAGCATTTCGAACAATCCTCGATTTATTTTCATTTTGACCGAAACTAGTATAAAATTGTGTAAAATATACTACGATTTTTCACCGAAACTAGTATTTCAAAAAGTTTCATAGAATATAATTTTGAGATAATTTTTTTGCATGTACTTCCATCATAACCTTCCCCGTAACATATAGAAAGGATCTAAAAAGTTTCGTAGAATTTTGAACAATCCTCGATTTAATTTGATGTTTTGACCGAAATTAGTATAAAGTTGTGTATAATATACTACGATTTTTGACCGAAACTAGTATTTCAAAAAGTTTCATAGAATATAATTTTGAGAAAATATTTTTGCACTGAATTCCATCATAACATTCTCTCGTAACATATAGATCAGATCTGAGATGTTTCGTAGTATTTTGAACAATCCTCGATTTAATCTCATTTTTCACCGAAACTAGTATAAAATTGTGTATAATATACTACGATTTTTTGACGGAAACTAGTATTTAAAAAAGATTCATAGAATATAATTTTGAGATATTTTTTTTGGATTTACTGCCATCATAACCTTTTCTCGTAACATATAGAAAGGATCTGAGATGTTTCGTAGCATTTCTAACAATCCTCGATTTAATTTCATTTTTGACAGAAACTAGTATAAAATTGTGTATAATATACTACGATTTTTGACCGAAACTAGTATTTCAAAAAGTTTCATAGAATATAATTTTGAGATAATATTTTGCATGGACTTCCATCACAACATTCCCTCGTAACATATAGAAAGGACATGAGGAGTTTTGTAGTATTTCGAACAATCCTCGATTTAATTTAATTTTTGACAGAAACTAGTATAAAATTGTGTATAATATACTACGATTGTTTGACCTCAACTAGCATTTAAAAAAGTTTAATAGAATCTAATTTTAGTTAATTTTTTTCCATTTACTTCCATCATAACCTTCCCTCTTAACATATAAAAAGGATCAGAAAAGTTTCGTAGCATTTCGAACAATCCTCGATTTAATTTCATTTTTAACCGAAACTACTATAAAATTATGTATAATATACTATAATTTTTGACCGAAACTAGTATTTCAAAATGTTTCATAGAATATAATTTTGAGATAATTTTTTTTGCATGGACTTCCATCATAACCATCCCTCGTAACATATAGAAAGGATCTGAGAAGTTTCGTAGTATTTCGAACAATCCTCGATTTAATTTCATTTTTGACAGAAACTAGTATAAAATTTTGTATAATATACTACGATTTTTTGACGGAAACTAGTATTTCAAAAAGTTTCATAGAATACAATTTTGAGATAATTTTGTTGCATTTACTTCCATCATAACCTTCTCTAGTAACATATAGAAAGGATCTGAGATGTTTCGTAGCATTTCGAACAATCCTCGATTTAATTTCAATTTTGACAGAAACTAGTATAAAATTGTGTATAATATACTACGATTATTTGACCTAAACTAGCATTTCAAAAAGTTTCATAGAATCTAATTTTGAGATATTTTTTTGCATTTTCTTCCATCATAACCTTCCCTCGTAACATATAGAAATGATCTAAAGAGTTTCGTAGCATTTCGAACAATCCTCGATTTATTTTCATTTTGACCGAAACTAGTATAAAATTGTGTAAAATATACTACGATTTTTCACCGAAACTAGTATTTCAAAAAGTTTCATAGAATATAATTTTGAGATAATTTTTTTGCATGTACTTCCATCATAACCTTGCCTCGTAACATATAGAAAGGATCTAAAAAGTTTCGTAGAATTTTGAACAATCCTCGATTTAATTTGATGTTTTGACCGAAATTAGTATAAAGTTGTGTATAATATACTACGATTTTTGACCGAAACTAGTATTTCAAAAAGTTTCATAGAATATAATTTTGAGAAAATATTTTTGCACTGAATTCCATCATAACATTCCCTCGTAACATATAGATCAGATCTGAGATGTTTCGTAGTATTTTGAACAATCCTCGATTTAATCTCATTTTTCACCGAAACTAGTATAAAATTGTGTATAATATACTACGATTTTTTGACGGAAACTAGTATTTAAAAAAGTTTCATAGAATATAATTTTGAGATATTTTTTTTGGATTTACTGCCATCATAACCTTTTCTCGTAACATATAGAAAGGATCTGAGATGTTTCGTAGCATTTCTAACAATCCTCGATTTAATTTCATTTTTGACAGAAACTAGTATAAAATTGTGTATAATATACTACGATTTTTGACCGAAACTAGTATTTCAAAAAGTTTCATAGAATATAATTTTGAGATAATATTTTGCATGGACTTCCATCACAACATTCCCTCGTAACATATAGAAAGGACATGAGGAGTTTTGTAGTATTTCGAACAATCCTCGATTTAATTTAATTTTTGACAGAAACTAGTATAAAATTGTGTATAATATACTACGATTGTTTGACCTCAACTAGCATTTAAAAAAGTTTAATAGAATCTAATTTTAGTTAATTTTTTTCCATTTACTTCCATCATAACCTTCCCTCTTAACATATAAAAAGGATCAGAAAAGTTTCGTAGCATTTCGAACAATCCTCGATTTAATTTCATTTTTAACCGAAACTACTATAAAATTATGTATAATATACTATAATTTTTGACCGAAACTAGTATTTCAAAAAGTTTCATAGAATATAATTTTGAGATAATTTTTTTTGCATGGACTTCCATCATAACCATCCCTCGTAACATATAGAAAGGATCTGAGAAGTTTCGTAGTATTTCGAACAATCCTCGATTTAATTTCATTTTTGACAGAAACTAGTATAAAATTTTGTATAATATACTACGATTTTTTGACGGAAACTAGTATTTCAAAAAGTTTCATAGAATACAATTTTGAGATAATTTTGTTGCATTTACTTCCATCATAACCTTCTCTAGTAACATATAGAAAGGATCTGAGATGTTTCGTAGCATTTCGAACAATCCTCGATTTAATTTCAATTTTGACAGAAACTAGTATAAAATTGTGTATAATATACTACGATTATTTGACCTAAACTAGCATTTCAAAAAGTTTCATAGAATCTAATTTTGAGATATTTTTTTGCATTTTCTTCCATCATAACCTTCCCTCGTAACATATAGAAATGATCTAAAGAGTTTCGTAGCATTTCGAACAATCCTCGATTTATTTTCATTTTGACCGAAACTAGTATAAAATTGTGTAAAATATACTACGATTTTTCACCGAAACTAGTATTTCAAAAAGTTTCATAGAATATAATTTTGAGATAATTTTTTTGCATGTACTTCCATCATAACCTTGCCTCGTAACATATAGAAAGGATCTAAAAAGTTTCGTAGAATTTTGAACAATCCTCGATTTAATTTGATGTTTTGACCGAAATTAGTATAAAGTTGTGTATAATATACTACGATTTTTGACCGAAACTAGTATTTCAAAAAGTTTCATAGAATATAATTTTGAGAAAATATTTTTGCACTGAATTCCATCATAACATTCCCTCGTAACATATAGATCAGATCTGAGATGTTTCGTAGTATTTTGAACAATCCTCGATTTAATCTCATTTTTCACCGAAACTAGTATAAAATTGTGTATAATATACTACGATTTTTTGACGGAAACTAGTATTTAAAAAAGTTTCATAGAATATAATTTTGAGATATTTTTTTTGGATTTACTGCCATCATAACCTTTTCTCGTAACATATAGAAAGGATCTGAGATGTTTCGTAGCATTTCTAACAATCCTCGATTTAATTTCATTTTTGACAGAAACTAGTATAAAATTGTGTATAATATACTACGATTTTTGACCGAAACTAGTATTTCAAAAAGTTTCATAGAATATAATTTTGAGATAATATTTTGCATGGACTTCCATCACAACATTCCCTCGTAACATATAGAAAGGACATGAGGAGTTTTGTAGTATTTCGAACAATCCTCGATTTAATTTAATTTTTGACAGAAACTAGTATAAAATTGTGTATAATATACTACGATTGTTTGACCTCAACTAGCATTTAAAAAAGTTTAATAGAATCTAATTTTAGTTAATTTTTTTCCATTTACTTCCATCATAACCTTCCCTCTTAACATATAAAAAGGATCAGAAAAGTTTCGTAGCATTTCGAACAATCCTCGATTTAATTTCATTTTTAACCGAAACTACTATAAAATTATGTATAATATACTATAATTTTTGACCGAAACTAGTATTTCAAAAAGTTTCATAGAATATAATTTTGAGATAATTTTTTTTGCATGGACTTCCATCATAACCATCCCTCGTAACATATAGAAAGGATCTGAGAAGTTTCGTAGTATTTCGAACAATCCTCGATTTAATTTCATTTTTGACAGAAACTAGTATAAAATTTTGTATAATATACTACGATTTTTTGACGGAAACTAGTATTTCAAAAAGTTTCATAGAATACAATTTTGAGATAATTTTGTTGCATTTACTTCCATCATAACCTTCTCTAGTAACATATAGAAAGGATCTGAGATGTTTCGTAGCATTTCGAACAATCCTCGATTTAATTTCAATTTTGACAGAAACTAGTATAAAATTGTGTATAATATACTACGATTATTTGACCTAAACTAGCATTTCAAAAAGTTTCATAGAATCTAATTTTGAGATATTTTTTTGCATTTTCTTCCATCATAACCTTCCCTCGTAACATATAGAAATGATCTAAAGAGTTTCGTAGCATTTCGAACAATCCTCGATTTATTTTCATTTTGACCGAAACTAGTATAAAATTGTGTAAAATATACTACGATTTTTCACCGAAACTAGTATTTCAAAAAGTTTCATAGAATATAATTTTGAGATAATTTTTTTGCATGTACTTCCATCATAACCTTCCCTCGTAACATATAGAAAGGATCTAAAAAGTTTCGTAGAATTTTGAACAATCCTCGATTTAATTTGATGTTTTGACCGAAATTAGTATAAAGTTGTGTATAATATACTACGATTTTTGACCGAAACTAGTATTTCAAAAAGTTTCATAGAATATAATTTTGAGAAAATATTTTTGCACTGAATTCCATCATAACATTCCCTCATAACATATAGATCAGATCTGAGATGTTTCGTAGTATTTTGAACAATCCTCGATTTAATCTCATTTTTCACCGAAACTAGTATAAAATTGTGTATAATATACTACGATTTTTTGACGGAAACTAGTATTTAAAAAAGTTTCATAGAATATAATTTTGAGATATTTTATTTGGATTTACTGCCATCATAACCTTTTCTCGTAACATATAGAAAGGATCTGAGATGTTTCGTAGCATTTCTAACAATCCTCGATTTAATTTCATTTTTGACAGAAACTAGTATAAAATTGTGTATAATATACTACGATTTTTGACCGAAACTAGTATTTCAAAAAGTTTCATAGAATATAATTTTGAGATAATATTTTGCACGGACTTCCATCACAACATTCCCTCGTAACATATAGAAAGGACATGAGGAGTTTTGTAGTATTTCGAACAATCCTCGATTTAATTTAATTTTTGACAGAAACTAGTATAAAATTGTGTATAATATACTACGATTTTTTGACCTCAACTAGCATTTAAAAAAGTTTAATAGAATCTAATTTTAGTTAATTTTTTTCCATTTACATTCCATCATAACCTTCCCTCTTAACATATAAAAAGGATCAGAAAAGTTTCGTAGCATTTCGAACAATCCTCGATTTAATTTCATTTTTAACCGAAACTACTATAAAATTATGTATAATATACTATAATTTTTGACCGAAACTAGTATTTCAAAAAGTTTCATAGAATATAATTTTGAGATAATTTTTTTTGCATGGACTTCAATCATAACCATCCCTCGTAACATATAGAAAGGATCTGAGAAGTTTCGTAGTATTTCGAACAATCCTCGATTTAATTTCATTTTTGACAGAAACTAGTATAAAATTTTGTATAATATACTACGATTTTTTGACGGAAACTAGTATTTCAAAAAGTTTCATAGAATAAAATTTTGAGATAATTTTGTTGCATTTACTTCCATCATAACCTTCTCTAGTAACATATAGAAAGGATCTGAGATGTTTCGTAGCATTTCGAACAATCCTCGATTTAATTTCATTTTTGACAGAAACTAGTATAAAATTGTGTATAATATACTACGATTATTTGACCTAAACTAGCATTTCAAAAAGTTTCATAGAATCTAATTTTGAGATATTTTTTTGCATTTTCTTCCACCATAACCTTCCCTCGTAACATATAGAAATGATCTAAAGAGTTTCGTAGCATTTCGAACAATCCTCGATTTAATTTCATTTTGACCGAAACTAGTATAAAATTGTGTAAAATATACTACGATTTTTGACCGAAACTAGTATTTCAAAAAGTTTCATAAAGTATAATTTTGAGATAATTTTTTTGCATGTACTTCCATCATAACCTTCCCTCGTAACATATAGAAAGGATCTAAAAAGTTTCGTAGAATTTTGAACAATCCTCGATTTAATTTGATGTTTTGACCGAAATTAGTATAAAGTTGTGTATAATATACTACGATTTTTGACCGAAACTAGTATTTTAAAAAGTTTCATAGAATATAATTTTGAGAAAATATTTTTGCACTGAATTCCATCATAACATTCCCTCATAACATATAGATCAGATCTGAGATGTTTCGTAGTATTTTGAACAATCCTCGATTTAATCTCATTTTTCACCGAAACTAGTATAAAATTGTGTATAATATACTACGATTTTTTGACGGAAACTAGTATTTAAAAAAGTTTCATAGAATATAATTTTGAGATATTTTATTTGGATTTACTGCCATCATAACCTTTTCTCGTAACATATAGAAAGGATCTGAGATGTTTCATAGCATTTCTAACAATCCTCGATTTAATTTCATTATTGACAGAAACTAGTATAAAATTGTGTATAATATACTACGATTTTTGACCGAAACTAGTATTTCAAAAAGTTTCATAGAATATAATTTTGAGATAATATTTTGCATGGACTTCCATCACAACATTCCCTCGTAACATATAGAAAGGACATGAGGAGTTTTGTAGTATTTCGAACAATCCTCGATTTAATTTAATTTTTGACAGAAATTAGTATAAAATTGTGTATAATATACTACGATTTTTTCACCTCAACTAGCATTTAAAAAAGTTTAATAGAATCTAATTTAGATGTAATTTTTTTCCATGTACTTCCATCATAACCTTCCCTCTTAACATATAAAAAGGATCAGAAAAGTTTCGTAGCATTTCGAACAATCCTCGATTTAATTTCATTTTTAACCGAAACTACTATAAAATTATGTATAATATACTATAATTTTTGACCGAAACTAGTATTTCAAAAAGTTTCATAGAATATAATTTTGAGATAATTTTTTTTGCATGGACTTCCATCATAACCATCCCTCGTAACATATAGAAAGGATCTGAGAAGTTTCGTAGTATTTCTAACAATCCTCGATTTAATTTCATTTTTGACAGAAACTAGTATAAAATTTTGTATAATATACTACGATTTTTTGACGGAAACTAGTATTTCAAAAAGTTTCATAGAATACAATTTTGAGATAATTTTGTTGCATTTACTTCCATCATAACCTTCTCTAGTAACATATAGAAAGGATCTGAGATGTTTCGTAGCATTTCGAACAATCCTCGATTTAATTTCATTTTTGACAGAAACTAGTATAAAATTGTGTATAATATACTACGATTATTTGACCTAAACTAGCATTTCAAAAAGTTTCATAGAATCTAATTTTGAGATATTTTTTTGCATTTTCTTACATCATAACCTTCCCTCGTAACATATAGAAATGATCTAAAGAGTTTCGTAGCATTTCGAACAATCCTCGATTTATTTTCATTTTGACCGAAACTAGTATAAAATTGTGTATAATACTACGATTTTTCACCGAAACTAGTATTTCAAAAAGTTTCATAGAATATAATTTTGAGATAATTTTTTTGCATGTACTTCCATCATAACCTTCCCTCGTAACATATAGAAAGGATCTAAAAAGTTTCGTAGAATTTTGAACAATCCTCGATTTAATTTGATGTTTTGACCGAAATTAGTATAAAGTTGTGTATAATATACTACGATTTTTGACCGAAACGAGTATTTCAAAAAGTTTCATAGAATATAATTTTGAGAAAATATTTTTGCACTGAATTCCATCATAACATTCCCTCGTAACATATAGATCAGATCTGAGATGTTTCGTAGTGTTTTGAACAATCCTCGATTTAATCTCATTTTTCACCGAAACTAGTATAAAGTTGTGTATAATATACTACGATTTTTTGACGGAAACTAGTATTTAAAAAAGTTTCATAGAATATAATTTTGAGATATTTTTTTTGGATTTACTGCCATCATAACCTTTTCTCGTAACATATAGAAAGGATCTGAGATGTTTCGTAGCATTTCTAACAATCCTCGATTTAATTTCATTTTTGACAGAAACTAGTATAAAATTGTGTATAATATACTACGATTTTTGACCGAAACTAGTATTTCAAAAAGTTTCATAGAATATAATTTTGAGATAATATTTTGCACGGACTTCCATCACAACATTCCCTCGTAACATATAGAAAGGACATGAGGAGTTTTGTAGTATTTCGAACAATCCTCGATTTAATTTAATTTTTGACAGAAACAAGTATAAAATTGTGTATAATATACTACGATTTTTTGACCTCAACTAGCATTTAAAAAAGTTTAATAGAATCTAATTTTAGTTAATTTTTTTCCATTTACTTCCATCATAACCTTCCCTCTTAACATATAAAAAGGATCAGAAAAGTTTCGTAGCATTTCGAACAATCCTCGATTTAATTTTATTTTTAACCGAAACTACTATAAAATTATGTATAATATACTATAATTTTTGACCGAAACTAGTATTTCAAAAAGTTTCATAGAATATAATTTTGAGATAATTTTTTGCATGGACTTCCATCATAACCATCCCTCGTAACATATAGAAAGGATCTGAGAAGTTTCGTGGTATTTCGAACAATCCTCGATTTAATTTCATTTTTGACAGAAACTAGTATAAAATTTTGTATAATATACTTAGATTTTTTGACGGAAACTAGTATTTCAAAAAGTTTCATAGAATACAATTTTGAGATAATTGTTTTGCATTTACTTCCATCATAACCTTCTCTAGTAACATATAGAAAGGATCTGAGATGTTTCGTAGCATTTCGAACAATCCTCGATTTAATTTCATTTTTGACAGAAACTAGTATAAAATTGTGTATAATATACAACGATTATTTGACCTAAACTAGCATTTCAAAAAGTTTCATAGAATCTAATTTTGAGATATTTTTTTTGCATTTACTTCCATCATAACCTTCCCTCGTAACATATAGAAATGATCTAAAGAGTTTCGTAGCATTTCGAACAATCCTCGATTTAATTTCATTTTGACCGAAACTAGTATAAAATTGTGTATAATATACTACGATTTTTGACCGAAACTAGTATTTCAAAAAGTTTCATAGAATATAATTTTGAGATAATTTTTTTGCATGTACTTCCATCATAACCTTCCCTCGTAACATATAGAAAGGATCTAAAAAGTTTCGTAGAATTTTGAACAATCCTCGATTTAATTTGATGTTTTGACCGAAATTAGTATAAAGTTGTGTATAATATACTACGATTTTTGACCGAAACTAGTATTTTAAAAAGTTTCATAGAATATAATTTTGAGAAAATATTTTTGCTCTGAATTCCATCATAACAATCCCTCGTAACATATAGATCAGATCTGAGATGTTTCGTAGTATTTTGAACAATCCTCGATTTAATCTCATTTTTCACCGAAACTAGTATAAAATTGTGTATAATATACTACGATTTTTTGACGGAAACTAGTATTTAAAAAAGTTTCATAGAATATAATTTTGAGATATTTTATTTGGATTTACTGCCATCATAACCTTTTCTCGTAACATATAGAAAGGATCTGAGATGTTTCGTAGCATTTCTAACAATCCTCGATTTAATTTCATTTTTGACAGAAACTAGTATAAAATTGTGTATAATATACTACGATTTTTGACCGAAACTAGTATTTCAAAAATATTCATAGAATATAATTTTGAGATAATATTTTGCATGGACTTCCATCACAACATTCCCTCGTAACATATAGAAAGGACCTGAGGAGTTTTGTAGTATTTCGAACAATCCTCGATTTAATTTAATTTTTGACAGAAACTAGTATAAAATTGTGTATAATATACTACGATTTTTTGACCTAAACTAGCATTTAAAAAAGTTTAATAGAATCTAATTTAGATGTAATTTTTTTCCATGTACTTCCATCATAACCTTCCCTCTTAACATATAAAAAGGATCAGAAAAGTTTCGTAGCATTTCGAACAATCCTCGATTTAATTTCATTTTTAACCGAAACTACTATAAAATTATGTATAATATACTATAATTTTTGACCGAAACTAGTATTTCAAAAAGTTTCATAGAATATATTTTTGAGATAATTTTTTTGCATGGACTTCCATCATAACCATCCCTCGTAACATATAGAAAGGATCTGAGAAGTTTCGTAGTATTTCGAACAATCCTCGATTTAATTTCATTTTTGACAGAAACTAGTATAGAATTTTGTATAATATACTTAGATTTTTTGACGGAAACTAGTATTTCAAAAAGTTTCATAGAATACAATTTTGAGATAATTTTTTTGCATTTACTTCCATCATAACCTTCTCTAGTAACATATAGAAAGGATCTGAGATGTTTCGTAGCATTTCGAACAATCCTCGATTTAATTTCATTTTTGACAGAAACTAGTATAAAATTGTGTATAATATACTACGATTATTTGACCTAAACTAGCATTTCAAAAAGTTTCATAGAATCTAATTTTGAGATTTTTTTTTTGCATTTACTTCCATCATAACCGTCCCTCCTAACATAAAGAAATGATCTAAAGAGTTTCGTAGCATTTCGAACAATCCTCGATTTAATTTCATTTTGACCGAAACTAGTATAAAATTGTGTATAATATACTACGATTTTTGACCGAAACTAGTATTTCAAAAAGTTTCATAGAATATAATTTTGAGATAATTTTTTTGCATGTTATCCCATCATAACCTTCCCTCGTAACATATAGAAAGGATCTAAAAAGTTTCGTAGAATTTTGAACAATCCTCGATTTAATTTGATGTTTTGACCGAAATTAGTATAAAGTTGTGTATAATATACTACGATTTTTGACCGAAACTAGTATTTTAAAAAGTTTCATAGAATATAATTTTGAGAAAATATTTTTGCACTGAATTCCATCATAACATTCCCTCGTAACATATAAATCAGATCTGAGATGTTTCGTAGTATTTTGAACAATCCTCGATTTAATCTCATTTTTCACCGAAACTAGTATAAAATTGTGTATAATATACTACGATTTTTTGACGGAAACTAGTATTTAAAAAACTTTCATAGAATATAATTTTGAGATATTTTATTTGGATTTACTGCCATCATAACCTATTCTCGTAACATATAGAAAGGATCTGAGATGTTTCGTAGCATTTCTAACAATCCTCGATTTAATTTCATTTTTGACAGAAACTAGTATAAAATTGTGTATAATATACTACGATTTTTGACCGAAACTAGTATTTCAAAAAGTTTCATAGAATATAATTTTGAGATAATATTTTGCATGGACTTCCATCACAACATTCCCTCGTAACATATAGAAAGGACCTGAGGAGTTTTGTAGTATTTCGAACAATCCTCGATTTAATTTAATTTTTGACAGAAACTAGTATAAACTTGTGTATAATATACTACGATTTTTTGACCTAAACTACCATTTAAAAAAGATTAATAGAATCTAATTTAGATGTAATTTTTTTCCATGTACTTCCATCATAACCTTCCCTCTTAACATATAAAAAGGATCAGAAAAGTTTCGTAGCATTTCGAACAATCCTCGATTTAATTTCATTTTTAACCGAAACTACTATAAAATTATGTATAATATACTATAATTTTTGACCGAAACTAGTATTTCAAAAAGTTTCATAGAATATAATTTTGAGATAATTTTTTTGCATGGACTTCCATCATAACCATCCCTCGTTACATATAGAAAGGATCTGAGAAGTTTCGTAGTATTTCGAACAATCCTCGATTTAATTTCATTTTTGACAGAAACTAGTATAAAATTGTGTATAATATACTTAGATTTTTTGACCTAAACTAGCATTTCAAAAAGTTTCATAGAATCTAATTTTGAGATTTTTTTTTTGCATTTACTTCCATCATAACCGTCCCTCCTAACATAAAGAAATGATCTAAAGAGTTTCGTAGCATTTCGAACAATCCTCGATTTAATTTCATTTTGACCGAAACTAGTATAAAATTGTGTATAATATACTACGATTTTTGACCGAAACTAGTATTTCAAAAAGTTTCATAGAATATAATTTTGAGATAATTTTTTTGCATGTACTTCCATCATAACCTTCCCTCGTAACATATAAAAAGGATCTAAAAAGTTTCGTAGAATTTTGAACAATCCTCGATTTAATTTGATGTTTTGACCGAAATTAGTATAAAGTTGTGTATAATATACTACGATTTTTGACCGAAACTAGTATTTTAAAAAGTTTCATAGAATATAATTTTGAGAAAATATTTTTGCACTGAATTCCATCATAACATTCCCTCGTAACATATAGATCAGATCTGAGATGTTTCGTAGTATTTTGAACAATCCTCGATTTAATCTCATTTTTCACCGAAACTAGTATAAAATTGTGTATAATATACTACGATTTTTTGACGGAAACTAGTATTTAAAAAAGTTTCATAGAATATAATTTTGAGATATTTTATTTGAATTTACTGCCATCATAACCTTTTCTCGTAACATATAGAAAGGATCTGAGATGTTTCGTAGCATTTCTAACAATCCTCGATTTAATTTCATTTTTGACAGAAACTAGTATAAAAATTGTGTATTATATACTACGATTTTTGACCGAAACTAGTATTTCAAAAAGTTTCATAGAATATAATTTTGAGATAATATTTTGCATGGACTTCCATCACAACATTCCCTGGTAACATATAGAAATGACATGAGGAGTTTTGTAGTATTTCGAACAATCCTCGATTTAATTTAATTTTTGACAGAAACTAGTATAAAATTGTGTATAATATACTACGATTTTTTGACCTAAACTAGCATTTAAAAAAGTTTAATAGAATCTAATTTAGATGTAATTTTTTTCCATGTACTTCCATCATAACCTTCCCTCTTAACATATAAAAAGGATCAGAAAAGTTTCGTAGCATTTCGAACAATCCTCGATTTAATTTCATTTTTAACCCAAACTACTATAAAATTATGTATAATATACTATAATTTTTGACCGAAACTAGTATTTCAAAAAGTATCATAGAATATAATTTTGAGATAATTTTTTTGCATGGACTTCCATCATAACCATCCCTCGTAACATATAGAAAGGATCTGAGAAGTTTCGTAGTATTTCGAACAATCCTCGATTTAATTTCATTTTTGATAGAAACTAGTATAAAATTTTGTATAATATACTTAGATTTTTTGACGGAAACTAGTATTTCAAAAAGTTTCATAGAATACAATTTTGAGATAATTTTTTTGCATTTACTTCCATCATAACCTTCTCTAGTAACATATAGAAAGGATCTGAGATGTTTCGTAGCATTTTGAACAATCCTCGATTTAATTTCATTTTTGACAGAAACTAGTATAAAATTGTGTATAATAT
Organism: Lathyrus aphaca; assembly: GCA_963966055.1. Classification (NCBI taxonomy): domain Eukaryota; kingdom Viridiplantae; phylum Streptophyta; class Magnoliopsida; order Fabales; family Fabaceae; genus Lathyrus; species Lathyrus aphaca. The sequence goes on along the minus strand of OZ014522.1, from coordinate 2,411,865 downwards.
ACTACGATTATTTGACCTAAACTAGCATTTCAAAAAGTTTCATAGAATCTAATTTTGAGATATTTTTTTTGCATTTACTTCCATCAAAACCTTCCCTCGTAACATATAGAAATGATCTAAAGAGTTTCGTAGCATTTCGAACAATCCTCGATTTAATTTCATTTTGACCGAAACTAGTATAAAATTGTGTATAATATACTACGATTTTTGACCGAAACTAGTATTTCAAAAAGTTTCATAGAATATAATTTTGAGATAATTTTTTTGCATGTACTTCCATCATAACCTTCCCTCGTAACATATAGAAAGGATCTAAAAAGTTTCGTAGAATTTTGAACAATCCTCGATTTAATTTGATATTTTGACCGAAATTAGTATAAAGTTGTGTATAATATACTACGATTTTTGACCGAAACTAGTATTTTAAAAAGTTTCATAGAATATAATTTTGAGAAAATATTTTTGCACTGAATTCCATCATAACAATCCCTCGTAACATATAGATCAGATCTGTGATGTTTCGTAGTATTTTGAACAATCCTCGATTTAATCTCATTTTTCACCGAAACTAGTATAAAATTGTGTATAATATACTACGATTTTTTGACGGAAACTAGTATTTAAAAAAGTTTCATAGAATATAATTTTGAGATATTTTATTTGGATTTACTGCCATCATAACCTTTTCTCGTAACATATAGAAAGGATCTGAGATGTTTCGTAGCATTTCTAACAATCCTCGATTTAATTTCATTTTTGACAGAAACTAGTATAAAATTGTGTATAATATACTACGATTTTTGACCGAAACTAGTATTTCAAAAAGTTTCATAGAATATAATTTTGAGATAATATTTTGCATGGACTTCCATCACAACATTCCCTCGTAACATATAGAAAGGACCTGAGGAGTTTTGTAGTATTTCGAACAATCCTCGATTTAATTTAATTTTTGACAGAAACTAGTATAAAATTGTGTATAATATACTACGATTTTTTGACCTAAACTAGCATTTAAAAAAGTTTAATAGAATCTAATTTAGATGTAATTTTTTTCCATGTACTTCCATCATAACCTTCCCTCTTAACATATAAAAAGGATCAGAAAAGTTTCGTAGCATTTCGAACAATCCTCGATTTAATTTCATTTTTAACAGAAACTACTATAAAATTATGTATAATATACTATAATTTTTGACCGAAACTAGTATTTCAAAAAGTTTCATAGAATATAATTTTGAGATAATTTTTTGCATGGACTTCCATCATAACCATCCCTCGTAACATATAGAAAGGATCTGAGAAGTTTCGTAGTATTTCGAACAATCCTCGATTTAATATCATTTTTAACCGAAACTACTATAAAATTATGTATAATATACTATAATTTTTGACCGAAACTAGTATTTCAAAAAGTTTCATAGAATATAATTTTGAGATAATTTTTTTGCATGGACTTCCATCATAACCATCCCTCGTTACATATAGAAAGGATCTGAGAAGTTTCGTAGTATTTCGAACAATCCTCGATTTAATTTCATTTTTGACAGAAACTAGTATAAAATTTTGTATAATATACTTAGATTTTTTGACGGAAACTAGTATTTCAAAAAGTTTCATAGAATACAATTTTGAGATAATTTTTTTGCATTTACTTCCATCATAACCTTCTCTAGTAACATATAGAAAGGATCTGAGATGTTTCGTAGCATTTCGAAAAATCCTCGATTTAATTTCATTTTTGACAGAAACTAGTATAAAATTGTGTATAATATACTACGATTATTTGACCTAAACTAGCATTTCAAAAAGTTTCATAGAATCTAATTTTGAGATATTTTTTTTGCATTTACTTCCATCATAACCGTCCCTCGTAACATAAAGAAATGATCTAAAGAGTTTCGTAGCATTTCGAACAATCCTCGATTTAATTTCATTTTGACCGAAACTAGTATAAAATTGTGTATAATATACTACGATTTTTGACCGAAACTAGTATTTCAAAAAGTTTCATAGAATATAATTTTGAGATAATTTTTTTGCATGTACTTCCATCATAACCTTCCCTCGTAACATATAAAAAGGATCTAAAAAGTTTCGTAGAATTTTGAACAATCCTCGATTTAATTTGATGTTTTGACCGAAATTAGTATAAAGTTGTGTATAATATACTACGATTTTTGACCGAAACTAGTATTTTAAAAAGTTTCATAGAATATAATTTTGAGAAAATATTTTTGCACTGAATTCCATCATAACATTCCCTCGTAACATATAGATCAGATCTGAGATGTTTCGTAGTATTTTGAACAATCCTCGATTTAATCTCATTTTTCACCGAAACTAGTATAAAATTGTGTATAATATACTACGATTTTTTGACGGAAACTAGTATTTAAAAAAGTTTCATAGAATATAATTTTGAGATATTTTATTTGAATTTACTGCCATCATAACCTTTTCTCGTAACATATAGAAAGGATCTGAGATGTTTCGTAGCATTTCTAACAATCCTCGATTTAATTTCATTTTTGACAGAAACTAGTATAAAAATTGTGTATTATATACTACGATTTTTGACCGAAACTAGTATTTCAAAAAGTTTCATAGAATATAATTTTGAAATAATATTTTGCATGGACTTCCATCACAACATTCCCTGGTAACATATAGAAATGACATGAGGAGTTTTGTAGTATTTCGAACAATCCTCGATTTAATTTAATTTTTGACAGAAACTAGTATAAAATTGTGTATAATATACTACGATTTTTTGACCTAAAGTAGCATTTAAAAAAGTTTAATAGAATCTAATTTAGATGTAATTTTTTTCCATGTACTTCCATCATAACCTTCCCTCTTAACATATAAAAAGGATCAGAAAAGTTTCGTAGCATTTCGAACAATCCTCGATTTAATTTCATTTTTAACCCAAACTACTATAAAATTATGTATAATATACTATAATTTTTGACCGAAACTAGTATTTCAAAAAGTATCATAGAATATAATTTTGAGATAATTTTTTTGCATGGACTTCCATCATAACCATCCCTCGTAACATATAGAAAGGATCTGAGAAGTTTCGTAGTATTTCGAACAATCCTCGATTTAATTTCATTTTTGATAGAAACTAGTATAAAATTTTGTATAATATACTTAGATTTTTTGACGGAAACTAGTATTTCAAAAAGTTTCATAGAATACAATTTTGAGATAATTTTTTTGCATTTACTTCCATCATAACCTTCTCTAGTAACATATAGAAAGGATCTGAGATGTTTCGTAGCATTTTGAACAATCCTCGATTTAATTTCATTTTTGACAGAAACTAGTATAAAATTGTGTATAATATACTACGATTATTTGACCTAAACTAGCATTTCAAAAAGTTTCATAGAATCTAATTTTGAGATATTTTTTTTGCATTTACTTCCATCAAAACCTTCCCTCGTAACATATAGAAATGATCTAAAGAGTTTCGTAGCATTTCGAACAATCCTCGATTTAATTTCATTTTGACCGAAACTAGTATAAAATTGTGTATAATATACTACGATTTTTGACCGAAACTAGTATTTCAAAAAGTTTCATAGAATATAATTTTGAGATAATTTTTTTGCATGTACTTCCATCATAACCTTCCCTCGTAACATATAGAAAGGATCTAAAAAGTTTCGTAGAATTTTGAACAATCCTCGATTTAATTTGATGTTTTGACCGAAATTAGTATAAAGTTGTGTATAATATACTACGATTTTTGACCGAAACTAGTATTTTAAAAAGTTTCATAGAATATAATTTTGAGAAAATATTTTTGCACTGAATTCCATCATAACAATCCCTCGTAACATATAGATCAGATCTGTGATGTTTCGTAGTATTTTGAACAATCCTCGATTTAATCTCATTTTTCACCGAAACTAGTATAAAATTGTGTATAATATACTACGATTTTTTGACGGAAACTAGTATTTAAAAAAGTTTCATAGAATATAATTTTGAGATATTTTATTTGGATTTACTGCCATCATAACCTTTTCTCGTAACATATAGAAAGGATCTGAGATGTTTCGTAGCATTTCTAACAATCCTCGATTTAATTTCATTTTTGACAGAAACTAGTATAAAATTGTGTATAATATACTACGATTTTTGACCGAAACTAGTATTTCAAAAAGTTTCATAGAATATAATTTTGAGATAATATTTTGCATGGACTTCCATCACAACATTCCCTCGTAACATATAGAAAGGACCTGAGGAGTTTTGTAGTATTTCGAACAATCCTCGATTTAATTTAATTTTTGACAGAAACTAGTATAAAATTGTGTATAATATACTACGATTTTTTGACCTAAACTAGCATTTAAAAAAGTTTAATAGAATCTAATTTAGATGTAATTTTTTTCCATGTACTTCCATCATAACCTTCCCTCTTAACATATAAAAAGGATCAGAAAAGTTTCGTAGCATTTCGAACAATCCTCGATTTAATTTCATTTTTAACAGAAACTACTATAAAATTATGTATAATATACTATAATTTTTGACCGAAACTAGTATTTCAAAAAGTTTCATAGAATATAATTTTGAGATAATTTTTTGCATGGACTTCCATCATAACCATCCCTCGTAACATATAGAAAGGATCTGAGAAGTTTCGTAGTATTTCGAACAATCCTCGATTTAATTTCATTTTTGACAGAAACTAGTATAAAATTTTGTATAATATACTTAGATTTTTTGACGGAAACTAGTATTTCAAAAAGTTTCATAGAATACAATTTTGAGATAATTTTTTTGCATTTACTTCCATCATAACCTTCTCTAGTAACATATAGAAAGGATCTGAGATGTTTCGTAGCATTTCGAACAATCCTCGATTTAATTTCATTTTTGACAGAAACTAGTATAAAATTGTGTATAATATACTACGATTATTTGACCTAAACTAGCATTTCAAAATGTTTCATAGAATCTAATTTTGAGATATTTTTTTTGCATTTACTTCCATCAAAACCTTCCCTCGTAACATATAGAAATGATCTAAAGAGTTTCGTAGCATTTCGAACAATCCTCGATTTAATTTCATTTTGACCGAAACTAGTATAAAATTGTGTATAATATACTACGATTTTTGACCGAAACTAGTATTTCAAAAAGTTTCATAGAATATAATTTTGAGATAATTTTTTTGCATGTACTTCCATCATAACCTTCCCTCGTAACATTAGAAAGGATCTAAAAAGTTTCGTAGAATTTTGAACAATCCTCGATTTAATTTGATGTTTTGACCGAAATTAGTATAAAGTTGTGTATAATATACTACGATTTTTGACCGAAACTAGTATTTTAAAAAGTTTCATAGAATATAATTTTGAGAAAATATTTTTGCACTGAATTCCATCATAACAATCCCTCGTAACATATAGATCAGATCTGTGATGTTTCGTAGTATTTTGAACAATCCTCGATTTAATCTCATTTTTCACCGAAACTAGTATAAAATTGTGTATAATATACTACGATTTTTTGACGGAAACTAGTATTTAAAAAAGTTTCATAGAATATAATTTTGAGATATTTTATTTGGATTTACTGCCATCATAACCTTTTCTCGTAACATATAGAAAGGATCTGAGATGTTTCGTAGCATTTCTAACAATCCTCGATTTAATTTCATTTTTGACAGAAACTAGTATAAAATTGTGTATAATATACTACGATTTTTGACCGAAACTAGTATTTCAAAAAGTTTCATAGAATATAATTTTGAGATAATATTTTGCATGGACTTCCATCACAACATTCCCTCGTAACATATAGAAAGGACCTGAGGAGTTTTGTAGTATTTCGAACAATCCTCGATTTAATTTAATTTTTGACAGAAACTAGTATAAAATTGTGTATAATATACTACGATTTTTTGACCTATAATAGCATTTAAAAAAGTTTAATAGAATCTAATTTAGATGTAATTTTTTTCCATGTACTTCCATCATAACCTTCCCTCTTAACATATAAAAAGGATCAGAAAAGTTTCGTAGCATTTCGAACAATCCTCGATTTAATTTCATTTTTAACAGAAACTACTATAAAATTATGTATAATATACTATAATTTTTGACCGAAACTAGTATTTCAAAAAGTTTCATAGAATATAATTTTGAGATAATTTTTTGCATGGACTTCCATCATAACCATCCCTCGTAACATATAGAAAGGATCTGAGAAGTTTCGTAGTATTTCGAACAATCCTCGATTTAATTTCATTTTTGACAGAAACTAGTATAAAATTTTGTATAATATACTTAGATTTTTTGACGGAAACTAGTATTTCAAAAAGTTTCATAGAATACAATTTTGAGATAATTTTTTTGCATTTACTTCCATCATAACCTTCTCTAGTAACATATAGAAAGGATCTGAGATGTTTCGTAGCATTTCGAACAATCCTCGATTTAATTTCATTTTTGACAGAAACTAGTATAAAATTGTGTATAATATACAACGATTATTTGACCTAAACTAGCATTTCAAAAAGTTTCATAGAATCTAATTTTGAGATATTTTTTTTGCATTTACTTCCATCATAACCTTCCCTCGTAACATATAGAAATGATCTAAAGAGTTTCATAGCATTTCGAACAATCCTCGATTTAATTTCATTTTGACCGAAACTAGTATAAAATTGTGTATAATATACTACGATTTTTGACCGAAACTAGTATTTCAAAAAGTTTCATAGAATATAATTTTGAGATAATTTTTTTGCATGTACTTCCATCATAACCTTCCCTCGTAACATATAGAAAGGATCTAAAAAGTTTCGTAGAATTTTGAACAATCCTCGATTTAATTTGATGTTTTGACCGAAATTAGTATAAAGTTGTGTATAATATACTACGATTTTTGACCGAAACTAGTATTTTAAAAAGTTTCATAGAATATAATTTTGAGAAAATATTTTTGCACTGAATTCCATCATAACAATCCCTCGTAACATATAGATCAGATTTGAGATGTTTCGTAGTATTTTGAACAATCCTCGATTTAATCTCATTTTTCACAGAAACTAGTATAAAATTGTGTTTAATATACTACGATTTTTTGACGGAAACTAGTATTTAAAAAAGTTTCATAGAATATAATTTTGAGATATTTTATTTGGATTTACTGCCATCATAACCTTTTCTCGTAACATATAGAAAGGATCTGAGATGTTTCGTAGCATTTCTAACAATCCTCGATTTAAATTCATTTTTGACAGAAACTAGTATAAAATTGTGTATAATATACTACGGTTATTTGACCTAAACTAGCATTTCAAAAAGTTTCATAGAATCTAATTTTGAGTTATTTTTTTTGCATTTACTTCCATCATAACCTTCCCTCGTAACATATAGAAATGATCTAAAGAGTTTCGTAGCATTTCGAACAATCCTCGATTTAATTTCATTTTGACCGAAACTAGTATAAAATTGTGTATAATATACTACGATTTTTGACCGAAACTAGTATTTCAAAAAGTTTCATAGAATATAATTTTGAGATAATATTTTGCATGGACTTCCATCACAACATTCCCTCGTAACATATAGAAAGGACCTGAGGAGTTTTGTAGTATTTCGAACAATCCTCGATTTAATTTAATTTTTGACAGAAACTAGTATAAAATTGTGTATAATATACTACGATTTTTTGACCTAAACTAGCATTTAAAAAAGTTTAATAGAATCTAATTTAGATGTAATTTTTTTCCATGTACTTCCATCATAACCTTCCCTCTTAACATATAAAAAGGATCAGAAAAGTTTCGTAGCATTTCGAACAATCCTCGATTTAATTTCATTTTTAACCGAAACTACTATAAAATTATGTATAATATACTATAATTTTTGACCGAAACTAGTATTTCAAAAAGTTTCATAGAATATAATTTTGAGATAATTTTTTGCATGGACTTCCATCATAACCATCCCTCGTAACATATAGAAAGGATCTGAGAAGTTTCGTAGTATTTCGAACAATCCTCGATTTAATTTCATTTTTGACAGAAACTAGTATAAAATTTTGTATAATATACTTAGATTTTTTGACGGAAACTAGTATTTCAAAAAGTTTCATAGAATACAATTTTGAGATAATTTTTTTGCATTTACTTCCATCATAACCTTCTCTAGTAACATATAGAAAGGATCTGAGATGTTTCGTAGCATTTCGAACAATCCTCGATTTAATTTCATTTTTGACAGAAACTAGTATAAAATTGTGTATAATATACAACGATTATTTGACCTAAACTAGCATTTCAAAAAGTTTTATAGAATCTAATTTTGAGATATTTTTTTTGCATTTACTTCCATCATAACCTTCCCTCGTAACATATAGAAATGATCTAAAGAGTTTCGTAGCATTTCGAACAATCCTCGATTTAATTTCATTTTGACCGAAACTAGTATAAAATTGTGTATAATATACTACGATTTTTGACCGAAACTAGTATTTCAAAAAGTTTCATAGAATATAATTTTGAGATAATTTTTTTGCATGTACTTCCATCATAACCTTCCCTCGTAACATATATAGAAAGGATCTAAAAAGTTTCGTAGAATTTTGAACAAACCTCGATTTAATTTGATGTTTTGACCGAAATTAGTATAAAGTTGTGTATAATATACTACGATTTTTGACCGAAACTAGTATTTTAAAAAGTTTCATAGAATATAATTTTGAGAAAATATTTTTGCACTGAATTCCATCATAACAATTCCTCGTAACATATAGATCAGATCTGAGATGTTTCGTAGTATTTTGAACAATCCTCGATTTAATCTCATTTTTCACCGAAACTAGTATAAAATTGTGTATAATATACTACGATTTTTTGACGGAAACTAGTATTTAAAAAAGTTTCATAGAATATAATTTTGAGATATTTTATTTGGATTTACTGCCATCATAACCTTTTCTCGTAACATATAGAAAGGATCTGAGATGTTTCGTAGCATTTCTAACAATCCTCGATTTAATTTCATTTTTGACAGAAACTAGTATAAAATTGTGTATAATATACTACGATTTTTGACCGAAACTAGTATTTCAAAAAGTTTCATAGAATATAATTTTGAGATAATATTTTGCATGGACTTCCATCACAACATTCCCTCGTAACATATAGAAAGGACCTGAGGAGTTTTGTAGTATTTCGAACAATCCTCGATTTAATTTAATTTTTGACAGAAACTAGTATAAAATTGTGTATAATATACTACGATTTTTTGACCTAAACTAGCATTTAAAAAAGTTTAATAGAATCTAATTTAGATGTAATTTTTTTCCATGTACTTCCATCATAACCTTCCCTCTTAACATATAAAAAGGATCAGAAAAGTTTCGTAGCATTTCGAACAATCCTCGATTTAATTTCATTTTTAACAGAAACTACTATAAAATTATGTATAATATACTATAATTTTTGACCGAAACTAGTATTTCAAAAAGTTTCATAGAATATAATTTTGAGATAATTTTTTGCATGGACTTCCATCATAACCATCCCTCGTAACATATAGAAAGGATCTGAGAAGTTTCGTAGTATTTCGAACAATCCTCGATTTAATTTCATTTTTAACCGAAACTACTATAAAATTATGTATAATATACTATAATTTTTGACCGAAACTAGTATTTCAAAAAGTTTCATAGAATATAATTTTGAGATAATTTTTTTGCATGGACTTCCATCATAACCATCCCTCGTTACATATAGAAAGGATCTGAGAAGTTTCGTAGTATTTCGAACAATCCTCGATTTAATTTCATTTTTGACAGAAACTAGTATAAAATTTTGTATAATATACTTAGATTTTTTGACGGAAACTAGTATTTCAAAAAGTTTCATAGAATACAATTTTGAGATAATTTTTTTGCATTTACTTCCATCATAACCTTCTCTAGTAACATATAGAAAGGATCTGAGATGTTTCGTAGCATTTCGAAAAATCCTCGATTTAATTTCATTTTTGACAGAAACTAGTATAAAATTGTGTATAATATATAACGATTATTTGACCTAAACTAGCATTTCAAAAAGTTTCATAGAATCTAATTTTGAGATATTTTTTTTGCATTTACTTCCATCATAACCGTCCCTCGTAACATAAAGAAATGATCTAAAGAGTTTCGTAGCATTTCGAACAATCCTCGATTTAATTTCATTTTGACCGAAACTAGTATAAAATTGTGTATAATATACTACGATTTTTGACCGAAACTAGTATTTCAAAAAGTTTCATAGAATATAATTTTGAGATAATTTTTTTGCATGTACTTCCATCATAACCTTCCCTCGTAACATATAGAAAGGATCTAAAAAGTTTCGTAGAATTTTGAACAATCCTCGATTTAATTTGATGTTTTGACCGAAATTAGTATAAAGTTGTGTATAATATACTACGATTTTTGACCGAAACTAGTATTTTAAAAAGTTTCATAGAATATAATTTTGAGAAAATATTTTTGCACTGAATTCCATCATAACAATCCCTCGTAACATATAGATCAGATCTGTGATGTTTCGTAGTATTTTGAACAATCCTCGATTTAATCTCATTTTTCACCGAAACTAGTATAAAATTGTGTATAATATACTACGATTTTTTGACGGAAACTAGTATTTAAAAAAGTTTCATAGAATATAATTTTGAGATATTTTATTTGGATTTACTGCCATCATAACCTTTTCTCGTAACATATAGAAAGGATCTGAGATGTTTCGTAGCATTTCTAACAATCCTCGATTTAATTTCATTTTTGACAGAAACTAGTATAAAATTGTGTATAATATACTACGATTTTTGACCGAAACTAGTATTTCAAAAAGTTTCATAGAATATAATTTTGAGATAATATTTTGCATGGACTTCCATCACAACATTCCCTCGTAACATATAGAAAGGACCTGAGGAGTTTTGTAGTATTTCGAACAATCCTCGATTTAATTTAATTTTTGACAGAAACTAGTATAAAATTGTGTATAATATACTACGATTTTTTGACCTATAATAGCATTTAAAAAAGTTTAATAGAATCTAATTTAGATGTAATTTTTTTCCATGTACTTCCATCATAACCTTCCCTCTTAACATATAAAAAGGATCAGAAAAGTTTCGTAGCATTTCGAACAATCCTCGATTTAATTTCATTTTTAACAGAAACTACTATAAAATTATGTATAATATACTATAATTTTTGACCGAAACTAGTATTTCAAAAAGTTTCATAGAATATAATTTTGAGATAATTTTTTGCATGGACTTCCATCATAACCATCCCTCGTAACATATAGAAAGGATCTGAGAAGTTTCGTAGTATTTCGAACAATCCTCGATTTAATTTCATTTTTGACAGAAACTAGTATAAAATTTTGTATAATATACTTAGATTTTTTGACGGAAACTAGTATTTCAAAAAGTTTCATAGAATACAATTTTGAGATAATTTTTTTGCATTTACTTCCATCATAACCTTCTCTAGTAACATATAGAAAGGATCTGAGATGTTTCGTAGCATTTCGAACAATCCTCGATTTAATTTCATTTTTGACAGAAACTAGTATAAAATTGTGTATAATATACAACGATTATTTGACCTAAACTAGCATTTCAAAAAGTTTCATAGAATCTAATTTTGAGATATTTTTTTTGCATTTACTTCCATCATAACCTTCCCTCGTAACATATAGAAATGATCTAAAGAGTTTCATAGCATTTCGAACAATCCTCGATTTAATTTCATTTTGACCGAAACTAGTATAAAATTGTGTATAATATACTACGATTTTTGACCGAAACTAGTATTTCAAAAAGTTTCATAGAATATAATTTTGAGATAATTTTTTTGCATGTACTTCCATCATAACCTTCCCTCGTAACATATAGAAAGGATCTAAAAAGTTTCGTAGAATTTTGAACAATCCTCGATTTAATTTGATGTTTTGACCGAAATTAGTATAAAGTTGTGTATAATATACTACGATTTTTGACCGAAACTAGTATTTTAAAAAGTTTCATAGAATATAATTTTGAGAAAATATTTTTGCACTGAATTCCATCATAACAATCCCTCGTAACATATAGATCAGATTTGAGATGTTTCGTAGTATTTTGAACAATCCTCGATTTAATCTCATTTTTCACAGAAACTAGTATAAAATTGTGTTTAATATACTACGATTTTTTGACGGAAACTAGTATTTAAAAAAGTTTCATAGAATATAATTTTGAGATATTTTATTTGGATTTACTGCCATCATAACCTTTTCTCGTAACATATAGAAAGGATCTGAGATGTTTCGTAGCATTTCTAACAATCCTCGATTTAAATTCATTTTTGACAGAAACTAGTATAAAATTGTGTATAATATACTACGGTTATTTGACCTAAACTAGCATTTCAAAAAGTTTCATAGAATCTAATTTTGAGTTATTTTTTTTGCATTTACTTCCATCATAACCTTCCCTCGTAACATATAGAAATGATCTAAAGAGTTTCGTAGCATTTCGAACAATCCTCGATTTAATTTCATTTTGACCGAAACTAGTATAAAATTGTGTATAATATACTACGATTTTTGACCGAAACTAGTATTTCAAAAAGTTTCATAGAATATAATTTTGAGATAATATTTTGCATGGACTTCCATCACAACATTCCCTCGTAACATATAGAAAGGACCTGAGGAGTTTTGTAGTATTTCGAACAATCCTCGATTTAATTTAATTTTTGACAGAAACTAGTATAAAATTGTGTATAATATACTACGATTTTTTGACCTAAACTAGCATTTAAAAAAGTTTAATAGAATCTAATTTAGATGTAATTTTTTTCCATGTACTTCCATCATAACCTTCCCTCTTAACATATAAAAAGGATCAGAAAAGTTTCGTAGCATTTCGAACAATCCTCGATTTAATTTCATTTTTAACCGAAACTACTATAAAATTATGTATAATATACTATAATTTTTGACCGAAACTAGTATTTCAAAAAGTTTCATAGAATATAATTTTGAGATAATTTTTTGCATGGACTTCCATCATAACCATCCCTCGTAACATATAGAAAGGATCTGAGAAGTTTCGTAGTATTTCGAACAATCCTCGATTTAATTTCATTTTTGACAGAAACTAGTATAAAATTTTGTATAATATACTTAGATTTTTTGACGGAAACTAGTATTTCAAAAAGTTTCATAGAATACAATTTTGAGATAATTTTTTTGCATTTACTTCCATCATAACCTTCTCTAGTAACATATAGAAAGGATCTGAGATGTTTCGTAGCATTTCGAACAATCCTCGATTTAATTTCATTTTTGACAGAAACTAGTATAAAATTGTGTATAATATACAACGATTATTTGACCTAAACTAGCATTTCAAAAAGTTTTATAGAATCTAATTTTGAGATATTTTTTTTGCATTTACTTCCATCATAACCTTCCCTCGTAACATATAGAAATGATCTAAAGAGTTTCGTAGCATTTCGAACAATCCTCGATTTAATTTCATTTTGACCGAAACTAGTATAAAATTGTGTATAATATACTACGATTTTTGACCGAAACTAGTATTTCAAAAAGTTTCATAGAATATAATTTTGAGATAATTTTTTTGCATGTACTTCCATCATAACCTTCCCTCGTAACATATATAGAAAGGATCTAAAAAGTTTCGTAGAATTTTGAACAAACCTCGATTTAATTTGATGTTTTGACCGAAATTAGTATAAAGTTGTGTATAATATACTACGATTTTTGACCGAAACTAGTATTTTAAAAAGTTTCATAGAATATAATTTTGAGAAAATATTTTTGCACTGAATTCCATCATAACAATTCCTCGTAACATATAGATCAGATCTGAGATGTTTCGTAGTATTTTGAACAATCCTCGATTTAATCTCATTTTTCACCGAAACTAGTATAAAATTGTGTATAATATACTACGATTTTTTGACGGAAACTAGTATTTAAAAAAGTTTCATAGAATATAATTTTGAGATATTTTATTTGGATTTACTGCCATCATAACCTTTTCTCGTAACATATAGAAAGGATCTGAGATGTTTCGTAGCATTTCTAACAATCCTCGATTTAATTTCATTTTTGACAGAAACTAGTATAAAATTGTGTATAATATACTACGATTTTTGACCGAAACTAGTATTTCAAAAAGTTTCATAGAATATAATTTTGAGATAATATTTTGCATGGACTTCCATCACAACATTCCCTCGTAACATATAGAAAGGACCTGAGGAGTTTTGTAGTATTTCGAACAATCCTCGATTTAATTTAATTTTTGACAGAAACTAGTATAAAATTGTGTATAATATACTACGATTTTTTGACCTAAACTAGCATTTAAAAAAGTTTAATAGAATCTAATTTAGATGTAATTTTTTTCCATGTACTTCCATCATAACCTTCCCTCTTAACATATAAAAAGGATCAGAAAAGTTTCGTAGCATTTCGAACAATCCTCGATTTAATTTCATTTTTAACAGAAACTACTATAAAATTATGTATAATATACTATAATTTTTGACCGAAACTAGTATTTCAAAAAGTTTCATAGAATATAATTTTGAGATAATTTTTTGCATGGACTTCCATCATAACCATCCCTCGTAACATATAGAAAGGATCTGAGAAGTTTCGTAGTATTTCGAACAATCCTCGATTTAATTTCATTTTTAACCGAAACTACTATAAAATTATGTATAATATACTATAATTTTTGACCGAAACTAGTATTTCAAAAAGTTTCATAGAATATAATTTTGAGATAATTTTTTTGCATGGACTTCCATCATAACCATCCCTCGTTACATATAGAAAGGATCTGAGAAGTTTCGTAGTATTTCGAACAATCCTCGATTTAATTTCATTTTTGACAGAAACTAGTATAAAATTTTGTATAATATACTTAGATTTTTTGACGGAAACTAGTATTTCAAAAAGTTTCATAGAATACAATTTTGAGATAATTTTTTTGCATTTACTTCCATCATAACCTTCTCTAGTAACATATAGAAAGGATCTGAGATGTTTCGTAGCATTTCGAAAAATCCTCGATTTAATTTCATTTTTGACAGAAACTAGTATAAAATTGTGTATAATATATAACGATTATTTGACCTAAACTAGCATTTCAAAAAGTTTCATAGAATCTAATTTTGAGATATTTTTTTTGCATTTACTTCCATCATAACCGTCCCTCGTAACATAAAGAAATGATCTAAAGAGTTTCGTAGCATTTCGAACAATCCTCGATTTAATTTCATTTTGACCGAAACTAGTATAAAATTGTGTATAATATACTACGATTTTTGACCGAAACTAGTATTTCAAAAAGTTTCATAGAATATAATTTTGAGATAATTTTTTTGCATGTACTTCCATCATAACCTTCCCTCGTAACATATAGAAAGGATCTAAAAAGTTTCGTAGAATTTTGAACAATCCTCGATTTAATTTGATGTTTTGACCGAAATTAGTATAAAGTTGTGTATAATATACTACGATTTTTGACCGAAACTAGTATTTTAAAAAGTTTCATAGAATATAATTTTGAGAAAATATTTTTGCACTGAATTCCATCATAACAATCCCTCGTAACATATAGATCAGATCTGTGATGTTTCGTAGTATTTTGAACAATCCTCGATTTAATCTCATTTTTCACCGAAACTAGTATAAAATTGTGTATAATATACTACGATTTTTTGACGGAAACTAGTATTTAAAAAAGTTTCATAGAATATAATTTTGAGATATTTTATTTGGATTTACTGCCATCATAACCTTTTCTCGTAACATATAGAAAGGATCTGAGATGTTTCGTAGCATTTCTAACAATCCTCGATTTAATTTCATTTTTGACAGAAACTAGTATAAAATTGTGTATAATATACTACGATTTTTGACCGAAACTAGTATTTCAAAAAGTTTCATAGAATATAATTTTGAGATAATATTTTGCATGGACTTCCATCACAACATTCCCTCGTAACATATAGAAAGGACCTGAGGAGTTTTGTAGTATTTCGAACAATCCTCGATTTAATTTAATTTTTGACAGAAACTAGTATAAAATTGTGTATAATATACTACGATTTTTTGACCTATAATAGCATTTAAAAAAGTTTAATAGAATCTAATTTAGATGTAATTTTTTTCCATGTACTTCCATCATAACCTTCCCTCTTAACATATAAAAAGGATCAGAAAAGTTTCGTAGCATTTCGAACAATCCTCGATTTAATTTCATTTTTAACAGAAACTACTATAAAATTATGTATAATATACTATAATTTTTGACCGAAACTAGTATTTCAAAAAGTTTCATAGAATATAATTTTGAGATAATTTTTTGCATGGACTTCCATCATAACCATCCCTCGTAACATATAGAAAGGATCTGAGAAGTTTCGTAGTATTTCGAACAATCCTCGATTTAATTTCATTTTTGACAGAAACTAGTATAAAATTTTGTATAATATACTTAGATTTTTTGACGGAAACTAGTATTTCAAAAAGTTTCATAGAATACAATTTTGAGATAATTTTTTTGCATTTACTTCCATCATAACCTTCTCTAGTAACATATAGAAAGGATCTGAGATGTTTCGTAGCATTTCGAACAATCCTCGATTTAATTTCATTTTTGACAGAAACTAGTATAAAATTGTGTATAATATACAACGATTATTTGACCTAAACTAGCATTTCAAAAAGTTTCATAGAATCTAATTTTGAGATATTTTTTTTGCATTTACTTCCATCATAACCTTCCCTCGTAACATATAGAAATGATCTAAAGAGTTTCATAGCATTTCGAACAATCCTCGATTTAATTTCATTTTGACCGAAACTAGTATAAAATTGTGTATAATATACTACGATTTTTGACCGAAACTAGTATTTCAAAAAGTTTCATAGAATATAATTTTGAGATAATTTTTTTGCATGTACTTCCATCATAACCTTCCCTCGTAACATATAGAAAGGATCTAAAAAGTTTCGTAGAATTTTGAACAATCCTCGATTTAATTTGATGTTTTGACCGAAATTAGTATAAAGTTGTGTATAATATACTACGATTTTTGACCGAAACTAGTATTTTAAAAAGTTTCATAGAATATAATTTTGAGAAAATATTTTTGCACTGAATTCCATCATAACAATCCCTCGTAACATATAGATCAGATTTGAGATGTTTCGTAGTATTTTGAACAATCCTCGATTTAATCTCATTTTTCACCAAAACTAGTATAAAATTGTGTTTAATATACTACGATTTTTTGACGGAAACTAGTATTTAAAAAAGTTTCATAGAATATAATTTTGAGATATTTTATTTGGATTTACTGCCATCATAACCTTTTCTCGTAACATATAGAAAGGATCTGAGATGTTTCGTAGCATTTCTAACAATCCTCGATTTAAATTCATTTTTGACAGAAACTAGTATAAAATTGTGTATAATATACTACGGTTATTTGACCTAAACTAGCATTTCAAAAAGTTTCATAGAATCTAATTTTGAGTTATTTTTTTTGCATTTACTTCCATCATAACCTTCCCTCGTAACATATAGAAATGATCTAAAGAGTTTCGTAGCATTTCGAACAATCCTCGATTTAATTTCATTTTGACCGAAACTAGTATAAAATTGTGTATAATATACTACGATTTTTGACCGAAACTAGTATTTCAAAAAGTTTCATAGAATATAATTTTGAGATAATATTTTGCATGGACTTCCATCACAACATTCCCTCGTAACATATAGAAAGGACCTGAGGAGTTTTGTAGTATTTCGAACAATCCTCGATTTAATTTAATTTTTGACAGAAACTAGTATAAAATTGTGTATAATATACTACGATTTTTTGACCTAAACTAGCATTTAAAAAAGTTTAATAGAATCTAATTTAGATGTAATTTTTTTCCATGTACTTCCATCATAACCTTCCCTCTTAACATATAAAAAGGATCAGAAAAGTTTCGTAGCATTTCGAACAATCCTCGATTTAATTTCATTTTTAACCGAAACTACTATAAAATTATGTATAATATACTATAATTTTTGACCGAAACTAGTATTTCAAAAAGTTTCATAGAATATAATTTTGAGATAATTTTTTGCATGGACTTCCATCATAACCATCCCTCGTAACATATAGAAAGGATCTGAGAAGTTTCGTAGTATTTCGAACAATCCTCGATTTAATTTCATTTTTGACAGAAACTAGTATAAAATTTTGTATAATATACTTAGATTTTTTGACGGAAACTAGTATTTCAAAAAGTTTCATAGAATACAATTTTGAGATAATTTTTTTGCATTTACTTCCATCATAACCTTCTCTAGTAACATATAGAAAGGATCTGAGATGTTTCGTAGCATTTCGAACAATCCTCGATTTAATTTCATTTTTGACAGAAACTAGTATAAAATTGTGTATAATATACAACGATTATTTGACCTAAACTAGCATTTCAAAAAGTTTTATAGAATCTAATTTTGAGATATTTTTTTTGCATTTACTTCCATCATAACCTTCCCTCGTAACATATAGAAATGATCTAAAGAGTTTCGTAGCATTTCGAACAATCCTCGATTTAATTTCATTTTGACCGAAACTAGTATAAAATTGTGTATAATATACTACGATTTTTGACCGAAACTAGTATTTCAAAAAGTTTCATAGAATATAATTTTGAGATAATTTTTTTGCATGTACTTCCATCATAACCTTCCCTCGTAACATATAGAAAGGATCTAAAAAGTTTCGTAGAATTTTGAACAAACCTCGATTTAATTTGATGTTTTGACTGAAATTAGTATAAAGTTGTGTATAATATACTACGATTTTTGACCGAAACTAGTATTTTAAAAAGTTTCATAGAATATAATTTTGAGAAAATATTTTTGCACTGAATTCCATCATAACAATCCCTCGTAACATATAGATCAGATCTGAGATGTTTCGTAGTATTTTGAACAATCCTCGATTTAATCTCATTTTTCACCGAAACTAGTATAAAATTGTGTATAATATACTACGATTTTTTGACGGAAACTAGTATTTAAAAAAGTTTCATAGAATATAATTTTGAGATATTTTATTTGGATTTACTGCCATCATAACCTTTTCTCGTAACATATAGAAAGGATCTGAGATGTTTCGTAGCATTTCTAACAATCCTCGATTTAATTTCATTTTTGACAGAAACTAGTATAAAATTGTGTATAATATACTACGATTTTTGACCGAAACTAGTATTTCAAAAAGTTTCATAGAATATAATTTTGAGATAATATTTTGCATGGACTTCCATCACAACATTCCCTCGTAACATATAGAAAGGACCTGAGGAGTTTTGTAGTATTTCGAACAATCCTCGATTTAATTTAATTTTTGACAGAAACTAGTATAAAATTGTGTATAATATACTACGATTTTTTGACCTAAACTAGCATTTAAAAAAGTTTAATAGAATCTAATTAAGATGTAATTTTTTTCCATGTACTTCCATCATAACCTTCCCTCTTAACATATAAAAAGGATCAGAAAAGTTTCGTAGCATTTCGAACAATCCTCGATTTAATTTCATTTTTAACCGAAACTACTATAAAATTATGTATAATATACTATAATTTTTGACCGAAACTAGTATTTCAAAAAGTTTCATAGAATATAATTTTGAGATAATTTTTTGCAAGGACTTCCATCATAACCATCCCTCGTAACATATAGAAAGGATCTGAGAAGTTTCGTAGTATTTCGAACAATCCTCGATTTAATTTCATTTTTGACAGAAACTAGTATAAAATTTTGTATAATATACTTAGATTTTTTGACGGAAACTAGTATTTCAAAAAGTTTCATAGAATACAATTTTGAGATAATTTTTTTGCATTTACTTCCATCATAACCTTCTCTAGTAACATATAGAAAGGATCAGAGATGTTTCGTAGCATTTCGAACAATCCTCGATTTAATTTCATTTTTGACAGAAACTAGTATAAAATTGTGTATAATATACAACGATTATTTGACCTAAACTAGCATTTCAAAAAGTTTCATAGAATCTAATTTTGAGATATTTTTTTTGCATTTACTTCCATCATAACCTTCCCTCGTAACATATAGAAATGATCTAAAGAGTTTCGTAGCATTTCGAACAATCCTCGATTTAATTTCATTTTGACCGAAACTAGTATAAAATTGTGTATAATATACTACGATTTTTGACCGAAACTAGTATTTCAAAAAGTTTCATAGAATATAATTTTGAGATAATTTTTTTGCATGTACTTCCATCATAACCTTCCCTCGTAACATATAGAAAGGATCTAAAAAGTTTCGTAGAATTTTGAACAATCCTCGATTTAATTTGATGTTTTGACCGAAATTAGTATAAAGTTGTGTATAATATACTACGATTTTTGACCGAAACTAGTATTTTAAAAAGTTTCATAGAATATAATTTTGAGAAAATATTTTTGCACTGAATTCCATCATAACAATCCCTCGTAACATATAGATCAGATCTGTGATGTTTCGTAGTATTTTGAACAATCCTCGATTTAATCTCATTTTTCACCGAAACTAGTATAAAATTGTGTATAATATACTACGATTTTTTGACGGAAACTAGTATTTAAAAAAGTTTCATAGAATATAATTTTGAGATATTTTATTTGGATTTACTGCCATCATAACCTTTTCTCGTAACATATAGAAAGGATCTGAGATGTTTCGTAGCATTTCTAACAATCCTCGATTTAATTTCATTTTTGACAGAAATTAGTATAAAATTGTGTATAATATACTACGATTTTTGACCGAAACTAGTATTTCAAAAAGTTTCATAGAATATAATTTTGAGATAATATTTTGCATGAACTTCCATCACAACATTCCCTCGTAACATATAGAAAGGACCTGAGGAGTTTTGTAGTATTTCGAACAATCCTCGATTTAATTTAATTTTTGACAGAAACTAGTATAAAATTGTGTATAATATACTACGATTTTTTGACCTAAACTAGCATTTAAAAAAGTTTAATAGAATCTAATTTAGATGTAATTTTTTTCCATGTACTTCCATCATAACCTTCCCTCTTAACATATAAAAAGGATCAGAAAAGTTTCGTAGCATTTAGAACAATCCTCGATTTAATTTCATTTTTAACAGAAACTACTATAAAATTATGTATAATATACTATAATTTTTGACCGAAACTAGTATTTCAAAAAGTTTCATAGAATATAATTTTGAGATAATTTTTTGCATGGACTTCCATCATAACCATCCCTCGTAACATATAGAAAGAATCTGAGAAGTTTCGTAGTATTTCGAACAATCCTCGATTTAATTTCATTTTTGACAGAAACTAGTATAAAATTTTGTATAATATACTTAGATTTTTTGACGGAAACTAGTATTTCAAAAAGTTTCATAGAATACAATTTTGAGATAATTTTTTTGCATTTACTTCCATCATAACCTTCTCTAGTAACATATAGAAAGGATCTAAGATGTTTCGTAGCATTTCGAACAATCCTCGATTTAATTTCATTTTTGACAGAAACTAGTATAAAATTGTGTATAATATACAACGATTATTTGACCTAAACTAGCATTTCAAAAAGTTTCATAGAATCTAATTTTGAGATATTTTTTTTGCATTTACTTCCATCATAACCTTCCCTCGTAACATATAGAAATGATCTAAAGAGTTTCATAGCATTTCGAACAATCCTCGATTTAATTTCATTTTGACCGAAACTAGTATAAAATTGTGTATAATATACTACGATTTTTGACCGAAACTAGTATTTCAAAAAGTTTCATAGAATATAATTTTGAGATAATTTTTTTGCATGTACTTCCATCATAACCTTCCCTCGTAACATATAGAAAGGATCTAAAAAGTTTCGTAGAATTTTGAACAATCCTCGATTTAATTTGATGTTTTGACCGAAATTAGTATAAAGTTGTGTATAATATACTACGATTTTTGACCGAAACTAGTATTTTAAAAAGTTTCATAGAATATAATTTTGAGAAAATATTTTTGCACTGAATTCCATCATAACAATCCCTCGTAACATATAGATCAGATTTGAGATGTTTCGTAGTATTTTGAACAATCCTCGATTTAATCTCATTTTTCACCGAAACTAGTATAAAATTGTGTTTAATATACTACGATTTTTTGACGGAAACTAGTATTTAAAAAAGTTTCATAGAATATAATTTTGAGATATTTTATTTGGATTTACTGCCATCATAACCTTTTCTCGTAACATATAGAAAGGATCTGAGATGTTTCGTAGCATTTCTAACAATCCTCGATTTAAATTCATTTTTGACAGAAACTAGTATAAAATTGTGTATAATATACTACGGTTATTTGACCTAAACTAGCATTTCAAAAAGTTTCATAGAATCTAATTTTGAGTTATTTTTTTTGCATTTACTTCCATCATAACCTTCCCTCGTAACATATAGAAATGATCTAAAGAGTTTCGTAGCATTTCGAACAATCCTCGATTTAATTTCATTTTGACCGAAACTAGTATAAAATTGTGTATAATATACTACGATTTTTGACCGAAACTAGTATTTCCAAAAGTTTCATAGAATATAATTTTGAGATAATATTTTGCATGGACTTCCATCACAACATTCCCTCGTAACATATAGAAAGGACCTGAGGAGTTTTGTAGTATTTCGAACAATCCTCGATTTAATTTAATTTTTGACAGAAACTAGTATAAAATTGTGTATAATATACTACGATTTTTTGACCTAAACTAGCATTTAAAAAAGTTTAATAGAATCTAATTTAGATGTAATTTTTTTCCATGTACTTCCATCATAACCTTCCCTCTTAACATATAAAAAGGATCAGAAAAGTTTCGTAGCATTTCGAATAATCCTCGATTTAATTTCATTTTTAACCGAAACTATTATAAAATTATGTATAATATACTATAATTTTTGACCGAAACTAGTATTTCAAAAAGTTTCATAGAATATAATTTTGAGATAATTTTTTGCATGGACTTCCATCATAACCATCCCTCGTAACATATAGAAAGGATCTGAGAAGTTTCGTAGTATTTCGAACAATCCTCGATTTAATTTCATTTTTGACAGAAACTAGTATAAAATTTTGTATAATATACTTAGATTTTTTGACGGAAACTAGTATTTCAAAAAGTTTCATAGAATACAATTTTGAGATAATTTTTTTGCATTTACTTCCATCATAACCTTCTCTAGTAACATATAGAAAGGATCTGAGATGTTTCGTAGCATTTCGAACAATCCTCGATTTAATTTCATTTTTGACAGAAACTAGTATAAAATTGTGTATAATATACAACGATTATTTGACCTAAACTAGCATTTCAAAAAGTTTTATAGAATCTAATTTTGAGATATTTTTTTTGCATTTACTTCCATCATAACCTTCCCTCGTAACATATAGAAATGATCTAAAGAGTTTCGTAGCATTTCGAACAATCCTCGATTTAATTTCATTTTGACCGAAACTAGTATAAAATTGTGTATAATATACTACGATTTTTGACCGAAACTAGTATTTCAAAAAGTTTCATAGAATATAATTTTGAGATAATTTTTTTGCATGTACTTCCATCATAACCTTCCCTCGTAACATATATAGAAAGGATCTAAAAAGTTTCGTAGAATTTTGAACAAACCTCGATTTAATTTGATGTTTTGACCGAAATTAGTATAAAGTTGTGTATAATATACTACGATTTTTGACCGAAACTAGTATTTTAAAAAGTTTCATAGAATATAATTTTGAGAAAATATTTTTGCACTGAATTCCATCATAACAATCCCTCGTAACATATAGATCAGATCTGAGATGTTTCGTAGTATTTTGAACAATCCTCGATTTAATCTCATTTTTCACCGAAACTAGTATAAAATTGTGTATAATATACTACGATTTTTTGACGGAAACTAGTATTTAAAAAAGTTTCATAGAATATAATTTTGAGATATTTTATTTGGATTTACTGCCATCATAACCTTTTCTCGTAACATATAGAAAGGATCTGAGATGTTTCGTAGCATTTCTAACAATCCTCGATTTAATTTCATTTTTGACAGAAACTAGTATAAAATTGTGTATAATATACTACGATTTTTGACCGAAACTAGTATTTCAAAAAGTTTCATAGAATATAATTTTGAGATAATATTTTGCATGGACTTCCATCACAACATTCCCTCGTAACATATAGAAAGGACCTGAGGAGTTTTGTAGTATTTCGAACAATCCTCGATTTAATTTAATTTTTGACAGAAACTAGTATAAAATTGTGTATAATATACTACGATTTTTTGACCTAAACTAGCATTTAAAAAAGTTTAATAGAATCTAATTTAGATGTAATTTTTTTCCATGTACTTCCATCATAACCTTCCCTCTTAACATATAAAAAGGATCAGAAAAGTTTCGTAGCATTTCGAACAATCCTCGATTTAATTTCATTTTTAATAGAAACTACTATAAAATTATGTATAATATACTATAATTTTTGACCGAAACTAGTATTTCAAAAAGTTTCATAGAATATAATTTTGAGATAATTTTTCGCATGGACTTCCATCATAACCATCCCTCGTAACATATAGAAAGGATCTGAGAAGTTTCGTAGTATTTCGAACAATCCTCGATTTAATTTCATTTTTGACAGAAACTAGTATAAAATTTTGTATAAAATACTTAGATTTTTTGACGGAAACTAGTATTTCAAAAAGTTTCATAGAATACAATTTTGAGATAATTTTTTTGCATTTACTTCCATCATAACCTTCTCTAGTAACATATAGAAAGGATCTGAGATGTTTCGTAGCATTTCGAACAATCCTCGATTTAATTTCAATTTTGACAGAAACTAGTATAAAATTGTGTATAATATACAACGATTATGTGACCTAAACTAGCATTTCAAAAAGTTTCATAGAATCTAATTTTGAGATATTTTTTTTGCATTTACTTCCATCATAACCTTCCCTCGTAACATATAGAAATGATCTAAAGAGTTTCATAGCATTTTGAACAATCCTCGATTTAATTTCATTTTGACCGAAACTAGTATAAAATTGTGTATAATATACTACGATTTTTGACCGAAACTAGTATTTCAAAAAGTTTCATAGAATATAATTTTGAGATAATTTTTTTGCATGTACTTCCATCATAACCTTCCCTCGTAACATATAGAAAGGATCTAAAAAGTTTCGTAGAATTTTGAACAATCCTCGATTTAATTTGATGTTTTGACCGAAATTAGTATAAAGTTGTGTATAATATACTACGATTTTTGACCGAAACTAGTATTTTAAAAAGTTTCATAGAATATAATTTTGAGAAAATATTTTTGCACTGAATTCCATCATAACAATCCCTCGTAACATATAGATCAGATTTGAGATGTTTCGTAGTATTTTGAACAATCCTCGATTTAATCTCATTTTTCACCGAAACTAGTATAAAATTGTGTTTAATATACTACGATTTTTTGACGGAAACTAGTATTTAAAAAAGTTTCATAGAATATAATTTTGAGATATTTTATTTGGATTTACTGCCATCATAACCTTTTCTCGTAACATATAGAAAGGATCTGAGATGTTTCGTAGCATTTCTAACAATCCTCGATTGAAATTCATTTTTGACAGAAACTAGTATAAAATTGTGTATAATATACTACGGTTATTTGACCTAAACTAGCATTTCAAAAAGTTTCATAGAATCTAATTTTGAGTTATTTTTTTTGCATTTACTTCCATCATAACCTTCCCTCGTAACATATAGAAATGATCTAAAGAGTTTCGTAGCATTTCGAACAATCCTCGATTTAATTTCATTTTGACCGAAACTAGTATAAAATTGTGTATAATATACTACGATTTTTGACCGAAACTAGTATTTCCAAAAGTTTCATAGAATATAATTTTGAGATAATATTTTGCATGGACTTCCATCACAACATTCCCTCGTAACATATAGAAAGGACCTGAGGAGTTTTGTAGTATTTCGAACAATCCTCGATTTAATTTAATTTTTGACAGAAACTAGTATAAAATTGTGTATAATATACTACGATTTTTTGACCTAAACTAGCATTTAAAAAAGTTTAATAGAATCTAATTTAGATGTAATTTTTTTCCATGTACTTCCATCATAACCTTCCCTCTTAACATATAAAAAGGATCAGAAAAGTTTCGTAGCATTTCGAACAATCCTCGATTTAATTTCATTTTTAACCGAAATTACTATAAAATTATATATAATATACTATAATTTTTGACCGAAACTAGTATTTCAAAAAGATTCATAGAATATAATTTTGAGATAATTTTTTGCAAGGACTTCCATCATAACCATCCCTCGTAACATATAGAAAGGATCTGAGAAGTTTCGTAGTATTTCGAACAATCCTCGATTTAATTTCATTTTTGACAGAAACTAGTATAAAATTTTGTATAATATACTTAGATTTTTTGACGGAAACTAGTATTTCAAAAAGTTTCATAGAATACAATTTTGAGATAATTTTTTTGCATTTACTTCCATCATAACCTTCTCTAGTAACATATAGAAAGGATCTGAGATGTTTCGTAGCATTTCGAACAATCCTCGATTTAATTTCATTTTTGACAGAAACTAGTATAAAATTGTGTATAATATACAACGCTTATTTGACCTAAACTAGCATTTAAAAAAGTTTCATAGAATCTAATTTTGAGATATTTTTTTTGCATTTACTTCCATCATAACCTTCCCTCGTAACATATAGAAATGATCTAAAGTGTTTCGTAGCATTTCGAACAATCCTCGATTTAATTTCATTTTGACCGAAACTAGTATAAAATTGTGTATAATATACTACGATTTTTTACCGAAACTAGTATTTCAAAAAGTTTCATAGAATATAATTTTGAGATAATTTTTTTGCATGTACTTCCATCATAACCTTCCCTCGTAACATATAGAAAGGATCTAAAAAGTTTCGTTGAATTTTGAACAATCCTCGATTTAATTTGATGTTTTGACCGAAATTAGTATAAAGTTGTGTATAATATACTACGATTTTTGACCGAAACTAGTATTTTAAAAAGTTTCATAGAATATAATTTTGAGAAAATATTTTTGCACTGAATTCCATCATAACAATCCCTCGTAACATATAGATCAGATCTGAGATGTTTCGTAGTATTTTGAACAATCCTCGATTTAATCTCATTTTTCACCGAAACTAGTATAAAATTGTGTATAATATACTACGATTTTTTGACGGAAACTAGTATTTAAAAAAGTTTCATAGAATATAATTTTGAGATATTTTATTTGGATTTACTGCCATCATAACCTTTTCTCGTAACATATAGAAAGGATCTGAGATGTTTCGTAGCATTTCTAACAATCCTCGATTTAATTTCATTTTTGACAGAAACTAGTATAAAATTGTGTATAATATACTACGATTTTTGACCGAAACTAGTATTTCAAAAAGTTTCATAGAATATAATTTTGAGATAATATTTTGCATGGACTTCCATCACAACATTCCCTCGTAACATATAGAAAGGACCTGAGGAGTTTTGTAGTATTTCGAACAATCCTCGATTTAATTTAATTTTTGACAGAAACTAGTATAAAATTGTGTATAATATGCTACGATTTTTTGACCTAAACTAGCATTTAAAAAAGTTTAATAGAATCTAATTAAGATGTAATTTTTTTCCATGTACTTCCATCATAACCTTCCCTCTTAACATATAAAAAGGATCAGAAAAGTTTCGTAGCATTTCGAACAATCCTCGATTTAATTTCATTTTTAACCGAAACTACTATAAAATTATGTATAATATACTATAATTTTTGACCGAAACTAGTATTTCAAAAAGATTCATAGAATATAATTTTGAGATAATTTTTTGCAAGGACTTCCATCATAACCATCCCTCGTAACATATAGAAAGGATCTGAGAAGTTTCGTAGTATTTCGAACAATCCTCGATTTAATTTCATTTTTGACAGAAACTAGTATAAAATTTTGTATAATATACTTAGATTTTTTGACGGAAACTAGTATTTCAAAAAGTTTCATAGAATACAATTTTGAGATAATTTTTTTGCATTTACTTCCATCATAACCTTCTCTAGTAACATATAGAAAGGATCTGAGATGTTTCGTAGCATTTCGAACAATCCTCGATTTAATTTCATTTTTGACAGAAACTAGTATAAAATTGTGTATAATATACAACGCTTATTTGACCTAAACTAGCATTTAAAAAAGTTTCATAGAATCTAATTTTGAGATATTTTTTTTGCATTTACTTCCATCATAACCTTCCCTCGTAACATATAGAAATGATCTAAAGAGTTTCGTAGCATTTCGAACAATCCTCGATTTAATTTCATTTTGACCGAAACTAGTATAAAATTGTGTATAATATACTACGATTTTTTACCGAAACTAGTATTTCAAAAAGTTTCATAGAATATAATTTTGAGATAATTTTTTTGCATGTACTTCCATCATAACCTTCCCTCGTAACATATAGAAAGGATCTAAAAAGTTTCGTTGAATTTTGAACAATCCTCGATTTAATTTGATGTTTTGACCGAAATTAGTATAAAGTTGTGTATAATATACTACGATTTTTGACCGAAACTAGTATTTTAAAAAGTTTCATAGAATATAATTTTGAGAAAATATTTTTGCACTGAATTCCATCATAACAATCCCTCGTAACATATAGATCAGATCTGAGATGTTTCGTAGTATTTTGAACAATCCTCGATTTAATCTCATTTTTCACCGAAACTAGTATAAAATTGTGTATAATATACTACGATTTTTTGACGGAAACTAGTATTTAAAAAAGTTTCATAGAATATAATTTTGAGATATTTTATTTGGATTTACTGCCATCATAACCTTTTCTCGTAACATATAGAAAGGATCTGAGATGTTTCGTAGCATTTCTAACAATCCTCGATTTAATTTCATTTTTGACAGAAACTAGTATAAAATTGTGTATAATATACTACGATTTTTGACCGAAACTAGTATTTCAAAAAGTTTCATAGAATATAATTTTGAGATAATATTTTGCATGGACTTCCATCACAACATTCCCTCGTAACATATAGAAAGGACCTGAGGAGTTTTGTAGTATTTCGAACAATCCTCGATTTAATTTAATTTTTGACAGAAACTAGTATAAAATTGTGTATAATATGCTACGATTTTTTGACCTAAACTAGCATTTAAAAAAGTTTAATAGAATCTAATTAAGATGTAATTTTTTTCCATGTACTTCCATCATAACCTTCCCTCTTAACATATAAAAAGGATCAGAAAAGTTTCGTAGCATTTCGAACAATCCTCGATTTAATTTCATTTTTAACCGAAACTACTATAAAATTATGTATAATATACTATAATTTTTGACCGAAACTAGTATTTCAAAAAGATTCATAGAATATAATTTTGAGATAATTTTTTGCAAGGACTTCCATCATAACCATCCCTCGTAACATATAGAAAGGATCTGAGAAGTTTCGTAGTATTTCGAACAATCCTCGATTTAATTTCATTTTTGACAGAAACTAGTATAAAATTTTGTATAATATACTTAGATTTTTTGACGGAAACTAGTATTTCAAAAAGTTTCATAGAATACAATTTTGAGATAATTTTTTTGCATTTACTTCCATCATAACCTTCTCTAGTAACATATAGAAAGGATCTGAGATGTTTCGTAGCATTTCGAACAATCCTCGATTTAATTTCATTTTTGACAGAAACTAGTATAAAATTGTGTATAATATACAACGCTTATTTGACCTAAACTAGCATTTAAAAAAGTTTCATAGAATCTAATTTTGAGATATTTTTTTTGCATTTACTTCCATCATAACCTTCCCTCGTAACATATAGAAATGATCTAAAGAGTTTCGTAGCATTTCGAACAATCCTCGATTTAATTTCATTTTGACCGAAACTAGTATAAAATTGTGTATAATATACTACGATTTTTTACCGAAACTAGTATTTCAAAAAGTTTCATAGAATATAATTTTGAGATAATTTTTTTGCATGTACTTCCATCATAACCTTCCCTCGTAACATATAGAAAGGATCTAAAAAGTTTCGTTGAATTTTGAACAATCCTCGATTTAATTTGATGTTTTGACCGAAATTAGTATAAAGTTGTGTATAATATACTACGATTTTTGACCGAAACTAGTATTTTAAAAAGTTTCATAGAATATAATTTTGAGAAAATATTTTTGCACTGAATTCCATCATAACAATCCCTCGTAACATATAGATCAGATCTGAGATGTTTCGTAGTATTTTGAACAATCCTCGATTTAATCTCATTTTTCACCGAAACTAGTATAAAATTGTGTATAATATACTACGATTTTTTGACGGAAACTAGTATTTAAAAAAGTTTCATAGAATATAATTTTGAGATATTTTATTTGGATTTACTGCCATCATAACCTTTTCTCGTAACATATAGAAAGGATCTGAGATGTTTCGTAGCATTTCTAACAATCCTCGATTTAATTTCATTTTTGACAGAAACTAGTATAAAATTGTGTATAATATACTACGATTTTTGACCGAAACTAGTATTTCAAAAAGTTTCATAGAATATAATTTTGAGATAATATTTTGCATGGACTTCCATCACAACATTCCCTCGTAACATATAGAAAGGACCTGAGGAGTTTTGTAGTATTTCGAACAATCCTCGATTTAATTTAATTTTTGACAGAAACTAGTATAAAATTGTGTATAATATGCTACGATTTTTTGACCTAAACTAGCATTTAAAAAAGTTTAATAGAATCTAATTAAGATGTAATTTTTTTCCATGTACTTCCATCATAACCTTCCCTCTTAACATATAAAAAGGATCAGAAAAGTTTCGTAGCATTTCGAACAATCCTCGATTTAATTTCATTTTTAACCGAAACTACTATAAAATTATGTATAATATACTATAATTTTTGACCGAAACTAGTATTTCAAAAAGATTCATAGAATATAATTTTGAGATAATTTTTTGCAAGGACTTCCATCATAACCATCCCTCGTAACATATAGAAAGGATCTGAGAAGTTTCGTAGTATTTCGAACAATCCTCGATTTAATTTCATTTTTGACAGAAACTAGTATAAAATTTTGTATAATATACTTAGATTTTTTGACGGAAACTAGTATTTCAAAAAGTTTCATAGAATACAATTTTGAGATAATTTTTTTGCATTTACTTCCATCATAACCTTCTCTAGTAACATATAGAAAGGATCTGAGATGTTTCGTAGCATTTCGAACAATCCTCGATTTAATTTCATTTTTGACAGAAACTAGTATAAAATTGTGTATAATATACAACGCTTATTTGACCTAAACTAGCATTTAAAAAAGTTTCATAGAATCTAATTTTGAGATATTTTTTTTGCATTTACTTCCATCATAACCTTCCCTCGTAACATATAGAAATGATCTAAAGAGTTTCGTAGCATTTCGAACAATCCTCGATTTAATTTCATTTTGACCGAAACTAGTATAAAATTGTGTATAATATACTACGATTTTTGACCGAAACTAGTATTTCAAAAAGTTTCATAGAATATAATTTTGAGATAATTTTTTTGCATGTACTTCCATCATAACCTTCCCTCGTAACATATAGAAAGGATCTAAAAAGTTTCGTAGAATTTTGAACAAACCTCGATTTAATTTGATGTTTTGACCGAAATTAGTATAAAGTTGTGTATAATATACTACGATTTTTGACCGAAACTAGTATTTTAAAAAGTTTCATAGAATATAATTTTGAGAAAATATTTTTGCACTGAATTCCATCATAACAATCCCTCGTAACATATAGATCAGATCTGAGATGTTTCGTAGTATTTTGAACAATCCTCGATTTAATCTCATTTTTCACCGAAACTAGTATAAAATTGTGTATAATATACTACGATTTTTTGACGGAAACTAGTATTTAAAAAAGTTTCATAGAATATAATTTTGAGATATTTTATTTGGATTTACTGCCATCATAACCTTTTCTCGTAACATATAGAAAGGATCTGAGATGTTTCGTAGCATTTCTAACAATCCTCGATTTAATTTCATTTTTGACAGAAACTAGTATAAAATTGTGTATAATATACTACGATTTTTGACCGAAACTAGTATTTCAAAAAGTTTCATAGAATATAATTTTGAGATAATATTTTGCATGGACTTCCATCACAACATTCCCTCGTAACATATAGAAAGGACCTGAGGAGTTTTGTAGTATTTCGAACAATCCTCGATTTAATTTAATTTTTGACAGAAACTAGTATAAAATTGTGTATAATATACTACGATTTTTTGACCTAAACTAGCATTTAAAAAAGTTTAATAGAATCTAATTAAGATGTAATTTTTTTCCATGTACTTCCATCATAACCTTCCCTCTTAACATATAAAAAGGATCAGAAAAGTTTCGTAGCATTTCGAACAATCCTCGATTTAATTTCATTTTTAACCGAAACTACTATAAAATTATGTATAATATACTATAATTTTTGACCGAAACTAGTATTTCAAAAAGATTCATAGAATATAATTTTGAGATAATTTTTTGCAAGGACTTCCATCATAACCATCCCTCGTAACATATAGAAAGGATCTGAGAAGTTTCGTAGTATTTCGAACAATCCTCGATTTAATTTCATTTTTGACAGAAACTAGTATAAAATTTTGTATAATATACTTAGATTTTTTGACGGAAACTAGTATTTCAAAAAGTTTCATAGAATACAATTTTGAGATAATTTTTTTGCATTTACTTCCATCATAACCTTCTCTAGTAACATATAGAAAGGATCTGAGATGTTTCGTAGCATTTCGAACAATCCTCGATTTAATTTCATTTTTGACAGAAACTAGTATAAAATTGTGTATAATATACAACGATTATTTGACCTAAACTAGCATTTCAAAAAGTTTCATAGAATCTAATTTTGAGATATTTTTTTTGCATTTACTTCCATCATAACCTTCCCTCGTAACATATAGAAATGATCTAAAGAGTTTCATAGCATTTCGAACAATCCTCGATTTAATTTCATTTTGACCGAAACTAGTATAAAATTGTGTATAATATACTACGATTTTTGACCGAAACTAGTATTTCAAAAAGTTTCATAGAATATAATTTTGAGATAATTTTTTTGCATGTACTTCCATCATAACCTTCCCTCGTAACATATAGAAAGGATCTAAAAAGTTTCGTAGAATTTTGAACAATCCTCGATTTAATTTGATGTTTTGACCGAAATTAGTATAAAGTTGTGTATAATATACTACGATTTTTGACCGAAACTAGTATTTTAAAAAGTTTCATAGAATATAATTTTGAGAAAATATTTTTGCACTGAATTCCATCATAACAATCCCTCGTAACATATAGATCAGATTTGAGATGTTTCGTAGTATTTTGAACAATCCTCGATTTAATCTCATTTTTCACCGAAACTAGTATAAAATTGTGTTTAATATACTACGATTTTTTGACGGAAACTAGTATTTAAAAAAGTTTCATAGAATATAATTTTGAGATATTTTATTTGGATTTACTGCCATCATAACCTTTTCTCGTAACATATAGAAAGGATCTGAGATGTTTCGTAGCATTTCTAACAATCCTCGATTTAAATTCATTTTTGACAGAAACTAGTATAAAATTGTGTATAATATACTACGGTTATTTGACCTAAACTAGCATTTCAAAAAGTTTCATAGAATCTAATTTTGAGTTATTTTTTTTGCATTTACTTCCATCATAACCTTCCCTCGTAACATATAGAAATGATCTAAAGAGTTTCGTAGCATTTCGAACAATCCTCGATTTAATTTCATTTTGACCGAAACTAGTATAAAATTGTGTATAATATACTACGATTTTTGACCGAAACTAGTATTTCCAAAAGTTTCATAGAATATAATTTTGAGATAATATTTTGCATGGACTTCCATCACAACATTCCCTCGTAACATATAGAAAGGACCTGAGGAGTTTTGTAGTATTTCGAACAATCCTCGATTTAATTTAATTTTTGACAGAAACTAGTATAAAATTGTGTATAATATACTACGATTTTTTGACCTAAACTAGCATTTAAAAAAGTTTAATAGAATCTAATTTAGATGTAATTTTTTTCCATGTACTTCCATCATAACCTTCCCTCTTAACATATAAAAAGGATCAGAAAAGTTTCGTAGCATTTCGAATAATCCTCGATTTAATTTCATTTTTAACCGAAACTATTATAAAATTATGTATAATATACTATAATTTTTGACCGAAACTAGTATTTCAAAAAGTTTCATAGAATATAATTTTGAGATAATTTTTTGCATGGACTTCCATCATAACCATCCCTCGTAACATATAGAAAGGATCTGAGAAGTTTCGTAGTATTTCGAACAATCCTCGATTTAATTTCATTTTTGACAGAAACTAGTATAAAATTTTGTATAATATACTTAGATTTTTTGACGGAAACTAGTATTTCAAAAAGTTTCATAGAATACAATTTTGAGATAATTTTTTTGCATTTACTTCCATCATAACCTTCTCTAGTAACATATAGAAAGGATCTGAGATGTTTCGTAGCATTTCGAACAATCCTCGATTTAATTTCATTTTTGACAGAAACTAGTATAAAATTGTGTATAATATACAACGATTATTTGACCTAAACTAGCATTTCAAAAAGTTTTATAGAATCTAATTTTGAGATATTTTTTTTGCATTTACTTCCATCATAACCTTCCCTCGTAACATATAGAAATGATCTAAAGAGTTTCGTAGCATTTCGAACAATCCTCGATTTAATTTCATTTTGACCGAAACTAGTATAAAATTGTGTATAATATACTACGATTTTTGACCGAAACTAGTATTTCAAAAAGTTTCATAGAATATAATTTTGAGATAATTTTTTTGCATGTACTTCCATCATAACCTTCCCTCGTAACATATATAGAAAGGATCTAAAAAGTTTCGTAGAATTTTGAACAAACCTCGATTTAATTTGATGTTTTGACCGAAATTAGTATAAAGTTGTGTATAATATACTACGATTTTTGACCGAAACTAGTATTTTAAAAAGTTTCATAGAATATAATTTTGAGAAAATATTTTTGCACTGAATTCCATCATAACAATCCCTCGTAACATATAGATCAGATCTGAGATGTTTCGTAGTATTTTGAACAATCCTCGATTTAATCTCATTTTTCACCGAAACTAGTATAAAATTGTGTATAATATACTACGATTTTTTGACGGAAACTAGTATTTAAAAAAGTTTCATAGAATATAATTTTGAGATATTTTATTTGGATTTACTGCCATCATAACCTTTTCTCGTAACATATAGAAAGGATCTGAGATGTTTCGTAGCATTTCTAACAATCCTCGATTTAATTTCATTTTTGACAGAAACTAGTATAAAATTGTGTATAATATACTACGATTTTTGACCGAAACTAGTATTTCAAAAAGTTTCATAGAATATAATTTTGAGATAATATTTTGCATGGACTTCCATCACAACATTCCCTCGTAACATATAGAAAGGACCTGAGGAGTTTTGTAGTATTTCGAACAATCCTCGATTTAATTTAATTTTTGACAGAAACTAGTATAAAATTGTGTATAATATACTACGATTTTTTGACCTAAACTAGCATTTAAAAAAGTTTAATAGAATCTAATTTAGATGTAATTTTTTTCCATGTACTTCCATCATAACCTTCCCTCTTAACATATAAAAAGGATCAGAAAAGTTTCGTAGCATTTCGAACAATCCTCGATTTAATTTCATTTTTAATAGAAACTACTATAAAATTATGTATAATATACTATAATTTTTGACCGAAACTAGTATTTCAAAAAGTTTCATAGAATATAATTTTGAGATAATTTTTCGCATGGACTTCCATCATAACCATCCCTCGTAACATATAGAAAGGATCTGAGAAGTTTCGTAGTATTTCGAACAATCCTCGATTTAATTTCATTTTTGACAGAAACTAGTATAAAATTTTGTATAAAATACTTAGATTTTTTGACGGAAACTAGTATTTCAAAAAGTTTCATAGAATACAATTTTGAGATAATTTTTTTGCATTTACTTCCATCATAACCTTCTCTAGTAACATATAGAAAGGATCTGAGATGTTTCGTAGCATTTCGAACAATCCTCGATTTAATTTCAATTTTGACAGAAACTAGTATAAAATTGTGTATAATATACAACGATTATGTGACCTAAACTAGCATTTCAAAAAGTTTCATAGAATCTAATTTTGAGATATTTTTTTTGCATTTACTTCCATCATAACCTTCCCTCGTAACATATAGAAATGATCTAAAGAGTTTCATAGCATTTTGAACAATCCTCGATTTAATTTCATTTTGACCGAAACTAGTATAAAATTGTGTATAATATACTACGATTTTTGACCGAAACTAGTATTTCAAAAAGTTTCATAGAATATAATTTTGAGATAATTTTTTTGCATGTACTTCCATCATAACCTTCCCTCGTAACATATAGAAAGGATCTAAAAAGTTTCGTAGAATTTTGAACAATCCTCGATTTAATTTGATGTTTTGACCGAAATTAGTATAAAGTTGTGTATAATATACTACGATTTTTGACCGAAACTAGTATTTTAAAAAGTTTCATAGAATATAATTTTGAGAAAATATTTTTGCACTGAATTCCATCATAACAATCCCTCGTAACATATAGATCAGATTTGAGATGTTTCGTAGTATTTTGAACAATCCTCGATTTAATCTCATTTTTCACCGAAACTAGTATAAAATTGTGTTTAATATACTACGATTTTTTGACGGAAACTAGTATTTAAAAAAGTTTCATAGAATATAATTTTGAGATATTTTATTTGGATTTACTGCCATCATAACCTTTTCTCGTAACATATAGAAAGGATCTGAGATGTTTCGTAGCATTTCTAACAATCCTCGATTGAAATTCATTTTTGACAGAAACTAGTATAAAATTGTGTATAATATACTACGGTTATTTGACCTAAACTAGCATTTCAAAAAGTTTCATAGAATCTAATTTTGAGTTATTTTTTTTGCATTTACTTCCATCATAACCTTCCCTCGTAACATATAGAAATGATCTAAAGAGTTTCGTAGCATTTCGAACAATCCTCGATTTAATTTCATTTTGACCGAAACTAGTATAAAATTGTGTATAATATACTACGATTTTTGACCGAAACTAGTATTTCCAAAAGTTTCATAGAATATAATTTTGAGATAATATTTTGCATGGACTTCCATCACAACATTCCCTCGTAACATATAGAAAGGACCTGAGGAGTTTTGTAGTATTTCGAACAATCCTCGATTTAATTTAATTTTTGACAGAAACTAGTATAAAATTGTGTATAATATACTACGATTTTTTGACCTAAACTAGCATTTAAAAAAGTTTAATAGAATCTAATTTAGATGTAATTTTTTTCCATGTACTTCCATCATAACCTTCCCTCTTAACATATAAAAAGGATCAGAAAAGTTTCGTAGCATTTCGAACAATCCTCGATTTAATTTCATTTTTAACCGAAATTACTATAAAATTATATATAATATACTATAATTTTTGACCGAAACTAGTATTTCAAAAAGATTCATAGAATATAATTTTGAGATAATTTTTTGCAAGGACTTCCATCATAACCATCCCTCGTAACATATAGAAAGGATCTGAGAAGTTTCGTAGTATTTCGAACAATCCTCGATTTAATTTCATTTTTGACAGAAACTAGTATAAAATTTTGTATAATATACTTAGATTTTTTGACGGAAACTAGTATTTCAAAAAGTTTCATAGAATACAATTTTGAGATAATTTTTTTGCATTTACTTCCATCATAACCTTCTCTAGTAACATATAGAAAGGATCTGAGATGTTTCGTAGCATTTCGAACAATCCTCGATTTAATTTCATTTTTGACAGAAACTAGTATAAAATTGTGTATAATATACAACGCTTATTTGACCTAAACTAGCATTTAAAAAAGTTTCATAGAATCTAATTTTGAGATATTTTTTTTGCATTTACTTCCATCATAACCTTCCCTCGTAACATATAGAAATGATCTAAAGTGTTTCGTAGCATTTCGAACAATCCTCGATTTAATTTCATTTTGACCGAAACTAGTATAAAATTGTGTATAATATACTACGATTTTTTACCGAAACTAGTATTTCAAAAAGTTTCATAGAATATAATTTTGAGATAATTTTTTTGCATGTACTTCCATCATAACCTTCCCTCGTAACATATAGAAAGGATCTAAAAAGTTTCGTTGAATTTTGAACAATCCTCGATTTAATTTGATGTTTTGACCGAAATTAGTATAAAGTTGTGTATAATATACTACGATTTTTGACCGAAACTAGTATTTTAAAAAGTTTCATAGAATATAATTTTGAGAAAATATTTTTGCACTGAATTCCATCATAACAATCCCTCGTAACATATAGATCAGATCTGAGATGTTTCGTAGTATTTTGAACAATCCTCGATTTAATCTCATTTTTCACCGAAACTAGTATAAAATTGTGTATAATATACTACGATTTTTTGACGGAAACTAGTATTTAAAAAAGTTTCATAGAATATAATTTTGAGATATTTTATTTGGATTTACTGCCATCATAACCTTTTCTCGTAACATATAGAAAGGATCTGAGATGTTTCGTAGCATTTCTAACAATCCTCGATTTAATTTCATTTTTGACAGAAACTAGTATAAAATTGTGTATAATATACTACGATTTTTGACCGAAACTAGTATTTCAAAAAGTTTCATAGAATATAATTTTGAGATAATATTTTGCATGGACTTCCATCACAACATTCCCTCGTAACATATAGAAAGGACCTGAGGAGTTTTGTAGTATTTCGAACAATCCTCGATTTAATTTAATTTTTGACAGAAACTAGTATAAAATTGTGTATA
Organism: Lathyrus aphaca; assembly: GCA_963966055.1. NCBI lineage: Eukaryota > Viridiplantae > Streptophyta > Magnoliopsida > Fabales > Fabaceae > Lathyrus > Lathyrus aphaca. The sequence continues at coordinate 2,372,610 of OZ014522.1, read as the reverse complement.
ATATGCTACGATTTTTTGACCTAAACTAGCATTTAAAAAAGTTTAATAGAATCTAATTAAGATGTAATTTTTTTCCATGTACTTCCATCATAACCTTCCCTCTTAACATATAAAAAGGATCAGAAAAGTTTCGTAGCATTTCGAACAATCCTCGATTTAATTTCATTTTTAACCGAAACTACTATAAAATTATGTATAATATACTATAATTTTTGACCGAAACTAGTATTTCAAAAAGATTCATAGAATATAATTTTGAGATAATTTTTTGCAAGGACTTCCATCATAACCATCCCTCGTAACATATAGAAAGGATCTGAGAAGTTTCGTAGTATTTCGAACAATCCTCGATTTAATTTCATTTTTGACAGAAACTAGTATAAAATTTTGTATAATATACTTAGATTTTTTGACGGAAACTAGTATTTCAAAAAGTTTCATAGAATACAATTTTGAGATAATTTTTTTGCATTTACTTCCATCATAACCTTCTCTAGTAACATATAGAAAGGATCTGAGATGTTTCGTAGCATTTCGAACAATCCTCGATTTAATTTCATTTTTGACAGAAACTAGTATAAAATTGTGTATAATATACAACGCTTATTTGACCTAAACTAGCATTTAAAAAAGTTTCATAGAATCTAATTTTGAGATATTTTTTTTGCATTTACTTCCATCATAACCTTCCCTCGTAACATATAGAAATGATCTAAAGAGTTTCGTAGCATTTCGAACAATCCTCGATTTAATTTCATTTTGACCGAAACTAGTATAAAATTGTGTATAATATACTACGATTTTTTACCGAAACTAGTATTTCAAAAAGTTTCATAGAATATAATTTTGAGATAATTTTTTTGCATGTACTTCCATCATAACCTTCCCTCGTAACATATAGAAAGGATCTAAAAAGTTTCGTTGAATTTTGAACAATCCTCGATTTAATTTGATGTTTTGACCGAAATTAGTATAAAGTTGTGTATAATATACTACGATTTTTGACCGAAACTAGTATTTTAAAAAGTTTCATAGAATATAATTTTGAGAAAATATTTTTGCACTGAATTCCATCATAACAATCCCTCGTAACATATAGATCAGATCTGAGATGTTTCGTAGTATTTTGAACAATCCTCGATTTAATCTCATTTTTCACCGAAACTAGTATAAAATTGTGTATAATATACTACGATTTTTTGACGGAAACTAGTATTTAAAAAAGTTTCATAGAATATAATTTTGAGATATTTTATTTGGATTTACTGCCATCATAACCTTTTCTCGTAACATATAGAAAGGATCTGAGATGTTTCGTAGCATTTCTAACAATCCTCGATTTAATTTCATTTTTGACAGAAACTAGTATAAAATTGTGTATAATATACTACGATTTTTGACCGAAACTAGTATTTCAAAAAGTTTCATAGAATATAATTTTGAGATAATATTTTGCATGGACTTCCATCACAACATTCCCTCGTAACATATAGAAAGGACCTGAGGAGTTTTGTAGTATTTCGAACAATCCTCGATTTAATTTAATTTTTGACAGAAACTAGTATAAAATTGTGTATAATATGCTACGATTTTTTGACCTAAACTAGCATTTAAAAAAGTTTAATAGAATCTAATTAAGATGTAATTTTTTTCCATGTACTTCCATCATAACCTTCCCTCTTAACATATAAAAAGGATCAGAAAAGTTTCGTAGCATTTCGAACAATCCTCGATTTAATTTCATTTTTAACCGAAACTACTATAAAATTATGTATAATATACTATAATTTTTGACCGAAACTAGTATTTCAAAAAGATTCATAGAATATAATTTTGAGATAATTTTTTGCAAGGACTTCCATCATAACCATCCCTCGTAACATATAGAAAGGATCTGAGAAGTTTCGTAGTATTTCGAACAATCCTCGATTTAATTTCATTTTTGACAGAAACTAGTATAAAATTTTGTATAATATACTTAGATTTTTTGACGGAAACTAGTATTTCAAAAAGTTTCATAGAATACAATTTTGAGATAATTTTTTTGCATTTACTTCCATCATAACCTTCTCTAGTAACATATAGAAAGGATCTGAGATGTTTCGTAGCATTTCGAACAATCCTCGATTTAATTTCATTTTTGACAGAAACTAGTATAAAATTGTGTATAATATACAACGCTTATTTGACCTAAACTAGCATTTAAAAAAGTTTCATAGAATCTAATTTTGAGATATTTTTTTTGCATTTACTTCCATCATAACCTTCCCTCGTAACATATAGAAATGATCTAAAGAGTTTCGTAGCATTTCGAACAATCCTCGATTTAATTTCATTTTGACCGAAACTAGTATAAAATTGTGTATAATATACTACGATTTTTTACCGAAACTAGTATTTCAAAAAGTTTCATAGAATATAATTTTGAGATAATTTTTTTGCATGTACTTCCATCATAACCTTCCCTCGTAACATATAGAAAGGATCTAAAAAGTTTCGTTGAATTTTGAACAATCCTCGATTTAATTTGATGTTTTGACCGAAATTAGTATAAAGTTGTGTATAATATACTACGATTTTTGACCGAAACTAGTATTTTAAAAAGTTTCATAGAATATAATTTTGAGAAAATATTTTTGCACTGAATTCCATCATAACAATCCCTCGTAACATATAGATCAGATCTGAGATGTTTCGTAGTATTTTGAACAATCCTCGATTTAATCTCATTTTTCACCGAAACTAGTATAAAATTGTGTATAATATACTACGATTTTTTGACGGAAACTAGTATTTAAAAAAGTTTCATAGAATATAATTTTGAGATATTTTATTTGGATTTACTGCCATCATAACCTTTTCTCGTAACATATAGAAAGGATCTGAGATGTTTCGTAGCATTTCTAACAATCCTCGATTTAATTTCATTTTTGACAGAAACTAGTATAAAATTGTGTATAATATACTACGATTTTTGACCGAAACTAGTATTTCAAAAAGTTTCATAGAATATAATTTTGAGATAATATTTTGCATGGACTTCCATCACAACATTCCCTCGTAACATATAGAAAGGACCTGAGGAGTTTTGTAGTATTTCGAACAATCCTCGATTTAATTTAATTTTTGACAGAAACTAGTATAAAATTGTGTATAATATGCTACGATTTTTTGACCTAAACTAGCATTTAAAAAAGTTTAATAGAATCTAATTAAGATGTAATTTTTTTCCATGTACTTCCATCATAACCTTCCCTCTTAACATATAAAAAGGATCAGAAAAGTTTCGTAGCATTTCGAACAATCCTCGATTTAATTTCATTTTTAACCGAAACTACTATAAAATTATGTATAATATACTATAATTTTTGACCGAAACTAGTATTTCAAAAAGATTCATAGAATATAATTTTGAGATAATTTTTTGCAAGGACTTCCATCATAACCATCCCTCGTAACATATAGAAAGGATCTGAGAAGTTTCGTAGTATTTCGAACAATCCTCGATTTAATTTCATTTTTGACAGAAACTAGTATAAAATTTTGTATAATATACTTAGATTTTTTGACGGAAACTAGTATTTCAAAAAGTTTCATAGAATACAATTTTGAGATAATTTTTTTGCATTTACTTCCATCATAACCTTCTCTAGTAACATATAGAAAGGATCTGAGATGTTTCGTAGCATTTCGAACAATCCTCGATTTAATTTCATTTTTGACAGAAACTAGTATAAAATTGTGTATAATATACAACGCTTATTTGACCTAAACTAGCATTTAAAAAAGTTTCATAGAATCTAATTTTGAGATATTTTTTTTGCATTTACTTCCATCATAACCTTCCCTCGTAACATATAGAAATGATCTAAAGAGTTTCGTAGCATTTCGAACAATCCTCGATTTAATTTCATTTTGACCGAAACTAGTATAAAATTGTGTATAATATACTACGATTTTTGACCGAAACTAGTATTTCAAAAAGTTTCATAGAATATAATTTTGAGATAATTTTTTTGCATGTACTTCCATCATAACCTTCCCTCGTAACATATAGAAAGGATCTAAAAAGTTTCGTAGAATTTTGAACAAACCTCGATTTAATTTGATGTTTTGACCGAAATTAGTATAAAGTTGTGTATAATATACTACGATTTTTGACCGAAACTAGTATTTTAAAAAGTTTCATAGAATATAATTTTGAGAAAATATTTTTGCACTGAATTCCATCATAACAATCCCTCGTAACATATAGATCAGATCTGAGATGTTTCGTAGTATTTTGAACAATCCTCGATTTAATCTCATTTTTCACCGAAACTAGTATAAAATTGTGTATAATATACTACGATTTTTTGACGGAAACTAGTATTTAAAAAAGTTTCATAGAATATAATTTTGAGATATTTTATTTGGATTTACTGCCATCATAACCTTTTCTCGTAACATATAGAAAGGATCTGAGATGTTTCGTAGCATTTCTAACAATCCTCGATTTAATTTCATTTTTGACAGAAACTAGTATAAAATTGTGTATAATATACTACGATTTTTGACCGAAACTAGTATTTCAAAAAGTTTCATAGAATATAATTTTGAGATAATATTTTGCATGGACTTCCATCACAACATTCCCTCGTAACATATAGAAAGGACCTGAGGAGTTTTGTAGTATTTCGAACAATCCTCGATTTAATTTAATTTTTGACAGAAACTAGTATAAAATTGTGTATAATATACTACGATTTTTTGACCTAAACTAGCATTTAAAAAAGTTTAATAGAATCTAATTAAGATGTAATTTTTTTCCATGTACTTCCATCATAACCTTCCCTCTTAACATATAAAAAGGATCAGAAAAGTTTCGTAGCATTTCGAACAATCCTCGATTTAATTTCATTTTTAACCGAAACTACTATAAAATTATGTATAATATACTATAATTTTTGACCGAAACTAGTATTTCAAAAAGATTCATAGAATATAATTTTGAGATAATTTTTTGCAAGGACTTCCATCATAACCATCCCTCGTAACATATAGAAAGGATCTGAGAAGTTTCGTAGTATTTCGAACAATCCTCGATTTAATTTCATTTTTGACAGAAACTAGTATAAAATTTTGTATAATATACTTAGATTTTTTGACGGAAACTAGTATTTCAAAAAGTTTCATAGAATACAATTTTGAGATAATTTTTTTGCATTTACTTCCATCATAACCTTCTCTAGTAACATATAGAAAGGATCTGAGATGTTTCGTAGCATTTCGAACAATCCTCGATTTAATTTCATTTTTGACAGAAACTAGTATAAAATTGTGTATAATATACAACGCTTATTTGACCTAAACTAGCATTTAAAAAAGTTTCATAGAATCTAATTTTGAGATATTTTTTTTGCATTTACTTCCATCATAACCTTCCCTCGTAACATATAGAAATGATCTAAAGAGTTTCGTAGCATTTCGAACAATCCTCGATTTAATTTCATTTTGACCGAAACTAGTATAAAATTGTGTATAATATACTACGATTTTTTACCGAAACTAGTATTTCAAAAAGTTTCATAGAATATAATTTTGAGATAATTTTTTTGCATGTACTTCCATCATAACCTTCCCTCGTAACATATAGAAAGGATCTAAAAAGTTTCGTTGAATTTTGAACAATCCTCGATTTAATTTGATGTTTTGACCGAAATTAGTATAAAGTTGTGTATAATATACTACGATTTTTGACCGAAACTAGTATTTTAAAAAGTTTCATAAAATATAATTTTGAGAAAATATTTTTGCACTGAATTCCATCATAACAATCCCTCGTAACATATAGATCAGATCTGAGATGTTTCGTAGTATTTTGAACAATCCTCGATTTAATCTCATTTTTCACCGAAACTAGTATAAAATTGTGTATAATATACTACGATTTTTTGACGGAAACTAGTATTTAAAAAAGTTTCATAGAATATAATTTTGAGATATTTTATTTGGATTTACTGCCATCATAACCTTTTCTCGTAACATATAGAAAGGATCTGAGATGTTTCGTAGCATTTCTAACAATCCTCGATTTAATTTCATTTTTGACAGAAACTAGTATAAAATTGTGTATAATATACTACGATTTTTGACCGAAACTAGTATTTCAAAAAGTTTCATAGAATATAATTTTGAGATAATATTTTGCATGGACTTCCATCACAACATTCCCTCGTAACATATAGAAAGGACCTGAGGAGTTTTGTAGTATTTCGAACAATCCTCGATTTAATTTAATTTTTGACAGAAACTAGTATAAAATTGTGTATAATATACTACGATTTTTTGACCTAAACTAGCATTTAAAAAAGTTTAATAGAATCTAATTAAGATGTAATTTTTTTCCATGTACTTCCATCATAACCTTCCCTCTTAACATATAAAAAGGATCAGAAAAGTTTCGTAGCATTTCGAACAATCCTCGATTTAATTTCATTTTTAACCGAAACTACTATAAAATTATGTATAATATACTATAATTTTTGACCGAAACTAGTATTTCAAAAAGATTCATAGAATATAATTTTGAGATAATTTTTTGCAAGGACTTCCATCATAACCATCCCTCGTAACATATAGAAAGGATCTGAGAAGTTTCGTAGTATTTCGAACAATCCTCGATTTAATTTCATTTTTGACAGAAACTAGTATAAAATTTTGTATAATATACTTAGATTTTTTGACGGAAACTAGTATTTCAAAAAGTTTCATAGAATACAATTTTGAGATAATTTTTTTGCATTTACTTCCATCATAACCTTCTCTAGTAACATATAGAAAGGATCTGAGATGTTTCGTAGCATTTCGAACAATCCTCGATTTAATTTCATTTTTGACAGAAACTAGTATAAAATTGTGTATAATATACAACGATTATTTGACCTAAACTAGCATTTAAAAAAGTTTCATAGAATCTAATTTTGAGATATTTTTTTTGCATTTACTTCCATCATAACCTTCCCTCGTAACATATAGAAATGATCTAAAGAGTTTCGTAGCATTTCGAACAATCCTCGATTTAATTTCATTTTGACCGAAACTAGTATAAAATTGTGTATAATATACTACGATTTTTTACCGAAACTAGTATTTCAAAAAGTTTCATAGAATATAATTTTGAGATAATTTTTTTGCATGTACTTCCATCATAACCTTCCCTCGTAACATATAGAAAGGATCTAAAAAGTTTCGTTGAATTTTGAACAATCCTCGATTTAATTTGATGTTTTGACCGAAATTAGTATAAAGTTGTGTATAATATACTACGATTTTTGACCGAAACTAGTATTTTAAAAAGTTTCATAGAATATAATTTTGAGAAAATATTTTTGCACTGAATTCCATCATAACAATCCCTCGTAACATATAGATCAGATCTGAGATGTTTCGTAGTATTTTGAACAATCCTCGATTTAATCTCATTTTTCACCGAAACTAGTATAAAATTGTTTATAATATACTACGATTTTTTGACGGAAACTAGTATTTAAAAAAGTTTCATAGAATATAATTTTGAGATATTTTATTTGGATTTACTGCCATCATAACCTTTTCTCGTAACATATAGAAAGGATCTGAGATGTTTCGTAGCATTTCTAACAATCCTCGATTTAATTTCATTTTTGACAGAAACTAGTATAAAATTGTGTATAATATACTACGATTTTTGACCGAAACTAGTATTTCAAAAAGTTTCATAGAATATAATTTTGAGATAATATTTTGCATGGACTTCCATCACAACATTCCCTCGTAACATATAGAAAGGACCTGAGGAGTTTTGTAGTATTTCGAACAATCCTCGATTTAATTTAATTTTTGACAGAAACTAGTATAAAATTGTGTATAATATACTACGATTTTTTGACCTAAACTAGCATTTAAAAAAGTTTAATAGAATCTAATTTAGATGTAATTTTTTTCCATGTACTTCCATCATAACCTTCCCTCTTAACATATAAAAAGGATCAGAAAAGTTTCGTAGCATTTCGAACAATCCTCGATTTAATTTCATTTTTAACCGAAACTACTATAAAATTATGTATCATATACTATAATTTTTGACCGAAACTAGTATTTCAAAAAGTTTCATAGAATATAATTTTGAGATAATTTTTTGCATGGACTTCCATCATAACCATCCCTCGTAACATATAGAAAGGATCTGAGAAGTTTCGTAGTATTTCGAACAATCCTCGATTTAATTTCATTTTTGACAGAAACTAGTATAAAATTTTGTATAATATACTTAGATTTTTTGACGGAAACTAGTATTTCAAAAAGTTTCATAGAATACAATTTTGAGATAATTTTTTTGCATTTACTTCCATCATAACCTTCTCTAGTAACATATAGAAAGGATCTGAGATGTTTCGTAGCATTTCGAACAATCCACGATTTAATTTCATTTTTGACAGAAACTAGTATAAAATTGTGTATTATATACTACGTTTATTTGACCTAAACTAGCATTTCAAAAAGTTTCATAGAATCTAATTTTGAGATATTTTTTTGCATTTACTTCCATCATAACCTTCCTTCGTAACATATAGAAATGATCTAAAGAGTTTCGTAGCATTTCGAACAATCCTCGTTTTAATTTCATTTTGACCGAAACTAGTATAAAATTGTGTATAATAGTACGATTTTTGACCGAAACTAGTATTTCAAAAAGTTTCATAGAATATAATTTTGAGATAATTTTTTTGCATGTACTTCCATCATAACCTTCCCTCGTAACATATAGAAAGGATCTAAAAAGTTTCGTAGAATTTTGAACAATAATCGATTTAATTTGATGTTTTGATCGAAATTAGTATAAAGTTGTGTATAATATACTACGATTTTTGACCGAAACTAGTATTTCAAAAAGTTTCATAGAATATAATAATGAGAAAATATTTTTGCACTGAATTCCGTCATAACATTCCCTCGTAACATATAGATCAGATCTGAGATGTTTCGTAGTATTTTGAACAATCCTCGATTTAATCTCATTTTTCACCGAAACTAGTATAAAATTGTGTATAATATACTACGATTTTTGGACGGAAACTAGTATTTAAAAAAGTTTCATAGAATATAATTTTGAGATATTTTTTTTTGGATTTACTGCCATCATAACCTTTTCTCGTAACATATAGAAAGGATCTGAGATGTTTCGTAGCATTTCTAACAATCCTCGATTTAATTTCATTTTTGACAGAAACTAGTATAAAATTGTGTATAATATACTACGATTTTTGACCGAAACTAGTATTTCAAAAAGTTTCATAGAATATAATTTTGAGATAATATTTTGCATGGACTTCCATCACAACATTCCCTCGTAGCATATAGAAAGGACCTGAGGAGTTTTGTAGTATTTCGAAAAATCCTCGATTTAATTTAATTTTTGACGGAAACTAGTATAAAATTGTGTATATTATACTACGATTTTTTGACCTAAACTAGCATTTAAAAAAGTTTAATAGAATCTAATTTAGAGGTAATTTTTTTGCATGTACTTCCATCATAACCTTCCCTCTTAACATATAAAAAGGATCAGAAAAGTTTCGTAGCATTTCGAACAATCCTCGATTTAATTTCATTTTTAACCGAAACTACTATAAAATTATGTATAATATACTATAATTTTTGACCGAAACTAGTATTTCAAAAAGTTTCATAGAATATAATTTTGAGATAATTTTCTTGCATGGACTTCCATCATAACCATCCCTCGTAACATATAGAAAGGATCTGAGAAGTTTCGTAGTATTTCGAACAATCCTCTATTTAATTTCATTTTTGACAGAAACTAGTATAAAATTTTGTATAATATACTTAGATTTTTTGACGGAAACTAGTATTTCAAAAAGTTTCATAGAATACAATTTTGAGATAATTTTTTTGTATTTACTTCCATCATAACCTTCTCTAGTAACATATAGAAAGGATCTGAGATGTTTCGTAGCATTTCGAACAATCCTCGATTTAATTTCATTTTTGACAGAAACTAGTATAAAATTGTGTATAATATACTACGATTATTTGACCTAAACTAGCATTTCAAAAAGTTTCATAGAATCTAATTTTGAGATATTTTTTTTGCATTTACTTCCATCATAACCTTCCCTCGTAACATATAGAAATGATCTAAAGAGTTTCGTTGCATTTCGATCAATCCTCGATTTAATTTCATTTTGACCGAAACTAGTATAAAATTGTGTATAATATACAACGATTTTTGACCGAAACTAGTATTTCAAAAAGTTTCATAGAATATAATTTTGAGATAATATTTTGCATGGACTTCCATCACAACATTCCCTCGTAACATATAGAAAGGACCTGAGGAGTTTTGTAGTATTTCGAACAATCCTGGATTTAATTTAATTTTTGACTGAAACTAGTATAAAATTGTGTATAATATACTACAATTTTTTGACCTAAACTAGCATTTAAAAAAGTTTAATAGAATCTAATTTAGAGGTAATTTTTTTCCATGTACTTCCATCATAACCTTCCCTCTTAACATATAAAAAGGATCAAAAATGTTTCGTAGCATTTCGAACAATCCTCGATTTAATTTCATTTTTAACCGAAACTACTATAAAATTATGTATAATATACTATAATTTTTTACCGATACTAGTATTTCAAAAAGTTTCATAGAATATAATTTTGAGATAATTTTTTTGCATGGACTTCCATCATAACCATCCCTCGTAACATATAGAAAGGATCTGAGAAGTTTCGTAGTATTTCGAACAATCCTCGATTTAATTTCATTTTTGACAGAAACTAGTAAAAAATTTTGTATAATATACTTAGATTTTTTGACCGAAACTAGTATTTCAAAAAGTTTCATAGAATACAATTTTGAGATAATTTTTTTGTATTTACTTCCATCATAACCTTCTCTAGTAACATATAGAAAGGATCTGAGATGTTTCGTAGCATTTCGAACAATCCTCGATTTAATTTCATTTTTGACAGAAACTAGTATAAAATTGTGTATAATATACTACGATTATTTGACCTAAACTAGCATTTCAAAAAGTTTCATAGAATCTAATTTTGAGATATTTTTTTTGCATTTACTTCCATCATAACCTTCCCTCGTAACATATAGAAATGATCTAAAGAGTTTCGTAGCATTTCGAACAATCCTCTATTTAATTTCATTTTGACCGAAACTAGTATAAAATTGTGTATAATATACTACGATTTTTGACCGAAACTAGTATTTCAAAAAGTTTCATAGAATATAATTTTGAGATAATATTTTGCATGGACTTCCATCACAACATTCCCTCGTAACATATAGAAAGGACCTGAGGAGTTTTGTAGTATTTCGAACAATCCTCGATTTAATTTAATTTTTGACTGAAACTAGTATAAAATTTTGTATAATATACTACAATTTTTTGACCTAAACTAGCATTTTAAAAAGTTTAATAGAATCTAATTTAGAGGTAATTTTTTTCCATGTACTTCCATCATAACCTTCCCTCTTAACATATAAAAAGGATAAAAAATGTTTCGTAGCATTTCGAACAATCCTCGATTTAATTTCATTTTTAACCGAAACTACTATAAAATTATGTATAATATACTATAATTTTTGACCGAAACTAGTATTTCAAAAAGTTTCATAGAATATAATTTTGAGATAATTTTTTTGCATGGACTTCCATCATAACCATCCCTCGTAACATATAGAAAGGATCTGAGAAGTTTCGTAGTATTTCGAACAATCCTCTATTTAATTTCATTTTTGACAGAAACTAGTATAAAATTTTGTATAATATACTTAGATTTTTTGACCGAAACTAGTATTTCAAAAAGTTTCATAGAATACAATTTTGAGATAATTTTTTTGTATTTACTTCCATCATAACCTTCTCTAGTAACATATAGAAAGGATCTGAGATGTTTCGTAGCATTTCGAACAATCCTCGATTTAATTTCATTTTTGACAGAAACTAGTATAAAATTGTGTATAATATACTACGATTATTTGACCTTAACTAGCATTTCAAAAAGTTTCATAGAATCTAATTTTGAGTTATTTTTTTTGCATTTACTTCCATCATAACCTTCCCTCGTAACATATAGAAATGATCTAAAGAGTTTCGTAGCATTTCGAACAATCCTCGATTTAATTTCATTTTGACCGAAACTAGTATAAAATTGTGTATAATATACTACGATTTTTGACCGAAACTAGTATTTCAAAAAGTTTCATAGAATATAATTTTGAGATAATATTTTGCATGGACTTCCATCACAACATTCCCTCGTAACATATAGAAAGGACCTGAGGAGTTTTGTAGTATTTCGAACAATCCTCGATTTAATTTAATTTTTGACTGAAACTAGTATAAAATTTTGTATAATATACTACAATTTTTTGACCTAAACTACCATTTAAAAAAGTTTAATAGAATCTAATTTAGAGGTAATTTTTTTCCATGTACTTCCATCATAACCTTCCCTCTTAACATATAAAAAGGATCAAAAATGTTTCGCAGCATTTCGAACAATCCTCGATTTAATTTCATTTTTAACCGAAACTACTATAAAATTATGTATAATATACTATAATTTTTGACCGAAACTAGTATTTCAAAAAGTTTCATAGAATATAATTTTGAGATAATTTTTTTGCATGGACTTCCATCATAACCATCCCTCGTAACATATAGAAAGGATCTGAGATGTTTCGTAGTATTTCGAACAATCCTCGATTTAATTTCATTTTTGACAGAAACTAGTATAAAATTTTGTATAATATACTTAGATTTTTTGACCGAAACTAGTATTTCAAAAAGTTTCATAGAATACAATTTTGAGATAATTTTTTTGTATTTACTTCCATCATAACCTTCTCTAGTAACATATAGAAAGGATCTGAGATGTTTCGTAGCATTTCGAACAATCCTCGATTTAATTTCATTTTTGACAGAAACTAGTATAAAATTGTGTATAATATACTACGGTTATTTGACCTAAACTAGCATTTCAAAAAGTTTCATAGAATCTAATTTTGAGATATTTTTTTTGCATTTACTTCCATCATAACCTTCCCTCGTAACATATAGAAATGATCTAAAGAGTTTCGTAGCATTTCGAACAATCCTCGATTTAATTTCATTTTGACCGAAACTAGTATAAAATTGTGTATAATATACTACGATTTTTGACCGAAACTAGTATTTCAAAAAGTTTCATAGAATATAATTTTGAGATAATATTTTGCATGGACTTCCATCACAACATTCCCTCGTAACATATAGAAAGGACCTGAGGAGTTTTGTAGTATTTCGAACAATCCTCGATTTAATTTAATTTTTGACTGAAACTAGTATAAAATTGTGTATAATATACTACAATTTTTTGACCTAAACTAGCATTTAAAAAAGTTTAATAGAATCTAATTTAGAGGTAATTTTTTTCCATGTACTTCCATCATAACCTTCCCTCTTAACATATAAAAAGGATCAGAAATGTTTCGTAGCATTTCGAACAATCCTCGATTTAATTTCATTTTTAACCGAAACTACTATAAAATTATGTATAATATACTATAATTTTTGACCGAAACTAGTATTTCAAAAAGATTCATAGAATATAATTTTGAGATAATTTTTTTAAATGGACTTCCATCATAACCATCCCTCGTAACATATAGAAAGGATCTGAGAAGTTTCGTAGTATTTCGAACAATCCTCGATTTAATTTCATTTTTGACAGAAACTAGTATAAAATTTTGTATAATATACTTAGATTTTTTGACGGAAACTAGTATTTCCAAAAGTTTCATAGAATACAATTTTGAGATAATTTTTTTGTATTTACTTCCATCATAACCTTCTCTAGTAACATATAGAAAGGATCTGAGATGTTTCGTAGCATTTCGAACAATCCTCGATTTAATTTCATTTTTGACAGAAACTAGTATAAAATTGTGTATAATATACTACGATTATTTGACCTAAACTAGCATTTCAAAAACTTTCATAGAATCTAATTTTGAGATATTTTTTTTGCATTTACTTCCATCATAACCTTCCCTCGTAACATATAGAAATGATCTAAAGAGTTTCGTAGCATTTCGAACAATCCTCGATTTAATTTCATTTTGACCGAAACTAGTATAAAATTGTGTATAATATACTACGATTTTTGACCGAAACTAGTATTTCAAAAAGATTCATAGAATATAATTTTGAGATAATTTTTTTGCATGTACTTCCATCATAATCTTCCCTCGTAACATATAGAAAGGATCTAAAAAGTTTCGTAGAAGTTTGAACAATCCTCGATTTAATTTGATGTTTTGACCGAAATTAGTATAAAGTTGTGTATAATATACTACGATTTTTGACTGAAACTAGTATTTCAAAAAGTTTCATAGAATATACTTTTGAGAAAATATTTTTGCACTGAATTCCATCATAACATTCCCTCATAACATATAGATCAGATCTAAGACGTTTCGTAGCATTTCTAACAATCCTCGATTTAATTTCATTTTTGACAGAAACTAGTATAAAATTGTGTATAATATACTACGATTTTTGACCGAAACTAGTATTTCAAAAAGGTTCATAGAATATAATTTTGAGATAATATTTTGCATGGACTTCCATCACAACATTCCCTCGTAGCATATAGAAAGGACCTGAGGAGTTTTGTAGTATTTCGAACAATCCTCGATTTAATTTAATTTTTGACTGAAACTAGTATAAAATTGTGTATAATATACTACAATTTTTTGACCTTAACTAGCATTTAAAAAAGTTTAATAGAATCTAATTTAGAGGTAATTTTTTTCCATGTACTTCCATCATAACCTTCCCTCTTAACATATAAAAAGGATCAAAAATGTTTCGTAGCATTTCGAACAATCCTCGATTTAATTTCATTTTTAACCGAAACTACTATAAAATTATGTATAATATACTATAATTTTTGACCGAAACTAGTATTTCAAAAAGTTTCATAGAATATAATTTTGAGATAATTTTTTTGCATGGACTTCCATCATAACTATCCCTCGTAACATATAGAAAGGATCTGAGAAGTTTCGTAGTATTTCGAACAATCCTCGATTTAATTTCATTTTTGACAGAAACTAGTATAAAATTTTGTATAATATACTTAGATTTTTTGACCGAAACTAGTATTTCAAAAAGTTTCATAGAATACAATTTTGAGATAATTTTTTTGTATTTACTTCCATCATAACCTTCTCTAGTAACATATAGAAAGGATCTGAGATGTTTCGTAGCATTTCGAACAATCCTCGATTTAATTTCATTTTTGACAGAAACTAGTATAAAATTGTGTATAATATACTACGATTATTTGACCTAAACTAGCATTTCAAAAAGTTTCATAGAATCTAATTTTGAGATATTTTTTTTGCATTTACTTCCATCATAACCTTCCCTCGTAACATATAGAAATGATCTAAAGAGTTTCGTAGCATTTCGAACAATCCTCGATTTAATTTCATTTTGACCGAAACTAGTATAAAATTGTGTATAATATACAACGATTTTTGACCGAAACTAGTATTTCAAAAAGTTTCATAGAATATAATTTTGAGATAATATTTTGCATGGACTTCCATCACAACATTCCCTCGTAACATATAGAAAGGACCTGAGGAGTTTTGTAGTATTTCGAACAATCCTCAATTTAATTTAATTTTTGACTGAAACTAGTATAAAATTGTGTATAATATACTACAATTTTTTGACCTAAACTAGCATTTAAAAAAGTTTAATAGAATCTAATTTAGAGGTAATTTTTTTCCATGTACTTCCATCATAACCTTCCCTCTTAACATATAAAAAGAATCAGAAATGTTTCGTAGCATTTCGAACAATCCTCGATTTAATTTCATTTTTAACCGAAACTACTATAAAATTATGTATAATATACTATAATTTTTGACCGAAACTAGTATTTCAAAAAGTTTCATAGAATATAATTTTGAGATAATTTTTTTGCATGGACTTCCATCATAACCATCCCTCGTAACATATAGAAAGGATCTGAGAAGTTTCGTAGTATTTCGAACAATCCTCGATTTAATTTCATTTTTGACAGAAACTAGTATAAAATTTTGTATAATATACTTAGATTTTTTGACGGAAACTAGTATTTCCAAAAGTTTCATAGAATATAATTTTGAGATAATTTTTTTGTATTTACTTCCATCATAACCTTCTCTAGTAACATATAGAAAGGATCTGAGATGTTTCGTAGCATTTTGAACAATCCTCGATTTAATTTCATTTTTGACAGAAACTAGTATAAAATTGTGTATAATATACTACGATTATTTGACCTAAACTAGCATTTCAAAAAGTTTCATAGAATCTAATTTTGAGATATTTTTTTTGCATTTACTTCCATCATAACCTTCCCTCGTAACATATAGAAATGATCTAAAGAGTTTCGTAGCATTTCGAACAATCCTCGATTTAATTTCATTTTGACCGAAACTAGTATAAAATTGTGTATAATATACTACGATTTTTGACCGAAACTAGTATTTCAAAAAGATTCATAGAATATAATTTTGAGATAATTTTTTTGCATGTACTTCCATCATAATCTTCCCTCGTAACATATAGAAAGGATCTAAAAAGTTTCGTAGAAGTTTGAACAATCCTCGATCTAATTTGATGTTTTGACCGAAATTAGTATAAAGTTGTGTATAATATACTACGATTTTTGACCGAAACTAGTATTTCAAAAAGTTTCATAGAATATACTTTTGAGAAAATATTTTTGCACTGAATTCCATCATAACATTCCCTCGTAACATATAGATCAGATCTGAGACGTTTCGTAGCATTTCTAACAATCCTCGATTTAATTTCATTTTTGACAGAAACTAGTATAAAATTGTGTATAATATACTACGATTTTTAACCGAAACTAGTATTTCAAAAAGGTTCATAGAATATAATTTTGAGATAATATTTTGCATGGACTTCCATCACAACATTCCCTCGTAGCATATAGAAAGGACCTGAGGAGTTTTGTAGTATTTCGAACAATCCTCGATTTAATTTAATTTTTGACTGAAACTAGTATAAAATTGTGTATAATATACTACGATTTTTTGACCTAAACTAGCATTTAAAAAAGTTTAATAGAATCTAATTTAGAGGTAATTTTTTTCCATGTACTTCCATCATAACCTTCCCTCTTAACATATAAAAAGGATCAGAAAAGTTTCGTAGCATTTCGAACAATCCTCGATTTAATTTCATTTTTAACCGAAACTACTATAAAATTATGTATAATATACTATAATTTTTGACCGAAACTAGTATTTCAAAAAGTTTCATAGAATATAATTTTGAGATTATTTTCTTGCATGGACTTCCATCATAACCATCCCTCGTAACATATAGAAAGGATCTGAGAAGTTTCGTAGTATTTCGAACAATCCTCGATTTAATTTCATTTTTGACAGAAACTAGTATAAAAT
This sequence comes from Lathyrus aphaca, assembly GCA_963966055.1. Lineage (NCBI taxonomy): Eukaryota > Viridiplantae > Streptophyta > Magnoliopsida > Fabales > Fabaceae > Lathyrus > Lathyrus aphaca. Next base: position 2,355,065 of record OZ014522.1, on the reverse strand, counting down.
TTTGTATAATATACTTAGATTTTTTGACGGAAACTAGTATTTCAAAAAGTTTCATAGAATACAATTTTGAGATAATTTTTTTGTATTTACTTCCATCATAACCTTCTCTAGTAACATATAGAAAGGATTTGAGATGTTTCGTAGCATTTCGAACAATCCTCGATTTAATTTCATTTTTGACAGAAACTAGTATAAAATTGTGTATAATATACTACGATTATTTGACCTAAACTAGCATTTCAAAAAGTTTCATAGAATCTAATTTTGAGATATTTTTTTTGCATTTACTTCCATCATAACCTTCCCTCGTAACATATAGAAATGATCTAAAGAGTTTCGTAGCATTTCGAACAATCCTCGATTTAATTTCATTTTGACTGAAACTAGTATAAAATTGTGTATAATATACTACGATTTTTGACCGAAACTAGTATTTCAAAAAGTTTCATAGAATATAATTTTGAGATAATATTTTGCATGGACTTCCATCACAACATTCCCTCGTAACATATAGAAAGGACCTGAGGAGTTTTGTAGTATTTCGAACAATCCTCGATTTAATTTAATTTTTGACTGAAACTAGTATAAAATTGTGTATAATATACTACAATTTTTTGACCTAAACTAGCATTTAAAAATGTTTAATAGAATCTAATTTAGAGGTAATTTTTTTCCATGTACTTCCATCATAACCTTCCCTCTTAACATATAAAAAGGATCAAAAATGTTTCGTAGCATTTCGAACAATCCTCGATTTAATTTCATTTTTAACCGAAACTACTATAAAATTATGTATAATATACTATAATTTTTGACCGAAACTAGTATTTCAAAAAGTTTCATAGAATATAATTTTGAGATAATTTTTTTGCATGGACTTCCATCATAACCATCCCTCGTAACATATAGAAAGGATCTGAGATGTTTCGTAGTATTTCGAACAATCCTCGATTTAATTTCATTTTTGACAGAAACTAGTATAAAATTTTGTATAATATACTTAGATTTTTTGACCGAAACTAGTATTTCAAAAAGTTTCATAGAATACAATTTTGAGATAATTTTTTTGTATTTACTTCCATCATAATCTTCTCTAGTAACATATAGAAAGGATCTGAGATGTTTCGTAGCATTTCGAACAATCCTCGATTTAATTTCATTTTTGACAGAAACTAGTATAAAATTGTGTATAATATACTACGATTATTTGACCTAAACTAGCATTTCAAAAAGTTTCATAGAATCTAATTTTGAGATATTTTTTTTGCATTTACTTCCATCATAACCTTCCCTCGTAACATATAGAAATGATCTAAAGAGTTTCGTAGCATTTCGAACAATCCTCGATTTAATTTCATTTTGACTGAAACTAGTATAAAATTGTGTATAATATACTACGATTTTTGACCGAAACTAGTATTTCAAAAAGTTTCATAGAATATAATTTTGAGATAATATTTTGCATGGACTTCCATCACAACATTCCCTCGTAACATATAGAAAGGACCTGAGGAGTTTTGTAGTATTTCGAACAATCCTCGATTTAATTTAATTTTTGACTGAAACTAGTATAAAATTGTGTATAATATACTACAATTTTTTGACCTAAACTAGCATTTAAAAATGTTTAATAGAATCTAATTTAGAGGTAATTTTTTTCCATGTACTTCCATCATAACCTTCCCTCTTAACATATAAAAAGGATCAAAAATGTTTCGTAGCATTTCGAACAATCCTCGATTTAATTTCATTTTTAACCGAAACTACTATAAAATTATGTATAATATACTATAATTTTTGACCGAAACTAGTATTTCAAAAAGTTTCATAGAATATAATTTTGAGATAATTTTTTTGCATGGACTTCCATCATAACCATCCCTCGTAACATATAGAAAGGATCTGAGATGTTTCGTAGTATTTCGAACAATCCTCGATTTAATTTCATTTTTGACAGAAACTAGTATAAAATTTTGTATAATATACTTAGATTTTTTGACCGAAACTAGTATTTCAAAAAGTTTCATAGAATACAATTTTGAGATAATTTTTTTGTATTTACTTCCATCATAATCTTCTCTAGTAACATATAGAAAGGATCTGAGATGTTTCGTAGCATTTCGAACAATCCTCGATTTAATTTCATTTTTGACAGAAACTAGTATAAAATTGTGTATAATATACTACGATTATTTGACCTAAACTAGCATTTCAAAAAGTTTCATAGAATCTAATTTTGAGATATTTTTTTTGCATTTACTTCCATCATAACCTTCCCTCGTAACATATAGAAATGATCTAAAGAGTTTCGTAGCATTTCGAACAATCCTCGATTTAATTTCATTTTGACCGAAACTAGTATAAAATTGTGTATAATATACTACGATTTTTGACCGAAACTAGTATTTCAAAAAGTTTCATAGAATATAATTTTGAGATAATATTTTGCATGGACATCCATCACAACATTCCCTCGTAACATATAGAAAGGACCTGAGGAGTTTTGTAGTATTTCGAACAATCCTCAATTTAATTTAATTTTTGACTGAAACTAGTATAAAATTGTGTATAATATACTACAATTTTTTGACCTAAACTAGCATTTAAAAAAGTTTAATAGAATCTAATTTAGAGGTAATTTTTTTCCATGTACTTCCATCATAACCTTCCCTCTTAACATATAAAAAGGATCAGAAAAGTTTTGTAGCATTTCGAACAATCCTCGATTTAATTTCATTTTTAACCGAAACTACTATAAAATTATGTATAATATACTATAATTTTTGACCGAAACTAGTATTTCAAAAAGTTTCATAGAATATAATTTTGAGATAATTTTCTTGCATGGACTTCCATCATAACCATCCCTCGTAACATATAGAAAGGATCTGAGAAGTTTCGTAGTATTTCGAACAATCCTCGATTTAATTTCATTTTTGACAGAAACTAGTATAAAATTTTGTATAATATACTTAGATTTTTTGACGGAAACTAGTATTTCAAAAAGTTTCATAGAATACAATTTTGAGATAATTTTTTTGTATTTACTTCCATCATAACCTTCTCTAGTAACATATAGAAAGGATCTGAGATGTTTCGTAGCATTTCGAACAATCCTCGATTTAATTTCATTTTTGACAGAAACTAGTATAAAATTGTGTATAATATACTACGATTATTTGACCTAAACTAGCATTTCAAAAAGTTTCATAGAATCTAATTTTGAGATATTTTTTTTGCATTTACTTCCATCATAACCTTCCCTCGTAACATATAGAAATGATCTAAAGAGTTTCGTAGCATTTCGAACAATCCTCGATTTAATTTCATTTTGACCGAAACTAGTATAAAATTGTGTATAATATACTACGATTTTTGACCGAAACTAGTATTTCAAAAAGTTTCATAGAATATAATTTTGAGATAATATTTTGCATGGACTTCCATCACAACATTCCCTCGTAACATATAGAAAGGACCTGAGGAGTTTTGTAGTATTTCGAACAATCCTCGATTTAATTTAATTTTTGACTGAAACTAGTATAAAATTGTGTATAATATACTACAATTTTTTGACCTAAACTAGCATTTAAAAAAGTTTAATAGAATCTAATTTAGATGTAATTTTTTTCCATGTACTTCCATCATAACCTTCCCTCTTAACATATAAAAAGGATCAAAAATGTTTCGTAGCATTTCGAACAATCCTCGATTTAATTTCATTTTTAACCGAAACTACTATAAAATTATGTATAATATACTATAATTTTTGACCGAAACTAGTATTTCAAAAAGTTTCATAGAATATAATTTTGAGATAATTTTCTTGCATGGACTTCCATCATAACCATCCCTCGTAACATATAGAAAGGATCTGAGAAGTTTCGTTGTATTTCGAACAATCCTCGATTTAATTTCATTTTTGACAGAAACTAGTATAAAATTTTGTATAATATACTTAGATTTTTTGACGGAAACTAGTATTTCCAAAAGTGTCATAGAATACAATTTTGAGATAATTTTTTTGTATTTACTTCCATCATAACCTTCTCTAGTAACATATAGAAAGGATCTGAGATGTTTCGTAGCATTTCGAACAATCCTCGATTTAATTTCATTTTTGACAGAAACTAGTATAAAATTGTGTATAATATACTACGATTATTTGACCTAAACTAGCATTTCAAAAAGTTTCATAGAATCTAATTTTGAGATATTTTTTTTGCATTTACTTCCATCATAACCTTCCCTCATAACATATAGAAATGATCTAAAGAGTTTCGTAGCATTTCGAACAATCCTCGATTTAATTTCATTTTGACCGAAACTAGTATAAAATTGTGTATAATATACTACGATTTTTGACCGAAACTAGTATTTCAAAAAGTTTCATAGAATATAATTTTGAGATAATATTTTGCATGGACTTCCATCACAACATTCCCTCGTAACATATAGAAAGGACCTGAGGAGTTTTGTAGTATTTCGAACAATCCTCGATTTAATTTAATTTTTGACTGAAACTAGTATAAAATTGTGTATAATATACTACTATTTTTTGACCTAAACTAGCATTTAAAAAAGTTTAATAGAATCTAATTTAGAGGTAATTTTTTTCCATGTACTTCCATCATAACCTTCCCTCTTAACATATAAAATGGATCAAAAATGTTTCGTAGCATTTCGAACAATCCTCGATTTAATTTCATTTTTAACCGAAACTACTATAAAATTATGTATAATATACTATAATTTTTGACCGAAACTAGTATTTCAAAAAGTTTCATAGAATATAATTTTGAGATAATTTTCTTGCATGGACTTCCATCATAACCATCCCTCGTAACATATAGAAAGGATCTGAGAAGTTTCGTTGTATTTCGAACAATCCTCGATTTAATTTCATTTTTGACAGAAACTAGTATAAAATTTTGTATAATATACTTAGATTTTTTGACGGAAACTAGTATTTCCAAAAGTGTCATAGAATACAATTTTGAGATAATTTTTTTGTATTTACTTCCATCATAACCTTCTCTAGTAACATATAGAAAGGATCTGAGATGTTTCGTAGCATTTCGAACAATCCTCGATTTAATTTCATTTTTGACAGAAACTAGTATAAAATTGTGTATAATATACTACGATTATTTGACCTAAACTAGCATTTCAAAAAGTTTCATAGAATCTAATTTTGAGATATTTTTTTTGCATTTACTTCCATCATAACCTTCCCTCGTAACATATAGAAATGATCTAAAGAGTTTCGTAGCATTTCGAACAATCCTCGATTTAATTTCATTTTGACCGAAACTAGTATAAAATTGTGTATAATATACTACGATTTTTGACCGAAACTAGTATTTCAAAAAGTTTCATAGAATATAATTTTGAGATAATATTTTGCATGGACTTCCATCACAACATTCCCTCGTAACATATAGAAAGGACCTGAGGAGTTTTGTAGTATTTCGAACAATCCTCGATTTAATTTAATTTTTGACTGAAACTAGTATAAAATTGTGTATAATATACTACGATTTTTTGACCTAAACTAGCATTTAAAAAAGTTTAATAGAATCTAATTTAGAGGTAATTTTTTTCCATGTACTTCCATCATAACCTTCCCTCTTAACATATAAAAAGGATCAAAAATGTTTCGTAGCATTTCGAACAATCCTCGATTTAATTTCATTTTTAACCGAAACTACTATAAAATTATGTATAATATACTATAATTTTTGACCGAAACTAGTATTTCAAAAAGTTTCATAGAATATAATTTTGAGATAATTTTTTTGCATGGACTTCCATCATAACCATCCCTCGTAACATATAGAAAGGATCTGAGAAGTTTCGTAGTATTTCGAACAATCCTCGATTTAATTTCATTTTTGACAGAAACTAGTATAAAATTTTGTATGATATACTTAGATTTTTTGACGGAAACTAGTATTTCCAAAAGTTTCATAGAATACAATTTTGAGATAATTTTTTTGTATTTACTTCCATCATAACCTTCTCTAGTAACATATAGAAAGGATCTGAGATGTTTCGTAGCATTTCGAACAATCCTCGATTTAATTTCATTTTTGATAGAAACTAGTATAAAATTGTGTATAATATACTACGATTATTTGACCTAAACTAGCATTTCAAAAAGTTTCATAGAATCTAATTTTGAGATTTTTTTTTTGCATTTACTTCCATCATAACCTTCCCTCGTAACATATAGAAATGATCTAAAGAGTTTCGTAGCATTTCGAACAATCCTCGATTTAATTTCATTTTGACCGAAACTAGTATAAAATTGTGTATAATATACTACGATTTTTGACCGAAACTAGTATTTCAAAAAGATTCATAGAATATAATTTTGAGATAATTTTTTTGCATGTACTTCCATCATAATCTTCCCTCGTAACATATAGAAAGGATCTAAAAAGTTTCGTAGAAGTTTGAACAATCCTCAATTTAATTTGATGTTTTGACCGAAATTAGTATAAAGTTGTGTATAATATACTACGATTTTTGACCGAAACTAGTATTTCAAAAAGTTTCATAGAATATAATTTTGAGAAAATATTTTTGCACTGAATTCCATCATAACATTCCCTCGTAACATATAGATCAGATCTGAGACGTTTCGTAGCATTTCTAACAATCCTCGATTTAATTTCATTTTTGACAGAAACTAGTATAAAATTGTGTATAATATACTACGATTTTTGACCGAAACTAGTATTTCAAAAAGTTTCATAGAATATAATTTTGAGATAATATTTTGCATGGACTTCCATCACAACATTCCCTCGTAGCATATAGAAAGGACCTGAGGAGTTTTGTAGTATTTCGAACAATCCTCGATTTAATTTAATTTTTGACAGAAACTAGTATAAAATTGTGTATAATATACTACGATTTTTTGACCTAAACTAGCATTTAAAAAAGTTTAATAGAATCTAATTTAGAGGTAATTTTTTTCCATGTACTTCCATCATAACCTTCCCTCTTAACATATAAAAAGGATCAGAAATGTTTCGTAGCATTTCGAACAATCCTCGATTTAATTTCATTTTTAACCGAAACTACTATAAAATTATGTATAATATACTATAATTTTTGACCGAAACTAGTATTTCAAAAAGTTTCATAGAATATAATTTTGAGATAATTTTTTTGCATGGACTTCCATCATAACCATCCCTCGTAACATATAGAAAGGATCTGAGAAGTTTCGTAGTATTTCGAACAATCCTCGATTTAATTTCATTTTTGACAGAAACTAGTATAAAATTTTGTATAATATACTTAGATTTTTTGACCGAAACTAGTATTTCAAAAAGTTTCATAGAATACAATTTTGAGATAATTTTTTTGTATTTACTTCCATCATAACCTTCTCTAGTAACATATAGAAAGGATCTGAGATGTTTCGTAGCATTTCGAACAATCCTCGATTTAATTTCATTTTTGACAGAAACTAGTATAAAATTGTGTATAATATACTACGATTATTTGACCTAAACTAGCATTTCAAAAAGTTTCATAGAATTTGATATATTTTTTTGCATTTACTTCCATCATAACCTTCCCTCTTAACATATAGAAAGGATCTAAAAAGTTTCGTAGCATTTCGAACAATCCTCGATTTAATTTCATTTTGACCGAAACTAGTATAAATATGTGTATTATATACTACGATTTTTGACCGAAACTAGTATTTCAAAAAGTTTCATAGAATATAATTTTGAGATAATTTTTTTGCATGTACTTCCATCATAATCTTCCCTCGTAACATATAGAAAGGATCTAAAAAGTTTCGTAGAAAGGACCTGAGGAGTTTTGTAGTAATTCGAACAATCCTCGATTTAATTTAATTTTTGACTTAAACTAGTATAAAATTGTGTATAATATACTACAATTTTTTGACCTAAACTAGCATTTAAAAAAGTTTAATAGAATCTAATTTAGAGGTAATTTTTTTCCATGTACTTCCATCATAACCTTCCCTCTTAACATATAAAAAGGATCAGAAAAGTTTCGTAGCATTTCGAACAATCCTCGATTTAATTTCATTTTTCACCGAAACTACTATAAAATTATGTATAATATACTATAATTTTTGACCGAAACTAGTATTTCAAAAAGTTTCATAGAATATAATTTTGAGATAATTTTTTTTGCATGGACTTCCATCATAACCATCCCTCGTAACATATAGAAAGGATCTGAGAAGTTTCGTAGTATTTCGAACAATCCTCGATTTAATTTCATTTTTGACAGAAACTAGTATAAAATTTTGTATAATATACTTAGATTTTTTGACCGAAACTAGTATTTCAAAAAGTTTCATAGAATACAATTTTGAGATAATTTTTTTGTATTTACTTCCATCATAACCTTCTCTAGTAACATATAGAAAGGATCTGAGATGTTTCGTAGCATTTCGAACAATCCTCGATTTAATTTCATTTTTGACAGAAACTAGTATAAAATTGTGTATAATATACTACGATTATTTGACCTAAACTAGCATTTCAAAAAGTTTCATAGAATTTGATATATTTTTTTGCATTTACTTCCATCATAACCTTCCCTCTTAACATATAGAAAGGATCTAAAAAGTTTCGTAGCATTTCGAACAATCCTCGATTTAATTTCATTTTTAACCGAAACTACTATAAAATTATGTATAATATACTATAATTTTTGACCGAAACTAGTATTTCAAAAAGTTTCATAGAATATAATTTTGAGATAATTTTTTTGCATGGACTTCCATCATAACCATCCCTCGTAACATATAGAAAGGATCTGAGAAGTTTCGTAGTATTTCGAACAATCCTCGATTTAATTTCATTTTTGACAGAAACTAGTATAAAATTTTGTATAATATACTTAGATTTTTTGACCGAAACTAGTATTTCAAAAAGTTTCATAGAATACAATTTTGAGATAATTTTTTTGTATTTACTTCCATCATAACCTTCTCTAGTAACATATAGAAAGGATCTGAGATGTTTCGTAGCATTTTGAACAATCCTCGATTTAATTTCATTTTTGACAGAAACTAGTATAAAATTGTGTATAATATACTACGATTATTTGACCTAAACTAGCATTTCAAAAAGTTTCATAGAATTTGATATATTTTTTTGCATTTACTTCCATCATAACCTTCCCTCTTAACATATAGAAAGGATCTAAAAAGTTTCGTAGCATTTCGAACAATCCTCGATTTAATTTCATTTTGACCGAAACTAGTATAAATATGTGTATTATATACTACGATTTTTGACCGAAACTAGTATTTCAAAAAGTTTCATAGAATATAATTTTGAGATAATTTTTTTGCATGTACTTCCATCATAATCTTCCCTCGTAACATATAGAAAGGATCTAAAAAGTTTCGTAGAAAGGACCTGAGGAGTTTTGTAGTAATTCGAACAATCCTCGATTTAATTTAATTTTTGACTTAAACTAGTATAAAATTGTGTATAATATACTACAATTTTTTGACCTAAACTAGCATTTAAAAAAGTTTAATAGAATCTAATTTAGAGGTAATTTTTTTCCATGTACTTCCATCATAACCTTCCCTCTTAACATATAAAAAGGATCAGAAAAGTTTCGTAGCATTTCGAACAATCCTCGATTTAATTTCATTTTTCACCGAAACTACTATAAAATTATGTATAATATACTATAATTTTTGACCGAAACTAGTATTTCAAAAAGTTTCATAGAATATAATTTTGAGATAATTTTTTTTGCATGGACTTCCATCATAACCATCCCTCGTAACATATAGAAAGGATCTGAGAAGTTTCGTAGTATTTCGAACAATCCTCGATTTAATTTCATTTTTGACAGAAACTAGTATAAAATTTTGTATAATATACTTAGATTTTTTGACCGAAACTAGTATTTCAAAAAGTTTCATAGAATACAATTTTGAGATAATTTTTTTGTATTTACTTCCATCATAACCTTCTCTAGTAACATATAGAAAGGATCTGAGATGTTTCGTAGCATTTCGAACAATCCTCGATTTAATTTCATTTTTGACAGAAACTAGTATAAAATTGTGTATAATATACTACGATTATTTGACCTAAACTAGCATTTCAAAAAGTTTCATAGAATTTGATATATTTTTTTGCATTTACTTCCATCATAACCTTCCCTCTTAACATATAGAAAGGATCTAAAAAGTTTCGTAGCATTTCGAACAATCCTCGATTTAATTTCATTTTTAACCGAAACTACTATAAAATTATGTATAATATACTATAATTTTTGACCGAAACTAGTATTTCAAAAAGTTTCATAGAATATAATTTTGAGATAATTTTTTTGCATGGACTTACATCATAACCATCCCTCGTAACATATAGAAAGGATCTGAGAAGTTTCGTAGTATTTCGAACAATCCTCGATTTAATTTCATTTTTGACAGAAACTAGTATAAAATTTTGTATAATATACTTAGATTTTTTGACCGAAACTAGTATTTCAAAAAGTTTCATAGAATACAATTTTGAGATAATTTTTTTGTATTTACTTCCATCATAACCTTCTCTAGTAACATATAGAAAGGATCTGAGATGTTTCGTAGCATTTTGAACAATCCTCGATTTAATTTCATTTTTGACAGAAACTAGTATAAAATTGTGTATAATATACTACGATTATTTGACCTAAACTAGCATTTCAAAAAGTTTCATAGAATTTGATATATTTTTTTGCATTTACTTCCATCATAACCTTCCCTCTTAACATATAGAAAGGATCTAAAAAGTTTCGTAGCATTTCGAACAATCCTCGATTTAATTTCATTTTGACCGAAACTAGTATAAATATGTGTATTATATACTACGATTTTTGACCGAAACTAGTATTTCAAAAAGTTTCATAGAATATAATTTTGAGATAATTTTTTTGCATGTACTTCCATCATAATCTTCCCTCGTAACATATAGAAAGGATCTAAAAAGTTTCGTAGAAAGGACCTGAGGAGTTTTGTAGTAATTCGAACAATCCTCGATTTAATTTAATTTTTGACTTAAACTAGTATAAAATTGTGTATAATATACTACAATTTTTTGACCTAAACTAGCATTTAAAAAAGTTTAATAGAATCTAATTTAGAGGTAATTTTTTTCCATGTACTTCCATCATAACCTTCCCTCTTAACATATAAAAAGGATCAGAAAAGTTTCGTAGCATTTCGAACAATCCTCGATTTAATTTCATTTTTCACCGAAACTACTATAAAATTATGTATAATATACTATAATTTTTGACCGAAACTAGTATTTCAAAAAGTTTCATAGAATATAATTTTGAGATAATTTTTTTTGCATGGACTTCCATCATAACCATCCCTCGTAACATATAGAAAGGATCTGAGAAGTTTCGTAGTATTTCGAACAATCCTCGATTTAATTTCATTTTTGACAGAAACTAGTATAAAATTTTGTATAATATACTTAGATTTTTTGACCGAAACTAGTATTTCAAAAAGTTTCATAGAATACAATTTTGAGATAATTTTTTTGTATTTACTTCCATCATAACCTTCTCTAGTAACATATAGAAAGGATCTGAGATGTTTCGTAGCATTTCGAACAATCCTCGATTTAATTTCATTTTTGACAGAAACTAGTATAAAATTGTGTATAATATACTACGATTATTTGACCTAAACTAGCATTTCAAAAAGTTTCATAGAATTTGATATATTTTTTTGCATTTACTTCCATCATAACCTTCCCTCTTAACATATAGAAAGGATCTAAAAAGTTTCGTAGCATTTCGAACAATCCTCGATTTAATTTCATTTTTAACCGAAACTACTATAAAATTATGTATAATATACTATAATTTTTGACCGAAACTAGTATTTCAAAAAGTTTCATAGAATATAATTTTGAGATAATTTTTTTGCATGGACTTCCATCATAACCATCCCTCGTAACATATAGAAAGGATCTGAGAAGTTTCGTAGTATTTCGAACAATCCTCGATTTAATTTCATTTTTGACAGAAACTAGTATAAAATTTTGTATAATATACTTAGATTTTTTGACCGAAACTAGTATTTCAAAAAGTTTCATAGAATACAATTTTGAGATAATTTTTTTGTATTTACTTCCATCATAACCTTCTCTAGTAACATATAGAAAGGATCTGAGATGTTTCGTAGCATTTCGAACAATCCTCGATTTAATTTCATTTTTGACAGAAACTAGTATAAAATTGTGTATAATATACTACGATTATTTGACCTAAACTAGCATTTCAAAAAGTTTCATAGAATTTGATATATTTTTTTGCATTTACTTCCATCATAACCTTCCCTCTTAACATATAGAAAGGATCTAAAAAGTTTCGTAGCATTTCGAACAATCCTCGATTTAATTTCATTTTGACCGAAACTAGTATAAATATGTGTATTATATACTACGATTTTTGACCGAAACTAGTATTTCAAAAAGTTTCATAGAATATAATTTTGAGATAATTTTTTTGCATGTACTTCCATCATAATCTTCCCTCGTAACATATAGAAAGGATCTAAAAAGTTTCGTAGAAAGGACCTGAGGAGTTTTGTAGTAATTCGAACAATCCTCGATTTAATTTAATTTTTGACTTAAACTAGTATAAAATTGTGTATAATATACTACAATTTTTTGACCTAAACTAGCATTTAAAAAAGTTTAATAGAATCTAATTTAGAGGTAATTTTTTTCCATGTACTTCCATCATAACCTTCCCTCTTAACATATAAAAAGGATCAGAAAAGTTTCGTAGCATTTCGAACAATCCTCGATTTAATTTCATTTTTCACCGAAACTACTATAAAATTATGTATAATATACTATAATTTTTGACCGAAACTAGTATTTCAAAAAGTTTCATAGAATATAATTTTGAGATAATTTTTTTTGCATGGACTTCCATCATAACCATCCCTCGTAACATATAGAAAGGATCTGAGAAGTTTCGTAGTATTTCGAACAATCCTCGATTTAATTTCATTTTTGACAGAAACTAGTATAAAATTTTGTATAATATACTTAGATTTTTTGACCGAAACTAGTATTTCAAAAAGTTTCATAGAATACAATTTTGAGATAATTTTTTTGTATTTACTTCCATCATAACCTTCTCTAGTAACATATAGAAAGGATCTGAGATGTTTCGTAGCATTTCGAACAATCCTCGATTTAATTTCATTTTTGACAGAAACTAGTATAAAATTGTGTATAATATACTACGATTATTTGACCTAAACTAGCATTTCAAAAAGTTTCATAGAATTTGATATATTTTTTTGCATTTACTTCCATCATAACCTTCCCTCTTAACATATAGAAAGGATCTAAAAAGTTTCGTAGCATTTCGAACAATCCTCGATTTAATTTCATTTTGACCGAAACTAGTATAAATATGTGTATTATATACTACGATTTTTGACCGAAACTAGTATTTCAAAAAGTTTCATAGAATATAATTTTGAGATAATTTTTTTGCATGTACTTCCATCATAATCTTCCCTCGTAACATATAGAAAGGATCTAAAAAGTTTCGTAGAAAGGACCTGAGGAGTTTTGTAGTAATTCGAACAATCCTCGATTTAATTTAATTTTTGACTTAAACTAGTATAAAATTGTGTATAATATACTACAATTTTTTGACCTAAACTAGCATTTAAAAAAGTTTAATAGAATCTAATTTAGAGGTAATTTTTTTCCATGTACTTCCATCATAACCTTCCCTCTTAACATATAAAAAGGATCAGAAAAGTTTCGTAGCATTTCGAACAATCCTCGATTTAATTTCATTTTTCACCGAAACTACTATAAAATTATGTATAATATACTATAATTTTTGACCGAAACTAGTATTTCAAAAAGTTTCATAGAATATAATTTTGAGATAATTTTTTTTGCATGGACTTCCATCATAACCATCCCTCGTAACATATAGAAAGGATCTGAGAAGTTTCGTAGTATTTCGAACAATCCTCGATTTAATTTCATTTTTGACAGAAACTAGTATAAAATTTTGTATAATATATTTAGATTTTTTGACGGAAACTAGTATTTCAAAAAGTTTCATAGAATACAATTTTGAGATAATTTTTTTGCATTTACTTCCATCATAACCTTCTCTAGTAAGATATAGAAAGGATATGAGATGTTTCATAGCATTTCGAACAATCCTCGATTTAATTTCATTTTTGACAGAAACTAGTATAAAATTGTGTATAATTTACTACGATTATTTGACCTAAACTAGCATTTCAAAAAGTTTCATAGAAAATAATTTTGAGATACTTTTTTACATTTACATCCACATAACCTTCCCTCGTAACATATAGAAATGATCTAAAGAGTTTCGTAGCATTTTGAACAATCCTCGATTTAATTTCATTTTGACCGAAACTAGTATAAAATTGTGTATAATATACTACGATTTTTAACCGAAACTAGTATTTCAAAAAGTTTCATAGAATATAATTTTGAGATAATATTTTGCATTGACTTCCATCACAACATTCCCTCGTAACATTAGAAAGGACCTGAGGAGTTTTGTAGTATTTCGAACAATCCTCGATTTAATTTAATTTTTGACAGAAACTAGTATAAAATTGTGTATAATATACTACGATTTTTTGACCTAAACTAGCATTTAAAAAAGTTTAATAGAATCTAATTTAGAGGTAATTTTTTTCCATGTACTTCCATCATAACCTTCCCTCTTAACATATAAAAAGGATCAGAAATGTTTCGTAGCATTTCGAACAATCCTCGATTTAATTTCATTTTTAACAGAAACTACTATAAAATTATGTATAATATACTATAATTTTTGACCGAAACTAGTATTTCAAAAAGTTTCATAGAATATAATTTTGAGATAATTTTTTTGCATGGACTTCCATCATAACCATCCCTCGTAACATATAGAAAGGATCTGAGAAGTTTTGTAGTATTTCGAACAATCCTCGATTTAATTTCATTTTTGACAGAAACTAGTATAAAATTTTGTATAATATACTTAGATTTTTTGACCGAAACTAGTATTTCAAAAAGTTTCATAGAATACAATTTTGAGATAATTTTTTTGTATTTACTTCCATCATAACCTTCTCTAGTAACATATAGAAAGGATCTGAGATGTTTCGTAGCATTTCGAACAATCCTCGATTTAATTTAATTTTTGACAGAAACTAGTATAAAATTGTGTATAATATACTACGATTATTTGACCTAAACTAGCATTTCAAAAAGTTTCATAGAATCTAATTTTGAGATATTTTTTTTGCATTTACTTCCATCATAACCTTCCCTCGTAACATATAGAAATGATCTAAAGAGTTTCGTAGCATTTCGAACAATCCTCGATTTAATTTCATTTTGACCGAAACTAGTATAAAATTGTGTATAATATACTACGATTTTTGACCGAAACTAGTATTTCAAAAAGATTCATAGAATATAATTTTGAGATAATTTTTTTGCATGTACTTCCATCATAACCTTCCCTCGTAACATATAGAAAGGATCTAAAAAGTTTCGTAGAAGTTTGAACAATCCTCGATTTAATTTGATGTTTTGACCGAAATTAGTATAAAGTTGTGTATAATATACTACGATTTTTTACCGAAACTAGTATTTCAAAAAGTTTCAAAGAATATAATTTTGAGAAAATATTTTTGCACTGAATTCCATCATAACATTCCCTCGTAACATATAGATCTGATCTGAGACGTTTCGTAGCATTTCTAACAATCCTCGATTTAATTTCATTTTTGACAGAAACTAGTATAAAATTGTGTATAATATACTACGATTTTTGACCGAAACTAGTATTTCAAAAAGTTTCATAGAATATAATTTTGAGATAATATTTTGCATGGACTTCCATCACAACATTCCCTCGTAGCATATAGAAAGGACCTGAGGAGTTTTGTAGTATTTCGAACAATCCTCGATTTAATTTAATTTTTGACAGAAACTAGTATAAAATTGTGTATAATATACTACGATTTTTTGACCTAAACTAGCATTTAAAAAAGTTTAATAGAATCTAATTTAGAGGTAATTTTTTTCCATGTACTTCCATCTTAACCTTCCCTCTTAACATATAAAAAAGATCAGAAAAGTTTCGTAGCATTTCGAACAATCCTTGATTTAATTTCATTTTTAACCGAAACTACTATAAAATTATGTATAATATACTATAATTTTTGACCGAAACTAGTATTTCAAAAAGTTTCATAGAATATAATTTTGAGATAATTTTCTTGCATGGACTTCCATCATAACCATCCCTCGTAACATATAGAAAGGATCTGAGAAGTTTCGTAGTATTTCGAACAATCCTCGATTTAATTTCATTTTTGACAGAAACTAGTATAAAATTTTGTATAATATACTTAGATTTTTTGACGAAAACTAGTATTTCAAAAAGTTTCATAGAATACAATTTTGAGATAATTTTTTTGTATTTACTTCCATCATAACCTTCTCTAGTAACATATAGAAAGGATCTGAGATGTTTCGTAGCATTTCGAACAATCCTCGATTTAATTTCATTTTGACCGAAACTAGTATAAAATTGTGTATAATATACTACGATTTTTAACCGAAACTAGTATTTCAAAAAGTTTCATAGAATATAATTTTGAGATAATATTTTGCATTGACTTCCATCACAACATTCCCTCGTAACATATAGAAAGGACCTGAGGAGTTTTGTAGTATTTCGAACAATCCTCGATTTAATTTAATTTTTGACAGAAACTAGTATAAAATTGTGTATAATATACTACGATTTTTTGACATAAACTAGCATTTAAAAAAGTTTAATAGAATCTAATTTAGAGGTAATTTTTTTCCATGTACTTCCATCATAACCTTCCCTCTTAACATATAAAAAGGATCAGAAATGTTTCGTAGCATTTCGAACAATCCTCGATTTAATTTCATTTTTAACAGAAACTACTATAAAATTATGTATAATATACTATAATTTTTGACCGAAACTAGTATTTCAAAAAGTTTCATAGAATATAATTTTGAGATAATTTTTTTGCATGGACTTCCATCATAACCATCCCTCGTAACATATAGAAAGGATCTGAGAAGTTTCGTAGTATTTCGAACAATCCTCGATTTAATTTCATTTTTGACAGAAACTAGTATAAAATTGTGTATAATATACTACGATTATTTGACCTAAACTAGCATTTCAAAAAGTTTCATAGAATCTAATTTTGAGATATTTTTTTTGCATTTACTTCCATCATAACCTTCCCTCGTAACATATAGAAATGATCTAAAGAGTTTCGTAGCATTTCGAACAATCCTCGATTTAATTTCATTTTGATCGAAACTAGTATAAAATTGTGTATAATATACTACGATTTTGGACCGAAACTAGTATTTCAAAAAGATTCATAGAATATAATTTTGAGATAATTTTTTTGCATGTACTTCCATCATAACCTTCCCTCGTAACATATAGAAAGGATCTAAAAAGTTTCGTAGAAGTTTGAACAATCCTCGATTTAATTTGATGTTTTGACCGAAATTAGTATAAAGTTGTGTATAATATACTACGATTTTTGACCGAAACTAGTATTTCAAAAAGTTTCATAGAATATAATTTTGAGAAAATATTTTTGCACTGAATTCCATCATAACATTCCCTCGTAACATATAGATCAGATCTGAGACGTTTCGTAGCATTTCTAACAATCCTCGATTTAATTTCATTTTTGACAGAAACTAGTATAAAATTGTGTATAATATACTACGATTTTTTACCGAAACTAGTATTTCAAAAAGTTTCATAGAATATAATTTTGAGATAATATTTTGCATGGACTTCCATCACAACATTCCCTCGTAGCATATAGAAAGGACCTGAGGAGTTTTGTAGTATTTCGAACAATCCTCGGTTTAATTTAAATATTTGACAGAAACAAGTATAAAATTGTGTATGATATACTAAGATTTTTTGACCTAAACTAGCATTTAAAAAAGTTTAATTGAATCTAATTTAGAGGTAATGTTTTTGCATGTACTTCCATCATAACCTTCCCTCTTAACATATAGAAAGGATCTTAAACGTTTCGTAGCAATTCGAACAATCCTCGATTTAATTTAATTTTTTACAGAAACTAGTATAAAATTGTGTATAATATACTACGATTTTTTGACCTAAACTAGCATTTAAAAAAGTTTAATAGAATCTAATTTAGAGGTAATTTTTTTCCATGTACTTCCATCTTAACCTTCCCTCTTAACATATAAAAAAGATCAGAAAAGTTTCGTAGCATTTCGAACAATCCTCGATTTAATTTCATTTTTAACCGAAACTACTATAAAATTATGTATAATATACTATAATTTTTGACCGAAACTAGTATTTCAAAAAGTTTCATAGAATATAATTTTGAGATAATTTTCTTGCATGGACTTCCATCATAACCATCCCTCGTAACATATAGAAAGGATCTGAGAAGTTTCGTAGTATTTCGAACAATCCTCGATTTAATTTCATTTTTGACAGAAACTAGTATAAAATTTTGTATAATATACTTAGATTTTTTGACGGAAACTAGTATTTCAAAAAGTTTCATAGAATACAATTTTGAGATAATTTTTATGTATTTACTTCCATCATAACCTTCTCTAGTAACATATAGAAAGGATCTGAGATGTTTCGTAGCATTTCGAACAATCCTCGATTTAATTTCATTTTTGACAGAAACTAGTATAAAATTGTGTATAATATACTACGATTATTTGACCTAAACTAGCATTTCAAAAAGTTTCATAGAATCTAATTTTGAGATATTTTTTTTGCATTTACTTCCATCATAACCTTCCCTCGTAACATATAGAAATGATCTAAAGAGTTTCGTAGCATTTCGAACAATCCTCGATTTAATTTCATTTTGACCGAAACTAGTATAAAATTGTGTATAATATACTACGATTTTTGACCGAAACTAGTATTTCAAAAAGTTTCATAGAATATAATTTTGAGATAATATTTTGCATGGACTTCCATCACAACATTCCCTCGTAACATATAGAAAGGACCTGAGGAGTTTTGTAGTATTTCGAACAATCCTCGATTTAATTTAATTTTTGACTGAAACTAGTATAAAATTGTGTATAATATACTACAATTTTTTGACCTAAACTAGCATTTAAAATAGTTTAATAGAATCTAATTTAGAGGTAATTTTTTTCCATGTACTTCCATCATAACCTTCCCTCTTAACATATAAAAAGGATCAGAAAAGTTTCGTAGCATTTCGAACAATCCTCGATTTAATTTCATTTTTCACCGAAACTACTATAAAATTATGTATAATATACTATAATTTTTGACCGAAACTAGTATTTCAAAAAGTTTCATAGAATATAATTTTGAGATAATTTTTTTTGCATGGACTTCCATAATAACCATCCCTCGTAACATATAGAAAGGATCTGAGAAGTTTCGTAGTATTTCGAACAATCCTCGATTTAATTTCATTTTTGACAGAAACTAGTATAAAATTTTGTATAATATATTTAGATTTTTTGACGGAAACTAGTATTTCAAAAAGTTTCATAGAATACAATTTTGAGATAATTTTTTTGCATTTACTTCCATCATAACCTTCTCTAGTAACATATAGAAAGGATCTGAGATGTTTCGTAGCATTTCGAACAATCCTCGATTTAATTTCATTTTTGACAGAAACTAGTATAAAATTGTGTATAATATACTACGATTATTTGACCTAAACTAGCATTTCAAAAAGTTTCATAGAAAATAATTTTGAGATACTTTTTTGCATTTACTTCCACATAACCTTCCCTCGTAACATATAGAAATGATCTAAAGAGTTTCGTAGCATTTCGAACAATCCTCGATTTAATTTCATTTTGACCGAAACTAGTATAAAATTGTGTATAATATACTACGATTTTTAACCGAAACTAGTATTTCAAAAAGTTTCATAGAATATAATTTTGAGATAATATTTTGCATTGACTTCCATCACAACATTCCCTCGTAACATATAGAAAGGACCTGAGGATTTTTGTAGTATTTCGAACAATCCTCGATTTAATTTAATTTTTGACAGAAACTAGTATAAAATTGTGTATAATATACTACGATTTTTTGACCTAAACTAGCATTTAAAAAAGTTTAATAGAATATAATTTAGAGGTAATTTTTTTCCATGTACTTCCATCATAACCTTCCCTCTTAACATATAAAAAGGATCAGAAAAGTTTCGTAGCATTTCGAACAATCCTCGATTTAATTTCATTTTTAACCGAATCTACTATAAAATTATGTATAATATACTATAATTTTTGACCGAAACTAGTATTTCAAAAAGTTTCATAGAATATAATTTTGAGATAATTTTTTTTGCATGGACTTCCATCATAACCATCCCTCGTAACATATAGAAAGGATCTGAGAAGTTTCGTAGTATTTCGAACAATCCTCGATTTAATTTCATTTTTGACAGAAACTAGTATAAAATTTTGTATAATATATTTAGATTTTTTGACGGAAACTAGTATTTCAAAAAGTTTCATAGAATACAATTTTGAGATAATTTTTTTGCATTTACTTCCATCATAACCTTCTCTAGTAACATATAGAAAAGATCTGAGATGTTTCGTAGCATTTCGAACAATCCTCGATTTAATTTCATTTTTGACAGAAACTAGTATAAAATTGTGTATAATATACTACGATTTTTAACCGAAACTAGTATTTCAAAAAGTTTCATAGAATATAATTTTGAGATAATATTTTGCATTGACTTCCATCACAACATTCCCTCGTAACATATAGAAAGGACCTGAGGAGTTTTGTAGTATTTCGAACAATCCTTGATTTAATTTCATTTTTGACAGAAACTAGTATAAAATTGTGTATAATATACTACGATTTTTTGACATAAACTAGCATTTAAAAAAGTTTAATAGAATCTAATTTAGAGGTAATTTTTTTCCATGTACTTCCATCATAACCTTCCCTCTTAACATATAAAAAGGATCATAAATGTTTCGTAGCATTTCGAACAATCCTCGATTTAATTTCATTTTTAACAGAAACTACTATAAAATTATGTATAATATACTATAATTTTTGACCGAAACTAGTATTTCAAAAAGTTTCATAGAATATAATTTTGAGATAATTTTTTTGCATGGACTTCCATCATAACCATCCCTCGTAACATATAGAAAGGATCTGAGAAGTTTCGTAGTATTTCGAACAATCCTCGATTTAATTTCATTTTTGACAGAAACTAGTATAAAATTTTGTATAATATACTTAGATTTTTTGACGTAAACTAGTATTTCAAAAAGTTTCATAGAATACAATTTTGAGATAATATTTTGCATGGACTTCTATCACAACATTCCCTCGTAACATATAGAAAGGACCTGAGGAGTTTTGTAGTATTTCGAACAATCCTCGATTTAATTTAATTTTTGACTGAAACTAGTATAAAATTGTGTATAATATACTACGATTTTTTGACCTAAACTAGCATTTAAAAAAGTTTAATACAATCTAATTTAGAGGTAATTTTTTTCCATGTACTTCCATCATAACCTTCCCTCTTAACATGTAAAAAGGATCAGTAAAGTTTCGTTGCATTTCGAACAATCCTCGATTTAATTTCATTTTTAACCGAAACTACTATAAAATTATGTATAATATACTATAATTTTTGACCGAAACTAGTATTTCAAAAAGTTTCATAGAATATAATTTTGAGATAATTTTTTATGCATGGACTTCCATCATAACCATCCCTCGTAACATATAGAAAGGATCTGAGAAGTTTCGTAGTATTTCGAACAATCTTCGATTTAATTTCATTTTTGACAGAAACTAGTATAAAATTTTGTATAATATATTTAGATTTTTTGACGGAAACTAGTATTTCAAAAAGTTTCATAGAATACAATTTTGAGATAATTTTTTTGCATTTACTTCCATCATAACCTTCTCTAGTAACATATAGAAAGGATTTGAGATGTTTCGTAGCATTTCGAACAATCCTCGATTTAATTTCATTTTTGACAGAAACTAGTATAAAATTGTGTATAATATACTACGATTATTTGACCTAAACTAGCATTTCAAAAAGTTTCATAGAATCTAATTTTGAGATATTTTTTTTGCATTTACTTCCATCATAACCTTCCCTCGTAACATATAGAAATGATCTAAGGAGTTTCGTATCATTTCGAACAATCCTCGATTTAATTTCATTTAGACAGAAACTAGTATAAAATTGTGTATAATATACTACGATTTTTGACCGAAACTAGTATTTCAAAAAGATTCATAGAATATAATTTTGAGATAATTTTTTTGCATGTACTTCCATCATAACCTTCCCTCGTAACATATAGAAAGGATCTAAAAAGTTTCGTAGAAGTTTGAACAATCCTCGATTTAATTTGATGTTTTGACCGAAATTAGTATAAAGTTGTGTATAATATACTACGATTTTTGACCGAAACTAGTATTTCAAAAAGTTTCATAGAATATAATTTTGAGAAAATATTTTTGCACTGAATTCCATCATAACATTCCCTCGTAACATATAGATCAGATCTGAGACGTTTCGTAGCATTTCTAACAATCCTCGATTTAATTTCATTTTTGACAGAAACTAGTATAAAATTGTGTATAATATACTACGATTTTTGACCGAAACTAGTATTTCAAAAAGTTTCATAGAATATAATTTTGAGATAATATTTTGCATGGACTTCCATCACAACATTCCCTCGTAACATATAGAAAGGACCTGAGGAGTTTTGTAGTATTTCGAACAATCCTCGATTTAATTTAATTTTTGACAGAAACTAGTATAAAATTGTGTATAATATACTACGATTTTTTGACCTAAACTAGCATTTAAAAAAGTTTAATAGAATCTAATTTAGAGGTAATTTTTTTCCATGTACTTCCATCATAACCTTCCCTCTTAACATATAAAAAGGATCAGAAAAGTTTCGTAGCATTTCGAACAATCCTCGATTTAATTTCATTTTTAACCGAAACTACTATAAAATTATGTATAATATACTATAATTTTTGACCGAAACTAGTATTTCAAAAAGTTTCATAGAATATAATTTTGAGATAATTTTTTTTGCATGGACTTCCATCATAACCATCCCCCGTAACATATAGAAAGGATCTGAGAAGTTTCGTAGTATTTCGAACAATCCTCGATTTAATTTCATTTTTGACAGAAACTAGTATAAAATTTTGTATAATATATTTAGATTTTTTGACGGAAACTAGTATTTCAAAAAGTTTCATAGAATACAATTTTGAGATAATTTTTTTGCATTTACTTCCATCATAACCTTCTCTAGTAACATATAGAAAGGATCTGAGATGTTTCGTAGCATTTCGAACAATCTTCGATTTAATTTCATTTTTGACAGAAACTAGTATAAAATTATGTATAATATACTACGATTATTTGACCTAAACTAGCATTTCAAAAAGTTTCATAGAAAATAATTTTGAGATACTTTTTTGCATTTACTTCGTCATAACCTTCCCTCGTAACATATAGAAATGATCTAAAGAGTTTCGTAGCATTTCGAACAATCCTCGATTTAATTTCATTTTGACCGAAACTAGTATAAAATTGTGTATAATATACTACGATTTTTAACCGAAACTAGTATTTCAAAAAGTTTCATAGAATATAATTTTGAGATAATATTTTGCATGGACTTCCATCACAACATTCCCTCGTAACATATAGAAAGGACCTGAGGAGTTTTGTAGTATTTCGAACAATCCTCGATTTAATTTAATTTTTGACTGAAGCTAGTATAAAATTGTGTATAATATACTACGATTTTTTGACCTAAACTAGCATTTAAAAAAGTTTAATAGAATCTAATTTAGAGGTAATTTTTTTCCATGTACTTCCATCATAACCTTCCCTCTTAACATATAAAAAGGATCAGAAAAGTTTCGTAGCATTTCGAAAAATCCTCGATTTAATTTCATTTTTAACCGAATCTACTATAAAATTATGTATAATATACTATAATTTTTGACCGAAACTAGTATTTCAAAAAGTTTCATAGAAAATAATTTTGAGATAATTTTTTTTGCATGGACTTCCATCATAACCATCCCTCGTAACATATAGAAAGGATCTGAGAAGTTTCGTAGTATTTCGAACAATCCTCGATTTAATTTCATTTTTGACAGAAACTAGTATAAAATTTTGTATAATATATTTAGATTTTTTGACGGAAACTAGTATTTCAAAAAGTTTCATAGAATACAATTTTGAGATAATTTTTTTGCATTTACTTCCATCATAACCTTCTCTAGTAACATATAGAAAGGATCTGAGATGTTTTGTAGCATTTCGAACAATCCTCGATTTAATTTCATTTTTGACAGAAACTAGTATAAAATTGTGTATAATATACTACGATTATTTGACCTAAACTACCATTTCAAAAAGTTTCATAGAATCTAATTTTGAGATACTTTTTTGCATTTACTTCCACATAACCTTCCCTCGTAACATATAGAAATGATCTAAAAAGTTTCGTAGCATTTCTAACAATCCTCGATTTAATTTCATTTTGACCGAAACTAGTATAAAATTGTGTATAATATACTACGATTTTTGAACGAAACTAGTATTTCAAAAAGTTTCATAGAATATAATTTTGAGATAATATTTTGCATGGACTTCCATGACAACATTCCCTCGTAACATATAGAAAGGACCTGAGGAATTTTGTAGTATTTCGAACAATACTCGATTTAATTTTATTTTTGACAGAAACTAGTATAAAATTGTGTATAATATACTACGATTTTTTGACCTAAACTAGCATTTAAAAAAGTTTAATAGAATCTAATTTAGAGGTGATTTTTTTTCCATGTACTTCCATCATAACCTTCCCTCTTAACATATAAAAAGAATCTGAAACGTTTCATAGCATTTCGAACAATCCTCGATTTAATTTCATTTTTAATCCAAACTACTATAAACTTGTGTATAATATACTATAATTTTTTACCGAAACTAGTATTTCAAAAAGTTTCATAGAATATAATTTTGAGATAATTTTTTTGCATGGACTTCCATCATAACCATCCCTCGTAACATATAGAAAGGATCTGAGAAGTTTCGTAGTATTTCGAACAATCTTCGATTTAATTTCATTTTTGACAGAAACTAGTATAAAATTTTGTATAATATATTTAGATTTTTTGACGGAAACTAGTATTTCAAAAAGTTTCATAGAATACAATTTTGAGATAATTTTTTTGCATTTACTTCCGTCATAACCTTCTCTAGTAACATATAGAAAGGATCTGAGATGTTTCGTAGTATTTCGAACAATCCTCGATTTAATTTCATTTTTGACAGAAACTAGTATAAAATTGTGTATAATATACTACGATTATTTGACCTAAACTAGCATATCAAAAAGTTTCATAGAATCTAATTTTGAGATATTTTTTTTGCATTTACTTCCATCATAACCTTCCCTCGTAACATATAGAAATGATTTAAAGAGTTTCGTACCATTTCGAACAATCCTCGATTTAATTTCATTTTGACCGAAACTAGTATAAAATTGTGTATAATATACTACGATTTTTGACCGAAACTAGTATTTCAAAAAGTTTCATAGAATATAATCTTGAGATTATTTTTTTGCATGTACTTCCATCATAACCTTCCCTCGTAACATATAGAAAGGATCTAAAAAGTTTCGTAGAATTTTAAACAATCCTCGATTTAATTTGATGTTTTGACCGAAATTAGTATAAAGTTGTGTATAAAATACTACGATTTTTGACCGAAACTAGTATTTCAAAAAGTTTCATAGAATATAATTTTGAGAAAATATTTTTGCACTGAATTCCATCATAACATTCCCTCGTAACATATAGATCAGATCTTAGATGTTTCGTAGTATTTTGAACAATCCTCGATTTAATCTCATTTTTGACCGAAACTAGTATAAAATTGTGTATAATATACTACGATTTTTTGACGGAAACTAGTATTTAAAAAAGTTTCATAGAATATAATTTTGAGATATTTTTTTTGGATTTACTGCCATCATAACCTTTTCTCGTAACATATAGAAATGATCTGAGATGTTTCGTAGCATTTATAACAATCCTCGATTTAATTTCATTCTTGAAATAAAACTAGTATAAAATTGTGTATAATATACTACGATCTTTGACCGAAACTAGTATTTCAAAATGTTTTATAGAATATAATTTTGAGATAATATTTTGCATGGACTTCCACCACAACATTCCCTCGTAACATGTAGAAAGGACCTGAGAAATTTTTTAGAATTTCGAACAATCCTAGATTTAATTTAAATATTTGACAGAAACTAGTATAAAATTGTGTATAATATACTATGATTTTTTGACCTAAACTAGCATTTAAAAAAGTTTAATAGAATCTAATTTAGAGGTAATTTTTTTTGCATGTAATTCTATCATAACCTTTCCTCTTAACATATAGAAAGGATCTGAAAAGTTTCGTAGCATTTCGAACATTCCTCGATTTAATTTCATTTTTAACCAAAACTACTATAAAATTGTGTATAATATACTATAATTTTTTACCGAAACTAGTATTTCAAAGAGTATCATAGAATATAATTTTGAGATATTTTTTTTGCATGGACTTCCATCATAACCATCCCTCGTAACATATAGAAAGGATCTGAGAAGTTTCGTAGTATTTCGAACAATCTTCGATTTAATTTCATTTTTGACAGAAACTAGTATAAAATTTTGTATAATATATTTAGATTTTTTGACGGAAACTAGTATTTCAAAAAGTTTCATAGAATACAATTTTGAGATAATTTTTTTGCATTTACTTCCATCATAACCTTCTCTAGTAACATATAGAAAGGATCTGAGATGTTTCGTAGCATTTCGAACAATCTTCGATTTAATTTCATTTTTGACAGAAACTAGTATAAAATTATGTATAATATACTACGATTATTTGACCTAAACTAGCATTTCAAAAAGTTTCATAGAAAATAATTTTGAGATACTTTTTTGCATTTACTTCCTCATAACCTTCCCTCGTAACATATAGAAATGATCTAAAGAGTTTCGTAGCATTTCGAACAATCCTCGATTTAATTTCATTTTGACCGAAACTAGTATAAAATTGTGTATAATATACTACGATTTTTAACCGAAACTAGTATTTCAAAAAGTTTCATAGAATATAATTTTGAGATAATATTTTGCATGGACTTCCATCACAACATTCCCTCGTAACATATAGAAAGGACCTGAGGAGTTTTGTAGTATTTCGAACAATCCTCGATTTAATTTAATTTTTGACTGAAGCTAGTATAAAATTGTGTATAATATACTACGATTTTTTGACCTAAACTAGCATTTAAAAAAGTTTAATAGAATCTAATTTAGAGGTAATTTTTTTCCATGTACTTCCATCATAACCTTCCCTCTTAACATATAAAAAGGATCAGAAAAGTTTCGTAGCATTTCGAAAAATCCTCGATTTAATTTCATTTTTAACCGAATCTACTATAAAATTATGTATAATATACTATAATTTTTGACCGAAACTAGTATTTCAAAAAGTTTCATAGAAAATAATTTTGAGATAATTTTTTTTGCATGGACTTCCATCATAACCATCCCTCGTAACATATAGAAAGGATCTGAGAAGTTTCGTAGTATTTCGAACAATCCTCGATTTAATTTCATTTTTGACAGAAACTAGTATAAAATTTTGTATAATATATTTAGATTTTTTGACGGAAACTAGTATTTCAAAAAGTTTCATAGAATACAATTTTGAGATAATTTTTTTGCATTTACTTCCATCATAACCTTCTCTAGTAACATATAGAAAGGATCTGAGATGTTTCGTAGCATTTCGAACAATCCTCGATTTAATTTCATTTTTGACAGAAACTAGTATAAAATTGTGTATAATATACTACGATTATTTGACCTAAACTACCATTTCAAAAAGTTTCATAGAATCTAATTTTGAGATACTTTTTTGCATTTACTTCCACATAACCTTCCCTCGTAACATATAGAAATGATCTAAAAAGTTTCGTAGCATTTCTAACAATCCTCGATTTAATTTCATTTTGACCGAAACTAGTATAAAATTGTGTATAATATACTACGATTTTTGAACGAAACTAGTATTTCAAAAAGTTTCATAGAATATAATTTTGAGATAATATTTTGCATGGACTTCCATGACAACATTCCCTCGTAACATATAGAAAGGACCTGAGGAATTTTGTAGTATTTCGAACAATACTCGATTTAATTTTATTTTTGACAGAAACTAGTATAAAATTGTGTATAATATACTACGATTTTTTGACCTAAACTAGCATTTAAAAAAGTTTAATAGAATCTAATTTAGAGGTGATTTTTTTTCCATGTACTTCCATCATAACCTTCCCTCTTAACATATAAAAAGAATCTGAAACGTTTCATAGCATTTCGAACAATCCTCGATTTAATTTCATTTTTAATCGAAACTACTATAAACTTGTGTATAATATACTATAATTTTTTACCGAAACTAGTATTTCAAAAAGTTTCATAGAATATAATTTTGAGATAATTTTTTTGCATGGACTTCCATCATAACCATCCCTCGTAACATATAGAAAGGATCTGAGAAGTTTCGTAGTATTTCGAACAATCTTCGATTTAATTTCATTTTTGACAGAAACTAGTATAAAATTTTGTATAATATATTTAGATTTTTTGACGGAAACTAGTATTTCAAAAAGTTTCATAGAATACAATTTTGAGATAATTTTTTTGCATTTACTTCCATCATAACCTTCTCTAGTAACATATAGAAAGGATCTGAGATGTTTCGTAGTATTTCGAACAATCCTCGATTTAATTTCATTTTTGACAGAAACTAGTATAAAATTGTGTATAATATACTACGATTATTTGACCTAAACTAGCATATCAAAAAGTTTCATAGAATCTAATTTTGAGATATTTTTTTTGCATTTACTTCCATCATAACCTTCCCTCGTAACATATAGAAATGATTTAAAGAGTTTCGTACCATTTCGAACAATCCTCGATTTAATTTCATTTTGACCGAAACTAGTATAAAATTGTGTATAATATACTACGATTTTTGACCGAAACTAGTATTTCAAAAAGTTTCATAGAATATAATCTTGAGATTATTTTTTTGCATGTACTTCCATCATAACCTTCCCTCGTAACATATAGAAAGGATCTAAAAAGTTTCGTAGAATTTTAAACAATCCTCGATTTAATTTGATGTTTTGACCGAAATTAGTATAAAGTTGTGTATAAAATACTACGATTTTTGACCGAAACTAGTATTTCAAAAAGTTTCATAGAATATAATTTTGAGAAAATATTTTTGCACTGAATTCCATCATAACATTCCCTCGTAACATATAGATCAGATCTTAGATGTTTCGTAGTATTTTGAACAATCCTCGATTTAATCTCATTTTTGACCGAAACTAGTATAAAATTGTGTATAATATACTACGATTTTTTGACGGAAACTAGTATTTAAAAAAGTTTCATAGAATATAATTTTGAGATATTTTTTTTGGATTTACTGCCATCATAACCTTTTCTCGTAACATATAGAAATGATCTGAGATGTTTCGTAGCATTTATAACAATCCTCGATTTAATTTCATTCTTGAAATAAAACTAGTATAAAATTGTGTATAATATACTACGATCTTTGACCGAAACTAGTATTTCAAAATGTTTTATAGAATATAATTTTGAGATAATATTTTGCATGGACTTCCACCACAACATTCCCTCGTAACATGTAGAAAGGACCTGAGAAATTTTTTAGAATTTCGAACAATCCTAGATTTAATTTAAATATTTGACAGAAACTAGTATAAAATTGTGTATAATATACTATGATTTTTTGACCTAAACTAGCATTTAAAAAAGTTTAATAGAATCTAATTTAGAGGTAATTTTTTTTGCATGTAATTCTATCATAACCTTTCCTCTTAACATATAGAAAGGATCTGAAAAGTTTCGTAGCATTTCGAACATTCCTCGATTTAATTTCATTTTTAACCAAAACTACTATAAAATTGTGTATAATATACTATAATTTTTTACCGAAACTAGTATTTCAAAGAGTATCATAGAATATAATTTTGAGATATTTTTTTTGCATGGACTTCCATCATAACCATCCCTCGTAACATATAGAAAGGATCTGAGAAGTTTCGTAGTATTTCGAACAATCCTCGATTTAATTTCATTTTTGACAGAAACTAGTATAAAATTGTGTATAATATACTTAGATTTTTTGACGGAAACTAGTATTTCAAAAAGTTTCATAGAATATTATTTTGAGATAATTTTTTTGCATTTACTTCCATCATAACCTTCTCTAGTAACATATAGAAAGGATATGAGATGTTTCATAACATTTCGAACAATCCTCGATTTAATTTTATTTTTGACAGAAACTAGTATAAAATTGTGTATAAATACTACGATTATTTGACCTAAACTAGCATTTCAAAAAGTTTCATAGAATCTAACTTTGAGATATTTTTTTGTATTTACTTCCATCATAACCTTCTCTCGTAACATATAGAATGGATCTAAAAAGTTTCATAGCATTTCGAAAAATCCTCGATTTAATTTCATTTTGACCGAAACTAGTATAAAATTGTGTATAATATACTACGATTTTTGACCGAAACTAGTATTTCAAAAAGTTTCATAGAATATAATGTTGAGATAATTTTTTTGCATGTACTTCCATCATAACCTTCCCTCGTAACATATAGAAAGGATCTAAAAAGTTTCGTAGAATTTTGAACTATCCTCGATTTAATTTGATGTTTTGACCAAAATTAGTATAAAGTTGTGTATAATATACTACGATTTTTGACCGAAACTAGTATTTCAAAACGTTTCATAGAATATAATTTTGAGAAAATATTTTTGCACTGAATTCCATCATAACATTCCCTCGTAACATATAGATCGGATCTGAGATGTTTCGTAGTATTTTGAACAATCCTCAATTTAATCTCATTTTTGACTGAAACTAGTATAAAATTGTGTATAATATACTACGATTTTTTGACGGAAACTAGTATTTAAAAAAGTTTCTTAGAATATAATTTTGAGAATTTTTTTTTGGATTTACTGCCATCATAACCTTTTCTCGTAACATATAGAAAGGATCTGAGATGTTTCGTAACATTTCGAACAATCCTCGATTTAATTTTATTTTTGACAGAAACTAGTATAAAATTGTGTATAATATACTACGATTATTTGACGTAAACTAGCATTTAAAAAAGTTTCATAGAATCTAATTTTGAGATATTTTTTTGCATTTACTTCCATCATAACGTTTCCCTCGTAACATATAGAAAGGATCTAAAAATTTTCGTATCATTTCGAACAATCCTCGATTTAATTTCATTTTGACCGAAACTAGTATAAAATTGTGTATTATATACTACGATTTTTGACCGAAACTAGTATTTCAAAAAGTTTCATAGAATATAATTTTGAGATAACTTTTTTGCATGTACTTCCATCATAACCTTCCCTCTTAACATATACAAAGGATCTGAAATGTTTCGTAGTATTTCGAACAATCCTCGATTTAATTTCATTTTTGAAATAAAACTAGTATAAAATTATGTATAATATACTACGATTTTTGACCGAAACTAGTATTTCAAAATGTTTTATTGAATATAATTTTTAGATAATATTTTGCATGGACTTCTCCCACAACATTCCCTCGTAACATGTAGAAAGGACCTGAGAATTATTGTGTATGATATACTACGATTTTTCTGACCTAAACTAGCATTTAAAAAAGTTTAATAGAATCTAATTTAGAGGTAATGTTTTTGCATGTACTTCCATCATAACCTTCCCTCTTAACATATAGAAAGGATCTGAAATGTTTCGTAGCATTTCGAACAATCCTCGATTTAATTTCATTTTTAACCGAAACTACTATAAAATTGTGTATAATATACTATAATTTTTGACCGAAACTAGTATTTCAAAAAGTTTCATAGAATATAATTTTGAGATAATGTTTTTGCCTGGACTTCCATCATAACCATCCCTCGTAACATATAGAAAGGATCTGAGAAGTTTCGTTGTATTTCGAACAATCCTCGATTTAATTTCATTTTTGACAGAAACTAGTATAAAATTGTGTATAATATACTTAGATTTTTTGACGGAAACTAGTATTTCAAAAAGTTTCATAGAATACAATTTTGAGATAATTTTTTTGCATTTACTTCCATCATAACCTTCTCTAGTAACATATAGAAAGGATCTGAGATGTTTCGTAGCATTTCGAACAATCCTTGATTTAATTTAATTTTTGACCGAAACTAGTATAAAATTATGTATAATATACTACGATTTTTTGACGGAAACTAGTATTTAAAAAAGTTTCATAGAATATAATTTTGAGATATTCTTTTTGCATTTACTGCCATCATAACCTTCTCTCGTAACATATAGAAAGGATCTGAGATGTTTCGTAGCATTTCGAACAATCCTCGATTTAATTTCATTTTTGACAGAAACTAGTATAAAATTGTGTATAATATACTACGATTTTTGACCGAAACTAGTATTTCAAAAAGTTTCATAGAATATAATTTTGAGATAATATTTTGCATGGACTTCCATCACAACATTCCCTCGTAACATATTGAAAGGACCTGAGGAGTTTTGTAGTATTTCGAACAATCCTCGATTTAATTTAATTTTTGACAGAAACTAGAATAAAATTGTGTATAATATACTACGATTTTTTGACCTAAACTAGCATTTAAAAACGTTTAATAGAATCTAATTTAGAGGTAATTTTTTTACATGTACTTCCATCATAACCTTCCCTCTTAACATATAGAAAGGATCTGAAACGTTTCGTAGCATTTCGAACAATCCTCGATTTAATTTCATTTTTAATCGAAACTACTATAAAATTGTGTATAATATACAATAATTTTTGACCAAAACTAGTATTTCAAAAAGTATCATAGAATATAATTTTGAGATAATTTTTTTGCATGGAATTCCATCATAATCATCCCTCGTAACATATAGAAAGGATCTGAGATGTTTCGTAGTATTTCGAACAATCCTCGATTTAATTTCATTTTTGACAGAAACTAGTATAAAATTGTGTATAATATACTTAGATTTTTTGACGGAAACTAGTATTTCAAAAAGTTTCATAGAATATAATTTTGAGATAATTTTTTTGCATTTACTTCCATCATAACCTTCTCTAGTAACATATAGAAAGGATATGAGATGTTTCGTAACATTTCGAACAATCCTCGATTTAATTTTATTTTTGACAGAAACTAGTATAAAATTGTGTATAATATACTACGATTATTTGACCTAAACTAGCATTTCAAAAAGTCTCATAGAATCTAATTTTGAGATATTTTTTTTGCATTTACTTCCATCATAACCTTCCCTCGTAACATATAGAAAGGATCTAAAAAGTTTCGTATCATTTCGAACAATCCTCGATTTAATTTCATTTTGACCGAAACTAGTATAAAATTGTGTATTATATACTACGATTTTTGACCGAAACTAGTATTTCAAAAAGTTTCAGAGAATATAATATTGAGATAATTTTTTTGCATGTACTTCCATCATAACCTTCCCTCTTAACATATACAAAGGATCTTAAATGTTTTGTAGTATTTCGAACAATCCTCGATTTAATTTCATTTTTGAAATAAAACTAGTATGAAACTGTGTATAATATACTACGATTTTTGACCGAAACTAGTATTTCAAAATGTTTTATAAAATATAATTTTGAGATAATATTTTGCATGGACTTCCACCACAACATTCCCTCGTAACATGTAGAAAGGACCTGAGAAGTTTTGTAGTATTTCGAACAATCCTCGATTTAATTTAAATATTTGACAGAAACAAGTATAAAATTGTGTATGATATACTAAGATTTTTTGACCTAAACTAGCATTTAAAAAAGTTTAATAGAATCTAATTTAGAGGTAATGTTTTTGCATGTACCTCCATCATAACCTTCCCTCTTAACATATAGAAAGGATCTGAAAAGTTTCGTAGCATTTCGAACAATCCTCGATTTAATTTCATTTTTAACCGAAACTACTATAAAATTGTGTTTAATATACTATAATTTTTGACCGAAACTAGTATTTCAAAAAGTTTCATAGAATATAATTTTGAGATAATGTTTTTGCATGGACTTCAATCATAACCATCCCTCGTAACATATAGAAAGGATCTGAGAAGTTTCGTAGTATTTCGAACAATCCTCGATTTAATTTCATTTTTGACCGAAATTAGTATAAAGTTGTGTATAATATACTACGATTTTTGACCGAAACTAGTATTTCAAAAAGTTTCATAGAATATAATTTTGAGAAAATATTTTTGCACTGAATTCCATCATAACATTCCCTCGTAACATATAGATCGGATCTGATATGTTTCGTAGTATTTTGAACAATCCTCGATTTAATCTCATTTTTGACCGAAACTAGTATAAAATTGTGTATAATATACTACTATTTTTTGACGGAAACTAGTATTTAAAACAATTTCATAGAATTTAATTTTGAGATTTTTTTTGGATTTACTGCCATCATAACCTTTTCTCTCAACATATAGAAAGGATCTTAGATGTTTCGTAGCATTTCTAACAATCCTCGATTTAATTTCATTTTTGACAGAAACTAGTATAAAATTGTGTATAATATACTACGATTTTTGACAGAAACTAGTATTTCAAAAGGTTTCATAGAATATAATTTTGAGATAATATTTTGCATGGACTTCCATCACAACATTCCCTCTGAACATATAGAAAGGACTTGAGAAGTTTTGAAGTATTTCGAACAATCCATGATTTAATTTAATTTTTGACAGAAACTAGTATAAAATTGTATATAATATACTACGATTTTTTGACCTAAACTAGCATTTAAAAAAGTTTAATAGAATCTAATTTAGAGGTAATTTTTTTTGCATGTACTTCCATCATAACCTTCCCTCTTAACATATAGAAAGTATCTGAAAGGTTTCTTAGCATTTTGAACAATCCTCGATTTAATTTCATTTTTAATCGAAACTACTATAAAATTGTGTATAATATACTATAATTTTTGACTGAAACTAGTATTTCAAAAAGTTTCATAGAATATAATTTTGAGATAATTTTTTTTCATGGACTTCCATCATAACCATCCCTCGTAACATATAGAAAGGATCTGAGAAGTTTCGTAGTATTTCGAACAATCTTCGATTTAATTTCATTTTTGACAGAAACTAGTATAAAATTATGTATAATATACTTAGATTTTTTGAAGGAAACTAGTATTTCAAAAAGTTTCATAGAATACAATTTTGAGATAATATTTTTGCATTTACTTCCATCATAACCTTCTCTAGTAACATATAGAAAGGATCTGAGATGTTTCGTAGCATTTCGAACAATCCTCGATTTAATTTCATTTTTGACAGAAACTAGTATAAAATTGTGTATAATATACTACGATTATTTGACCTAAACTAGCATTTCAAAAAGTCTCATAGAATCTAATTTTGAGATATTTTTTTTGCATTTACTTCCATCATAACCTTCCCTCGTAACATATAGAAAGGATCTAAAAAGTTTCGTATCATTTCGAACAATCCTCGATTTAATTTCATTTTGACCGAAACTATTATAAAATTGTGTATTATATACTACGATTTTTGACCGAAACTAGTATTTCAAAACGTTTCATAGAATATAATTTTGAGAAAATATTTTTGCACTGAATTCCATCATAACATTCCCTCGTAACATATAGATCGGATCTGAGATGTTTCGTAGTATTTTGAACAATCCTCAATTTAATCTCATTTTTGACTGAAACTAGTATAAAATTGTGTATAATATACAACGATTTTTTGACGGAAACTAGTATTTAAAAAAGTTTCTTAGAATATAATTTTGAGAATTTTTTTTTGGATTTACTGCCATCATAACCTTTTCTCGTAACATATAGAAAGGATCTGAGATGTTTCGTAGCATTTCTAACAATCCTCGATTTAATTTCATTTTTGACAGAAACTAGTATAAAATTGTGTATAATATACTACGATTTTTCACCGAAACTAGTATTTCAAAATGTTTCATAGAATATAATTTTGAGATAATATTTTGCATGGACTTCCATCACAACATTCCCTCGTAACATATAGAAAGGACTTGAGATGTTTAGAAGTATTTCGAACAATCCTTGATTTAATTTAATTTTTGACAGAAACTAGTATAAAATTGTGTATAATATACTATGATTTTTTGACCTAAACTAGCATTTAAAAAAGTTTAATAGAATTTAATTTAGAGGTAATTTTTTTTGCATGTACTTCCATCATAACCTTCCCTCTTAACATATAAAAAGAATCTGAAACGTTTCGTAGCATTTCGAACAATCCTCGATTTAATTTCATTTTTAACCAAAACTACTATAAAATTGTGTATAATATACAATAATTTTTGACCGAAACTAGTATTTCAAAAAGTATCATAGAATATAATTTTGAGATAATTTTTTTGCATGGAATTCCATCATAACCATCCCTCGTAACATATAGAAAGGATCTGAGATGTTTCGTAGTATTTCGAACAATCCTCGATTTAATTTCATTTTTGACAGAAACTAGTATAAAATTGTGTATAATATACTTAGATTTTTTGACGGAAACTAGTATTTCAAAAAGTTTCATAGAATATAATTTTGAGATAATTTTTTTGCATTTACTTCCATCATAACCTTCTCTAGTAACATATAGAAAGGATATGAGATGTTTCGTAACATTTCGAATAATCCTCGATTTAATTTTATTTTTGACAGAAACTAGTATAAAATTGTGTATAATATACTACGATTATTTGACCCAAACTAGCATTTAAAAAAGTTTCATAGAATCTAATTTTGAGATATTTTTTTGCATTTACTTCCATCATAAC
This sequence comes from Lathyrus aphaca, assembly GCA_963966055.1. Lineage (NCBI taxonomy): Eukaryota > Viridiplantae > Streptophyta > Magnoliopsida > Fabales > Fabaceae > Lathyrus > Lathyrus aphaca. The sequence goes on along the minus strand of OZ014522.1, from coordinate 2,317,864 downwards.
GTTTCCCTCGTAACATATAGAAAGGATCTAAAAAATTTCGTATCATTTCGAACAATCCTCGATTTAATTTCATTTTGACCGAAACTAGTATAAAATTGTGTATTATATACTACGATTTTTGACCGAAACTAGTATTTCAAAAAGTTTCATAGAATATAATTTTGAGATAATTTTTTTGCATGTACTTCCATCATAACCTTCCCTCTTAACATATACAAAGGATCTGAAATGTTTCGTAGTATTTCGAACAATCCTCGATTTAATTTCATTTTTGAAATAAAACTAGTATAAAATTATGTATAATATACTACGATTTTTGACCGAAACTAGTATTTCAAAATGTTTTATAGAATATAATTTTGAGATAATATTTTGCATGGACTTCTCCTACAACATTGCCTCGTAACATGTAGAAAGGACCTGAGAATTATTGTAGTATTTCGAACAATCCTCGATTTAATTTAAATATTTGACAGAAACTTGTATAAAATTGTGTATGATATACTACGATTTTTTGACCTAAACTAGCATTTAAAACAGTTTAATAGAATCTAATTTAGAGGTAATGTTTTTGCATGTACTTCCATCATAACCTTCCCTCTTAACATATAGAAAGGATCTGAAAAGTTTCGTAGCATTTCGAACAATCCTCGATTTAATTTCATTTTTAACCGAAACTACTATAAAATTGTGTATAATATACTATAATTTTTGACCGAAACTAGTATTTCAAAAAGTTACATAGAATATAATTTTGAGATAATGTTTTTGCCTGGACTTCCATCATAACCATCCCTCGTAACATATAGAAAGGATCTGAGAAGTTTCGTTGTATTTCGAACAATCCTCGATTTAATTTCATTTTTGACAGAAACTAGTATAAAATTGTGTATAATATACTTAGATTTTTTGAGGGAAACTAGTATTTCAAAAAGTTTCATAGAATACAATTTTGAGATAATATTTTGCATGGACTTCCATCACAACATTCCCTCATAACATATAGAAAGGACTTGAGAAGTTTTGAAGTATTTCGAACAATCCTTGATTTAATTTAATTTTTGACAGAAACTAGTATAAAATTGTGTATAATATACTATGATTTTTTGACCTAAACTAGCATTTCAAAAAGTTTAATAGAATCTAATTTAGAGGTAATTTTTTTTGCATGTACTTCCATCATAACCTTCCCTCTTAACATATAGAAAGGATCTGAAAAGTTTCGTAGCATTTCGAACATTCCTCGATTTAATTTCATTTTTAACCAAAACTACTATAAAATTGTGTATAATATACAATAATTTTTGACCGAAACTAGTATTTCAAAAAGTATCATAGAATATAATTTTGAGATAATTTTTTTGCATGGAATTCCATCATAATCATCCCTCGTAACATATAGAAAGGATCTGAGATGTTTCGTAGTATTTCGAACAATCCACGATTTAATTTCATTTTTGACAGAAACTAGTATAAAATTGTGTATAATATACGACGATTATTTGACCTAAACTAGCATTTCAAAAAGTCTCATAGAATCTAATTTTGAGATATTTTTTTTGCATTTACTTCCATCATAACCTTCCCTCGTAACATATAGAAAGGATCTAAAAAGTTTCGTATCATTTCGAACAATCCTCGATTTAATTTCATTTTGACCGAAACTAGTATAAAATTGTGTATTATATACTACGATTTTTGACCGAAACTAGTATTTCAAAAAGTTTCAGAGAATATAATATTGAGATAATTTTTTTGCATGTACTTCCATCATAACCTTCCCTCTTAACATATACAAAGTATCTTAAATGTTTCGTAGTATTTCGACCAATCCTCGATTTAATTTCATTTTTGAAATAAAACTAGTATGAAACTGTGTATAATATACTACGATTTTTGACCGAAACTAGTATTTCAAAATGTTTTATAGAATATAATTTTGAGATAATATTTTGCATGGACTTCCACCTCAACATTCCCTCGTAACATGTAGAAAGGACCTGAGAAGTTTTGTAGTATTTCGAACAATCCTCGATTTAATTTAAATATTTGACAGAAACAAGTATAAAATTGTGTATGATATACTAAGATTTTTTGACCTAAACTAGCATTTAAAAAAGTTTAATAGAATCTAATTTAGAGGTAATGTTTTTGCATGTACTTCCATCATAACCTTCCCTCTTAACATATAGAAAGGATCTGAAAAGTTTCGTAGCATTTCGAACAATCCTCGATTTAATTTCATTTTTAACCGAAACTACTATAAAATTGTGTATAATATACTATAATTTTTGACCGAAACTAGTATTTAAAAAAGTTTCATAGAATATAATTTTGAGATAATGTTTTTGCATGGACTTCCATCATAACCATCCCTCGTAACATATAGAAAGGATCTGAGAAGTTTCGTAGTATTTCGAACAATCCTCGATTTAATTTCATTTTTGACCGAAATTAGTATAAAGTTGTGTATAATATACTACGATTTTTGACCGAAACTAGTATTTCAAAAAGTTTCATAGAATACAATTTTGAGAAAATATTTTTGCACTGAATTCCATCATAACATTCCCTCGTAACATATAGATCGGATCTGATATGTTTCGTAGTATTTTGAACAATCCTCGATTTAATCTCATTTTTGACCGAAACTAGTATAAAATTGTGTATAATATACTACTATTTTTTGACGGAAACTATTATTTAAAACAATTTCATAGAATTTAATTTTGAGATTTTTTTTGGATTTACTGCCATCATAACCTTTTCTCGTAACATATAGAAAGGATCTGACATGTTTCGTAGCATTTCTAACAATCCTCGATTTAATTTCATTTTTGACAGAAACTAGTATAAAATTGTGTATAATATACTACGATTTTTGACAGAAACTAGTATTTCAAAAAGTTTCATAGAATATAATTTTGAGATAATATTTTGCATGGACTTCCATCACAACATTCCCTCTGAACATATAGAAAGGACTTGAGAAGTTTTGAAGTATTTCGAACAATCCATGATTTAATTTAATTATTGACAGAAACTAGTATAAAATTGTGTATAATATACTACGATTTTTTGACCTAAACTAGCATTTAAAAAAGTTTAATAGAATCTAATTTAGAGGTAATTTTTTTTGCATGTACTTCCATCATAACCTTCCCTCTTAACATATAGAAAGGATCTGAAAAGTTTCTTAGCATTTCGAACAATCCTCGATTTAATTTCATTTTTAATCGAAACTACTATAAAATTGTGTATAATATACTATAATTTTTGACCGAAACTAGTATTTCAAAAAGTTTCATAGAATATAATTTTGAGATAATTTTTTTTCATGGACTTCCATCATAACCATCCCTCGTAACATATACAAAGGATTTGAGAAGTTTCGTAGTATTTCGAATAATCTTCGATTTAATTTCATTTTTGACAGAAACTAGTATAAAATTGTGTATAATATACTTAGATTTTTTGAAGGAAACTAGTATTTCAAAAAGTTTCATAGAATACAATTTTGAGATAATATTTTTGCATTTACTTCCATCATAACCTTCTCTAGTAACATATAGAAAGGATCTGAGATGTTTCGTAGCATTTCGAACAATCCTCGATTTAATTTCATTTTTGACAGAAACTAGTATAAAATTGTGTATAATATACTATGATTATAAGACCTAAACTAGCATTTCAAAAAGTCTCATAGAATCTAATTTTGAGATATTTTGTTTGCATTTACTTCCATCATAACCTTCCCTCGTAACATATAGAAAGGATCTAAAAAGTTTCGTATCATTTCGAACAATCCTCGATTTAATTTCATTTTAACCGAAACTATTATAAAATTGTGTATTATATACTACGATTTTTGACCGAAACTAGTATTTCAAAAAGTTTCAGAGAATATAATATTGAGATAATTTTTTTGCATGTACTTCCATCATAACCTTCCCTCTTAACATATACAAAGGATCTGAAATGTTTCGTAGTATTTCGAACAATCCTCGATTTAATTTAATTTCTGAAATAAAACTAGTATGAAACTGTGTATAATATACTACGATTTTTGACCGAAACTAGAATTTCAAAATGTTTTATAGAATATAATTTTGAGATAATATTTTGCATGGACTTCCACCACAACATTCCCTCGTAACATGTAGAAAGGACCTGAGAAGATTTGTAGTATTTCGAACAATCCTTGATTTAATTTAAATATTTGACAGAAACAAGTATAAAATTGTGTATGATATACTAAGATTTTTTGACCTAAACTAGCATTTAAAAAAGTTTAATAGAATCTAATTTAGAGGTAATGTTTTTGCATGTACTTCCATCATAACCTTCCCTCTTAACATATAGAAAGGATCTGAAAAGTTTCGTAGCATTTCGAATAATCCTCGATTTAATTTCATTTTTAACCGAAACTACTATAAAATTGTGTATAATATACTATAATTTTTGACCAAAACTAGTATTTCAAAAAGTTTCATAGAATATAATTTTGAGATAATGTTTTTGCCTGGACTTCCATCATAACCATCCCTCGTAACATATAGAAAGGATCTGAGAAGTTTCGTATTATTTCGAACAATCCTCGATTTAATTTCATTTTTGACCGAAACTAGTATAAAGTTGTGTATAATATACTACGATTTTTGACGAAAACTAGTATGTCAAAAAGTTTCATAGAATACAATTTTGAGATAATTTTTTTGCACTGAATTCCATCATAACATTCCCTCGTAACATATAGATCGGATCTGATATGTTTCGTAGTATTTTGAACAATCCTCGATTTAATCTCATTTTTGACCGAAACTAGTATAAAATTGTGTAAATATACTACTATTTTTTGACGGAAACTAGTATTTAAAACAATTTCATAGAATTTAATTTTGAGATTTTTTTTGGATTTACTGCCATCATAACCTTTTCTCGTAACATATAGAAAGGATCTGAGATGTTTCGTAGCATTTCTAACAATCCTCGATTTAATTTCATTTTTGACAGAAACTAGTATAAAATTGTGTATAATATACTACGATTTTTGACAGAAACTAGTATTTCAAAAAGTTTCATAGAATATAATTTTGAGATAATATTTTTCATGGACTTCCATCACAACATTCCCTCTGAACATATAGAAAGGACTTGAGAAGTTTTGAAGTATTTCGAACAATCCATGATTTAATTTAATTGTTGACAGAAACTAGTATAAAATTGTTTATAATATACTACGATTTTTTGACCTAAACTAGCATTTAAAAAAGTTTAATAGAATCTAATTTAGAGGTAATTTTTTTTGCATGTACTTCCATCATAACCTTCCCTCTTAACATATAGAAAGGATCTGAAAAGTTTCTTAGCATTTCGAACAATCCTCGATTTAATTTCATTTTTAATCGAAACTACTATAAAATTGTGTATAATATACTATAATTTTTGACCGAAACTAGTATTTCAAAAAGTTTCATAGAATATAATTTTGAGATAATTTTTTTTCATGGACTTCCATCATAACCATCCCTCGTAACATATAGAAAGGATCTGAGAAGTTTCGTAGTATTTCGAACAATCTTCGATTTAATTTAATTTTTGACAGAAACTAGTATAAAATTATGTATAATATACTTAGATTTTTTGAGGGAAACTAGTATTTCAAAAAGTTTCATAGAATACAATTTTGAGATAATATTTTGCATGGACTTCCATCACAACATTCCCTCGTAACATATAGAAAGGACTTGAGAAGTTTTGAAGTATTTCGAACAATCCTTGATTTAATTTAATTTTTGACAGAAACTAGTATAAAATTGTGTATAATATACTATGATTTTTTAACCTAAACTAGCATTTAAAAAAGTTTAATAGAATCTAATTTAGAGGTAATTTTTTTTGCATGTACTTCCATCATAACCTTCCCTCTTAACATATAGAAAGGATCTGAAAAGTTTCGTAGCATTTCGAACATTCCTCGATTTAATTTCATTTTTAACCAAAACTACTATAAAATTGTGTATAATATACAATAATTTTTGACCGAAACTAGTATTTCAAAAAATATCATAGAATATAATTTTGAGATAATTTTTTTGCATGGAATTCCATCATAATCATCCCTCGTAACATATAGAAAGGATCTGAGATGTTTCGTAGTATTTCGAACAATCCTCGATTTAATTTCCTTTTTGACAGAAACTAGTTTAAAATTGTGTATAATATACTTAGATTTTTTGACGGAAACTAGTATTTCAAAAAGTTTCATAGAATATAATTTTGAGATAATTTTATTGCATTTACTTCCATCATAACCTTCTCTAGTAACATATAGAAAGGATAAGAGATGTTTCGTAACATTTCGAACAATCCTCGATTTAATTTTATTTTTGACAGAAACTAGTATAAAATTGTGTATAATATACTACGATTATTTGACCTAAACTAGCATTTCAAAAAGTCTCATAGAATCTAATTTTGAGATATTTTTTTTGCATTTACTTCTATCATAACCTTCCCTCGTAACATATAGAAAGGATCTAAAAAGTTTCGTATCATTTCGAACAATCCTCGATTTAATTTCATTTTGACCGAAACTAGTATAAAATTGTGTATTATATACTACGATTTTTGACCGAAACTAGTATTTCAAAAAGTTTCAGAGAATATAATATTGAGATAATTTTTTTGCATGTACTTCCATCATAACCTTCCCTCTTAACATATACAAAGGATCTTAAATGTTTCGTAGTATTTCGAACAATCCTCGATTTAATTTCATTTTTGAAATAAAACTAGTATGAAACTGTGTATAATATACTACGATTTTTGACCGAAACTAGTATTTCAAAATGTTTTATAGAATATAATTTTGAGATAATATTTTGCATAGACTTCCACCACAACATTCCCTCGTAACATGTAGAAAGGACCTGAGAAGTTTTGTAGTATTTCGAACAATCCTCGATTTAATTTAAATATTTTACAGAAACAAGTATAAAATTGTGTATGATATACTAAGATTTTTTGACCTAAACTAGCATTTAAAAAAGTTTAATAGAATCTAATTTAGAGGTAATGTTTTTGCATGTACTTCCATCATAACCTTCCCTCTTAACACATAGAAAGGATCTGAAAAGTTTCGTAGCATTTCGAACAATCCTCGATTTAATTTCATTTTTAACCGAAACTACTATAAAATTGTGTATAATATACTATAATTTTTGACCGAAACTAGTATTTCAAAAAGTTTCATAGAATATAATTTTGAGATTATGTTTTTGCATGGACTTCAATCATAACCATCCCACGTAACATATAGAATGGATCTGAGAAGTTTCGTAGTATTTCGAACAATCCTCGATTTAATTTCATTTTTGACCGAAATTAGTATAAAGTTGTGTATAATATACTACGATTTTTGACCGAAACTGGTATTTCAAAAAGATTCATAGAATATAATTTTGAGAAAATATTTTTGCACTGAATTCCATCATAACATTCCCTCGTAACATATAGATCGGATCTGATATGTTTCATAGTATTTTGAACAATCCTCGATTTAATCTCATTTTTGACCGAAACAAGTATAAAATTGTGTATAATATACTACTATTTTTTGACGGAAACTAGTATTTAAAACAATTTCATAGAATTTAATTTTGAGATTTTTTTTGGATTTACAGCCATCATAACCTTTTCTCGTAACATATAGAAAGAATCTGACATGTTTCGTAGCATTTCTAACAATCCTCGATTTAATTTCATTTTTGACAGAAACTAGTATAAAATTGTGTATAATATACTTCGATTTTTGACAGAAACTAGTATTTCAAAAAGTTTCATAGAATATAATTTTGAGATAATATTTTGCATGGACTTCCATCACAACATTCCCTCTGAACATATAGAAAGGACTTGAGAAGTTTTGAAGTATTTCGAACAATCCATGATTTAATTTAATTGTTGACAGAAACTAGTATAAAATTGTTTATAATATACTACGATTTTTTGACCTAAACTAGAATTTAAAAAAGTTTAATAGAATCTAATTTAGAGGTAATTTTTTTTGCATGTACTTCCATCATAACCTTCCCTCTTAACATATAGAAAGGATCTGAAAAGTTTCTTAGCATTTCGAACATTCCTTGATTTAATTTCATTTTTAACCGAAACTACTATAAAATTGTATATAATATACTATAATTTTTGACCCAAATTAGTATTTCAAAAAGTATCATAGAATATAATTTTGAGATAATTTTTTTGCATGGACATCCATCATAACCATCCCTCGTAACATATAGAAAGGATCTGAGATGTTTTGTAGTATTTCGAACAATCCTCGATTTAATTTCATTTTTGACAGAAACTAGTATAAAATTGTGTATAATATACTTAGATTTTTTGACGGAAACTAATATTTCAAAAAAGTTTCATAGAATATAATTTTGAGATATTTTTTTTTGCATTTACTTCCATCATAACCTTCTCTAGTAACATATAGAAAGGATATGAGATGTTTTGTAACATTTCGAACAATCCTCGATTTAATTTACTTTTTGACAGAAACTAGTATAAAATTGTGTATAATATACTACGATTATTTGACCTAAACTAGCATTTCTAAAAGTTTCATAGAATCTAATTCTGAGATATTTTTTTTGCATTTTCTTCCATCATAACCTTCCCTCGTAACATATAGAAAGGATCTAAAAAGTTTCGTAGCATTTCGAACAATCCTCGATTTAATTTCATTTTGACCGAAACTAGTATAAAATTGTGTATTATATACTACGATTTTTGACCGAAACTAGTATTTCAAAAAGTTTCATAGAATATAATTTTGAGATAATTTTTTTGCATGTACTTCCATCATAACCTTCCCTCTTAACATATACAAAGGATCTGAAATGTTTCGTAGTATTTCGAACAATCCTCGATTTAAGATAATGTTTTGCATGGACTTCCACCACAACAATCCCTCGTAACATGTAGAAAGGACCTGAGAAGTTTTGTAGTATTTCGAACAATCCTCGATTTAATTTAAATATTTGACAGAAACAAGTATAAAATTGTGTATGATATACTACGATTTTTTGACCTAAACTAGCATTTAAAAAAGTTTAATAGAATCTAATTTAGAGGTAATGTTTTTGCATGTACTTCCATCATAACCTTCCCTCTTAACATATAGAAAGGATCTGAAAAGTTTCGTAGCATTTTGAACAATCCTCGATTTAATTTCATTTTTAACCGAAACTACTATAAAATTGTGTATAATATACTATAATTTTTTACCGAAACTAGTATATCAAAAAGTTTCATAGAATATAATTTTGAGAAAAGTTTCATAAAATATAATTTTGAGAAAATATTTTTGCACTGAATTCCATCATAACATTCCCTCGTAACATATAGATAGGATCTGATATGTTTCGTAGTATTTTGAACAATCCTCGATTTAATCTCATTTTTGACTGAAACTAGTATAAAATTGTGTATAATATGCTACGATTTTTTGACGGAAACTAGTATTTAAAACAATTTCATAGAATATAATTTTGAGATTTTTTTTGGATTTACTGCCATCATAACCTTTTCTCGTAACATATAGAAAGGATCTGAGATGTTGCGTAGCATTTATAACAATCCTCGATTTAATTTCATTTTTGACAGAAACTAGTATAAAATTGTGTATAATATACTAAGATTTTTGACCGAAACTAGTATTTCAAAAAGTTTCATAGAATATAATTTTGAGATAATATTTTGCATGGACTTTCATCACAACATTCCCTCGTAACATATAGAAAGGACTTGAGAAGTTTTGAAGTATTTCGAACAATCCATGATTTAATTTAATTTTTGACCGAAACTAGTACAAAATTGTGTATGATATACTAAGATTTTTTGACCTAAACTAGCATTTAAAAAAGTTTAATAGAATCTAATTTAGAGGTAATGTTTTTGCATGTACTTCCATCATAACCTTCCCTCTTAACATATAGAAAGGATCTGAAAAGTTTCGTAGCATTTTGAACAATCCTCGATTTAATTTCATTTTTAACCGAAACTACTATAAAATTGTGTATAATATACTATAATTTTTTACCGAAACTAGTATATCAAAAAGTTTCATAGAATATAATTTTGAGATAATTTTTTTGCATGGACTTCCATCATAACCATCCCTCGTAACATATAGAAAGAATCTGAGAAGTTTCGTGGTATTTCGAACAATCCTTGATTTAATTTCATTTTTGACATAAACTAGTATAAAATTGTGTATAATATACTTAGATTTTTTTACGGAAACTAGTATTTCAAAAAGTTTCATAGAATATAATTTTGAGATATTTTTTTGCATTTACTTCCATCATAACTTTCCCTCGTAACATATAGAAAGGATCTAAAAAGTTTCGTAGCATTTCGAACAATCCTCGATTTAATTTCATTTTGACCGAAACTAGTATAAAATTGTGTATAATATACTACGATTTTTGACCGAAACTAGTATTTCAAAAAGTTTCATAGAATATAATTTTGAGATAATTTTTTTGCATGTATTTCCATCATAACCTTCCCTCGTAACATATAGAAAGGATCTGAAAAGTTTCATAGAATTTTGAACAATCCTCGATTTAATTGGATGTTTTGACTGAAATTAGTATAAAGTTGTGTATAATATACTATGATTTTTGACAGAAACTAGTATTTCAAAAAGTTTCATAGAATATAATTTTGAGAATATATTTTTGCACTGAATTCCATCATAACCTTTTCTCGTAACATATAGAAAGGATCTGAGATGTTTCGTAGCATTTCTAACAATCCTCGATTTAATTTAATTTTTGACAGAAACTAGTATAAAATTGTGTATAGTATACTACGATTTTTGACCGAAACTAGTATATCAAAAAGTTTCATAGAACATAATTTTGAGATAATATTTTGCATGGACTTCCATCACAACATTCCCTCGTAACATATAGAAAGGACTTGAGAAGTTTTGAAGTATTTCGAACAATCCTTGATTTAATTTATTTTTTGACCTAAGCAAACATTTCAAAAAGTTTAATAGAATCTAATTTAGAGGTAATTTTTTTTGCATGTACTTCCATCATAAACTTCCCGCTTAACATATAGAAAGGATCAGAAAAGTTTCGTAGGATTTCGAACATTCCTCGATTTAATTTCATTTTTAACCGAAACTACTATAAAATTGTGTATAATATACTATAATTTTTGACCGAAACTAGTATTTCAAAAAGTATCATAGAAAATGATTTTGAGATAATTTTTTTTGCATGGACTTCCATCATAACCATCTCGCATAACATATAGAAAGGATCTGAGAAGTTTCGTAGTATTTCAAACAATCCTTGATTTAATTTCATTTTTGACAGAAACTAGTATAAAATTGTGTATAATATACTTAGATTTTTTGACGGAAACTAGTATTTCAAAAAGTTTCATAGAATATAATTTTGAGATAATTTTTTTGGATATACTTCCATCATAACCTTCTCTTTTAACATATAGAAAGGATATGAGATGTTTCGTAACATTTCGAACAATCCTCGATTTAATTTCATTTTTGACAGAAACTAGTATAAAATTGTGTATAATATACTACGATTATTTGACCTAAACTAGCATTTTAAAAAGTTTCATTGAATCTAATTTTGAGATTTTTTCTTGCATTTACTTCCATCATAACCTTCCCCCGTAACATATAGAAAGGATCTAAAAAGTTTCGTAGCATTTCGAACAATCCTCGATTTAATTTTATTTTAACCGAAACTAGTATAAAATTGTGTATTATATACTACGATTTTTGACCGAAACTAGTATTTCAAAAAGTTTCATAGAATATAATTTTGAGATAATGTTTTTGCATGTACTTCCATCATAACCTTCCCTCTTAACATATACAAAGGATCTGAAATGTTTCGTAGTATTTCGTACAATCCTCGATTTAATTTCATTTTTAAAATAAAACTAGTATAAAATTGTGTATAATATACTACGATTTTTGACCAAAACTAGTATTTCAAAATGTTTCATAGAATATAATTTTGAGATAATATTAAGCATGGACTTCAACCACAACATTCCCTCGTAACATATAGAAAGGACCTGAGAAGTTTTGTAGTATTTCGAACAATCCTCGATTTAATTTAAATATTTGATAGAAACTAGTATAAAATTGTGTATGATATACTACGATTTTATGACCTAAACTAGCATTTAAAAAAGTTTAATAGAATCTAATTTAGAGGTAATGTTTTTGCATGTACTTCCATCATAACCTTCCCTCTTAGCATATAGAAAGGATCTGAAAAGTTTCGTAGCATTTCGAACAATCCTCGATTTAATTTCATTTTTAACCGAAACTACTATAAAATTGTGTATAATATACTATAATTTTTGACCGAAAATAGTATATCAAAAAGTTTCATAGAATATAATTTTGAGATAATTTTTTTGCATGGACTTCCATCATAACCATCCCTCGTAACATATAGAAAGAATCTGAGAAGTTTCGTTGTATTTCGAACAATCCTCGATTTAATTTCATTTTTGACATAAACTAGTATACAATGGTGTATAATATACTTAGATTTTTTTACGGAAACTAGTATTTCAAAAAGTATCATAGAATATAATTTTGAGATAATCTTTTTGCATGGACATCCATCATAACCATCGCTTGTAACATATAGAAAGGATCTGAGATGTTTCGTAGTATTTTGAAGAATCCTTGATTTAATTTCATTTTTGACAGAAACTAGTATAAAATTGTGTATAATATACTTAGATTTTTTGACTGAAACTAGTATTTCAAAAAAGTTTCATAGAATATAATTTTAAGATATTTTTTTTGCATTTACTTCCATCATAACCTTCTCTAGTAACATATAGAAAGGATATGAGATGTTTCGTAACATTTCGAACAATCCTCGATTTAATTTCATTTTTGACAGAAACTAGTATAAAATTGTGTATAATATACTACGATTATTTGACCTAAACTAGCATTTCTAAAAGTTTCATAGAATCTAATTTTGAGATATTTTTTTGCATTTACTTCTATCATAAACTTCCCTCGTAACATATAGAAAGGATCTAAAATGTTTCGTAGGATTTCGAACAATCCTCGATTTAATTTCATTTTGACCGAAACTAGTATAAAATTGTGTATAATATACTATAATTTTTTACCGAAACTAGTATATCAAAAAGTTTCATAGAATATAATTTTGAGATAATTTTTTTGCATGGACTTCCATCATAACCATCCCTCGTAACATATAGAAAGAATCTGAGAAGTTTCGTAGTATTTCGAACAATCCTCGATTTAATTTCATTTTTGACATAAACTAGTATAAAATTGTGTATAATATACTTAGATTTTTTTACGGAAACTAGTGTTTCAAAAAGTTTCATAGAATCTAATTTTGAGATATTTTTTTGCATTTACTTCCATCATAACCTTCCCTCGTAACATTTAGAAAGGATCTAAAAAGTTTCGTAGCATTTCGAACAATCCTCGATTTAATTTCATTTTGACCGAAACTAGTATAAAATTGTGTATAATATACTACGATTTTTGACCGAAACTAGTATTTCAAAAAGTTTCATAGAATATAATTTTGAGATAATTTTTTTTCATGTACTTCCATCATAACCTTCCCTCTTAACATATACAAAGGATCTGAAATGTTTCGTAGTATTTCGTACAATCCTCGATTTAATTTCATTTTTGAAATAAAACTAGTATAAAATTGTGTATAATATACTACGATTTTTGACCGAAACTAGTATTTCAAAATGTTTCATAGAATATAATTTTGAGATAATATTTTGCATGGACTTCCACCACAACATTCCCTCGTAACATATAGAAAGGACCTGAGAAGTTTTGTAGTATTTCGAATAATCCTCGATTTAATTTTAATATTTGACAGAAACTAGTATAAAATTGTGTATGATATACTACGATTTTTTGACCTAAAGTAGCATTTAAAAAAGTTTAATAGAATCTAATTTAGAGGTAATGTTTTTGCATGTACTTCCATCATAACCTTCCCTCTTAGCATATAGAAAGGATCTGAAAAGTTTCGTAGCATTTCGAACAATCCTCGATTTAATTTCATTTTTAACCGAAACTACTATTAAATTGTGTATAATATACTATAATTTTTTACCGAAACTAGTATATCAAATAATTTCATAGAATATAATTTTGAGATAATTTTTTTGCATGGACTTCCATCATAACCATCCCTCGTAACATATAGAAAGAATCTGAGAAGTTTCGTAGTATTTCGAACAATCCTCGATTTAATTTCATTTTTGACATAAACTAGTATACAATTGTGTATAATATACTTAGATTTTTTTACGGAAACTAGTATTTCAAAAAGTTTCATAGAATATAATTTTGAGATAAACTTTTTGAATTTACTTCCATCATAACCTTCTCTAGTAACATATAGAAAGGATCTGAGATGTTTCGTAACATTTCGAACAATCCTCGATTTAATTTAATTTTTGACAGAAACTAGTATAAAATTGTGTATAATATACTACGATTATTTGACCTAAACTAGCATTTCAAAAAGTTTCATAGAATCTAATTTTGAGATATTTTTTTGCATTTACTTCCATCATAACCTTCCCTCGTAACATATAGAAAGGATCTAAAAAGTTTCGTAGCATTTCAAACAATCCTCGATTTAATTTCATTTTGACCGAAACTAGTATAAAATTGTGTATAATATACTACGATTTTTGACCGAAACTAGTATTTAAAAATTTAAATAGAATATAATTTTGAGATAATTTTTTTTCATGTACTTCCATCATAACCTTCCCTCGTAACATATAGAAAGGATCTGAAAAGTTTCGTAGAATTTTGAACATTCCTCGATTTAATTTGATGTTTTGACCGAAATTAGTATAAAGTTGTGTATAATAATATACTACGATTTTTGACCGAAACTAGTATTTCAAAAAGTTTCATAGAATATAATTTTGAGAAAATATTTTTTCACTGAATTCCATCATAACATTCCCTCGTAATATATAGATTGGATCTGAGATGTTTCGTAGTATTTTGAACAATCCTCGATTTAATCTCATTTTTGACCGAAACTAGTATAAAATTTTGTATAATATACTACGTTTTTTTACGGAAACTAGTATTTAAAAAGGTTCATAGAATATAATTTTGAGATATTTTTTTTGGATTTACTGCCATCATAACCTTTTCTCGTAACATATAGAAAGGATCTGAGATGTTTCGTAGAATTTCTAACAATCCTCGATTTAATTTCATTTTCGACAGAAACTAGTATAAAATTGACTATAATATACTACGATTTTTGACCGAAACTAGTATTTCAAAAAGTTTCATAGAAAATAATTTTGAGATTATATTTTGCATGGACTTCCATCACAACATTCCCTCGTAACATATAGAAAGGACCTGAGAAGTTTTGTAGTATTTCGAACAATCCTTGATTTAATTTAATTTTTGACAGAAACAAGGATAAAATTGTGTATAATATACTTAGATTTTTTGACCTAAACTAACATTTCAAAAAGTTTAATAGAATCTAATTTAGAGGTATTTTTTTTGCATGTACTTCCATCATAAACTTCCCTATTAACATATAGAAAGGATCAGAAAAGTTTCGTAGCATTTCGAACATTCCTCGATTTAATTTCATTTTTAACCGAAACTACTATAAAATTGTGTATAAAATACTATAATTTTTGACCGAAACTAGTATTTAAAAAAGTATCATAGAATATAATTTTGAGATAATTTTTTTTGCATGGACTTCCATCATAACCATCCCTCGCAACATATAGAAAGGATCGGAGAAGTTTCGTAGTATTTCGAACAATCCTCGATTTAATTTCATTTTTGACAGAAACTAGTATAAAATTGTGTATAATATACTTAGATTTTTTGACGGAAACTAGTATTTTAAAAAGTTTCATAAAATATAATTTTGAGATAATATTTTTGCATATACTTCCATCATAACCTTCTCTTTTAACATATAGAAAGGATATGAGATGTTTCGTGACATTTCGAACAATCCTCGATTTAATTTCATTTTTGACAGAAACTAGTATAAAATTGTGTATAATATACTACGATTATTTGACCTAAACTAGCATTTCAAAAAGTTTCATAAAATCTAATTTTGAGATTATTTTTTGCATTTACTTCCATCATAACCTTCCCTCGTAACATATAGAAAGGATCTAAAAAGTTTCGTAGCATTTCGAACAATCCTCAATTTAATTTCATTTTGACCGAAACTAGTATAAAATTGTGTATTATATACTACAATTTTTGACCGAAACTAGTATTTCAAAAAGTTTCATAGAATATAATTTTAAGATAATTTTTTTGCATGTACTTCCATCATAACCTTCCCTCTTAACATATACAAAGGATCTGAAATGTTTGCTAGTATTTCGTACAATCCTCGATTTAATTTCATTTTTGAAATAAAACTAGTATAAAATTGTGTATAATATACTACGATTTTTGACCGAAACTAGTATTTCAAAATGTTTAATAGAATATAATTTTGAGATAATATTTTGCATGGACTTCCACCACAACATTCCCTCGTAACATATAGAAAGGACCTGAGAAGTTTTGTAGTATTTCCAACAATCCTCGATTTAATTTAAATATTTGACAGAAACTAGTATAAAATTGTGTATGATATACTACGATTTTTTGATCTAAACTAGCATTTAAAAAAGTTTAATAGAATCTAATTTAGAGGTAATGTTTTTGCATGTACTTCCATCATAACCTTCCCTCTTAACATATAGAAAGGATCTGAAAAGTTTCGTAGCATTTCGAACAATCCTAGATTTAATTTCATTTTTAACCGAAACTACTATAAAATTGTGTATAATATACTATTATTTTTGACCGAAACTAGTATATCAAAAAGTATCATAGAATATAATTTTGAGATAATTTTTTTGCATGGACTTCCATCATAACCATCCCTCGTAACATATAGAAAGAATCTGAGAAGTTTCGTAGTATTTCGAACAATCCTCGATTTAATTTCATTTTTGACATAAACTAGTATAAAATTGTGTATAATATACTTAGATTTTTATACGGAAACTAGTATTTCAAAAAGTTTCATAGAAAATAATTTTGAGATAATTTTTTGCATTTACTTCCATCATAACCTTCTCTAGTAACATATAGAAAGGATCTGAGATGTTTCGTAGCATTTCCAACAATCCCCGATTTAATTTCATTTTTGACAGAAACTAGTATAAAATTGTGTATAATATACTACGATTATTTGACATAAACTAGCATTTCAAAAAGTTTCATAGAATCTAATTTTGAGATATTTTTTTGCATTTACTTCCATCATAACCTTCCCTCGTAACATATAGAAAGGATCTAAAAAGTTTCGTAGCATTTTGAACAATCCTCGATTTAATTTCATTTTGACCGAAACTAGTATAAAATTGTGTATAATATACTACGATTTTTGACCGAAACTAGTATTTCAAAAAGTTTCATAGAATATAATTTTAAGATAATTTTTTGGCATGTACTTCCATCATAACCTTCCCTCTTAACATATACAAAGGATCTGAAATGTTTCCTAGTATTTCGTACAATCCTCGATTTAATTTCATTTTTGAAATAAAACTAGTATAAAATTGTGTATAATATACTACGATTTTTGACCGAAACTAGTATTTCAAAATGTTTAATAGAATATAATTTTGAGATTATATTTTGCATGGACTTCCACCACAACATACCCTCGTAACATATAGAAAGGACCTGAGAAGTTTTGTAGTATTTCGAACAATCCTCGATTTAATTTAAATATTTGATAGAAACTAGTATAAAATTGTGTATGATATACTACGATTTTTTGATCTAAACTAGCATTTAAAAAAGTTTAATAGAATCTAATTTAGAGGTAATGTTTTTGCATGTACTTCCATCATAACCTTCCCTCTTAACATATAGAAAGGATATGAAAAGTTTCGTAGCATTTCGAACAATCCTCGATTTAATTTCATTTTTAACCGAAACTACTATAAAATTGTGTATAATATACTATAATTTTTGACCGAAACTAGTATATCAAAAAGTTTCATAGAATATAATTTTGAGATAATTTTTTTGCATGGACTTCCATCATAACCATCCCTCGTAACATATAGAAAGAATCTGAGAAGTTTCGTAGTATTTCGAACAATCCTCGATTTAATTTCATTTTTGACATAAACTAGTATAAAATTGTGTATAATATACTTAGATTTTTTTACGGAAACTAGTATTTCAAAAAGTTTCATAGAATATAATTTTGAGATAATTTTTTGCATTTACTTCCATCATAACCTTCTCTAGTAGCATATAGAAAGGATCTGAGATGTTTCGTAGCATTTCGAACAATCCTCGATTTAATTTCATTTTTGACAGAAACTAGTATAAAATTGTGTATAATATACTACGATTATTTGACCTAAACTAGCATTTCTAAAAGTTTCATAGAATCTAATTTTGAGATATTTTTTTGCATTTACTTCCATCATAACCTTCCCTCGTAACATATAGAAAGGATCTAAAAAGTTTCGTAGCATTTCGAACAATCCTCGATTTAATTTCATTTTGACCGAAACTAGTATAAAATTGTGTATAATATTCTATAATTTTTTACCGAAACTAGTATATCAAAAAGTTTCATAGAATATAATTTTGAGATAATTTTTTTGCATGGACTTCCATCATAACCATCCCTCGTAACATATAGAAAGAATCTGAGAAGTTTCGTAGTATTTCGAACAATCCTCGATTTAATTTCATTTTTGACATAAACTAGTATAAAATTGTGTATAATATACTTAGATTTTTTTACGGAAACTAGTATTTCAAAAAGTTTCATAGAATCTAATTTTGAGATATTTTTTTGCATTTACTTCCATCATAACCTTCCCTCATAACATTTAGAAAGGATCTAAAAAGTTTCGTAACATTTCGAACAATCCTCGATTTAATTTCATTTTGACCGAAACTAGTATAAAATTGTGTATAATATACTACGATTTTTGACCGAAACTAGTATTTCAAAAAGTTTCATAGAATATAATTTTGAGATAATTTTTTTGCATGTACTTCCATCATAACCTTCCCTCTTAACATATACAAAGGATCTGAAATGTTTCGTAGTATTTCGTACAATCCTCGATTTAATTTCATTTTTGAAATAAAACTAGTATAAAATTGTGTATAATATACTACGATTTTTGACCGAAACTAGTATTTCAAAATGTTCCATAGAATATAATTTTGAGATAATATTTTGCATGGACTTCCACCACAACATTCCCTCGTAACATATAGAAAGGACCTGAGAAGTTTTGTAGTATTTCGAATAATCCTCGATTTAATTTTAATATTTGATAGAAACTAGTATAAAATTGTGTATGATATTCTACGATTTTTTGACCTAAAGTAGCATTTAAAAAAGTTTAATAGAATCTAATTTAGAGGTAATGTTTTTGCATGTACTTCCATCATAACCTTCCCTCTTAGCATATAGAAAGGATCTGAAAAGTTTCGTAGCATTTCGAACAATCCTCGATTTAATTTCATTTTTAACCGAAACTACTATTAAATTGTGTATAATATACTATAATTTTTTACCGAAACTAGTATATCAAAAAGTTTCATAGAATATAATTTTGAGATAATTTTTTTGCATGGACTTCCATCATAACCATCCCTCGTAACATATAGAAAGAATCTGAGAAGTTTCATAGTATTTCGAACAATCCTCGATTTAATTTCATTTTTGACATAAACTAGTATACAATTGTGTATAATATACTTAGATTTTTTTACGGAAACTAGTATTTCAAAAAGTTTCATAGAATATAATTTTGAGATAAACTTTTTGAATTTACTTCCATCATAACCTTCTCTAGTAACATATAGAAAGGATCTGAGATGTTTTGTAGCATTTCGAACAATCCTCGATTTAATTTAATTTTTGACAGAAACTAGTATAAAATTGTGTATAATATACTACGATTATTTGACCTAAACTAGCATTTCAAAAAGTTTCATAGAATCTAATTTTGAGATATTTTTTTGCATTTACTTCCATCATAACCTTCCCTCGTAACATATAGAAAGGATCTAAAAAGTTTCGTAGCATTTCAAACAATCCTCGATTTAATTTCATTTTGACCGAAATTAGTATAAAATTGTGTATAATATACTACGATTTTTGACCGAAACTAGTATTTAAAAATTTAAATAGAATATAATTTTGAGATAATTTTTTTTCATGTACTTCCATCATAACCTTCCCTCGTAACATATAGAAAGGATCTGAAAAGTTTCGTAGAATTTTGAACATTCCTCGATTTAATTTGATGTTTTGACCGAAATTAGTATAAAGTTGTGTATAATAATATACTACGATTTTTGACCGAAACTAGTATTTCAAAAAGTTTCATAGAATATAATTTTGAGAAAATATTTTTTCACTGAATTCCATCATAACATTCCCTCGTAATATATAGATTGGATCTGAGATGTTTCGTAGTATTTTGAACAATCCTCGATTTAATCTCATTTTTGACCGAAACTAGTATAAAATTTTGTATAATATACTACGTTTTTTTACGGAAACTAGTATTTAAAAAGGTTCATAGAATATAATTTTGAGATATTTTTTTTGGATTTACTGCCATCATAACCTTTTCTCGTAACATATAGAAAGGATCTGAGATGTTTCGTAGAATTTCTAACAATCCTCGATTTAATTTCATTTTCGACAGAAACTAGTATAAAATTGACTATAATATACTACGATTTTTGACCGAAACTAGTATTTCAAAAAGTTTCATAGAAAATAATTTTGAGATTATATTTTGCATGGACTTCCATCACAACATTCCCTCGTAACATATAGAAAGGACCTGAGAAGTTTTGTAGTATTTCGAACAATCCTTGATTTAATTTAATTTTTGACAGAAACAAGGATAAAATTGTGTATAATATACTTAGATTTTTTGACCTAAACTAACATTTCAAAAAGTTTAATAGAATCTAATTTAGAGGTATTTTTTTTGCATGTACTTCCATCATAAACTTCCCTATTAACATATAGAAAGGATCAGAAAAGTTTCGTAGCATTTCGAACATTCCTCGATTTAATTTCATTTTTAACCGAAACTACTATAAAATTGTGTATAAAATACTATAATTTTTGACCGAAACTAGTATTTAAAAAAGTATCATAGAATATAATTTTGAGATAATTTTTTTTGCATGGACTTCCATCATAACCATCCCTCGCAACATATAGAAAGGATCGGAGAAGTTTCGTAGTATTTCGAACAATCCTCGATTTAATTTCATTTTTTGACAGAAACTAGTATAAAATTGTGTATAATATACTTAGATTTTTTGACGGAAACTAGTATTTTAAAAAGTTTCATAAAATATAATTTTGAGATAATATTTTTGCATATACTTCCATCATAACCTTCTCTTTTAACATATAGAAAGGATATGAGATGTTTCGTGACATTTCGAACAATCCTCGATTTAATTTCATTTTTGACAGAAACTAGTATAAAATTGTGTATAATATACTACGATTATTTGACCTAAACTAGCATTTCAAAAAGTTTCATAAAATCTAATTTTGAGATTTTTTTTTGCATTTACTTCCATCATAACCTTCCCTCGTAACATATAGAAAGGATCTAAAAAGTTTCGTAGCATTTCGAACAATCCTCAATTTAATTTCATTTTGACCGAAACTAGTATAAAATTGTGTATTATATACTACAATTTTTGACCGAAACTAGTATTTCAAAAAGTTTCATAGAATATAATTTTAAGATAATTTTTTTGCATGTACTTCCATCATAACCTTCCCTCTTAACATATACAAAGGATCTGAAATGTTTGCTAGTATTTCGTACAATCCTCGATTTAATTTCATTTTTGAAATAAAACTAGTATAAAATTGTGTATAATATACTACGATTTTTGACCGAAACTAGTATTTCAAAATGTTTAATAGAATATAATTTTGAGATAATATTTTGCATGGACTTCCACCACAACATTCCCTCGTAACATATAGAAAGGACCTGAGAAGTTTTGTAGTATTTCCAACAATCCTCGATTTAATTTAAATATTTGACAGAAACTAGTATAAAATTGTGTATGATATACTACGATTTTTTGATCTAAACTAGCATTTAAAAAAGTTTAATAGAATCTAATTTAGAGGTAATGTTTTTGCATGTACTTCCATCATAACCTTCCCTCTTAACATATAGAAAGGATCTGAAAAGTTTCGTAGCATTTCGAACAATCCTAGATTTAATTTAAATTTTAACCGAAACTACTATAAAATTGTGTATAATATACTATTATTTTTGACCGAAACTAGTATATCAAAAAGTATCATAGAATATAATTTTGAGATAATTTTTTTGCATGGACTTCCATCATAACCATCCCTCGTAACATATAGAAAGAATCTGAGAAGTTTCGTAGTATTTCGAACAATCCTCGATTTAATTTCATTTTTGACATAAACTAGTATAAAATTGTGTATAATATACTTAGATTTTTTTACGGAAACTAGTATTTCAAAAAGTTTCATAGAAAATAATTTTGAGATAATTTTTTGCATTTACTTCCATCATAACCTTCTCTAGTAACATATAGAAAGGATCTGAGATGTTTCGTAGCACTTCCAACAATCCCCGATTTAATTTCATTTTTGACAGAAACTAGTATAAAATTGTGTATAATATACTACGATTATTTGACATAAACTAGCATTTCAAAAAGTTTCATAGAATCTAATTTTGAGATATTTTTTTGCATTTACTTCCATCATAACCTTCCCTCGTAACATATAGAAAGGATCTAAAAAGTTTCGTAGCATTTTGAACAATCCTCGATTTAATTTCATTTTGACCGAAACTAGTATAAAATTGTGTATTATATACTACAATTTTTGACCGAAACTAGTATTTCAAAAAGTTTCATAGAATATAATTTTAAGATAATTTTTTTGCATGTACTTCCATCATAACCTTCCCTCTTAACATATACAAAGGATCTGAAATGTTTGCTAGTATTTCGTACAATCCTCGATTTAATTTCATTTTTGAAATAAAACTAGTATAAAATTGTGTATAATATACTACGATTTTTGACCGAAACTAGTATTTCAAAATGTTTAATAGAATATAATTTTGAGATAATATTTTGCATGGACTTCCACCACAACATTCCCTCGTAACATATAGAAAGGACCTGAGAAGTTTTGTAGTATTTCCAACAATCCTCGATTTAATTTAAATATTTGACAGAAACTAGTATAAAATTGTGTATGATATACTACGATTTTTTGATCTAAACTAGCATTTAAAAAAGTTTAATAGAATCTAATTTAGAGGTAATGTTTTTGCATGTACTTCCATCATAACCTTCCCTCTTAACATATAGAAAGGATCTGAAAAGTTTCGTAGCATTTCGAACAATCCTAGATTTAATTTAAATTTTAACCGAAACTACTATAAAATTGTGTATAATATACTATTATTTTTGACCGAAACTAGTATATCAAAAAGTATCATAGAATATAATTTTGAGATAATTTTTTTGCATGGACTTCCATCATAACCATCCCTCGTAACATATAGAAAGAATCTGAGAAGTTTCGTAGTATTTCGAACAATCCTCGATTTAATTTCATTTTTGACATAAACTAGTATAAAATTGTGTATAATATACTTAGATTTTTTTACGGAAACTAGTATTTCAAAAAGTTTCATAGAAAATAATTTTGAGATAATTTTTTGCATTTACTTCCATCATAACCTTCTCTAGTAACATATAGAAAGGATCTGAGATGTTTCGTAGCACTTCCAACAATCCCCGATTTAATTTCATTTTTGACAGAAACTAGTATAAAATTGTGTATAATATACTACGATTATTTGACATAAACTAGCATTTCAAAAAGTTTCATAGAATCTAATTTTGAGATATTTTTTTGCATTTACTTCCATCATAACCTTCCCTCGTAACATATAGAAAGGATCTAAAAAGTTTCGTAGCATTTTGAACAATCCTCGATTTAATTTCATTTTGACCGAAACTAGTATAAAATTGTGTATTATATACTACAATTTTTGACCGAAACTAGTATTTCAAAAAGTTTCATAGAATATAATTTTAAGATAATTTTTTTGCATGTACTTCCATCATAACCTTCCCTCTTAACATATACAAAGGATCTGAAATGTTTGCTAGTATTTCGTACAATCCTCGATTTAATTTCATTTTTGAAATAAAACTAGTATAAAATTGTGTATAATATACTACGATTTTTGACCGAAACTAGTATTTCAAAATGTTTAATAGAATATAATTTTGAGATAATATTTTGCATGGACTTCCACCACAACATTCCCTCGTAACATATAGAAAGGACCTGAGAAGTTTTGTAGTATTTCCAACAATCCTCGATTTAATTTAAATATTTGACAGAAACTAGTATAAAATTGTGTATGATATACTACGATTTTTTGATCTAAACTAGCATTTAAAAAAGTTTAATAGAATCTAATTTAGAGGTAATGTTTTTGCATGTACTTCCATCATAACCTTCCCTCTTAACATATAGAAAGGATCTGAAAAGTTTCGTAGCATTTCGAACAATCCTAGATTTAATTTAAATTTTAACCGAAACTACTATAAAATTGTGTATAATATACTATTATTTTTGACCGAAACTAGTATATCAAAAAGTATCATAGAATATAATTTTGAGATAATTTTTTTGCATGGACTTCCATCATAACCATCCCTCGTAACATATAGAAAGAATCTGAGAAGTTTCGTAGTATTTCGAACAATCCTCGATTTAATTTCATTTTTGACATAAACTAGTATAAAATTGTGTATAATATACTTAGATTTTTTTACGGAAACTAGTATTTCAAAAAGTTTCATAGAAAATAATTTTGAGATAATTTTTTGCATTTACTTCCATCATAACCTTCTCTAGTAACATATAGAAAGGATCTGAGATGTTTCGTAGCACTTCCAACAATCCCCGATTTAATTTCATTTTTGACAGAAACTAGTATAAAATTGTGTATAATATACTACGATTATTTGACATAAACTAGCATTTCAAAAAGTTTCATAGAATCTAATTTTGAGATATTTTTTTGCATTTACTTCCATCATAACCTTCCCTCGTAACATATAGAAAGGATCTAAAAAGTTTCGTAGCATTTTGAACAATCCTCGATTTAATTTCATTTTGACCGAAACTAGTATAAAATTGTGTATTATATACTACAATTTTTGACCGAAACTAGTATTTCAAAAAGTTTCATAGAATATAATTTTAAGATAATTTTTTTGCATGTACTTCCATCATAACCTTCCCTCTTAACATATACAAAGGATCTGAAATGTTTGCTAGTATTTCGTACAATCCTCGATTTAATTTCATTTTTGAAATAAAACTAGTATAAAATTGTGTATAATATACTACGATTTTTGACCGAAACTAGTATTTCAAAATGTTTAATAGAATATAATTTTGAGATAATATTTTGCATGGACTTCCACCACAACATTCCCTCGTAACATATAGAAAGGACCTGAGAAGTTTTGTAGTATTTCCAACAATCCTCGATTTAATTTAAATATTTGACAGAAACTAGTATAAAATTGTGTATGATATACTACGATTTTTTGATCTAAACTAGCATTTAAAAAAGTTTAATAGAACCTAATTTAGAGGTAATGTTTTTGCATGTACTTCCATCATAACCTTCCCTCTTAACATATAGAAAGGATCTGAAAAGTTTCGTAGCATTTCGAACAATCCTAGATTTAATTTAAATTTTAACCGAAACTACTATAAAATTGTGTATAATATACTATTATTTTTGACCGAAACTAGTATATCAAAAAGTATCATAGAATATAATTTTGAGATAATTTTTTTGCATGGACTTCCATCATAACCATCCCTCGTAACATATAGAAAGAATCTGAGAAGTTTCGTAGTATTTCGAACAATCCTCGATTTAATTTCATTTTTGACATAAACTAGTATAAAATTGTGTATAATATACTTAGATTTTTTTACGGAAACTAGTATTTCAAAAAGTTTCATAGAAAATAATTTTGAGATAATTTTTTGCATTTACTTCCATCATAACCTTCTCTAGTAACATATAGAAAGGATCTGAGATGTTTCGTAGCACTTCCAACAATCCCCGATTTAATTTCATTTTTGACAGAAACTAGTATAAAATTGTGTATAATATACTACGATTATTTGACATAAACTAGCATTTCAAAAAGTTTCATAGAATCTAATTTTGAGATATTTTTTTGCATTTACTTCCATCATAACCTTCCCTCGTAACATATAGAAAGGATCTAAAAAGTTTCGTAGCATTTTGAACAATCCTCGATTTAATTTCATTTTGACCGAAACTAGTATAAAATTGTGTATTATATACTACAATTTTTGACCGAAACTAGTATTTCAAAAAGTTTCATAGAATATAATTTTAAGATAATTTTTTTGCATGTACTTCCATCATAACCTTCCCTCTTAACATATACAAAGGATCTGAAATGTTTGCTAGTATTTCGTACAATCCTCGATTTAATTTCATTTTTGAAATAAAACTAGTATAAAATTGTGTATAATATACTACGATTTTTGACCGAAACTAGTATTTCAAAATGTTTAATAGAATATAATTTTGAGATAATATTTTGCATGGACTTCCACCACAACATTCCCTCGTAACATATAGAAAGGACCTGAGAAGTTTTGTAGTATTTCCAACAATCCTCGATTTAATTTAAATATTTGACAGAAACTAGTATAAAATTGTGTATGATATACTACGATTTTTTGATCTAAACTAGCATTTAAAAAAGTTTAATAGAATCTAATTTAGAGGTAATGTTTTTGCATGTACTTCCATCATAACCTTCCCTCTTAACATATAGAAAGGATCTGAAAAGTTTCGTAGCATTTCGAACAATCCTAGATTTAATTTCAATTTTAACCGAAACTACTATAAAATTGTGTATAATATACTATTATTTTTGACCGAAACTAGTATATCAAAAAGTATCATAGAATATAATTTTGAGATAATTTTTTTGCATGGACTTCCATCATAACCATCCCTCGTAACATATAGAAAGAATCTGAGAAGTTTCGTAGTATTTCGAACAATCCTCGATTTAATTTCATTTTTGACATAAACTAGTATAAAATTGTGTATAATATACTTAGATTTTTTTACGGAAACTAGTATTTCAAAAAGTTTCATAGAAAATAATTTTGAGATAATTTTTTGCATTTACTTCCATCATAACCTTCTCTAGTAACATATAGAAAGGATCTGAGATGTTTCGTAGCACTTCCAACAATCCCCGATTTAATTTCATTTTTGACAGAAACTAGTATAAAATTGTGTATAATATACTACGATTATTAGACATAAACTAGCATTTCAAAAAGTTTCATAGAATCTAATTTTGAGATATTTTTTTGCATTTACTTCCATCATAACCTTCCCTCGTAACATATAGAAAGGATCTAAAAAGTTTCGTAGCATTTTGAACAATCCTCGATTTAATTTCATTTTGACCGAAACTAGTATAAAATTGTGTATTATATACTACGATTTTTGACCGAAACTAGTATTTCAAAAAGTTTCATAGAATATAATTTTAAGATAATTTTTTGGCATGTACTTCCATCATAACCTTCCCTCTTAACATATACAAAGGATCTGAAATGTTTGCTAGTATTTCGTACAATCCTCGATTTAATTTCATTTTTGAAATAAAACTAGTATAAAATTGTGTATAATATACTACGATTTTTGACCGAAACTAGTATTTCAAAATGTTTAATAGAATATAATTTTGAGATTATATTTTGCATGGACTTCCACCACAACATTCCCTCGTAACATATAGAAAGGACCTGAGAAGTTTTGTAGTATTTCGAACAATCCTCGATTTAATTTAAATATTTGACAGAAACTAGTATAAAATTGTGTATGATATACTACGATTTTTTGATCTAAACTAGCATTTAAAAAAGTTTAATAGAATCTAATTTAGAGGTAATGTTTTTGCATGTACTTCCATCATAACCTTCCCTCTTAACATATAGAAAGGATCTGAAAAGTTTCGTAGCATTTCGAACAATCCTAGATTTAATTTCATTTTTAACCGAAACTACTATAAAATTGTGTATAATATACTATTATTTTTGACCGAAACTAGTATATCAAAAAGTTTCATAGAATATAATTTTGAGATAATTTTTTTGCATGGACTTCCATCATAACCATCCCTCGTAACATATAGAAAGAATCTGAGAAGTTTCGTAGTATTTCGAACAATCCTCGATTTAATTTCATTTTTGACATAAACTAGTATAAAATTGTGTATAATATACTTAGATTTTTTTACGGAAACTAGTATTTCAAAAAGTTTCATAGAAAATAATTTTGAGATAATTTTTTGCATTTACTTCCATCATAACCTTCTCTAGTAACATATAGAAAGGATCTGAGATGTTTCGTAGCACTTCCAACAATCCCCGATTTAATTTCATTTTTGACAGAAACTAGTATAAAATTGTGTATAATATACTACGATTATTTGACATAAACTAGCATTTCAAAAAGTTTCATAGAATCTAATTTTGAGATATTTTTTTGCATTTACTTCCATCATAACCTTCCCTCGTAACATATAGAAAGGATCTAAAAAGTTTCGTAGCATTTTGAACAATCCTCGATTTAATTTCATTTTGACCGAAACTAGTATAAAATTGTGTATAATATACTACGATTTTTGACCGAAACTAGTATTTCAAAAAGTTTCATAGAATATAATTTTAAGATAATTTTTTGGCATGTACTTCCATCATAACCTTCCCTCTTAACATATACAAAGGATCTGAAATGTTTCCTAGTATTTCGTACAATCCTCGATTTAATTTCATTTTTGAAATAAAACTAGTATAAAATTGTGTATAATATACTACGATTTTTGACCGAAACTAGTATTTCAAAATGTTTAATAGAATATAATTTTGAGATTATATTTTGCATGGACTTCCACCACAACATTCCCTCGTAACATATAGAAAGGACCTGAGAAGTTTTGTAGTATTTCGAACAATCCTCGATTTAATTTAAATATTTGATAGAAACTAGTATAAAATTGTGTATGATATACTACGATTTTTTGATCTAAACTAGCATTTAAAAAAGTTTAATAGAATCTAATTTAGAGGTAATGTTTTTGCATGTACTTCCATCATAACCTTCCCTCTTAACATATAGAAAGGATATGAAAAGTTTCGTAGCATTTCGAACAATCCTCGATTTAATTTCATTTTTAACCGAAACTACTATAAAATTGTGTATAATATACTATAATTTTTGACCGAAACTAGTATATCAAAAAGTTTCATAGAATATAATTTTGAGATAATTTTTTTGCATGGACTTCCATCATAACCATCCCTCGTAACATATAGAAAGAATCTGAGAAGTTTCGTAGTATTTCGAACAATCCTCGATTTAATTTCATTTTTGACATAAACTAGTATAAAATTGTGTATAATATACTTAGATTTTTTTACGGAAACTAGTATTTCAAAAAGTTTCATAGAATATAATTTTGAGATAATTTTTTGCATTTACTTCCATCATAACCTTCTCTAGTAGCATATAGAAAGGATCTGAGATGTTTCGTAGCATTTCGAACAATCCTCGATTTAATTTCATTTTTGACAGAAACTAGTATAAAATTGTGTATAATATACTACGATTATTTGACCTAAACTAGCATTTCAAAAAGTTTCATAGAATCTAATTTTGAGATATTTTTTTGCATTTACTTCCATCATAACCTTCCCTCGTAACATATAGAAAGGATCTAAAAAGTTTCGTAGCATTTCGAACAATCCTCGATTTAATTTCATTTTGACTGAAACTAGTATAAAATTGTGTATAATATACTACGATTTTTGACCGAAACTAGTATTTCAAAAAGTTTCATAGAATATAATTTTAAGATAATTTTTTTGCATGTACTTCCATCATAACCTTCCCTCTTAACATATACAAAGGATCTGAAATGTTTCCTAGTATTTCGTACAATCCTCGATTTAATTTCATTTTTGAAATAAAACTAGTATAAAATTGTGTATAATATACTACGATTTTTGACCGAAACTAGTATTTCAAAATGTTTAATAGAATATAATTTTGAGATAATATTTTGCATGGACTTCCACCACAACATTCCCTCGTAACATATAGAAAGGACCTGAGAAGTTTTGTAGTATTTCCAACAATCCTCGATTTAATTTAAATATTTGACAGAAACTAGTATAAAATTGTGTATGATATACTACGATTTTTTGATCTAAACTAGCATTTAAAAAAGTTTAATAGAATCTAATTTAGAGGTAATGTTTTTGCATGTACTTCCATCATAACCTTCCCTCTTAACCTATAGAAAGGATATGAAAAGTTTCGTAGAATTTCGAACACTCCTCGATTTAATTTAATTTTTAACCGAAACTACTATAAAATTGTGTATAATATACTATAATTTCTGAACGAAACTAGCATATCAAAAAGTTTCATAGAATATAATTTTGAGATAATTTTTTTGCATGGACTTCCATCATAACCATCCCTCGTAACATATAGAAAGAATCTGAGAAGTTTCGTAGTATTTCGAACAATCCTCGATTTAATTTCATTTTTGACATAAACTAGTATAAAATTGTGTATAATATACTTAGATTTTTTTACGGAAACTAGTATTTCAAAAAGTTTCATAGAATATAATTTTGAGATAATTTTTTGCATTTACTTCCATCATAACCTTCTCTAGTAACATATAGAAAGGATCTGAGATGTTTCGTAGCATTTCGAACAATCCTCGATTTAATTTCATTTTTGACAAACTAGTATAAAATTGTGTATAATATACTACGATTATTTGACCTAAACTAGCATTTCAAAAATTTTCATAGAATCTAATTTTGAGATATTTTTTTGCATTTACTTCCATCATAACCTTCCCTCGTAACATATAGAAAGGATCTAAAAAGTTTCGTAGCATTTCGAACAATCCTCGATTTAATTTCATTTGACCGAAACTAGTATAAAATTGTGTATAATATACTACGATTTTTGACCGAAACTAGTATTTAAAAATTTAAATAGAATATAATTCTGAGATAATTTTTTTGCATGTACTTCCATCATAACCTTCCCTAGTAACATATAGAAAGGATCTGAAAAGTTTCGTAGAATTTTGAACAATCCTCGATTTAATTTGATGTTTTGACCGAAATTAGTATAAAGTTGTGTATAATAATATACTACGATTTTTGACCGAAACTAGTATTTCAAAAAGTTTCATAGAATATAATTTTGAGAAAATATTTTTGCACTGAATTCCATCATAACATTCCCTCGTAATATATAGATCGGATCTGAGGTGTTTCGTAGTATTTTGAACAATCCTCGATTTAATCTCATTTTTGACCGAAACTAGTATAAAATTGTGTATAATATACTACGATTTTTTACGGAAACTAGTATTTAAAAAGGTTCATAGAATATAATTTTGAGATATTTTTTTTGGATTTACTTCCATCATAACCTTTTCTCATAACATATAGAAAGGATCTGAGATGTTTCGTAGAATTTCTAACAATCCTCGATTTAATTTCATTTTTAACAGAAACTAGTATAAAATTGTCTATAATATACTACGATTTTTGACCGAAACTAGTATTTCAAAAAGTTTCATAGAATATAATTTTTAGATTATATTTTGCATGGACTTCCATCACAACATTCCCTCATAATATATAGAAAGGATCTGAGGTGTTTCGTAGTATTTCGAACAATCCTTGATTTTATTTAATTTTTGACAGAAACTAGTATAAAATTGTGTATAATATACTTAGATTTTTTGACCTAAACTAGCATTTCAAAAAGTTTAATAGAATCTAATTTAGAGGTAATTTTTTTTGCATGTACTTCCATCATAACCTTCCCTCTTAACATATAGAAAGGATCTAAAAAGTTTCGTAGCATTTCGAACATTCCTCGATTTAATTTCATTTTTAACCGAAACTACTATAAAATTGTGTATAAAATACTATAATTTTTGACCAAAACTAGTATTTCAAAAAGTATCATAGAATATAATTTTGAGATAATTTTTTTGCATGGACTTCCAACATAACCATCCCTCGCAACATATAGAAAGGATCTCAGAAGTTTCGTAGTATTTCGAATAATCCTCGATTTAATTTCATTTTGGACAGAAACTAGTATTTCAAAAAGTTTCATAGAATATAATTTTGAGATAATTTTTTTTGCATTTACTTCCATCATAACCTTCTCTAGTAACATATAGAAAGGATATGAGATGTTTCGTAACATTTCAAACAATCCTCGATTTAATTTCATTTTTGACAGAAACTAGTATAAAATTGTGTATAATATACTACGATTATTTGACCTAAACTAACATTTCAAAAAGTTTCATAGAATCTAATTTTGAGATATTTTTTTGCATTTACTTCCATCATAACATTCCCTTGTAACATATAGAAAGGATCTAAAAAGTTTCGTAGAATTTTCGAACAATCCTCGATTTAATTTCATTTTGACCGAATCTAGTATAAAATTGTGTATTATATACTACGATTTTTGACCGAAACTAGTATTTCAAAAAGTTTCATAGAATATATTTTTGAGATAATTTTTTTGCATGTACTTCCATCATAACCTTCCCTCTTAACATATACAAAGGATCGGAAATGTTTCGTAGTATTTCGAACAATCTTCGATTTAATTTCATTTTTGAAATAAAACTAGTATAAAATTTTGTATAATATACTAGGATTTTTGACCGAAACTAGTATTTCAAAAAGTTTCATAGAATATAATTTTGAGATAATATTTTGCATGGACTTCGACCACAACATTCCCTCGTAACATATAGAAAGGACCTGAGAAGTTTTGTAGTATTTCGAACAATCCTCGATTTAATTTAAATATTTGACAGAAACTAGTATAAAATTGTGTATGATATACTACGATTTTTTGACTTAAACTAGCATTTTAAAAAGTTTAATAGAATCTAATTTAGAGGTAATGTTTTTTCATGTACTTCCATCATAACCTTCCCTCTTAACATATAGAAAGGATCTGAAAAGTTTCGTAGCATTTCAAACAATCCTCGATTTAATTTCATTTTTGACAGAAACTAGTATAAAATTGTGTATAATATACTACGATTATTTGACCTAAACTAGCATTTCAAAAAGTTTCATAGAATCTAGTTTTGAGATATTTTTTTGCGTTTACTTCCATCATAACCTTCCCTCGTAACATATAGAAAGGATCTAAAAAGTTTCGTAGCATTTCGAACAATCCTCGATTTAATTTCATTTTTAACCGAAACAACTATAAAATTGTGTATAATATACTATAATTTTTGACCGAAACTAGTATTTCAAAAAGTATCATAGAATATAATTTTGAGATAATTTTTTTGCATGGACTTCCATCATAACCATCCCTCGCACCATATAGAAATGATCTGAGAAGTTTCGTAGTATTTAGAACAATCCTCGATTTAATTTCATTTTTGACAGAAAATATTATAAAATTGTGTATAATATACTTAGATTTTTTGACGGAAACTAGTATTTCAAAAAGTTTCATAGAATCTAATTTTGAGATAATTTTTTTGCATTTACTTCCATCATAACCTTCTCTAGTAACATATAGAAAGGATATGAGATGTTTCGTAACATTTCGAACAATCCTCGATTTAATTTCATTTTTGACAGAAACTAGTATAAAATTGTGTATAATATACTAGGATTATTTGACCTAAACTAGCATTTCAAAAAGTTTCATAGAATCTAATTTTGAGATATTTTTTGGCATTTACTTCCATCATAACCTTCCCTCTTAACATATAGAAAGGATCTAAAATATTTCGTCGCATTTCGAACAATCCTCGATTTAATTTCATTTTTAACCGAAACTACTATAAAATTGTGTATAATATACTATAATTTTTGACCGAAACTAGTATATCAAAAAGTTTCATAGAATATAATTTTGAGATAATTTTTTTGCATGGACTTCCATCATAACCATCCCTCGTAACATATAGAAAGAATATGAGAAGTTTCGTAGTATTTCGAACAATCCTCAATTTAATTTCATTTTTGACATAAACTAGTATAAAATTGTGTATAATATACTTAGATTTTTTTACGGAAACTAGTATTTCAAAAAGTTTCATAGAATATAATTTTGAGATAATTTTTTGCATTTACTTCCATCATAACCTTCTCTAGTAACATATAGAAAGGATCTGAGATGTTTCGTAGCATTTCGAACAATCCTCGATTTAATTTCATTTTTGACAGAAACTAGTATAAAATTGTGTATAATATACTACGATTATTTGACCTAAACTAGCATTTCAAAAAGTTTCATAGAATCTAATTTTGAGATATTTTTTTGCATTTACTTCCATCATAACCTTCCCGCGTAACATATAGAAAGGATCTAACAAGTTTCGTAGCATTTCGAACAATCCTCGATTTAATTTCATTTTGACCGAAACTAGTATAAAATTATGTATAATATACTACGATTTTTGACCGAAACTAGTATTTAAAATTGTGTATAATATACTTAGATTTTTTTACGGAAACTAGTATTTCAAAAAGTTTCATAGAATATAATTTTGAGATATCTTTTTTGCATTTACTTCCATCATAACCTTCTCTAGTAACATATAGAAAGGATATGAGATGTTTCGTAACATTTCGAACAATCCTCGATTTAATTTCATTTTTGACAGAAACTAGTATAAAATTGTGTATAATATACTACGATTATTTGACCTAAACTAGCATTTCAAAAAGTTTCATAGAATCTAATTTTGAGATATTTTTTTGCATTTACTTCCATCATAACCTTCCCTCGTAACATATAGAAAGGATCTAAAATGTTTCGTAGCATTTCGAACAATCCTCGATTTAATTTCATTTTGACCGAAACTAGTATAAAATTGTGTATTATATACTACGATTTTTGACCGAAACTAGTATTTCAAAAAGTTTCATAGAATATAATTTTGAGATAATGTTTTTGCATGTACTTCAATCATAACCTTCCCTCTTAACATATACAAAGGATCTGAAATGTTTCGTAGTATTTCGAACAATCCTCGATTTAATTTCATTTTTGAAATAACACTAGTATAAAATTGTGTATAATATACTACGATTTTTGACCGAAACTAGTATTTCAAAAAGTTTCATAGAGTATAATTTTGAGATAATATTCTGCATGGACTACCACCACAACATTCCCTCGTAACATATAGAAAGGACCTGAGAAGTTTTGTAGTATTTCGAACAATCCTGGATTTAATTTAAATATTTGATAGAAACTAGTATAAAATTGTGTATGATATACTACGATTTTTTGACCTAAACTAGCATTTCAAAAAGTTTCATAGAATCTAATTTTGAGATATTTTTTTGCATTTACTTCCATCATAACCTTCCCTCGTAACATATAGAAAGGATCTAAAATGTTTCGTAGCATTTCGAACAATCCTCGATTTAATTTCATTTTGACTGAAACTAGTATAAAATTGTGTATTATATACTACGATTTTTGACCGAAACTAGTATTTCAAAAAGTTTCATAGAATATAATTTTGAGATAATGTTTTTGCATGTACTTCAATCATAACCTTCCCTCTTAACATATACAAAGGATCTGAAATGTTTCGTAGTATTTCGAACAATCCTCGATTTAATTTCATTTTTGAAATAACACTAGTATAAAATTATGTATAATATACTACGATTTTTGACCGAAACTAGTATTTCAAAAAGTTTCATAGAGTATAATTTTGAGATTATATTTTGCATGGACTTCCACCACAACATTCCCTCGTAACATATAGAAAGGACCTGAGAAGTTTTGTAGTATTTCGAACAATCCTCGATTTAATTTAAATATTTGACAGAAACTAGTATAAAATTGTGTATGATATACTACGATTTTTTGACCTAAACTAGCATTTAAAAAAGTTTAATAGAATCTAGTTTAGAGGTAATGTTTTTGCATGTACTTCCATCATAACCTTCCCTCTTAACATATAGAATGGATCTGGAAAGTTTCGTAGCATTTCAAACAATCCTCGATTTAATTTCATTTTTAACCGAAACTACTATAAAATTGTGTATAATATACTATAATTTTTTATCGAAATTAGTATTTCAAAAAGTTTCATAGAATATAATTTTGAGATAATTTTTTTGCATGGACTTCCATCATAACCATCCCTCGCAATATATAGAAAGGATCTGAGAAGTTTCGTAGTATTTCGAACAATCCTCGATTTAATTTCATTTTTGACAGAAACTAGTATAAAATTGTGTATAATATACTTAGATTTTTTGACGGAAACTACTATTTTAAAAAGTTTCATAGAATATAATTTTGAGATAATTTTTTTGCATTTACTTCCATCATAACCTTCTCTAGTAACATATAGAAAGGATATGAGATGTTTCGTAACATTTCGAACAATCCTCGATTTAATTTCATTTTTGACAGAAACTAGTATAAAATTGTGTATAATATACTACGATTATTTGACCTAAACTAGCATTTCAAAAAGTTTCATAGAATTTGAGATATTTTTTTGCATTTACTTCCATCATAACCTTCCCTCTTAACATATAGAAAGGATCTAAAAAGTTTCGTAGCATTT
The DNA here is from genome assembly GCA_963966055.1 of Lathyrus aphaca. Taxonomy (NCBI): domain Eukaryota; kingdom Viridiplantae; phylum Streptophyta; class Magnoliopsida; order Fabales; family Fabaceae; genus Lathyrus; species Lathyrus aphaca. The sequence continues at coordinate 2,280,855 of OZ014522.1, read as the reverse complement.
CGAACAATCCTCGATTTAATTTCATTTTGACCGAAACTAGTATAAATATGTGTATTATATACTACGATTTTTGACCGAAACTAGTATTTCAAAAAGTTTCATAGAATATAATTTTGAGATATTTTTTTTGCATTTACTTCCATCATAACCTTCTCTAGTAACATATAGAAAGGATATGAGATGTTTCGTAACATTTCGAATAATCCTCGATTTAATTTCATTTTTGACAGAAACTAGTATAAAATTGTGTATAATATACTAGGATTATTTGACCTAAACTAGCATATCAAAAAGTTTCATAGAATCTAATTTTGAGATATTTTTTTGCATTTACTTCCATCATAACCTTCCCTCGTAACATATAGAAAGGACCTGAGAAGTTTTGTAATATTTCGAACAATCCTCGATTTAATTTAAATATTTGACAGAAACTAGTATAAAATTGTGTATGATATACTACGATTTTTTGACCTAAACTAGCATTTAAAAAAGTTTAATAGAATCTAATTTAGAGGTAATGTTTTTGCATGTACTTCCATCATAACCTTCCCTCTTTACATATAGAAAGGATCTGAAAAGTTTCGTAGCATTTCAAACAATCCTCGATTTAATTTCATTTTTAACCGAAACTACTATAAAATTGTGTATAATATACTATAATTTCTGACCGAAACTAGTATTTCAAAAAGTTTCATAGAATATAATTTTGAGATAATTTTTTTGCATGGACTTCCATCATAACCATCCCTCGCAACATATAGAAAGAATTTGAGAAGTTTCGTAGTATTTAGAACAATCCTCGATTTAATTTCAATTTTGACAGAAACTAGTATAAAATTGTGTATAATATACTTAGATTTTTTTACGGAAACTAGTATTTCAAAAAGTTTCATAGAATATAATTTTGAGATATCTTTTTTGCATTTACTTCCATCATAACCTTCTCTAGTAACATATAGAAAGGATATGAGATGTTTCGTAACATTTCGAACAATGCTCGATTTAATTTCATTTTTGACAGAAACTAGTATAAAATTGTGTATAATATACTACGATTATTTGACCTAAACTAGCATTTCAAAACGTTTCATAGAATCTAATTTTGAGATATTTTTTTTGCATTTACTTCCATCATAACCTTCCCTCTTAACATATAGAAAGGATCTAAAAAGTTTCGTAGCATTTCGAACAATCCTCGATTTAATTTCATTTTGATCGAAACTAGTATAAATATGTGTATTATATACTACGATTTTTGACCGAAACTAGTATTTCAAAAACTTTCATAGAATATAATTTTGAGATATTTTTTTTGCATTTACTTCCATCATAACCTTCCCTCTTAACATATACAAAGGATCTGAAATGTTTCTTAGTATTTCGAACAATCCTTGATTTAATTTCATTTTTGAAATAAAACTAGTATAAAATTGTGTATAATATACTACGATTTTTGACGGAAACTAGTATTTCAAAAAGTTTCATAGAATATAATTTTGAGATAATATTTTGCATGGACTTCCACCACAACATTCCCTCGTAACATATAGAAAGGACCTGAGATGTTTTGTAATATTTCGAACAATCCTCGATTTAATTTAAATATTTGACAGAAACTAGTATAAAATTGTGTATGATATACTACGATTTTTTGACCTAAACTAGCATTTAAAAAAGTTTAATAGAATCTAATTTAGAGGTAATGTTTTTGCATGTACTTCCATCATAACCTTCCCTCTTAACATATAAAAAGGATCTGAAAAGTTTCGTAGCATTTCAAACACTCCTCGATTTAATTTCATTTTTAATCTAAACTACTATAAAATTGTGTATAATATACTGTCGCTCCCGGGATTTTCATCCTAGTACAAACGCGAAAGTGGCGCGGAAAGGTTAGAGTCGCCAGCCAGACATTTTTATCCCGAATGAATGGGAAAGGTAATGTTGCACAAACCTGAGGAAGAAGGAAAAGGACAAGGTCCTGCGAACCAAAGATCTGAGTTCGGGAGTCGGTTACGATTTGGGAATGTATTAGCACCCCAGATCGTCCGTCGTACCCGACGGGATCCACGCTTGCAAAGATAACTATCTCAAAGGGTGAGGGTATGAAAACTGCGGCAAAGAAATGAAAAGAAACTGGAACTGGAAAAGAACTGAAATAAGAAACAAAGAGAAAAATGTAGGGAAAATAAAGATTGTGCTCGAACGGGCCCTACCCCGCTGCCTACGTACCTCATTGGGATAATGAGGATCAGAGTCGACGTAGTTCTCCTAACTAGGGGTACTAAAAGGAAAATTTCTTGTGAATTAAAGGCTTGAACTGCCTATGCCATTGCTCAGGTGTTGCAGGCTCGGACGACGAGTGCGTTACCGTCTTGCAAAGTGACAAGTAGGAGCAAGTTCGCGTACGAAGCGAATGAGGTGAGAAAAGAATTCCCGAAGGAAAGACGCTTATTGTTTGTTTGTGTTTTTTAGAAGCTTTTATGAGTGTGTCACAAGGGTGTACTCAAGCTCTTTTCCATGGAATGTACACTTGTCACTACATTCCAAGATAGAATAATAGAACAAGCATACTCAAGTAAGGAGAAGATCCCCAAAACTTGAACCCAAAGGTTAGGGCTTAGGCTCACAAACTTGTTTACTTATTAGATATTTTGATTATTTACATGAAGAAGTGTTTTTTATGCTTTTCTTTTATGAAGAAAATACCTTGATCAGACTTGTGCGTCACAAGGTAAACATGTACTATCCCAAGATGGGAAGACTACAAGCATACCTCATGGAATAAGGCTATGGATCAATGCTTCACTTCAAAGTTATTAAAGATATCTTTTAAGAGTTATGAGATGAGAAGAGAAGAAGAACCAAAAGGATCTCAAAGGAAAAATTCTAAAGGGGGACTAAAATAATCCTAAGTATTCACATGCATGGATATCCTAAAGGTTAGTGAGGTTTCTATCCTAATGGGGAAGGAAGAAGAAGATAGAAGAAGGGATGAGAAAGGCCTAGGCCCAACAAAAGAGAGTTAGTTCACATAAACATAAAAGGAAGAGATAAGAATTGGAGATGTGGAACTCAATTCCCACATCTCGCACTTACCATAGCCCCTGCAAGGTTAGCATGCACAAATGAAACAAAAAATGAGTAAATTAACATGACATCATCAAACAATCAGAAGTGAAATGAAATGAATAAATGCCTAATTCCAATTCAACTCAAAGAAATAAAGATGAGAAACTTATGACTTAAAATGAGGAAACATGAATACATATGGAAACAAATGCGCACTTATGAAAAATGTAATACAAAACACCCAAAATACAAGCACAAAGTTCAAAACCAGAATCAAAATGATATGAAGAATGGCCTAAGAGGCCAGCAATATGAAGAGAGAAATCACACCATACCAAACAATGTCAAAATAGAAGCAACGGCACCAAAAGATGGAATTTAAACACTTAAAGAAACAAATGACTTGAATAAGAAGCAAACTTTAAAAAAACAAAAGGCACAAGACCTATCCTAAGACCAGGAAGGTATCCACACCCTAGAGGAACCCCAAATGAGAAGAAGAAGTTGGCACAAGTGCCCTTCCAAGCCTATAAGAAATCTAACAAACCAAAAGAAGCAAAATGGGGCAAGGTGAGAACAAAAATCCACAAATAAACAACCAGCCATCTAAAAAATCTACAACTGAAACCAAATGATCTTAAAACACATCATATCAACTTGCCAAAAGGATTTGCAAAAATTCAGAAAGGAACTAGGTCAAATGGAGGTACAAACACAAGTTAGGACAGAAAACTTACATCACAAGATAACAGATCAAAACTCAAGAAATAATTTCCTAAAAATTCATAGAAAAATTACATGAAAACTACAAGATCTTAGGAACACAATGCAAAATGAATGGGATCAAAACTCCGAATATTGAAGTCTATAGAAAATAAACAAGACAGGTTGGTCAGGAAATGAAACAAAATAAGCTATGCACCTTAGTGAATTATTTCTGGCACGCTAATCAATAAAAAAAATAAAATAAAAATGTGACAAAATTTTAGAGACACAAAGGAATATCCATAATTTATTTGGGAATTTTTAGATGATTTATTCTATTTTTAATGGATTAAAATGAAAGCTGAAATAAAAGAAAAATTTATTTGGAAAAGAAAAATGAAAGAAATTGAAGGGAGGTGTGATTGGAAAGGAAATGGGCTGAAATCGCTTGGGCTAAGCTGGGTGAGGGGTGCGGATAGCACCACGGGTTAAGCCCAGATGCATGCTAGTCCATGGCAGCTGCCTACACGCTATTGGAGGGGAAAGCCTACCGGACGGTGACAAGTGTCACCTCCGGTAGGGGCCAAATCAACAAACACGGATTTCCTCTTATCCTCTTATCTCAATCTCCATAAATCCATGAATATCTAATTTCTCTTACAACAGAACTCAATGAATCTTTATTTTTTCTTAATAATAAAACACAATCACAGCAAGAAATGCAGCAAGCAAACTCGCTCCTCTCCACAAACTTCATGACCTAGCCGCCTCCTTCATCACCTCTCTCAACCATCATCAATCTCACTTAACCAACCCCTCCGCCTACCACCAAGCTTTCGCCGCCGAATCCTCTGTCATCTTATACGACCTAAACCCTAACACATGCGCCGCCGCCGTCCTCACCTCCGTATTTCCATCATCCCCTTCTGCTCCTAGCCGCGCCGCCGGCAAACCTTCTTCTTCTCCTCTCACCTCACCTAATCCTTCATCATCTTCTATCTCACTCAGTTTCACCTTTCTAACCTAACCTAAGCTTCATCCAATTTCACCGGTTTCTTCCTCATCCAACCTTAACCTCAACGTCCGCCACTTACCGGAATCTGCAGCCACCCTCACCATGAACATTCTAACGACCTACATCTAAGCCTCTTTCTTCATTCGGTCTCGCCTCAATCCAACTCGCCTTCCTCTCATTCCAACCCTAACATAACACTAACAAATCAAAGGATCTATGCTAGCTAAGAGCAATACCTCACGGCGATTCAGATGCACACAACGAAACGTAAAGCAACCAATCGAAAAATCAACCAGCTACACCAAATTCAACACACAGCCAGCAATTGTATCAAGTGACGAAACCGAAAGCGTACCTGTTACACGATGATGCGGCGAACGATACGTAAATCAGCCTCAATTCGGTAGTGCTTCTCTTTCAACTTTCGCTTCTGATTCGATCTTCTTTCTTTTTTCGCGAATCCGACTTGCTTCTCTTTCTTCAGAATTTGCGTATTGAATCAAATTTGCAGGTCTGTTGATGCTGCTATGAAGGCTTCGTCCGATTGAAGAAACTGAAGCAGATTGCCGAAGGTTGAAGCGCGGATTCAAGATTGGAGTCTAATCTGTGAAGCTGATGAAGATGATGTTTGATGAATGTTGCAGCGAATTGGTGATTGTTGAAGCGTTTCTATGCCATTTGTGATGAAGATTAAAGAATAATGGAGGAAGATTGAGAAAGAAATTGATGAGATTATGAAGAATTGGTTAAAGATTGAAGTGGATTGAGGAGAATTATGAAGAATCAGTTACAGATTGTGAATGAGAGATTTTGGATTGTGAAGAAATGCTTGAAGGTTATGAAGAATTGGTTAGAGAAAAAGGGTGAGATTCAGAATTTTGTGATTGTGAGAAACCTGTGGTTCTGTTATATCTGTTATTGAATGAGAGTGTAATTCTGTTATGCAATCAGAAAAAAACGGTTATGAAAATCCGTTCCCTCTTTCTTCTGATTTTCTTCTTTATTCTCTTTTCTATTTTATTGTTATCTTTTTTTTCAATTCTATTACTCTTTTCCTTGTGAGCTATGCGTGTTCAATTTCTATCATCAAATGCATTTTACTCTTTTCAGATGCGTTTTATTTGATGTTAGGTTGCGTTTGCGTGATGCTCATGTTATATGCTTCAGGTTGTGTACATGAGAAGCTGGACAAGTTGCAGCTGGGAATTTGTGAAGCTGATATTGAATTCGGCTGGTATGCATTGCTGGAGTATTGTTTTGGCTCAAGTGTGGCTGGGAATCATATTTGGATGGAAAAGTGGAATGGCTTCAAGTGTGTGTATCATATGCGGAATTGGCTTGTGTGCGTGTGAATCCGCTTGCGTTTTAGAGTGTGAGCTGAAGTGAATTGATGTAGCCTTTTTTTTTGTAAATTTTTTATGTAATGGGCCTAAGACAAGAATCTTGTTTGTAATATATTTTTTTTGGATAGACTTTTTTTTTATATAAATGGTCTAAAAAAAAATACTCATGGTCTTATGGTAAAAAATGTTATCATACTTGGTAAAAAATATATATATTAAGAAGTGAATAAAAAACAAAAATATGGAGAATGGTAATGAATATAGAATTGGGTAGGAAAAATTGGAAATCAGTTAAAAATGATCATTTGGATGATTGAACTAAAAAATGTATGAATCAGATGATCGAGAGAAATGGAAGAAAAAATGGTCATTGGATAATAGAAATTGGAAAATAAAAATGGTTTAATCGAAAATGGATAATGGATATGAAATCTTGATTTTATGAAATGAGCTAACTACCACCACACACACATAACCATGAAGCCTCGATTTTTCAACCAAACTTGCACCGCTTCCAAAAAAAAACACTTGATTAAAACCAATCATGAACCACTGAATAATTTGCAGCTTAAACCACAACCACTTGATTAAAACCAATCATGAACCACTGAATAATTTGCAGCATAACCACAACCACTTGAATCGTCTAAAATTGGTCCTGATTATTTGAATACATGCTGAGGAAAATAAATCCACAGATAATCCACTGATGAACTGATGAACATGAAGATTCAAACCAAACTTCACACAGAACACTTCCTGATAAACTGATGATCCTAGCACACAACACAACTTAAACTTTTGAACACGCACTGTCTAAGAAATAAACCACTGGCAAAAATAACTTGCAGTGAAGCAATCTTCTGATAGTTTAACCAAGATTAGGTCAAACGTCCATCTGAGTCGGATCGTGAACTGAAAAGCCACCCCGAACTGAAATCACTGCCAGCTCTATGAAATGTTATGTATGTTATGATTCATTCTTCTATGCTAATGATGCAGTGTGAAATATGAAAATGATATGAATATAATGAACATGATGCGATATGATGCTTAAGAATAAGAGGGCAAATTTGGGGTGTTACAGCTGCCCCTATTCAATCAACTGCTAATCTGAAAAGGATGAGAGCAACGGCTATCAGACATTCGAGATAAACTGTGATTGAATACCAAAAAGACCCCGAAATTTGCACCCTGACGAGAATGCAAAAACTGGGAAATAAGCCCAACCAAATGACGCCTTGGTGATTGAAACGGAGAGAAAGCAGACGAGCTCCTTCCCAGTTGAACTGATATCTGGAATAAGAACAAGTTGACAAACGAGTCTTCAAACAATCCTGTGACGCCAGGAGCTGGACATACGAGTCCACAAAACACTTCAAGAACATACACTGGGACAGACGAGTCTCCAGACAAATCCTGTAACGCCGGGAGCTGGACAAACGAGTCCTCAAAACATGAGACAGACGAGTCTCCTTCGGATTTACCCGTTACGCCAGGACCGGCAATGCACTTAAGTCTGTGGGATAGACATGCAATCAAGGTAGACGAACCTTCTTCATATATTATCCGCGGATATATGGTATAAGACAGGCGAGTCTTCTGAGCAAACCTGTTACGCCAGGTGCAGCAACAACAATAAGTGATGCCTGAGACAGACGAGCCTCCTTCGGATTTACCTGTTACGCCAGGACCGGCAACCATTTCGACGTTTAACTCCCACTGTCAGGATTCGAAACCTCTTCAATACAGACGAGTATTGGATGATCATCAAGATAACACAGACGAGTGCCATAAGTCAATGATACAGACGAGTATCAGACGATGATCTGAGAAACACAGACGAGTGCCTCAAGCAATGATACAGACGAGTATCAGCAACTGGTATAGACGAATACCAGAAATTTAAACACAGACGAGCATTTGAAGTAGCCACAGAAATATCATGATAAACAACAAATCTTCACATTCAGATGTAAGCTAGCACAGACGAGTGCTGAGGATGATACAGACGAGTATCTAAGCAAAGCAGACGAGCTTCATAACACCAACAACTTCTGGGGAATAAAAGTAGACGAGCTTCAAACAAACACGGACGAGTGCTGGACAGTTGCAGACGAGCAACAACAGAGAATACATATCAAAGCACAGACGAGTGCAACAAAGGATCCAATACCCAACACAGACGAGTGTTGAGAGGTTGCAGACGAGCAACAACAAATATCATCTCAGAACACAGACGAGTGTTAAGGCGTTGCGGACGAGCAACTATCATAACCAAACACAGACGAGTGCTGGAAATTGCAGACGCAGCAACAACAGAGGTATCGTAACACAGACGAGTGATGGGAATCAACAGCAAAATAATACATCTCAAAGCACAGACGAGTGCTGGAATTTGCAGACGAGCAAACAACAACTGATACAATCAAACACAGACGAGTGTTTGAAATTGCGGACAAGCTAAATCGAAGTAATCAAGAACCACTGCTGGAGAAAGCAAATGAGCAATACCAACAGACTAACACGGACGAGTGTTGAAAGATGCAGACGAGCAGCAATAAGGCAACGATATGTCCCTGTTGGGGAAAACTTTGCTTAGGGATAACTCATACGAGTGTTGAAGATTGCAGACGAGCAACAAACGAATGCCTGATCAGCAACAAGAGATACAACTCTGCAGGGGAGACAAGTTAAGAGGTATGGATACCCACTCTGACTGAGGTGATGAATACTTGGCTATATCATCAAATACCCAAAAGTATGGCCACTTGGCTGAGAAATATTTCACGGACGGAGGTGAAAATCAAATATGAACTCTGTGGGGACAGATCATCTTCAGACTTGGCTGGGGAAACTTCTTGGGCAAATACTCTGGTTGGGGAGAGCATCTGATGATTCAAGACTCTGAGGGGTTATCAAGCTTTCATTCACGCCTACTGGGGAGGAATCTTGCTGGGGATAGGATTCTGATAACTCCAACTCTGGTAATGACATGCTCTCAGGTACCTGCTAGGCATACTCCGCTGGAGAGGAATGGACTGCTACTTCACTGGGGAAGAAGAGCTCGCTTGGGCTGCTGCCAAGGCTTGGTTGGAGGAAAATCTCTGCCAGAGATGAGTCAGGCTTCAGATACCTGTCGGAGAAGAACTCTCTGCTTGGGGAAATACTCTACTGGGGGAGAGTAAATTGCTTGAGAGAATGTGACGCCATCCCGCAACCTGCAACAACAGAAAACACACGTGTGTCCCGGGGATTTGCGTGGAATGATCTGTTCATCCATCATCACCCGACACTCAAAGAGGTTACAGTTTCCCTGCATGTCAGTTTTCTTTTCAAAATTATTACCATATTTAGATGCAATGCTATTTTTGCCAAAAATTCAGGACATTTTGCAAACAAAAATAAACACACACAGCTCTTTGACTGAATATTATTTTATTGAATGGCCTCTGAATAGGCAAAGATTTACATCAGGAGGCAACCACCTGGAAAGAGGTAGCCACTATAAAAATTGAGAAAAGAAACTATCCTAATGGCAATGTACACGACATTCCAAGGAGTTCCATTTCTGCTATGACCTGCATGTCTTCAAGACTCTCCATTCTGCTGTGGCTTTCTGAGAGGACGAGGGGACTGTTTCCTATCCTTCTGACATTGTCAAACTGTACGAAACAATGATGTGGTTCAGATAACTTGGATCACAGTTGTTCGCTTATTCCCTTATTTTGCGTGGATCGCCCTCTCGGGTTTTCAATCCACCGGGATACCCTTTTTTGCCTGAGATGTCCAATGTGGCTTTTCAACTCAGCGGGTGTACATTTTTTTTATATTTATTTCCCTAATTTTTGCCCGAGCTTTCTATTCTGTTTTTAGCTCGCCGGGATGCCCTTTTCTTGCCTGGACTTACATTCTGTTTTTGTGTCCAGCGGGTCTCTTTATGCGAAGTATTTTTTAACTGCGTCCGAGTTGACAGGGGATGGGAAGTCCTCTCCATCCATAGTGGTGAGCATCAGCGCTCCTCCTAAGAAGACTTTCTTCACTTTGAATGGTCCTTCGTAGTTTGGGGTCCACTTGCCCCTGTTATCTGAACCTGGAGGAACGATTCTCTTCAACACAAGCTCTCCCACTCGATACTCTCGAGTACGTACTCGTTGATCGAATGCCCGCTTCATTCTCCTCTGATAAAGATGACCATGACAGATAGCCGCTAATCTCTTTTCCTCAATTAGACATAGCTGATTGTAACGAGCACGCACCCATTTAGCCTCATCCAGCTTGACATCCATCATCACGCGCAGTGAAGGAATCTCTACTTCAACAGGCAGGACTGCCTCCATACCATACACCAGAGAGAAGGGAGTTGCCCCTGTTGACGTCCTGACTGACGTTCGGTACCCATGCAAAGCAAACGGTAACATCTCATGCCAATCTTTGTAGGTGACAACCATTTTCTGCACAATCTTCTTGATATTCTTGTTAGCTGCCTTTGCCGCACCATTCATCTTTGGTCGGTAAGGAGAAGAATTGTGATGTTGTATTTTGAAGTCCCGACATAAGTCTGCCATCATCTTGTTGTTGAGATTAGAACCATTATCAGTAATGATCCTTTCGGGCACTCCATATCTGCATATGATATCTCTTTTCAGAAATCTTGCCACCACTTGACGAGTGACATTGGCATAAGACGCTGCTTCTACCCACTTGGTAAAGTAATCAATCGCGACCAGGATGAAGCGATGACCGTTCGAAGCAGTTGGCTCGATCTTCCCGATCATGTCAATGCCCCACATAGAGAAAGGCCAAGGAGATGACATGACATTAAGTGGGTTAGGAGGAACATGCACTTTATCTGCATATATTTGGCACTTGTGGCACTTTCGAGCAAATGAACAGCAGTCTGCATCCATTGTCATCCAGTAATACCCTGATCTCAGCAGTTTCTTTGCCATGGCATGCCCTCCTGCATGGGTACCAAAAGATCCTTCATGGACTTCCTGCATCAACAGACTTGCTTCGTGTCTATCCACGCATCTGAGCAAGACTAGGTCGAAGTTCCTCTTGTACAAAACCCCGTCTGTGTTCAAGAAGAAACTAGCAGCAAGTCGTCTCAAGGTCTTTTTGTCTTTGGAAGATGCCCCTGTTGGGTATTCTTGCTTTTCCAAGAATAACTTGATATCAAAATACCAAGGTTTCTCGTCAGACACGGCGTCTACAGAGAAAGCATAAGCTGGAGAGTCAAGCCTGGATATGTCAATTCTGGGCACAAAATTCCAACGCAGGACTTTAATCGACGAAGAGAGAGTGGCCAAAGCATCGGCAAATTGATTTTCGTCACGTGGTATGTATTTGAGCTCAACTGTCGTGAAGAATGTCAACAGTTTTCTAGCATAATCCCTGTATGGAACTAGATGCTCTTGATGCGTATACCACTTGCCGGTAATTTGGTTAATGACGAGGGCTGAATCTCCGAATATATCGAGGTTCTTAATCCGAAGATCAATTGCCTCCTCTATTCCCATTATACACGCCTCGTATTCCGCTTCATTGTTGGTGCAGCCAAAAGTAATTCTGGCAGCGAAGGGTAAGTGAACACCTTCAGGAGTAATGAGTACGGCACCAACTCCACGACCATTGATATTAACGGCCCCATCAAACATCAACTTCCATTTGAATTCAGGGTCAGGCCCCTCCTCCGGAAGTGGTTCCTCATAATCATTTGTTTTGAGGTACATGATGTCTTCATCAGGGAAATCAAATTTCATCGGCTGATAGTCATCCTCAAGAGGTTGCTGAGCAAGGTATTCTGACAATACACTTCCTTTGATAGCTTTCTGAGAAGTGTACTGGATGTCGTATTCAGTTAAAATCATCTGCCATCTAGCAACCCTTCCGGTCAATGCTGGTTTCTCAAAGATGTACTTGACAGGATCCATCTTGGAAATAAGAAGTGTGGTATGAGTCAACATGTACTGCCTCAGCCGGCGAGCAGCCCATACCAAAGCGCAGCAAGTTTTCTCGAGCAGTGAGTATCGGGATTCACAGTCGGTAAACTTTTTGCTAAGGTAATAAATGGCGTACTCTTTTTGACCAGACTCGTCATGTTGGCCAAGCACACACCCCATCGACCCTTCTAGCACGGTCAAGTACATGATTAATGGTCTCCCCTCCACCGGAGGCATCAGAATTGGAGGTTCCTGCAAATATTCCTTTATTTTGTCGAAAGCTCTTTGACAATCATCGTTCCACCTGACCGTTTGCTCTTTTCTTAGCAGTTTGAATATTGGTTCGCACGTGGCAGTTAGATGAGATATGAACCGAGAAATGTAGTTCAATCTACCTAAGAACCCACGCACTTCCTTTTCTGTCCTCGGTGCAGGCATATCTTGAATAGCTTTCACTTTAGCAGGATCTACCTCAATTCCTCTTTGACTTACAATGAAACCCAGCAATTTTCTGGAACGCACTCCGAAAGTGCACTTGTTCGGATTCAACCTCAGCTTGTACTTGATCAATCTATCAAATAACTTCTTCAGGTTAACCAAATGCTCCTCTTCGTCTTTGGACTTTGCAATCATATCATCCACATAACATTCGATCTCCTTGTGGATCATGTCATGGAACAATGTGACCATCGCCCGCTGATAAGTTGCCCCGGCGTTCTTCAAACCGAAGGGCATGACCTTATAGCAGAATGTTCCCCACGGGGTAACGAACGTTGTCTTCTCCATGTCTTCCGGCGCCATTTTTATCTGATTATAACCGGAGAATCCATCCATGAAGGAGAACACCGAGAATTGAGCACTATTGTCGACCAACACGTCAATGTGTGGCAACGGAAAATCGTCCTTTGGGCTTGCTCTGTTCAAATCTCGATAGTCAACGCACATCCGGACCTTGCCGTCCTTCTTAGGTACTGGTACGATGTTAGTTACCCACGGTGGGTAACTAGTCACGGCAAGGAACCCGGCATCCCACTGCTTCTGAACCTCCTCTTTAATCTTCATCGCCATATCCGGGCGAGTTCTTCTCAATTTTTGCTTTACAGGAGGACAGTCTTCTCTCAGAGGTAGCTTATGCATCACGATGTCGGTATCTAAACCTGGCATATCTTGATATGACCAAGCAAAGATATCCACATACTCTCTCAGCATACTGATCAGCTCTTGTTTGACGTCGGCCTGCAGATTGGCCCCTATCTTGATTTCTTTCTTTGCATCTTCGCTGCCAATGTTGATGGTCTCAATCTCTTCTTGATGAGGCTGAATAACTCGTTCCTCTTGTTTCAACAATCTGACCAATTCTTCAGGGAGGTCACAGTCTTCCTCAACCCCTTCATCAGCTTGGTAGACTGGATTATCAAAGTCATGCATAGTCATAGCAGGAACGTTATCCGTGGAATTCGGATGATCAACACTGCACAAATGATGTGCTTATTCAGAATCTGCTTATTTTGAAAAAGAGACGCTAACACAAAACAAAAAGGAAACACATTGCCATTTTTATATATTTTTTTGTGAAAAAGTTTAAAAACAAAGACAGGGAACACAGTTTGTCTGAAAATGTCCTTTTATTTCATAGCAAAATAACAATGCGATACAAAACATGGTGGCCCAATACAATGGATCCAAGCATCTTGGGCAAAATGCTGGATTTGAAAATGCAGTATGCTAATAAAAGGAAACAAAGCAATTACTTTGAGAGCCAGGTGACTTGAACAATGTCTTCAGCAGACCAATTTCCTAGATCCTCGTCGGGTGCACACGGGCGGATCCAATTGTTGTCCCAGTCTCTGTCACTATCCCCGTCTTGGCTTGCCGTACAAATTTGATCGCGGTCGAGCAACCCAGCACTTGTGAACGTGATGGCCTTACCACTCTGAGTAGACCCCCCAGGCTGATACCCTAAGCCGAATTTATCATCCTTCTTTTCCAGCTCCAACAGCTTGCCCCAGCCCTGAGCACTGCCTGATTGAACGACCTCTTTTGCTTCCTGGTAGGAATGAATGGACGTGCCCTCGTTGTTTTTCTTCACCGGAGTCAAGATACTGACATCTGCTTCAAAAGCTTGGCACAAAGTCTCGTGGATTTCTCCATCCATTTCTACATATTTAAACGTCGACAGGTGGCTGACGAATATATCTTCTTCCCCACAAACTGTGATGACCTGGCCGTCCACCACGTATTTAAGCTTCTGATGTAGGGTTGAAGTGACAGCTCCAGCTGCATGTATCCACGGTCTGCCCAATAAGCAACTATACGCAGGCTGGATGCCCATAACATAGAAGACACTCTTGAAGACTTGAGAGCCTATCTTGACAGGCAACTCAACCTCTCCGAAAACTGATCTTCTTGAACCATCGAAAGCTTTAACCACCAGATCACTCGGCGTCAGGACAATCCCATCAATATTAAGCTTCATCAACGCCTTCTTCGGAAGCACATTCAAGGAAGAGCCTGTGTCTACAAGAGCATGAGACAGCACAGCGCCCTTGCATTCCATCGTGATGTGTAGTGCTTTATTGTGATTCCTTCCCTCCGAAGTGAGGTCTCGGTCAGTGAAGCCTAAGCCATGGCTAGCATTGACACTTCCAACAACAGCCTCGAGTTGGTTGACCGTGATCTCCCGAGGAACGTAGGCCATTTGAAGTACTTTCAGTAAGGCTTCTCGGTGCGCGGGAGAGCACATCAGCAGTGACAAGATAGAAATCTTTGAAGGTGTCTGGTTCAGTTGATCAACCACCTTGTAGTCACTCCTTTTGATGATCCTCATGAACTCCTCTACCTCCTTTTCAAACGTCCCCTGCCCAGCCACAGGAGTAGTTGACTCGTCATTCGCAGTCTGCTTTCCTTTGTCTTTGGACGAAGCCTCGGCCTCAGGATCCTTTCTCAGTGCAGGGGGAGCGAACAACCGACCACTTCGGGTAAAGCCCCCAACACCTCCTACATTTTCAATAGTCAGGTCAGCAACAGGTCTACTCTCCATCTTCTGTCCAGCTACATAAACATCAGAACCGTAATGCCAAGGAATGGCTCTATCATTGGTGTATGGCACTGGCCCAGGTACAGTTATAGTCACGGGACTAATCTGAGGAGCGTAAATGGTAACCGGCTCTTGTCTGACGGGCATATCTGCTTCATCGTAGAAGATAGTAATGGTTGACACATCATCAACCTCTTCATTACTAATCTTACTGAACTGCAAGGACCCCTCATCGATCAATCCCTGCAAACCCACCTTCAATTTCTCACAGCCATTCACAACACTCATACAGTCTTCACAACCAAGATAACAACCAGGAAATACTTGACCCTTCAACAATCTCTCCTTCACCACCCTCAAAGGTGTCTTGACTTCATCGATACTTAGCACCAAACTCAACTTGTCATCACTTTCAACAGCATTGACCCTTGCCCCTCCATGATTAGGCATGGGGTTCGAGTTGACATTCGGCGGCGGCGCAAAGTTGATTGCCTTGGAATCTACAAGATCCTGAACTTTGTGATGTAGAGCCCTGCACTTCTCAGTCGAGTGCCCGGGTGCCCCTGAGTGAAAAGCGCATCGCGCATTGACATCATAACCAGCTGGAAGCTCTCCAGGAGGTGGTGGTGCCAAAGTCCTCAATGGAATAAGGTTCAAATCTAGTAGTCTCGGCAACAAGGCAGCATACGTCATCGGAATAGCTTCAATCACCCTGTTAGCCGGGCGAGCCTGCCTCGGTTGATATGGTCTCTGCTGGTAGCTGGTTCGAGGTTGTTGTTGTTGCTGGTGTTGTTGTGGTAGAGGTAGCATCTGTTGTACGGGAGCTGCAGGAATGGTGACAGCAACCATATGTTCATAGGGTCTTCTGAAACCACGACCCTGGCTTCGGCCGAATACAGCATTGGTCTCGCCTTCTCTCCTTCTCGGAGGTCCACTAAAAGCTTTCCTCGCTCCATTTGAGCTACTAGCCCCGGGGTCTTGTATCTTCCCCATTTTCAACAGCGTCTCAACCCTTTCTCCCGCAATGACAATATCATTGAACTTAGTAGCAGAACTTGACGCCAATCTCTCAAGAAATACCCCCTGGAGGGTGCCCATAAACATGTCGGCCATTTCATTCTCTAACAGGGGTGGTTGCACCCTGGCAGCTAGCTGACGCCACCTCTGGGCATATTCTTTGAAACCTTCCTTCGCTGTCTGAGCCATATGTTGCAACTGCGTGCGATTCGGAGCCATGTCCATGTTATATTGGTACTGCCTCACAAAGGCTTCAGCGAGATCTTTCCAGCTCTTGACATTGACCCTACTGAGCTTCATGTACCACTCAAGGGAAGCTCCCACCAAGCTGTCCTGAAAGTAATACATCCACAGTTTTTCATCGTCTGTATGAGCGGCAATTCTCCCAACAAATGATTGCAGATGGGTCTTCGGGCAAGCAGTGCCGTTATACTTCTCGAAAGTTGGAACTTTGAACTTATACGGAATCCTGAATCCCGGAACCAAGCCCAAGTCTGTTATATCGAATCCCAAAGAGCTCTGGGACTGAATAGCCTTGATTTACTCAGCCATCTCTTCAAACCTCTTGTTCATTTCTACCCCTTGACCTTCAGCTTCATCAAGTAGAGTGAACTGGTCATCATGGTTGTCCATCTGAATGTTATGCAACCCGTCGTTGGTTATTGTCACTCCTGGTTGTGTAACTGGAGTTCCACCCTGACGCGCGCCCGCACCGGTGTGATTATCAGCATTAGCAGCAGCAGCGGCGTTCCTGTTCTGATTCTCAACCATCTCTCGCAGACGCTCTTGATTCTGCCCCATGCCGGCCATTAACGTCATGAAGTTATCTATTCTCTGCCTTAGATCTGCCAAATCTGCCTGCATCTGGTCCATGGCTCGCTCTCTGTTAGTCTTGGTTGGGTATCTGTGCACTGCTGGTTGTTCTCGAACTTTACGAGGAGCTATAGTGCCTGTTATCACAAAACACGTTAGTAATTGAGACAACACCTGCAAAACAAACAAACAGGTTATATGCAATGCTATGTAACTGTTCATGTTCCCAATTTTAAGTATTTGGCATGCCCCAGTTCTGGCATCTATCTCGACAATCACTTTCAGTATTTAGCTTTCAAACTTTCTCTTTGATAAGTGTTCAGACATTAGCAGTATCCAGACAAACGAGTCTTGCACATTCAAAACGATAACTTGCACATTAATACTGAACATGGACAAACCACTATAGGCTAAAAGTCAGAATACATCCAGGAATATTCCCCGAAGGGTTACAAATCAATACATCGAATAAAGACAAAATACAAAAATAAGCAAGACTCCTACAACAAGCCTGTAGGTAGTTTTGAAAAATAAACTAAGCTAAGGACCCCGACTCTGCCACCTCTGCCCTGCTTTTCTTGACACCCGCTCTCAGCTTGAGCTCTTCGATCTCTTTCCTTGCTTCCTCCAGAGCTAATTGACTTTGGGCTAGCTGTTGGGTCTTCTCCCTCCGGATGGCGTGGGCTTGCTCCACTTCCTCCTTCTTGAAAGCCATCTGAACTTCAAAGAACTCTTCTTTCTCTTTGAACTTCTTTTGCTCTTCATCCCTTTGGCCTTTCAGCCAAACAATGGACTGTCGAGCACTCTTGAGAGTCTTTAAAGTCTCCTTTTGCTTAGCTTCTCTTTGAGCTTCCATCATACCCAATCTGTGGAAATGAGCTTCTCTTCCGGCAAAATCCTTCTCTTTGTTTTCCAAAGAGGCTTGGAGCTTCTGCAGCTTGTCTTCAGCTTCCTTCTTGGCTCTATTGGCCTGGTGGTATAGGCTTACCATCTCAATATTCTCTACTCTGACCTCATGCAGCTGAGCTTCTAGCTTCTTGTACTCCTCCAAGGAAACCGTATTGCTCGGACTTGGTACCTCTCGGGGATAAAGTGGAGCCTCGACTGAAAAAGGCATGAGAACTGACTCGATATGTCTTTGCAACCATTCAGCATATGGTGGATATGTCTTGGGATCAACTCGGCCGAAGTCTTTCTTCCCTTTTCTTATCCTGTGAGCCTAGGATTGAACTGCTTGTTGGACTAACTCTCTGTTTCCGTCAGCAGGAAAATACAAAGATTCAGCAAACATTTCCATCTGAGGAGGATCTTTCAAAGGGTAGCCAAACTGCTTTTTTGATAATGTCGGGTAGTAACTGATGACACCTTTCCTTCCCAACAAAGGTACTCCAGCAAACCTACTGCAACTAACCATCAACTCCTTTCCTAGCAAATCCCTGTCATAACCCCAAGCAATGTCTTCTTCAGTCAATCCCATCAGTCTTCTGGACCATCTCCATTCGTCTCGTATATCCTTGAAGGCACCTGACTTAGGCAACTGTCTAGCAAACCATTCAGCAAACAAAGGAGCACAGCAGACCACTGGACCACCTCTACCTTTCTCGTTTCTGTAATGGACACTAAAATAAAAGTCACCCAATAGAGTAGGCACTGGATTGCCTTTTGCAAAGATTGAGATCACTTCTAAGCTGACAAACTCTTTCTCTCCGGGAAACAAGCTAGACCCATATACCATTAATGCAAGCAAAGCTCCAAAGTCGTTCCACCTAGCCTCTGTAGCGTACTTCTCAGCCTCTGGGATAAGCACACTCCAGGGTAGACCTCTGCCTTTACTCTCTTGCAAAGCCTTTCTGACTGAAACAACTGGCAACCTACAAACCTTGGCTATGTCTTCATCTCTGAGCACAACCTCTGACCCGTAGAACGGCAATGTCTCTCTGATCGGAACACTCAGCATGCTGGAGATCTCTTCCAATGTCGGAGCTAAGATGTAACCTGGAAAAATAAAGCAACGCAGCAGGGGATCATAAAATTGCAACAAGGTATGCAAGCTGTCCTTTTGGTCTGCAGTAGCCTTGTCCACAAACTTCAGTATCTGGCCATATCTTTTCTTGAAATTACCTAAGACTTGATCGTTCATCAAACCTTCTAACCTCTGAACACTTTTAACTTCCGGCTGAAGAAAGGTATAATGCACATTCTTTTTTCTCGGATCTCTTCTGATTTCTGCCATGGAGATAAGAATACTAGAACTGGGAACAGATGTGAGCAATGACCTGAAAAATGGGAAACATAAACAGTTAATGCAAAGAATGATGCAAATGTAATGCAATGCAAGCATATGACCAACTGGGACCATCTGAACTGGAGCACTGACAAGGGCCCCTCTGAATAACTGGCAAACCCAAAAGTTTACTGAGTCACACCCTCTGATAATCACAACTCTCTGATAGAAGATCTCAGAATCACGGTATCAAGAAATCCAGAATTCCAGAACCATAACTTCGGAACCATAGAATCATAGAACCATGGATCATAATCAAAGGACCAAAGATCATAACAAGAACCACTGAACAGATGAGTGTATGTTGAGGTCATAGGTTCCTGCACACCTGTAAACACCCCCCAATCTCACGGGTAAAAGGCTCTGGGTCAGACATCACGGACTCTCAAAGCCAAATAGCAATAATACGTTCACCATTTCCGAGAAATGGCTCATGACCAAATCAGGGAATCGGTTTGGCATTATGTACTACTCAGGGAGGCCTCAGCTGAGTCCGGGAAAAACAAGCATCCCTTATAAGTCCCCAGCTTCAAGCACTGAAATCGAGAAACAATAGTACATTCAGCCCGTAGGATACAGTACTAATGTCATACGACCAGATGCTTTGATTGAGTTCCTATAAGAGAACCAGACCATCCTATGCGAGTTCCCAGTGGGCCCTCGGGTGCGAATGGGTTTGCCACAAAATGTGGTCTGCCACTGTCACCACTGGAGAGGGTTGTTTCCACAAAGGTTCTCAATGATCGGTCCCCAGCTGCACATAACTGTCAGGGTTATGTAATGAGAGAGGAAGATCCCCAAATCAAGACATTTCCAAGACAATCGCAACCTGGGTGTGGAACTCACTACTACCCCCATGACAAGATCTCATGAGGCCAAAGTGGAACCACTCTAAGTCCTTTGGTGCACTCGAGCCGGGTACTTGGCTCATATCTCTCAAGAACCAGTAACTCCCATCCCACCAAAGAAAACCAGTCCAGACAGTCCAGTATATATACATGATGCAGAAAATAAATACTGAAGACTGTAAATAAAGCTGTAAATAAATCAGTAAACAAACAACAATACAATACAACAAGCCACATCAAACAAACATCACCCAATGAAACAGCAACACACAAGCGCTAGGAGAGACTCACAGGGGAACCAGAGATTATCTGGTGTGCATTCCCCAGCAGAGTCGCTCCCGGGATTTTCATCCTAGTACAAACGCGAAAGTGGCGCGGAAAGGTTAGAGTCTCCAGCCATACATTTTTATCCCGAATGAATGGGAAAGGTAATGTTTCACAAACCTGAGTAAGAAGGAAAAGGACAAGGTCTTGCGAACCAAAGATCTGAGTTCGGGAGTCGGTTACGATCTGGGAAGGTATTAGCACCCCAGATCGTCCGTCGTACCCGACGGGATCCACGCTTGCAAAGATAACTATCTCAAAGGGTGAGGGTATGAAAACTGCGGCAAAGAAATGAAAAGAAACTGGAACTGGAAAAGAACTGAAATAAGAAACAAAGAGAAAAATGTAGGGAAAATAAAGATTGTGCTCGAACGGGCCCTACCCCGCTGCCTACGTACCTCATTGGGATAATGAGGATCAGAGTCGACGTAGTTCGCCTAACTAGGGGTACTAAAAGGAAAATTGCTTGTGAATTAAAGGCTTGAACTGCCTATGCCATTACTCAGGTGTTGCAGGCTCGGACGACGAGTGCGTTACCGTCTTGCAAAGTGACAAGTAGGAGCAAGTTCGCGTACGGAGCGAATGAGGTGAGAAAAGAATTCCCGAAGGAAAGACGCTTATTGTTTGTTTGTGTTTTTTAGAAGCTTTTATGAGTGTGTCACAAGGAAGTGAACTCAAGCTCTTTTCCATGGAATGTACACTTGTCACTACATTCCAAGATGGAATAATAGAACAAGCATACTCAAGTAAGGAGAAGATCCCCAAAACTTGAACCCAAAGGTTAGGGCTTAGGCTCACAAACTTGTTTACTTATTAGATATTTTGATTATTTACATGAAGAAGTGTTTTTTATGCTTTTCTTTTATGAAGAAAATACCTTGATCAGACTTGTGCGTCACAAGGTAAACATGTACTATCCCAAGATGGGAAGACTACAAGCATACCTCATGGAA
The DNA here is from genome assembly GCA_963966055.1 of Lathyrus aphaca. Taxonomy (NCBI): domain Eukaryota; kingdom Viridiplantae; phylum Streptophyta; class Magnoliopsida; order Fabales; family Fabaceae; genus Lathyrus; species Lathyrus aphaca. Next base: position 2,259,499 of record OZ014522.1, on the reverse strand, counting down.
TAAGGCTATGGATCAATGCATCACTTCAAAGTTATTAAAGATATCTTTTAAGAGTTATGAGATGAGAAGAGAAGAAGAACCAAAAGGATCTCAAAGGAAAAATTCTAAAGGGGGACTAAAATAATCCTAAGTATTCACATGCATGGATATCCTAAAGGTTAGTGAGGTTTCTATCCTAATGGGGAAGGAAGAAGAAGATAGAAGAAGGGATGAGAAAGGCCTAGGCCCAACAAAAGAGAGTTAGTTCACATAAACATAAAAGGAAGAGATAAGAATTGGAGATGTGGAACTCAATTCCCACATCTCGCACTTACCATAGCCCCTGCAAGGTTATCATGCACAAATGAAACAAAAAATGAGCAAATTAACATGACATCATCAAACAATCAGAAGTGAAATGAAATGAATAAATGCCTAATTCCAATTCAACTCAAAGAAATAAAGATGAGAAACTTATGACTTAAAATGAGGAAACATGAATACATATGGAAACAAATGCGCACTTATGAAAAATGTAATACAAAACACCCAAAATACAAGCACAAAGTTCAAAACCAGAATCAAAATGATATGAAGAATGGCCTAAGAGGCCAGCAAGATGAAGAGAGAAATCACACCATACCAAACAATGTCAAAATAGAAGCAACGGCACCAAAAGATGGAATTTAAACACTTAAAGAAACAAATGACTTGAATAAGAAGCAAACTTTAAAAAAACAAAAGGCACAAGACCTATCCTAAGACCAGGAAGGTATCCACACCCTAGAGGAACCCCAAATGAGAAGAAGAAGTTGGCACAAGTGCCCTTCCAAGCCTATAAGAAATCTAACAAACCAAAAGAAGCAAAATGGGGCAAGGTGAGAACAAAAATCCACAAATAAACAACCAGCCATCTAAAAAATCTACAACTGAAACCAAATGATCTTAAAACACATCATATCAACTTGCCAAAAGGATTTGAAAAAATTCAGAAAGGAACTAGGTCAAATGGAGGTACAAACACAAGTTAGGACAGAAAACTTACATCACAAGATAACAGATCAAAACTCAAGAAATAATTTCCTAAAAATTCAGAGAAAAATTACGTGAAAACTACAAGATATTAGGAACACAATGCAAAAAGAATGGGATCCAAACTCCGAATATTGAAGTCTATAGAAAATAAACAAGACAGGTTGGTCAGGAAATGAAACAAAAGAAGCTATGCACCTTAGTGAATTATTTCTGGCACGCTAATCAATAAAAAAAATAAAATAAAAATGTGACAAAATTTTAGAGACACAAAGGAATATCCATAATTTATTTGGGAATTTTTAGATGATTTATTCTATTTTTAATGGATTAAAATGAAAGCTGAAATAAAAGAAAAATTTATTTGGAAAAGAAAAATGAAAGAAATTGAAGGGAGGTGTGATTGGAAAGGAAATGGGCTGAAATCGCTTGGGCTAAGCTGGGTGAGGGGTGCGGATAGCACCACGGGTTAAGCCCAGATGCATGCTAGTCCATGGCAGCTGCCTACACGCTATTGGAGGGGAAAGCCTACCGGACGGTGACAAGTGTCACCTCCGGTAGGGGCCAAATCAACAAACACGGATTTCCTCTTATCCTCTTATCTCAATCTCCATAAATCCATGAATATCTAATTTCTCTTACAACAGAACTCAATGAATCTTTATTTTTTCTTAATAATAAAACACAATCACAGCAAGAAATGCAGCAAGCAAACTCGCTCCTCTCCACAAACTTCATGACCTAGCCGCCTCCTTCATCACCTCTCTCAACCATCATCAATCTCACTTAACCAACCCCTCCGCCTACCACCAAGCTTTCGCCGCCGAATCCTCTGTCATCTTATACGACCTAAACCCTAACACATGCGCCGCCGCCGTCCTCACCTCCGTATTTCCATCATCCCCTTCTGCTCCTAGCCGCGCCGCCGGCAAACCTTCTTCTTCTCCTCTCACCTCACCTAATCCTTCATCATCTTCTATCTCACTCAGTTTCACCTTTCTAACCTAACCTAAGCTTCATCCAATTTCACCGGTTTCTTCCTCATCCAACCTTAACCTCAACGTCCGCCACTTACCGGAATCTGCAGCCACCCTCACCATGAACATTCTAACGACCTACATCTAAGCCTCTTTCTTCATTCGGTCTCACCTCAATCCAACTCGCCTTCCTCTCATTCCAACCCTAACATAACACTAACAAATCAAAGGATCTATGCTAGCTAAGAGCAATACCTCACGGCGATTCAGATGCACACAACGAAACGTAAAGCAACCAATCGAAAAATCAACCAGCTACACCAAATTCAACACACAGCCAGCAATTGTATCAAGTGACGAAACCGAAAGCGTACCTGTTACACGATGATGCGGCGAACGATACGTAAATCAGCCTCAATTCGGTAGTGCTTCTCTTTCAACTTTCGCTTCTGATTCGATCTTCTTTCTTTTTTCGCGAATCCGACTTGCTTCTCTTTCTTCAGAATTTGCGTATTGAATCAAATTTGCAGGTCTGTTGATGCTGCTATGAAGGCTTCGTCCGATTGAAGAAACTGAAGCAGATTGCCGAAGGTTGAAGCGCGGATTCAAGATTGGAGTCTAATCTGTGAAGCTGATGAAGATGATGTTTGATGAATGTTGCAGCGAATTGGTGATTGTTGAAGCGTTTCTATGCCATTTGTGATGAAGATTAAAGAATAATGGAGGAAGATTGAGAAAGAAATTGATGAGATTATGAAGAATTGGTTGAAGATTGAAGTGGATTGAGGAGAATTATGAAGAATCAGTTACAGATTGTGAATGAGAGATTTTGGATTGTGAAGAAATGCTTGAAGGTTATGAAGAATTGGTTAGAGAAAAAGGGTGAGATTCAGAATTTTGTGATTGTGAGAAACCTGTGGTTCTGTTATATCTGTTATTGAATGAGAGTGTAATTCTGTTATGCAATCAGAAAAAAACGGTTATGAAAATCCGTTCCCTCTTTCTTCTGATTTTCTTCTTTATTCTCTTTTCTATTTTATTGTTATATTTTTTTTCAATTCTATTACTCTTTTCCTTGTGAGCTATGCGTGTTCAATTTCTATCATCAAATGCATTTTACTCTTTTCAGATGCGTTTTATTTGATGTTAGGTTGCGTTTGCGTGATGCTCGTGTTATATGCTTCAGGTTGTGTACATGAGAAGCTGGACAAGTTGCGGCTGGGAATTTGTGAAGCTGATATTGAATTCGGCTGGTATGCATTGCTGGAGTATTGTTTTGGCTCAAGTGTGGCTGGGAATCATATTTGGCTAGAAAAGTGGAATGGCTTCAAGTGTGTGTATCATATGCGGAATTGGCTTGTGTGCGTGTGAATCCGCTTGCGTTTTAGAGTGTGAGCTGAAGTGAATTGATGTAGCCTTTTTTTTTTGTAAATTTTTTATGTAATGGGCCTAAGACAAGAATCTTGTTTGTAATATATTTTTTTTGGATAGACTTTTTTTTTATATAAATGGTCTAAAAAAAAATACTCATGGTCTTATGGTAAAAAATGTTATCATACTTGGTAAAAAATATATATATTAAGAAGTGAATAAAAAACAAAAATATGGAGAATGGTAATGAATATAGAATTGGGTAGGAAAAATTGGAAATCAGTTAAAAATGATCATTTGGATGATTGAACTAAAAAATGTATGAATCAGATGATCGAGAGAAATGGAAGAAAAAATGGTCATTGGATAATAGAAATTGGAAAATAAAAATGGTTTAATCGAAAATGGATAATGGATATGAAATCTTGATTTTATGAAATGAGCTAACTACCGCCACACACACATAACCATGAAGCCTCGATTTTTCAACCAAACTTGCACCGCTTCCAAAAAAAACCACTTGATTAAAACCAATCATGAACCACTGAATAATTTGCAGCTTAAACCACAACCACTTGATTAAAACCAATCATGAACCACTGAATAATTTGCAGCATAACCACAACCACTTGAATCGTCTAAAATTGGTCCTGATTATTTGAATACATGCTGAGGAAAATAAATCCACAGATAATCCACTGATGAACTGATGAACATGAAGATTCAAACCAAACTTCACACAGAACACTTCCTGATAAACTGATGATCCTAGCATACAACACAACTTAAACTTTTGAACACGCACTGTCTGAGAAATAAACCACTGGCAAAAATAACTTGCAGTGAAGCAATCTTCTGATAGTTTGACCAAGATTAGGTCAAACGTCCATCTGAGTCGGATCGTGAACTGAAAAGCCACCCCGAACTGAAATCACTGCCAGCTCTATGCAATGTTATGTATGTTATGCTTCATTCTTCTATGCTAATGATGCAGTGTGAAATATGAAAATGATATGAATATAATGAACATGATGCGATATGATGCTTAAGAATAAGAGGGCAAATTTGGGGTGTTACATATACAATAATTTCTGACCGAAACTAGTATTTCAAAAAGTTTCATAGAATATAATTTTGAGATAATTTTTTTGCATGGACTTCCATCATAACCATCCCTCGTAACATATAGAAAGAATCTGAGAAGTTTCGTAGTATTTAGAAATATCCTCGATTTAATTTCAATTTTGACAGAAACTAGTATAAAATTGTGTATAATATACTTAGATTTTTTTAAGGAAACTAGTATTTCAAAAAGATTCATAGAATATAATTTTGAGATATTTTTTTTGCATTTACTTCCATCATAACCTTCTCTAGTAACATATAGAAAGGATATGAGATGTTTCGTAACATTTCGAATAATCCTCGATTTAATTTCATTTTTGACAGAAACTAGTATAAAACTGTGTATAATATACTAGGATTATTTGACCTAAACTAGCATTTCAAAAAGTTTCATAGAATCTAATTTTGAGATATTTTTTTGCATTTACTTCCATCATAACCTTCCCTCGTAACATATAAAAAGGATCTAAAAAGTTTCGTAGCATTTCGAACAATCCTCGATTTAATTTCATTTTGACCGAAACTAGTATAAAATTGTGTATTATATACTACGATTTTTGACCTAAACTAGTATTTCAAAAAGTTTCATAGAATATAATTTTGAGATAATATTTTTGCATGTACTTCCATCATAACCTTCCTTCTTAACATATACAAAGGATCTGAAATGTTTCGTAGTATTTCGAACAATCCTCGATTTAATTTCATTTTTGAAATAAAACTAGTATAAAATTGTGTATAATATACTACGATTTTTGCCCGAAACTAGTATTTCAAAAAGTTTCATAGAATATAAATTTGAGATAATATTTTGCATGGACTTCCACCACAACATTCCCTCGTAACATATAGAAAGGACCTGAGAAGTTTTGTAGTATTTCGAACAATCCTCGATTTAATTTAAATATTTGACAGAAACTAGCATAAAATTATGTATGATATACTACGATTTTTTGACCTAAAGTAGCATTTAAAAAAGTTTAATAGAATCTAATTTAGAGGTAATGTTTTTGCATGTACTTCCATCATAACCTTCCCTCTTAACATATTGAAAGGATCTGAAAAGTTTCGTAGCATTTCGAACATTCCTCGATTTAATTTTATTTTAAACCGAAACTACTATAAAATTGTGTATAATATACTATAATTTTTGACCGAAACTAGTATTTCAATAAGTTTCATAGAATATAATTTTGAGATAATTTTTTTGCATGGACTTCCATCATAACCATCCCTCGTAACATATAGAAAGAATCTGAGAAGTTTCGTAGTATTTAGAACAATCCTCGATTTAATTTCATTTTTGACAGAAACTAGTATAAAATTGTGTATAATATACTTAGATTTTTTTACGGAAACTAGTATTTCAAAAAGTTTCATAGAATATAATTTTGAGATATTTTTTTTGCATTTACTTCCATCATAACCTTCTCTAGTAACATATAGAAAGGATATGAGATGTTTCGTAACATTTCGAATAATCCTCGAATTAATTTCATTTTTGATAGAAACTAGTATAAAATTGTGTATAATATACTAGGATTATTTGACCTAAACTAGCATTTCAAAAAGTTTCATAGAATCTAATTTTGAGATATTTTTTTGCATTTACTTCCATCATAACCTTCCCTCGTAAAATATAGAAAGGATCTAAAAAGTTTCATAGCATTTCGAACAATCCTCGATTTAATTTCATTTTGACCGAAATTAGTATAAAATTGTGTATTATATACTACGATTTTTGACCGAAACTAGTATTTCAAAAAGTTTCATAGAATATAATTTTGAGATAATATTTTTGCATTACTTCCATCATAAACTTCCTTCTTAACATATACAAAGGATCTGAAATGTTTCTTAGTATTTCGAACAATCCTCGATTTAATTTCATTTTTGAAATAAAACTAGTATAAAATTGTGTATAATATATACTACGATTTATGACCGAAACTAGTATTTCAAAAAGTTTCATAGAATATAAATTTGAGATAATATTTTGCATGGACTTCCACCACAACATTCCCTCGTAACATATAGAAAGGACCTGAGAAGTTTTGTAGTATTTCGAACAATCCTCGATTTAATTTAAATATTTGACAGAAACTAGCATAAAATTATGTATGATATACTACGATTTTTTGACCTAAAGTAGCATTTAAAAAAGTTTAATAGAATCTAATTTAGAGGTAATGTTTTTGCATGTACTTCCATCATAACCTTCCCTCTTAACATATTGAAAGGATCTGAAAAGTTTTGTAGCATTTCGAACATTCCTCGATTTAATTTTATTTTTAACCGAAACTACTATAAAATTGTGTATAATATACTATAATTTTTGACCGAAACTAGTATTTCAATAAGTTTCATAGAATATAATTTTGAGATAATTTTTTTGCATGGACTTCCATCATAACCATCCCTCGTAACATATAGAAAGAATCTGAGAAGTTTCGTAGTATTTCGAACAATCCTCGATTTAATTTCATTTTTGACAGAAACTAGTATAAAATTGTGTATAATATACTTAGATTTTTTTACGGAAACTAGTATTTCAAAAAGTTTCATAGAATATAATTTTAAGATTTTTTTTTTGCATTTACTTCCATCATAACCTTCTCTAGTTACATATAGAAAGGATATGAGATGTTTCGTAACATTTCGAACAATCCTCGATTTAATTTCATTTTTGACAGAAACTAGTATAAAATTGTGTATAATATACTACGATTATTTGACCTAAACTAGCATTTCAAAAAGTTTCATAGAATCTAATTTTGAGATATTTTTTTGCATTTACTTCCATCATAACCTTCCCTCGTAACATATAGAAAGGATCTAAAATGTTTCGTAGCATTTCGAACAATCCTCGATTTAATTTCATTTTGACCGAAACTAGTATAAAATTGTGTATTATATACTACGATTTTTGACCGAAACTAGTATTTCAAAAAGTTTCATAGAATATAATTTTGAGATAATTTTTTTGCATGTACTTCCATCATAACCTTCCTTCTTAACATATACAAAGGATCTGAAATGTTTCGTAGTATTTCGAACAATCCTCGATTTAATTTCATTTTTGAAATAAAACTAGTATAAAATTGTGTATAATATACTACGATTTTTGACCGAAACTAGTATTTCAAAAAGTTTCATAGAATATAAATTTGAGATAATATTTTGCATGGACTTCAACCACAACATTCCCTCGTAACATATAGAAAGGACCTGAGAAGTTTTGTAGTATTTCGAACAATCCTCGATTTAATTTAAATATTTGACAGAAACTAGCATAAAATTATGTATGATATACTACAATTTTTTGACCTAAAGTAGCATTTAAAAAAGTTTAATAGAATCTAATTTAGAGGTAATGTTTTTGCATGTACTTCCATCATAACCTTCCCTCTTAACATATTGAAAGGATCTGAAAAGTTTCGTAGCATTTCGAACATTCCTCGATTTAATTTTATTTTTAACCGAAACTACTATAAAATTGTGTATAATATACTATAATTTTTGACCGAAACTAGTATTTCAAAATGTTTCATAGAATATAATTTTGAGATAATTTTTTGGCATGGACTTCCATCATAACCATCCCTCGTAACATATAGAAAGAATCTGAGAAGTTTCGTAGTATTTCGAACAATCCTCGATTTAATTTCATTTTTGACAGAAACTAGTATAAAATTGTGTATAATATACTTAGATTTTTTTACGGAAACTAGTATTTCAAAAAGTTTCATAGAATATAATTTTGAGATATTTTTTTTTCATTTACTTCCATCATAACCTTCTCTAGTAACATATAGAAAGGATATGAGATGTTTCGTAACATTTCGAACAATCCTCGATTTAATTTCATTTTTGACAGAAACTATTATAAAATTGTGTATAATATACTACGATTATTTGACCTAAACTAGCATTTCAAAAAGTTTCATAGAATCTAATTTTGAGATATTTTTTTGCATTTACTTCCATCATAACCTTCCCTCTTAACATATAGAAAGGATCTAAAAAGTTTCGTAGCATTTCGAACAATCCTCGATTTAATTTCATTTTGACCGAAACTAGTATAAATATGTGTATTATATACTACGATTTTGGACCGAAACTAGTATTTCAAAAACATTCATAGAATATAATTTTGATTTAATTTTTTTGCATGTACTTCCATCATAACCTTCCCTCTTAACATATACAAAGGATCTGAAATGTTTCTTAGTATTTCGAACAATCCTTGATTTAATTTCATTTTTGAAATAAAACTAGTATAAAGTTGTGTATAATATACTACGATTTTTGACCGAAACTAGTATTTCAAAAAGTTTCATAGAATATAATTTTGAGATAATATTTTGCATGGACTTCCACCACAACATTCACTCGTAACATATAGAAAGGACCTGAGAAGTTTTGTAATATTTCGAACAATCCTCGATTTAATTTAAATATTTGACAAAAATTAGTATAAAATTGTGTATGATATACTACGATTTTTTGACCTAAACTAGCATTTAAAAAAGTTTAATAGAATCTAATTTAGAGGTAATGTTTTTGCATGTACTTCCATCATAACCTTCCCTCTTAACATATAGAAAGGATCTGAAAAGTTTCGTAGCATTTCAAACACTCCTCGATTTAATTTCATTTTTAACCGAAACTACTATAAAATTGTGTATAATATACTATAATTTCTGACCGAAACTAGTATTTCAAAAAGTTTCATAGAATATAATTTTGAGATAATTTTTTTGCATGGACTTCCATCATAACCATCCCTCGTAACATATAGAAAGAATCTGAGAAGTTTCGTAGTATTTAGAACAATCCTCGATTTAATTTCATTTTTGACAGAAACTAGTATAAAATTGTGTATAATATACTTAGATTTTTTTACGGAAACTAGTATTTCAAAAAGTTTCATAGAATATAATTTTGAGATATTTTTTTTGCATTTACTTCCATCATAACCTTCTCTAGTAACATATAGAAAGGATATGAGATGTTTCGTAACATTTCGAATAATCCTCGATTTAATTTCATTTTTGATAGAAACTAGTATAAAATTGTGTATAATATACTAGGATTATTTGACCTAAACTAGCATTTCAAAAAGTTTCATAGAATCTAATTTTGAGATATTTTTTTGCATTTACTTCCATCATAACCTTCCCTCGTAACATATAGAAAGGATCTAAAATGTTTCGTAGCATTTCGAACAATCCTCGATTTAATTTCATTTTGACCGAAACTAGTATAAAATTGTGTATTATATACTACGATTTTTGACCGAAACTAGTATTTCAAAAAGTTGCATAGAATATAATTTTGAGATAATTTTTTTGCATGTACTTCCATCATAACCTTCCTTCTTAACATATACAAAGGATCTGAAATGTTTCGTAGTATTTCGAACAATCCTCGATTTAATTTCATTTTAGAAATAAAACTAGTATAAAATTGTGTATAATATACTACGATTTTTGACCGAAACTAGTATTTCAAAAAGTTTCATAGAATATAAATTTGAGATAATATTTTGCATGGACTTCAACCACAACATTCCCTCGTAACATATAGAAAGGACTTGAGAAGTTTTGTAGTATTTCGAACAATCCTCGATTTAATTTAAATATTTGACAGAAACTAGCATAAAATTATGTATGATATACTACTAATTTTTTACCTAAAGTAGCATTTAAAAAAGTTTAATAGAATCTAATTTAGAGGTAATGTTTTTGCATGTACTTCCATCATAACCTTCCCTCTTAACATATTGAAAGGATCTGAAAAGTTTCGTAGCATTTCGAACATTCCTCGATTTAATTTTATTTTTAACCGAAACTACTATAAAATTGTGTATAATATACTATAATTTTTGACCGAAACTAGTATTTCAAAATGTTTCATAGAATATAATTTTGAGATAATTTTTTTGCATGGACTTCCATCATAACCATCCCTCATAACATATAGAAAGAATCTGAGAAGTTTCGTAGTATTTCGAACAATCCTCGATTTAATTTCATTTTTGACAGAAACTTGTATAAAATTGTGTATAATATACTTAGATTTTTTTACGGAAACTAGTATTTCAAAAAGTTTCATAGAATATAATTTTGAGATATTTTTTTTGCATTTACTTCCATCATAACCTTCTCTAGTAACATATAGAAATGATATGAGATGTTTCGTAACATTTCGAACAATCATCGATTTAATTTCATTTTTGACAGAAACTAGTATAAAATTGTGTATAATATACTACGATTATTTGACCTAAAGTAGCATTTAAAAAAGTTTAATAGAATCTAATTTAGAGGTAATGTTTTTGCATGTACTTCCATCATAACCTTCCCTCTTAACATATTGAAAGGATCTGAAAAGTTTTGTAGCATTTCGAACATTCCTCGATTTAATTTTATTTTTAACCGAAACTACTATAAAATTGTGTATAATATACTATAATTTTTGACCGAAACTAGTATTTCAATAAGTTTCATAGAATATAATTTTGAGATAATTTTTTTGCATGGACTTCCATCATAACCATCCCTCGTAACATATAGAAAGAATCTGAGAAGTTTCGTAGTATTTCGAACAATCCTCGATTTAATTTCATTTTTGACAGAAACTAGTATAAAATTGTGTATAATATACTTAGATTTTTTTACGGAAACTAGTATTTCAAAAAGTTTCATAGAATATAATTTTAAGATTTTTTTTTTGCATTTACTTCCATCATAACCTTCTCTAGTAACATATAGAAAGGATATGAGATGTTTCGTAACATTTCGAACAATCCTCGATTTAATTTCATTTTTGACAGAAACTAGTATAAAATTGTGTATAATATACTACGATTATTTGACCTAAACTAGCATTTCAAAAAGTTTCATAGAATCTAATTTTGAGATATTTTTTTGCATTTACTTCCATCATAACCTTCCCTCGTAACATATAGAAAGGATCTAAAATGTTTCGTAGCATTTCGAACAATCCTCGATTTAATTTCATTTTGACCGAAACTAGTATAAAATTGTGTATTATATACTACGATTTTTGACCGAAACTAGTATTTCAAAAAGTTTCATAGAATATAATTTTGAGATAATTTTTTTGCATGTACTTCCATCATAACCTTCCTTCTTAACATATACAAAGGATCTGAAATGTTTCGTAGTATTTCGAACAATCCTCGATTTAATTTCATTTTTGAAATAAAACTAGTATAAAATTGTGTATAATATACTACGATTTTTGACCGAAACTAGTATTTCAAAAAGTTTCATAGAATATAAATTTGAGATAATATTTTGCATGGAATTCCATCATAACCATCCCTCGTAACATATAGAAAGAATCTGAGAAGTTTCGTAGTATTGCGAACAATCCTCGATTTAATTTCATTTTTGACAGAAACTAGTATAAAATTGTGTATAATATACTTAGATTTTTTTACGGAAACTAGTATTTCAAAAAGTTTCATAGAATATAATTTTGAGATATTTTTTTTTGCATTTACTTCCATCATAACCTTCTCTAGTAACATATAGAAAGGATATGAGATGTTTCACATTATTTCGAACAATCCTCGATTTAATTTCATTTTTGACAGAAACTAGTATAAAATTGTGTATAATATACTAGGATTATTTGACCTAAACTAGCATTTCAAAAAGTTTCATAGAATCTAATTTTGAGATATTTTTTTGCATTTACTTCCATCATAACCTTCCCTCTTAAGATATAGAAAATATCTAAAAAGTTTCGTAGTATTTCGAACAATCCTCGATTTAATTTCATTTTGACCGAAACTAGTATAAAATTGTGTATTATATACTACAATTTTTGACCGAAACTAGTATTTCAAAAAGTTTCATAGAATATAATTTTGAAATAATTTTTTTGCATGTACTTCCATCATAACCTTCCCTCTTAACATATATAAAGGATCTGAAATGTTTCATAGTATTTCGAACAATCCTTGATTTAATTTCATTTTTGAAATAAAACTAGTATAAAATTGTGTATAATATACTACATTTTTTCTACCGAAACTAGTATTTCAAAAAGTTTCATAGAATATAATTTTGAGATAATATTTTGCATGGATTTCCACCACAACATTCTCTCGTAACATATAGAAAGGACCTGAGAAGTTTTGTAATATTTCAAACAATCCTCGATTTAATTTAAATTTTTGACAGAAACTAGTATAAAATTGTGTATGATATACTACGATTTTTTGACCTAAATTAGCATTTAAAAAAGTTTAATAGAATCTAATTTAGAGGTAATGTTTTTGCATGTACTTCCATCATAACCTTCCCTCTTAACATATAGAAAGGATCTGAAAAGTTTCGTAGCATTTCAAACAATCCTCGATTTAATTTCATTTTTAACCGAAACTACTATAAAATTGTGTATAATATACTATAATTTCTGACCGAAACTAGTATTTCAAAAAGTTTCATAGAATATAATTTTGAGATAATTTTTTTGCATGGACTTCCATCATAACCATCCCTCGTAACATATAGAAAGAATCTGAGAAGTTTCGTAGTATTTCGAACAATCCTCGATTTAATTTCATTTTTGACAGAAACTTGTATAAAATTGTGTATAATATACTTAGATTTTTTTACGGAAACTAGTATTTCAAAAAGTTTCATAGAATATAATTTTGAGATATTTTTTTTGCATTTACTTCCATCATAACCTTCTCTAGTAACATATAGAAATGATATGAGATGTTTCGTAACATTTCGAACAATCATCGATTTAATTTCATTTTTGACAGAAACTAGTATAAAATTGTGTATAATATACTACGATTATTTGACCTAAACTAGCATTTTAAAAAGTTTCATAGAATCTAATTTTGAGATATTTTTTGCATTTACTTCCATCATAACCTTCCCTCTTAACATATAGAAAGGATCTAAAAAGTTTCGTAGTATTTCGAACAATCCTCGATTTAATTTCATTTTGACCGAAACTAGTATAAATATGTGTATTATATACTACGATTTTTGACCGAAACTAGTATTTCAAAAACTTTCATAGAATATAATTTTGAGATAATTTTTTTGCATGTACTTCCATCATAACCTTCCCTCTTAACATATACAAAGGATCTGAAATGTTTCTTAGTATTTCGAACAATCCTTGATTTAATTTCATTTTTGAAATAAAACTAGTATAAAATTGTGTATAATATACTACGATTTTTTGACATAAATAGTTTTTCAAAAAGTTTCATAGAATCTAATTTTGAGATTATATTTTGCATGGACTTCCACCACAACATTCCCGCGTAACATATAGAAAGGACCTGAGAAGGTTTTTAATATTTCGAACAATCCTCGATTTAATTTAAATATTTGACAGAAACTAGTATATAATTGTGAATGATATACTACGATTTTTTGACCTAAACTAGCATTTAAAAAAGTTTAAAAGAATCTAGTTTAGAGGTAATGTTTTTGCATGTACTTCCATCATAACCTTCCCTCTTAACATATAGAAAGGATCTGAAAAGTTTCGTAGCATTTCGAACAATCCTCGATTTAATTTCATTTTTAACCGAAACTACTATAAAATTGTGTATAATATACTATAATTTTTGACCGAAACTAGTATTTCAAAAAGTTTCATAGAATATAATTTTCAGATATTTTTTTTGCATGGACTTCCATCATAACCATCCCTCGTAACATATAGAAAGAATCTGAGAAGTTTCGTAGTATTTCGAACAATCCTCGATTTAATTTCATTTTTGACAGAAACTAGTATAAAATTGTGTATAATATACTTAGATTTTTTTACGGAAACTAGTATTTCAAAAAGTTTCATAGAATATAATTTTGAGATTTTTTTTTGCATTTACTTCCATCATAACCTTCTCTAGTAACATATAGAAAGGATATGAGATGTTTCACAATATTTCGAACAATCCTCGATTTAATTTCATTTTTGACAGAAACTAGTATAAAATTGTGTATAATATACTAGGATTATTTGACCTAAACTAGCATTTCTAAAAGTTTCATAGAATCTAATTTTGAGATATTTTTTTGCATTTACTTCCATCATAACCTTCCCTCTTAAGATATAGAAAGGATCTAAAAAGTTTCGTAGCATTTCGAACAATCCTCGATTTAATTTCATTTTGACCGAAACTAGTATAAAATTGTGTATTATATACTACAATTTTTGACCGAAACTAGTATTTCAAAAAGTTTCATAGAATATAATTTTGAAATAATTTTTTTGCATGTACTTCCATCATAACCTTCCCTCTTAACATATACAAAGGATCTGAAATGTTTCTTAGTATTTCGAACAATCCTCGATTTAATTTCATTTTTGAAATAAAACTAGTATAAAATTGTGTATAATATACTACGATTTTTGACCGAAACTAGTATTTCAAAAAGTTTCATAGAATATAAATTTGAGATAATATTTTGCATGGACTTCAACCACAACATTCCCTCGTAACATATAGAAAGGACCTGAGAAGTTTTGTAGTATTTCGAACAATCCACGATTTAATTTAAATATTTGACAGAAACTAGCATAAAATTATGTATGATATACTACGATTTTTTGACCTAAAGTAGCATTTAAATAAGTTTAATAGAATCTAATTTAGAGGTAATGTTTTTGCATGTGCATCCATCATAACCTTCCCTCTTAACATATTGAAAGGATCTGAAAAGTTTCGTAGCATTTCGAACATTCCTCGATTTAATTTAATTTTTAACCGAAACTACTATAAAATTGTGTATAATATACTATAATTTTTGACCGAAACTAGTATTTCAAAATGTTTCATAGAATATAATTTTGAGATAATTTTTTTGCATGGACTTCCATCATAACCATCCCTCGTAACATATAGAAAGAATCTGAGAAGTTTCATAGTATTTCGAACAATCCTCGATTTAATTTCATTTTTGACAGAAACTAGTATAAAATTGTGTATAATATACTTAGATTTTTTTACGGAAACTAGTATTTCAAAAAGTTTCATAGAATATAATTTTGAGATATTTTTTTTGCATTTACTTCCATTATAACCTTCTCTAGTAACATATAGAAATGATATGAGATGTTTCGTAACATTTCGAACAATCATCGATTTAATTTCATTTTTGACAGAAACTAGTATAAAATTGTGTATAATATACTACGATTATTTGACCTAAACTAGCATTTCAAAAAGTTTCATAGAATCTAATTTTGAGATATTTTTTTGCATTTACTTCCATCATAACCTTCCCTCTTAACATATAGAAAGGATCTAAAAAGTTTCGTAGCATTTCGAACAATCCTCGATTTAATTTCATTTTGACCGAAACTAGTATAAATATGTGTATTATATACTACGATTTTTGACCGAAACTAGTATTTCAAAAAGTTTCATAGAATATAATTTTGAGATAATTTTTTTGCATGTACTTCCATCATAACCTTCCCTCTTAACATATACAAAGGATCTGAAATGTTTCTTAGTATTTCGAACAATCCTTGATTTAATTTCATTTTTGAAATAAAACTAGTATAAAATTGTGTATAATATACTACGATTTTTGACCGAAACTAGTATTTCAAAAATTTTCATAGAATATAATTTTGAGATAATATTTTGCATGGACTTCCACCACAACATTCCCGCGTAACATATTGAAAGGACCTGAGAAGTTTTGTAATATTTCGAACAATCCTCGATTTAATTTAAATATTTGACAGAAACTAGCATAAAATTATGTATGATATACTATGATTTTTTGACCTAAAGTAGCATTTAAAAAAGTTTAATAGAATCTAATTTAGAGGTAATGTTTTTGCATGTACTTCCATCATAACCTTCCCTCTTAACATATTGAAAGGATCTGAAAAGTTTCGTAGCATTTCGAACATTCCTCGATTTAATTTTATTTTTAACCGAAACTACTATAAAATTGTGTATAATATACTATAATTTTTGACCGAAACTAGTATTTCAAAATGTTTCATAGAATATAATTTTGAGATAATTTTTTTGCATGGACTTCCATCATAACCATCCCTCGTAACATATAGAAAGAATCTGAGAAGTTTCGTAGTATTTAGAATAATCCTCGATTTAATTTCATTTTTGACAAAAACTAGTATAAAATTGTGTATAATATACTTAGATTTTTTTACGGAAACTAGTATTTCAAAAAGTTTCATAGAATATAATTTTGAGATATTTTTTTTGCATTTACTTCCATCATAACCTTCTCTAGTAACATATAGAAAGGATATGAGATGTTTCGTAACATTTCGAATAATCCTCGATTTAATTTCATTTTTGACAGAAACTAGTATAAAATTGTGTATAATATACTACGATTATTTGACCTAAACTAGCATTTCAAAAAGTTTCATAGAATCTAATTTTGAGATATTTTTTTGCATTTACTTCCATCATAACCTTCCCTCTTAACATATAGAAAGGATCTAAAAAGTTTCGTAGCATTTCGAACAATCCTCGATTTAATTTCATTTTGACCGAAACTAGTATAAATATGTGTATTATATACTACGATTTTTGACCGAAACTAGTATTTCAAAAAGTTTCATAGAATATAATTTTGAGATAATTTTTTTGCATGTACTTCCATCATAACCTTCCCTCTTAACATATACAAAGGATCTGAAATGTTTCTTAGTATTTCGAACAATCCTTGATTTAATTTCATTTTTGAAATAAAACTAGTATAAAATTGTGTATAATATACTACGATTTTTGACCGAAACTAGTATTTCAAAAATTTTCATAGAATATAATTTTGAGATAATATTTTGCATGGACTTCCACCACAACATTCCCGCGTAACATATTGAAAGGACCTGAGAAGTTTTGTAATATTTCGAACAATCCTCGATTTAATTTAAATATTTGACAGAAACTAGCATAAAATTATGTATGATATACTATGATTTTTTGACCTAAAGTAGCATTTAAAAAAGTTTAATAGAATCTAATTTAGAGGTAATGTTTTTGCATGTACTTCCATCATAACCTTCCCTCTTAACATATTGAAAGGATCTGAAAAGTTTCGTAGCATTTCGAACATTCCTCGATTTAATTTTATTTTTAACCGAAACTACTATAAAATTGTGTATAATATACTATAATTTTTGACCGAAACTAGTATTTCAAAATGTTTCATAGAATATAATTTTGAGATAATTTTTTTGCATGGACTTCCATCATAACCATCCCTCGTAACATATAGAAAGAATCTGAGAAGTTTCGTAGTATTTAGAATAATCCTCGATTTAATTTCATTTTTGACAGAAACTAGTATAAAATTGTGTATAATATACTTAGATTTTTTTACGGAAACTAGTATTTCAAAAAGTTTCATAGAATATAATTTTGAGATATTTTTTTTGCATTTACTTCCATCATAACCTTCTCTAGTAACATATAGAAAGGATATGAGATGTTTCGTAACATTTCGAATAATCCTCGATTTAATTTCATTTTTGACAGAAACTAGTATAAAATTGTGTATAATATACTAGGATTATTTGACCTAAACTAGCATTTCAAAAAGTTTCATAGAATCTAATTTTGAGATATTTTTTTGCATTTACTTCCATCATAACCTTCCCTCTTAACATATAGAAAGGATCTAAAAAGTTTCGTAGCATTTCGAACAATCCTCGATTTAATTTCATTTTGACCGAAACTAGTATAAATATGTGTATTATATACTTCGATTTTTGACCGAAACTAGTATTTCAAAAAGTTTCATAGAATATAATTTTGAGATAATTTTTTTGCATGTACTTCCATCATAACCTTCCCTCTTAACATATACAAAGGATCTGAAATGTTTCCTAGTATTTCGAACAATCCTTGATTTAATTTCATTTTTGAAATAAAACTAGTATAAAATTGTGTATAATATACTACGATTTTTGACCGAAACTAGTATTTCAAAAAGTTTCATAGAATATAATTTTGAGATAATATTTTGCATGGACTTCCACCACAACATTCCCGCGTAACATATAGAAAGGACCTGAGAAGTTTTGTAATATTTCGAACAATCCTCGATTTAATTTAAATATTTGACAGAAACTAGCATAAAATTATGTATGATATACTATGATTTTTTGACCTAAAGTAGCATTTAAAAAAGTTTAATAGAATCTAATTTAGAGGTAATGTTTTTGCATGTACTTCCATCATAACCTTCCCTCTTAACATATTGAAAGGATCTGAAAAGTTTCGTAGCATTTCGAACATTCCTCGATTTAATTTTATTTTTAACTGAAACTACTATAAAATTGTGTATAATATACTATAATTTTTGACCGAAACTAGTATTTCAAAATGTTTCATAGAATATAATTTTGAGATAATTTTTTTGCATGGACTTCCATCATAACCATTCCTCGTAACATATAGAAAGAATCTGAGAAGTTTCGTAGTATTTAGAACAATCCTCGATTTAATTTCATTTTTGACAGAAACTAGTATAAAATTGTGTATAATATACTTAGATTTTTTTACGGAAACTAGTATTTCAAAAAGTTTCATAGAATATAATTTTGAGATATTTTTTTTGCATTTACTTCCATCATAACCTTCTCTAGTAACATATAGAAAGGATATGAGATGTTTCGTAACATTTCGAATAATCCTCGATTTAATTTCATTTTTGACATAAACTAGTATAAAATTGTGTATAATATACTAGGATTATTTGACCTAAACTAGCATTTCAAAAAGTTTCATAGAATCTAATTTTGAGATATTTTTTTTGCATTTACTTCCATCATAACCTTCCCTCGTAACATATAGAAAGGATCTAAAATGTTTCGTAGCATTTCGAACAATCCTCGATTTAATTTCATTTTGACCGAAACTAGTATAAAATTGTGTATTATATACTACAATTTTTGACCGAAACTAGTATTTCAAAAAGTTTCATAGAATATAATTTTGAGATAAGTTTTTTGCATGTACTTCCATCATAACCTTCCCTCTTAACATATACAAAGGATCTGAAATGTTTCTTAGTATTTCGAACAATCCTTGATTTAATTTCATTTTTGAAATAAAACTAGTATAAAATTGTGTATAATATACTACGATTTTTGACCGAAACTAGTATTTCAAAAAGTTTCATAGAATATAATATTGAGATAATATTTTGCATGGACTTCCACCACAACATTCCCGCGTAACATATAGAAAGGACCTGAGAAGTTTTGTAATATTTCGAACAATCCTCGATTTAATTTAAATATTTGACAGAAACTAGCATAAAATTATGTATGATATACTATGATTTTTTGACCTAAAGTAGCATTTAAAAAAGTTTAATAGAATCTAATTTAGAGGTAATGTTTTTGCATGTACTTCCATCATAACCTTCCCTCTTAACATATTGAAAGGATCTGAAAAGTTTCGTAGCATTTCGAACATTCCTCGATTTAATTTTATTTTTAACCGAAACTACTGTAAAATTGTGTATAATATACTATAATTTTTGACCGAAACTAGTATTTCAAAATGTTTCATAGAATATAATTTTGAGATAATTTTTTTGCATGGACTTCCATCATAACCATCCCTCGTAACATATAGAAAGAATCTGAGAAGTTTCGTAGTATTTAGAATAATCCTCGATTTAATTTCATTTTTGACAGAAACTAGTATAAAATTGTGTATAATATACTTAGATTTTTTTACGGAAACTAGTATTTCAAAAAGTTTCATAGAATATAATTTTGAGATATTTTTTTTGCATTTACTTCCATCATAACCTTCTCTAGTAACATATAGAAAGGATATGAGATGTTTCGTAACATTTCGAATAATCCTCGATTTAATTTCATTTTTGACAGAAACTAGTATAAAATTGTGTATAATATACTAGGATTATTTGACCTAAACTAGCATTTCAAAAAGTTTCATAGAATCTAATTTTGAGATATTTTTTTGCATTTACTTCCATCATAACCTTCCCTCTTAACATATAGAAAGGATCTAAAAAGTTTCGTAGCATTTCGAACAATCCTCGATTTAATTTCATTTTGACCGAAACTAGTATAAATATGTGTATTATATACTTCGATTTTTGACCGAAACTAGTATTTCAAAAAGTTTCATAGAATATAATTTTGAGATAATTTTTTTGCATGTACTTCCATCATAACCTTCCCTCTTAACATATACAAAGGATCTGAAATGTTTCCTAGTATTTCGAACAATCCTTGATTTAATTTCATTTTTGAAATAAAACTAGTATAAAATTGTGTATAATATACTACGATTTTTGACCGAAACTAGTATTTCAAAAAGTTTCATAGAATATAATTTTGAGATAATATTTTGCATGGACTTCCACCACAACATTCCCGCGTAACATATAGAAAGGACCTGAGAAGTTTTGTAATATTTCGAACAATCCTCGATTTAATTTAAATATTTGACAGAAACTAGCATAAAATTATGTATGATATACTATGATTTTTTGACCTAAAGTAGCATTTAAAAAAGTTTAATAGAATCTAATTTAGAGGTAATGTTTTTGCATGTACTTCCATCATAACCTTCCCTCTTAACATATTGAAAGGATCTGAAAAGTTTCGTAGCATTTCGAACATTCCTCGATTTAATTTTATTTTTAACTGAAACTACTATAAAATTGTGTATAATATACTATAATTTTTGACCGAAACTAGTATTTCAAAATGTTTCATAGAATATAATTTTGAGATAATTTTTTTGCATGGACTTCCATCATAACCATTCCTCGTAACATATAGAAAGAATCTGAGAAGTTTCGTAGTATTTAGAACAATCCTCGATTTAATTTCATTTTTGACAGAAACTAGTATAAAATTGTGTATAATATACTTAGATTTTTTTACGGAAACTAGTATTTCAAAAAGTTTCATAGAATATAATTTTGAGATATTTTTTTTGCATTTACTTCCATCATAACCTTCTCTAGTAACATATAGAAAGGATATGAGATGTTTCGTAACATTTCGAATAATCCTCGATTTAATTTCATTTTTGACATAAACTAGTATAAAATTGTGTATAATATACTAGGATTATTTGACCTAAACTAGCATTTCAAAAAGTTTCATAGAATCTAATTTTGAGATATTTTTTTTGCATTTACTTCCATCATAACCTTCCCTCGTAACATATAGAAAGGATCTAAAATGTTTCGTAGCATTTCGAACAATCCTCGATTTAATTTCATTTTGACCGAAACTAGTATAAAATTGTGTATTATATACTACAATTTTTGACCGAAACTAGTATTTCAAAAAGTTTCATAGAATATAATTTTGAGATAATTTTTTTGCATGTACTTCCATCATAACCTTCCCTCTTAACATATACAAAGGATCTGAAATGTTTCTTAGTATTTCGAACAATCCTTGATTTAATTTCATTTTTGAAATAAAACTAGTATAAAATTGTGTATAATATACTACGATTTTTGACCGAAACTAGTATTTCAAAAAGTTTCATAGAATATAATTTTGAGATAATATTTTGCATGGACTTCCACCACAACATTCCCGCGTAACATATAGAAAGGACCTGAGAAGTTTTGTAATATTTCGAACAATCCTCGATTTAATTTAAATATTTGACAGAAACTAGCATAAAATTATGTATGATATACTATGATTTTTTGACCTAAAGTAGCATTTAAAAAAGTTTAATAGAATCTAATTTAGAGGTAATGTTTTTGCATGTACTTCCATCATAACCTTCCCTCTTAACATATTGAAAGGATCTGAAAAGTTTCGTAGCATTTCGAACATTCCTCGATTTAATTTTATTTTTAACCGAAACTACTGTAAAATTGTGTATAATATACTATAATTTTTGACCGAAACTAGTATTTCAAAATGTTTCATAGAATATAATTTTGAGATAATTTTTTTGCATGGACTTCCATCATAACCATCCCTCGTAACATATAGAAAGGATATGAGATGTTTCATAGTATTTCGAACAATCCTCGATTTAATTTCATTTTTGACAGAAACTAGTATAAAATTGTGTATAATATACTTAGATTTTTTTACGGAAACTAGTATTTCAAAAAGTTTCATAGAATATAATTTTGAGATATTTTTTTTGCATTTACTTCCATCATAACCTTCTCTAGTAACATATAGAAAGGATATGAGATGTTTCGTAACATTTCGAACAATCATCGATTTAATTTCATTTTTGACAGAAACTAGTATAAAATTGTGTATAATATACTACGATTATTTGACCTAAACTAGCATTTCAAAAAGTTTCATAGAATCTAATTTTGAGATATTTTTTTGCATTTACTTCCATCATAACCTTCCCTCTTAACATATAGAAAGGATCTAAAAAGTTTCGTAGCATTTCGAACAATCCTCGATTTAATTTCATTTTGACCGAAACTAGTATAAATATGTGTATTATATACTACGATTTTTGACTGAAACTAGTATTTCAAAAACTTTCATAGAATATAATTTTGAGATAATTTTTTTGCATGTACTTCCATCATAACCTTCCCTCTTAACATATACAAAGGATCTGAAATGTTTCTTAGTATTTCGAACAATCCTTGATTTAATTTCATTTTTGAAATAAAACTAGTATAAAATTGTGTATAATATACTACGATTTTTGACCGAAACTAGTATTTCAAAAAGTTTCATAGAATCTAATTTTGAGATATTTTTTTTGCATTTACTTCCATCATAACCTTCCCTCGTAACATATAGAAAGGATCTAAAATGTTTCGTAGCATTTCGAACAATCCTCGATTTAATTTCATTTTGACCGAAACTAGTATAAAATTGTGTATTATATACTACAATTTTTGACCGAAACTAGTATTTCAAAAAGTTTCATAGAATATAATTTTGAGATAATTTTTTTGCATGTACTTCCATCATAACCTTCCTTCTTAACATATACAAAGGATCTGAAATGTTTCGTAGTATTTCGAACAATCCTCGATTTAATTTCATTTTTGAAATAAAACTAGTATAAAATTTTGTATAATATACTACGATTTTTGACCGAAACTAGTATTTCAAAAAGTTTCATAGAATATAAATTTGAGATAATATTTTGCATGGACTTCAACCACAACATTCCCTCGTAACATATAGAAAGGACCTGAGAAGTTTTGTAGTATTTCGAACAATCCTCGATTTAATTTAAATATTTGACAGAAACTAGCATAAAATTATGTATGATATACTACGATTTTTTGACCTAAAGTAGCATTTAAAAAAGTTTAATAGAATCTAATTTAGAGGTAATGTTTTTGCATGTACATCCATCATAACCTTCCCTCTTAACATATTGAAAGGATCTGAAAAGTTTCGTAGCATTTCGAACATTCCTCGATTTAATTTTATTTTTAACCGAAACTACTATAAAATTGTGTATAATATACTATAATTTTTGACCGAAACTAGTATTTCAAAATGTTTCATAGAATATAATTTTGAGATAATTTTTTTGCATGGACTTCCATCATAACCATCCCTCGTAACATATAGAAAGAATCTGAGAAGTTTCGTAGTATTTCGAACAATCCTCGATTTAATTTCATTTTTGACAGAAACTAGTTTAAAATTGTGTATAATATACTTAGATTTTTTTACGGAAACTAGTATTTCAAAAAGTTTCATAGAATATAATTTTGAGATATTTTTTTTGCATTTACTTCCATCATAACCTTCTCTAGTAACATATAGAAAGGATATGAGATGTTTCGTAACATTTCGAACAATCATCGATTTAATTTCATTTTTGACAGAAACTAGTATAAAATTGTGTATAATATACTACGATTATTTGACCTAAACTAGCATTTCAAAAAGTTTCATAGAATCTAATTTTGAGATATTTTTTTGCATTTACTTCCATCATAACCTTCCCTCTTAACATATAGAAAGGATCTAAAAAGTTTCGTAGCATTTCGAACAATCCTCGATTTAATTTCATTTTGACCGAAACTAGTATAAATATGTGTATTATATACTACGATTTTTGACCGAAACTAGTATTTCAAAAAGTTTCATAGAATATAATTTTGAGATAATTTTTTTGCATGTACTTCCATCATAACCTTCCCTCTTAACATATACAAAGGATCTGGAATGTTTCGTAGTATTTCGAACAATCCTCGATTTAATTTCATTTTTGAAATAAAACTAGTATAAAATTTTGTATAATATACTACGATTTTTGACCGAAACTAGTATTTTAAAAAGTTTCATAGAATATAAATTTGAGATAATATTTTGCATGGACTTCAACCACAACATTCCCTCGTAACATATAGAAAGGACCTGAGAAGTTTTGTAGTATTTCGAACAATCCTCGATTTAATTTAAATATTTGACAGAAACTAGCATAAAATTATGTATGATATACTACGATTTTTTGACCTAAAGTAGCATTTAAAAAAGTTTAATAGAATCTAATTTAGAGGTAATGTTTTTGCATGTACATCCATCATAACCTTCCCTCTTAACATATTGAAAGGATCTGAAAAGTTTCGTAGCATTTCGAACATTCCTCGATTTAATTTTATTTTTAACCGAAACTACTATAAAATTGTGTATAATATACTATAATTTTTGACCGAAACTAGTATTTCAAAATGTTTCATAGAATATAATTTTGAGATAATTTTTTTGCATGGACTTCCATCATAACCATCCCTCGTAACATATAGAAAGAATCTGAGAAGTTTCGTAGTATTTCGAACAATCCTCGATTTAATTTCATTTTTGACAGAAACTAGTTTAAAATTGTGTATAATATACTTAGATTTTTTTACGGAAACTAGTATTTCAAAAAGTTTCATAGAATATAATTTTGAGATATTTTTTTTGCATTTACTTCCATCATAACCTTCTCTAGTAACATATAGAAAGGATATGAGATGTTTCGTAACATTTCGAACAATCATCGATTTAATTTCATTTTTGACAGAAACTAGTATAAAATTGTGTATAATATACTACGATTATTTGACCTAAACTAGCATTTCAAAAAGTTTCATAGAATCTAATTTTGAGATATTTTTTTGCATTTACTTCCATCATAACCTTCCCTCTTAACATATAGAAAGGATCTAAAAAGTTTCGTAGCATTTCGAACAATCCTCGATTTAATTTCATTTTGACCGAAACTAGTATAAATATGTGTATTATATACTACGATTTTTGACCGAAACTAGTATTTCAAAAAGTTTCATAGAATATAATTTTGAGATAATTTTTTTGCATGTACTTCCATCATAACCTTCCCTCTTAACATATACAAAGGATCTGGAATGTTTCGTAGTATTTCGAACAATCCTCGATTTAATTTCATTTTTGAAATAAAACTAGTATAAAATTTTGTATAATATACTACGATTTTTGACCGAAACTAGTATTTCAAAAAGTTTCATAGAATATAAATTTGAGATAATATTTTGCATGGACTTCAACCACAACATTCCCTCGTAACATATAGAAAGGACCTGAGAAGTTTTGTAGTATTTCGAACAATCCTCGATTTAATTTAAATATTTGACAGAAACTAGCATAAAATTATGTATGATATACTACGATTTTTTGACCTAAAGTAGCATTTAAAAAAGTTTAATAGAATCTAATTTAGAGGTAATGTTTTTGCATGTACATCCATCATAACCTTCCCTCTTAACATATTGAAAGGATCTGAAAAGTTTCGTAGCATTTCGAACATTCCTCGATTTAATTTTATTTTTAACCGAAACTACTATAAAATTGTGTATAATATACTATAATTTTTGACCGAAACTAGTATTTCAAAATGTTTCATAGAATATAATTTTGAGATAATTTTTTTGCATGGACTTCCATCATAACCATCCCTCGTAACATATAGAAAGAATCTGAGAAGTTTCGTAGTATTTCGAACAATCCTCGATTTAATTTCATTTTTGACAGAAACTAGTTTAAAATTGTGTATAATATACTTAGATTTTTTTACGGAAACTAGTATTTCAAAAAGTTTCATAGAATATAATTTTGAGATATTTTTTTTGCATTTACTTCCATCATAACCTTCTCTAGTAACATATAGAAAGGATATGAGATGTTTCGTAACATTTCGAACAATCATCGATTTAATTTCATTTTTGACAGAAACTAGTATAAAATTGTGTATAATATACTACGATTATTTGACCTAAACTAGCATTTCAAAAAGTTTCATAGAATCTAATTTTGAGATATTTTTTTGCATTTACTTCCATCATAACCTTCCCTCTTAACATATAGAAAGGATCTAAAAAGTTTCGTAGCATTTCGAACAATCCTCGATTTAATTTCATTTTGACCGAAACTAGTATAAATATGTGTATTATATACTACGATTTTTGACCGAAACTAGTATTTCAAAAAGTTTCATAGAATATAATTTTGAGATAATTTTTTTGCATGTACTTCCATCATAACCTTCCCTCTTAACATATACAAAGGATCTGAAATGTTTCTTAGTATTTCGAACAATCCTTGATTTAATTTCATTTTTGAAATAAAACTAGTATAAAATTGTGTATAATATACTACGATTTTTGACCGAAACTAGTATTTCAAAAAGTTTCATAGAATATAATTTTGAGATAATATTTTGCATGGACTTCCACCACAACATTCCCGCGTAACATATAGAAAGGACCTGAGAAGTTTTGTAATATTTCGAACAATCCTCGATTTAATATAAATATTTGACAGAAACTAGCATAAAATTATGTATGATATACTACGATTTTTTGACCTAAAGTAGCATTTAAAAAAGTTTAATAGAATCTAATTTAGAGGTAATGTTTTTGCATGTACTTCCATCATAACCTTCCCTCTTAACATATTGAAAGGATCTGAAAAGTTTCGTAGCATTTCGAACATTCCTCGATTTAATTTTATTTTTAACCGAAACTACTATAAAATTGTGTATAATATACTATAATTTTTGACCGAAACTAGTATTTCAAAATGTTTCATAGAATATGTTTTTAAGATAATTTTTTTGAATGGACTTCCATCATAACCATCCCTCGTAACATATAGAAAGAATCTGAGAAGTTTCGTAGTATTTCGAACAATCCTCAATTTAATTTCATTTTTGACAGAAACTAGTATAAAATTGTGTATAATATACTTAGATTTTTTTACGGAAACTAGTATTTCAAAAAGTTTCATAGAATATAATTTTGAGATATTTTTTTTGCATTTACTTCCATCATAACCTTCTCTAGTAACATATAGAAAGGATATGATATGTTTCGTAACATTTCGAACAATCCTCGATTTAATTTCATTTTTGACAGAAACTAGTATAAAATTGTGTATAATATACTTAGATTTTTTTACGGAAACTAGTATTTCAAAAAGTTTCATAGAATATAATTTTGAGATATTTTTTTTGCATTTACTTCCATCATAACCTTCTCTAGTAACATATAGAAAGGATATGAGATGTTTCGTAACATTTCGAACAATCATCGATTTAATTTCATTTTTGACAGAAACTAGTATAAAATTGTGTATAATATACTACGATTATTTGATCTAAACTAGCATTTCAAAAAGTTTCATAGAATCTAATTTTGAGATATTTTTTTGCATTTACTTCCATCATAACCTTCCCTCTTAACATATAGAAAGGATCTAAAACGTTTCGTAGCATTTCGAACAATCCTCGATTTAATTTCATTTTGACCGAAACTAGTATAAATATGTGTATTATATACTACGATTTTTGACCGAAACTAGTATTTCAAAAACTTTCATAGAATATAATTTTGAGATAATTTTTTTGCATGTACTTCCATCATAACCTTCCCTCTTAACATATACAAAGGATCTGAAATGTTTCTTAGTATTTCGAACAATCCTTGATTTAATTTCATTTTTGAAATAAAACTAGTATAATATTGTGTATAATATACTACGATTTTAGACCGAAACTAGTATTTCAAAAAGTTTCATAGAATCTAATTTTGAGATATTTTTTTTGCATTTACTTCCATCATAACCTTCCCTCGTAACATATAGAAAGGATCTATAATGTTTCGTAGCATTTCGAACAATCCTCGATTTAATTTCATTTTGACCGAAACTAGTATAAAATTGTGTATTATATACTACAATTTTTGACCGAAACTAGTATTTCAAAAAGTTTCATAGAATATAATTTTGAGATAATTTTTTTGCATGTACTTCCATCATAACCTTCCTTCTTAACATATACAAAGGATCTGAAATGTTTCGTAGTATTTCTAACAATCCTCGATTTAATTTCATTTTTGAAATAAAACTAGTATAAAATTTTGTATAATATACTACGATTTTTGACCGAAACTAGTATTTCAAAAAGTTTCATAGAATATAAATTTGAGATAATATTTTGCATGGACTTCAACCACAACATTCCCTCGTAACATATAGAAAGGACCTGAGAAGTTTTGTAGTATTTCGAACAATCCTCGATTTAATTTAAATATTTGACAGAAATTAGCATAAAATTATGTATGATATACTACGATTTTTTGACCTAAAGTAGCATTTAAAAAAGTTTAATAGAATCTAATTTAGAGGTAATGTTTTTGCATGTACATCCATCATAACCTTCCCTCTTAACATATTGAAAGGATCTGAAGAGTTTCGTAGCATTTCGAACATTCCTCGATTTAATTTTATTTTTAACCGAAACTACTATAACATTGTGTATAATATACTATAATTTTTGACCGAAACTAGTATTTCAAAATGTTTCATAGAATATAATTTTGAGATAATTTTTTTGCATGGACTTCCATCATAACCATCCCTCGTAACATATAGAAAGAATCTGAGAAATTTCGTAGTATTTCGAACAATCCTTGATTTAATTTCATTTTTGACAGAAACTAGTATAAAATTGTGTATAATATACTTAGATTTTTTTACGGAAACTAGTATTTCAAAAAGTTTCATAGAATATAATTTTGAGATATTTTTTTTGCATTTACTTCCATCATAACCTTCTCTAGTAACATATAGAAAGGATATGAGATGTTTCGTAACATTTCGAACAATCCTCGATTTAATTTCATTTTTGACAGAAACTAGTATAAAATTGTGTATAATATACTACAATTATTTGACCTAAACTAGCATTTCAAAAAGTTTCATAGAATCTAATTTTGAGATATTTTTTTGCATTTACTTCCGTCATAACCTTCCCTCTTAACATATAGAAAGGATCTAAAAAGTTTCGTAGCATTTCGAACAATCCTCGATTTAATTTCATTTTGACCGAAACTAGTATAAATATGTGTATTATATACTACGATTTTTGACCGAAACTAGTATTTCAAAAACATTCATAGAATATAATTTTGAGATAATTTTTTTGCATGTACTTCCATCATAACCTTCCCTCTTAACATATACAAAGGATCTGAAATGTTTCTTAGTATTTCGAACAATCCTTGATTTAATTTCATTTTTGAAATAAAACTAGTATAAAATTGTGTATAATATACTACGATTTTTGACCGAAACTAGTATTTCAAAAAGTTTCATAGAATATAATTTTGAGATAATATTTTGCATGGACTTCCACCACAACATTCCCGCGTAACATATAGAAAGGACCTGAGAAGTTTTGTAATATTTCGAACAATCCTCGATTTAATTTAAATATTGGACAGAAACTAGCATAAAATTATGTATGATATACTACGATTTTTTGACCTAAAGTAGCATTTAAAAAAGTTTAATAGAATCTAATTTAGAGGTAATGTTTTTGCATGTACTTCCATCATAACCTTCCCTCTTAACATATTGAAAGGATCTGAAAAGTTTCGTAGCATTTCGAACATTCCTCGATTTAATTTTATTTTTAACCGAAACTACTATAAAATTGTGTATAATATACTATAATTTTTGACCGAAACTAGTATTTCAAAATGTTTCATAGAATATAATTTTGAGATAATTTTTTTGCATGGACTTCCATCATAACCATCCCTCGTAACATATAGAAAGAATCTGAGAAGTTTCGTAGTATTTCGAACAATCCTCGATTTAATTTCATTTTTGACAGAAACTAGTATAAAATTGTGTATAATATACTTAGATTTTTTTACGGAAACTAGTATTTCAAAAAGTTTCATAGAATATAATTTTGAGATATTTTTTTTGCATTTACTTCCATCATAACCTTCTCTAGTAACATATAGAAAGGATATGAGATGTTTCGTAACATTTCGAACAATCATCGATTTAATTTCATTTTTGACAGAAACTAGTATAAAATTGTGTATAATATACTACGATTATTTGATCTAAACTAGCATTTCAAAAAGTTTCATAGAATCTAATTTTGAGATATTTTTTGCATTTACTTCCATCATAACCTTCCCTCTTAACATATAGGAAGGATCTAAAAAGTTTCGTAGCATTTCGAACAATCCTCAATTTAATTTCATTTTGACCGAAACTAGTATAAATATGTGTATTATATACTATGATTTTTGACCGAAACTAGTATTTCAAAAAGTTTCATAGAATATAATTTTGAGATAATTTTTTTGCATGTACATCCATCATAACCTTCCCTCTTAACATATACAAAGGATCTGAAATGTTTCTTAGTATTTCGAACAATCCTTGATTTAATTTCATTTTTGAAATAAAACTAGTATAAAATTGTGTATAATATACTACGATTTTTGACCGAAACTAGTATTTCAAAAAGTTTCATAGAATATAATTTTGAGATAATATTTTGCATGGACTTCCAGCACAACATTCCCGCGTAACATATAGAAAGGACCTGAGAAGTTTTGTAATATTTCGAACAATCCTCGATTTAATTTAAATATTTGACAGAAACTAGCATAAAATTATGTATGATATACTACGATTTTTTGACCTAAAGTAGCATTTAAAAAAGTTTAATAGAATCTAATTTAGAGGTAATGTTTTTGCATGTACTTCCATCATAACCTTCCCTCTTAACATATTGAAAGGATCTGAAAAGTTTCGTAGCATTTCGAACATTCCTCGATTTAATTTTATTTTTAACCGAAACTACTATAAAATTGTGTATAATATACTATAATTTTTGACCGAAACTAGTATTTCAAAATGTTTCATAGAATATAATTTTGAGATAATTTTTTTGCATGGACTTCCATCATAACCATCCCTCGTAACATATAGAAAGAATCTGAGAAGTTTCGTAGTATTTCGAACAATCCTCGATTTAATTTCATTTTTGACAGAAACTAGTATAAAATTGTGTATAATATACTTAGATTTTTTTACAGAAACTAGTATTTCAAAACGTTTCATAGAATATAATTTTGAGATATTTTTTTTGCATTTACTTCTATCATAACCTTCTCTAGTAACATATAGAAAGGATATGAGATGTTTCGTAACATTTCGAACAATCCTCGATTTAATTTCATTTTTGACAGAAACTAGTATAAAATTGTGTATAATATACTACGATTATTTGACCTAAACTAGCATTTCAAAAAGTTTCATAGAATCTAATTTTGAGATATTTTTTTGCATTTACTTCCATCATAACCTTCCCTCTTAAGATATAGAAAGGATCTAAAAAGTTTCGTAGTTTTCGAACAATCCTCGATTTAATTTCATTTTGACCGAAACTAGTATAAATATGTGTATAATATACTATAATTTTTTACCAAAACTAGTATTTCAAAAATTTCATAGAATATAATTTTGAGATAATTTTTTTGCAAGTACTTCCATCATAACCTTCCCTCTTAACATATACAAAGGATCTGAAATTTTTCTTAGTATTTCGAACAATCCTTGATTTAATTTCATTTTTGAAATAAAACTAGTATAAAATTGTGTATAATATACTACATTTTTTCTACCGAAACTAGTATTTCAAAAAGTTTCATAGAATATAATTTTGAGATAATATTTTGCATGGATTTCCACCACAACATTCCCTCGTAACATATAGAAAGGACCTGAGAAGTTTTGTAATATTTCGAACAATCCTCGATTTAATTTAAATATTTGACAGAAACTAGTATAAAATTGTGTATGATATACGACGATTTTTTGACCTAAATTAGCATTTAAAAAAGTTTAATAGAATCTAATTTAGAGGTAATGTTTTTGCATGTACTTCCATCATAACCTTCCCTCTTAACATATAGATAGGATCTGAAAAGTTTCGTAGCATTTCAAACAATCCTCGATTTAATTTCATTTTTAACCGAAACTACTATAAAATTGTGTATAATATACTATAATTTCTGACCGAAACTAGTATTTCAAAAAGTTTCATAGAATATAATTTTGAGATAATTTTTTTGCATGGTCTTCCATCATAACCATCCCTCGTAACATATAGAAAGAATCTGAGAAGTTTCGTAGTATTTAGAACAATCCTCGATTTAATTTCATTTTTGACAGAAACTAGTATAAAATTGTGTTTAATATACTTAGATTTTTTTACGGAAACTAGTATTTCAAAAAGTTTTATAGAATATAATTTTGAGATATTTTTTTTGCATTTACTTCCATCATAACCTTCTCTAGTAACATATAGAAAGGATATGAGATGTTTCGTAACATTTCGAACAATCCTCGATTTAATTTCATTTTTGACAGAAACTAGTATAAAATTGTGTATAATATACTACGATTATTTGACCTAAACTAGCATTTCAAAAAGTTTCATAGAATCTAATTTTGAGATATTTTTTTGCATTTACTTCCATCATAACCTTCCCTCTTAACATATAGAACGGTTCTAAAAAGTTTCGTAGCATTTCGAACAATCCTCGATTTAATTTCATTTTGACCGAAACTAGTATAAATATGTGTATTATATACTACGATTTTTTGACCGAAACTAGTATTTCTAAAACTTTCATAGAATATAATTTTGAGATAATTTTTTTTCATGTACTTCCATCATAACCTTCCCTCTTAACATATACAAAGGATCTGAAATGTTTCTTAGTATTTCGAACAATCCTTGATTTAATTTCATTTTTGAAATAAAACTAGTATAAAATTGTGTATAATATACTACGATTTTTAACCGAAACTAGTATTTCAAAAAGTTTCATAGAATATAATTTTGAGATAATATTTTGCATGGACTTCCAGCACAACATTCCCTCGTAACATATAGAAAGGACCTGAGAAGTTTTGTAATATTTCGAACAATCCTCGATTTAATTTAAATATTTGACAGAAACTAGTATATAATTGTGTATGATATACTACGATTTTTTGACCTAAACTAGCATTTAAAAAAGTTTAATAGAATCTAGTTTAGAGGTAATGTTTTTGCATGTACTTCCATCATAACCTTCCCTCTTAACATATAGAAAGGATCTGAAAAGTTTCGTAGCATTTCGAACAATCCTCGATTTAATTTCATTTTTAACCGAAACTACTATAAAATTGTGTATAATATACTATAATTTTTGACCGAAACTAGTATTTCAAAAAGTTTCATAGAATATAATTTTGAGATAATTTTTTTGCATGGACTTCCATCATAACCATCCCTCGTAACATATAGAATGAATCTGAGAAGTTTCGTAGTATTTCGAACAATCCTCGATTTAATTTCATTTTTGACAGAAACTAGTATAAAATTGTGTATAATATACTTAGATTTTTTTACGGAAACTAGTATTTCAAAAAGTTTCATAGAATATAATTTTGAGATATTTATTTTGCATTTACTTCCATCATAACCTTCTCTAGTAACATATAGAAAGGATATGAGATGTTTCGTAACATTTCGAACAATCCTCGATTTAATTTCATTTTTGACAAAAACTAGTATAAAATTGTGTATAATATACTACGATTATTTGACCTAAACTAGCATTTCAAAAAGTTTCATAGAATCTAATTTTGAGATATTTTTTTGCATTTACTTCCATCATAACCTTCCCTCTTAACATATAGAAAGGATCTAAAAAGTTTCGTAGCATTTCGAACAATCCTCGATTTAATTTCATTTTGACCGAAACTAGTATAAATATGTGTATTATATACTACGATTTTTGACCAAAACTAGTATTTCAAAAACTTTCATAGAATATAATTTTGAGATAATTTTTTTGCATGTACTTCCATCATAACCGTCCCTCTTAACATATACAAAGGATCTGAAATGTTTCTTAGTATTTCGAACAATCCTTGATTTAATTTCATTTTTGAAATAAAACTAGTATAAAATTGTGTATAATATACTACGATTTTTAAACGAAACTAGTATTTCAAATAGTTTCATAGAATATAATTTTGAGATAATATTTTGCATGGACTTCCAGCACAACATTCCCTCGTAACATATAGAAAGGACCTGAGAAGTTTTGTAATATTTCGAACAATCCTCGATTTAATTTAAATATTTGACAGAAACTAGTATATAATTGTGTATGATATACTATGATTTTTTGACCTAAACTAGCATTTAAAAAAGTTTAATAGAATCTAGTTTAGAGGTAATATTTTTGCATGTACTTCCATCATAACCTTCCCTCTTAACATATAGAAAGGATCTGAAAAGTTTCGTAGCATTTCGAACAATCCTCGATTTAATTTCATTTTTAACCGAAACTACTATAAAATTGTGTATAATATACTATAATTTTTGACCGAAACTAGTATTTCAAAAAGTTTCATAGAATATAATTTTGAGATAATTTTTTTGCATGGACTTCCATCATAACCATCCCTCGTAACATATAGAAAGAATCTGAGAAGTTTCGTAGTATTTAGAACAATCCTCGATTTAATTTCATTTTTGACAGAAACTAGTATAAAATTGTGTATAATATACTTAGATTTTTTTTTACAGAAACTAGTATTTCAAAAAGTTTCATAGAATATAATTTTGAGATAATTTTTTTGCATTTACTTCCATCATAACCTTCTCTAGTAACATATAGAAAGGATATAAGATGTTTCGTAACATTTCGAACAATCCTCGATTTAATTTCATTTTTGACAGAAACTAGTATAAAATTGTGTATAATATACTACGATTATTTGACCTAAACTAGCATTTCAAAAAGTTTCATAGAATCTAATTTTGAGATATTTTTTTGCATTTACTTCCATCATAACCTTCCCTCTTAACATATAGAAAGGATCTAAAAAGTTTCGTAGCATTTCGAACAATCCTCGATTTAATTTCATTTTGAACGAAACTAGTATAAATATGTGTATTATATACTACGATTTTTGACCGAAACTAGTATTTCAAAAACTTTCATAGAAGATAATTTTGAGATAATTTTTTTGCATGTACTTCCATCATAACCTTCCCTCTTAACATATACAAAGGATCTGAAATGTTTCTTAGTATTTCGAACAATCCTTGATTTAATTTCATTTTTGAAATAAAACTAGTATAAAATTGTGTATAATATACTACGATTTTTAACCGAAACTAGTATTTCAAAAAGTTTCATAGAATATAATTTTGAGATAATATTTTGCATGGACTTCCAGCACAACATTCCCTCGTAACATATAGAAAGGACCTGAGAAGTTTTGTAATATTTCGAACAATCCTCGATTTAATTTAAATATTTGACAGAAACTAGTATATAATTGTGTATGATATACTACGATTTTTTGACCTAAACTAGCATTTAAAAAAGTTTAATAGAATCTAGTTTAGAGGTAATGTTTTTGCATGTACTTCCATCATAACCTTCCCTCTTAACATATAGAAAGGATCTGAAAAGTTTCGTAGCATTTCGAACAATCCTCGATTTAATTTCATTTTTAACCGAAACTACTATAAAATTGTGTATAATATACTATAATTTTTGACCGAAACTAGTATTTCAAAAAGTTTCATAGAATATAATTTTGAGATAATTTTTTTGCATGGACTTCCATCATAACCATCCCTCGTAACATATAGAATGAATCTGAGAAGTTTCGTAGTATTTCGAACAATCCTCGATTTAATTTCATTTTTGACAGAAACTAGTATAAAATTGTGTATAATATACTTAGATTTTTTTACGGAAACTAGTATTTCAAAAAGTTTCATAGAATATAATTTTGAGATATTTATTTTGCATTTACTTCCATCATAACCTTCTCTAGTAACATATAGAAAGGATATGAGATGTTTCGTAACATTTCGAACAATCCTCGATTTAATTTCATTTTTGACAAAAACTAGTATAAAATTGTGTATAATATACTACGATTATTTGACCTAAACTAGCATTTCAAAAAGTTTCATAGAATCTAATTTTGAGATATTTTTTTGCATTTACTTCCATCATAACCTTCCCTCTTAACATATAGAAAGGATCTAAAAAGTTTCGTAGCATTTCGAACAATCCTCGATTTAATTTCATTTTGACCGAAACTAGTATAAATATGTGTATTATATACTACGATTTTTGACCAAAACTAGTATTTCAAAAACTTTCATAGAATATAATTTTGAGATAATTTTTTTGCATGTACTTCCATCATAACCGTCCCTCTTAACATATACAAAGGATCTGAAATGTTTCTTAGTATTTCGAACAATCCTTGATTTAATTTCATTTTTGAAATAAAACTAGTATAAAATTGTGTATAATATACTACGATTTTTAAACGAAACTAGTATTTCAAATAGTTTCATAGAATATAATTTTGAGATAATATTTTGCATGGACTTCCAGCACAACATTCCCTCGTAACATATAGAAAGGACCTGAGAAGTTTTGTAATATTTCGAACAATCCTCGATTTAATTTAAATATTTGACAGAAACTAGTATATAATTGTGTATGATATACTATGATTTTTTGACCTAAACTAGCATTTAAAAAAGTTTAATAGAATCTAGTTTAGAGGTAATATTTTTGCATGTACTTCCATCATAACCTTCCCTCTTAACATATAGAAAGGATCTGAAAAGTTTCGTAGCATTTCGAACAATCCTCGATTTAATTTCATTTTTAACCGAAACTACTATAAAATTGTGTATAATATACTATAATTTTTGACCGAAACTAGTATTTCAAAAAGTTTCATAGAATATAATTTTGAGATAATTTTTTTGCATGGACTTCCATCATAACCATCCCTCGTAACATATAGAAAGAATCTGAGAAGTTTCGTAGTATTTAGAACAATCCTCGATTTAATTTCATTTTTGACAGAAACTAGTATAAAATTGTGTATAATATACTTAGATTTTTTTTTACAGAAACTAGTATTTCAAAAAGTTTCATAGAATATAATTTTGAGATAATTTTTTTGCATTTACTTCCATCATAACCTTCTCTAGTAACATATAGAAAGGATATAAGATGTTTCGTAACATTTCGAACAATCCTCGATTTAATTTCATTTTTGACAGAAACTAGTATAAAATTGTGTATAATATACTACGATTATTTGACCTAAACTAGCATTTCAAAAAGTTTCATAGAATCTAATTTTGAGATATTTTTTTGCATTTACTTCCATCATAACCTTCCCTCTTAACATATAGAAAGGATCTAAAAAGTTTCGTAGCATTTCGAACAATCCTCGATTTAATTTCATTTTGAACGAAACTAGTATAAATATGTGTATTATATACTACGATTTTTGACCGAAACTAGTATTTCAAAAACTTTCATAGAAGATAATTTTGAGATAATTTTTTTGCATGTACTTCCATCATAACCTTCCCTCTTAACATATACAAAGGATCTGAAATGTTTCTTAGTATTTCGAACAATCCTTGATTTAATTTCATTTTTGAAATAAAACTAGTATAAAATTGTGTATAATATAGTACGATTTTTGACGGAAACTAGTATTTCAAAAAGTTTCATAGAATATAATTTTGATATAATATTTTGCATGGACTTCCAACACAACATTCCCTCGTAACATATAGAAAGGACCTGAGATGTTTTGTAATATTTCGAACAATCCTCGATTTAATTTAAATATTTGACAGAAACTAGTATAAAATTGTGTATGATATACTACGATTTTTTGACCTAAACTAGCATTTAAAAAAGTTTAATAGAATCTAATTTAGAGGTAATGTTTTTGCATGTACTTCCATCATAACCTTCCCTCTTAACATATAGAAAGGATCTGAAAAGTTTCGTAGCATTTCGAACAATCCTCGATTTAATTTCATTTTTAACCGAAACTACTATAAAATTGTGTATAATATACTATAATTTCTGACCGAAACTAGTATTTCAAAAAGTTTCATAGAATATAATTTTGAGATATTTTTTTTTGCATGGACTTCCATCATAACCATCCCTCGTAACATATAGAAAGAATCTGAGAAGTTTCGTAGTATTTAGAACAATCCTCGATTTAATTTCATTTTTGACAGAAACTAGTATAAAATTGTGTATAATATACTTAGATTTTTTTACGGAAACTAGTATTTCAAAAAGTTTCATAGAATATAATTTTGAGATATTTTTTTTGCATTTACTTCCATCATAACCTTCTCTAGTAACATATAGAAAGGATATGAGATGTTTCGTAACATTTCGAATAATCCTCGATTTAATTTCATTTTTGACAGAAACTAGTATAAAATTGTGTATAATATACTAGGATTATTTGACCTAAACTAGCATTTCAAAAAGTTTCATAGAATCTAATTTTGAGATATTTTTTTGCATTTACTTCCATCATAACCTTCCCTCTTAACATATAGAAAGGATCTAAAAAGTTTCGTAGCATTTCGAACAATCCTCGATTTAATTTCATTTTGAACGAAACTAGTATAAATATGTGTATTATATACTACGATTTTTGACCGAAACTAGTATTTCAAAAACTTTCATAGAAGATAATTTTGAGATAATTTTTTTGCATGTACTTCCATCATAACCTTCCCTCTTAACATATACAAAGGATCTGAAATGTTTCTTAGTATTTCGAACAATCCTTGATTTAATTTCATTTTTGAAATAAAACTAGTATAAAATTGTGTATAATATAGTACGATTTTTGACGGAAACTAGTATTTCAAAAAGTTTCATAGAATATAATTTTGATATAATATTTTGCATGGACTTCCACCACAACATTCCCTCGTAACATATAGAAAGGACCTGAGATGTTTTGTAATATTTCGAACAATCCTCGATTTAATTTAAATATTTGACAGAAACTAGTATAAAATTGTGTATGATATACTACGATTTTTTGACCTAAACTAGCATTTAAAAAAGTTTAATAGAATCTAATTTAGAGGTAATGTTTTTGCATGTACTTCCATCATAACCTTCCCTCTTAACATATAGAAAGGATCTGAAAAGTTTCGTAGCATTTCGAACAATCCTCGATTTAATTTCATTTTTAACCGAAACTACTATAAAATTGTGTATAATATACTATAATTTCTGACCGAAACTAGTATTTCAAAAAGTTTCATAGAATATAATTTTGAGATATTTTTTTTTGCATGGACTTCCATCATAACCATCCCTCGTAACATATAGAAAGAATCTGAGAAGTTTCATAGTATTTAGAACAATCCTCGATTTAATTTCATTTTTGACAGAAACTAGTATAAAATTGTGTATAATATACTTAGATTTTTTTACGGAAACTAGTATTTCAAAAAGTTTCATAGAATATAATTTTGAGATATTTTTTTTTGCATTTACTTCCATCATAACCTTCTCTAGTAACATATAGAAAGGATATGAGATGTTTCGTAACATTTAGAATAATCCTCGATTTAATTTCATTTTTGACAGAAACTAGTATAAAATTGTGTATAATATACTAGGATTATTTGACCTAAACTAGCATTTCAAAAAGTTTCATAGAATCTAATTTTGAGATATTTTTTTGCATTTACTTCCATCATAACCTTCCCTCGTAACATATAGAAAGGATCTAAAATGTTTCGTAGCATTTCGAACAATCCTCGATTTAATTTCATTTTGACCGAAACTAGTATAAAATTGTGTATTATATACTACGATTTTTGACCGAAACTAGTATTTCAAAAAGTTTCATAGAATATAATTTTGAGATAATTCTTTTGCATGTACTTCCATCATAACCTTCCTTCTTAACATATACAAAGGATCTGAAATGTTTCGTAGTATTTCTAACAATCCACGATTTAATTTAATTTTTGAAATAAAACTAGTATAAAATTGTGTATAATATACTACGATTTTTGACCGAAACTAGTATTTCAAAAAGTTTCATTGAATATAATTTTGAGATAATATTTTGCATGGACTTCCACCACAATATTCCCTCGTAACATATAGAATGGACCTGAGAAGTTTTGTAGTATTTCGAACAATCCTCGATTTAATTTAAATATTTGACAGAAACTAGCATAAAATTATGTATGATATACTACGATTTTTTGACCTAAAGTAGCATTTAAAAAAGTTTAATAGAAATTAATTTAGAGGTAATGTTTTTGCATGTACTTCCATCATAACCTTCCCTCTTATCATATTGAAAGGATCTGAAAAGTTTCGTAGCATTTCGAACATTCCTCGATTTAATTTTATTTTTAACCGAAACTTCTATAAAATTGTGTATAATATACTATAATTTTTGACCGAAACTAGTATTTCAAAAAGCTTCATAGAATATAATTTTGAGATAATTTTTTTGCATGGACTTCCATCATAATTTATCCCTCGTAACATATAGAAAGAATCTGAGAAGTTTCGTAGTATTTCGAACAATCCTCGATTTAATTTCATTTTTGCCAGAAACTAGTATAAAATTGTGTATAATATACTTAGATTTTTGTACAGAAACTAGTATTTCAAAAAGTTTCATAGAATATAATTTTGAGATATTTTTTTTGCATTTACTTCCATCATCACCTTCTCTAGTAACATATAGAAAGGATATGAAATGTTTCGTAACATTTCGAACAATCCTCGATTTAATTTCATTTTTGACAGAAACTAGTTTAAAATTGTGTATAATATACTACGATTATTTGACCTAAACTAGCATTTAAAAAAGTTTAATATAATCTAATTTTGAGATATTTTTTTGCATTTACTTCCATCATAACCTTCCCTCTTAACATATAGAAAGGATCTAAAAAGTTTCGTAGCATTTCGAACAATCCTCGATTTAATTTCATTTTGACCGAAACTAGTATAAATATGTGTATTATATACTACGATTTTTGACCGAAACTAGTATTTCAAAAACTTTCATAGAATATAATTTTGATATAATTTTTTTGCATTTACTTTAATCATAACCTTCCTTCTTAACATATACAAAGGATCTGAAATGTTTCGTAGTATTTCTAACAATCCACGGTTTAATTTCATTTTTGAAATAAAACTAGTATAAAATTGTGTATAATATACTACGATTTTTGACCGAAACTAGTATTTCAAAAAGTTTCATTGAATATAATTTTGAGATAATATTTTGCATGGACTTCCACCACAACATTCCCTCGTAACATATAGAAAGGACCTGAGATGTTTTGTAATATTTCGAACAATCCTCGATTTAATTTAAATATTTGACAGAAACTAGTATAAAATTGTGTATGATATACTACGATTTTTTGACCTAAACTAGCATTTAAAAAAGTTTAATAGAATCTAATTTAGAGGTAATTTTTTTGCATGTACTTCCATCATAACCTTCCCTCTTAACATATAGAAAGGATCTGAAAAGTTTCGTAGCATT
This sequence comes from Lathyrus aphaca, assembly GCA_963966055.1. Taxonomy (NCBI): domain Eukaryota; kingdom Viridiplantae; phylum Streptophyta; class Magnoliopsida; order Fabales; family Fabaceae; genus Lathyrus; species Lathyrus aphaca. The sequence goes on along the minus strand of OZ014522.1, from coordinate 2,217,224 downwards.
TCAAACAATCCTCGATTTAATTTCATTTTTAACCGAAACTACTATAAAATTGTGTATAATATACTATAATTTCTGACCGAAACTAGTATTTCAAAAAGTTTCATAGAATATAATTTTGAGATAATTATTTTGCATGGACTTCCATCATAACCATCCCTCGTAACATATAGAAAGAATCTGAGAAGTTTCGTAGTATTTAGAACAATCCTCGATTTAATTTCATTTTTGACAGAAACTAGTATAAAATTGTGTATAATATACTTAGATTTTTTTACGGAAACTAGTATTTCAAAAAGTTTCATAGAATATAATTTTGAGATATTTTTTTTGCATTTACTTCCATCATAACCTTCTCTAGTAACATATAGAAAGGATATGAGATGTTTCGTAACATTTCGAGTAATCCTCGATTTAATTTCATTTTTGACAGAAACTAGTATAAAATTGTGTATAATATACTAGGATTATTTGACCTAAACTAGCATTTCAAAAAGTTTCATAGAATCTAGTTTTGAGATATTTTTTTGCATTTACTTCCATCATAAACTTCCCTCGTAACATATAGAAAGGATCTAAAATGTTTCGTAGTTTCGAACAATCCTCGATTTAATTTCATTTTGACCGAAACTAGTATAAAATTGTGTATTATATACTACGATTTTTGACCGAAACTAGTATTTCAAAAAGTTTCATAGAATATAATTTTGAGATAATTTTTTTGCATGTACTTCCATCATAACCTTCCTTCTTAACATATACAAAGGATCTGAAATGTTTCGTAGTATTTCTAACAATCCACGATTTAATTTCATTTTTGAAATAAAACTAGTATAAAATTGTGTATAATATACTTCGATTTTTGACCGAAACTAGTATTTCAAAAAGTTTCATTGAATATAATTTTGAGATAATATTTTGCATGGACTTCCACCACAATATTCCCTCGTAACATATATAAAGGACCTGAGAAGTTTTGTTGTATTTCGAACAATCCTCGATTTAATTTAAATATTTGACAGAAACTAGCATAAAATTATGTATGATATACTACGATTTTTTGACCTAAAGTAGCATTTAAAAAAGTTTAATAGAATCTAATTTAGAGGTAATGTTTTTCCATGTACTTCCATCATAACCTTCCCTCTTATCATATTGAAAGGATCTGAAAAGTTTCGTAGCATTTCGAACATTCCTCGATTTAATTTTATTTTTAACCGAAACTTCTATAAAATTGTGTATAATATACTATAATTTTTGACCGAAACTAGTATTTCAAAAAGCTTCATAGAATATAATTTTGAGATAATTTTTTTGCATGGACATCCATCATAACCATCCCTCGTAACATATAGAAAGAATCTGAGAAGTTTCGTAGTATTTCGAACAATCCTCGATTTAATTTCATTTTTGCCAGAAACTAGTATAAAATTGTGTATAATATACTTAGATTTTTTTACGGAAACTAGTATTTCAAAAAGTTTCATAGAATATAATTTTGAGATATTTTTTTTGCATTTACTTCCATCATAACCTTCTCTAGTAACATATAGAAAGGATATGAAATGTTTCGTAACATTTCGAACAATCCTCGATTTAATTTCATTTTTGACAGAAACTAGTATAAAATTGTGTATAATATACTACGATTATTTGACCTAAACTAGCATTTAAAAAATTTTAATAGAATCTAATTTTGAGATATTTTTTTGCATTTACTTCCATCATAACCTTCCCTCTTAACATATAGAAAGGATCTGAAAAGTTTCGTAGCATTTCAAACAATCCTCGATTTAATTTCATTTTTAACCGAAACTACTATAAAATTGTGTATAATATACTATAATTTATGACCGAAACTAGTATTTCAAAAAGTTTCATAGAATATAATTTTGAGATAATTTTTTTGCATGGACTTCCATCATAACCATCCCTCGTAACATATAGAAAGAATCTGAGAAGTTTCGTAGTATTTAGAACAATCCTCGATTTAATTTCATTTTTGACAGAAACTAGTATAAAATTGTGTATAATATACTTAGATTTTTTTACGGAAACTAGTATTTCAAAAAGTTTCATAGAATTTAATTTTGTGATATTTTTTTTGCATTTACTTCCATCATAACCTTCTCTAGTAACATATAGAAAGGATATGAGATGTTTCGTAACATTTCGAACAATCCTCGATTTAATTTCATTTTTGACAGAAACTAGTATAAAATTGTGTATAATATACTACGATTATTTGACCTAAACAAGCATTTCAAAAAGTTTCATAGAATCTAATTTTGAGATAATTTTTTTGAATTTACTTCCATAATAACCTTCCCTCTTAACATATACAAAGGATCTGAAATGTTTCTTAGTATTTCGAACAATCCTTGATTTAATTTCATTTTTGAAATAAAACTAGTATAAAATTGTGTATAATATACTACGATTTTTGACCGAAACTAGTATTTCAAAAACTTTCATAGAATATAATTTTGAGATAATATTTTGCATGGACTTCCACCACAACATTCCCTCGTAACATATAGAAAGGACCTGAGATGTTTTGTAATATTTCGAACAATCCTCGATTTAATTTAAATATTTGACAGAAACTAGTATAAAATTGTGTATGATATACTACGATTTTTTAACCTAAACTAGCATTTAAAAAAGTTTAATAGAATCTAATTTAGAGGTAATGTTTTTGCATGTACTTCCATCATAAACTTCCCTCTTAACATATAGAAAGGATCTGAAAAGTTTCGTAACATTTCAAACAATCCTCGATTTAATTTCATTTTTAACCGAAACTACTATAAAATTGTGTATAATATACTATAATTTCTGACCGAAACTAGTATTTCAAAAAGTTTCATAGAATATAATTTTGAGATAATTTTTTTGCATGGATTTCCATCATAACCATCCCTCGTAACATATAGAAAGAATCTGAGAAGTTTCGTAGTATTTAGAACAATCTCGATTTAATTTCATTTTTGACAGAAACTAGTATAAAATTGTGTATAATATACTTAGATTTTTTTACGGAAACTAGTATTTCAAAAACTTTCATAGAATATAATTTTGAGATATTTTTTTTGCATTTACTGCCATCATAACCTTCTCTTGTAACATATAGAAAGGATCTGAGATGTTTCGTAGCATTTTGAAGAATCCTCGATTTAATTTCATTTTGACCGAAACTAGTATAAAATTGTGTATAATACACTATGATTTTTGACCGAAACTAGTATTTCAAAAAGTTTCATAGAATATAATTTTGAGATAATTTTTTTGCATTTACTTCCATCATAACCTTCTCTAGTAACATATAGAAAGGATCTGAGATGTTTCGTAACATTTCGAACAATCCTCGATTTAATTTCATTTTTGACAGAAACTAGTATAAAATTGTGTATAATATACTACGATTTTTGACCTAAACTAGCATTTCAAAATTTTTTCATAGAATCTAATTTTGAGATATTTTTTTGCATTTACTTCCATCATAACCTTCTCTCGTAACATATAGAAAGGATCTAAAAAGTTTCGTAGCATTTCGAACAATCCTCGATTTAATTTCATTTTGACCGAAACTAGTATAAAATTGTGTATAATATACTACGATTTTTGACCGAAACTAGTATTTCAAAAAGTTTCATAGAATATAATTTTGAGATAATTTATTTGCATGTACTTCCATCATAACTTTCCCTCGTAACATATAGAAAGGATCTGAAACGTTTCGTAGAATTTTGAACAATCCTCGATTTAATTTGATGTTTTGACCGAAATTAGTATAAAGTTGTGTATAATATACTACGATTTTTGACCGAAACTAGTATTTCAAAAAGTTTCTTAGAGTATAATTTTGAGAAAATATTTTTGCACAGAATTCCATCATAACATTCACTAGTAACATATAGATCGGTTCTGAGATGTTTCATAGTATTTCGAACAATCCTCGATTTAATCTCATTTTTGTCCGAAACTAGTATAAAATTATGTATAATATACTACGATTTTTTGACGGAAACTAGTATTTAAAAAAGTTTCATAGAATATAATTTTGAAATATTTTTTTTGCATTTACTGTCATCATAACCTTTTCTTGTAACATATAGAAAGGATCTGAGATGTTTCGTAGCATTTTGAAGAATCCTCGATTTAATTTCATTTTGACCGAAACTAGTATAAAATTGTGTATAATACACTATGATTTTTGACCGAAACTAGTATTTCAAAAAGTTTCATAGAATATAATTTTGAGATAATTTTTTTGCATTTACTTCCATCATAACCTTCTCTAGTAACATATAGAAAGGATCTGAGATGTTTCGTAACATTTCGAACAATCCTCGATTTAATTTCATTTTTGACAGAAACTAGTATAAAATTGTGTATAATATACTACGATTTTTGACCTAAACTAGCATTTCAAAATTTTTTCATAGAATCTAATTTTGAGATATTTTTTTGCATTTACTTCCATCATAACCTTCTCTCGTAACATATAGAAAGGATCTAAAAAGATTCGTAGCATTTCGAACAATCCTCGATTTAATTTCATTTTGACCGAAACTAGTATAAAATTGTGTATAATATACTACGATTTTTGACCGAAACTAGTATTTCAAAAAGTTTCATAGAATATAATTTTGAGATAATTTATTTGCATGTACTTCCATCATAACCTTCCCTCGTAACATATAGAAAGGATCTGAAATGTTTCGTAGAATTTTTAACAATCCTCGATTTAATTTGATGTTTTGACCGAAATTAGTATAAAGTTGTGTATAATATACTACGATCTTTGACCGAAACTAGTATTTCAAAAAGTTTCTTAGAGTATAATTTTTAGAAAATATTTTTGCACAGAACTCCATCATAACATTCACTAGTAACATATAGATCGGTTCTGAGATGTTTCATAGTATTTCGAACAATCCTCGATTTAATCTCATTTTTGTCAGAAACTAGTATAAAATTATGTATAATATACTACGATTTTTTGACGGAAACTAGTATTTAAAAAAGTTTCATAGAATATAATTTTGAAATATTTTTTTTGCATTTACTGCCATCATAACCTTCTCTTGTAACATATAGTAAGGATCTGAGATGTTTCGTAGCATTTTGAAGAATCCTCGATTTAATTTCATTTTGACCGAAACTAGTATAAAATTGTTTATAATACACTATGATTTTTGACCGAAACTAGTATTTCAAAAAGTTTCATAGAATATAATTTTAAGATAATTTTTTTGCATTTACTTCCATCATAACCTTCTCTAGTAACATATAGAAAGGATCTGAGATGTTTCGTAACATTTCAAACAATCCTCGATTTAATTTCATTTTTGACAGAAATTTGTATAAAATTGTGTATAATATACTACGATTATTTGACCTAAACTAGCATTTCAAATTTTTTTCATAGAATCTAATTTTGAGATATTTTTTTGCATTTACTTCCATCATAACCTTTTCTTGTAACTTATAGAAAGGATCTAAAAAGTTTCGTAGCATTTCAAACAATCCTCGATTTAATTTCATTTTGACCGAAACTAGTATAAAATTGTGTATAATATACTACGATTTTTGACCGAAACTAGTATTTCAAAAAGTTTCATAGAATATAATTTTGAGATAATTTTTTTGTATTTACTTCCATCATAACCTTCTCTAGTAACATATAGAAAGGATCTGAGATGTTTCGTAACATTTCGAACAATCCTCGATTTAATTTCATTTTTGACAGAAACTAGTATAAAATTGTGTATAATATACTACGATTTTTGACCTAAACTAGCATTTCAAATTTTTTTCATAGAATCTAATTTTGAGATATTTTTTTGCATTTACTTCCATCATAACCTTCTCTCGTAACATATAGAAAGGATCTAAAAAGTTTCGTAGCATTTCGAACAATCCTCGATTTAATTTCATTTTGACCGAAACTAGTATAAAATTGTGTATAATATACTACGATTTTTGACCGAAACTAGTATTTCAAAAAGTTTCATAGAATATAATTTTGAGATAATTTATTTGCATGTACTTCCATCATAACCTTCCCTCGTAACATATAGAAAGGATCTGAAATGTTTCGTAGAATTTTTAACAATCCTCGATTTAATTTGATGTTTTGACCGAAATTAGTATAAAGTTGTGTATAATATACTACGATCTTTGACCGAAACTAGTATTTCAAAAAGTTTCTTAGAGTATAATTTTTAGAAAATATTTTTGCACAGAACTCCATCATAACATTCACTAGTAACATATAGATCGGTTCTGAGATATTTCATAGTATTTCGAACAATCCTCGATTTAATCTCATTTTTGTCAGAAACTAGTATAAAATTATGTATAATATACTACGATTTTTTGACGGAAACTAGTATTGAAAAAAGTTTCATAGAATATAATTTTGAAATATTTTTTTTGCATTTACTGCCATCATAACCTTCTCTTGTAACATATAGAAAGGATCTGAGATGTTTCGTAGCATTTTGAAGAATCCTCGATTTAATTTCATTTTGACCGAAACTAGTATAATTGGTTATAATACACTATGATTTTTGACCGAAACTAGTATTTCAAAAAGTTTCGTAGAATATAATTTTGAGATAATTTTTTTGCATTTACTTCCATCATAACCTTCCCTCTTAACATATACAAAGGATCTGAAATGTTTCGTAGAATTTTTAACAATCCTCGATTTAATTTGATGTTTTGACCGAAATTAGTATAAAGTTGTGTATAATATACTACGATCTTTGACCGAAACTAGTATTTCAAAAAGTATTTCGAACAATCCTCGATTTAATCTCATTTTTGTCAGAAATTAGTATAAAATTATGTATAATATACTACGATTTTTTGACGGAAACTAGTATTTAAAAAAGTTTCATAGAATATAATTTTGAAATATTTTTTTTGCATTTACTCCCATCATAACCTTCTCTTGTAACATATAGAAAGGATCTGAGATGTTTCGTAGCATTTTGAAGAATCCTCGATTTAATTTCATTTTGACCGAAACTAGTATAAAATTGTGTATAATACACTATGATTTTTGACCGAAACTAGTATTTCAAAAAGTTTCGTAGAAATGATCTGGAAAGTTTCGTAGCTTTTTGAACAATCCTCGATTTAATTTGATTTTTTTTGACCGAAACTAGTATAAAATTGTCTATAATATAGTAAGATTTTTGAACGAAACTAATATTTCAAAAAGTTTCAAAGAATCTAATTTTGAGATAATTTTTTGCTTGGACTTCCATCGTAACCTTCCCTGGTAACATATAGAAAGGATTTGAAATGTTTCGTAGCATTTTGAACAATCCTCGATTTAATTTGATTTTTTTGACCGAAACTAGAATGAAATTGTGTATAATATACTACAATTTTTGACCGAAACTAGTATTTCAAAAAGTTTAATAGAATCTAATTTTGAGATAATTATTTTGCACGGACTTCAATCATAACCTTCCCTCGTAACATATAGAAAGGATCTGAAAAGTTTCGTATCATTTCGAACAATCCTCGATTTAATTTGATTTTTTTGACCGTAACTAGTATAAAATTGTGTATAATATACTACAATTCTTTTGACCGAAATAGTATTTCAAATAGTTTCATAGAATCTAATTTTGAGATAATTTTTTTGCATGGACTTCAATCATAAGCTTCCCTCGTAACATATAGAAAGGATCTGAATTTTTTTTAGCATTTGAAACTATCCTCGATTTAATTTGATTTTTTGACAGAAACTAGTATAAAATTGTGTAAAATATACTACGATTTTTGAGCAAAACTAGTATTTAAAAAAGTTTCATAGAATCTAATTTTAAGATAATGTTATGCATGGTATCCCATCATAACATGGCCTAGTAACATATAAATAAGATCTAATTTTTTTTAGCATTTCGAACAATCCTCAATTTAATTTGATTTTTTGACCGAATTTAGTATAAAATTGTGTATAATATACTATGATTGTTTGACCTAAATAAGTATTTTAAAAATTTCATAGAATATAATTTTGAGATAATTTTTTTGCATGTACTTCCATCATAACCTTCCCTCGTAACATATAGAAAGGATCTGAAAAGTTTCGTAGAATTTTGAACAATCCTCAATTTAATTTGATATTTTGACCGAAATTAGTATAAAGTTGTGTATAATATACTACGATTTTTGACCGAAACTAGTATTTCAAAAAGTTTCATAGAATATAATTTTGAGAAAATATTTTTGCACTGAATTCCATCATAACATTCCCTCGTAACATATAGATCGGATCTGAGATGTTTCGTAGTATTTCGAACAATCCTTGATTTAATCTCATTTTTGACCGAAACTAGTATAAAATTGTCTATAATATACTACGATTTTTTGACGGAAACTAGTATTTAAAAAAGTTTCATAGAATATAATTTTAGGATATTATTTTTTTGCATTTACTGCCATCATAACCTTCTCTTGTAACATATAGAAAGGATCTGCGATGTTTCGTAGCATTTCGAACAATCCTCGATTTAATTTCATTTTTAACCGAAACTACTATAAAATTGTGTATAATATACTATAATTTTTTTACCGAAACTAGTATTTCAAAAAGTTTCATAGAATATAAATTTGAGATAATTTTTTTGCATGGGCTTCCATCATAACCATCCCTCGTAACATATAGAAAGAATCTGAGAAGTTTTGTAGTATTTCGAACAATCCTCGATTTAATTTAATTTTTGACAGAAACTAGTATAAAATTGTGTATAATATACTTAGATTTTTTTACGGAAACTAGTATTTCAAAAAGTTTCATAGAATTTAATTTTGAGATAATTTTTTTGCATTTACTTCCATCATAACCTTCTCTAGTAACATATAGAAAGGATCTGAGATGTTTCGTAACATTTCGAACAATCCTCGATTTAATTTCATTTTTGAGAGAAACTGGTATAAAATTGTGTATAATATACTACAATTATTTGACCTAAACTAGCATTTCAAAAAGTTTCATAGAATCTAAGTTTGAGATATTTTTTTGCATTTACTTGCATCATAACCTTCTCTCGTAACATATAGAAAGGATCTAAAAAGTTTCGTAGCATTTCGAACAATCCTCGATTTAATTTCATTTTGACCGAAACTAGTATAAAATTGTGTATAATATACTACGATTTTTGACCGAAACTAGTATTTCAAAAAGTTTCATAGAATATAATTTTGAGATAATTTATTTGCATGTACTTCCATCATAACTTTCCCTCGTAACATATAGAAAGGATCTGAAACGTTTCGTAGAATTTTGAACAATCCTCGATTTAATTTGATGTTTTGACCGAAATTAGTATAAAGTTGTGTATAATATACTACGATTTTTGACCGAAACTAGTATTTCAAAAAGTTTCTTAGAGTATAATTTTGAGAAAATATTTTTGCACAGAATTCCATCATAACATTCACTAGTAATATATAGATCGGTTCTGAGATGTTTCATAGTATTTCGAACAATCCTCGATTTAATCTCATTTTTGTCCGAAACTAGTATAAAATTATGTATAATATACTACGATTTTTTGACGGAAACTAGTATTTAAAAAAGTTTCATAGAATATAATTTTGAAATATTTTTTTTGCATTTACTGCCATCATAACCTTCTCTTGTAACATATAGAAAGGATCTGAGATGTTTCGTAGCATTTTGAAGAATCCTCGATTTAATTTCATTTTGACCGAAACTAGTATAAAATTGTGTATAATACACTATGATTTTTGACCGAAACTAGTATTTCAAAAAGTTTCATAGAATATAATTTTGAGATAATTTTTTTGCATTTACTTCCATCATAACCTTCTCTAGTAACATATAGAAAGGATCTGAGATGTTTCGTAACATTTCGAACAATCCTCGATTTAATTTCATTTTTGACAGAAACTAGTATAAAATTGTGTATAATATACTACGATTTTTGACCTAAACTAGCATTTCAAAATTTTTTCATAGAATCTAATTTTGAGATATTTTTTTGCATTTACTTCCATCATAACCTTCTCTCGTAACATATAGAAAGGATCTAAAATGTTTCGTAGCATTTCGAACAATCCTCGATTTAATTTCATTTTGACCGAAACTAGTATAAAATTGTGTATAATATACTACGATTTTTGACCGAAACTAGTATTTCAAAAAGTTTCATAGAATATAATTTTGAGATAATTTATTTGCATGTACTTCCATCATAACTTTCCCTCGTAACATATAGAAAGGATCTGAAACGTTTCGTAGAATTTTGAACAATCCTCGATTTAATTTGATGTTTTGACCGAAATTAGTATAAAGTTGTGTATAATATACTACGATTTTTGACCGAAACTAGTATTTCAAAAAGTTTCTTAGAGTATAATTTTGAGAAAATATTTTTGCACAGAATTCCATCATAACATTCACTAGTAACATATAGATCGGTTCTGAGATGTTTCATAGTATTTCGAACAATCCTCGATTTAATCTCATTTTTGTCCGAAACTAGTATAAAATTATGTATAATATACTACGATTTTTTGACGGAAACTAGTATTTAAAAAAGTTTCATAGAATATAATTTTGAAATATTTTTTTTGCATTTACTGTCATCATAACCTTTTCTTGTAACATATAGAAAGGATCTGAGATGTTTCGTAGCATTTTGAAGAATCCTCGATTTAATTTCATTTTGACCGAAACTAGTATAAAATTGTGTATAATACACTATGATTTTTGACCGAAACTAGTATTTCAAAAAGTTTCATAGAATATAATTTTGAGATAATTTTTTTGCATTTACTTCCATCATAACCTTCTCTAGTAACATATAGAAAGGATCTGAGATGTTTCGTAACATTTCGAACAATCCTCGATTTAATTTCATTTTTGACAGAAACTAGTATAAAATTGTGTATAATATACTACGATTTTTGACCTAAACTAGCATTTCAAAATTTTTTCATAGAATCTAATTTTGAGATATTTTTTTGCATTTACTTCCATCATAACCTTCTCTCGTAACATATAGAAAGGATCTAAAAAGATTCGTAGCATTTCGAACAATCCTCGATTTAATTTCATTTTGACCGAAACTAGTATAAAATTGTGTATAATATACTACGATTTTTGACCGAAACTAGTATTTCAAAAAGTTTCATAGAATATAATTTTGAGATAATTTATTTGCATGTACTTCCATCATAACCTTCCCTCGTAACATATAGAAAGGATCTGAAATGTTTCGTAGAATTTTTAACAATCCTCGATTTAATTTGATGTTTTGACCGAAATTAGTATAAAGTTGTGTATAATATACTACGATCTTTGACCGAAACTAGTATTTCAAAAAGTTTCTTAGAGTATAATTTTTAGAAAATATTTTTGCACAGAACTCCATCATAACATTCACTAGTAACATATAGATCGGTTCTGAGATGTTTCATAGTATTTCGAACAATCCTCGATTTAATCTCATTTTTGTCAGAAACTAGTATAAAATTATGTATAATATACTACGATTTTTTGACGGAAACTAGTATTTAAAAAAGTTTCATAGAATATAATTTTGAAATATTTTTTTTGCATTTACTGCCATCATAACCTTCTCTTGTAACATATAGTAAGGATCTGAGATGTTTCGTAGCATTTTGAAGAATCCTCGATTTAATTTCATTTTGACCGAAACTAGTATAAAATTGTTTATAATACACTATGATTTTTGACCGAAACTAGTATTTCAAAAAGTTTCATAGAATATAATTTTAAGATAATTTTTTTGCATTTACTTCCATCATAACCTTCTCTAGTAACATATAGAAAGGATCTGAGATGTTTCGTAACATTTCAAACAATCCTCGATTTAATTTCATTTTTGACAGAAATTAGTATAAAATTGTGTATAATATACTACGATTATTTGACCTAAACTAGCATTTCAAAATTTTTTCATAGAATCTAATTTTGAGATATTTTTTTGCATTTACTTCCATCATAACCTTTTCTTGTAACTTATAGAAAGGATCTAAAAAGTTTCGTAGCATTTCAAACAATCCTCGATTTAATTTCATTTTGACCGAAACTAGTATAAAATTGTGTATAATATACTACGATTTTTGACCGAAACTAGTATTTCAAAAAGTTTCATAGAATATAATTTTGAGATAATTTTTTTGTATTTACTTCCATCATAACCTTCTCTAGTAACATATAGAAAGGATCTGAGATGTTTCGTAACATTTCGAACAATCCTCGATTTAATTTCATTTTTGACAGAAACTAGTATAAAATTGTGTATAATATACTACGATTTTTGACCTAAACTAGCATTTCAAATTTTTTTCATAGAATCTAATTTTGAGATATTTTTTTGCATTTACTTCCATCATAACCTTCTCTCGTAACATATAGAAAGGATCTAAAAAGTTTCGTAGCATTTCGAACAATCCTCGATTTAATTTCATTTTGACCGAAACTAGTATAAAATTGTGTATAATATACTACGATTTTTGACCGAAACTAGTATTTCAAAAAGTTTCATAGAATATAATTTTGAGATAATTTATTTGCATGTACTTCCATCATAACCTTCCCTCGTAACATATAGAAAGGATCTGAAATGTTTCGTAGAATTTTTAACAATCCTCGATTTAATTTGATGTTTTGACCGAAATTAGTATAAAGTTGTGTATAATATACTACGATCTTTGACCGAAACTAGTATTTCAAAAAGTTTCTTAGAGTATAATTTTTAGAAAATATTTTTGCACAGAACTCCATCATAACATTCACTAGTAACATATAGATCGGTTCTGAGATATTTCATAGTATTTCGAACAATCCTCGATTTAATCTCATTTTTGTCAGAAACTAGTATAAAATTATGTATAATATACTACGATTTTTTGACGGAAACTAGTATTGAAAAAAGTTTCATAGAATATAATTTTGAAATATTTTTTTTGCATTTACTGCCATCATAACCTTCTCTTGTAACATATAGAAAGGATCTGAGATGTTTCGTAGCATTTTGAAGAATCCTCGATTTAATTTCATTTTGACCGAAACTAGTATAATTGGTTATAATACACTATGATTTTTGACCGAAACTAGTATTTCAAAAAGTTTCGTAGAATATAATTTTGAGATAATTTTTTTGCATTTACTTCCATCATAACCTTCCCTCTTAACATATACAAAGGATCTGAAATGTTTCGTAGAATTTTTAACAATCCTCGATTTAATTTGATGTTTTGACCGAAATTAGTATAAAGTTGTGTATAATATACTACGATCTTTGACCGAAACTAGTATTTCAAAAAGTATTTCGAACAATCCTCGATTTAATCTCATTTTTGTCAGAAATTAGTATAAAATTATGTATAATATACTACGATTTTTTGACGGAAACTAGTATTTAAAAAAGTTTCATAGAATATAATTTTGAAATATTTTTTTTGCATTTACTCCCATCATAACCTTCTCTTGTAACATATAGAAAGGATCTGAGATGTTTCGTAGCATTTTGAAGAATCCTCGATTTAATTTCATTTTGACCGAAACTAGTATAAAATTGTGTATAATACACTATGATTTTTGACCGAAACTAGTATTTCAAAAAGTTTCGTAGAAATGATCTGGAAAGTTTCGTAGCTTTTTGAACAATCCTCGATTTAATTTGATTTTTTTTGACCGAAACTAGTATAAAATTGTCTATAATATAGTAAGATTTTTGAACGAAACTAATATTTCAAAAAGTTTCAAAGAATCTAATTTTGAGATAATTTTTTGCTTGGACTTCCATCGTAACCTTCCCTGGTAACATATAGAAAGGATTTGAAATGTTTCGTAGCATTTTGAACAATCCTCGATTTAATTTGATTTTTTTGACCGAAACTAGAATGAAATTGTGTATAATATACTACAATTTTTGACCGAAACTAGTATTTCAAAAAGTTTAATAGAATCTAATTTTGAGATAATTATTTTGCACGGACTTCAATCATAACCTTCCCTCGTAACATATAGAAAGGATCTGAAAAGTTTCGTATCATTTCGAACAATCCTCGATTTAATTTGATTTTTTTGACCGTAACTAGTATAAAATTGTGTATAATATACTACAATTCTTTTGACCGAAATAGTATTTCAAATAGTTTCATAGAATCTAATTTTGAGATAATTTTTTTGCATGGACTTCAATCATAAGCTTCCCTCGTAACATATAGAAAGGTTCTGAATTTTTTTTAGCATTTGAAACTATCCTCGATTTAATTTGATTTTTTGACAGAAACTAGTATAAAATTGTGTAAAATATACTACGATTTTTGAGCAAAACTAGTATTTAAAAAAGTTTCATAGAATCTAATTTTAAGATAATGTTATGCATGGTATCCCATCATAACATGGCCTAGTAACATATAAATAAGATCTAATTTTTTTTAGCATTTCGAACAATCCTCAATTTAATTTGATTTTTTGACCGAATTTAGTATAAAATTGTGTATAATATACTATGATTGTTTGACCTAAATAAGTATTTTAAAAATTTCATAGAATATAATTTTGAGATAATTTTTTTGCATGTACTTCCATCATAACCTTCCCTCGTAACATATAGAAAGGATCTGAAAAGTTTCGTAGAATTTTGAACAATCCTCAATTTAATTTGATATTTTGACCGAAATTAGTATAAAGTTGTGTATAATATACTACGATTTTTGACCGAAACTAGTATTTCAAAAAGTTTCATAGAATATAATTTTGAGAAAATATTTTTGCACTGAATTCCATCATAACATTCCCTCGTAACATATAGATCGGATCTGAGATGTTTCGTAGTATTTCGAACAATCCTTGATTTAATCTCATTTTTGACCGAAACTAGTATAAAATTGTCTATAATATACTACGATTTTTTGACGGAAACTAGTATTTAAAAAAGTTTCATAGAATATAATTTTAGGATATTATTTTTTTGCATTTACTGCCATCATAACCTTCTCTTGTAACATATAGAAAGGATCTGCGATGTTTCGTAGCATTTCGAACAATCCTCGATTTAATTTCATTTTTAACCGAAACTACTATAAAATTGTGTATAATATACTATAATTTTTTTACCGAAACTAGTATTTCAAAAAGTTTCATAGAATATAAATTTGAGATAATTTTTTTGCATGGGCTTCCATCATAACCATCCCTCGTAACATATAGAAAGAATCTGAGAAGTTTTGTAGTATTTCGAACAATCCTCGATTTAATTTAATTTTTGACAGAAACTAGTATAAAATTGTGTATAATATACTTAGATTTTTTTACGGAAACTAGTATTTCAAAAAGTTTCATAGAATTTAATTTTGAGATAATTTTTTTGCATTTACTTCCATCATAACCTTCTCTAGTAACATATAGAAAGGATCTGAGATGTTTCGTAACATTTCGAACAATCCTCGATTTAATTTCATTTTTGAGAGAAACTGGTATAAAATTGTGTATAATATACTACAATTATTTGACCTAAACTAGCATTTCAAAAAGTTTCATAGAATCTAAGTTTGAGATATTTTTTTGCATTTACTTGCATCATAACCTTCCCTCGTAACAGATAGAAAGGATCTAAAAAGTTTTGTAGCATTTCGAACAATCATCGATTTAATTTCATTTTGACCGAAACTAGTATAAAATTATGTATAATATACTACGATTTTTGACCGAAACTAGTATTTCAAAAAGTTTCATAGAATATAATTTTGAGATAATTTATTTGCATGTACTTCCATCATAACATTCCCTCGTAACATATAGAAAGGATCTGAAACGTTTCGTAGAATTTTGAACAATCCTCGATTTAATTTGATGTTTTGACCGAAATTAGTATAAAGTTGTGTATAATATACTACGATTTTTGACCGAAACTAGTATAAAATTATGTATAATATACTACGATTTTTTGACGGAAACTAGTATTTAAAAAAGTTTCATAGAATATAATTTTGAGATTTTTTTTTGCATTTACTGCCATCATAACCTTCTCTTGTAACATATAGTAAGGATCTGAGATGTTTCGTAGCATTTCAAACAATCCTCGATTTAATTTCATTTTTGACAGAAACTAGTATAAAATTGTGTATAATATACTACGATTTTTGACCGAAACTAGTATTTCTAAAAGTTTCATAGAATATAATTTTTAGATAATATTTTGCATGGACTTCCATCATAACATTCACTCGTGACATATAAAAAGGACCTGAGAAGTTTTGTAGTATTTCGAACTATCCTCGATTTAATTTAATTTTTGACAGAAACTAGTATAAAATTGTGTATAATATACAACGATTTTTTGACCTACACTAGCATTTCAAAAAGTTTAATAGAATCTAATTTTGAGGTAATTTTTTTGCATGTACTTCCATCATAACCTTCCCTCTTAACAAATAGAAAGGATCTGAAAAGTTTCGTAGCATTTCGAACAATCCTCGATTTAATTTCATTTTTAACCGAAACTACTATAGAATTGTGTATAATATACTATAATTTTTGACCGATACTAGTATTTTAAAAAGTATCATAGAATATAATTTTTAGATAATATTTTTGCATGGACTTCCATCATATCCATCCCTCGTAACATATAGAAAGGATCTGAGAAGTTTCGTAGTATTTCGAACAATCATCGATTTAATTTCATTTTTGACAGAAACTAGTATAAAATTCTGTATAATATACATAGATTTTTTGACGGAAACTAGTATTTCAAAAAAGTTTCATAGAATATAATTTTGAGATAATTTTTTTGCATTTACTTCCATCATAACCTTCTCTAGTAACATATAGAAAGGATCTGAGATGTTTCGTAGCAATTTGAACAATCCTCGATTTAATTTCATTTTTGACAGAAACTAGTAAACAATTGTGTATAATATACTACGATTATTTGACCTAAACTAGCATTTCAAAAAGTTTCATAGAATCTAATTTCGAGATATTTTTTTGCATTTACTTCAATCATAATCTTCCCTCGTAACATATAGAAAGGATCTAAAAAGTTTCGTAGCATTTCGAACAATCCTCGATTTAATTTCATTTTGACCGAAACTAGTATAAAATTGTGAATAATATACTACGATTTTTGACCGAAACTAGTATTTCAAAAAGTTTCATAGAATATAATTTTGAGATAATTTATTTGCATGTACTTCCATCATAACCTTCCCTCGTAACATATAGATCGGTTCTAAGATGTTTCGTAGCATTTCGACCAATCCTCGATTTAATTTAATTTTTGACAGAAACTAGTATAAAATTATGTATAATATACTACGATTTTTTGACCTAAACTAGCATTTAAAAAACTTTAATAGAATCTAATTTAGAGGTAATGTTTTTGCATGTACTTCCATCATAACCTTCCCTCTTAACATATAGAAAGGATCTGAAATGTTTCGTAGCATTTCGAACAATCCTCGATTTAATTTCATTTTTGACAGAAACTAGTATAAAATTGTGTATAATATACTTATATTTTTTTACGGAAACTAGTATTTCAAAAAGTTTCATAGAATGTAATATTGAGATAATTTTTTTGCATTTACTTCCATCATAACCTTCTCTAGTAACATATAGAAAGGATATGAGATGTTTCGTTACATTTCGAACAATCCTCGATTTAATTTCATTTTTGACAGAAACTAGTATAAAATTGTGTATAATATACAACGATTTTTTGACCTACACTAGCATTTCAAAAAGTTTAATAGAATCTAATTTTGAGGTAATTTTTTTGCATGTACTTCCATCATAACCTTCCCTCTTAACAAATAGAAAGGATCTGAAAAGTTTCGTAGCATTTCGAACAATCCTCGATTTAATTTCATTTTTAACCGAAACTACTATAGAATTGTGTATAATATACTATAATTTTTGACCGATACTAGTATTTTAAAAAGTATCATAGAATATAATTTTTAGATAATATTTTTGCATGGACTTCCATCATATCCATCCCTCGTAACATATAGAAAGGATCTGAGAAGTTTCGTAGTATTTCGAACAATCATCGATTTAATTTCATTTTTGACAGAAACTAGTATAAAATTCTGTATAATATACATAGATTTTTTGACGGAAACTAGTATTATAAAAAAGTTTCATAGAATATAATTTTGAGATAATTTTTTTGCATTTACTTCCATCATAACCTTCTCTAGTAACATATAGAAAGGATCTGAGATGTTTCGTAGCAATTTGAACAATCCTCGATTTAATTTCATTTTTGACAGAAACTAGTAAACAATTGTGTATAATATACTACGATTATTTGACCTAAACTAGCATTTCAAAAAGTTTCATAGAATCTAATTTTGAGATATTTTTTTGCATTTACTTCAATCATAATCTTCCCTCGTAACATATAGAAAGGATCTAAAAAGTTTCGTAGCATTTCGAACAATCCTCGATTTAATTTCATTTTGACCGAAACTAGTATAAAATTGTGAATAATATACTACGATTTTTGACCGAAACTAGTATTTCAAAAAGTTTCATAGAATATAATTTTGAGATAATTTATTTGCATGTACTTCCATCATAACCTTCCCTCGTAACATATAGATCGGTTCTGAGATGTTTCGTAGTATTTCGAACAATCCTCGATTTAATCTCATTTTTGACCGAAACTAGTATAAAATTGTGTATAATATACTACGATTTTTTGACGGAAACTAGTATTTAAAAAAGTTTCATAGAATATAATTTTGAGATATTTGTTTTTGTATTTACTGCCATCATAACCTTCTCTTGTAACATATAGAAAGGACCTGAGATGTTTCGTAGCATTTTGAACAATCCTCGATTTAATTTCATTTTTGACAGAAACTAGTATAAAATTGTGTATAATATACTACGATTTTTGACCGAAACTAGTATTTCAAAAAGTTTCATTGAATATAATTTTGAGATAATATTTTGCATGGACTTCCACCACAACATTCCCTCGTAACATATAGAAATGACCTGAGATGTTTTATAGTATTTAGAACAATCCTCGATTTAATTTAATTTTTGTCAGAAACTAGTATAAATTGTGTATAATATACTACGATTTTTTGACCTAAACTAGCATTTAAAAAAGTTTAATAGAATCTAATTTAGAGGTAATGTTTTTGCATGTACTTCCATAATAAGCTTCCCTCTTAACATATAGAAAGGATCTGAATAGTTTCGTAGCATTTCGAACAATCCTCGATTTAATTTCATTTTTAACCGAAACTACTATAAAATTGTGTATAATATACTATAATTTTTGACCGAAACTAGTATTTCAAAAAGTATCATAGAATATAATTTTGAGAAATTTTTTAAGCATGGGCTTACATCATAACCATCCCGCGTAACATATAGAAAGGATCTGAGAAGTTTCGTAGTATTTCTAACAATCCTCGATTTAATTTCATTTTTGACAGAAACTAGTATAAAATTGTGTATAATATACTTATATTTTTTTACGGAAACTAGTATTTCAAAAAGTTTCATAGAATGTAATATTGAGATAATTTTTTTGCATTTACTTCCATCATAACCTTCTCTAGTAACATATAGAAAGGATATGAGATGTTTCGTTACATTTCGAACAATCCTCGATTTAATTTCATTTTTGACAGAAACTAGTATAAAATTGTGTATAATATACAACGATTTTTTGACCTACACTAGCATTTCAAAAAGTTTAATAGAATCTAATTTTGAGGTAATTTTTTTGCATGTACTTCCATCATAACCTTCCCTCTTAACAAATAGAAAGGATCTGAAATGTTTCGTAGCATTTCGAACAATCCTCGATTTAATTTCATTTTTAACCGAAACTACTATAGAATTGTGTATAATATACTATAATTTTTGACCGATACTAGTATTTTAAAAAGTATCATAGAATATAATTTTTATATAATATTTTTGCATGGACTTCCATCATATCCATCCCTCGTAACATATAGAAAGTATCTGAGAAGTTTCGTAGTATTTCGAACAATCATCGATTTAATTTCATTTTTGACAGAAACTAGTATAAAATTCTGTATAATATACATAGATTTTTTGACGGAAACTAGTATTATAAAAAAGTTTCATAGAATATAATTTTGAGATAATTTTTTTGCATTTACTTCCATCATAACCTTCTCTAGTAACATATAGAAAGGATCTGAGATGTTTCGTAGCAATTTGAACAATCCTCGATTTAATTTCATTTTTGACAGAAACTAGTAAACAATTGTGTATAATATACTACGATTATTTGACCTAAACTAGCATTTCAAAAAGTTTCATAGAATCTAATTTTGAGATATTTTTTTGCATTTACTTCAATCATAATCTTCCCTCGTAACATATAGAAAGGATCTAAAAAGTTTCGTAGCATTTCGAACAATCCTCGATTTAATTTCATTTTGACCGAAACTAGTATAAAATTGTGAATAATATACTACGATTTTTGACCGAAACTAGCATTTAAAAAAGTTTAATAGAATCTAATTTTGAGGTAATTTTTTTGCATGTACTTCCATCATAACCTTCCCTCTTAACAAATAGAAAGGATCTGAAATGTTTCGTAGCATTTCGAACAATCCTCGATTTAATTTCATTTTTAACCGAAACTACTATAGAATTGTGTATAATATACTATAATTTTTGACCGATACTAGTATTTTAAAAAGTATCATAGAATATAATTTTTATATAATATTTTTGCATGGACTTCCATCATATCCATCCCTCGTAACATATAGAAAGTATCTGAGAAGTTTCGTAGTATTTCGAACAATCATCGATTTAATTTCATTTTTGACAGAAACTAGTATAAAATTCTGTATAATATACATAGATTTTTTGACGGAAACTAGTATTATAAAAAAGTTTCATAGAATATAATTTTGAGATAATTTTTTTGCATTTACTTCCATCATAACCTTCTCTAGTAACATATAGAAAGGATCTGAGATGTTTCGTAGCAATTTGAACAATCCTCGATTTAATTTCATTTTTGACAGAAACTAGTAAACAATTGTGTATAATATACTACGATTATTTGACCTAAACTAGCATTTCAAAAAGTTTCATAGAATCTAATTTTGAGATATTTTTTTGCATTTACTTCAATCATAATCTTCCCTCGTAACATATAGAAAGGATCTAAAAAGTTTCGTAGCATTTCGAACAATCCTCGATTTAATTTCATTTTGACCGAAACTAGTATAAAATTGTGAATAATATACTACGATTTTTGACCGAAACTAGTATTTCAAAAAGTTTCATAGAATATAATTTTGAGATAATTTATTTGCATGTACTTCCATCATAACCTTCCCTCGTAACATATAGATCGGTTCTGAGATGTTTCGTAGTATTTCGAACAATCCTCGATTTAATCTCATTTTTGACCGAAACTAGTATAAAATTGTGTATAATATACTACGATTTTTTGACGGAAACTAGTATTTAAAAAAGTTTCATAGAATATAATTTTGAGATATTTGTTTTTGTATTTACTGCCATCATAACCTTCTCTTGTAACATATAGAAAGGACCTGAGATGTTTCGTAGCATTTTGAACAATCCTCGATTTAATTTCATTTTTGACAGAAACTAGTATAAAATTGTGTATAATATACTACGATTTTTGACCGAAACTAGTATTTCAAAAAGTTTCATTGAATATAATTTTGAGATAATATTTTGCATGGACTTCCACCACAACATTCCCTCGTAACATATAGAAATGACCTGAGATGTTTTATAGTATTTAGAACAATCCTCGATTTAATTTAATTTTTGTCAGAAACTAGTATAAATTGTGTATAATATACTACGATTTTTTGACCTAAACTAGCATTTAAAAAAGTTTAATAGAATCTAATTTAGAGGTAATGTTTTTGCATGTACTTCCATAATAAGCTTCCCTCTTAACATATAGAAAGGATCTGAATAGTTTCGTAGCATTTCGAACAATCCTCGATTTAATTTCATTTTTAACCGAAACTACTATAAAATTGTGTATAATATACTATAATTTTTGACCGAAACTAGTATTTCAAAAAGTATCATAGAATATAATTTTGAGAAATTTTTTAAGCATGGGCTTACATCATAACCATCCCGCGTAACATATAGAAAGGATCTGAGAAGTTTCGTAGTATTTCTAACAATCCTCGATTTAATTTCATTTTTGACAGAAACTAGTATAAAATTGTGTATAATATACTTATATTTTTTTACGGAAACTAGTATTTCAAAAAGTTTCATAGAATGTAATATTGAGATAATTTTTTTGCATTTACTTCCATCATAACCTTCTCTAGTAACATATAGAAAGGATATGAGATGTTTCGTTACATTTCGAACAATCCTCGATTTAATTTCATTTTTGACAGAAACTAGTATAAAATTGTGTATAATATACAACGATTTTTTGACCTACACTAGCATTTCAAAAAGTTTAATAGAATCTAATTTTGAGGTAATTTTTTTGCATGTACTTCCATCATAACCTTCCCTCTTAACAAATAGAAAGGATCTGAAATGTTTCGTAGCATTTCGAACAATCCTCGATTTAATTTCATTTTTAACCGAAACTACTATAGAATTGTGTATAATATACTATAATTTTTGACCGATACTAGTATTTTAAAAAGTATCATAGAATATATTTTTTATATAATATTTTTGCATGGACTTCCATCATATCCATCCCTCGTAACATATAGAAAGTATCTGAGAAGTTTCGTAGTATTTCGAACAATCATCGATTTAATTTCATTTTTGACAGAAACTAGTATAAAATTCTGTATAATATACATAGATTTTTTGACGGAAACTAGTATTATAAAAAAGTTTCATAGAATATAATTTTGAGATAATTTTTTTGCATTTACTTCCATCATAACCTTCTCTAGTAACATATAGAAAGGATCTGAGATGTTTCGTAGCAATTTGAACAATCCTCGATTTAATTTCATTTTTGACAGAAACTAGTAAACAATTGTGTATAATATACTACGATTATTTGACCTAAACTAGCATTTCAAAAAGTTTCATAGAATCTAATTTTGAGATATTTTTTTGCATTTACTTCAATCATAATCTTCCCTCGTAACATATAGAAAGGATCTAAAAAGTTTCGTAGCATTTCGAACAATCCTCGATTTAATTTCATTTTGACCGAAACTAGTATAAAATTGTGAATAATATACTACGATTTTTGACCGAAACTAGTATTTAAAAAAGTTTCATAGAATATAATTTTGAGATAATTTATTTGCATGTACTTCCATCATAACCTTCCCTCGTAACATATAGATCGGTTCTGAGATGTTTCGTAGTATTTCGAACAATCCTCGATTTAATCTCATTTTTGACCGAAACTAGTATAAAATTGTGTATAATATACTACGATTTTTTGACGGAAACTAGTATTTAAAAAAGTTTCATAGAATATAATTTTGAGATATTTGTTTTTGTATTTACTGCCATCATAACCTTCTCTTGTAACATATAGAAAGGACCTGATATGTTTCGTAGCATTTTGAACAATCCTCGATTTAATTTCATTTTTGACAGAAACTAGTATAAAATTGTGTATAATATACTACGATTTTTGACCGAAACTAGTATTTCAAAAAGTTTCATTGAATATAATTTTGAGATAATATTTTGCATGGACTTCCACCACAACATTCCCTCGTAACATATAGAAATGACCTGAGATGTTTTATAGTATTTAGAACAATCCTCGATTTAATTTAATTTTTGTCAGAAACTAGTATAAATTGTGTATAATATACTACGATTTTTTGACCTAAACTAGCATTTAAAAAAGTTTAATAGAATCTAATTTAGAGGTAATGTTTTTGCATGTACTTCCATAATAAGCTTCCCTCTTAACATATAGAAAGGATCTGAATAGTTTCGTAGCATTTCGAACAATCCTCGATTTAATTTCATTTTTAACCGAAACTACTATAAAATTGTGTATAATATACTATAATTTTTGACCGAAACTAGTATTTCAAAAAGTATCATAGAATATAATTTTGAGAAATTTTTTTAGCATGGGCTTACATCATAACCATCCCGCGTAACATATAGAAAGGATCTGAGAAGTTTCGTAGTATTTCGAACAATCCTCGATTTAATTTCATTTTTGACAGAAACTAGTATAAAATTGTGTATAATATACTTATATTTTTTTACGGAAACTAGTATTTCAAAAAGTTTCATAGAATGTTATATTGAGATAATTTTTTTGCATTTACTTCCATCATAACCTTCTCTAGTAACATATAGAAAGGATATGAGATGTTTCGTTACATTTCGAACAATCCTCGATTTAATTTCATTTTTGACAAAAACTAGTATAAAATTGTGTATAATATACAACGATTTTTTGACCTACACTAGTATTTCAAAAAGTTTAATAGAATCTAATTTTGAGGTAATTTTTTTGCATGTACTTCCATCATAACCTTCCCTCTTAACAAATAGAAAGGATCTGAAAAGTTTCGTTGCATTTTGAACAATCCTCGATTTAATTTCATTTTTAACCGAAACTACTATAGAATTGTGTATAATATACTATAATTTTTGACCGATACTAGTATTTTAAAAAGTATCATAGAATATAATTTTTAGATAATATTTTTGCATGGACTTCCATCATATCCATCCCTCGTAACATATAGAAAGGATCTGAGAAGTTTCGTAGTATTTCGAACAATCATCGATTTATTTTCATTTTTGACAGAAACTAGTATATAATTCTGTATAATATACATAGATTTTTTGACGGAAACTAGTATTATAAAAAAGTTTCATTGAATATAATTTTGAGATAATTTTTTTGCATTTACTTCCATCATAACCTTCTCTAGTAACATATAGAAAGGATCTGAGATGTTTCGTAGCAATTTGAACAATCCTCGATTTAATTTCATTTTTGACAGAAACTAGTAAACAATTGTGTATAATATACTACGATTATTTGACCTAAACTAGCATTTCAAAAAGTTTCATAGAATCTAATTTTGAGATATTTTTTTGCATTTACTTCAATCATAATCTTCCCTCGTAACATATAGAAAGGATCTAAAAAGTTTCGTAGCATTTCGAACAATCCTCGATTTAATTTCATTTTGACCGAAACTAGTATAAAATTGTGAATAATATACTACGATTTTTGACCGAAACTAGTATTTCAAAAAGTTTCATAGAATATAATTTTGAGATAATTTATTTGCATGTACTTCCATCATAACCTTCCCTCGTAACATATAGATCGGTTCTGAGATGTTTCGTAGTATTTCGAACAATCCTCGATTTAATCTCATTTTTGACCGAAACTAGTATAAAATTGTGTATAATATACTACGATTTTTTGACGGAAACTAGTATTTAAAAAAGTTTCATAGAATATAATTTTGAGATATTTGTTTTTGTATTTACTGCCATCATAACCTTCTCTTGTAACATATAGAAAGGACCTGAGATGTTTCGTAGCATTTTGAACAATCCTCGATTTAATTTCATTTTTGACAGAAACTAGTATAAAATTGTGTATAATATACTACGATTTTTGACCGAAACTAGTATTTCAAAAAGTTTCATTGAATATAATTTTGAGATAATATTTTGCATGGACTTCCACCACAACATTCCCTCGTAACATATAGAAATGACCTGAGATGTTTTATAGTATTTAGAACAATCCTCGATTTAATTTAATTTTTGTCAGAAACTAGTATAAATTGTGTATAATATACTACGATTTTTTGACCTAAACTAGCATTTAAAAAAGTTTAATAGAATCTAATTTAGAGGTAATGTTTTTGCATGTACTTCCATAATAAGCTTCCCTCTTAACATATAGAAAGGATCTGAATAGTTTCGTAGCATTTCGAACAATCCTCGATTTAATTTCATTTTTAACCGAAACTACTATAAAATTGTGTATAATATACTATAATTTTTGACCGAAACTAGTATTTCAAAAAGTATCATAGAATATAATTTTGAGAAATTTTTTAAGCATGGGCTTACATCATAACCATCCCGCGTAACATATAGAAAGGATCTGAGAAGTTTCGTAGTATTTCTAACAATCCTCGATTTAATTTCATTTTTGACAGAAACTAGTATAAAATTGTGTATAATATACTTATATTTTTTTACGGAAACTAGTATTTCAAAAAGTTTCATAGAATGTAATATTGAGATAATTTTTTTGCATTTACTTCCATCATAACCTTCTCTAGTAACATATAGAAAGGATATGAGATGTTTCGTTACATTTCGAACAATCCTCGATTTAATTTCATTTTTGACAGAAACTAGTATAAAATTGTGTATAATATACAACGATTTTTTGACCTACACTAGCATTTCAAAAAGTTTAATAGAATCTAATTTTGAGGTAATTTTTTTGCATGTACTTCCATCATAACCTTCCCTCTTAACAAATAGAAAGGATCTGAAATGTTTCGTAGCATTTCGAACAATCCTCGATTTAATTTCATTTTTAACCGAAACTACTATAGAATTGTGTATAATATACTATAATTTTTGACCGATACTAGTATTTTAAAAAGTATCATAGAATATATTTTTTATATAATATTTTTGCATGGACTTCCATCATATCCATCCCTCGTAACATATAGAAAGTATCTGAGAAGTTTCGTAGTATTTCGAACAATCATCGATTTAATTTCATTTTTGACAGAAACTAGTATAAAATTCTGTATAATATACATAGATTTTTTGACGGAAACTAGTATTATAAAAAAGTTTCATAGAATATAATTTTGAGATAATTTTTTTGCATTTACTTCCATCATAACCTTCTCTAGTAACATATAGAAAGGATCTGAGATGTTTCGTAGCAATTTGAACAATCCTCGATTTAATTTCATTTTTGACAGAAACTAGTAAACAATTGTGTATAATATACTACGATTATTTGACCTAAACTAGCATTTCAAAAAGTTTCATAGAATCTAATTTTGAGATATTTTTTTGCATTTACTTCAATCATAATCTTCCCTCGTAACATATAGAAAGGATCTAAAAAGTTTCGTAGCATTTCGAACAATCCTCGATTTAATTTCATTTTGACCGAAACTAGTATAAAATTGTGAATAATATACTACGATTTTTGACCGAAACTAGTATTTAAAAAAGTTTCATAGAATATAATTTTGAGATAATTTATTTGCATGTACTTCCATCATAACCTTCCCTCGTAACATATAGATCGGTTCTGAGATGTTTCGTAGTATTTCGAACAATCCTCGATTTAATCTCATTTTTGACCGAAACTAGTATAAAATTGTGTATAATATACTACGATTTTTTGACGGAAACTAGTATTTAAAAAAGTTTCATAGAATATAATTTTGAGATATTTGTTTTTGTATTTACTGCCATCATAACCTTCTCTTGTAACATATAGAAAGGACCTGATATGTTTCGTAGCATTTTGAACAATCCTCGATTTAATTTCATTTTTGACAGAAACTAGTATAAAATTGTGTATAATATACTACGATTTTTGACCGAAACTAGTATTTCAAAAAGTTTCATTGAATATAATTTTGAGATAATATTTTGCATGGACTTCCACCACAACATTCCCTCGTAACATATAGAAATGACCTGAGATGTTTTATAGTATTTAGAACAATCCTCGATTTAATTTAATTTTTGTCAGAAACTAGTATAAATTGTGTATAATATACTACGATTTTTTGACCTAAACTAGCATTTAAAAAAGTTTAATAGAATCTAATTTAGAGGTAATGTTTTTGCATGTACTTCCATAATAAGCTTCCCTCTTAACATATAGAAAGGATCTGAATAGTTTCGTAGCATTTCGAACAATCCTCGATTTAATTTCATTTTTAACCGAAACTACTATAAAATTGTGTATAATATACTATAATTTTTGACCGAAACTAGTATTTCAAAAAGTATCATAGAATATAATTTTGAGAAATTTTTTTAGCATGGGCTTACATCATAACCATCCCGCGTAACATATAGAAAGGATCTGAGAAGTTTCGTAGTATTTCGAACAATCCTCGATTTAATTTCATTTTTGACAGAAACTAGTATAAAATTGTGTATAATATACTTATATTTTTTTACGGAAACTAGTATTTCAAAAAGTTTCATAGAATGTTATATTGAGATAATTTTTTTGCATTTACTTCCATCATAACCTTCTCTAGTAACATATAGAAAGGATATGAGATGTTTCGTTACATTTCGAACAATCCTCGATTTAATTTCATTTTTGACAAAAACTAGTATAAAATTGTGTATAATATACAACGATTTTTTGACCTACACTAGTATTTCAAAAAGTTTAATAGAATCTAATTTTGAGGTAATTTTTTTGCATGTACTTCCATCATAACCTTCCCTCTTAACAAATAGAAAGGATCTGAAAAGTTTCGTTGCATTTTGAACAATCCTCGATTTAATTTCATTTTTAACCGAAACTACTATAGAATTGTGTATAATATACTATAATTTTTGACCGATACTAGTATTTTAAAAAGTATCATAGAATATAATTTTTAGATAATATTTTTGCATGGACTTCCATCATATCCATCCCTCGTAACATATAGAAAGGATCTGAGAAGTTTCGTAGTATTTCGAACAATCATCGATTTATTTTCATTTTTGACAGAAACTAGTATATAATTCTGTATAATATACATAGATTTTTTGACGGAAACTAGTATTATAAAAAAGTTTCATTGAATATAATTTTGAGATAATTTTTTTGCATTTACTTCCATCATAACCTTCTCTAGTAACATATAGAAAGGATCTGAGATGTTTCGTAGCAATTTGAACAATCCTCGATTTAATTTCATTTTTGACAGAAACTAGTAAACAATTGTGTATAATATACTACGATTATTTGACCTAAACTAGCATTTCAAAAAGTTTCATAGAATCTAATTTTGAGATATTTTTTTGCATTTACTTCAATCATAATCTTCCCTCGTAACATATAGAAAGGATCTAAAAAGTTTCGTAGCATTTCGAACAATCCTCGATTTAATTTCATTTTGACCGAAACTAGTATAAAATTGTGAATAATATACTACGATTTTTGACCGAAACTAGTATTTCAAAAAGTTTCATAGAATATAATTTTGAGATAATTTATTTGCATGTACTTCCATCATAACCTTCCCTCGTAACATATAGATCGGTTCTGAGATGTTTCGTAGTATTTCGAACAATCCTCGATTTAATCTCATTTTTGACCGAAACTAGTATAAAATTGTGTATAATATACTACGATTTTTTGACGGAAACTAGTATTTAAAAAAGTTTCATAGAATATAATTTTGAGATATTTGTTTTTGTATTTACTGCCATCATAACCTTCTCTTGTAACATATAGAAAGGACCTGAGATGTTTCGTAGCATTTTGAACAATCCTCGATTTAATTTCATTTTTGACAGAAACTAGTATAAAATTGTGTATAATATACTACGATTTTTGACCGAAACTAGTATTTCAAAAAGTTTCATTGAATATAATTTTGAGATAATATTTTGCATGGACTTCCACCACATAATTCCCTCGTAACATATAGAAATGACCTGAGATGTTTTGTAGTATTTAGAACAATCCTCGATTTAATTTAATTTTTGTCAGAAACTAGTATAAATTGTGTATAATATACTACGATTTTTTGACCTAAACTAGCATTTAAAAAAGTTTAATAGAATCTAATTTAGAGGTAATGTTTTTGCATGTACTTCCATAATAAGCTTCCCTCTTAACATATAGAAAGGATCTGAATAGTTTCGTAGCATTTCGAACAATCCTCGATTTAATTTCATTTTTAACCGAAACTACTATAAAATTGTGTATAATATACTATAATTTTTGACCGAAACTAGTATTTCAAAAAGTATCATAGAATATAATTTTGAGAAATTTTTTTAGCATGTGCTTACATCATAACCATCCCGCGTAACATATAGAAAGGATCTGAGAAGTTTCGTAGTATTTCGAACAATCCTCGATTTAATTTCATTTTTGACAGAAACTAGTATAAAATTGTGTATAATATACTTATATTTTTTTACGGAAACTAGTATTTCAAAAAGTTTCATAGAATGTAATATTGAGATAATTTTTTTGCATTTACTTCCATCATAACCTTCTCTAGTAACATATAGAAAGGATATGAGATGTTTCGTTACATTTCGAACAATCCTCGATTTAATTTCATTTTTGACAAAAACTAGTATAAAATTGTGTATAATATACAACGATTTTTTGACCTACACTAGCATTTCAAAAAGTTTAATAGAATCTAATTTTGAGGTAATTTTTTTGCATGTACTTCCATCATAACCTTCCCTCTTAACAAATAGAAAGGATCTGAAAAGTTTCGTAGCATTTCGAACAATCCTCGATTTAATTTCATTTTTAACCGAAACTACTATAGAATTGTGTATAATATACTATAATTTTTGACCGATACTTGTATTTCTAAAAGTATCATAGAATATAATTTTTAGATAATATTTTTGCATGGACTTCCATCATATCCATCCCTCGTAACATATAGAAAGGATCTGAGAAGTTTCGTAGTATTTCGAACAATCATCGATTTAATTTAATTTTTGTCAGAAACTAGTATAAATTGTGTATAATATACTACGATTTTTTGACCTAAACTAGCATTTAAAAAAGTTTAATAGAATCTAATTTAGAGGTAATGTTTTTGCATGTACTTCCATAATAAGCTTCCCTCTTAACATATAGAAAGGATCTGAATAGTTTCGTAGCATTTCGAACAATCCTCGATTTAATTTCATTTTTAACCGAAACTACTATAAAATTGTGTATAATATACTATAATTTTTTACCGAAACTAGTATTTCAAAAAGTATCATAGAATATAATTTTGAGAAATTTTTTTAGCATGGGCTTACATCATAACCATCCCGCGTAACATATAGAAAGGATCTGAAAAGTTTCGTAGTATTTCGAACAATCCTCGATTTAATTTCATTTTTGACAGAAACTAGTATAAAATTGTGTATAATATACTTATATTTTTTTACGGAAACTAGTATTTCAAAAAGTTTCATAGAATGTAATAATGAGATATTTTTTTTGCATTTACTTCCATCATAACCTTCTCTAGTAACATATAGAAATGATATGAGATGTTTCGTTACATTTCGAACAATCCTCGATTTAATTTCATTTTTGACAGAAACTAGTATAAAATTGTGTATAATATACTACGATTATTTGACCTAAACTAGAATTTCAAAAAGTTTCATAGAATCTAATTTTGAGATATTTTTTTTGCATTTACTTCCATCATAACCTTCCCTCGTAACATATAGAAAGGATCAAAAAAGTTTCGTAGCATTTCGAACAATCCTCAATTTAATTTCATTTTGACCGAAACTAGTATAAAATTGTGTATAATATACTACGATTTTTGACCGAAACTAGTATTTCAAAAAGTTTCATAGAATATAATTTTGAGATAATTTCTTTGCCTGTACTTCCATCATAACCTTCCCTCGTAACATATAGAAAGGATCTGAAAAGTTTCGTAGAATTTTGAACAATCCTTTATTTAATTTGATGTTTTGACCGAAATTACTATAAAGTTGTGTATAATATACTACGACTTTTGACCGAAACTAGTATTTCAAAAAGTTTCTTAGAATATAATTTTGAGAAAATATTTTTGCACTGAATTCCATCATAACATTCACTCGTAACATATAGATCGGTTCTGAGATGTTTCGTAGTATTTCGTACAATCCTCGATTTAATCTCATTTTTGACCGAAACTAGTATAAAATTTTGTATAATATACTACGATTTTTTGACGGAAACTAGTATTTGAAAAAGTTTCATAGAATATAATTTTGAGATATCTGTTTTTGTATTTACTTCTATCATAACCTTCTCTTGTAACATATAGAAAGGATCTGAGATGTTTCGTAGCATTTCGAACAATCCTCGATTTAATTTCATTTTTGACAGAAACTAGTATAAAATTGTGTATAATATACTACGATTTTTGACTGAAACTAGTATTTCAAAAAGTTTCATAGAATATAATTTTAAGATAATTTATTTGCCTGTACTTGCATCATAACCTTCCCTCGTAACATATAGAAAGGATCTGAAAAGTTTCTTAGAATTTTGAACAATCCTCTTTTTAATTTGATGTTTTGACCGAAATTAGTATAAAGTTGTGTATAATATACTACGATTTTTGACCGAAACTAGTATTTCAAAAAGTTTCTTAGAATATAATTTTGAGAAAATATTTTTGCACTGAATTCCATCATAACATTCCCTCGTAACATATAGATCGGTTCTGAGATGTTTCGTAGTATTTCGAATAATCCTCGATTTAATCTCATTTTTGACCGAAACTAGTATAAAATTATGTATAATATACTACGATTTTTTGACGGAAACTAGTATTTGAAAATGTTTCATAGAATATAATTTTGAGATATTTGTTTTTGTATTTACTGCCATCATAACCTTCTCTTGTAACATATAGAAAGGATATGAGATGTTTCGTAGCATTTCGAACAATCCTCGATTTAATTTCATTTTTGACAGAAACTAGTATAAAATTGTGTATAATATACTACGATTTTTGACCGAAACTAGTATTTCAAAAAGTTTCATAGATTATAATTTTGCGATAATATTTTGCATGGACTTCCATCATAACATTCACTCGTAACATATAGAAAGGACCTGAGAAGTTTTGTAGTATTTCGAACAATCCTCGATTTAATTTAATTTTTGACAGAAACTAGTATAAAATTGGGTATAATATACTACGATTTTTTGACCTAAACTAGCATTTCAAAAAGATTAATAGTATCTAATTTAGAGGTAATTTTTTTGCATGTAATTCCATCATAACCTTCCCTCTTAACATATAGAAAGGATCTGAAAAGTTTCGTAGCATTTCGAACAATCCTCGATTTAATTTCTTTTTTAACCGAAACTACTATAAAATTGTGTATAATATACTATAATTTTTGACCGAAACTAGTATTTCAAAAAGTATAATAGAATATAATTTTGAGATAATTTTTTAGCATGGACTTCCATCATAACCATCCGTCGTAACATATAGAAAGGATCTGAGAAGTTTCGTAGTATTTTGAACAATCCTCGATTTAATTTCATTTCTGACAGAAACTAGTATATAATTGTGTATAATATACTTAGATTTTTTTACGGAAACTAGTATTTCAAAAAGTTTCAAAGAATGTAATTTTGAGATAATTTTAATGCATTTACTTCCATCATAACCTTCTCTAGTAACATATAGAAAGGATATGAGATGTTTCATAACATTTCGAACAATCCTCGATTTAATTTCATTTTTGACAGAAACTAGTATAAAATTGTGTATAATATACTACGATTATTTGACCTAAACTAGCATTTCAAAAAGTTTCATAGAATCTAATTTTGAGATATTTTTTTTGCATTTACTTCCATCATAACCTTCCCTCGTAACATATAGAAAGGATCTAAAAAGTTTCGTAGCATTTCGAACAATCCTCGATTTAATTTCATTTTGATCGAAACTATTATAAAATTGTGTATTATATTCTACGATTTTTGACCGAAACTATTATTTCAAAAAGTTTCATAGAATATAATTTTGAGATAATTTTTTTGCATGAACTTCCATCATAACCTTCCCTCTTAACGTATACAAAGGATCTGAAATGTTACGTAGTATTTCGTACAATCCTCGATTTAATTTCATTTTTGACAGAAACTAGTATAAAATTGTCTATAATATACTACGATTTTTGACGGAAACTTGTATTTCAAAACGTTTCATAGAATATAATTTTGAGATAATATTTTGCATGGACTTCCACCACAACATTCCCTCATAACATATAAAAAGGACCTGAGATGTTTTGTAGTATTTCGAACTATCCTCGATTTAATTTAATTTTTGACAGAAACTAGTATAAAATTGTGTATAATATACTACGATTTTTTGACCTAAACTAGCATTTAAAAAACTTTAATAGAATCTAATTAAGAGGTAATGTTTTTGCATGTACTTCCATCATAACCTTCCATCTTAACATATAGAAAGGATCTGAAAGGTTTCGTAGCATTTCGAACAATCCTCGATTTAATTTCATTTTGACCGAAACTAGTATAAAATTGTGTATAATATACTACGATTTTTGACCGAAACTAGTATTTCAAAAAGTTTCATAGAATATAATTTTGAGATAATTTATTTGCATGTACTTCAATCATAACCTTCCCTCGTAACATATAGAAAGGATCTGAAAAGTTTCGTAGAATTTTGAACAATCCTCGATTTAATTTGATGTTTTGACCGAAATTAGTATAAAGTTGTGTATAGTATACTACGATTTTTTACCGAAACTAGTATTTCAAAAAGTTTCTTAGAATATAATTTTGAGAATATATTTTTGCACTGAATTCCATCATAACATTCCCTCGTAGATCGGTTCTGAGATATTTCGTAGTATTTCGAACAATCCTCGATTTAATCTTTTTATACCGAAACTAGTATAAAATTGTGTATAATATACTACGATTTTTTGACAGAAACTAGTATTTGAAAAAGTTTCATAGAATATAATTTTGAGATATTTGTTTTTGTATTTACTGCCATCATAACCTTCTCTTGTAACAAATAGAAAGGATCTGAGATGTTTCGTAGCATTTCGAACAATCCTCGATTTAATTTCATTTTTGACTGAAACTAGTATAAAATTGTGTATAATATACTACGATTTTTGACCGAAACTAGTATTTCAAAAAGTTTCATAGAATATAATTTTGCGATAATATTTTGCATGGACTTCCATCATAACATTCACTCGTAACATATAGAAAGGACCTGAGAATTTTTGTAGTATTTCGAACAATCCTCGATTTAATTTCATTTTTGACAGAAACTAGTATAAAATTGTGTATAATATACTTAGATTTTTTTACGGAAACTAGTATTTCAAAAAGTTTCATAGAATGTAATTTTGAGATAATTTTTTTGCATTTACTTCCATCATAACCTTCTCTAGTAACATATAGAAAGGATATGAGATGTTTCATAACATTTCAAACAATACTCGATTTAAATTCATTTTTGATAGAAACTAGTATAAAATTGTGTATAATATACTACGATTATTTGACCTAAACTAGCATTTCATAAAGTTTCGTAGCATTTCGAACAATCCTCGATTTAATATCATTTTGATCGAAACTAGTATAAAATTGTGTATTATATACTACGATTTTTGACCGAAACTAGTGTTTCAAAAAGTTTCATAGAATATAATTTTGAGATAATTTTTTTGCATGAACTTCCATCATAACCTTCCCTCTTAACATATACAAAGGATCTGAAATGTTTCGTAGTATTTCGAACAATCCTCGATTTAATTTCATTTTTGACAGAAACTAGTTTAAATTGTGTATAATATACTACGATTTTTGACGGAAACTAGTATTTCAAAAAGTTTCATAGAATATAAATTTGAGATAATATTTTGCATGGATTTCCACCACATCATTCCCTCGTAACATATAGAATGGACCTGAGATGTTTTGTAGTATTTCGAACAATCCTCGATTTAATTTAATTTTTGACAGAAACTAGTATAAAATTGTGTATAATAAACTACGATTTTTTGACCTAAACTAGCATTTAAAAAACATTAATAGAATCTAATTTAGAGGTAATGTTTTTGCATGGACTTCCATCATAACCTTCCCTCGTAACATATAGAAAGGATCTGAAAAGTTTCGTAGAATTTTGAACAATCCTCGATTTAATTTTATGTTTTGACCGAAACTAGTATAAAGTTGTGTATAATATACTACAATTTTGGACCGAAACTAGTATTTCAAAAAGTTTCTTAGAATATAATTTTGAGAAAATATTTTTGCACTGAATACCATCATAACATTCCCTCGTAACATATAGATCGGTTCTGAGATGTTTCGTAGTATTTCGAACAATCCTCGATTTAATCTCATTTTTGACCGAAACTAGTATAAAATTGTGTATAATATACTACGATTTTTTGACGGAAACTAGTATTTAAAAAAGTTTCATAGATTATAATTTTGAGATATTTGTTTTTGTATTTACTGCCATCATAACCTTCTCTTCTAACATATAGAAAGGACCTGACATGTTTCGTAGCATTTCGAACAATCCTCGATTTAATTTCATTTTTGACAGAAACTAGTATAAAATTGTGTATAATATACTACGATTTTTTGACCTAAACTAGCATTTCAAAAAGTTTAATAGTATCTAATTTAGAGGTAATTTTTTTTCATGTACTTCCATCATAACCTCCCCTCTTAACATATAGAAAGGATCTGAAAAGTTTCGTAGCATTTCGAACAATCCTTGATTTAATTTTTTTTTAAACCGAAACTACTATAAAATTGTGTATAATATACTATAATTTTTGACCGAAACTAGTATTTTAAAAATTATCATAGAATATAATTTTGAGATAATTTTTTAGCTGGACTTCCATCATAACCATCCCTCGTAACATATAGAAAGGATCTGAGAAGTTTCGCAGTATTTAGAACAATCCTCGATTTAATTTCATTTTTGACAGAAACTAGTATAAAATTGTGTATAATATACTTAGATTTTTTACGGAAACTAGTATTTCAAAAAGTTTCATAGAATGTAATTTTGCGATAATTTTTTTGCATTTACTTCCATCATAACCTTCTATAGTAACATACAGAAAGGATATGAGATGTTTCGTAACATTTCGAACAATCCTCGATTTAATTTCCTTTTTGACAGAAACTAGCATAAAATTGTGTATAATATACTACGATTATTTGACCTAAACTAGCATTTCAAAAATTTTCATAGAATCTAATTTTGAGATATTTTTTTGCATTACTTCCATCATAACCTTCCCTCGTAACATATAGAAAGGATCTAAAAAGTTTCGTAGCATTTCGAACAATCCTCGATTTAATTTCATTTTGATCGAAACTACTATAAAATTATGTATTATATACTACGATTTTTGACCGAAACTAGTATTTCAAAAAGTTTCATAGAATATAATTTTGAGATATTTTTTTGCATTACTTCCATCATAACCTTCCCTCTTAACATATACAAAGGATCTGAAATGTTTCGTAGTATTTCGAACAATCCTCGATTTAATTTCATTTTTGACAGAAACTAGTATAAAATTGTGTATAATATACTACGATTTTTGACGGAAACTAGTATTTCAAAAAGTTTCATAGAATATAATTTTGAGATAATATTTTGCATGGACTTCCACCACAAATTCCCTCGTAACTTATAGAAAGGACATGAGATGTTTTGTAGTATTTCGAATAATCCTCGATTTAATTTAATTTTTGACAGAAACTAGTATAAAATTATGTATAATATACTACGATTTTTTGACCTAAACTAGCATTTAAAAAACTTTAATAGAATCTAATTTAGAGGTAATGTTTTTGCATGTACTTCCATCATAACCTTCCCTCTTAACATATAGAAAGGATCTGAAATGTTTCGTAGCATTTCGAACAATCCTCGATTTAATTTCATTTTTGACTGAAACTAGTATAAAATTGTGTATAATATACTACGATTTTTGACCGAAACTAGTATTTCAAAAAGTTTCATAGAATATAATTTTGCGATAATATTTTGCATGGACTTCCATCATAACATTCACTCGTAACATATAGAAAGGACCTGAGAATTTTTGTAGTATTTCGAACAATCCTCGATTTAATTTCATTTTTGACAGAAACTAGTATAAAATTGTGTATAATATACTTAGATTTTTTTACGGAAACTAGTATTTCAAAAAGTTTCATAGAATGTAATTTTGAGATAATTTTTTTGCATTTACTTCCATCATAACCTTCTCTAGTAACATATAGAAAGGATATGAGATGTTTCATAACATTTCAAACAATACTCGATTTAAATTCATTTTTGATAGAAACTAGTATAAAATTGTGTATAATATACTACGATTATTTGACCTAAACTAGCATTTCATAAAGTTTCGTAGCATTTCGAACAATCCTCGATTTAATATCATTTTGATCGAAACTAGTATAAAATTGTGTATTATATACTACGATTTTTGACCGAAACTAGTGTTTCAAAAAGTTTCATAGAATATAATTTTGAGATAATTTTTTTGCATGAACTTCCATCATAACCTTCCCTCTTAACATATACAAAGGATCTGAAATGTTTCGTAGTATTTCGAACAATCCTCGATTTAATTTCATTTTTGACAGAAACTAGTTTAAATTGTGTATAATATACTACGATTTTTGACGGAAACTAGTATTTCAAAAAGTTTCATAGAATATAAATTTGAGATAATATTTTGCATGGACTTCCACCACATCATTCCCTCGTAACATATAGAATGGACCTGAGATGTTTTGTAGTATTTCGAACAATCCTCGATTTAATTTAATTTTTGACAGAAACTAGTATAAAATTGTGTATAATAAACTACGATTTTTTGACCTAAACTAGCATTTAAAAAACTTTAATAGAATCTAATTTAGAGGTAATGTTTTTGCATGGACTTCCATCATAACCTTCCCTCGTAACATATAGAAAGGATCTGAAAAGTTTCGTAGAATTTTGAACAATCCTCGATTTAATTTTATGTTTTGACCGAAACTAGTATAAAGTTGTGTATAATATACTACAATTTTGGACCGAAACTAGTATTTCAAAAAGTTTCTTAGAATATAATTTTGAGAAAATATTTTTGCACTGAATACCATCATAACATTCCCTCGTAACATATAGATCGGTTCTGAGATGTTTCGTAGTATTTCGAACAATCCTCGATTTAATCTCATTTTTGACCGAAACTAGTATAAAATTGTGTATAATATACTACGATTTTTTGACGGAAACTAGTATTTAAAAAAGTTTCATAGATTATAATTTTGAGATATTTGTTTTTGTATTTACTGCCATCATAACCTTCTCTTCTAACATATAGAAAGGACCTGACATGTTTCGTAGCATTTCGAACAATCCTCGATTTAATTTCATTTTTGACAGAAACTAGTATAAAATTGTGTATAATATACTACGATTTTTTGACCTAAACTAGCATTTCAAAAAGTTTAATAGTATCTAATTTAGAGGTAATTTTTTTTCATGTACTTCCATCATAACCTCCCCTCTTAACATATAGAAAGGATCTGAAAAGTTTCGTAGCATTTCGAACAATCCTTGATTTAATTTTTTTTTTAACCGAAACTACTATAAAATTGTGTATAATATACTATAATTTTTGACCGAAACTAGTATTTTAAAAATTATCATAGAATATAATTTTGAGATAATTTTTTAGCTGGACTTCCATCATAACCATCCCTCGTAACATATAGAAAGGATCTGAGAAGTTTCGCAGTATTTAGAACAATCCTCGATTTAATTTCATTTTTGACAGAAACTAGTATAAAATTGTGTATAATATACTTAGATTTTTTACGGAAACTAGTATTTCAAAAAGTTTCATAGAATGTAATTTTGCGATAATTTTTTTGCATTTACTTCCATCATAACCTTCTATAGTAACATACAGAAAGGATATGAGATGTTTCGTAACATTTCGAACAATCCTCGATTTAATTTCCTTTTTGACAGAAACTAGCATAAAATTGTGTATAATATACTACGATTATTTGACCTAAACTAGCATTTCAAAAATTTTCATAGAATCTAATTTTGAGATATTTTTTTGCATTACTTCCATCATAACCTTCCCTCGTAACATATAGAAAGGATCTAAAAAGTTTCGTAGCATTTCGAACAATCCTCGATTTAATTTCATTTTGATCGAAACTACTATAAAATTATGTATTATATACTACGATTTTTGACCGAAACTAGTATTTCAAAAAGTTTCATAGAATATAATTTTGAGATATTTTTTTGCATTACTTCCATCATAACCTTCCCTCTTAACATATACAAAGGATCTGAAATGTTTCGTAGTATTTCGAAGAATCCTCGATTTAATTTCATTTTTGACAGAAACTAGTATAAAATTGTGTATAATATACTACGATTTTTGACGGAAACTAGTATTTCAAAAAGTTTCATAGAATATAATTTTGAGATAATATTTTGCATGGACTTCCACCACAAATTCCCTCGTAACTTATAGAAAGGACATGAGATGTTTTGTAGTATTTCGAATAATCCTCGATTTAATTTAATTTTTGACAGAAACTAGTATAAAATTATGTATAATATACTACGATTTTTTGACCTAAACTAGCATTTAAAAAACTTTAATAGAATCTAATTTAGAGGTAATGTTTTTGCATGTACTTCCATCATAACCTTCCCTCTTAACATATAGAAAGGATCTGAAATGTTTCGTAGCATTTCGAACAATCCTCGATTTAATTTCATTTTTGACTGAAACTAGTATAAAATTGTGTATAATATACTACGATTTTTGACCGAAACTAGTATTTCAAAAAGTTTCATAGAATATAATTTTGCGATAATATTTTGCATGGACTTCCATCATAACATTCACTCGTAACATATAGAAAGGACCTGAGAATTTTTGTAGTATTTCGAACAATCCTCGATTTAATTTCATTTTTGACAGAAACTAGTATAAAATTGTGTATAATATACTTAGATTTTTTTACGGAAACTAGTATTTCAAAAAGTTTCATAGAATGTAATTTTGAGATAATTTTTTTGCATTTACTTCCATCATAACCTTCTCTAGTAACATATAGAAAGGATATGAGATGTTTCATAACATTTCAAACAATACTCGATTTAAATTCATTTTTGATAGAAACTAGTATAAAATTGTGTATAATATACTACGATTATTTGACCTAAACTAGCATTTCATAAAGTTTCGTAGCATTTCGAACAATCCTCGATTTAATATCATTTTGATCGAAACTAGTATAAAATTGTGTATTATATACTACGATTTTTGACCGAAACTAGTGTTTCAAAAAGTTTCATAGAATATAATTTTGAGATAATTTTTTTGCATGAACTTCCATCATAACCTTCCCTCTTAACATATACAAAGGATCTGAAATGTTTCGTAGTATTTCGAACAATCCTCGATTTAATTTCATTTTTGACAGAAACTAGTTTAAATTGTGTATAATATACTACGATTTTTGACGGAAACTAGTATTTCAAAAAGTTTCATAGAATATAAATTTGAGATAATATTTTGCATGGACTTCCACCACATCATTCCCTCGTAACATATAGAATGGACCTGAGATGTTTTGTAGTATTTCGAACAATCCTCGATTTAATTTAATTTTTGACAGAAACTAGTATAAAATTGTGTATAATAAACTACGATTTTTTGACCTAAACTAGCATTTAAAAAACTTTAATAGAATCTAATTTAGAGGTAATGTTTTTGCATGGACTTCCATCATAACCTTCCCTCGTAACATATAGAAAGGATCTGAAAAGTTTCGTAGAATTTTGAACAATCCTCGATTTAATTTTATGTTTTGACCGAAACTAGTATAAAGTTGTGTATAATATACTACAATTTTGGACCGAAACTAGTATTTCAAAAAGTTTCTTAGAATATAATTTTGAGAAAATATTTTTGCACTGAATACCATCATAACATTCCCTCGTAACATATAGATCGGTTCTGAGATGTTTCGTAGTATTTCGAACAATCCTCGATTTAATCTCATTTTTGACCGAAACTAGTATAAAATTGTGTATAATATACTACGATTTTTTGACGGAAACTAGTATTTAAAAAAGTTTCATAGATTATAATTTTGAGATATTTGTTTTTGTATTTACTGCCATCATAACCTTCTCTTCTAACATATAGAAAGGACCTGACATGTTTCGTAGCATTTCGAACAATCCTCGATTTAATTTCATTTTTGACAGAAACTAGTATAAAATTGTGTATAATATACTACGATTTTTTGACCTAAACTAGCATTTCAAAAAGTTTAATAGTATCTAATTTAGAGGTAATTTTTTTTCATGTACTTCCATCATAACCTCCCCTCTTAACATATAGAAAGGATCTGAAAAGTTTCGTAGCATTTCGAACAATCCTTGATTTAATTTTTTTTTTAACCGAAACTACTATAAAATTGTGTATAATATACTATAATTTTTGACCGAAACTAGTATTTTAAAAATTATCATAGAATATAATTTTGAGATAATTTTTTAGCTGGACTTCCATCATAACCATCCCTCGTAACATATAGAAAGGATCTGAGAAGTTTCGCAGTATTTAGAACAATCCTCGATTTAATTTCATTTTTGACAGAAACTAGTATAAAATTGTGTATAATATACTTAGATTTTTTACGGAAACTAGTATTTCAAAAAGTTTCATAGAATGTAATTTTGCGATAATTTTTTTGCATTTACTTCCATCATAACCTTCTATAGTAACATACAGAAAGGATATGAGATGTTTCGTAACATTTCGAACAATCCTCGATTTAATTTCCTTTTTGACAGAAACTAGCATAAAATTGTGTATAATATACTACGATTATTTGACCTAAACTAGCATTTCAAAAAGTTTCATAGAATCTAATTTTGAGATATTTTTTTGCATTACTTCCATCATAACCTTCCCTCGTAACATATAGAAAGGATCTAAAAAGTTTCGTAGCATTTCGAACAATCCTCGATTTAATTTCATTTTGATCGAAACTACTATAAAATTATGTATTATATACTACGATTTTTGACCGAAACTAGTATTTCAAAAAGTTTCATAGAATATAATTTTGAGATATTTTTTTGCATTACTTCCATCATAACCTTCCCTCTTAACATATACAAAGGATCTGAAATGTTTCGTAGTATTTCGAACAATCCTCGATTTAATTTCATTTTTGACAGAAACTAGTATAAAATTGTGTATAATATACTACGATTTTTGACGGAAACTAGTATTTCAAAAAGTTTCATAGAATATATTTTTGAGATAATATTTTGCATGGACTTCCACCACAAATTCCCTCGTAACTTATAGAAAGGACATGAGATGTTTTGTAGTATTTCGAATAATCCTCGATTTAATTTAATTTTTGACAGAAACTAGTATAAAATTATGTATAATATACTACGATTTTTTGACCTAAACTAGCATTTAAAAAACTTTAATAGAATCTAATTTAGAGGTAATGTTTTTGCATGTACTTCCATCATAACCTTCCCTCTTAACATATAGAAAGGATCTGAAATGTTTCGTAGCATTTCGAACAATCCTCGATTTAATTTCATTTTTGACTGAAACTAGTATAAAATTGTGTATAATATACTACGATTTTTGACCGAAACTAGTATTTCAAAAAGTTTCATAGAATATAATTTTGCGATAATATT
Organism: Lathyrus aphaca; assembly: GCA_963966055.1. NCBI lineage: Eukaryota > Viridiplantae > Streptophyta > Magnoliopsida > Fabales > Fabaceae > Lathyrus > Lathyrus aphaca. The sequence goes on along the minus strand of OZ014522.1, from coordinate 2,173,655 downwards.
TTGCATGGACTTCCATCATAACATTCACTCGTAACATATAGAAAGGACCTGAGAATTTTTGTAGTATTTCGAACAATCCTCGATTTAATTTCATTTTTGACAGAAACTAGTATAAAATTGTGTATAATATACTTAGATTTTTTTACGGAAACTAGTATTTCAAAAAGTTTCATAGAATGTAATTTTGAGATAATTTTTTTGCATTTACTTCCATCATAACCTTCTCTAGTAACATATAGAAAGGATATGAGATGTTTCATAACATTTCAAACAATACTCGATTTAAATTCATTTTTGATAGAAACTAGTATAAAATTGTGTATAATATACTACGATTATTTGACCTAAACTAGCATTTCATAAAGTTTCGTAGCATTTCGAACAATCCTCGATTTAATATCATTTTGATCGAAACTAGTATAAAATTGTGTATTATATACTACGATTTTTGACCGAAACTAGTGTTTCAAAAAGTTTCATAGAATATAATTTTGAGATAATTTTTTTGCATGAACTTCCATCATAACCTTCCCTCTTAACATATACAAAGGATCTGAAATGTTTCGTAGTATTTCGAACAATCCTCGATTTAATTTCATTTTTGACAGAAACTAGTTTAAATTGTGTATAATATACTACGATTTTTGACGGAAACTAGTATTTCAAAAAGTTTCATAGAATATAAATTTGAGATAATATTTTGCATGGACTTCCACCACATCATTCCCTCGTAACATATAGAATGGACCTGAGATGTTTTGTAGTATTTCGAACAATCCTCGATTTAATTTAATTTTTGACAGAAACTAGTATAAAATTGTGTATAATAAACTACGATTTTTTGACCTAAACTAGCATTTAAAAAACTTTAATAGAATCTAATTTAGAGGTAATGTTTTTGCATGGACTTCCATCATAACCTTCCCTCGTAACATATAGAAAGGATCTGAAAAGTTTCGTAGAATTTTGAACAATCCTCGATTTAATTTTATGTTTTGACCGAAACTAGTATAAAGTTGTGTATAATATACTACAATTTTGGACCGAAACTAGTATTTCAAAAAGTTTCTTAGAATATAATTTTGAGAAAATATTTTTGCACTGAATACCATCATAACATTCCCTCGTAACATATAGATCGGTTCTGAGATGTTTCGTAGTATTTCGAACAATCCTCGATTTAATCTCATTTTTGACCGAAACTAGTATAAAATTGTGTATAATATACTACGATTTTTTGACGGAAACTAGTATTTAAAAAAGTTTCATAGATTATAATTTTGAGATATTTGTTTTTGTATTTACTGCCATCATAACCTTCTCTTCTAACATATAGAAAGGACCTGACATGTTTCGTAGCATTTCGAACAATCCTCGATTTAATTTCATTTTTGACAGAAACTAGTATAAAATTGTGTATAATATACTACGATTTTTTGACCTAAACTAGCATTTCAAAAAGTTTAATAGTATCTAATTTAGAGGTAATTTTTTTTCATGTACTTCCATCATAACCTCCCCTCTTAACATATAGAAAGGATCTGAAAAGTTTCGTAGCATTTCGAACAATCCTTGATTTAATTTTTTTTTTAACCGAAACTACTATAAAATTGTGTATAATATACTATAATTTTTGACCGAAACTAGTATTTTAAAAATTATCATAGAATATAATTTTGAGATAATTTTTTAGCTGGACTTCCATCATAACCATCCCTCGTAACATATAGAAAGGATCTGAGAAGTTTCGCAGTATTTAGAACAATCCTCGATTTAATTTCATTTTTGACAGAAACTAGTATAAAATTGTGTATAATATACTTAGATTTTTTACGGAAACTAGTATTTCAAAAAGTTTCATAGAATGTAATTTTGCGATAATTTTTTTGCATTTACTTCCATCATAACCTTCTATAGTAACATACAGAAAGGATATGAGATGTTTCGTAACATTTCGAACAATCCTCGATTTAATTTCCTTTTTGACAGAAACTAGCATAAAATTGTGTATAATATACTACGATTATTTGACCTAAACTAGCATTTCAAAAAGTTTCATAGAATCTAATTTTGAGATATTTTTTTGCATTACTTCCATCATAACCTTCCCTCGTAACATATAGAAAGGATCTAAAAAGTTTCGTAGCATTTCGAACAATCCTCGATTTAATTTCATTTTGATCGAAACTACTATAAAATTATGTATTATATACTACGATTTTTGACCGAAACTAGTATTTCAAAAAGTTTCATAGAATATAATTTTGAGATATTTTTTTGCATTACTTCCATCATAACCTTCCCTCTTAACATATACAAAGGATCTGAAATGTTTCGTAGTATTTCGAACAATCCTCGATTTAATTTCATTTTTGACAGAAACTAGTATAAAATTGTGTATAATATACTACGATTTTTGACGGAAACTAGTATTTCAAAAAGTTTCATAGAATATATTTTTGAGATAATATTTTGCATGGACTTCCACCACAAATTCCCTCGTAACTTATAGAAAGGACATGAGATGTTTTGTAGTATTTCGAATAATCCTCGATTTAATTTAATTTTTGACAGAAACTAGTATAAAATTATGTATAATATACTACGATTTTTTGACCTAAACTAGCATTTAAAAAACTTTAATAGAATCTAATTTAGAGGTAATGTTTTTGCATGTACTTCCATCATAACCTTCCCTCATAACATATAGAAAGGATCTGAAATGTTTCGTAGCATTTCGAACAATCCTCGATTTAATTTCATTTTTGACAGAAACTAGTTTAAATTGTGTATAATATACTACGATTTTTGACGGAAACTAGTATTTCAAAAAGTTTCATAGAATATAAATTTGAGATAATATTTTGCATGGACTTCCACCACATCATTCCCTCGTAACATATAGAATGGACCTGAGATGTTTTGTAGTATTTCGAACAATCCTCGATTTAATTTCATTTTTGACAGAAACTAGTATAAAATTGTGTATAATAAACTACGATTTTTTGACCTAAACTAGCATTTAAAAAACTTTAATAGAATCTAATTTAGAGGTAATGTTTTTGCATGGACTTCCATCATAACCTTCCCTCGTAACATATAGAAAGGATCTGAAAAGTTTCGTAGAATTTTGAACAATCCTCGATTTAATTTTATGTTTTGACCGAAACTAGTATAAAGTTGTGTATAATATACTACAATTTTGGACCGAAACTAGTATTTCAAAAAGTTTCTTAGAATATAATTTTGAGAAAATATTTTTGCACTGAATACCATCATAACATTCCCTCGTAACATATAGATCGGTTCTGAGATGTTTCGTAGTATTTCGAACAATCCTCGATTTAATCTCATTTTTGACCGAAACTAGTATAAAATTGTGTATAATATACTACGATTTTTTGACGGAAACTAGTATTTAAAAAAGTTTCATAGATTATAATTTTGAGATATTTGTTTTTGTATTTACTGCCATCATAACCTTCTCTTCTAACATATAGAAAGGACCTGACATGTTTCGTAGCATTTCGAACAATCCTCGATTTAATTTCATTTTTGACAGAAACTAGTATAAAATTGTGTATAATATACTACGATTTTTTGACCTAAACTAGCATTTCAAAAAGTTTAATAGTATCTAATTTAGAGGTAATTTTTTTTCATGTACTTCCATCATAACCTCCCCTCTTAACATATAGAAAGGATCTGAAAAGTTTCGTAGCATTTCGAACAATCCTTGATTTAATTTTTTTTTTAACCGAAACTACTATAAAATTGTGTATAATATACTATAATTTTTGACCGAAACTAGTATTTTAAAAATTATCATAGAATATAATTTTGAGATAATTTTTTAGCTGGACTTCCATCATAACCATCCCTCGTAACATATAGAAAGGATCTGAGAAGTTTCGCAGTATTTAGAACAATCCTCGATTTAATTTCATTTTTGACAGAAACTAGTATAAAATTGTGTATAATATACTTAGATTTTTTACGGAAACTAGTATTTCAAAAAGTTTCATAGAATGTAATTTTGCGATAATTTTTTTGCATTTACTTCCATCATAACCTTCTATAGTAACATACAGAAAGGATATGAGATGTTTCGTAACATTTCGAACAATCCTCGATTTAATTTCCTTTTTGACAGAAACTAGCATAAAATTGTGTATAATATACTACGATTATTTGACCTAAACTAGCATTTCAAAAAGTTTCATAGAATCTAATTTTGAGATATTTTTTTGCATTACTTCCATCATAACCTTCCCTCGTAACATATAGAAAGGATCTAAAAAGTTTCGTAGCATTTCGAACAATCCTCGATTTAATTTCATTTTGATCGAAACTACTATAAAATTATGTATTATATACTACGATTTTTGACCGAAACTAGTATTTCAAAAAGTTTCATAGAATATAATTTTGAGATATTTTTTTGCATTACTTCCATCATAACCTTCCCTCTTAACATATACAAAGGATCTGAAATGTTTCGTAGTATTTCGAACAATCCTCGATTTAATTTCATTTTTGACAGAAACTAGTATAAAATTGTGTATAATATACTACGATTTTTGACGGAAACTAGTATTTCAAAAAGTTTCATAGAATATAATTTTGAGATAATATTTTGCATGGACTTCCACCACAAATTCCCTCGTAACTTATAGAAAGGACATGAGATGTTTTGTAGTATTTCGAATAATCCTCGATTTAATTTAATTTTTGACAGAAACTAGTATAAAATTATGTATAATATACTACGATTTTTTGACCTAAACTAGCATTTAAAAAACTTTAATAGAATCTAATTTAGAGGTAATGTTTTTGCATGTACTTCCATCATAACCTTCCCTCTTAACATATAGAAAGGATCTGAAATGTTTCGTAGCATTTCGAACAATCCTCGATTTAATTTCATTTTGACCGAAACTAGTATAAAATTGTGTATAATATACAACGATTTTTGACTGAAACTAGTATTTCAAAAAGTTTCATAGTATATAATTTTGAGATAATTTATTTGCATGTACTTCCATCATAACCTTCCCTCATAACATATAGAAAGGATCTGAAAAGTTTCATAGAATTTTGAACAATCCTCGATTTAATTTGATGTTTCCACCGAAATTAGTATAAAATTGTGTACAATATACTACGATTTTTGACCGAAACTAGTATTTCAAAAAGTTTCTTAGAATGTAATTTTGAGAAAATATTTTTGCACTGAATTCCATCATAACATTCCCTCGTAACATATAGATCGGTTCTGAGATGGTTCGTAGTATTTCGAACAATCCTCGATTTAATCTCATTTTTGACCGAAACTAGTATAAAATTGTGTATAATATACTACGATTTTTTGACGGAAACTAGTATTTAAAAAAGTTTCATAGAATATAAATTTGCGATAATATTTTTGAGATATTTGTTTTTGCATTTACTGCCATCATAACCTTCTATTGTAACATATAGAAAGGATCTGAGATGTTTCGTAGCATTTTGAAAAATCCTCGATTTAATTTCATTTTTGACAGAAACTAGTATAAAATTGTGTATTATATATACTACGATTTTTGACCGAAACTAGTATTTCAAAAAGTTTCATAGAATATAAATTTGCAATAATATATTGCATGGACTTCCATCATAACATTCACTCGTAACATATAGAAAGGACCTGAGAAGTTTTGTAGTATTTCGAACAATCCTCGATTTAATTTAATTTTTGACAAAAACTAGTATAAAATTGTGTATAATATACAACAATTTTTTGACCTAAACTAGCATTTCAAAAAGTTTAATAGTATCTAATTTAGAGGTAATTTTTTTGCATGTACTTCCATCATAACCTTCCCTCTTAACATATAGAAAGGATCTGAAAAGTTTGGTAGCATTTCGAACAATCCTCTATTTAATTTCATTTTTAACCGAAACTACTAAAAAATTTTGTATAATATACTATAATTTTTGACCGAATCTAGTATTTCAAAAAGTATCATAGAATATAATTTTGAGATAATTTTTTAGCATGGACTTCCATCATAACCTTCCCCTGTAACATATAGAAAGGATCTGAGAAGTTTCGTAGTATTTCGAACAATCCTCGATTTAATTTCATTTTTGACAGAAACTAGTATAAAATTGTGTATAATATACTTAGATTTTTTTACGGAAACTAGTATTTCAAAAAGTTTCATAGAATATAATTTTGAGATAATTTTTTTGCAATTACTTTCATCATAACCTTCTCTAGTAACATATAGAAAGGATATGAGATGTTTCGTAACATTTCGAACAATCCTCAATTTAATTTCATTTTTGACAGAAACTAGTATAAAATTGTGTATAATATACTACGATTATTTGAACTAAACTAGCATTTCAAAAAGTTTCATAGAATCTAATTTTGAGATATTTTTTTTCATTTACTTCCATCATAACCTTCCCTCGTAACATATAGAAAGGATCTAAAACGTTTCGTAGCATTTCGAACAATCCTCAATTTAATTTCATTTTGATCGAAACTAGTTTAAAATTGTGTATTATATACTACGATTTTTGACCGAAACTAGTATTTCAAAAAGTTTCATAGAATATAATTTTGAGATAATTTTTTTGCATGTACTTCCATCATAACCTTCCCTCTTAACATATACAAAGGATCTGAAATGTTTCATAGAATTTCGAACAATCCTCGATTTAATTTTATTTTTGACAAAAACTAGTATAAAATTGTGTATAATATAATACGATTTTTTGACCTAAACTAGCATTTAAAAAAGTTTAATAGAATCTAATTTAGAGGTAATGATTTTGCATGTACATCCATCATAACCTTCCCTCTTAACATATACAAAGGATCTGAAAAGTTTTGTAGCATTTCGAACAATCCTCGATTTAATTTCATTTTTAACCGAAACTACTATAAAATTGTGTATAATATACTATAAATTTTGATCGAAACTAGTATTTCAAAAAGTTTCATGGAATATAATATTGAGATAATTTTTTTGCATGGACTTCCATCATAAGCATCCCTCGTAACATATAGAAAGAATCTGAGAAGTTTCATAGTTTTTTTAACAATCCTCGATTTAATTTCATTTTTGACAGAAAATAGTATAAAATTGTGTATAATATACTTAGATTTTTTGACGGAAAATAGTATTTCAAAAAGTTTCATAGAATATAATTTTGAGATAATTTTTTTGCATTTACTTCCATCAATACCTTCTCTAGTAACATATAGAAAGGATCTGAGATGTTTCGTAGCATTTCGAACAATCCTCGATTTAATTTCATTTTTGACAGAAACTAGTTTAAAATTGTGTATAATATACTAGGATTATTTTACCTAAACTAGCATTTACAAAAGTTTCATAGAATCTAATTTTGAGATATTTTTTTGCATTTACTTCCATAATAACCTTCCCTCGTAACATATAGAAAGGATCTTAAACGTTTCGTAGCATTTCGAACAATCCTCGATTGAATTTCATTTTGACCGAAACTAGTATAAATTGTGTATAATATACTACGATTTTTGACCGAAACTAGTAGTTCAAAAAGTTTCATAGAATATAATTTTGAGATAATTTATTTGCATGTACTTCCATCATAACCTTCCTTCGTAACATATAGAAAGGATCTGAAAAGTTTCGTAGAATTTTGAACAATCCTCGATTTAATTTGATGTTTTGACCGAAATTAGTATAAAGTTGTGTATAATATACTACGATTTTTGACCAAAACTAGTATTTCAAAAAGTTTCATAGAATATAATTTTGAGAAAATATTTTTGCACTGAATTCCATCATAACATTCCCTCGTAATATATAGATCGGATCTGAGATTTTTCGTAGTATTTTGAACAATCCTCGATTTAATCTCATTTTTGACCGAAACTAGTATAAAATTGTGTATAATATACAACAATTTTTTTACGGAAACTAGTATTTAAAAAGGTTCATAGAATATAATTTTGAGATATTTTTTTTAGATTTACTACCATCATAACCTTTTCTCGTAACATATAGAAAGGATCTGAGATGTTTCGTAGCATTTCTAACAATCCTCGATTTAATTTCATTTTTGACAGAAACTAATATAAAATTGTATATAATATACTACGATTTTTGACCGAAACTAGTATTTCAAAAAGTTTCATAGAATATAATTTTGAGATTATATTTTGCATGGACTTCCATCACAACATTCCCTCGTAACATATAGAAAGGACCTGAGAAGTATTGTAGTATTTCGACCAATCCTTGATTTAATTTAATTTTCGACAGAAACTAGTATAAAATTGTGTATAATATACTTAGATTTTTTGACCTAAACTAGCATTTCAAAAAGTTTAATAGAATCTAATTTAGAGGTAATTTTTTTTGCATGTACTTCCATCATAACCTTCCCTCTTAATATATAGAGAGGATCTGAAAAGTTTCGTAGCATTTCGAACATTCCTCGATTTAATTTCATTTTTAACCGAAACTATTATAAAATTGTGTATAAAATACTATAATTTTTGACCGAAACTAGTATTTCAAAAAGTATCATAGAATATAATTTTGAGATAATATTTTTGCATGGACTTCCATCATAACCATCCCTCGCAACATATAGAAAGGATCTGAGAAGTTTCGTAGTATTTCGAACAATCCTCGATTTAATTTCATTTTTGACAGAAACTAGTATAAAATTGTGTATAATATACTTAGATTTTTTGACGGAAACAAGTATTTCAAAAAGTTTCATAGAATATAATTTTGAGATAATTTTTTTGCATTTACTTCCATCATAACCTTCTCTAGTAACATATAGAAAGGATATGAGATGTTTCGTAACATTTCGAACAATCCTCGATTTAATTTCATTTTTTACAGAAACTAGTATAAAATTGTGTATAATATACTACGATTATTTGACATAAACTTGCATTTCAAAAAGTTTCATAGAATCTAATTTTGAGATATTTTTTTACATTTACTTCCATCATAACCTTCCCTCGTAACATATAGAAAGGATCTAAAAAGTTTCGTAGCATTTCGAACAATCCTCGATTTAATTTTATTTTGACCGAAACTAGTATAAAATTGTGTATTATATACTACGATTTTTGACCGAAACTAGTATTTCAAAAAGTTTCATAAAATATATTTTTGAGATAATTTTTTTGCATGAACTTCCATCATAACCTTCCCTCTTAACATATACAAAGGATCTGAAATGTTTCGTAGTATTTCGAACAATCTTCGATTTAATTTCATTTTTGAAATAAAACTAGTATAAAATTGTGTATAATATACTACGATTTTTGACCGAAACTAGTATTTCAAAAAGTTTCATAGAATATAATTTAGAGATAATATTTTGCATGGACTTCCACCACAACATTCCCTCGTAACATATAGAAAGGACCTGAGAAGTTTTGTAGTATTTCGAACAATCCTCGATTTAATTAAAATATTTGACAGAAACTAGTATAAAATTGTGTATGATATACTACAATTTTTTGACCTAAACTAGCATTTAAAAAAGTTTAATTGAATCTAATTTAGAGGTAATGTTTTTGCATGTACTTCCATCATAACCTTCCCTCTTAACATATAGAAAGGATCTGAAAAGTTTCGTAGCATTTAAAACAATCCTTGATTTAATTTCATTTTTAAACGAAACTACTATAAAAATGTGTATAATATACTATAATTTCTGACCGTAACTAGTATTTCAAAAGGTTTCATAGAATATAATTTTGAGATAATTTTTTTGCATGGACTTCCATCATAACCATCCCTCGTAACATATAGAAAGAATCTGAGAAGTTTCGTAGTATTTAGAACAATCCTGTTTTAATTTCATTATTGACATAAACTAGTATAAAATTGTGTATAATATACTTAGATTTTTTTTACTGAAACTAGTATTTCAAAAAGTTTCATAGAATATAATTTTGAGATATTGTTTTTGCATTTACTTCCATCATAACCTTCTCTAGTAACATATAGAAAGGATCTGAGATGTTTCGTAACATTTCGAACAATCCTCGATTTAATTTCATTTTTGACAGAAACTAGTATAAAATTGTGTATAATATACTACGATTATTTGACCTAAACTAGCATTTCAAAAAGTTTGATAGGATATAATTTTGAGATAATATTTTGCATGGACTTCCACCACAACATTCCCTTGAATCATATAGAAAGGACCTGAGAAGTTTTGTAGTATTTCGAACAATCCTCGATTTAATTTAAATATTTGACAGAAACTAGCATAAAATTGTGTATGATATACGACGATTTTTTGACCTAAAGTAGCATTTAAAAAAGTTTAATAGAATCTAATTTAGAGGTAATGTTTTTGCATGTACTTCCATCATAACCTTCCCTCTTAACATATAGAAAGGATCTGAAAAGTTTCGTAGCATTTCAAACAATCCTCGATTTAATTTCATTTTTAACCGAAACTACAATAAAATTGTGTATAATATACTTTAATTTTTGACCGAAACTAGTATTTAAAAAAGTTTCATAGAATTTAATTTTGAGATAATTTTTTTGCATGGACTTCCATCATAACCATCCATCGTAACATATAGAAAGAATTTGAGAAGTTTCGTAGTATTTCAAACAATCCTCGATATAATTCCATTTTTGACAGAAACTAGTATAAAATTATGTATAATATACTTAGATTTTTTTACGGAAACTAGTATTTCAAAAAGTTTCATAGAATATAATTTTGAGATAATTTTTTTGCATTTACTTCCATCATAACCTTCTCTAGTAACATATAGAAAGGATCTGAGATGTTTCGTAACATTTCGAACAATCCTCGATTTAATTTCATTTTTGACAGAAACTAGTATAAAATTGTGTATAATATACTACGATTATTTGACCTAAACTAGCATTTCAAAAAAAATTCATAGAATCTAATTTTGAGATATTTTATTTGCATTTAATTCCATCATAACCTTCCCTCGTAACATATAGAAAGGATCTAAAAACTTTCGTAGCATTTCGAACAATCCTCGAGTTAATTTCATTTTGAACGAAACTATTATAAAATTGTGTATAATATACTACGATTTTTGACCGAAACTAGTATTTCAAAAAGTTTCATAGAATATAATTTTGAGATAATTTATTTGCATGTACTTGCATCATAACCTTCCCTCGTAACATATAGAAAGGATTTGAAAAGTTTCGTAGAATTTTGAACAATCCTCGATTTAATTTGATGTTTTGACCGAAATTAGTATAAAGTTGTGTATAATATACTACGATTTTTGACCGAAACTAGTATTTCAAAAAGTTTCTTAGAGTATAATTTTGAGAAAATTTTTTTGCACAGAATTCCATCATAAAATTCACTCGTAACATATAGATCGGTTCTGAGATGTTTCATAGTATTTCGAACAATCCTCGATTTAATCTCATTTTTGTCCGAAACTAGTATAAAATTATGTATAATATACTACGATTTTTTTGACGGAAACTAGTATTTAAAAAAGTTTCATTGAATATAATTTTGAAATATTTTTTTTTTTGCATTTACTGCCATCATAACCTTCTCTTGTAACATATAGAAAGGATCTGAGAAGTTTCGCAGCATTTTGAAGAATCCTCGATTTAATTTCATTTTGACCGAAACTAGTATAAAATTGTGTATAATATACTATGATTTTTGACCGTAACTAGTATTTCAAAAAGTTTCATAGAATATAATTTTGAGATAATTTTTTTTGCATGTACTTCCATCATAACCTTCCCTCGTAATATATAGCAAGGATCTTAAAAGTTTCGTAGAATTTTGAACAATCCTCAATTTAATTTGATGTTTTGACCGAAATTAGTATAAAGTTGTGTATAATATACTACGATTTTTGACCGAAACTAGTATTTCAAAAAGTTTCATAGAATATAATTTTGAGAAAATATTTTTGCACTGAATTCCATCATAACATTCCCTCGTAACATATAGATCGGATCTGAGATGTTTCGTAGTATTTCGAACAATCCTTGATTTAATCTCATTTTTGACCGAAACTAGTATAAAATTGTGTATACTACGATTTTTTGATGGAAACTAGTATTTAAAAAAGTTTCATAGAATATAATTTTGAGATTTTTTTTTGCATTTACCGCCATCATAACCTTCTCTTGTAACATATAGAAAGGATCTGAGATGTTTCGTAGCATTTCGAACAATCCTTGATTTAATTTCATTTTTAACCGAAACTACTATAAAATTGTGTATAATATACTATAATTTTTTTACCGATACTAGTATTTCAAAAAGTTTCATAGAATATAATTTTGAGATAATTTTTTTGCATGGACTTCCATCATAACCATCCCTCGTAACATATAGAAAGAATCTGAGAAGTTTCGTAGTATTTAGATCAATCCTCGATTTAATTTCATTTTTGACATAAACTAGTATAAAATTGTGTATAATATACTTAGATTTTTTACTGAAACTAGTATTTCAAAAAGTTTCATAGAATATAATTTTGAGATATTGTTTTTGCATTTACTTCCATCATAACCTTCTCTAGTAACATATAGAAAGGATATGAGATGTTTCGTAACATTTCGAACAATCCTCGTTTTAATTTCATTTTTGACAGAAACTAGTATAAAATTGTGTATAATATTCTAGGATTATTTGACCTAAACTAGCATTTTAAAAAGTTTCATAGAATCTAATTTTGAGATATTTTTTTGCATTTACTTCCATCATAACCTTCCCTCGTAACATATTGAAAGGATCTAAAAAGTTTCGTAGCATTTCGAACAATCCTCGATTTAATTTCATTTTGACCGAAACAAGTATAAAATTGTGTATTATATACTACGATTTTTGACCGAAACTAGTATTTCAAAAAGTTTCATAGAATATAATTTTGAGATAATTTTTTTGCATGTACTTCCATCATAACCTTCCCTCTTAACATATACAAAGGATCTGAAATGTTTCGTAGTATTTCGAACAATCCTCGATTTAATTTCATTTTTGAAATAAAACTAGTATAAAATTGTGTATAATATACTACAATTTTTTGACCTAAACTAGCATATCAAAAAAATTAATAGAATCTAATTTAGAGATAATTTTTTTGCATTTACTTCCATCATAACCTTCCCTCTTAACATATAGAAAGGATCTGAAAAATTTCATAGCATTTCGAACAATCCTCGATTTAATTTGATTTTTTGACCGAAACTAGTATTAAATTGTGTATAATATACTATGATCTTTGACCGAAACAAGTATTTCAAAAAAATTCATAGAATATAATTTTGAGATAATATTTTTGCATGGATTTCCATCACAACCTTCCCTCGTAACATATAGACAGGATCTGAGAAGTTTTGTATAATATGTAACAATCCTCGATTTAATTTCATTTTAGTCAGAAACTAGTATAAAACTGTGTATAATATACTACGATTTTTTGACCTAAACTAGTATATCAAAAAATTTCATAGAATCTAATTTTGAGATAATTTTTTTGCAAGTACGTCCATCATAACCTTCCTTCGTAAAATATAGAAAGGATCTGATATGTTTCGTAGCATTTCGACCAATCCTTGATTTAATTTTATTTTTGACAGAAACTAGTATAAAATTGTGTATAATATACTTAGATTTTTTGAACTAAACTAGCATTTCAAAAAGTTTCATAGTATCTAATTTTGAGATAATTTTTTTGCATTTAATTCCATCATAACCTTCCCTCGTAACATATAATTTTTTTGCATGTACTTCCATCATAACCTTCCTTCGTAAAATATAGAAAGGATCTGACATGTTTCGTAGCATTTTGAACAATCCACGATTTAATTTCATTTTGACCGAAACTAGTATAAAATTGTGTATAATATACTACGTTTTTTGACCGAAACTAGTATTTCAAAAAGTTTCATAGAATATAATTTTGATATAATTTTTTTGCATGTACTTCCATCATAACCTTCCCTCTTAACATATAGAAAGGATTTGAAATGTTTCATAGCATTTTGAACAACTCTCGATTTAATTTGATTTTTTTTACCGAAACTAGTATAAAATTGTGTATAATATACTACGATTTTTGACCGAAACCAGTATTTTAAAAAGTTTCATAGAATATGATTTTGAGATAATATTTTTGCATGGACTTCCATCATAACATTCCCTCGTAACATATAGAAAGGACCTGAGAAGTTTCGTAGTATTTCGAACAATCCTCGATTTAATTTCATATTTGACAGAAACTAGTATAAAATTATGTATTATACTACGGTTTTTTAACCAAAACTAGCATTTCAAAAAGTTTAATAGAATCTAATTTAGAGATAATTATTTTGCATTTACTTCCATCATGACCTTCCCTCGTAACATGTAGAAAGGATCTAAAAAGTTTCGTAGCATTTCAAACAATCCTCGATTTAATTTTATTTTTAACTGAATCTAGTATAAAATTGTGTATAAAATACTACAATTTTTTGACCAAAAATATTATATCAAAAAGTTTCATAGAATATAAATTTGAGATAATTTTTGTGCATTTACTTCAATCATAACCTTTCCTCGTAATATATAGAAAGGATTTGAAAAGTTTCGCAGAATTTTGAACAATCCTCGATTTAATTTGATGTTTTGACCGAAATTAGTATAAAATTGTACATAATATACTACGATTTTTGACCGAAACTAGTATTTCAAAAAGTTACATAGAATATAATATTGAGAAAATATGTTTGCATGGAATTCCATCATAACATTCCCTCGTAACATATAGATAGGATCTGAGATGTTTCGTAGTATTTCGAACAATCCTCGATTTAATCTCATTTTTGACCGAAACTAGTATTAAATTGTGTATAATATACTACGATTTTTTGACCTAAACTAGTATTTCTAAAATTTTCATAGAATATAATTTTGAGATAATTTTTTGCATGGACTTCCATCATAACCTTCCCTCGTAACATATAGAAAGGATGTGAGAAGTTTCATAGCATTTCGAACAATCCTTGATTTAATTTCATTTTTGACAGAAACTAGTATAAAATTGTGTATAATATACAACGATTTTTGACCGAAACTAGTATTTCAAAAAGTTTCATAGAATATAATTTTGAGATAATATTTTTGCATTTACTTCCATCATAACCTTCCCTCGTAACATATAGAAAGGATCTGAGATGTTTCGTAGAATTTCGAACAATCCTCGATTTAATTTCATTTTTGACAGAAACTAGTATAAAATTGTGTATAATATACTACGAATTTTGACCGAAACTAGTATTTAAAAAAGTTTCAGAGAATATAATTTTAGGATAATATTTTGCATGGACTTCCATCACAGCATTCCCTCGTAACATATAGAAAGGACTTGAGTAGTTTTGTAGTATTTCGAACAATCCTCGATTTAATATTTTTTGACCTAAACTAGCATTTCAAAAAGTTTAATAGAATCTAATTTAGAGGTAATTTTTTTTGCATGTACTTCCATCATAACCTTCCCTCTTAACATATAGAAAGGATCTGAAAAGTTTCGTAGCATTTCGAACTATCCTCGATTTAATTACATTTTGAACATGAAACAACTATAAAATTGTGTAAAATATACTATACGTTTTGACCTAAACTAGTAATTCAAAAAGTTTCATAGAATATAATTTTGAGATAATTTTTTTTGCATTTAATTCCATCATAACCTTCTCTCGTAACATATAGAAAGGATTTGAGATGTTTCGTAGTATTTCGAACAATCCACGATTTAATTTCATTTTTGACAGAAACTAGTATAAAATTGTGTATAATATACTTCGATTATTTTACCTAAAATAGCATTTCAAAAAGTTTCATAGAATCTAATTTTGAGATATTGTTTTGCATTTACTTCCATCATTACCTTCCCTCGTAACATATAGAAAGGATCTGAAATATTTCGTAGCATTTCGAACAATCCTCGATTTAATTTCATTTTTGACAAAAACTAGTATAAAATTGTGTATAATATACTACGATTTTTGACTGAAACTAGTATTTCAAAAAGTTTCATAGAATAGAATTTTGAGATAATATTTTGCATGGACTTCCATCACAACATTCCCTCGTAACATATAGAAAGGACCTGAAAAACTTTGTAGTATTTCGAACAATCCTCGATTTAATTTAATTTTTGAGAGAAACTAGTATAAAATTGGGTATAATATACTACGATTTTTTGACCTAAACTAGCATTTCAAAAAGTTTAATAGAATCTAATTTAGAGGTAATTTTTTTACATGTACTTCCCTCTTAACATATAGAAAGGATCTGAAAAGTTTCGTAGCATTTCGAACAATCCTCGATTTAATTTCATTTTTAACCGAAACTACAATAAAGTTGTGTATAATATACTATAATTTTTGACGGAAACTAGCATTTCAAAAAGTTTCATAGAATCTAATTTTGAGATAATTTTTTAGCATTTACTTCCATCATAACCTTCTCTAGTAACATATAGAAAGGATCTGAGATGTTTCGTAGATTTCGTACAATCCTCGATTTAATTTCATTTTTGACGGCAACTAGTATAAAATTGTGTATAATATACTACGATTATTTGACCTAAACTAGCATTTCAAAAAGTTTCATAGAATATAATTTTGAGATAATTTTTTTGCATGTACTTCCATCATAACCTTCCCCCGTAACATATAGAAAGGATCTGAAAAGTTTCGTAGAATTTTGAACAATCCTCGATTTAATTTGATTTTGACCGAATCTAGTATAAAATTGTGTATAATGTACTACGATTTTGGACCGAAACTAGTATTTAAAAAAAGTTTCATAGAATATAATTTTGAGAAAATATTTTTGCATGGAATTCTATCATAACATTCTCTCGTAACATATAGATAAGATCTGAGATGTTTCGTAGTATTTAGAACAATCCTCGATTTAATCTCATTTTTAACCGAAACTAGTATAAAATTGTGTATAATATACAACGATTATTTGACCTAAACTAGCATTTCAAACCGTTTTATAGATTCTTATTTTGAGAAATTTTTTTGCATTTACTTCCATCATAACCTTCCCTCGTAATATATAGAAAGGATCTGAAATATTTCGTAGCATTTCAAACAATCCTCGATTTAATTTCATTTTGACCGAAACTAGTATAAAATTGTGTATAATATACTACGATTTTTGACCGAAACTAGTATTTCAAAACGATTCAAAGAATATAATTTTTAGATAATTTTTTTGCATGTACTTCCATCATAACCTTCCCTCTTAACATATACAAAGGATCTGAAATGTTTTGTAGTATTTCGAACAATCCTCGATTTAATTTAATTTTTGACAGAAACTAGTATAAAATTGTGAATAATATACTACGATTTTTTGACCTAAACTAGCATTTCAAAAAGTTTAATAGTATCTAATTTAGAGGTAATTTATTTGCATGTACTTCCATCATAACCTTCCCTCTTAACATATAGAAAGGATCTGAAAAGTATCGTAGCATTTCGAACAATCCTCGATTTAATTTCATTTTTAACAGAAACTACTATAAAATTGTGTATAATATACTATAATATTTGACCGAAACTAGTATTTCAAAAAGTTTCATAGAATATAATTTAGATATATTTTTTTTGCATGGAATTCCATCATAACCATCCCTCGTAACATATAGAAAGGATCTAAGAAGTTTCGTAGTATTTCGAACAATCCTCGATGTAATTTCATTATGACCGAAACTAGTATAAAATTGTATATAATATACTACGATTTTTGACTGAAACTAGTATTTCAAAAAGTTTCATAGAATATAATTTTGAGATAATATTTTAGCATGTACTTCCATCATAACCTTCTCTCGTAACATATAAAAAGGATCTGAAAAGTTTCGTAGAATTTTGAACAATCCTCGATTTAATTTGATGTTTTGACCGAAATTAGTATAAAATTATGTATAATATACTACGATTTTTGACCGAGACTAGTATTTCAAAATGTTTCATAGAATATAATTTTGAGAAAATATTTTTGCATAAAATTCTATCATAACATTCTCTCGTAACATATAGATAGGATCTGAGATGTTTCATAGTTTTTCGAACAATCCTCGATTTCATCTCATTTTTAACCGAAACTAGTATAAAATTGTGTATAATATACTACGATTTTTTTACCTAAACTAGAATTTCAAAAAGTTTCATAGAATCTAATTTAGAGATAATTTTTTTGCATTTACTTCCATCATAACCTTCCCTCGTAACATATAGAAAGAACCTAAAAAGTTTTGTAGCATTTCGAACAATCCTCGATTTAATTTCATTTTGACCGAAACTAGTATAAAATTGTGTATAATATGCTACGATTTTTTGACCTAAACTAGCATTTCAAAAGGTTTCATAGAATATAATTTTAAGATAATTTTTTTGCATGGACTTCCTTAAATACCTTCCCTCGTAACATATAGAAAGGATCTGAGAAGTTTCGTAGTATTTCGAACAATCCTCTATTTAATTTCCTTTTTGACAGAAACTTGTATAAAATTGTGTATAATATACTACGATATTTTGACGAAACTAGTATTTCAAAAAGTTTCATAGAATATATTTTTGAGATAATTATTTTGCATGTACTTCCATCATAATCTTCTATCGTAACATATAGAATGGATCTGAGATGTTTCGTAGCATTACGAACAACCGTCGATTTAATTTCATTTTTGACAGAAACTAGTATAAAATTGTGTATAATATACTACGAATTTTGACCGAAACTAGTATTTCAAAAAGATTCAGAGAATCTAATTTTGAGATAATATTTTGCATGGAATTCCATCACAACATTCCCTCGTAACATATAGAAAGGACTTGAGAGGTTTTGTAGTATTTCGAACAATCCTCGATTTAATTTAATTTTTGACAGAAACTAGTTTAAAATTGTGTATAATATACTACGATTTTTTTTACCTAAACTAGCATTTCTAAAAGTTTAATAGAATCTAATTTAGAGGTAATTTTTTTTGCATGTACTTCCATCATAACCTTCCCTCTTAATATATAGAAAGGATCTAAAACGTTTCGTAGCATTTCGAACAATCCTCAAATTAATTTCATTTTGACCGAATCTAGTATAAAATTGTGTATAATATGCTACGATTTTTTGACCTAAACTAGCATTTCAAAAAGTTTCATAGAATATAATTTTGAGATAATTTTTTTGCATGGACTTCCATCAATACCTTCCCTCGTAACATATAGAAAGGATCTGAGAAGTTTCGTAGTATTTCGAACAATCCTCGATTTAATTTCATTTTTGACAGAAACTTGTATAAAATTGTGTATAATATACTACGATATTTTGACGAAACTAGTATTTCAAAAAGTTTCAAAGAATATAATTTTGAGATGATATTTTGCATGTACTTCCATCATAACCTTCCCTCTTAACATATAGAAAGGATCTGAAACGTTTCGTAGCATTTCGAACAATCCTCAATTTAATTTCATTTTGAACGAAACTAGTATAAAATTGTGTATAATATGCTACGATTTTTTGACCTAAACTAGCATTTCAAAAAGTTTCATAGAATATAATTTTAAGATAACTTTTTTGCATGGACTTCCATCAATACCTTCTCTCGTAACATATAGAAAGGATCTGAGAAGTTTCGTAGTATTTCGAACAATCCTCGATTTAATTTAATTTTTGACAGAAACTAGTATAAAATTGTGTATAATATACTACGATTTTTTTACCTAAACTAGCATTTCTAAAAGTTTAATAGAATCTAATTTAGAGGTAATTTTTTTTGCATGTACTTCCATCATAACCTTCCCTCTTAACATATAGAAAGGATCTGAAACGTTTCGTAGCATTTCAAACTATCCTAGATTTAATTTCATTTTTAACCTAAACTACTATAAAATTGTGTAAAATATACTATAAGTTTTGACCGAAACTAGTATTTCAAAAAGTTTCGTAGACTATAATTTTGAGATAATTTTTTTGCATGGACTTCCATCATAACCATCCCTCGTAACATATAGAAAGGATATGAAAAGTTTCGTAGTATTTCGAACAATCCTCGATTTAATTTCATTTTTGATTGAAACTAGTATAAAATTGTGTATAATATACTTAGATTTTCTGACGGAAAATAGTATTTCAAAAAGTTTCATAGAATATAATTTTGAGATAATTTTTTTGCATTTACTTCCATCATAACCTGCTCTAGTAACATATAGAAAGGATCTGAGATGTTTCGTAGCATTTCGAACAATCCTCGATTTAATTTCATTTTTGACAGAAACTAGTATAAAATTGTGTATAATATACAACGATTATTTGAGATATTTTTTGCATTTACTTCCATCGTAACCTTCCCTCGTAACATATAGAAAGGATCTAAAAAGTTTCGTAGCATTTCGAACAATCCTCGATTTAATTTAATTTTGACCGAAACTAGTATAAAATTGTGTATAATATACTATAATTTTTGACCGAAACTAGTATTTCAAAAAGTTTCATAGAATATAATTTTGAGATAATTTTTTTGCATGGACTTCCATCATAACCATCCCTCGTAACATATAGAAAGGATCTAAGAAGTTTCGAAGTATTTCGAACAATCCTCGATTTAATTTAATTTTTGACAGAAACTAGTATAAAATTGTGTATAATATACTACAATTTTTTGACGGAAACTAGTATTTCAAAAATTTTCATAGTATATAATTTTGAGATATTTTTTATGCATTTACTTCCATCGTAACCTTCTCTCCTAACATATAGAAAGGATCTGAGATGTTTCGTAGCATTTCGAACAATCCTCGATTTAATTTCATTTTTGATAGAAACTAGTATAAAATTGTGTATAATATACTACGATTTTTTGACCTAAACTAGCATTTCAAAAAGTTTAATAGAATCTAATTTAGAGATAATTTTTTTGCATTTACTTCCATCATGACCTGCCCTCGTAACATATAGAAAAGATCTAAAAAGTTTCGAAGCATTTCGAACAATCCTCGATTAAATTTCATTTATAACTGAATCTAGTATAAAATTGTGTATAATATACTACAATTTTTTGACCTAAAATAGCATTTCAAAAAGTTTCATAGAATATAATTTTGAGATAATTTTTTTGCATTTACTTCCATCATAACCTTCCCTCGTAACATATAGAACGGACCTAAAACGTTTCGTAGCATTTCGAACAATCCTCGATTTAATTTCATTTTGACCGAAACTAGTATAAAATTGTGCATAATATACTACGATTTTTTGACGAAACTAGTATTTCAAAAAGTATCATAGA
The DNA here is from genome assembly GCA_963966055.1 of Lathyrus aphaca. NCBI lineage: Eukaryota > Viridiplantae > Streptophyta > Magnoliopsida > Fabales > Fabaceae > Lathyrus > Lathyrus aphaca. Next base: position 2,152,309 of record OZ014522.1, on the reverse strand, counting down.
TTATAATTTTGAGATAATTTTTTTGCATTTACTTCCATCATAACCTTCTCTCGTAACATATAGAATGGATCTGAGATGTTTCATAGCATTTCGAACAATCCTCGATTTAATTTCATTTTTGACAGAAACTAGTATAAAATTGTGTATAATATATTACGAATTTTGACCGAAACTAGTATTTCAAAAAGTTTAAGAGAATATAATTTTGAGATAATATTTTGCATGGACTTCCATCACAACATTCCCTCGTAACATATAGAAAGGACTTGAGAAGTTTTGTAGTATTTCGAACAATCATTGATTTAATTTAATTTTTGACAGAAACTAGTTTAAAATTGTGTATAATATACTACGATTTTTTGACCTAAACTAGCATTTCTAAAAGTTTAATAGAATCTAATTTAGAGGTAATTTTTTTTGCATGTACTTCCATCATAACCTTCCCTCATAACATATAGAAAGAATATGAAAAGTTTCGTAACATTTCGAACTATCCTCGATTTAATTTCATTTTTAACCGAAACTACTATAAAATTGTGTAAAATATACTATAAGTTTTGACCGAAACTAGTATTTCATAAAGTTTCATAGAATATAATTTTGAGATAATTTTTTTTGCATTTACTTCCATCGTAACCTTCTCTAGTAACATATAAAAAGGATTTGAGATGTTTCGTAGCATTTCGAACATTCCTCGATTTAATTTCATTTTGACCGAAACTAGTATAAAATTGGGTATAATATTTTACGATTTTTGACCGAAACTAGTATTTCAAAAAGTTTCATAGAATATAATTTTGAGATAATTTTATTGCATGTACTTCCATCACAACCTTCACTCTTAACATATACAAAGGATCTGAAATGTTTCGTAATATTTCGAACAATCCTCGATTTAATTTAATTTTTGACAGAAACTAGTATAAAATTCTGTATAATATACTACGATTTTTTGACCTAAACTAGCATTTCAAAAAGTTTAATAAAATCTAATTTAGAGGTAATTTTTTTGTATGTACTTCAATCATAACCTCCCCTCTTAACATATAGAAAGGATCTGAAACGTTTTGTAGCATTTCGAACAATCCTCGATTTAATTTCATTTTTAACCGAAACTACTATAAAATTGTGTATAATATACTATAATTTTTGACCGAAACTAGTATTTCAAAAAGTTTCATAGAATATAATTTTGAGATAATTTTTTTGCATGGACTTCCATCATAACCATCCCTCGTAACATATAGAAAGGATCTAAGAAGTTTCGTAGTATTTCGAACAATCCTCGATTTAATTTCATTTTTGACAGAAACTAGTATAAAATTGTGTATAATATACTACGCTTATTTGACCTAAACTAGCATTTCAAAAAGTTTCATAGAATCTAATTTTGAGATATTGTTTTGCGTTTACTTACATCATAACCTTCCCTCTTAACATATAGAAAGGATCTAAAAAGTTTCGTAGCATTTCGAACAATCCTCGATTTAATTTCATTTTGACCGAAACTACTATAAAATTGTGTATAATATACTACGATTTTTGACCGAAACTATTATTTCAAAAAGTTTCATAGAATATAATTTGTAGATAATTTTTTTGCATGGACTTCCATCATAACCTTCCCTCATAACATATAGAAAGGATCTGAGAAGTTTCGAAATATTTCGAACAATCCTCAATTTAATTTAATTTTTGACAGAAACTAGTATAAAATTGTGTATAATATACTACAATTTTTTGACGGAAACTAGTATTTCAAAAATTTTCATAGAATATAATTTTGAGATATTTTTTTTTTCATTTACTTCCATCATAACCTTCTCTCCTAACATATAGAAAGGATCTGAGATGTTTCGTAGCATTTCGAACAATCCTCGATTTAATTTCATTTTTGATAGAAACTAGTATAAAATTGTGTATAATACTACGATTTTTTGACCCAAACTAGCATTTCAAAAAGTTTAATAGAATCTAATTTAGAGATAATATTTTTGCATATACTTCCATCATGACCTGCCCTCGTAACAAATAGAAAAGATCTAAAAAGTTTTGAAGCATTTCGAACAATCCTCGATTAAATTTCATTTTTAACTGAATCTAGTATAAAATAGTGTATAATATACTACAATTTCTTGACCTAAAATAGCATTTCAAAAAGTATCATAGAATATAATTTTGAGATAATATTTTTGCATTTACTTCCATCATAACCTTCCCTCGTAACATATAAAAAGGATCTGAAAAGTTTCGTAGAATTTTGAACAATCCTCGATTTAATTTGATGTTTTGACCGAAATTAGTATAAAATTGTGTATAATATACTACAATTTTTGACCGAAACTAGTATTTCGAAATGTTTCATTGAATATAATTTTGAGAAAATATTTTTTCATAGAATTCCATCATAACATTCTCTCATAACATATAGATAGGATCTGAGACGTTTCGTAGTATTTCGAACAATCCTCGATTTCATCAAATTTTTGACCGAAACTAGTATAAAATTGTGTATAATATACTACGATTTTTTGACGGAAACTAGTATTTCAAAAATTTTCATAGAATATAATTTTGAGATATTTTTTTTGCATTTACTTCCATCATAACATTCTCTCCTAACATATAGAAAGGATCTGAGATGTTTCGTAGCATTTCGAACAATCCTCGATTTAATTTCATTTTTGATAGAAACTAGTATAAAATTGTGTATAATATACTACAATTTTTTGACCTAAACTAGCATTTCAAAAAGTTTAATAGAATCTAATTTAGAGATAATTTTTTTGCATTTACTTCCATCATGACCTGCCCTCGTAACATATAGAAAAGATCTAAAGAGTTTTGAAGCATTTCGAACAATCCTCGATTAAATTTCATTTTTAACTGAATCTAGTATAAAATTGTGTATAAAACACTACAATTTTTTGACCTAAAATAACATTTCAAAAAGTTTCATAGAATATAATTTTGAGATAATTTTTTTGCATTTACTTCCATCATAACCTTCCCTCGTAACATATAGAAAGGACCAAAGACGTTTCGTAGCATTTCAAACAATCCCTGATTTAATTTCATTTTGACCGAAACTAGTATAAAATTATTTATAATATACTACAATTTTTTGACCTAAACTAGCATTTCAAAAAGTTTCATCGAATATAATTTTGAGATAATTTTTTGCATCGACTTCCATCAATACCTTCCCTCGTAACATATAGAAATGATCTGAGAAGTTTCGTAGTATTTCGAACAATCCTCGATTTAATTTCATTTTTCATAGAAACTTTTACTAAATTGTGTATAATATTCTACGATTTGTTGACCTAAACCAGCATTTCAAAAAGTATCATAGAATATAATTTTGAGATAATTTTTTTGCATTTACTTCCATCATAACCTTCTCTTGTAACATATAGAATGGATCTGAGATGTTTCATAGCATTTCGAACAATCCTCGATTTAATTTCATTTTCGACAGAAACTAGTATAAATTTTTTTATAATATATAACAAATTTTGATCGAAACTAGTATTTCAAAAAGTTTCAGAGAATATAATGTTGAGATAATATTTTGCATGGACTTCCATCACAACATTCCCTCGTAACATATAGAAAGGACTTGAGAAGTTTTATAGTATTTCGAATAATCCTCGATTTAATTTAATTTTTGACAGAATCTAGTATAAAATTGTGTATAATATACTACGATTTTTTGACCTAAACTAGAATTTCAAAAAGTTTAATAGAATCTTATTTAGAGGTAATTTTTTTTGCATGTACTTCCATCATAACCGTCCCTCTTAACATATAGAAAGGATCTGAAAAGTTTCGTAGCATTTCGAACTATCCTCGATTTAATTTCATTTTTAACCGAAACTACTATAAAATTGTGTAAAATATACTATACGTTTTGACCGAAACTAGTATTTCAAAAAGTTTTATAGAATATAATTTTGAGATAATTTTTTTGCATGTACTTCCATCATAACCTTCCCTCGTAACATATAGAAAGGATCTGAAAAGTTTCGTAGTATTTCGAACAATCCTCGATTTAATTTCATTTTTGACAGAAACTAGTATAAAATTGTGTGTAGTATACTTAGATTCTTTTACGGAAACTAGTATTTCAAAAAGTTTCATAGAATATAATTTTGAGATAATTTTTTTGTATTTACTTCCATCATAACCTTCTCTAGTAACATATAGAAAGGATTTGAGATGTTTCGTAGCATTTCGAACAATCCTCGATTTAATTTCATTTTTGACAGAAACTAGTATAAAATTGTATAATATATACTACGATTATTTGACCTAAACTAGCATTTCAAAAAGTTTCATAGAATCTAATTTTGAGATATTTTTTTGCATTTACTTCCATCATAACCTTCCCTCATAACATATAGAAAGGATCTAAAAAGTTTCGTAGCATTTCGAACAATCCTCGATTTAATTTCATTTTGAATGAAACTAGTATAAAATTGTGTATCATATACTACGATTTTTGACCGAAACTAGTATTTCAAAAAGTTTCATAGAATATAATTTTGAGATTTTTTTTTGCATGTACTTCAATCGTAACCTCCCCTCTTAACATATACAAAGGATCTGAAATGTTTCGTAGTATTTCGAACAATCCTCGATTTAATTTAATTTTTGACAGAAACTAGTATAAAATTGTGTATAATATACTACGATTACATGACCTAAACTAGCATTTCAAAAAGTTTCATAGAATCTAATTTTGAGATATTTTTTTTGCATTTACTTCCATCATAACCTTCCCTCGTAACATATAGAAAGGATCTAAAAAGTTTCATATCATTTGAACAATCCTCGATTTAATTTAATTTTGACCGAAACTAGTATAAAATTGTGTATAATATACTACAATTTTTGACCAAAACTAGTATTTCAAAAAGTTTCATAGAATATAATTTTGAGATAATTTGTTTGCATGTACTCCCATCATAACCTTCCCTCGTAACATATAAAAAGGATCTGAAAAGTTTCGTAGAATTTTGAAAAATCCTCAATTTAATTTGATGTTTTGACCGAAATTTGTATAAAATTTTGTATAATATACTACGATTTTTCACCGAAACTAGTATTTCAAAATGTTTCATTGAATATAATTTTGAGAAAATTTTTTTTCATAGAATTCCATCATAACATTCTCTCGTAACATTTAGATAGGATCTGAGATGTTTCGTAGTATTTCGAACAATCCTCGATTTCATCTAATTTTTGACCGAAACTAGTATTTCAAAAAGTTTTATAGAATATAATTTTGAGATAATTTTTTTGCATGTACTTCCATCATAACCTTCCCTCGTAACATATAGAAAGGATCTGAAAAGTTTCGTAGTATTTCGAACAATCCTCGATTTAATTTCATTTTTGACAGAAACTAGTATAAAATTGTGTGTAGTATACTTAGATTCTTTTACGGAAACTAGTATTTCAAAAAGTTTCATAGAATATAATTTTGAGATAATTTTTTTGTATTTACTTCCATCATAACCTTCTCTAGTAACATATAGAAAGGATTTGAGATGTTTCGTAGCATTTCGAACAATCCTCGATTTAATTTCATTTTTGACAGAAACTAGTATAAAATTGTATAATATATACTACGATTATTTGACCTAAACTAGCATTTCAAAAAGTTTCATAGAATCTAATTTTGAGATATTTTTTTGCATTTACTTCCATCATAACCTTCCCTCATAACATATAGAAAGGATCTAAAAAGTTTCGTAGCATTTCGAACAATCCTCGATTTAATTTCATTTTGAATGAAACTAGTATAAAATTGTGTATCATATACTACGATTTTTGACCGAAACTAGTATTTCAAAAAGTTTCATAGAATATAATTTTGAGATTTTTTTTTGCATGTACTTCAATCGTAACCTCACCTCTTAACATATACAAAGGATCTGAAATGTTTCGTAGTATTTCGAACAATCCTCGATTTAATTTAATTTTTGACAGAAACTAGTATAAAATTGTGTATAATATACTACGATTACATGACCTAAACTAGCATTTCAAAAAGTTTCATAGAATCTAATTTTGAGATATTTTTTTTGCATTTACTTCCATCATAACCTTCCCTCGTAACATATAGAAAGGATCTAAAAAGTTTCATATCATTTGAACAATCCTCGATTTAATTTAATTTTGACCGAAACTAGTATAAAATTGTGTATAATATACTACAATTTTTGACCAAAACTAGTATTTCAAAAAGTTTCATAGAATATAATTTTGAGATAATTTGTTTGCATGTACTCCCATCATAACCTTCCCTCGTAACATATAAAAAGGATCTGAAAAGTTTCGTAGAATTTTGAAAAATCCTCAATTTAATTTGATGTTTTGACCGAAATTTGTATAAAATTTTGTATAATATACTACGATTTTTCACCGAAACTAGTATTTCAAAATGTTTCATTGAATATAATTTTGAGAAAATTTTTTTTCATAGAATTCCATCATAACATTCTCTCGTAACATTTAGATAGGATCTGAGATGTTTCGTAGTATTTCGAACAATCCTCGATTTCATCTAATTTTTGACCGAAACTAGTATTTCAAAAAGTTTTATAGAATATAATTTTGAGAAAATATTTTGCATGGACTTCCATCACAACCTTCCCTCGTAACATATAGAAAGGACCTGAGAAGTTTTGTAGTATTTCAAATAATCCTCGATTTAATTTAATTTTTAACAAAAACTAGTATAAAATGTTGTATAATATACTACGATTTTTTTACCTAAACTAGCATTTCAAAAAGTTTAATAGAATCTAAATTAGAGGTAATTTTTTTGCTTGTACTTCCATCATAACCTTCCCTCTTAACATATAGAAAGGATCTGAAAAATTTCGTAGCATTTCGAACAATCCTCGATTTAATTTCATTTTTAACCGAAATTACTATAAAATTGTGTATAATATACTATAATTTTTGACCGAAACTAGTATTTCAAAAAGTTTCGTAGTATTTCGAAAAATCCTCGATTTAATTTCATATTTGACATAAACTAGTATAAAATTGTGTATAATATACTTAGATTTTTTGACGGAAACTAGCATTTCAAAAAGTTTCATAGAATATTATTTTGAGATAATTTTTTTTGCATTTAATTCCATCATAACCTTCTCTCTTAACATATAGAAAGGATCTGAGATGTTTTGTAGTATTTCGAACAATCCACGATTTAATTTAATTTTTGACAGAAACTAGTATAAAATTGTGAATAATATACTACGATTATTTGACCTAAACTAGCATTTCAAAAAGTTTCATAGAATCTAATTTTGAGATAATTTTTTAGCATTTACTTCCATCATAACCTTCTCTAGTAACATATAGAAAGGGTCTGAGATGTTTTGTAGAATTTCGAACAATCCTCGATTTAATTTGATGTTTTGACCGAAATTAGTATAAAATTATGTATAATATACTACGATTTTTGACCGAAACTAGTATTTCAAAAAGTTTCATAGAATATAATTTTGAGATAATTTTTTTGCATGGAATTCCATCATAACCATCCCTCGTAACATATAGAAAGGATCTGAGAAGTTTCGTAGTATTTCGAAAAATCCTCGATTTAATTTCATATTTGACAGAAACTAGTATAAAATTGTGTATAATATACTTAGTTTTTTTGACGGAAACTAGTATTTCAAAAAGTTTCATAGAATATAATTTTGAGATAATTTTTTTGCATTTACTTCCATCATAACCTTCTCTAGTAAAATATAGAAAGGATCTAAGAAGTTTCGTAGTATTTCGAACAATCCTCGATTTAATTTCATTTTGACCGAAACTAGTATAAAATTATGTATAATATACTATGATTTTTAACCGAAACTAGTATTTCAAAATGTTTCTTAGAATATAATTTTTAGATAATTTTTTTGCATGTACTTCCATCATAACCTTCCCTCTTAACATATACAAAGGACCTGAAATGTTTCGTAGCATTTCGAACAATCCTCGATTTAATTTCTTTTTTGACAGAAACTAGTATAAAATTGTGTATAATATACTACGATTTTTTGACCTAAACCAGCATTTCAAAAAGTTTAATAGAATCTAATTTAGAGGTAATTTTTTTACATGTACATCCATCATAACCTTCCCTCTTAACATATAGAAAGGATCTGAAAAGTTTCGTAGCATTTCGTACAATCCTCGATTTAATTTCATTTTTAACCGAAACTAATATAAAGTTGTGTATAATATACTATAATTTTTTACCGAAACTAGTATTTCAAAAAGTTTCATAGAATAAAATCTTGAGATAATTTTTTTGCGTGGACTTCCATCATAACCATCCCTCGTAACATATAGAAAGGATCTGAGAAGTTTCGTAGTATTTTAAATAATCCTCGATTTAATTTCATTTTTGACAGAAACTAGTATAAAATTGTGTATAATATACTTATATTTTTTGACGGAAACTAGCATTTCAAAAAGATTCATAGAATCTAATTTTGAGATAATTTTTTAGCATTTACTTCCATCATAACCTTCTCTAGTAACATATAGAAAGGATCTGAGATGTTTCGTAGAATTTTGAACAATCCTCGATTTAATTTCATTTTTGACTGAAACTAGTATAAAATTGTGTATAATATACTACGATTTTTGACCGAAACTAGTATTTCAAAAAGTTTCATAGAATATAATTTTGAGATAATTTTTTTTCATGTACTTCCATCATAACCTTCCCTCGTAACATATAGAAAGAATCTGAAAAGTTTCGTAGAATTTTGAACAATCCTCGATTTAATTTGATGTTTTGACCGAAATTAGTATAAAATTGTGTATAATATACTACGATTTTTGACCGAAACTAGTATTTCAAAAAGTTTCATAGAATATAATTTTGAGAAAATATTTTTGCATGGAATTCCATCATAACATTCTCTCGTAACATATAGATAAGATCTGAGATGTTTGGTAGTATTTAGAACAATCCTCGATTTAATCTCATTATTGACCGAAACTAGTATAAAATTGTGTATAATATACGACGATTATTTGACCTAAACTAGCATTTCAAAACGTTTTATAGATTCTAATTTTTAGAAATGTTTTTGCATTTACTTCCATCATAAACATCCCTCGTAATATATAGAAAGGATGTAAAAAGTTTCGTAGCATTTCGAACAATCCTCGATTTAATTTCATTTTGACCGAACTAGTATAAAATTGTGTCTAATATACTAATATTTTTGACCGAAACTAGTATTTCAAAACATTTCATAGAATATAATTTTGAGATAATTTTTTTGCATGTAATTCCATCATAACCTTCCCTCTTAACATATACAAAGGATCTGAAATTTTTTGTAGTATTTCGAACAATCCTCAATTTAATTTAATTTTTGACAGAAACTAGTATAAAATTGTGTAAAATATACTACGATTTTTTGACCTAAACTAGTATTTCATAAAGTTTAATAGAATCTTATTTAGAGGTAATTTTTTTGCATGTACTTCCATCATAACCTTCCCTCTTAACATATAGAAAGGATCTAAAAAGTATCGTAGCATTTCGGACAATCCTCGATTTAATTTCATTTTTAACCGAAACTACTATAAAATTGTGTATAATATACTATAATTTTTGACCGAAACTAGTATTTCAAAAAGTTTCATAGAATATAATTTTGAGATAATTTTTTTGCATGGACTTCCATCATAACCATCCCTCGTAACATATAGAAAGTATCTAAGAAGTTTCGTAGTATTTCGAACAATCCTCGATTTAATTTTATTTTTGACAGAAACTAGTATAAAATTGTGTATAATATACTACGATTATTTGACCTAAACTAGCATTTCAAAAAGTTTCATAGAATCTAATTTTGAGATATTTTTTTGCATTTACTTCCATCATAACCTTCCCTCGTAACATATAGAAAGGATCTAAAAAGTTTCATATCATTTGAACAATCCTCGATTTAATTTAATTTTGACCGAAACTAGTATAAAATTGTGTATAATATACTACAATTTTTGACCAAAACTAGTATTTCAAAAAGTTTCATAGAATATAATTTTGAGATAATTTGTTTGCATGTACTTCCATCATAACCTTCCCTCGTAACATATAAAAAGGATCTGAAAAGTTTCGTAGAATTTTGATAAATCCTCGATTTAATTTGATGTTTTGACCGAAATTAGTATAAAATTTTGTATAATATACTACGATTTTTGACCGAAACTAGTATTTCAAAATGTTTCATTGAATATAATTTTGAGAAATTTTTTTTTCATAGAATTCCATCATAACATTCTCTCGTAACATTTAGATAGGATCAGAGATGTTTCGTAGTATTTCGAACAATCCTCGATTTCATCTAATTTTTGACCGAAACTAGTATTTCAAAAAGTTTTATAGAATATAATTATGAGATAATATTTTGCATGGACTTCCATCACAACCTTCCCTCGTAACATATAGAAAGGACCTGAGAAGTTTTGTAGTATTTCGAATAATCCTCGATTTAATTTAATTTTTAACAAAAACTAGTATAAAATGTTGTATAATATACTACGATTTTTTTACCTAAACTAGCATTTCAAAAAGTTTAATAGAATCTAAATTAGAGGTAATTTTTTTGCTTGTACTTCCATCATAACCTTCCCTCTTAACATATAGAAAGGATCTGAAAAATTTCGTAGCATTTCGAAAAATCCTCGATTTAATTTCATATTTGACATAAACTAGTATAAAATTGTGTATAATATACTTATATTTTTTGACGGAAACTAGCAATTCAAAAAGTTTCATAGAATATTATTTTGAGATAATTTTTTTTGCATTTAATTCCATCATAACCTTCTCTCTTAACATATAGAAAGGATCTGAGATGTTTTGTAGTATTTCGAACAATCCACGATTTAATTTCATTTTTGACAGAAACTAGTATAAAATTGTGAATAATATACTACGATTATTTGACCTAAACTAGCATTTCAAAAAGTTTCATAGAATCTAATTTTGAGATAATTTTTTAGCATTTACTTCCATCATAACCTTCTCTAGTAACATATAGAAAGGGTCTGAGATGTTTTGTAGAATTTCGAACAATCCTCGATTTAATTTGATGTTTTGACCGAAATTAGTATAAAATTATGTATAATATACTACGATTTTTGACCGAAACTTGTATTTCAAAAAGTTTCATAGAATATAATATTGAGATAATTTTTTTGCATGGAATTCCATCATAACCATCCCTCGTAACATATAGAAAGGATCTGAGAAGTTTCGTAGTATTTCGAAAAATCCTCGATTTAATTTCATATTAGACAGAAACTAGTATAAAATTGTGTATAATATACTTAGTTTTTTTGACGGAAACTAGTATTTCAAAAAGTTTCATAGAATATAATTTTGAGATAATTTTTTTGCATTTACTTCCATCATAACCTTCTCTAGTAAAATATAGAAAGGATCTGAGAAGTTTCGTAGTATTTCGAACAATCCTCGATTTAATTTCATTTTTGACAGAAACTAGTATAAAATTGTGTATAATATACTACGATTATTTGACCTAAACTAGCATTTCAAAAAGTTTCATAGAATCTAATTTTGAGATATTTTTTTGCATTAACTTCCATCATTGCCTTCCCTTGTAACATATAGAAAGGATCTAAAAAGTTTCGTAGCATTTCGAACCATCCTCGATTTAATTTCATTTTGACCGAAACTAGTATAAAATTATGTATAATATACTATGATTTTTAACCGAAACTAGTATTTCAAAATGTTTCTTAGAATATAATTTTGAGATAAATTTTTTGCATGTACTTCCATCATAACCTTCCCTCTTAACATATACAAAGGACCTGAAATGTTTCGTAGCATTTCGAACAATCCTCGATTTAATTTCTTTTTTGACAGAAACTAGTATAAAATTGTGTATAATATACTACGATTTTTTGACCTAAACTAGCATTTCAAAAAGTTTAATAGAATCTAATTTAGAGGTAATTTTTTTACATGTACTTCCATCATAACCTTCCCTCTTAACATATAGAAAGGATATAAAAAGTTTCGTAGCATTTCGAACAATCCTCGATTTAATTTCATTTTTAACCGAAACTAATATAAAATTGTGTATAATATACTTTAATTTTTGACCGAAACTAGTATTTCAAAAAGTTTCATAGAATAAAATCTTGAGATAATTTTTTTGCGTGGAATTCCATCATAACCATCCCTCGTAACATATAGAAAGGATCTGAGAAGTTTCGTAGTATTTTAAATAATCCTCGATTTAAATTCATTTTTGACAGAAACTAGTATAAAATTGTGTATAATATACTTATATTTTTTGACGGAAACTAGCATTTCAAAAAGATTCATAGAATCTAATTTTGAGATAATTTTTTAGCATTTACTTCCATCATAACCTTCTCTAGTAACATATAGAAAGGATCTGAGAAGTTTCGTAGTATTTCGAACAATCCTCGATTTAATTTCATTTTTGACAGAAACTTGTATAAAATTGTGTATAATATACTACGATTTTTTGACGAAACTAGTATTTCAAAAAGTTTCTTAGAATATAATTTTGAGATAATTTTTTTTCATGTACTTCCATCATAACCTTCCCTCGTAACATATAGAAAGAATCTGAAAAGTTTCGTAGAATTTTGAACAATCCTCGATTTAATTTGATGTTTTGACCGAAATTAGTATAAAATTGTGTATAATATACTACGATTTTTGACCGAAACTAGTATTTCAAAAAGTTTCATAGAATATAATTTTGAGAAAATATTTTTGCATGGAATTCCATCATAACATTCTCTCGTAACATATAGATAAGATCTGAGATGTTTGGTAGTATTTAGAACAATCCTCGATTTAATCTCATTTTTGACCGAAACTAGTATAAAATTGTGTATAATATACAACGATTATTTGACGTAAACTAGCATTTCAAAACGTTTTATAGATTCTAATTTTTAGAAATGTTTTTGCATTTACTTCCATCATAAACTTCCCTCGTAATATATAGAAAGGATGTAAAAAGTTTCGTAGCATTTCGAACAATCCTCGATTTAATTTCATTTTGACCGAAACTAGTATAAAATTGTGTATAATATACTACGATTTTTGACCGAAACTAGTATTTCAAAACATTTCATAGAATATAATTCAGAAATTTTTTGTAGTATTTCGAACAATCCTCGATTTAATTTAATTTTTGACAGAAACTAGTATAAAATTGTGTATAATATACTACGATTTTTTGACCTAAACTAGTATTTCAAAAAGTTTAATAGAATCTAATTTAGAAGTAATTTTTTTGCATGTACTTCCATCATAACCTTCCCTCTTAACATATAGAAAGGATCTAAAAAGTATCGTAGCATTTCGAACAATCCTCGATTTAATTTCATTTTTAACCGAAACTACTATAAAATTGTGTATAATATACTATAATTTTTGACCGAAACTAGTATTTCAAAAAGTTTCATAGAATATAATTTTGAGATAATTTTTTTGCATGGACTTCCATCATAACCATCCCTCGTAACATATAGAAAGTATCTAAGAAGTTTCGTAGTATTTCGAACAATCCTCGATTTAATTTCATTTTTGACAGTAACTAGTATAAAATTGTGTATAATATACTACGATTTTTTGACCTAAACTAGCATTTCAAAAAGATTCATAGAATCTAATTTAGAGATAATTTTTTTGCATTCACTTCCATCATAACCTTCCTTCGTAACATATATAAAGGAACTAAAGAGTTTTGTAGCATTTCGAACAATCCTCGATTTAATTTCATTTTGACCGAAACTAGTATAAAATTGTGTATAATATACTACGATTTTTGACCGAAACTAATATTTCAAAAAGTTTCATAGAATATAATTTTGAGATAATTTTTTTGCATGTACTTCCATCATAACCTTCCCTCGTAACATATATAAAGGATCTGAAAAGTTTCGTAGAATTTTTAACAATCCTCGATTTAATTTGATGTTTTGACCGAAATTAGTATAAAATTGTGTATAATATACTACTATTTTTGACCGAAACTAGTATTTCAAAATGTTTCATAGAATATAATTTTGAGAAAATATTTTTGCATAGAATTCCATCATAACATTCTCTCGTAACATATAGATAGGATTTGAGATGTTTCATAGTATTTCGAACAATCCTCGATTTCATCTCATTTTTAACCGAAACTAGTATAAAATTGTGTATAATATACTACGATTTTTTGACCTAAACTAGCATTTCAAAAAGATTCATAGAATCTAATTTAGAGATAATTTTTTTGCATTTACTTCCATCATAACCATCCCTCGAAACATATAGAAAGGACCTAAAAAGTTTTGTAGCATTTCGAACAATCCTCGATTTAATTTCATTTTGACCGAAACTAGTATAAAATTGTGTATAATATGCTACGATTTTTTGACCTAAACTAGCATTTCAAAAAGTTTGATAGAATATAATTTTGAGATAATTTTTTTGCATGGACTTCCATCAATACCTTCCCTCGTAACATATAGAAAGGATCTGAGAAGTTTCGTAGTATTTCGAACCATCCTTGATTTAATTTCATTTTTGACAGAAACTTGTATAAAATTGTGTATAATATACTACGATTTTTTGACGAAACTAGTATTTCAAAAAGTTTCATAGAATATAATTTTGAGATAATTTTTTTACATTTACTTCCATCATAACCTTCACTCGTAACATATAGAATGGATCTGAGATGTTTCGTAGCATTTCGAACAATCCTCGATTTAATTTCATTTTTGACAGAAACTAGTATAAAATTATGTATAATATACTACGATTTTTGACCGAAACTATCATCTCAAAAAGTTTAATAGAATCTAATATTGAGATTTTTTTTGCATTTACTTCCATCATAACCTTCCCTCGTAACATATAGAAAGGATCTAAAAAGTTTCGTAGCATTTTGAACAATCCTCGATTTAATTTAATTTAGACCGAAACTAGTATAAAATTGTGTATAATATACTACGATTTTTGACCGAAACTAGCATTTCAAAAAGTTTCATAGAATCTAATATTGAGATTTTTTATGCATTTACTTCCATCATAACCTTCCCTCGTAACATATTGAAAGGATCTAAAAAGTTTCGTAGCATTTCGAACAATCCTCGATTTAATTTCATTTAGCCCGAAACTAGTATAAAATTGTGTATAATATACTACGATTTTTGACCGAAACTAGTATTTCCAAAAGTTTCATAGAATCTAATTTTTAGATATTTTTTTTGCATTTACTTCCATCATAACCTTCCCTCGTAAAATATAGAAAGGATCTAAAAAGTTTCATAGCATTTTGAACAATCCTCGATTTAATTTCATTTTGACCGAAACTAGTATAAAATTGTGTATAATATACTACGATTTTTGACCGAAACTAGTATTTCAAAAGTTTCATAGAATATAATTTTGAGATAATTTTTTTGCATGTACTTCCATCATATCCTTCCCTCGTAACATATAAAAAGGATCTGAAAAGTTTCGTAGAATTTTGAACAATCCTCGATTTAATTTGATGTTTTGACCGAAATTAGTACAAAATTGTGTATAATATACTACGATTTTTGACCGAAACTAGTATTTCAAAATGTTTCATAGAATATAATTTTGAGAAAATATTTTTGCATAGAATTCCATTATAACATTCTCTCGTAACATGTAGATAGCATCTGAGATGTTTCATAGTATTTCGAACAATCCTCGATTTCATCTCATTTTAAACTGAAACTAGTATAAAATTGTGTATAATATACTACGATTTTTTGACCTAAACTAGCATTTCAAAAAGTTTCATAGAATCTAATTTAGAGATAATTTTTTTGCATTTACTTCCATCATAACCTTCCTTCATAACATATAGAAAGGACCTAAAAAGTTTTGTAGCATTTCGAACAATCCTCGATTTAATTTCATTTTGACCGAAACTAGTATAAAATTGTGTATAATATACTACGATTTTTGACCAAAACTAGTATTTCAAAAAGTTTCATAAAATATAATTTTGAGATAAATTTTTTGCATGTACTTCCATCATAACCTTCCCTCGTAACATATAAAAAGGATCTGAAAAGTTTCGTAGAATTTTTAACAATCTTCGATTTAATTTGATGTTTTAACCGAAATTAGTATAAAATTGTGTATAATATACTACGATTTTTTACCGAAACTAGTATTTCAAAATGTTTCATAGAATATAATTTTGAGAAAATATTTTTGCATAGAATTCCATCATAACATTCTCTCGTAACATATAGATAGGATCTGAGATGTTTCGTAGTATTTCGAACAATCCTCAATTTCATCTCATTTTTAACCGAAACTAGTATAAAATTGTGTATAATATACTACAATTTTTTGACCTAACCCAGCATTTCAAAAAGATTCATAGAATCTAATTTGGATATAATTTTTTTGCATTTACTTCCATCATAACCATCCCTCGTAACATATAGAAAGGACCTAAAAAGTTTTGTAGAATTTCGAACAATCCTCGATTTAATTTCATTTTAACCGAAACTAGTATAAAATTGTGTATAATATGCTACGATTTTTTGACCTAAACTAGCATTTCAAAAAGTTTCATAGAATATAATTTTGAGATAATTTTTTTGCATGGACTTCCATCAATACCTTCCCTCGTAACATATAGAAAGGATCTGAGAAGTTTCGTAGTATTTCGAACAATCCTCGATTTATTTTCATTTTGACAGAAACTTGTATAAAATTGTGTATAATATACTACGATTTTTTGACGAAACAAGTATTTCAAAAGTTTCATAGAATATAATTTTGAGATAATTTTTTTGCATGTACTTCCATCATAACCTTCCCTCGTAACATATAAAAAGGATCTGAAAAGTTTCGTAGAATTTTGAACAATCCTCGATTTAATTTGATGTTTTGACCGAAATTAGTACAAAATTGTGTATAATATACTACGATTTTTGACCGAAACTAGTATTTCAAAATGTTTCATAGAATATAATTTTGAGAAAATATTTTTGCATAGAATTCCATCATAACATTCTCTCGTAACATATAGATAGCATCTGAGATGTTTCATAGTATTTCGAACAATCCTCGATTTCATCTCATTTTTAACTGAAACTAGTATAAAATTGTGTATAATATACTACGATTTTTTGACCTAAACTACCATTTCAAAAAGTTTCATAGAATCTAATTTAGAGATATTTTTTTTGCATTTACTTCCATCATAACCTTCCTTCATAACATATAGAAAGGACCTAAAGAGTTTTGTAGCATTTTCGAACAATCCTCGATTTAATTTCATTTTGACCGAAACTAGTATAAAATTGTGTATAATATACTACGTTTTTTGACCGAAACTAGTATTTCAAAAAGTTTCATAAAATATAATTTTGAGATAATTTTTTTGCATGTACTTCCATCATAACCTTCCCTCGTAACATATAAAAAGGATCTGAAAAGTATCGTAGAATTTTTAACAATCCTCGATTTAATTTGATGTTTTAACCGAAATTAGTATAAAATTGTCTATAATATACTACGATTTTTTTTACCGAAACTAGTATTTCAAAATGTTTCATAGAATATAATTTTGAGAAAATATTTTTGCATAGAATTCCATCATAACATTCTCTCGTAACATATAGATAGGATTTGAGACGTTTCATAGTATTTCGAACAATCCTCGATTTCATCTCATTTTAAACCGAAACTAGTATAAAATTGTGTATAATATACTACGATTTTTTGACCTAAACTAGCATTTCAAAAAGATTCATAGAATCTAATTTAGATATAATTTTTTTGCATTTACTTCCATCATAACCATCCCTCGTAACATATAGAAAGGACCTAAAAAGTTGTGTAGCATTACGAACAATCCTCGATTTAATTTCATTTTGACCGAAACTAGTATAAAATTGTGTATAATATGCTACAATTTTTTGACCTAAACTAGCATTTCAAAAAGATTCATAGAATATAATTTTGAGATAATTTTTTTGCATGGACTTCCATCAATACCTTCCCTCGTAACATATAGAAAGGATCTGAGAAGTTTCGTAGTATTTCGAACAATCCTCGATTTAATTTCATTTTTGACAGAAACTTGTATAAAATTGTGTATAATATACTACGATTTTTTGACGAAACTAGTATTTCAAAAAGTTTCTTAGAATATAATTTTGAGATAATTTTTTTACATTTACTTCCATCATAACCTTCTCTCGTAACATATAGAATGGATCTGAGATGTTTCGTAGCATTTCGAACAATCCTCGATTTAATTTCATTTTTGACAGAAACTAGTATAAAATTATGTATAATATACTACGATTTTTGACCGAAACTATCATCTCAAAAAGTTTAATAGAATCTAATATTGAGATTTTTTTTGCATTTACTTCCATCATAACCTTCCCTCGTAACATATAGAAAGGATCTAAAAAGTTTCGTAGCATTTTGAACAATCCTCGATTTAATTTAATTTAGACCGAAACTAGTATAAAATTGTGTATAATATACTACGATTTTTGACCGAAACTAGCATTTCAAAAAGTTTCATAGAATCTAATATTGAGATTTTTTATGCATTTACTTCCATCATAACCTTCCCTCGTAACATATTGAAAGGATCTAAAAAGTTTCGTAGCATTTCGAACAATCCTCGATTTAATTTCATTTAGCCCGAAACTAGTATAAAATTGTGTATAATATACTACGATTTTTGACCGAAACTAGTATTTCAAAAAGTTTCATAGAATATAATTTTGAGATAATTTTTTTCCATGTACTTCCATCATAACCTTCCCTCGTAACATATAAAAAGGATCTTAAAAGTTTCGTAGAATTTTGAACAATCCTCGATTAGTATAAAATTGTGTATAATATACTACGATTTTTGACCGAAACTAGTATTTCAAAATGTTTCATAGAATATAATTTTGAGAAAATATTTTTGCATAGAATTCCATCATAACATTCTCTCGTAACATATAGATAGCATCTGAGATGTTTCATAGTATTTCGAACAATCCTCGATATCATCTCATTTTTAACTGAAACTAGTATAAAATTGTGTATAATATACTACGATTTTTTGACCTAAACTAGCATTTCAAAAAGTTTCATAGAATCTAATTTAGAGATAATTTTTTTGCATTCACTTCCATCATAACCTTCCTTCGTAACATATAGAAAGTACCTCAAAAGTTTTGTAGCATTTCGAACAATCCTCGATTTCATCTCATTTTTAACTGAAACTAGTATAAAATTGTGTATAATATACTACGATTTTTTGACCTAAACTAGCATTTCAAAAAGTTTCATAGAATCTAATTTAGAGATAATTTTTTTGCATTCACTTCCATCATAACCTTCCTTCGTAACATATAGAAAGGACCTAAAGAGTTTTGTAGCATTTCGAACAATCCTCGATTTAATTTCATTTTGACCGAAACTAGTATAAAATTTTGTATAATATACTACGATTTTTGACCGAAACTAGTATTTCAAAAAGTTTCATAGAATATAATTTTGATATAATTTTTTTGCATGTACTTCCATCATAACCTTCCCTCGTAACATATATAAAGGATCTGAAAAGTTTCGTAGAATTTTTAACAACCCTCGATTTAATTTGATGTTTTGACCGAAATTAGTATAAAATTGTGTATAATATACTACGATTTTTGACCGAAACTAGTATTTCAAAATGTTTCATAGAATATAATTTTGTGAAAATATTTTTGAATGGAATTCCATCATAACATTCTCTCGTAATATATAGATAGGATCTGAGATGTTTCATAGTATTTCGAACAATCCTCGATTTCATCTCATTTTAAACCGAAACTAGTATAAAATTGTGTATAATATACTACGATTTTTTGACCTAAACTAGCATTTCAAAAAGATTCATAGAATCTAATTTAGATATAATTTTTTTTGCATTTACTTCCATCATAACCATCCCTCGTAACATATAGAAAGGACCTAAAAAGTTTTGTAGCATTTGGAACAATCCTCGATTTAATTTCATTTTGACCGAAACTAGTCTAAAATTGTGTATAATATGCTACGATTTTTTGACCTAAACTAGCATTTCAAAAAGTTTCATAGAATATAATTTTGAGATAATTTTTTTGCATGGACTTCCATGAATACCTTCCCTCGTAACATATAGAAAGGATCTGAGAAGTTTCGTAGTATTTCGATCAATCCTCGATTTAATTTCATTTTTGACAGAAACTTGTATAAAATTGTGTATAATATACTACGATTTTTTGACGAAACTAGTATTTCAAAAAGTTTCATAGAATATAATTTTGAGATAATTTTTTTACATTTACTTCCATCATAACCTTCTCTCGTAACATATAGAATGGATCTGAGATGTTTCGTAGCATTTCGAACAATCCTCGATTTAATTTCATTTTTGACAGAAACTAGTATAAAATTGTGTATAATATACTACGATTTTTGACCGAAACTATCATTTCAAAAAGTTTCATAGAATCTAATATTGAAATTTTTTTTGCATTTACTTCCATCATAACCTTCCCTCGTAACATATAGAAAGGATCTAAAACGTTTCGTAGCATTTCGAACAATCCTCGATTTAATTTCATTTAGACCGAAACTAGTATAAAATTGTGTATAATATACTAAGATTTTTGACCGAAACTAGTATTTCAAAAAGTTTCATAGAATCTAATTTTTAGATATTTTTTTGCATTTACTTCCATCATAACCTTCCCTCGTAACATATAGAAAGGATCTAAAACGTTTCGTAGCATTTCGAACAATCCTCGATTTAATTTCATTTAGACCGAAACTAGTATAAAATTTTGTATAATATACTACGATTTTTGACCGAAACTAGTATTTCAAAAAGTTTCATAGAATATAATTTTGAGATAATTTTTTTCCTTGTACTTCCATCATAACCTTCCCTCGTAACATATAAAAAGGATCTGAAAAGTTTCGTAGAATTTTGAACAATCCTCGATTTAATTTGATGTTTTGACCGAAATTAGTATAAAATTGTGTATAATATACTACGATTTTTGACCGAAACTAGTATTTCAAAATGTTTCATAGAATATAATTTTGAGAAAATATTTTTGCATAGAATTCCATCATAACATTCTCTCGTAACATATAGATAGCATCTGAGATGTTTCATAGTATTTCGAACAATCCTCGATTTCATCTCATTTTTAACTGAAACTAGTATAAAATTGTGTATAATATACTACGATTCTTTGACCTAAACTAGCATTTCAAAAAGTTTCATAGAATCTAATTTAGAGATAATTTTTTTGCATTCACTTCCATCATAACCTTCCTTCGTAACATATAGAAAGGACCTAAAAAGTTTTGTAGCATTTCGAACAATCCTCGATTTCATCTCATTTTTAACTGAAACTAGTATAAAATTGTGTATAATATACTACGATTTTTTGACCTAAACTAGCATTTCAAAAAGTTTCATAGAATCTAATTTAGAGATAATTTTTTTGCATTCACTTCCATCATAACCTTCCTTCGTAACATATAGAAAGGACCTAAAAAGTTTTGTAGCATTTCGAACAATCCTCGATTTAATTTCATTTTGACCGAAACTAGTATAAAATTGTGTATAATATACTACGATTTTTGACCGAAACTAGTATTTCAAAAAGATTCATAGAATATAATTTTGAGATAATTTTTTTGCATGTACTTCCATCATAACCTTCCCTCGTAACATATATAAAGGATTTGAAAAGTTTCGTAGAATTTTTAACAACCCTCGATTTAATTTGATGTTTTGACCAAAATTAGTATAAAATTGTGTATAATATACTACGATTTTTGACCGAAACTAGTATTTCAAAATGTTTCATAGAATATAATTTTGAGAAAATATTTTTGCATGGAATTCCATCATAACATTCTCTCGTAATATATAGATAGGATATGAGATGTTTCATAGTATTTCGAACAATCCTCGATTTCATCTCATTTTTAACCGAAACTAGTATAAAATTGTGTATAATATACTACGATTTTTTGACCTAAACTAGCATTTCAAAAAGATTCATAGAATCAAATTTAGAGATAATTTTTTTGCATTTACTTCCATCATAACCATCCCTCGTAACATATAGAAAGGACCTAAAAAGTTTTGTAGCATTTGGAACAATCCTCGATTTAATTTCATTTTGACCGAAACTAGTATAAAATTGTGTATAATATGCTACGATTTTTTGACCTAAACTAGCATTTCAAAAAGTTTCATAGAATATAATTTTGAGATAATTTTTTTGCATGGACTTCCATCAATACCTTCCCTCGTAACATATAGAAAGGATCTGAGAAGTTTCGTAGTATTTCGAACAATCCTCGATTTAATTTCATTTTTGACAGAAACTTGTATAAAATTATGTATAATATACTACGATTTTTTGACGAAACTAGTATTTCAAAAAGTTTCATAGAATATAATTTTGAGATAATTTTTTTACATTTACTTCCATCATAACCTTCTCTCGTAACATATAGAATGGATCTGAGATGTTTCGTAGCATTTCGAACAATCATCGATTTAATTTCATTTTTGACAGAAACTAGTATAAAATTGTGTATAATATACTACGATTTTTGACCGAAACTATCATTTAAAAAAGTTTCATAGAATCTAATATTGAAATTTTTTTTGCATTTACTTCCATCATAACCTTCCCTCGTAACATATAGAAAGGATCTAAAACGTTTCGTAGCATTTCGAACAATCCTCGATTTAATTTCATATAGACCGAAACTAGTATAAAATTGTGTATAATATACTACGATTTTTGACCGAAACTAGTATTTCAAAAAGTTTCATAGAATCTAATTTTTAGATATTTTTTTGCATTTACTTCCATCATAACCTTCCCTCGTAACATATAGAAAGGATCTAAAAAGTTTCATAGCATTTTCAACAATCCTCGATTTAATTTCATTTTTACCGAAACTAGTATAAAATTGTGTATAATATACTACGATTTTTGACCGAAACTAGTATTTCAAAAAGTTTCATAGAATATAATTTTGAGATAATTTTTTTCCATGTACTTCCATCATAACCTTCCCTCGTAACATATAAAAAGGATCTGAAAAGTTTCGTAGAATTTTGAACAATCCTCGATTTAATTTAATGTTTTGACCGAAGTTAGTATAAAATTGTGTATAATATACTACGATTTTTGACCGAAACTAGTATTTCAAAATGTTTCATAGAATATAATTTTGAGAAAATATTTTTGCATAGAATTCTATCATAACATTCTCTCGTAACATATAGATAGCATCTGAGATGTTTCATAGTATTTAGAACAATCCTCGATTTCATCTCATTTTTAACTGAAACTAGTATAAAATTGTGTATAATATACTACGATTTTTTGACCTAAACTAGCATTTCAAAAAGTTTCATAGAATCTAATTTAGAGATAATTTTTTTGCATTCACTTCCATCATAACCTTCCTTCGTAACATATAGAAAGGACCTAAAAAGTTTTGTAGCAT
Organism: Lathyrus aphaca; assembly: GCA_963966055.1. NCBI lineage: Eukaryota > Viridiplantae > Streptophyta > Magnoliopsida > Fabales > Fabaceae > Lathyrus > Lathyrus aphaca. The sequence goes on along the minus strand of OZ014522.1, from coordinate 2,128,674 downwards.
TTCGAACAATCCTCGATTTAATTTCATTTTGACCGAAACTAGTATAAAATTGTGTATAATATACTACGATTTTTGACCGAAACTAGTATTTCAAAAAGTTTCATAGAATATAATTTTGAGATAATTTTTTTGCATGTATTTCCATCATAACCTTCCCTCGTAACATATATAAAGGATCTGAAAAGTTTCGTAGAATTTTTAACAATCCTCGATTTAATTTGATGTTTTGACCGAAATTAGTATAAAATTGTGTATAATATACTACGATTTTTGACCGAAACTAGTATTTCAAAATGTTTCATAGAATATAATTTTGAGAAAATATTTTTGCATGGAATTCCATCATAACATTCTCTCGTAATATATAGATAGGATCTGAGATGTTTCATAGTATTTCGAACAATCCTCGATTTCATCTCATTTTTAACCGAAACTAGTATAAAATTGTGTATAATATACTACGATTTTTTGACCTAAACTAGCATTTCAAAAAGATTCATAGAATCTAATTTAGAGATAATTTTTTTGCATTTACTTCCATCATAACCATCCCTCGTAACATATAGAAAGGACCTAAAAAGTTTTGTAGCATTTCGAACAATCCTCGATTTAATTTCATTTTGACTGAAACTAGTCTAAAATTGTGTATAATATGCTACGATTTTTTGACCTAAACTAGCATTTCAAAAAGTTTCATAGAATATAATTTTGAGATAATTTTTTTGCATGGACTTCCATGAATACCTTCCCTCGTAACATATAGAAAGGATCTGAGAAGTTTCGTAGTATTTCGATCAATCCTCGATTTAATTTCATTTTTGACAGAAACTTGTATAAAATTGTGTATAATATACTACGATTTTTTGACGAAACTAGTATTTCAAAAAGTTTCATAGAATATAATTTTGAGATAATTTTTTTACATTTACTTCCATCATAACCTTCTCTCGTAACATATAGAATGGATCTGAGATGTTTCGTAGCATTTCGAACAATCCTCGATTTAATTTCATTTTTGACAGAAACTAGTATAAAATTGTGTATAATATACTACGATTTTTGACCGAAACTATCATTTCAAAAAGTTTCATAGAATCTAATATTGAATTTTTTTTTGCATTTACTTCCATCATAACCTTCCCTCGTAACATATAGAAAGGATCTAAAACGTTTCGTAGCATTTCGAACAATCCTCGATTTAATTTCATTTAGACCGAAACTAGTATAAAATTGTGTATAATATACTAAGATTTTTGACCGAAACTAGTATTTCAAAAAGTTTCATAGAATCTAATTTTTAGATATTTTTTTGCATTTACTTCCATCATAACCTTCCCTCGTAACATATAGAAAGGATCTAAAACGTTTCGTAGCATTTCGAACAATCCTCGATTTAATTTCATTTAGACCGAAACTAGTATAAAATTGTGTATAATATACTACGATTTTTGACCGAAACTAGTATTTCAAAAAGTTTCATAGAATATAATTTTGAGATAATTTTTTTCCTTGTACTTCCATCATAACCTTCCCTCGTAACATATAAAAAGGATCTGAAAAGTTTCGTAGAATTTTGAACAATCCTCGATTTAATTTGATGTTTTGACCGAAATTAGTATAAAATTGTGTATAATATACTACGATTTTTGACCGAAACTAGTATTTCAAAATGTTTCATAGAATATAATTTTGAGAAAATATTTTTGCATAGAATTCCATCATAACATTCTCTCGTAACATATAGATAGCATCTGAGATGTTTCATAGTATTTCGAACAATCCTCGATTTCATCTCATTTTTAACTGAAACTAGTATAAAATTGTGTATAATATACTACGATTCTTTGACCTAAACTAGCATTTCAAAAAGTTTCATAGAATCTAATTTAGAGATAATTTTTTTGCATTCACTTCCATCATAACCTTCCTTCGTAACATATAGAAAGGACCTAAAAAGTTTTGTAGCATTTCGAACAATCCTCGATTTCATCTCATTTTTAACTGAAACTAGTATAAAATTGTGTATAATATACTACGATTTTTTGACCTAAACTAGCATTTCAAAAAGTTTCATAGAATCTAATTTAGAGATAATTTTTTTGCATTCACTTCCATCATAACCTTCCTTCGTAACATATAGAAAGGACCTAAAAAGTTTTGTAGCATTTCGAACAATCCTCGATTTAATTTCATTTTGACCAAAACTAGTATAAAATTGTGTATAATATACTACGATTTTTGACCGAAACTAGTATTTCAAAAAGATTCATAGAATATAATTTTGAGATAATTTTTTTGCATGTACTTCCATCATAACCTTCCCTCGTAACATATATAAAGGATTTGAAAAGTTTCGTAGAATTTTTAACAACCCTCGATTTAATTTGATGTTTTGACCAAAATTAGTATAAAATTGTGTATAATATACTACGATTTTTGACCGAAACTAGTATTTCAAAATGTTTCATAGAATATAATTTTGAGAAAATATTTTTGCATGGAATTCCATCATAACATTCTCTCGTAATATATAGATAGGATATGAGATGTTTCATAGTATTTCGAACAATCCTCGATTTCATCTCATTTTTAACCGAAACTAGTATAAAATTGTGTATAATATACTACGATTTTTTGACCTAAACTAGCATTTCAAAAAGATTCATAGAATCAAATTTAGAGATAATTTTTTTGCATTTACTTCCATCATAACCATCCCTCGTAACATATAGAAAGGACCTAAAAAGTTTTGTAGCATTTGGAACAATCCTCGATTTAATTTCATTTTGACCGAAACTAGTATAAAATTGTGTATAATATGCTACGATTTTTTGACCTAAACTAGCATTTCAAAAAGTTTCATAGAATATAATTTTGAGATAATTTTTTTGCATGGACTTCCATCAATACCTTCCCTCGTAACATATAGAAAGGATCTGAGAAGTTTCGTAGTATTTCGAACAATCCTCGATTTAATTTCATTTTTGACAGAAACTTGTATAAAATTATGTATAATATACTACGATTTTTTGACGAAACTAGTATTTCAAAAAGTTTCATAGAATATAATTTTGAGATAATTTTTTTACATTTACTTCCATCATAACCTTCTCTCGTAACATATAGAATGGATCTGAGATGTTTCGTAGCATTTCGAACAATCATCGATTTAATTTCATTTTTGACAGAAACTAGTATAAAATTGTGTATAATATACTACGATTTTTGACCGAAACTATCATTTCAAAAAGTTTCATAGAATCTAATATTGAAATTTTTTTTGCATTTACTTCCATCATAACCTTCCCTCGTAACATATAGAAAGGATCTAAAACGTTTCGTAGCATTTCGAACAATCCTCGATTTAATTTCATATAGACCGAAACTAGTATAAAATTGTGTATAATATACTACGATTTTTGACCGAAACTAGTATTTCAAAAAGTTTCATAGAATCTAATTTTTAGATATTTTTTTGCATTTACTTCCATCATAACCTTCCCTCGTAACATATAGAAAGGATCTAAAAAGTTTCATAGCATTTTCAACAATCCTCGATTTAATTTCATTTTTACCGAAACTAGTATAAAATTGTGTATAATATACTACGATTTTTGACCGAAACTAGTATTTCAAAAAGTTTCATAGAATATAATTTTGAGATAATTTTTTTCCATGTACTTCCATCATAACCTTCCCTCGTAACATATAAAAAGGATCTGAAAAGTTTCGTAGAATTTTGAACAATCCTCGATTTAATTTAATGTTTTGACCGAAGTTAGTATAAAATTGTGTATAATATACTACGATTTTTGACCGAAACTAGTATTTCAAAATGTTTCATAGAATATAATTTTGAGAAAATATTTTTGCATAGAATTCTATCATAACATTCTCTCGTAACATATAGATAGCATCTGAGATGTTTCATAGTATTTAGAACAATCCTCGATTTCATCTCATTTTTAACTGAAACTAGTATAAAATTGTGTATAATATACTACGATTTTTTGACCTAAACTAGCATTTCAAAAAGTTTCATAGAATCTAATTTAGAGATAATTTTTTTGCATTCACTTCCATCATAACCTTACTTCGTAACATATAGAAAGGACCTAAAAAGTTTTGTAGCATTTCGAACAATCCTCGATTTAATTTCATTTTGACCGAAACTAGTATAAAATTGTGTATAATATACTACGATTTTTGACCGAAACTAGTATTTCAAAAAGTTTCATAGAATATAATTTTGATATAATTTTTTTGCATGTACTTCCATCATAACCTTCCCTCGTAACATATATAAAGGATCTGAAAAGTTTCGTAGAATTTTTAACAATCCTCGATTTAATTTGATGTTTTGACCGAAATTAGTATAAAATTGTGTATAATATACTACGATTTTTGACCGAAACTAGTATTTCAAAATGTTTCATAGAATATAATTTTGAGAAAATATTTTTGCATGGAATTCCATCATAACATTCTCTCGTAATATATAGATAGGATCTGAGATGTTTCATAGTATTTCGAACAATCCTCGATTTCATCTCATTTTTAACCGAAACTAGTATAAAATTGTGTATAATATACTACGATTTTTTGACCTAAACTAGCATTTCAAAAAGATTCATAGAATCTAATTTAGAGATAATTTTTTTGCATTTACTTCCATCATAACCATCCCTCGTAACATATAGAAAGGACCTAAAAAGTTTTGTAGCATTTCGAACAATCCTCGATTTAATTTCATTTTGACTGAAACTAGTATAAAATTGTGTATAATATGCTACGATTTTTTGACCTAAACTAGCATTTCAAAAAGTTTCATAGAATATAATTTTGAGATAATTTTTTTGCATGGACTTCCATCAATACCTTCCCTCGTAACATATAGAAAGGATCTGAGAAGTTTCGTAGTATTTCGAACAATCCTCGATTTAATTTCATTTTTGACAGAAACTTGTACAAAAATTGTGTATAATATACTACGATTTTTTGACGAAACTAGTATTTCAAAAAGTTTCATAGAATATAATTTTGAGATAATTTTTTTACATTTACTTCCATCATAACCTTCACTCGTAACATATAGAATGGATCTGAGATGTTTCGTAGCATTTCGAACAATCCTCGATTTAATTTCATTTTTGACAGAAACTAGTATAAAATTGTGTATAATATACTACGATTTTTGACTGAAACTATCATTTCAAAAAGTTTCATAGAATCTAATATTGAGATTTTTTCTGCATTTACTTCCATCATAACCTTCCCTCGTAACATATAGAAAGGATCTAAAAAGTTTCGTAGCATTTCGAACAATCCTCGATTTAATTTCATTTTGACCGAAACTAGTATAAAATTGTGTATAATATACTACGATTTTTGACCGAAACTAGTATTTCAAAAAGTTTCATAGAATCTAATTTTTAGATATTTTTTTGCATTTACTTCCATCATAACCTTCCCTCGTAACATATAGAAAGGATCTAAAAAGTTTCATAGCATTTTGAACAATCCTCGATTTAATTTCATTTTGACCGAAACTAGTATAAAATTGTGTATAATATACTACGATTTTTGACCGAAACTAGTATTTCAAAAAGTTTCATAGAATATAAGTTTGAGATAATTTTTTTGCATGTACTTCCATCATAACCTTCCCTCGTAACATATAAAAAGGATCTGAAAATTTTCGTAGAATTTTGAACAATCATCGATTTAATTTGATGTTTTGACCGAAATTAGTATAAAATTGTGTATAATATACTACGATTTTTGACCGAAACTAGTATTTCAAAATGTTTCATAGAATATAATTTTGACAAAATATTTTTGCATAGAATTCCATCATAACATTCTCTCGTAACATATAGATAGCATCTGAGATGTTTCATAGTATTTCGAACAATCCTCCATTTCATCTCATTTTTAACCGAAACTAGTATAAAATTGTGTATAATATACAACGATTTTTTCACCTAAACTAGCATTTCAAAAAGTTTCATAGAATCTAATTTAGAGATAATTTTTTTGCATTTACTTCCATCATAACCATCCCTCGTAACATATAGAAAGGACCTAAAAAGTTTTGTAGCATTTCGAACAATCCTCGATTTAATTTCATTTTGACCGAAACTAGTATAAAATTGTGTATAATATGCTACGATTTTTTGACCTAAACTAGCATTTCAAAAAGTTTCATAGAATATAATTTTGAGATAATATTTTTGCATGGACTTCCATCAATACCTTCCCTCGTAACATATAGAAAGGATCTGAGAAGTTTCGTAGTATTTCGAACAATCCTCGATTTAATTTCATTTTTGACAGAAACTTGTATAAAATTGTGTATAATATACTACGATTTTTTGACGAAACTAGTATTTCAAAAAGTTTCATAGAATATAATTTTGAGATAATTTTTTTACATTTACTTCCATCATAACCTTCTCTCGTAACATATAGAATGGATCTGAGATGTTTCGTAGCATTTCGAACAATCCTCGATTTAATTTCATTTTTGACAGAAACTAGTATAAAATTGTGTATAATATACTACGATTTTTGACTGAAACTATCATTTCAAAAAGTTTCATAGAATCTAATATTGAGATTTTTTTTGCATTTACTTCCATCATAACCTTCCCTCGTAACATATAGAAAGGATCTGCGAAGTTTCGTAGTATTTCGAACAATCCTCGATTTAATTTAATTTTTGACAGAAACTAGTATAAAATTGTGTATAATATAATACTACGATTTTTTGAAGGAAACTAGTATTTCAAAAGTTTTCATAGAATATAATTTTGAGATATTTTTTTTTGCATTTACTTCCATCATAACCTTCTCTCCTAACATATAGAAAGGATCTGAGATGTTTCGTAGCATTTCGAACAATCCTCGATTTAATTTCATTTTTGACATAAACTAGTATAAAATTGTATATAATATACTACGAGTTTTTGACCTAAACTAGCATTTCAAAAGGTTTCATAGAATATAATTTTGAGATAATTTTTTTGCATGGACTTCCATCAATACCTTCCCTCGTAACATATAGAAAGGATCTGAGAAGTTTCGTAGTATTTCGAATAATCCTCGATTTAATTTTATTTTTGACAGAAACTTGTATAAAATTGTGTATAATATACTACGATTTTTTGACGAAACTAGTATTTCAAAAAGTATCATAGAATATAATTTTGAAATAATTTTTTGCATTTAATTCCATCATAACCTTCTCTCGTAACATATATAATGGATCTGAGATGTTTCGTAGCATTACGAACAATCCTCAACTTAATTTCATTTTTGACAGAAATTAGTATAAAATTGTGTATAATATACTACGAATTTTGACCGAAACTAGTATTTCAAAAAGTTTCAGAGAATATTTTGCATAGAATTCCATCACAACATTCCCTCGTAACATATAGAAAGGACTTGAGAAGTTTTGTAGTATTTCGAACAATCCTCGATTTAATTTAATTTTTGACAGAAACTAGTATAAAATTGTGTATAATATTCTACGATTTTTTTACCTAAACTAGCATTTCTAAGAGTTTAATAGAATCAAATTTAGAGGTAATTTTTTTTGCATGTACTTCCATCATAACCTTCCCTCTTAACATATAGAAAGGATCTAAAACGTTTCGTAGCATTTCGAACAATCCTCGATTTAATTTCATTTTTGACAGAAACTAGTATAAAATTGTGTATAATATACAATTGGATTTTTTGACGGAAACTAGTATTTCAATAAGTTTCATAGAATATAATTTAGAGATAATTTATTTGCATTTACTTCTATCATAACATTCTCTAGTAACATATAGAAAGGTTCTGAGATGTTTCGTAGCATTTCGAACAATCCTCGATTTAATTACATTTTTGACAGAAACTAGTATAAAATTGTGTATAATATACAACGATTATTTGACCTAAACTAGCATTTCAAAACGTTTTATAGATTCTAATTTTGAGATATTTTTTGCATTTACTTCCATCATAACCTTCCCTCGAAACATATAGAAAGGATCTAAAAAGTTTCGTAGCATTTCGAACAATCCTCGATTTAATTTCATTTTGACCGAAACTAGTATAAAATTGTGTATAATATACTACGATTTTTGATCGAAACTAGTATTTCAAAAAGTTTCATAGAATATAATTTTGAGATAATTTTTTTGCATGTACATCCATCATAACCTCCCCTCTTAACATATAGAAAGGATCTGAAAAGTTTCGTAGCATTTCAAACAATCCTCGATTTAATTTCATTTTTAACCGAACCTACTATAAATTGTGTATAATATACTATAATTTTTGACCGAAACTAGTATTTCAAAAAGTTTCATAGAATATAATTTTGAGATAATTTTTTTGCATGGACTTCCATCATAACCATCCCTCGTAACATATAGAAAGGATCTAAGAAGTTTCGTAGTATTTCGAACAATCCTCGATTTAATTTCATTTTTGGCAGAAACTAGTATAAAATTGTGTCTAATATACTACGCTTATTTGACCTAAACTAGTATTTCAAAAAGTTCCATAGAATCTATTTTTGAGATATTTTTTATCATTTACTTCCATTATAACCTTCCCTCGTAACATATAGAAAGTATCTAAAAAGTTTCGTAGCATTTCGAACAATCCTCGATTTAATTTCATTTTGACCGAAACTAGTATAAAATTGTGTATAATATTCTATGATTTTTGACCGAAACTAGTATTTCAAAAAGTTTCATAGAATATAATTTTGAGATAATTTTTTTGCATGTACATCCATCATAACCTTCCCTCTTAACATATACAAAGGATCTGAAATGTTTCGTAGTATTTCGAACAATCCTCGATTTAATTTAATTTTTGACAGAAACTAGTATAAAATTGTGTATAATATACTACGATTATTTGACCTAAACTAGCATTTCAAAAAGTTTCATAGAATCTAATTTTGAGATATTTTTTTTGCATTTACTTCCATCATAACCTTCCCTCTTAACATATAGAAAGGATCTAAAAAGTTTCGTAGCATTTTGAACAATCCTCGATTTAATTTCATTTTGACCGAAACAACTATAAAATTGTGTATAATATACTACAATTTTTGACCGAAACTAGTATTTTAAAAAGTTTCATAGAATCTAATTTTGAGATATTTTTTTTGCATTTACTTCCATCATAACCTCCCCTCTTAACATATAGAAAGGATCTGAAAAGTTTCATAGCATTTCGAACAATCCTCGATTTAATTTCATTTTTAACCGAACCTACTATAAATTGTGTATAATATACTATAATTTTTGACCGAAACTAGTATTTCAAAAAGTTTCATAGAATATAATTTTGAGATAATTTTTTTGCATGGACTTCCATCATAACCATCCCTCGTAACATATAGAAAGGATCTAAGAAGTTTCGTAGTATTTCGAACAATCCTCGATTTAATTTCATTTTTGGCAGAAACTAGTATAAAATTGTGTCTAATATACTACGCTTATTTGACCTAAACTAGTATTTCAAAAAGTTTCAAAGAATCTATTTTTGAGATATTTTTTATCATTTACTTCCATTATAACCTTCCCTCGTAACATACAGAAAGTATCTAAAAAGTTTCGTAGCATTTCGAACAATCCTCGATTTATTTCATTTTGATAGAAACTAGTATAAAATTGTGTATAATATACTATGATTTTTGACCGAAACTAGTATCTCAAAAAGTTTCATAGAATATAATTTTGAGATAATTTTTTTGCATGTACATCCATCATAACCTTCCCTCTTAACATATACAAAGGATCTGAAATGTTTCGTAGTATTTCGAACAATCCTCGATTTAATTTAATTTTTGACAAAAACTAGTATAAAATTGTGTATAATATACTACGATTATTTGACCTAAACTAGCATTTCAAAAAGTTTCATAGAATCTAATTTTGAGATATATTTTTTTGCATTTACTTCCATTATAACCTTCCCTCTTAACATATAGAAAGGATCTAAAAAGTTTCCTAGCATTTCGAACAATCCTCGATTTAATTTCATTTTGACCGAAACAACTATAAAATTGTGTATAATATACTACAATTTTTGACCGAAATTAGTATTTCAAAAAGTTTCATAGAATATAATTTGTAGATAATTTTTTTTGCATGGACTTCCATCATAACCTTCCCTCGTAACATATAGAAAGGATCTGCGAAGTTTCGTAGTATTTCGAACAATCCTCGATTTAATTTAATTTTTGACAGAAACTATTATAAAATTGTGTATAATATACTACGTTTTTTTTTACCTAAACTAGCATTTCTAATAGTTTAATAGAATCTAATTTAGAGGTAATTTTTTTTGCATGTACTTCCATCATAACCTTCCCTCTTAACATATAGAAAGGATCTGAAAAGTTTCGTAGCATTTCGAACTATCCTCGATTTAATTTCATTTTTAACCGAAACTACTATTAAATTGTGTAAAATATACTATAAGTTTTGACCGAAACTAGTATTTCAAAGAGTTTCATAGACTATAATTTTGAGATAATTGTTTTGCATGGACTTCCATCATAACCATCCCTCGTAACATATAGAAAGGATATGAGAAGTTTCGTAGTATTTCGAACAATCCTCGATTTAATTTCATTTTTGACAGAAACTAGTATAAAATTGTGTATAATATACTTAGATTTTTTGACGGAAACTAGTATTTCAAAAAGTTTCATAGAATATAATTTTGAGATAATTTATTTGCATTTACTTCTATCATAACCTTCTCTAGTAACATATAGAAAGGTTCTGAGATGTTTCGTAGCATTTCGAACAATCCTCGATTTAATTTCATTTTTGATAGAAACTAGTATAAAATTTTGTATAATATACAACGAATATTTGACCTAAACTAGCATTTCAAAACGTTTTATAGATTCTAATTTTGAGATATTTTTTGCATTTACTTCCATCATAACCTTCCCTCGTAGCATATAGAAAGGATCTAAAACGTTTCGTAGCATTTCAAACAATCCTCGATTTATTTTAATTTTTAACAGAAACTAGTATAAAATAGTGTATAATATACTACGATTTTTTTACCTAAACTAGCATTTCAAAAAGTTTAATAAAATCTAATTTAAAGGTAATTTTTTTAATGTACTTCCATCATAACCTCCCCTCTTAACATATAGAAAGGATCTGAAAAGTTTCGTAGAATTTCGAACAATCCTCGATTTAATTTCATTTTTAACCGAACCTACTATAAATTGTGTATAATATACTATAATTTTTGTCCGAAACTAGTATTTCAAAAAGTTTCATAGAATATAATTTTGAGATAATTTTTTTGCATGGACTTCCATCAAAACCATCCCTCGTAACATATAGAAAGGATCTAAGAAGTTTCGTAGTATTTCGAACAATCCTCGATTTAATTTCATTTTTGGCAGAAACTAGTATAAAATTGTGTCTATTATACTACGCTTATTTGACCTAAACTAGTATTTCAAAAAGTTTCATAGAATCTATTTTTGAGATATTTTTTCTCATTTACTTCCATTATAACCTTCCCTCGTAACATACAGAAAGTATCTATAAAGTTTCGTAGCATTTCGAACAATCCTCGATTTAATTTCATTTTGACCGAAACTACTATAAAATTTTGTATAATATACTACGATTTTTGACCGAAACTAGTATTTCAAAAAGTTTCATAGAATATAATTTTGAGATAATTTTTTTACATGTACATCCATCATAACCTTCCCTCTTAACATATACAAAGGATCTGAAATGTTTCGTAGTATTTCGAACAATCCTCGATTTAATTTAATTTTTGACAGAAACTAGTATAAAATTGTGTATTATATACTACGATTATTTGACCTAAACTAGCATTTCAAAAAGTTTCATAGAATCTAATTTTGAGATTTTTTTTTGCATTTACTTCCATCATAACCTCCCCTCTTTAACATATAGAAAGGATCTGAAAAGTTTCGTAGCATTTCGAACAATCCTCGATTTAATTTCATTTTTAACCGAACCTACTATAAATTGTGTATAATATACTATAATTTTTGACCGAAACTAGTATTTCAAAAAGTTTCATAGAATATAATTTTGAGATAAATTTTTTATCATGTACTTCCATCATAACCATCCCTCGTAACATATAGAAAGGATCTAAGAAGTTTCGTAGTATTTCGAACAATCCTTGATTTAATTTCATTTTTGGCAGAAACTAGTATAAAATTGTGTATAATATACTACGCTTATTTGACCTAAACTAGTATTTCAAAAAGTTTCATAGAATCTATTTTTGAGATATTTTTTCTCATTTACTTCCATTATAACCTTCCCTCGTAACATACAGAAAGTATCTAAAAAGTTTCGTAGCATTTCGAACAATCCTCGATTTAATTTCATTTTGACCGAAACTAGTATAAAATTATGTATAATATACTATGATTTTTGACCGAAACTAGTATTTCAAAAAGTTTCATAGAATATAATTTTGAGATAATTTTTTTGCATGTACATCCATCATAACCTTCCCTCTTAACATATACAAAGGATCTGAAATGTTTCGTAGCATTTCGAACGATCCTCGATTTAATTTAATTTTTGACAGAAACTAGTATAAAATTGTGTATAATATACTACGATTATTTGACCTAAACTAGCATTTCAAAAAGTTTCATAGAATCTAATTTTGAGATATTTTTTTTGCATTTACTTCCATCATAACATTCCCTCTTAACATATAGAAAGGATCTAAAAAGTTTCGTAGAATTTCGAACAATCCTTGATTTAATTTCATTTTGACCGAAACAACTATAAAATTGTGTATAATATACTACAATTTTTTACCGAAACTAGTATTTCAAAAAGTTTCATAGAATATAATTTGTCGATAATTTTTTTTGCATGGACTTCCATCATAACCTTCCCTCGTAACATATAGAAAGGATCTGCGAAGTTTCGTAGTATTTCGAACAATCCTCGATTTAATTTAATTTTTGAAAGAAACTAGTATAAAATTGTGTATAATATACTACGATTTTTTTTTACCTAAACTTGCATTTCTAAGAGTTTAATAGAATCTAATTTAGAGGTAATTTTTTTTGCATGTACTTCCATCATAACCTTCCCTCTTAACATATAGAAAGGATCTGAAACGTTTCGTAGCATTTCGAACTATCCTCGATTTAATTTCATTTTTAACCGAAACTACTATAAAATTGTGTAAAATATACTATAAGTTTTGACTGAAACTAGTATTTCAAAGAGTATTATATACTATAATTTTGAGATAATTGTTTTGCATGGACTTCCATCATAACCATCCCTCGTAACATATAGAAAGGATATGAGAAGTTTCATAGTATTTCGAACAATCCTCGATTTAATTTCATTTTTGACAGAAACTAGTATAAAATTGTGTATAATATACTTAGATTTTTTGACAGAAACTAGTATTTCAAAAAGTTTCATAGAATATAATTTTGAGATAATTTATTTGCATTTACTTCTATCATAACCTTCTCTAGTAACATATAGAAAGGTTCTGAGATGTTTCGTAGCATTTCGAACAATCCTCGATTTAATTTCATTTTTGATAGAAACTAGTATAAAATTTTGTATAATATACAACGAATATTTGACCTAAACTAGCATTTCAAAACGTTTTATAGATTCTAATTTTGAGATATTTTTTGCATTTACTTCCATCATAACCTTCCCTCGTAGCATATAGAAAGGATCTAAAACGTTTCGTAGCATTTCGAACAATCCTCGATTTATTTTAATTTTTAACAGAAACTAGTATAAAATAGTGTATAATATACTACGATTTTTTGACCTAAACTAGCATTTCAAAAAGTTTAATAAAATCTAATTTAAAGGTAATTTTTTTAATGTACTTCCATCATAACCTCCCCTCTTAACATATAGAAAGGATCTGAAAAGTTTCGTAGCATTTCGAACAATCCTCGATTTAATTTCATTTTTAACCGAACCTACTATAAATTGTGTATAATATACTATAATTTTTGTCCGAAACTAGTATTTCAAAAAGTTTCATAGAATATAATTTTGAGATAATTTTTTTGCATGGACTTCCATCATAACCATCCCTCGTAACATATAGAAAGGATCTAAGAAGTTTCGTAGTATTTCGAACAATCCTCGATTTAATTTCATTTTTGGCAGAAACTAGTATAAAATTGTGTCTATTATACTACGCTTATTTGACCTAAACTAGTATTTCAAAAAGTTTCATAGAATCTATTTTTGAGATATTTTTTCTCATTTACTTCCATTATAACCTTCCCTCGTAACATACAGAAAGTATCTATAAAGTTTCATAGCATTTCAAACAATCCTCGATTTAATTTCATTTTGACCGAAACTACTATAAAATTTTGTATAATATACTATGATTTTTGACCGAAACTAGTATTTCAAAAAGTTTCATAGAATATAATTTTGAGATAATTTTTTTGCATGTACATCCATCATAACCTTCCCTCTTAACATATACAAAGGATCTGAAATGTTTCGTAGTATTTCGAACAATCCTCGATTTAATTTAATTTTTGACAGAAACTAGTATAAAATTGTGTATTATATACTACGATTATTTGACCTAAACTAGCATTTCAAAAAGTTTCATAGAATCTAATTTTGAGATTTTTTTTTGCATTTACTTCCATCATAACCTTCCCTCTTAACATATAGAAAGGATCTAAAAAGTTTCGTAGCATTTCGAACAATCCTCGATTTTATTTCATTTTGACCGAAACAACTATAAAATTGTGTATAATATACTACAATTTTTGACCGAAACTAGTATTTCAAAAAGTTTCATAGAATATAATTTTGAGATAATTTATTTGCATTTACTTCTATCATAACCTTCTCTAGTAACATATAGAAAGGTTCTGAGATGTTTCGTAGCATTTCGAACAATCCTCGATTTAATTTCATTTTTGACAGAAACTAGTATAAAACTTTGTATTATATACAACGATTATTTGACCTAAACTAGCATTTCAAAATGTTTTATAGATTCTAATTTTGAGATATTTTTTGCATTTACTTCCATCATAACCTTCCCTCGTAACATATAGAAAGGATCTAAAAGGTTTCGTAGCATTTCGAACAATCCTCGATTTAATTTCATTTTGACCGAAACTAGTATAAAATTGTGTATAATATACTACGATTTTTGACCGAAACTAGTATTTCAAAAAGTTTCATAGAATATAATTTTGAGATAATTTTTTTGCATGTACTTCCATCACAACCTTCACTCTTAATATATATAAAGGATCTGAAATGTTTCGTAGTATTTCGAACAATCCTCGATTTATTTTATTTTTTAACAGAAACTAGTATAAAATAGTGTATAATATACTACGATTTTTTGACCTAAACTAGCATTTCAAAAAGTTTAATAAAATCTAATTCAGAGGTAATTTTTTTGTATGTACATCCATCATAACCTCCCCTCTTTAACATATAGAAAGGATCTGAAAAGTTTCGTAGCATTTCGAACAATCCTCGATTTAATTTCATTTTTAACCGAACCTACTATAAATTGTGTATAATATACTATAATTTTTGACCGAATCTAGTATTTCAAAAAGTTTCATAGAATATAATTTTGAGATAATTTTTTATCATGTACTTCCATCATAACCATCCCTCGTAACATATAGAAAGGATCTAAGAAGTTTCATAGTATTTCGAACAATCCTCGATTTAATTTCATTTTTGGCAGAAACTAGTATAAAATTGTGTATAATATACTACGCTTATTTGACCTAAACTAGTATTTCAAAAAGTTTCATAGAATCTATTTTTGAGATATTTTTTCTCATTTACTTCCATTATAACCTTCCCTCGTAACATACAGAAAGTATCTAAAAAGTTTCGTAGCATTTCGAACAATCCTCGATTTAATTTCATTTTGACCGAAACTAGTATAAAATTATGTATAATATACTATGATTTTTGACCGAAACTAGTATTTCAAAAAGTTTCATAGAATATAATTTTGAGATAATTTTTTTGCATGTACATCCATCATAACCTTCCCTCTTAACATATACAAAGGATCTTAAATGTTTCGTAGCATTTCGAACGATCCTCGATTTAATTTAATTTTTGACAGAAACTAGTATAAAATTGTGTATAATATACTACGATTATTTGACCTAAACTAGCATTTCAAAAAGTTTCATAGAATCTAATTTTGAGATATTTTTTTTGCATTTACTTCCATCATAACATTCCCTCTTAACATATAGAAAGGATCTAAAAAGTTTCGTAGCATTTCGAACAATCCTCGATTTTATTTCATTTTGACCGAAACAACTATAAAATTGTGTATAATATACTACAATTTTTGACCGAAACTAGTATTTCAAAAAGTTTCATAGAATATAATTTTGAGATAATTTATTTGCATTTACTTCTATCATAACCTTCTCTAGTAACATATAGAAAGGTTCTGAGATGTTTCGTAGCATTTCGAACAATCCTTGATTTAATTTCATTTTGACCGAAACAACTATAAAATTGTGTATAATATACTACAATTTTTTACCGAAACTAGTATTTCAAAAAGTTTCATAGAATATAATTTGTAGATAATTTTTTTTGCATGGACTTCCATCATAACCTTCCCTCGTAACATATAGAAAGGATCTGCGAAGTTTCGTAGTATTTCGAACAATCCTCGATTTAATTTAATTTTTGAAAGAAACTAGTATAAAATTGTGTATAATATACTACGATTTTTTTTACCTAAACTAGCATTTCTAAGAGTTTAATAGAATCTAATTTAGAGGTAATTTTTTTTGCATGTACTTCCATCATAACCTTCCCTCTTAACATATAGAAAGGATCTGAAACGTTTCGTAGCATTTCGAACTATCCTCGATTTAATTTCATTTTTAACCGAAACTACTATAAAATTGTGTAAAATATACTATAAGTTTTGACCGAAACTAGTATTTCAAAGAGTTTCATATACTATAATTTTGAGATAATTGTTTTGCATGGACTTCCATCATAACCATCCCTCGTAACATATAGAAAGGATATGAGAAGTTTCATAGTATTTCGAACAATCCTCGATTTAATTTCATTTTTGACAGAAACTAGTGTAAAATTGTGTATAATATACTTAGATTTTTTGACAGAAACTAGTATTTCAAAAAGTTTCATAGAATATAATTTTGAGATAATTTATTTGCATTTACTTCTATCATAACCTTCTCTAGTAACATATAGAAAGGTTCTGATATGTTTCGTAGCATTTCGAACAATCCTCGACTTAATTTCATTTTTGATAGAAACTAGTATAAAATTTTGTATAATATACAACGAATATTTGACCTAAACTAGCATTTCAAAACGTTTTATAGATTCTAATTTTGAGATATTTTTTGCATTTACTTCCATCATAACCTTCCCTCGTAACATATAGAAAGGATCTAAAACGTTTCGTAGCATATCGAACAATCCTCTATTTATTTTAATTTTTAACAGAAACTAGTATAAAATAGTGTATAATATACTACGATTTTTTGACCTAAACTAGCATTTCAAAAAGTTTAATAAAATCTAATTTAGAGGTAATTTTTTTAATGTACTTCCATCATAACCTCCCCTCTTAACATATAGAAAGGATCTGAAAAGTTTCGTAGCATTTCGAACAATCCTCGATTTAATTTCATTTTTAACCGAACCTACTATAAATTGTGTATAATCTACTATAATTTTTGTCCGAAACTAGTATTTCAAAAAGTTTCATAGAATATAATTTTGAGATAATTTTTTTGCATGGACTTCCATCATAACCATCCCTCGTAACATATAGAAAGGATCTAAGAAGTTTCGTAGTATTTCGAACAATCCTCGATTTAATTTCATTTTTGGCAGAAACTAGTATAAAATTGTGTCTAATATACTACGCTTATTTGACCTAAACTAGTATTTCAAAAAGTTTCATAGAATCTATTTTTGAGATATTTTTTCTCATTTACTTCCATTATAACCTTCCCTCGTAACATACAGAAAGTATCTATAAAGTTTCGTAGCATTTCGAACAATCCTCGATTTAATTTCATTTTGACCGAAACTAGTATAAAATTGTGTATAATATACTATGATTTTTGACCGAAACTAGTATTTCAAAAAGTTTCATAGAATATAATTTTGAGATAATTTTTTTGCATGTACATCCATCATAACCTTCCCTCTTAACATATACAAAGGATCTGAAATGTTTCGTAGCATTTCGAACGATCCTCGATTTAATTTAATTTTTGACAGAAACTAGTATAAAATTGTGTATAATATACTATGATTATTTGACCTAAACTAGCATTTCAAAAAGTTTCATAGAATCTAATATTGAGATTTTTTTTTGCATTTACTTCCATCATAACATTCCCTCTTAACATATAGAAAGGATCTAAAAAGTTTCGTAGCATTTCGAACAATCCTCGATTTTATTTCATTTTGACCGAAACAACTATAAAATTGTGTATAATATACTACAATTTTTGACCGAAACTAGTATTTCAAAAAGTTTCATAGAATATAATTTTGAGATAATTTATTTGCATTTACTTCTATCATAACCTTCTCTAGTAACATATAGAAAGGTTCTGAGATGTTTCGTAGCATTTCGAACAATCCTCGATTTAATTTCATTTTTGACAGAAACTAGTATAAAATTTTGTATTATATACAACGATTATTTGACCTAAACTAGCATTTCAAAATGTATTATAGATTCTAATTTTGAGATATTTTTTGCATTTACTTCCATCATAACCTTCCCTCGTAACATATAGAAAGGATCTAAAAGGTTTCGAAGCATTTCGAACAATCCTCGATTTAATTTCATTTTGACCGAAACTAGTATAAAATTGTGTATAATATACTATGATTTTTGACCGAAACTAGTATTTCAAAATGTTTCATAGAATATAATTTTGAGATAATTTTTTTGCATGTACTTCCATCACAACCTTCACTCTTAATATATATAAAGGATCTGAAATGTTTCGTAGTATTTCGAACAATCCTCGATTTATTTTATTTTTTAACAGAAACTAGTATGAAATAGTGTATAATATACTACGATTTTTTGACCTAAACTAGCATTTCAAAAAGTTTAATAAAATCTAATTTAGAGGTAATTTTTTTGTATGTACTTCCATCATAACCTCCCCTCTTTAACATATAGAAAGGATCTGAAAAGTTTCGTAGCATTTCGAACAATCCTCGATTTAATTTAATTTTTAACCGAACCTACTATAAATTGTGTATAATATACTATAATTTTTGACCGAAACTATTATTTCAAAAAGTTTCATAGAATATAATTTTGAGATAATTTTTTATCATGTACTTCCATCATAACCATCCCTCGTAACATATAGAAAGGATCTAAGAAGTTTCGTAGTATTTCGAACAATCCTCGATTTAATTTCATTTTTGGCAGAAACTAGTATAAAATTGTTTATAATATACTACGCTTATTTGACCTAAACTAGTATTTTAAAAAGTTTCATAGAATCTATTTTTGAGATATTTTTTCTCATTTACTTCCATTATAACCTTCCCTCGTAACATACAGAAAGTATCTATAAAGTTTCGTAGCATTTCGAACAATCCTCGATTTAATTTCATTTTGACCGAAACTAGTATAAAATTGTGTATAATATACTATGATTTTTGACCGAAACTAGTATTTCAAAAAGTTTCATAGAATATAATTTTGAGATAATTTTTTTGCATGTACATCCATCATAACCTTCCCTCTTAACATATACAAAGGATCTGAAATGTTTCGTAGCATTTCGAACGATCCTCGATTTAATTTAATATTTGACAGAAACTAGTATAAAATTGTGTATAATATACTATGATTATTTGACCTAAACTAGCATTTCAAAAAGTTTCATAGAATCTAATATTGAGATTTTTTTTTGCATTTACTTCCATCATAACATTCCCTCTTAACATATAGAAAGGATCTAAAAAGTTTCGTAGCATTTCGAACAATCCTCGATTTTATTTCATTTTGACCGAAACAACTATAAAATTGTGTATAATATACTACAATTTTTGACCGAAACTAGTATTTCAAAAAGTTTCATAGAATATAATTTTGAGATAATTTATTTGCATTTACTTCTATCATAACCTTCTCTAGTAACTTATAGAAAGGTTCTGAGATGTTTCGTAGCATTTCGAACAATCCTCGATTTAATTTCATTTTTGACAGAAACTAGTATAAAATTTTGTATTATATACAACGATTATTTGACCTAAACTAGCATTTCAAAATGTATTATAGATTCTAATTTTGAGATATTTTTTGCATTTACTTCCATCATAACCTTCCCTCGTAACATATAGAAAGGATCTAAAAGGTTTCGTAGCATTTCGAACAATCCTCGATTTAATTTCATTTTGACCGAAACTAGTATAAAATTGTGTATAATATACTATGATTTTTGACCGAAACTAGTATTTCAAAATGTTTCATAGAATATAATTTTGAGATAATTTTTTTGCATGTACTTCCATCACAACCTTCACTCTTAATATATATAAAGGATCTGAAATGTTTCGTAGTATTTCGAACAATCCTCGATTTATTTTATTTTTTAACAGAAACTAGTATGAAATAGTGTATAATATACTACGATTTTTTGACCTAAACTAGCATTTCAAAAAGTTTAATAAAATCTAATTTAGAGGTAATTTTTTTGTATGTACTTCCATCATAACCTCCCCTCTTTAACATATAGAAAGGATCTGAAAAGTTTCGTAGCATTTCGAACAATCCTCGATTTAATTTAATTTTTAACCGAACCTACTATAAATTGTGTATAATATACTATAATTTTTGACCGAAACTATTATTTCAAAAAGTTTCATAGAATATAATTTTGAGATAATTTTTTATCATGTACTTCCATCATAACCATCCCTCGTAACATATAGAAAGGATCTAAGAAGTTTCGTAGTATTTCGAACAATCCTCGATTTAATTTCATTTTTGGCAGAAACTAGTATAAAATTGTTTATAATATACTACGCTTATTTGACCTAAACTAGTATTTCAAAAAGTTTCATAGAATCTATTTTTGAGATATTTTTTCTCATTTACTTCCATTATAACCTTCCCTCGTAACATACAGAAAGTATCTAAAAAGTTTCGTAGCATTTCGAACAATCCTCGATTTAATTTCATTTTGACCGAAACTAGTATAAAATTATGTATAATATACTATGATTTTTGACCGAAACTAGTATTTCAAAAAGTTTCATAGAATATAATTTTGAGATAATTTTTTTGCATGTACATCCATCATAACCTTCCCTCTTAACATATACAAAGCATCTGAAATGTTTCGTAATATTTCGAACAATCCTCGATTTAATTTAATTTTTGACAGAAACTAGTATAAAATTGTGTATAATATACTACGATTATTTGACCTAAACTAGCATTTCAAAAAGTTTCATAGAATCTAATTTTGAGATATTTTTTTTGCATTTACTTCCATCATAACCTTCCCTTTTAACATATAGAAAGGATCTAAAAAGTTTCGTAGTATTTCGAACAATCCTCGATTTAATTTCATTTTGACCGAAACAACTATAAAATTGAGTATAATATACTACAATTTTTGACCGAAACTAGTATTTCAAAAAGTTTCATAGAATATAATTTGTAGATAATTTTTTTTGCATGGACTTCCATCATAACCTTCCCTCGTAACATATAGAAAGGATCTGCGAAGTTTCGTAGTATTTCGAAGAATCCTCGATTTAATTTAATTTTTGACAGAAACTAGTATAAAATTGTGTATAATATACTACGATTTTTTTACCTAAACTAGCATTTCTAAGAGTTTAATAGAATCTAATTTAGAGGTAATTTTTTTTGCATGTACTTCCATCATAACCTTCCCTCTTAACATATAGAAAGGATCTGAAACGTTTCGTAGCATTTCGAACTATCCTCAATTTAATTTCATTTTTAACCGAAACTACTATAAAATTGTGTAAAATATACTATAAGTTTTGACCGAAACTAGTATTTCAAAGAGTTTCATAGACAATAATTTTGAGATAATTGTTTTGTATGGACTTCCATCATAACCATCCCTCGTAACATATAGAAAGGATATGAGAAGTTTCGTAGTATTTCGTACAATCCTCGATTTAATTTCATTTTTAATAGAAACTAGTATAAAATTGTGTATAATATACATAGATTTTTTGACAGAAACTAGTATTTCAAAAAGTTTCATAGAATATAATTTTGAGATAATTTATTTGCATTTACTTCTATCTTAACCTTCTCTAGTAACATATAGTAAGGTTCTGAGATGTTTCGTAGCATTTCGAACAATCCTCGATTTAATTTCATTTTTGACAGAAACTAGTATAAAACTTTGTATTATATACAACGATTATTTGACCTAAACTAGCATTTCAAAATGTTTTATAGATTCTAATTTTGAGATATTTTTTGCATTTACTTCCATCATAACCTTCCCTCGTAACATATAGAAAGGATCTAAAAGGTTTCGTAGCATTTCGAACAATCCTCGATTTAATTTCATTTTGACCGAAACTAGTATAAAATTGTGTATAATATACTACGATTTTTGACCGAAACTAGTATTTCAAAAAGTTTCATAGAATATAATTTTGAGATAATTTTTTTGCATGTACTTCCATCACAACCTTCACTCTTAATATATATAAAGGATCTGAAATGTTTCGTAGTATTTCGAACAATCCTCGATTTATTTTATTTTTTAACAGAAACTAGTATAAAATAGTGTATAATATACTACGATTTTTTGACCTAAACTAGCATTTCAAAAAGTTTAATAAAATCTAATTCAGAGGTAATTTTTTTGTATGTACATCCATCATAACCTCCCCTCTTTAACATATAGAAAGGATCTGAAAAGTTTCGTAGCATTTCGAACAATCCTCGATTTAATTTCATTTTTAACCGAACCTACTATAAATTGTGTATAATATACTATAATTTTTGACCGAAACTATTATTTCAAAAAGTTTCATAGAATATAATTTTGAGATAATTTTTTATCATGTACTTCCATCATAACCATCCCTCGTAACATATAGAAAGGATCTAAGAAGTTTCGTAGTATTTCGAACAATCCTCGATTTAATTTCATTTTTGGCAGAAACTAGTATAAAATTGTTTATAATATACTACGCTTATTTGACCTAAACTAGTATTTCAAAAAGTTTCATAGAATCTATTTTTGAGATATTTTTTCTCATTTACTTCCATTATAACCTTCCCTCGTAACATACAGAAAGTATCTATAAAGTTTCGTAGCATTTCGAACAATCCTCGATTTAATTTCATTTTGACCGAAACTAGTATAAAATTGTGTATAATATACTATGATTTTTGACCGAAACCAGTATTTCAAAAAGTTTCATAGAATATAATTTTGAGATAATTTTTTTGCATGTACATCCATCATAACCTTCCCTCTTAACATATACAAAGGATCTGAAATGTTTCGTAGCATTTCGAACGATCCTCGATTTAATTTAATTTTTGACAGAAACTAGTATAAAATTGTGTATAATATACTATGATTATTTGACCTAAACTAGCATTTCAAAAAGTTTCATAGAATCTACTATTGAGATTTTTTTTTGCATTTACTTCCATCATAACATTCCCTCTTAACATATAGAAAGGATCTAAAAAGTTTCGTAGCATTTCGAACAATCCTCGATTTTATTTCATTTTGACCGAAACAACTATAAAATTGTGTATAATATACTACAATTTTTGACCGAAACTAGTATTTCAAAAAGTTTCATAGAATATAATTTTGAGATAATTTATTTGCATTTACTTCTATCATAACCTTCTCTAGTAACATATAGAAAGGTTCTGAGATGTTTCGTAGCATTTCGAACAATCCTCGATTTAATTTCATTTTTGACAGAAACTAGTATAAAATTTTGTATTATATACAACGATTATTTGACCTAAACTAGCATTTCAAAATGTATTATAGATTCTAATTTTGAGATATTTTTTGCATTTACTTCCATCATAACCTTCCCTCGTAACATATAGAAAGGATCTAAAAGGTTTCGTAGCATTTCGAACAATCCTCGATTTAATTTCATTTTGACCGAAACTAGTATAAAATTGTGTATAATATACTATGATTTTTGACCGAAACTAGTATTTCAAAATGTTTCATAGAATATAATTTTGAGATAATTTTTTTGCATGTACTTCCATCACAACCTTCACTCTTAATATATATAAAGGATCTGAAATGTTTCGTAGTATTTCGAACAATCCTCGATTTATTTTATTTTTTAACAGAAACTAGTATGAAATAGTGTATAATATACTACGATTTTTTGACCTAAACTAGCATTTCAAAAAGTTTAATAAAATCTAATTTAGAGGTAATTTTTTTGTATGTACTTCCATCATAACCTCCCCTCTTTAACATATAGAAAGGATCTGAAAAGTTTCGTAGCATTTCGAACAATCCTCGATTTAATTTAATTTTTAACCGAACCTACTATAAATTGTGTATAATATACTATAATTTTTGACCGAAACTATTATTTCAAAAAGTTTCATAGAATATAATTTTGAGATAATTTTTTATCATGTACTTCCATCATAACCATCCCTCGTAACATATAGAAAGGATCTAAGAAGTTTCGTAGTATTTCGAACAATCCTCGATTTAATTTCATTTTTGGCAGAAACTAGTATAAAATTGTTTATAATATACTACGCTTATTTGACCTAAACTAGTATTTCAAAAAGTTTCATAGAATCTATTTTTGAGATATTTTTTCTCATTTACTTCCATTATAACCTTCCCTCGTAACATACAGAAAGTATCTAAAAAGTTTCGTAGCATTTCGAACAATCCTCGATTTAATTTCATTTTGACCGAAACTAGTATAAAATTATGTATAATATACTATGATTTTTGACCGAAACTAGTATTTCAAAAAGTTTCATAGAATATAATTTTGAGATAATTTTTTTGCATGTACATCCATCATAACCTTCCCTCTTAACATATACAAAGGATCTGAAATGTTTCGTAATATTTCGAACAATCCTCGATTTAATTTAATTTTTGACAGAAACTAGTATAAAATTGTGTATAATATACTACGATTAGTTGACCTAAACTAGCATTTCAAAAAGTTTCATAGAATCTAATTTTGAGATATTTTTTTTGCATTTACTTCCATCATAACCTTCCCTCTTAACATATAGAAAGGATCTAAAAAGTTTCGTAGTATTTCGAACAATCCTCGATTTAATTTCATTTTGACCGAAACAACTATAAAATTGTGTATAATATACTACAATTTTTGACCGAAACTAGTATTTCAAAAAGTTTCATAGAATATAATTTGTAGATAATTTTTTTTGCATGGACTTCCATCATAACCTTCCCTCGTAACATATAGAAAGGATCTGCGAAGTTTCGTAGTATTTCGAAGAATCCTCGATTTAATTTAATTTTTGACAGAAACTAGTATAAAATTGTGTATAATATACTACGATTTTTTTACCTAAACTAGCATTTCTAAGAGTTTAATAGAATCTAATTTAGAGGTAATTTTTTTTGCATGTACTTCCATCATAACCTTCCCTCTTAACATATAGAAAGGATCTGAAACGTTTCGTAGCATTTCGAACTATCCTCAATTTAATTTCATTTTTAACCGAAACTACTATAAAATTGTGTAAAATATACTATAAGTTTTGACCGAAACTAGTATTTCAAAGAGTTTCATAGACTATAATTTTGAGATAATTGTTTTGCATGGACTTCCATCATAACCATCCCTCGTAACATATAGAAAGGATATGAGAAGTTTCGTAGTATTTCGAACAATCCTCGATTTAATTTCATTTTTGACAGAAACTAGTATAAAATTGTGTATAATATACTTAGATTTTTTGACAGAAACTAGTATTTCAAAAAGTTTCATAGAATATAATTTTGAGATAATTTATTTGCATTTACTTCTATCATAACCTTCTCTAGTAACATATAGAAAGGTTCTGAGATGTTTCGTATCATTTCGAACAATCCTCGATTTAATTTCATTTTTGACAGAAACTAGTATAAAATTTTGTATAATATACAACGATTATTTGACCTAAACTAGCATTTCAAAACGTTTTATAGATTCTAATTTTGAGATATTTTTTGCATTTACTTCCATCATAACCTTCCCTCGTAACATATAGAAAGGATCTAAAAATTTTCGTAGCATTTCGAACAATCCTCGATTTAATTTCATTTTGACCGAAACTAGTATAAAATTGTGTATAATATACTACAATTTTTGACCGAAACTAGTATTTCAAAAAGTTTCATAGAATATAATTTTGAGATAAATTTTTTGCATGTACTTCCATCACAACCTTCACTCTTAACATATACAAAGGATCTGAAATGTTTCGTAGTATTTCGAACAATCCTCGATTTATTTTAATTTTTAACAGAAACTAGTATAAAATAGTGTATAATATACTACGATTTTTTGACCTAAACTAGCATTTCAAAAAGTTTAATAAAATCTAATTTAGAGGTAATTTTTTTGTATGTACTTCCATCATAACCTCCCCTCTTAACATATAGAAAGGATCTGAAAAGTTTCGTAGCATTTCGAACAATCCTCGATTTAATTTCATTTTTAACCGAACCTACTATAAATTGTGTATAATATACTTTAATTTTTGACCGAAACTAGTATTTCAAAAAGTTTCATAGAATATAATTTTCAGATAATTTTTTTGCATGGACTTCCATCATAACCATCCCTCGTAACATATAGAAAGGATCTAAGAAGTTTCGTAGAATTTCGAACAGTCCTCGATTTAATTTCATTTTTGGCAGAAACTAGTATATAATTGTGTATAATATACTACGCATATTTGACCTAAACTAGTATTTCAAAAAGTTTCATAGAATCTATTTTTGAGATATGTTTTCTCATTTACTTCCATTATAACCTTCCCTAGTAACATATAGAAAGTATCTAAAAAGTTTCATAGCATTTCGAACAATCCTCGATTTAATATCATTTTGACCGAAACTAGTATAAAATTGTGTATAATATACTATGATTTTTGACCGAAACTAGTTTTTAAAAAAGTTTCATAGAATATAATTTTGAGATAATTTTTTTGCATGTACATCCATCATAACCTTCCCTCTTAACAAATACAAAGGATCTGAAATGTTTCGTAGTATTTCGAACAATCCTCGATTTAATTTAATTTTTGACAGAAACTAGTATAAAATTGTGTATAATATACTACGATTATTTGACCTAAACTAGCATTTCAAAAAGTTTCATAGAATCTAATTTTGAGATATTTTTTTTGCATTTACTTCCATCATAACCTTCCCTCTTAACATATAGAAAGGATCTAAAAAGTTTCGTAGCATTTCGAACAATCCTCGATTTAATTTCATTTTGACCGAAACATCTATAAAATTGTGTATAATATACTACAATTTTTGACCGAAACTAGTATTTCAAAAAGTTTCATAGAATATAATTTGTAGATAATTTTTTTTGCATGGACTTCCATCATAACCTTCCCTCGTAACATATAGAAAGGATCTGCGAAGTTTCGTAGTATTTCGAACAATCCTCGATTTAATTTAATTTTTGACAGAAACTAGTATAAAATTGTGTATAATATACTACGATTTTTTTACCTAAACTAGCATTTCTAAGAGTTTAATAGAATCTAATTTAGAGGTAATTTTTTTTGCATGTACTTCCATCATAACCTTCCCTCTTAACATATAGAAAGGATCTGAAACATTTCGTAGCATTTCGAACTATCCTCGATTTAATTTCATTTTTAACCGAAACTACTATAAAATTGTGTAAAATATACTATAAGTTTTGACCGAAACTAGTATTTCAAAGAGTTTCATAGACTATAATTTTGAGATAATTGTTTTGTATGGACTTCCATCATAACCATCCCTCGTAACATATAGAAAGGATATGAGAAGTTTCGTAGTATTTCGAACAATCCTCGATTTAATTTCATTTTTGATAGAAACTAGTATAAAATTGTGTATAATATACTTAGATTTTTTGACGGAAACTAGTATTTCAAAAAGTTTCATAGAATATAATTTTGAGATAATTTATTTGCATTTACTTCTATCTTTACCTTCTCTAGTAACATATTGAAAGGTTCTGAGATGTTTCGTAGCATTTCGAACAATCCTCGATTTAATTTCATTTTTGACCGAAACTAGTATAAAATTTTGTATAATATACAACGATTATTTGACCTAAACTAGCATTTCAAAACGTTTTATAGATTCTAATTTTGAGATATTTTTTGCATTTACTTCCATCATAACCTTCCCTCGTAACATATAGAAAGGATCTAAAAAGTTTCGTAGCATTTCGAACAATCCTCGATTTAATTTCATTTTGACCGAAACTAGTATAAAATTGTGTATAATATACTACGATTTTTGACCGAAACTAGTATTTCAAAAAGTTTCATAGAATATAATTTTGAGATAATTTTTTTGCATGTACTTCCATCACAACCTTCACTCTTAACATATACAAAGGATCTGAAATGTTTCGTAGTATTTCGATCAATCCTCGATTTATTTTAATTTTTAATAGAAACTAGTATAAAATAGTGTATAATATACTACGATTTTTTGACCTAAACTAGCATTTCAAAAAGTTTAATAAAATCTAATTTAGAGGTAATTTTTTTGTATGTACTTCCATCATAACCTCCCCTCTTAACATATAGAAAGGATCTGAAAAGTTTCGTAGCATTTCGAACAATCCTCGATTTAATTTCATTTT
The DNA here is from genome assembly GCA_963966055.1 of Lathyrus aphaca. Classification (NCBI taxonomy): domain Eukaryota; kingdom Viridiplantae; phylum Streptophyta; class Magnoliopsida; order Fabales; family Fabaceae; genus Lathyrus; species Lathyrus aphaca. Next base: position 2,099,704 of record OZ014522.1, on the reverse strand, counting down.
TAACCGAACCTACTATAAATTGTGTATAATATACTATAATTTTTTACCGAAACTAGTATTTCAAAAAGTTTCATAGAATATAATTTTAAGATATTTTTTTATCATGTACTTCCATCATAACCATCCCTCGTAACATATAGAAAGGATCTAAGAAGTTTCGTAGTATTTCGAACAATCCTCGATTTAATTTCATTTTTGGCAGAAACTAGTATAAAATTGTGTATAATATACTACGCTTATTTGACCTAAACTAGTATTTCAAAAAGTTTCATAGAATCTATTTTTGAGATATTTTTTCTCATTTACTTCCATTATAACCTTCCCTCGTAACATATAGAAAGTATCTAAAAAGTTTCGTAGCATTTCGAACAGTCCTCGATTTAATTTCATTTTGACCGAAACTAGTATAAAATTGTGTATAATATACTATGATTTTTGACCGAAACTAGTATTTCAAAGAGTTTCATAGACTATAATTTTGAGATAATTGTTTTGTATGGACTTCCATCATAACCATCCCTCGTAACATATAGAAAGGATATGAGAAGTTTCGTAGTATTTCGAACAATCCTCGATTTAATTTCATTTTTGATAGAAACTAGTATAAAATTGTGTATAATATACTTAGATTTTTTGAAAGAAACTAGTATTTCAAAAAGTTTCAAAAAATATAATTTTGAGATAATTTATTTGCATTTACTTCTATCTTAACCTTCTCTAGTAACATATTGAAAGGTTCTGAGATGTTTCGTAGCATTTCGAACAATCCTCGATTTAATTTCATTTTTGACCGAAACTAGTATAAAATTTTGTATAATATACAACGATTATTTGACCTAAACTAGCATTTCAAAACGTTTTATAGATTCTAATTTTGAGATATTTTTTGCATTTACTTCCATCATAACCTTCCCTCGTAACATATAGAAAGGATCTAAAAAGTTTCGTAGCATTTCGAACAATCCTCGATTTAATTTCATTTTGACCGAAACTAGTATAAAATTGTGTATAATATACTACGATTTTTGACCGAAACTAGTATTTCAAAAAGTTTAATAGAATATAATTTTGAGATAATTTTTTTGCATGTACTTCCATCACAACCTTCACTCTTAACATATACAAAGGATCTGAAATGTTTCGTAGTATTTCGAACAATCCTCGATTGAATTTAATTTTTAACAGAAACTAGTATAAAATAGTGTATAATATACTATGATTTTTTGACCTAAACTAGCATTTCAAAAAGTTTAATAAAATCTAATTTAGAGGTAATTTTTTTGTATGTACTTCCATCATAACCTCCCCTCTTAACATATAGAAAGGATCTGAAAAGTTTCGTAGCATTTCGAACAATCCTCGATTTAATTTCATTTTTAACCGAACCTACTATAAATTGTGTATAATATACTTTAATTTTTGACCGAAACTAGTATTTCAAAAAGTTTCATAGAATATAATTTTCAGATAATTTTTTTGCATGGACTTCCATCATAACCATCCCTCGTAACATATAGAAAGGATCTAAGAAGTTTCGTAGAATTTCGAACAGTCCTCGATTTAATTTCATTTTTGGCAGAAACTAGTATATAATTGTGTATAATATACTACGCATATTTGACCTAAACTAGTATTTCAAAAAGTTTCATAGAATCTATTTTTGAGATATGTTTTCTCATTTACTTCCATTATAACCTTCCCTAGTAACATATAGAAAGTATCTAAAAAGTTTCATAGCATTTCGAACAATCCTCGATTTAATATCATTTTGACCGAAACTAGTATAAAATTGTGTATAATATACTATGATTTTTGACCGAAACTAGTTTTTAAAAAAGTTTCATAGAATATAATTTTGAGATAATTTTTTTGCATGTACATCCATCATAACCTTCCCTCTTAACAAATACAAAGGATCTGAAATGTTTCGTAGTATTTCGAACAATCCTCGATTTAATTTAATTTTTGACAGAAACTAGTATAAAATTGTGTATAATATACTACGATTATTTGACCTAAACTAGCATTTCAAAAAGTTTCATAGAATCTAATTTTGAGATATTTTTTTTGCATTTACTTCCATCATAACCTTCCCTCTTAACATATAGAAAGGATCTAAAAAGTTTCGTAGCATTTCGAACAATCCTCGATTTAATTTCATTTTGACCGAAACATCTATAAAATTGTGTATAATATACTACAATTTTTGACCGAAACTAGTATTTCAAAAAGTTTCATAGAATATAATTTGTAGATAATTTTTTTTGCATGGACTTCCATCATAACCTTCCCTCGTAACATATAGAAAGGATCTGCGAAGTTTCGTAGTATTTCGAACAATCCTCGATTTAATTTAATTTTTGACAGAAACTAGTATAAAATTGTGTATAATATACTACGATTTTTTTACCTAAACTAGCATTTCTAAGAGTTTAATAGAATCTAATTTAGAGGTAATTTTTTTTGCATGTACTTCCATCATAACCTTCCCTCTTAACATATAGAAAGGATCTGAAACATTTCGTAGCATTTCGAACTATCCTCGATTTAATTTCATTTTTAACCGAAACTACTATAAAATTGTGTAAAATATACTATAAGTTTTGACCGAAACTAGTATTTCAAAGAGTTTCATAGACTATAATTTTGAGATAATTGTTTTGTATGGACTTCCATCATAACCATCCCTCGTAACATATAGAAAGGATATGAGAAGTTTCGTAGTATTTCGAACAATCCTCGATTTAATTTCATTTTTGATAGAAACTAGTATAAAATTGTGTATAATATACTTAGATTTTTTGACGGAAACTAGTATTTCAAAAAGTTTCATAGAATATAATTTTGAGATAATTTATTTGCATTTACTTCTATCTTTACCTTCTCTAGTAACATATTGAAAGGTTCTGAGATGTTTCGTAGCATTTCGAACAATCCTCGATTTAATTTCATTTTTGACCGAAACTAGTATAAAATTTTGTATAATATACAACGATTATTTGACCTAAACTAGCATTTCAAAACGTTTTATAGATTCTAATTTTGAGATATTTTTTGCATTTACTTCCATCATAACCTTCCCTCGTAACATATAGAAAGGATCTAAAAAGTTTCGTAGCATTTCGAACAATCCTCGATTTAATTTCATTTTGACCGAAACTAGTATAAAATTGTGTATAATATACTACGATTTTTGACCGAAACTAGTATTTCAAAAAGTTTCATAGAATATAATTTTGAGATAATTTTTTTGCATGTACTTCCATCACAACCTTCACTCTTAACATATACAAAGGATCTGAAATGTTTCGTAGTATTTCGATCAATCCTCGATTTATTTTAATTTTTAATAGAAACTAGTATAAAATAGTGTATAATATACTACGATTTTTTGACCTAAACTAGCATTTCAAAAAGTTTAATAAAATCTAATTTAGAGGTAATTTTTTTGTATGTACTTCCATCATAACCTCCCCTCTTAACATATAGAAAGGATCTGAAAAGTTTCGTAGCATTTCGAACAATCCTCGATTTAATTTCATTTTTAACCGAACCTACTATAAATTGTGTATAATATACTATAATTTTTTACCGAAACTAGTATTTCAAAAAGTTTCATAGAATATAATTTTAAGATATTTTTTTATCATGTACTTCCATCATAACCATCCCTCGTAACATATAGAAAGGATCTAAGAAGTTTCGTAGTATTTCGAACAATCCTCGATTTAATTTCATTTTTGGCAGAAACTAGTATAAAATTGTGTATAATATACTACGCTTATTTGACCTAAACTAGTATTTCAAAAAGTTTCATAGAATCTATTTTTGAGATATTTTTTCTCATTTACTTCCATTATAACCTTCCCTCGTAACATATAGAAAGTATCTAAAAAGTTTCGTAGCATTTCGAACAGTCCTCGATTTAATTTCATTTTGACCGAAACTAGTATAAAATTGTGTATAATATACTATGATTTTTGACCGAAACTAGTATTTCAAAGAGTTTCATAGACTATAATTTTGAGATAATTGTTTTGTATGGACTTCCATCATAACCATCCCTCGTAACATATAGAAAGGATATGAGAAGTTTCGTAGTATTTCGAACAATCCTCGATTTAATTTCATTTTTGATAGAAACTAGTATAAAATTGTGTATAATATACTTAGATTTTTTGAAAGAAACTAGTATTTCAAAAAGTTTCATAAAATATAATTTTGAGATAATTTATTTGCATTTACTTCTATCTTAACCTTCTCTAGTAACATATTGAAAGGTTCTGAGATGTTTCGTAGCATTTCGAACAATCCTCGATTTAATTTCATTTTTGACCGAAACTAGTATAAAATTTTGTATAATATACAACGATTATTTGACCTAAACTAGCATTTCAAAACGTTTTATAGATTCTAATTTTGAGATATTTTTTGCATTTACTTCCATCATAACCTTCCCTCGTAACATATAGAAAGGATCTAAAAAGTTTCGTAGCATTTCGAACAATCCTCGATTTAATTTCATTTTGACCGAAACTAGTATAAAATTGTGTATAATATACTACGATTTTTGACCGAAACTAGTATTTCAAAAAGTTTAATAGAATATAATTTTGAGATAATTTTTTTGCATGTTTTTCCATCACAACCTTCACTCTTAACATATACAAAGGATCTGAAATGTTTCGTAGTATTTCGAACAATCCTCGATTTAATTTAATTTTTAACAGAAACTAGTATAAAATAGTGTATAATATACTATGATTTTTTGACCTAAACTAGCATTTCAAAAAGTTTAATAAAATCTAATTTAGAGGTAATTTTTTTGTATGTACTTCCATCATAACCTCCCCTCTTAACATATAGAAAGGATCTGAAAAGTTTCGTAGCATTTCGAACAATCCTCGATTTAATTTCATTTTTAACCGAACCTACTATAAATTGTGTATAATATACTATAATTTTTGACCGAAACTAGTATTTCAAAAAGTTTCATAGAATATAATTTTGAGATAATTTTTTAGCATGGACTTCCATCATAACCATCCCTCGTAACATATAGAAAGGATCTAAGAAGTTTCGTAGTATTTCGAACAATCCTCGATTTAATTTCATTTTTGGCAGAAACTAGTATAAAATTGTGTATAATATACTACGATTTTTTTACCTAAACTAGCATTTCTAAGAGTTTAATAGAATCTAATTTAGAGGTAATTTTTTTTGCATGTACTTCCATCATAAACTTCCCTCTTAACATATAGAAAGGATCTGAAACGTTTCGTAGCATTTCGAACTATCCTCGATTTAATTTCATTTTTAACCGAAACTACTATAAAATTGTGTAAAATATACTATAAGTTTTGATCGAAACTAGTATTTCAAGGAGTTTCATAGACTATAATTTTGAGATAATTGTTTTGCATGGACTTCCATCATAACCATCCCTCGTAACATATAGAAAGGATATGAGAAGTTTCGTTGTATTTCGAACAATCCTCGATTTAATTTCATTTTTGACAGAAACTAGTATAAAATTGTGTATAATATACTTAGATTTTTTGACGGAAACTAGTATTTCAAAAATTTTCATAGAATATAATTTTGAGATAATTTATTTGCATTTACTTCTATCATAACCTTCTCTAGTAACATATAGAAAGGCTCTGAGATGTTTCGTAGCATTTCGAACAATCCTCGATTTAATTTAATTTTGTACAGAAACTAGTATAAAATTGTGTATAATATACAACGATTATTTGACCTAAACTAGCATTTCAAAACGTTTTATACATTCTAATTTTGAGATATTTTTTGCATTTACTTCCATCATAACCTTCCCTCGTAACATATAGAAAGGATCTAAAAAGTTTCGTAGCATTTCGAACAATCCTCGATTTAATTTCATTTTGACCGAAACTAGTATAAAGTTGTGTATAATATACTACGATTTTTGACCGAAACTAGTATTTCATAAAGTTTAATAGAATATAATTTTGAGATAATTTTTTTGCATGTACTTCCATCACAACCTTCACTCTTAACATATACAAAGGATCTGAAATGTTTCATAGTATTTCGAACAATCCTCGATTTAATTTAATTTTTAACAGAAACTAGTATAAAATAGTGTATAATATACTATGATTTTTTGACCTAAACTAGCATTTCAAAAAGTTTAATAAAATCTAATTTAGAGGTAATTTTTTTGTATGTACTTCCATCATAACCCCCCCCCTCTTATCATATAGAAAGGATCTGAAAAGTTTCGTAGCATTTCGAACAATCCTCGATTTAATTTAATTTTTAACCGAACCTACTATAAATTGTGTATAATATACTATAATTTTTGACCGAAACTAGTATTTCAAAAAGTTTCATAGAATATAATTTTGAGATAATTTTTTTGCATGGACTTCCATCATAATCATCCCTCGAAACATATAGAAAGGATCTAAGAAGTTTCGTAGTATTTCGAACAATCCTCGATTTAATTTCATTTTTGGCAGAAACTAGTATAAAATTGTGTATAATATACTACGATTTTTTTACCTAAACTAGCATTTCTAAGAGTTTAATAGAATCTAATTTAGAGGTAATTTTTTTTGCATGTACTTCCATCATAACCTTCCCTCTTAAAATATAGAAAGGATCTGAAACGTTTCGTAGCATTTCGAACTATCCTCGATTTAATTTCATTTTTAACCGAAACTACTATAAAATTGTGTAAAATATACTATATGTTTTGATCGAAACTAGTATTTCAAAGAGTTTCATAGACTATAATTTTGAGATAATTGTTTTGCATGGACTTCCATCATAACCATCCCTCGTAACATATAGAAAGGATATGAGAAGTTTCGTAGTATTTCGAACAATCCTCGATTTAATTTCATTTTTGACAGAAACTAGTATAAAATTGTGTAAAATATACTATAAGTTTTGATCGAAACTAGTATTTCAAAGAGTTTCATAGACTATAATTTTGAGATAATTGTTTTGCATGGACTTCCATCATAACCATCCCTCGTAACATATAGAAAGGATATGAGAAGTTTCGTAGTATTTCGAACAATCCTCGATTTAATTTCATTTTTGACAGAAACTAGTATAAAATTGTGTATAATATACTTAGATTTTTTGACGGAAACTAGTATTTCAAAAAGTTTCATAGAATATAATTTTGAGATAATTTATTTGCATTTACTTCTATCATAACCTTCTCTAGTAACATATAGAAAGGCTCTGAGATGTTTCGTAGCATTTCGAACAATCCTCGATTTAATTTAATTCTGTACAGAAACTAGTATAAAATTGTGTATAATATACAACGATTATTTGACCTAAACTAGCATTTCAAAACGTTTTATACATTCTAATTTTGAGATATTTTTTGCATTTACTTCCATCATAACCTTCCCTCGTAACATATAGAAAGGATCTAAAAAGTTTCGTAGCATTTCGAACAATCCTCGATTTAATTTCATTTTGACCGAAACTAGTATAAAGTTGTGTATAATATACTACGATTTTTGACCGAAACTAGTATTTCAAAAAGTTTCATAGAATATAATTTTGAGATAATTTTTTTGCATGTACTTCCATCACAAACTTCACTCTTAACATATACAAAGGATCTGAAATGTTTCTTAGTATTTCGAACAATCCTCGATTTAATTTAATTTTTAACAGAAACTAGTATAAAATAGTTTATAATATACTATGATTTTTTGAACAAAACTAGCATTTCAAAAAGTTTAATATAATATAATTTAGAGGTAATTTTTTTGTATGTACTTCCATCATAACCTCCCCTCTTAACATATAGAAAGGATATGAAAAGTTTCATAGCATTTCGAACAATCCTCGATTTAATTTCATTTTTAACCGAACCTACTATAAATTGTGTATAATATACTATAATTTTTGACCGAAACTAGTATTTCAAAAAGTTTCATAGAATATAATTTTGAGATAATTTTTTAGCATGGACTTCCATCATAACTATCCCTCGTAACATATAGAAAGGATCTAAGAAGTTTCGTAGTATTTCGAACAATCCTCGATTTAATTTCATTTTTGGCAGAAACTAGTATAAAATTGTGTATAATATACTACGATTTTTTTACCTAAACTAGCATTTCTAAGAGTTTAATAGAATCTAATTTAGAGGTAATTTTTTTTGCATGTACTTCCATCATAACCTTCCCTCTTAACATATAGAAAGGATCTGAAACGTTTCGTAGCATTTCGAACTATCCTCGATTTAATTTCATTTTTAACCGAAACTACTATAAAATTGTGTAAAATATACTATAAGTTTTGATCGAAACTAGTATTTCAAAGAGTTTCATAGACTATAATTTTGAGATAATTGTTTCGCATGGACTTCCATCATAACCATCCCTCGTAACATATAGAAAGGATATGAAAAGTTTCGTAGTATTTCGAACAATCCTCGATTTAATTTCATTTTTGACAGAAACTAGTATAAAATTGTGTATAATATACTTAGATTTTTTGACAGAAACTAGTATTTCAAAAAGTTTCATAGAATATAATTTTGAGATAATTTATTTGCATTTACTTCTATCATAACCTTCTCTAGTAACATATAGAAAGGCTCTGAGATGTTTCGTAGCATTTCGAACAATCCTCGATATAATTTCATTTTTGAAAGAAACTAGTATAAAATTGTGTATAATATACAACGATTATTTGACCTAAACTAGCATTTCAACACGTTTTATAGATTCTAATTTTGAGATATTTTTTGCATTTACTTCCATCATAACCTTCCCTCGTAACGTATAGAAAGGATCTAAAAATTTCGTAGCATTTCGAACAATCCTCGATTTAATTTCATTTTGACCGAAACTAGTATAAAGTTGTGTATAATATACTACGATTTTTGACCGAAACTAGTATATCAAAAAGTTTCATAGAATATAATTTTGAGATAATTTTTTTGCATGTACTTCCATCACAAACTTCACTCTTAACATATACAAAGGATCTGAAATGTTTCTTAGTATTTCGAACAATCCTCGATTTAATTTAATTTTTAACAGAAACTAGTATAAAATAGTGTATAATATACTATGATTTTTTGAACTAAACTAGCATTTCAAAAAGTTTAATATAATATAATTTAGAGGTAATTTTTTTGTATGTACTTCCATCATAACCTCCCCTCTTAACATATAGAAAGGATATGAAAAGTTTCATAGCATTTCGAACAATCCTCGATTTAATTTCATTTTTAACCGAACCTACTATAAATTGTGTATAATATACTATAATTTTTGACCGAAACTAGTATTTCAAAAAGTTTCATAGAATATAATTTTGAGATAATTTTTTAGCATGGACTTCCATCATAACCATCCCTCGTAACATATAGAAAGGATCTAAGAAGTTTCGTAGTATTTCGAACGATCCTCGATTTAATTTCATTTTTGGCAGAAACTAGTATAAAATTGTGTATAATATACTACGATTTTTTTACCTAAACTAGCATTTCTAAGAGTTTAATAGAATCTAATTTAGAGGTAATTTTTTTTGCATGTACTTCCATCATAACCTTCCCTCTTAACATATAGAAAGGATCTGAAACGTTTCGTAGCATTTCGAACTATCCTCGATTTAATTTCATTTTTAACCGAAACTACTATAAAATTGTGTAAAATATACTATAAGTTTTGATCGAAACTAGTATTTCAAAGAGTTTCATAGACTATAATTTTGAGATAATTGTTTCGCATGGACTTCCATCATAACCATCCCTCGTAACATATAGAAAGGATATGAAAAGTTTCGTAGTATTTCGAACAATCCTCGATTTAATTTCATTTTTGACAGAAACTAGTATAAAATTGTGTATAATATACTTAGATTTTTTGACAGAAACTAGTATTTCAAAAAGTTTCATAGAATATAATTTTGAGATAATTTATTTGCATTTACTTCTATCATAACCTTCTCTAGTAACATATAGAAAGGCTCTGAGATGTTTCGTAGCATTTCGAACAATCCTCGATATAATTTCATTTTTGAAAGAAACTAGTATAAAATTGTGTATAATATACAACGATTATTTGACCTAAACTAGAATTTCAACACGTTTTATAGATTCTAATTTTGAGATATTTTTTGCATTTACTTCCATCATAACCTTCCCTCGTAACGTATAGAAAGGATCTAAAAATTTCGTAGCATTTCGAACAATCCTCGATTTAATTTCATTTTGACCGAAACTAGTATAAAGTTGTGTATAATATACTACGATTTTTGACCGAAACTAGTATTTCAAAAAGTTTCATAGAATATAATTTTGAGATAATTTTTTTGCATGTACTTCCATCACAAACTTCACTCTTAACATATACAAAGGATCTGAAATGTTTCTTAGTATTTCGAACAATCCTCGATTTAATTTAATTTGTAACAGAAACTAGTATAAAATAGTGTATAATATACTATGATTTTTTGACCTAAACTAGCATTTCAAAAAGTTTAATATAATATAATTTAGAGGTAATTTTTTTGTATGTACTTCCATCATAACCTCCCCTCTTAACATATAGAAAGGATCTGAAAAGTTTCGTAGCATTTCGAACAATCCTCGATTTAATTTCATTTTTAACCGAACCTACTATAAATTGTGTATAATATACTATAATTTTTGACCGAAACTAGTATTTCAAAAAGTTTCATAGAATATAATTTTGAGATAATTTTTTAGCATGGACTTCCATCATAACCATCCCTCGTAACATATAGAAAGGATCTAAGAAGTTTCGTAGTATTTCGAACAATCCTCGATTTAATTTCATTTTTGGCAGAAACTAGTATAAAATTGTGTATAATATACTACGATTTTTTTACCTAAACTAGCATTTCTAAGAGTTTAATAGAATCTAATTTAGAGGTAATTTTTTTTGCATGTACTTCCATCATAACCTTCCCTCTTAACATATAGAAAGGATCTGAAACGTTTCGTAGCATTTCGAACTATCCTCGATTTAATTTCATTTTTAACCGAAACTACTATAAAATTGTGTAAAATATACTATAAGTTTTGATCGAAACTAGTATTTCAAAGAGTTTCATAGACTATAATTTTGAGATAATTGTTTTGCATGGACTTCCATCATAACCATCCCTCGTAACATATAGAAAGGATATGAAAAGTTTCGTAGTATTTCGAACAATCCTCGATTTAATTTCATTTTTGACAGAAACTAGTATAAAATTGTGTATAATATACTTAGATTTTTTGACGGAAACTAGTATTTCAAAAAGTTTCATAGAATATAATTTTGAGATAATTTATTTGCATTTACTTCTATCATAACCTTCTCTAGTAACATATAGAAAGGCTCTGAGATGTTTCGTAGCATTTCGAACAATCCTCGATATAATTTCATTTTTGAAAGAAACTAGTATAAAATTGTGTATAATATACAACGGTTATTTGACCTAAACTAGCATTTCAACACGTTTTATAGATTCTAATTTTGAGATATTTTTTGCATTTACTTCCATCATAACCTTCCCTCGTAACGTATAGAAAGGATCTAAAAATTTCGTAGCATTTCGAACAATCCTCGATTTAATTTCATTTTGACCGAAACTAGTATAAAGTTGTGTATAATATACTACGATTTTTGACCGAAACTAGTATTTCAAAAAGTTTCATAGAATATAATTTTGAGATAATTTTTTTGCATGTACTTCCATCACAAACTTCACTCTTAACATATACAAAGGATCTGAAATGTTTCTTAGTATTTCGAACAATCCTCGATTTAATTTAATTTTTAACAGAAACTAGTATAAAATAGTGTATAATATACTATGATTTTTTGACCTAAACTAGCATTTCAAAAAGTTTAATATAATATAATTTAGAGGTAATTTTTTTGTATGTACTTCCATCATAACCTCCCCTCTTAACATATAGAAAGGATCTGAAAAGTTTCGTAGCATTTCGAACAATCCTCGATTTAATTTCATTTTTAACCGAACCTACTATAAATTGTGTATAATATACTATAATTTTTGACCGAAACTAGTATTTCAAAAAGTTTCATAGAATATAATTTTGAGATAATTTTTTAGCATGGACTTCCATCATAACCATCCCTCGTAACATATAGAAAGGATCTAAGAAGTTTCGTAGTATTTCGAACAATCCTCGATTTAATTTCATTTTTGGCAGAAACTAGTATAAAATTGTGTATAATATACTACGATTTTTTTACCTAAACTAGCATTTCTAAGAGTTTAATAGAATCTAATTTAGAGGTAATTTTTTTTGCATGTACTTCCATCATAACCTTCCCTCTTAACATATAGAAAGGATCTGAAACGTTTCGTAGCATTTCGAACTATCCTCGATTTAATTTCATTTTTAACCGAAACTACTATAAAATTGTGTAAAATATACTATAAGTTTTGATCGAAACTAGTATTTCAAAGAGTTTCATAGACTATAATTTTGAGATAATTGTTTTGCATGGACTTCCATCATAACCATCCCTCGTAACATATAGAAAGGATATGAAAAGTTTCGTAGTATTTCGAACAATCCTCGATTTAATTTCATTTTTGACAGAAACTAGTATAAAATTGTGTATAATATACTTAGATTTTTTGACGGAAACTAGTATTTCAAAAAGTTTCATAGAATATAATTTTGAGATAATTTATTTGCATTTACTTCTATCATAACCTTCTCTAGTAACATATAGAAAGGCTCTGAGATGTTTCGTAGCATTTCGAACAATCCTCGATATAATTTCATTTTTGAAAGAAACTAGTATAAAATTGTGTATAATATACAACGATTATTTGACCTAAACTAGCATTTCAACACGTTTTATAGATTCTAATTTTGAGATATTTTTTGCATTTACTTCCATCATAACCTTCCCTCGTAACGTATAGAAAGGATCTAAAAAGTTTCGTAGCATTTCGAACAATCCTCGATTTAATTTCATTTTGACCGAAACTAGTATAAAATTGTGTATAATATACTACGATTTTTGACCGAAACTAGTATTTCAAAAAGTTTCATAGAATATAATTTTGAGATAATTTTTTTGCATGTACTTCCATCACAACCTTCACTCTTAACATATACAAAGGATCTGAAATGTTTCGTAGTATTTCGAACAATCCTCGATTTAATTTAATTTTTAACAGAAACTAGTATAAAATAGTGTATAATATACTATGATTTTTTGACCTAAACTAGCATTTCAAAAAGTTTAATAAAATCTAATTTAGAGGTAATTTTTTTGTATGTACTTCCATCATAACCTCCCCTCTTAACATATAGAAAGGATCTGAAAAGTTTCGTAGCATTTCGAACAATCCTCGATTTAATTTCATTTTTAACCGAACCTACTATAAATTGTGTATAATATACTATAATTTTTGACCGAAACTAGTATTTCAAAAAGTTTCATAGAATATAATTTTGAGATAATTTTTTTGCATGGACTTCCATCATAACCATCCCTCGTAACATATAGAAAGGATCTAAGAAGTTTCGTAGTATTTCGAACAATCCTCGATTTAATTTCATTTTTGGCAGAAACTAGTATAAAATTGTGTATAATATACTACGATTTTTTTACCTAAACTAGCATTTCTAAGAGTTTAATAGAATCTAATTTAGAGGTAATTTTTTTTGCATGTACTTCCATCATAACCTTCCCTCTTAACATATATAAAGGATCTGAAAAGTTTCGTAGCATTTCGAACTATCCTCGATTTAATTTCATTTTTCACCGAAACTACTATAAAATTGTGTAAAATATACTATAAGTTTTGATCGAAACTAGTATTTCAAAGAGTTTCATAGACTATAATTTTGAGATAATTGTTTTGCATGGACTTCCATCATAACCATCCCTCGTAACATATAGAAAGGATATGAAAAGTTTCGTAGTATTTCGAACAATCCTCGATTTAATTTCATTTTTGACAGAAACTAGTATAAAATTGTGTATAATATACTTAGATTTTTTGACGGAAACTAGTATTTCAAAAAGTTTCATAGAATATAATTTTGAGATAATTTATTTGCATTTACTTCTATCATAACCTTCTCTAGTAACATATAGAAAGGCTCTGAGATGTTTCGTAGCATTTCGAACAATCCTCGATATAATTTCATTTTTGAAAGAAACTAGTATAAAATTGTGTATAATATACAACGGTTATTTGACCTAAACTAGCATTTCAACACGTTTTATAGATTCTAATTTTGAGATATTTTTTGCATTTACTTCCATCATAACCTTCCCTCGTAACGTATAGAAAGGATCTAAAAATTTCGTAGCATTTCGAACAATCCTCGATTTAATTTCATTTTGACCGAAACTAGTATAAAGTTGTGTATAATATACTACGATTTTTGACCGAAACTAGTATTTCAAAAAGTTTCATAGAATATAATTTTGAGATAATTTTTTTGCATGTACTTCCATCACAAACTTCACTCTTAACATATACAAAGGATCTGAAATGTTTCTTAGTATTTCGAACAATCCTCGATTTAATTTAATTTTTAACAGAAACTAGTATAAAATAGTGTATAATATACTATGATTTTTTGACCTAAACTAGCATTTCAAAAAGTTTAATATAATATAATTTAGAGGTAATTTTTTTGTATGTACTTCCATCATAACCTCCCCTCTTAACATATAGAAAGGATCTGAAAAGTTTCGTAGCATTTCGAACAATCCTCGATTTAATTTCATTTTTAACCGAACCTACTATAAATTGTGTATAATATACTATAATTTTTGACCGAAACTAGTATTTCAAAAAGTTTCATAGAATATAATTTTGAGATAATTTTTTAGCATGGACTTCCATCATAACCATCCCTCGTAACATATAGAAAGGATCTAAGAAGTTTCGTAGTATTTCGAACAATCCTCGATTTAATTTCATTTTTGGCAGAAACTAGTATAAAATTGTGTATAATATACTACGATTTTTTTACCTAAACTAGCATTTCTAAGAGTTTAATAGAATCTAATTTAGAGGTAATTTTTTTTGCATGTACTTCCATCATAACCTTCCCTCTTAACATATAGAAAGGATCTGAAACGTTTCGTAGCATTTCGAACTATCCTCGATTTAATTTCATTTTTAACCGAAACTACTATAAAATTGTGTAAAATATACTATAAGTTTTGATCGAAACTAGTATTTCAAAGAGTTTCATAGACTATAATTTTGAGATAATTGTTTTGCATGGACTTCCATCATAACCATCCCTCGTAACATATAGAAAGGATATGAAAAGTTTCGTAGTATTTCGAACAATCCTCGATTTAATTTCATTTTTGACAGAAACTAGTATAAAATTGTGTATAATATACTTAGATTTTTTGACGGAAACTAGTATTTCAAAAAGTTTCATAGAATATAATTTTGAGATAATTTATTTGCATTTACTTCTATCATAACCTTCTCTAGTAACATATAGAAAGGCTCTGAGATGTTTCGTAGCATTTCGAACAATCCTCGATATAATTTCATTTTTGAAAGAAACTAGTATAAAATTGTGTATAATATACAACGATTATTTGACCTAAACTAGCATTTCAACACGTTTTATAGATTCTAATTTTGAGATATTTTTTGCATTTACTTCCATCATAACCTTCCCTCGTAACGTATAGAAAGGATCTAAAAAGTTTCGTAGCATTTCGAACAATCCTCGATTTAATTTCATTTTGACCGAAACTAGTATAAAATTGTGTATAATATACTACGATTTTTGACCGAAACTAGTATTTCAAAAAGTTTCATAGAATATAATTTTGAGATAATTTTTTTGCATGTACTTCCATCACAACCTTCACTCTTAACATATACAAAGGATCTGAAATGTTTCGTAGTATTTCGAACAATCCTCGATTTAATTTAATTTTTAACAGAAACTAGTATAAAATAGTGTATAATATACTATGATTTTTTGACCTAAACTAGCATTTCAAAAAGTTTAATAAAATCTAATTTAGAGGTAATTTTTTTGTATGTACTTCCATCATAACCTCCCCTCTTAACATATAGAAAGGATCTGAAAAGTTTCGTAGCATTTCGAACAATCCTCGATTTAATTTCATTTTTAACCGAACCTACTATAAATTGTGTATAATATACTATAATTTTTGACCGAAACTAGTATTTCAAAAAGTTTCATAGAATATAATTTTGAGATAATTTTTTTGCATGGACTTCCATCATAACCATCCCTCGTAACATATAGAAAGGATCTAAGAAGTTTCGTAGTATTTCGAACAATCCTCGATTTAATTTCATTTTTGGCAGAAACTAGTATAAAATTGTGTATAATATACTACGATTTTTTTACCTAAACTAGCATTTCTAAGAGTTTAATAGAATCTAATTTAGAGGTAATTTTTTTTGCATGTACTTCCATCATAACCTTCCCTCTTAACATATATAAAGGATCTGAAAAGTTTCGTAGCATTTCGAACTATCCTCGATTTAATTTCATTTTTCACCGAAACTACTATAAAATTGTGTAAAATATACTATAAGTTTTGATCGAAACTAGTATTTCAAAGAGTTTCATAGACTATAATTTTGAGATAATTGTTTCGCATGGACTTCCATCATAACCATCCCTCGTAACATATAGAAAGGATATGAAAAGTTTCGTAGTATTTCGAACAATCCTCGATTTAATTTCATTTTTGACAGAAACTAGTATAAAATTGTGTATAATATACTTAGATTTTTTGACGGAAACTAGTATTTCAAAAAGTTTCATAGAATATAATTTTGAGATAATTTATTTGCATTTACTTCTATCATAACCTTCTCTAGTAACATATAGAAAGGCTCTGAGATGTTTCGTAGCATTTCGAACAATCCTCGATATAATTTAATTTTTGAAAGAAACTAGTATAAAATTGTGTATAATATACAACGATTATTTGACCTAAACTAGCATTTCAACACGATTTATAGATTCTAATTTTGAGATATTTTTTTCGCATTTACTTCCATCATAACCTTCCCTCGTAACGTATAGAAAGGATCTAAAAAGTTTCGTAGCATTTCGAACAATCCTCGATTTAATTTCATTTTGACCGAAACTAGTATAAAATTGTGTATAATATACTACGATTTTTGACCGAAACTAGTATTTCAAAAAGTTTCATAGAATATAATTTTGAGATAATTTTTTTGCATGTACTTCCATCACAACCTTCACTCTTAACATATACAAAGGATCTGAAATGTTTCGTAGTATTTCGAACAATCCTCGATTTAATTTAATTTTTAACAGAAACTAGTATAAAATAGTGTATAATATACTATGATTTTTTGACCTAAACTAGCATTTCAAAAAGTTTAATAAAATCTAATTTAGAGGTAATTATTTTGTATGTACTTCCATCATAACCTCCCCTCTTAACATATAGAAAGGATCTGAAAAGTTTCGTAGCATTTCGAACAATCCTCGATTTAATTTCATTTTTAACCGAACCTACTATAAATTGTGTATAATATACTATAATTTTTGACCGAAACTAGTATTTCAAAAAGTTTCATAGAATATAATTTTGAGATAATTTTTTTGCATGGACTTCCATCATAACCATCCCTCGTAACATATAGAAAGGATCTAAGAAGTTTCGTAGTATTTCGAACAATCCTCGATTTAATTTCATTTTTGGCAGAAACTAGTATAAAATTGTGTATAATATACTACGATTTTTTTACCTAAACTAGCATTTCTAAGAGTTTAATAGAATCTAATTTAGAGGTAATTTTTTTTGCATGTACTTCCATCATAACCTTCCCTCTTAACATATATAAAGGATCTGAAAAGTTTCGTAGCATTTCGAACTATCCTCGATTTAATTTCATTTTTAACCGAAACTACTATAAAATTGTGTAAAATATACTATAAGTTTTGATCGAAACTAGTATTTCAAAGAGTTTCATAGACTATAATTTTGAGATAATTGTTTCGCATGGACTTCCATCATAACCATCCCTCGTAACATATAGAAAGGATATGAGAAGTTTCGTAGTATTTCGAACAATCCTCAATTTAATTTAATTTTTGACAGAAACTAGTATAAAATTGTGTATAATATACTTAGATTTTTTGACGGAAACTAGTATTTCAAAAATTTTCATAGAATATAATTTTGAGATAATTTATTTGCATTTACTTCTATCATAACCTTCTCTAGTAACATATAGAAAGGCTCTGAGATGTTTCGTAGCATTTCGAACAATCCTCGATTTAATTTAATTTTTGACAGAAACTAGTATAAAATTGTGTATAATATACAACGATTATTTGACCTAAACTAGCATTTCAAAACGTTTTATACATTCTAATTTTGAGATATTTTTTGCAATTACCTCCATCATAACCTTCCCTCGTAACATATAGAAAGGATCTAAAAAGTTTCGTAGCATTTCGAACAATCCTCGATTTAATTTCATTTTGACTTAAACTAGTATAAAGTTGTGTATAATATACTACGATTTTTGACCGAAACTAGTATTTCAAAAAGTTTCATAGAATATAATTTTGAGATAATTTTTTTGCATGTACTTCCATCACAACCTTCACTCTTAACATATACAAAGGATCTGAAATGTTTCGTAGTATTTCGAACAATCCTCGATTTAATTTAATTTTTAACAGAAACTAGTATAAAATAGTGTATAATATACTATGATTTTTTGACCTAAACTAGCATTTCAAAAAGTTTAATAAAATCTAATTTAGAGGTAATTTTTTTGTATGTACTTCCATCATAACCTCCCCTCTTAACATATAGAAAGGATCTGAAAAGTTTCGTAGCATTTCGAACAATCCTCGATTTAATTTCATTTTTAACCGAACCTACTATAAATTGTGTATAATATACTATAATTTTTGACCGAAACTAGTATTTCAAAAAGTTTCATAGAATATAATTTTGAGATAATTTTTTTGCATGGACTTCCATCATAACCATCCCTCGTAACATATAGAAAGGATCTAAGAAGTTTCGTAGTATTTCGAACAATCCTCGATTTAATTTCATTTTTGGCAGAAACTAGTATAAAATTGTGTATAATATACTACGATTTGTTTACCTAAACTAGCATTTCTAAGAGTTTAATAGAATCTAATTTAGAGGTAATTTTTTTTGCATGTACTTCCATCATAACCTTCCCTCTTAACATATAGAAAGGATCTGAAACGTTTCGTAGCATTTCGAACTATCCTCGATTTAATTTCATTTTTAACCGAAACTACTATAAAATTGTGTAAAATATACTATAAGTTTTGATCGAAACTAGTATTTCAAAGAGTTTCATAGACTATAATTTTGAGATAATTGTTTTGCATGGACTTCCATCATAACCATCCCTAGTAACATATAGAAAGGATATGAGAAGTTTCGTAGTATTTCGAACAATCCTCAATTTAATTTCATTTTTGACAGAAACTAGTATAAAATTGTGTATAATATACTTAGATTTTTTGACGGAAACTAGTATTTCAAATATTTTCATAGAATATAATTTTGAGATAATTTATTTGCATTTACTTCTATCATAACCTTCTCTAGTAACATATAGAAAGGCTCTGAGATGTTTCGTAGCATTTCGAACAATCCTCGATTTAATTTAATTTTTGACAGAAACTAGTATAAAATTGTGTATAATATACAACGATTATTTGACCTAAACTAGCATTTCAAAACGTTTTATAGATTCTAATTTTGAGATATTTTTTGCATTTACTTCCATCATAACCTTCCCTCGTAACATATAGAAAGGATCTAAAAAGTTTCGTAGCATTTCGAACAATCCTCGATTTAATTTCATTTTGACCGAAACTAGTATAAAGTTGTGTATAATATACTACGATTTTTGACCGAAACTAGTATTTCAAAAAGTTTCATAGAATATAATTTTGAGATAATTTTTTTGCATGTACTTCCATCACAAACTTCACTCTTAACATATACAAAGGATCTGAAATGATTCGTAGTATTTCGAACAATCCTCGATTTAATTTAATTTTTAACAGAAACTAGTATAAAATAGTGTATAATATACTATGATTTTTTGACTTAAACTAGCATTTCAAAAAGTTTAATATAATATAATTTAGAGGTAATTTTTTTGTATGTACTTCGATCATAACCTCCCCTCTTAACATATAGAAAGGATCTGAAAAGTTTCGTAGCATTTCGAACAATCCTCGATTTAATTTCATTTTTAACCGAACCTACTATAAATTGTGTATAATATACTATAATTTTTTACCGAAACTAGTATTTCAAAAAGTTTCATAGAATATAATTTTGAGATAATTTTTTAGCATGGACTTCCATCATAACCATCCCTCGTAACATATAGAAAGGATCTAAGAAGTTTCGTAGTATTTCGAACAATCCTCGATTTAATTTCATTTTTGGCAGAAACTAGTATAAAATTGTGTATAATATACTACGATTTTTTTACCTAAACTAGCATTTCTAAGAGTTTAATAGAATCTAATTTAGAGGTAATTTTTTTTGCATGTACTTCAGTCATAACCTTCCCTCTTAACATATAGAAAGGATCTGAAACCTTTCGTAGCATTTCGAACTATCCTCGATTTAATTTCATTTTTAACCGAAACTACTATAAAATTGTGTAAAATATACTATAAGTTTTGATCGAAACTAGTATTTCAAAGAGTTTCATAGACTATAATTTTGAGATAATTGTTTTGCATGGACTTCCATCATAACCATCCCTCGTAACATATAGAAAGGATATGAGAAGTTTCGTAGTATTTCGAACAATCCTCAATTTAATTTCATTTTTGACAGAAACTAGTATAAAATTGTGTATAATATACTTAGATTTTTTGACGGAAACTAGTATTTCAAAAATTTTCATAGAATATAATTTTGAGATAATTTATTTGCATTTACTTCTATCATAACCTTCTCTAGTAACATATAGAAAGGCTCTGAGATGTTTCGTAGCATTTCGAACAATCCTCGATTTAATTTAATTTTTGACAGAAACTAGTATAAAATTGTGTATAATATACAACGATTATTTGACCTAAACTAGCATTTCAACACGTTTTATAGATTCTAATTTTGAGATATTTTTTGCATTTACTTCCATCATAACCTTCCCTCGTAACATATAGAAAGGATCTAAAAAGTTTCGTAGCATTTCGAACAATCCTCGATTTAATTTCATTTTGACCGAAACTAGTATAAAATTGTGTATAATATACTACGATTTTGACCGAAACTAGTATTTCAAAATGTTTCATAGAATATAATTTTGAGATAATTTTTTTGCATGTACTTCCATCACAACCTTCACTCTTAACATATACAAAGGATCTGAAATGTTTCGTAGTATTTCGAACAATCCTCGATTTAATTTAATTTTTAACAGAAACTAGTATAAAATAGTATATAATATACTATGATTTTTTGACCTAAACTAGCATTTCAAAAAGTTTAATAAAATCTAATTTAGAGGTAATTTTTTTGTATGTACTTCCATCATAACCTCCCCTCTTAACATATAGAAAGGATTTGAAAAGTTTCGTAGGATTTCGAACAATCCTCGATTTAATTTCATTTTTAACCGAACCTACTATAAATTGTGTATAATATACTATAATTTTTGACCGAAACTAGTATTTCAAAAAGTTTCATAGAATATAATTTTGAGATAATTTTTTTGCATGGACTTCCATCATAACCATCCCTCGTAACATATAGAAAGGATCTAAGAAGTTTCGTAGTATTTCGAACAATCCTCGATTTAATTTCATTTTTGGCAGAAACTAGTATAAAATTGTGTATAATATACTACGATTTTTTTACCTAAACTAGCATTTCTAAGAGTTTAATAGAATCTAATTTAGAGGTAATTTTTTTTGCATGTACTTCCATCATAACCTTCCCTCTGAACATATAGAAAGGAACTGAAACGTTTCGTAGCATTTCGAACTATCCTCGATTTAATTTCATTTTTAACCGAAACTACTATAAAATTGTGTAAAATATACTATAAGTTTTGATCAAAACTAGTATTTCAAAGAGTTTCATAGACTATAATTTTGAGATAATTGTTTTGCATGGACTTCCATCATAACCATCCCTCGTAACATATAGAAAGGATATGAGAAGTTTTGTAGTATTTCGAACAATCCTCGATTTAATTTCATTTTTGACAGAAACTAGTATAAAATTGTATATAATATACTTAGATTTTTTGACGGAAACTAGTATTTCAAAAAGTTTCATAGAATATAATTTTGAGATAATTTATTTGCATTTACTTCTATCATAACCTTCTCTAGTAACATATAGAAAGGCTCTGAGATGTTTCGTAGCATTTCGAACAATCCTCGATTTAATTTCATTTTTGACAGAAACTAGTATAAAATTGTGTATAATATACAACGATTATTTGACCAAAACTAGCATTTCAAAACGTTTTATAGATTCTAATTTTGAGATATTTTTTGCATTTACTTCCATCATAACCTTCCCTCGTAACATATAGAAAGGATCTAAAAAGTTTCGTAGCATTTCGAACAATCCTCGATTTAATTTCATTTTGACCGAAACTAGTATAAAATTGTGTATAATATACTACGATTTTTGACCGAAACTAGTATTTCAAAAAGTTTCATAGAATATAATTTTGAGATAATTTTTTTGCATGTACTTCCATCACAACCTTCACTCTTAACATATACAAAGGATCTGAAATGTTTCGTAGTATTTCGAACAATCCTCGATTTAATTTAATTTTTAACAGAAACTAGTATAGAATAGTGTATAATATACTATGATTTTTTGACCTAAACTAGCATTTCAAAAAGTTTAATAAAATCTAATTTAGAGGTAATTTTTTTGTATGTACTTCCATCATAACCTCCCCTCTTAACATATAGAAAGGATCTGAAATGTTTCGTAGCATTTCGAACAATCCTCGATTTAATTTCATTTTTAACCGAACCTACTATAAATTGTGTATAATATACTATAATTTTTGACCGAAACTAGTATTTCAAAAAGTTTCATAGAATATAATTTTGAGATAATTTTTTTGCATGGACTTCCATCATAACCATCCCTCGTAACATATAGAAAGGATCTAAGAAGTTTCGTAGTATTTCGAACAATCCTCGATTTAATTTCATTTTTGGCAGAAACTAGTATAAAATTGTGTATAATATACTACGATTTTTTTACCTAAACTAGCATTTCTAAGAGTTTAATAGAATCTAATTTAGAGGTAATTTTTTTTGCATGTACTTCCATCATAACCTTCCCTCTTAACTTAAAGAAAGGATCTGAAACGTTTCGTAGCATTTCGAACTATCCTCGATTTAATTTCATTTTTAACCGAAACTACTATAAAATTGTGTAAAATATAATATAAGTTTTGATCGAAACTAGTATTTCAAAGAGTTTCATAGACTATAATTTTGAGATAATTGTTTTACATGGACTTCCATCATAACCATCCCTCGTAACATATAGAAAGGATATGAGAAGTTTCGTAGTATTTCGAACAATCCTCGATTTAATTTCATTTTTGACAGAAACTAGTATAAAATTGTGTATAATATACTTAGATTTTTTGACGGAAACTAGTATTTCAAAAAGTTTCATAGAATATAATTTTGAGATAATTTATTTGCATTTACTTCTATCATAACCTTCTCTAGTAACATATAGAAAGGCTCTGAGAAGTTTCGTAGCATTTCGAACAATCCTCGATTTAATTTCATTTTTGACAGAAACTAGTATAAAATTGTGTATAATATACAACGATTATTTGACCTAAACTAGCATTTCAAAACGTTTTATAGATTCTAATTTTGAGATATTTTTTGCATTTACTTCCATCATAACCTTCCCTCGTAACATATAGAAAGGATCTAAAAAGTTTCGTAGCATTTCGAACAATCCTCGATTTAATTTCATTTTGACCGAAACTAGTATAAAATTGTGTATAATATACTACGATTTTTGACCGAAACTAGTATTTCAAAAAGTTTCATAGAATATAATTTTGAGATAATTTTTTTGCATGTACTTCCATCACAACCTTCACTCTTAACATATACAAAGGATCTGAAATGTTTCGTAGTATTTCGAACAATCCTCGATTTAATTTAATTTTTAACAGAAACTAGTATAAAATAGTGTATAATATACTATGATTTTTTGACCTAAACTAGCATTTCAAAAAGTTTAATATAATATAATTTAGAGGTAATTTTTTTGTATGTACTTCGATCATAACCTCCCCTCTTAACATATAGAAAGGATCTGAAACGTTTCGTAGCATTTCGAACAATCCTCGATTTAATTTCATTTTTAACCGAACCTACTATAAATTGTGTATAATATACTATAATTTTTGACCGAAACTAGTATTTCAAAAAGTTTCATAGAATATAATTTTGAGATAATTTTTTAGCATGGACTTCCATCATAACCATCCCTCGTAACATATAGAAAGGATCTAAGAAGTTTCGTAGTATTTCGAACAATCCTCGATTTAATTTCATTTTTGGCAGAAACTAGTATAAAATTGTGTATAATATACTACGATTTTTTTACCTAAACTAGCATTTCTAAGAGTTTAATAGAATCTAATTTAGAGGTAAGTTTTTTTTGCATGTACTTCCATCATAACCTTCCCTCTTAACATATAGAAAGGATCTGAAACCTTTCGTAGCATTTCGAACTATCCTCGATTTAATTTCATTTTTAACCAAAACTACTGTAAAATTGTGTAAAATATACTATAAGTTTTGATCGAAACTAGTATTTCAAAGAGTTTCATAGACTATAATTTTGAGATAATTGTTTTGCATGGACTTCCATCATAACCATCCCTCGTAACATATAGAAAGGATATGAGAAGTTTTGTAGTATTTCGAACAATCCTCGATTTAATTTCATTTTTGACAGAAACTAGTATAAAATTGTGTATAATATACTTAGATTTTTTGACGGAAACTAGTATTTCAAAAAGTTTCATAGAATATAATTTTGAGATAATTTATTTGCATTTACTTCTATCATAACCTTCTCTAGTAACATATAGAAAGGCTCTGAGATGTTTCGTAGCATTTCGAACAATCCTCGATTTAATTTTATTTTTGACAGAAACT
Source organism: Lathyrus aphaca (assembly GCA_963966055.1). Classification (NCBI taxonomy): domain Eukaryota; kingdom Viridiplantae; phylum Streptophyta; class Magnoliopsida; order Fabales; family Fabaceae; genus Lathyrus; species Lathyrus aphaca. The sequence goes on along the minus strand of OZ014522.1, from coordinate 2,074,464 downwards.
AGTATAAAATTGTGTATAATATACAACGATTATTTGACCAAAACTAGCATTTCAAAACGTTTTATAGATTCTAATTTTGAGATATTTTTTGCATTTACTTCCATCATAACCTTCCCTCGTAACATATAGAAAGGATCTAAAAAGTTTCGTAGCATTTCGAACAATCCTCGATTTAATTTCATTTTGACCGAAACTAGTATAAAATTGTGTATAATATACTACGATTTTTGACCGAAACTAGTATTTCAAAAAGTTTCATAGAATATAATTTTGAGATAATTTTTTTGCATGTACTTCCATCACAACCTTCACTCTTAACATATACAAAGGATCTGAAATGTTTCGTAGTATTTCGAACAATCCTCGATTTAATTTAATTTTTAACAGAAACTAGTATAGAATAGTGTATAATATACTATGATTTTTTGACCTAAACTAGCATTTCAAAAAGTTTAATAAAATCTAATTTAGAGGTAATTTTTTTGTATGTACTTCCATCATAACCTCCCCTCTTAACATATAGAAAGGATCTGAAATGTTTTGTAGCATTTCGAACAATCCTCGATTTAATTTCATTTTTAACCGAACCTACTATAAATTGTGTATAATATACTATAATTTTTGACCGAAACTAGTATTTCAAAAAGTTTCATAGAATATAATTTTGAGATAATTTTTTTGCATGGACTTCCATCATAACCATCCCTCGTAACATATAGAAAGGATCTAAGAAGTTTCGTAGTATTTCGAACAATCCTCGATTTAATTTCATTTTTGGCAGAAACTAGTATAAAATTGTGTATAATATACTACGATTTTTTTACCTAAACTAGCATTTCTAAGAGTTTAATAGAATCTAATTTAGAGGTAATTTTTTTTGCATGTACTTCCATCATAACCTTCCCTCTTAACATAAAGAAAGGATCTGAAACGTTTCGTAGCATTTCGAACTATCCTCGATTTAATTTCATTTTTAACCGAAACTACTATAAAATTGTGTAAAATATACTATAAGTTTTGATCGAAACTAGTATTTCAAAGAGTTTCATAGACTATAATTTTGAGATAATTGTTTTGCATGGACTTCCATCATAACCATCCCTCGTAACATATAGAAAGGATATGAGAAGTTTCGTAGTATTTCGAACAATCCTCGATTTTATTTCATTTTTGACAGAAACTAGTATAAAATTGTGTATAATATACTTAGATTTTTTGACGGAAACTAGTATTTCAAAAAGTTTCATAGAATATAATTTTGAGATAATTTATTTGCATTTACTTCTATCATAACCTTCTCTAGTAACATATAGAAAGGCTCTGAGATGTTTCGTAGCATTTCGAACAATCCTCGATTTAATTTCATTTTTGACAGAAACTAGTATAAAATTGTGTATAATATACAACGATTATTTGACCTAAACTAGCATTTCAAAACGTTTTATAGATTCTAATTTTGAGATATTTTTTGCATTTACTTCCATCATAACCTTCCCTCGTAACATATAGAAAGGATCTAAAAAGTTTCGTAGCATTTCGAACAATCCTCGATTTAATTTCATTTTGACCGAAACTAGTATAAAATTGTGTATAATATACTACGATTTTTGACCGAAACTAGTATTTCAAAAAGTTTCATAGAATATAATTTTGAGATAATTTTTTTGCATGTACTTCCATCACAACCTTCACTCTTAACATATACAAAGGATCTGAAATGTTTCGTAGTATTTCGAACAATCCTCGATTTAATTTAATTTTTAACAGAAACTAGTATAAAATAGTGTATAATATACTATGATTTTTTGACCTAAACTAGCATTTCAAAAAGTTTAATAAAATCTAATTTATAGGTAATTTTTTTGTATGTACTTCCATCATAACCTCCCCTCTTAACATATAGAAAGGATCTGAAAAGTTTCGTAGCATTTCGAACAATCCTCGATTTAATTTTATTTTTAACCGAACCTACTATAAATTGTGTATAATATACTATAATTTTTGACCGAAACTAGTATTTCAAAAAGTTTCATAGAATATAATTTTGAGATAATTTTTTTGCATGGACTTCCATCATAACCATCCCTCGTAACATATAGAAAGGATCTAAGAAGTTTCGTAGTATTTCGAACAATCCTCGATTTAATTTCATTTTTGGCAGAAACTAGTATAAAATTGTGTATAATTTACTACGATTTTTTTACCTAAACTAGCATTTCTAAGAGTTTAATAGAATCTAATTTAGAGGTAATTTTTTTTGCATGTACTTCCATCATAACCTTCCCTCTTAACATATAGAAATGATCTGAAACGTTTCGTAGCATTTCGAACTATCCTCGATTTAATTTCATTTTTAACCGAAACTACTATAAAATTGTGTAAAATATACTATAAGTTTTGATCGAAACTAGTATTTCAAAGAGTTTCATTGACTATAATTTTGAGATAATTGGTTTGCATGGACATCCATCATAACCATCCCTCGTAACATATAGAAATGATATGAGAAGTTTCGTAGTATTTCGAACAATCCTCGATTTAATTTCATTTTTGACAGAAACTAGTATAAAATTGTGTCTAATATACTTAGATTTTTTGACGGAAACTAGTATTTCAAAAAGTTTCATAGAATATAATTTTGAGATAATTTATTTGCATTTACTTCTATCATAACCTTCTCTAGTAACATATAGAAAGGCTCTGAGATGTTTCGTAGCATTTCGAACAATCCTCGATTTAATTTCATTTTTGACAGAAACTAGTATAAAATTGTGTATAATATACAACGATTATTTGACCTAAACTAGCATTTTAAAACGTGTTATAGATTCTAATTTTGAGATATTTTTTGCATTTACTTCCATCATAACCTTCCCTCGTAACATATAGAAAGGATCTAAAAAGTTTCGTAGCATTTCGAACAATCCTCGATTTAATTTCATTTTGACCGAAACTAGTATAAAATTGTTTATAATATACTACGATTTTTGACCGAAACTAGTATTTCAAAAAGTTCCATAGAATATAATTTTTTTGCATGTACTTCCTTCAGAACCTTCACTCTTAACATATACAAAGGATCTGAAATGTTTCGTAGTATTTCGAACAATCCTCAATTTAATTTAATTTTTAACAGAAACTAGTATAAAATAGTGTATAATATACTATGATTTTTTGACCTAAACTAGCATTTCAAAAAGTTTAATAAAATCTAATTTAGAGGTAATTTTTTTGTATGTACTTCCATCATAACCTCCCCTCTTAACATATAGAAAGGATCTGAAAAGTTTCATAGCATTTCGAACAATCCTCGATTTAAGTTCATTTTTAACCGAACCTACTATAAATTGTGTATAATATACTATAATTTTTGACCGAAACTAGTATTTCAAAAAGTTTCATAAAATATAATTATGAGATAATTTTTTTGCATGGACTTCCATCATAACCATCCCTCGTAACATATAGAAAGGATCTAAGAAGTTTCGTAGTATTTCGAACAATCCTCGATTTAATTTCATTTTTGGCAGAAACTAGTATAAAATTGTGTATAATATACTACGATTTTTTTTACCTAAACTAGCATTTCTAAGAGTTTAATAGAATCTAATTTAGAGGTAATTTTTTTTGCATGTACTTCCATCATAACCTTCCCTCTTAACATATAGAAAGGATCTGAAATGTTTCGTAGCATTTCGAACTATCCTCGATTTAATTTCATTTTTAACCGAAACTACTATAAAATTGTGTAAAATATACTATAAGTTTTGATCGAAACTAGTATTTCAAAGAGTTTCATAGACTATAATTTTGAGATAATTGGTTTGCATGGACATCCATCATAACCATCCCTCGTAACATATAGAAATGATATGAGAAGTTTCGTAGTATTTCGAACAATCCTCGATTTAATTTCATTTTTGACAGAAACTAGTATAAAATTGTGTCTAATATACTTAGATTTTTTGACGGAAACTAGTATTTCAAAAAGTTTCATAGAATATAATTTTGAGATAATTTATTTGCATTTACTTCTATCATAACCTTCTCTAGTAACATATAGAAAGGCTCTGAGATGTTTCGTAGCATTTCGAACAATCCTCGATTTAATTTCATTTTTGACAGAAACTAGTATAAAATTGTGTATAATATACAACGATTATTTGACCTAAACTAGCATTTTAAAACGTGTTATAGATTCTAATTTTGAGATATTTTTTGCATTTACTTCCATCATAACCTTCCCTCGTAACATATAGAAAGGATCTAAAAAGTTTCGTAGCATTTCGAACAATCCTCGATTTAATTTCATTTTGACCGAAACTAGTATAAAATTGTGTATAATATACTACGATTTTTGACCGAAACTAGTATTTCAAAAAGTTCCATAGAATATAATTTTTTTGCATGTACTTCCTTCAGAACCTTCACTCTTAACATATACAAAGGATCTGAAATGTTTCGTAGTATTTCGAACAATCCTCGATTTAATTTAATTTTTAACAGAAACAAGTATAAAATAGTGTATAATATACTATGATTTTTTGACCTAAACTAGCATTTCAAAAAGTTTAATAAAATCTAATTTAGAGGTAATTTTTTTGTATGTACTTCCATCATAACCTCCCCTCTTAACATATAGAAAGGATCTGAAAAGTTTCATAGCATTTCGAACAATCCTCGATTTAATTTCATTTTTAACCGAACCTACTATAAATTGTGTATAATATACTATAATTTTTGACCGAAACTAGTATTTCAAAAAGTTTCATAAAATATAATTATGAGATAATTTTTTTGCATGGACTTCCATCATAACCATCCCTCGTAACATATAGAAAGGATCTAAGAAGTTTCGTAGTATTTCGAACAATCCTCGATTTAATTTCATTTTTGGCAGAAACTAGTATAAAATTGTGTAAAATATACTATAAGTTTTGACCGAAACTAGTATTTCAAAGAGTTTCATAGACTATAATTTTGAGATAATTGTTTTGCATGGACTTCCATCATAACCATCCCACGTAACATATAGAAAGGATATGAGAAGTTTCGTAGTATTTCGAACAATCCTCGATTTAATTTCATTTTTGACAGAAACTAGTATAAAATTGTGTCTAATATACTTAGATTTTTTGACGGAAACTAGTATTTCAAAAAGTTTCATAGAATATAATTTTGAGATAATTTATTTGCATTTACTTCTATCATAACCTTCTCTAGTAACATAAAGAAAGGCTCTGATATGTTTCGTAGCATTTCGAACAATCCTCGATTTAATTTCATTTTTGACAGAAACTAGTATAAAATTGTGTATAATATACAACGATTATTTGACCTAAACTAGCATTTCAAAACGTTTTATAGATTCTAATTTTGAGATATTTTTTGCATTTACTTCCATCATAACCTTCCCTCGTAACATATAGAAAGGATCTAAAAAGTTTCGTAGCATTTCGAACAATCCTCGATTTAATTTCATTTTGACCGAAACTAGAATAAAATTGTGTACAAATATACTACGATTTTTGACCGAAACTAGTATTTCAAAAAGTTCCATAGAATATAATTTTGAGATAATTTTTTTGCATGTACTTCCTTCAGAACCTTCACTCTTAACATATACAAAGGATATGAAATGTTTCGTAGTATTTCGAACAATCCTCGATTTAATTTAATTTTTAACAGAAACTAGTATAAAATAGTGTATAATATACTATGATTTTTTGACCTAAACTAGCATTTCAAAAAGTTTAATAAAATCTAATTTAGAGGTAATTTTTTTGTATGTACTTCCATCATAACCTCCCCTCTTAACATATAGAAAGGATCTGAAAAGTTTCGTAGCATTTCGAACAATCCTCGATTTAATTTCATTTTTAACCGAACCTACTATAAATTGTGTATAATATACTATAATTTTTGACCGAAACTAGTATTTCAAAAAGTTTCATAGAATCTAATTATGAGATAATTTTTTTGCATGGACTTCCATCATAACCATCCCTCGTAACATATAGAAAGGATCTAAGAAGTTTTGTAGTATTTCGAACAATCCTCGATTTAATTTCATTTTTGGCAGAAACTAGTATAAAATTGTGTATAATATACTACGATTTTTTTACCTAAACTAGCATTTCTAAGAGTTTAATAGAATCTAATTTAGAGGTAATTTTTTTTGCATGTACTTCCATCATAACCTCCCCTCTTAACATATAGAAAGGATCTGAAAAGTTTCATAGCATTTCGAACAATCCTCGATTTAAGTTCATTTTTAACCGAACCTACTATAAATTGTGTATAATATACTATAATTTTTGACCGAAACTAGTATTTCAAAAAGTTTCATAAAATATAATTATGAGATAATTTTTTTGCATGGACTTCCATCATAACCATCCCTCGTAACATATAGAAAGGATCTAAGAAGTTTCGTAGTATTTCGAACAATCCTCGATTTAATTTCATTTTTGGCAGAAACTAGTATAAAATTGTGTATAATATACTACGATTTTTTTACCTAAACTAGCATTTCTAAGAGTTTAATAGAATCTAATTTAGAGGTAATTTTTTTTGCATGTACTTCCATCATAACCTTCCCTCTTAACATATAGAAAGGATCTGAAATGTTTCGTAGCATTTCGAACTATCCTCGATTTAATTTCATTTTTAACCGAAACTACTATAAAATTGTGTAAAATATACTATAAGTTTTGATCGAAACTAGTATTTCAAAGAGTTTCATAGACTATAATTTTGAGATAATTGGTTTGCATGGACATCCATCATAACCATCCCTCGTAACATATAGAAATGATATGAGAAGTTTCGTAGTATTTCGAACAATCCTCGATTTAATTTCATTTTTGACAGAAACTAGTATAAAATTGTGTCTAATATACTTAGATTTTTTGACGGAAACTAGTATTTCAAAAAGTTTCATAGAATATAATTTTGAGATAATTTATTTGCATTTACTTCTATCATAACCTTCTCTAGTAACATATAGAAAGGCTCTGAGATGTTTCGTAGCATTTCGAACAATCCTCGATTTAATTTCATTTTTGACAGAAACTAGTATAAAATTGTGTATAATATACAACGATTATTTGACCTAAACTAGCATTTTAAAACGTGTTATAGATTCTAATTTTGAGATATTTTTTGCATTTACTTCCATCATAACCTTCCCTCGTAACATATAGAAAGGATCTAAAAAGTTTCGTAGCATTTCGAACAATCCTCGATTTAATTTCATTTTGACCGAAACTAGTATAAAATTGTGTATAATATACTACGATTTTTGACCGAAACTAGTATTTCAAAAAGTTCCATAGAATATAATTTTTTTGCATGTACTTCCTTCAGAACCTTCACTCTTAACATATACAAAGGATCTGAAATGTTTCGTAGTATTTCGAACAATCCTCGATTTAATTTAATTTTTAACAGAAACTAGTATAAAATAGTGTATAATATACTATGATTTTTTGACCTAAACTAGCATTTCAAAAAGTTTAATAAAATCTAATTTAGAGGTAATTTTTTTGTATGTACTTCCATCATAACCTCCCCTCTTAACATATAGAAAGGATCTGAAAAGTTTCATAGCATTTCGAACAATCCTCGATTTAATTTCATTTTTAACCGAACCTACTATAAATTGTGTATAATATACTATAATTTTTGACCGAAACTAGTATTTCAAAAAGTTTCATAAAATATAATTATGAGATAATTTTTTTGCATGGACTTCCATCATAACCATCCCTCGTAACATATAGAAAGGATCTAAGAAGTTTCGTAGTATTTCGAACAATCCTCGATTTAATTTCATTTTTGGCAGAAACTAGTATAAAATTGTGTATAATATACTACGATTTTTTTACCTAAACTAGCATTTCTAAGAGTTTAATAGAATCTAATTTAGAGGTAATTTTTTTTGCATGTACTTCCATCATAACCTTCCCTCTTAACATATAGAAAGGATCTGAAACGTTTCGTAGCATTTCGAACTATCCTCGATTTAATTTCATTTTTAACCGAAACTACTATAAAATTGTGTAAAATATACTATAAGTTTTGACCGAAACTAGTATTTCAAAGAGTTTCATAGACTATAATTTTGAGATAATTGATTTGCATGGACTTCCATCATAACCATCCCACGTAACATATAGAAAGGATATGAGAAGTTTCGTAGTATTTCGAACAATCCTCGATTTAATTTCATTTTTGACAGAAACTAGTATAAAATTGTGTCTAATATACTTAGATTTTTTTACGGAAACTAGTATTTCAAAAAGTTTCATAGAATATAATTTTGAGATAATTTATTTGCATTTACTTCTATCATAACCTTCTCTAGTAACATAAAGAAAGGCTCTGATATGTTTCGTAGCATTTCGAACAATCCTCGATTTAATTTCATTTTTGACAGAAACTAGTATAAAATTGTGTATAATATACAACGATTATTTGACCTAAACTAGCATTTCAAAACGTTTTATAGATTCTAATTTTGAGATATTTTTTGCATTTACTTCCATCATAACCTTCCCTCGTAACATATAGAAAGGATCTAAAAAGTTTCGTAGCATTTCGAACAATCCTCGATTTAATTTCATTTTGACCGAAACTAGTATAAAATTGTGTATAATATACTACGATTTTTGGCCGAAACTAGTATTTCAAAAAGTTCCATAGAATATAATTTTGAGATAATTTTTTTGCATGTACTTCCATCACAACCTTCACTCTTAACATATACAAAGGATCTGAAATGTTTCGTAGTATTTCGAACAATCCTCGATTTAATTTAATTTTTAACAGAAACTAGTATAAAATAGTGTATAATATACTATGATTTTTTGACCTAAACTAGCATTTCAAAAAGTTTAATAAAATCTAATTTAGAGGTAATTTTTTTGTATGTACTTCCATCATAACCTCCCCTCTTAACATATAGAAAGGATCTGAAAAGTTTCATAGCATTTCGAACAATCCTCGATTTAATTTCATTTTTAACCGAACCTACTATAAATTGTGTATAATATACTATAATTTTTGACCGAAACTAGTATTTCAAAAAGTTTCATAAAATATAATTATGAGATAATTTTTTTGCATGGACTTCCATCATAACCATCCCTCGTAACATATAGAAAGGATCTAAGAAGTTTCGTAGTATTTCGAACAATCCTCGATTTAATTTCATTTTTGGCAGAAACTAGTATAAAATTGTGTATAATATACTACGATTTTTTTACCTAAACTAGCATTTCTAAGAGTTTAATAGAATCTAATTTAGAGGTAATTTTTTTTGCATGTACTTCCATCATAACCTTCCCTCTTAACATATAGAAAGGATCTGAAACGTTTCGTAGCATTTCGAACTATCCTCGATTTAATTTCATTTTTAACCGAAACTACTATAAAATTGTGTAAAATATACTATAAGTTTTGACCGAAACTAGTATTTCAAAGAGTTTCATAGACTATAATTTTGAGATAATTGATTTGCATGGACTTCCATCATAACCATCCCACGTAACATATAGAAAGGATATGAGAAGTTTCGTAGTATTTCGAACAATCCTCGATTTAATTTCATTTTTGACAGAAACTAGTATAAAATTGTGTCTAATATACTTAGATTTTTTGACGGAAACTAGTATTTCAAAAAGTTTCATAGAATATAATTTTGAGATAATTTATTTGCATTTACTTCTATCATAACCTTCTCTAGTAACATAAAGAAAGGCTCTGATATGTTTCGTAGCATTTCGAACAATCCTCGATTTAATTTCATTTTTGACAGAAACTAGTATAAAATTGTGTATAATATACAACGATTATTTGACCTAAACTAGCATTTCAAAACGTTTTATAGATTCTAATTTTGAGATATTTTTTGCATTTACTTCCATCATAACCTTCCCTCGTAACATATAGAAAGGATCTAAAAAGTTTCGTAGCATTTCGAACAATCCTCGATTTAATTTCATTTTGACCGAAACTAGAATAAAATTGTGTACAAATATACTACGATTTTTGACCGAAACTAGTATTTCAAAAAGTTCCATAGAATATAATTTTGAGATAATTTTTTTGCATGTACTTCCTTCAGAACCTTCACTCTTAACATATACAAAGGATATGAAATGTTTCGTAGTATTTCGAACAATCCTCGATTTAATTTAATTTTTAACAGAAACTAGTATAAAATAGTGTATAATATACTATGATTTTTTGACCTAAACTAGCATTTCAAAAAGTTTAATAAAATCTAATTTAGAGGTAATTTTTTTGTATGTACTTCCATCATAACCTCCCCTCTTAACATATAGAAAGGATCTGAAAAGTTTCGTAGCATTTCGAACAATCCTCGATTTAATTTCATTTTTAACCGAACCTACTATAAATTGTGTATAATATACTATAATTTTTGACCGAAACTAGTATTTCAAAAAGTTTCATAGAATCTAATTATGAGATAATTTTTTTGCATGGACTTCCATCATAACCATCCCTCGTAACATATAGAAAGGATCTAAGAAGTTTTGTAGTATTTCGAACAATCCTCGATTTAATTTCATTTTTGGCAGAAACTAGTATAAAATTGTGTATAATATACTACGATTTTTTTACCTAAACTAGCATTTCTAAGAGTTTAATAGAATCTAATTTAGAGGTAATTTTTTTTGCATGTACTTCCATCATAATCTTCCCTCTTAACATATAGAAAGGATCTGAAACGTTTCGTAGCATTTCGAACTATCCTCGATTTAATTTCATTTTTAACCGAAACTACTATAAAATTGTGTAAAATATACTATAAGTTTTGACCGAAACTAGTATTTCAAAGAGTTTCATAGACTATAATTTTGAGATAATTGTTTTGCATGGACTTCCATCATAACCATCCCTCGTAACATATAGAAAGGATATGAGAAGTTTCGTAGTATTTCGAACAATCCTCGATTTAATTTCATTTTTGACAGAAACTAGTATAAAATTGTGTATAATATACTTAGATTTTTTGATGGAAACTAGTATTTCAAAAAGTTTCATAGAATATAATTTTGAGATAATTTATTTGCATTTACTTCTATCATAACCTTCTCTAGTAACATATAGAAAGGCTCTGAGATGTTTCGTAGCATTTCGAACAATCCTCGATTTAATTTCATTTTTGACAGAAACTAGTATAAAATTGTGTATAATATACAACGATTATTTGACCTAAACTAGCATTTCAAAACGTTTTATAGATTCTAATTTTGAGATATTTTTTGCATTTACTTCCATCATAACCTTCCCTCGTAACATATAGAAAGGATCTAAAAAGTTTCGTAGCATTTCGAACAATCCTCGATTTAATTTCATTTTGACCGAAACTAGTATAAAATTGTGTATAATATACTACGATTTTTGACCGAAACTAGTATTTCAAAAAGTTTCATAGAATATAATTTTGAGATAATTTTTTTGCATGTACTTCCATCACAACCTTCACTCTTAACATATACAAAGGATCTGAAATGTTTCGTAGTATTTCGAACAATCCTCGATTTAATTTAATTTTTAACAGAAACTAGTATAAAATAGTGTATAATATACTATGTTTTTTTGACCTAAACTAGCATTTCAAAAAGTTTAATAAAATCTAATTTATAGGTAATTTTTTTGTATGTACTTCCATCATAACCTCCCCTCTTAACATATAGAAAGGATCTGAAAAGTTTCATAGCATTTCGAACAATCCTCGATTTAATTTCATTTTTAACCGAACCTACTATAAATTGTGTATAATATACTTTAATTTTTGACCGAAACTAGTATTTCAAAAAGTATCATAGAATATAATTTTGAGATAATTTTTTTGCATGGACTTCCATCATAACCATCCCTCGTAACATATAGAAAGGATCTAAGAAGTTTCGTAGTATTTCGAACAATCCTCGATTTAATTTCATTTTTGGCAGAAACTAGTATAAAATTGTTTATAATATATTACGATTTTTTTACCTAAACTAGCATTTCTAAGAGTTTAATAGAATCTAATTTAGAGGTAATTTTTTTTGCATGTACTTCCATCATAACCTTCCCTCTTAACATATAGAAAGGATCTGAAACGTTTCGTAGCATTTCGAACTATCCTCGATTTAATTTCATTTTTAACCGAAACTACTATAAAATTGTGTAAAATATACTATAAGTTTTGACCGAAACTAGTATTTCAAAGAGTTTCATAGACAATAATTTTGAGATAATTGTTTTGCATGGACTTCCATCATAACCATCCCTCGTAACATATAGAAAGGATATGAGAAGTTTTGTAGTATTTCGAACAATCCTCGATTTAATTTCATTTTTGACAGAAACTAGTATAAAATTGCGTATAATATACTTAGATTTTTTTACGGAAACTAGTATTTCAAAAAGTTTCATAGAATATAATTTTGAGATAATTTATTTGCATTTACTTCTATCATAACCTTCTCTAGTAACATATAGAAAGGCTCTGAGATGTTTCGTAGCATTTCGAACAATCCTCGATTTAATTTCATTTTTGACAGAAACTAGTATAAAATTATGTATAATATACAACGATTATTTGACCTAAACTAGCATTTCAAAACGTTTTATAGATTCTAATTTTGAGATATTTTTTGCAATTACTTCCATCATAACCTTCCCTCGTAACATATAGAAAGGATCTAAAAAGTTTCGTAGCATTTCGAACAATCCTCGATTTAATTTCATTTTGACCGAAACTAGTATAAAATTGTGTATAATATACTACGATTTTTGACCGAAACTAGTATTTCAAAAAGTTTCATAGAATATAATTTTGAGATAATTTTTTTGCATGTACTTCCATCACAACCTTCACTCTTAACATATACAAAGAATCTGAAATGTTTCGTAGTATTTCGAACAATCCTCGATTTAATTTAATTTTTAACAGAAACTAGTATAAAATAGTGTATAATATACTATGATTTTTTGACCTAAACTAGCATTTCAAAAAGTTTAATAAAATCTAATTTAGAGGTAATTTTTTTGTATGTACTTCCATCATAACCTCCCCTCTTAACATATAGAAAGGATCTGAAAAGTTTCGTAGCATTTCGAACAATCCTCAATTTAATTTCATTTTTAACCGAACCTACTATAAATTGTGTATAATATACTATAATTTTTGACCGAAACTAGTATTTCAAAAAGTTTCATAGAATATAATTTAGAGATAATTTTTTTGCATGGACTTCCATCATAACCATCCCTCGTAACATATAGAAAGGATCTAAGAAGTTTCGTAGTATTTCGAACAATCCTCGATTTAATTTCATTTTTGGCAGAAACTTGTATAAAATTGTGTATAATATACTACGATTTTTTTACCTAAACTAGCATTTCTAAGAGTTTAATAGAATCTAATTTAGAGGTAATTTTTTTTGCATGTACTTCCATCATAACCTTCCCTCTTAACTTATAGAAAGGATCTGAAACGTTTCGTAGCATTTCGAACTATCCTCGATTTAATTTCATTTTTAACCGAAACTACTATAAAATTGTGTAAAATATACTATAAGTTTTGACCGAAACTAGTATTTCAAAGAGTTTCATAGACAATAATTTTGAGATAATTGTTTTGCATGGACTTCCATCATAACCATCCCTCGTAACATATAGAAAGGATATGAGAAGTTTCGTAGTATTTCGAACAATCCTCGATTTAATTTCATTTTTGACAGAAACTAGTATAAAATTGTGTATAATATACTTAGATTTTTTGACGGAAACTAGTATTTCAAAAAGTTTCATAGAATATAATTTTGAGATAATTTATTTGCATTTACTTCTATCATAACCTTCTCTAGTAACATATAGAAAGGCTCTGAGATGTTTCGTAGCATTTCGAACAATCCTCGATTTAATTTCATTTTTGACAGAAACTAGTATAAAATTGTGTATAATATACAACGATTATTTGACCTAAACTAGCATTTCAAAACGTTTTATAGATTCTAATTTTGAGATATTTTTTGCATTTACTTCCATCATAACCTTCCCTCGTAACATATAGAAAGGATCTAAAAAGTTTCGTAGCATTTCGAACAATCCTCGATTTAATTTCATTTTGACCGAAACTAGTATAAAATTGTGTATAATATACTACGATTTTTGGCCGAAACTAGTATTTCAAAAAGTTCCATAGAATATAATTTTGAGATAATTTTTTTGCATGTACTTCCATCACAACCTTCACTCTTAACATATACAAAGGATCTGAAATGTTTCGTAGTATTTCGAACAATCCTCGATTTAATTTAATTTTTAACAGAAACTAGTATAAAATAGTGTATAATATACTATGATTTTTTGACCTAAACTAGCATTTCAAAAAGTTTAATAAAATCTAATTTAGAGGTAATTTTTTTGTATGTACTTCCATCATAACCTCCCCTCTTAACATATAGAAAGGATCTGAAATGTTTCGTAGCATTTCGAACAATCCTCGATTTAATTTCATTTTTAACCGAACCTACTATAAATTGTGTATAATATACTATAATTTTTGACCGAAACTAGTATTTCAAAAAGTTTCATAGAATATAATTTTGAGATAATTTTTTTGCATGGACTTCCATCATAACCATCCCTTGTAACATATAGAAAGGATCTAAGAAGTTTCGTAGTATTTCGAACAATCCTCGATTTAATTTCATTTTTGGCAGAAACTAGTATAAAATTGTGTATAATATACTACTATTTTTTTACCTAAACTAGCATTTCTAAGAGTTTAATAGAATCTAATTTAGAGGTAATTTTTTTTGCATGTACTTCCATCATAACCTTCCCTCTTAACATATAGAAAGGATCTGAAACGTTTCGTAGCATTTCGAACTATCCTCGATTTAATTTCATTTTTAACCGAAACTACTATAAAATTGTGTAAAATATACTATAAGTTTTGACCGAAACTAGTATTTCAAAGAGTTTCATAGACAATAATTTTGAGATAATTGTTTTGCATGGACTTCCATCATAACCATCCCTCGTAACATATAGAAAGGATATGAGAAGTTTCGTAGTATTTCGAACAATCCTCGATTTAATTTCATTTTTGACAGAAACTAGTATAAAATTGTGTATAATATACTTAGATTTTTTGACGGAAACTAGTATTTCAAAAAGTTTCATAGAATATAATTTTGAGATAATTTATTTGCATTTATTTCTATCATAACCTTCTCTAGTAACATATAGAAAGGCTCTGAGATGTTTCGTAGCATTTCGAACAATCCTCGATTTAATTTCATTTTTGACAGAAACTAGTATAAAATTATGTATAATATAGAACGATTATTTGACCTAAACTAGCATTTCAAAACGTTTTATAGATTCTAATTTTGAGATATTTTTTGCAATTACTTCCATCATAACCTTCCCTCGTAACATATAGAAAGGATCTAAAAAGTTTCGTAGCATTTCGAACAATCCTCGATTTAATTTCATTTTGACCGAAACTATTATAAAATTGTGTATAATATACTACGATTTTTGACCGAAACTAGTATTTCAAAAAGTTTCATAGAATATAATTTTGAGATAATTTTTTTGCATGTACTTCCATCACAACCTTCACTCTTAACATATACAAAGAATCTGAAATGTTTCGTAGTATTTCGAACAATCCTCGATTTAATTTAATTTTTAACAGAAACTAGTATAAAATAGTGTATAATATACTATGATTTTTTGACCTAAACTAGCATTTCAAAAAGTTTAATAAAATCTAATTTAGAGGTAATTTTTTTGTATGTACTTCCATCATAACCTCCCCTCTTAACATATAGAAAGGATCTGAAAAGTTTCGTAGCATTTCGAACAATCCTCAATTTAATTTCATTTTTAACCGAACCTACTATAAATTGTGTATAATATACTATAATTTTTGACCGAAACTAGTATTTCAAAAAGTTTCATAGAATATAATTTAGAGATAATTTTTTTGCATGGACTTCCATCATAACCATCCCTCGTAACATATAGAAAGGATCTAAGAAGTTTCGTAGTATTTCGAACAATCCTCGATTTAATTTCATTTTTGGCAGAAACTAGTATAAAATTGTGTATAATATACTACGATTTTTTTACCTAAACTAGCATTTCTAAGAGTTTAATAGAATCTAATTTAGAGGTAATTTTTTTTGCATGTACTTCCATCATAACCTTCCCTCTTAACATATAGAAAGGATCTTAAACGTTTCGTAGCATTTCGAACTATCCTCGATTTAATTTCATTTTTAACCGAAACTACTATAAAATTGTGTAAAATATACTATAAGTTTTGACCGAAACTAGTATTTCAAAGAGTTTCATAGACAATAATTTTGAGATAATTGTTTTGCATGGACTTCCATCATAACCATCCCTCGTAACATATAGAAAGGATATGAGAAGTTTCGTAGTATTTCGAACAATCCTCGATTTAATTTCATTTTTGACAGAAACTAGTATAAAATTGTGTATAATATACTTAGATTTTTTGACGGAAACTAGTATTTCAAAAAGTTTCATAGAATATAATTTTGAGATAATTTATTTGCATTTACTTCTATCATAACCTTCTCTAGTAACATATAGAAAGGCTCTGAGATGTTTCGTAGCATTTCGAACAATCCTCGATTTAATTTCATTTTTGACAGAAACTAGTATAAAATTGTGTATAATATACAACGATTATTTGACCTAAACTAGCATTTCAAAACGTTTTATAGATTCTAATTTTGAGATATTTTTTGCATTTACTTCCATCATAACCTTCCCTCGTAACATATAGAAAGGATCTAAAAAGTTTCGTAGCATTTCGAACAATCCTCGATTTAATTTCATTTTGACCGAAACTAGTATAAAATTGTGTATAATATACTACGATTTTTGGCCGAAACTAGTATTTCAAAAAGTTCCATAGAATATAATTTTGAGATAATTTTTTTGCATGTACTTCCATCACAACCTTCACTCTTAACATATACAAAGGATCTGAAATGTTTCGTAGTATTTCGAACAATCCTCGATTTAATTTAATTTTTAACAGAAACTAGTATAAAATAGTGTATAATATACTATGATTTTTTGACCTAAACTAGCATTTCAAAAAGTTTAATAAAATCTAATTTAGAGGTAATTTTTTTGTATGTACTTCCATCATAACCTCCCCTCTTAACATATAGAAAGGATCTGAAATGTTTCGTAGCATTTCGAACAATCCTCGATTTAATTTCATTTTTAACCGAACCTACTATAAATTGTGTATAATATACTATAATTTTTGACCGAAACTAGTATTTCAAAAAGTTTCATAGAATATAATTTTGAGATAATTTTTTTGCATGGACTTCCATCATAACCATCCCTTGTAACATATAGAAAGGATCTAAGAAGTTTCGTAGTATTTCGAACAATCCTCGATTTAATTTCATTTTTGGCAGAAACTAGTATAAAATTGTGTATAATATACTACTATTTTTTTACCTAAACTAGCATTTCTAAGAGTTTAATAGAATCTAATTTAGAGGTAATTTTTTTTGCATGTACTTCCATCATAACCTTCCCTCTTAACATATAGAAAGGATCTGAAACGTTTCGTAGCATTTCGAACTATCCTCGATTTAATTTCATTTTTAACCGAAACTACTATAAAATTGTGTAAAATATACTATAAGTTTTGACCGAAACTAGTATTTCAAAGAGTTTCATAGACAATAATTTTGAGATAATTGTTTTGCATGGACTTCCATCATAACCATCCCTCGTAACATATAGAAAGGATATGAGAAGTTTCGTAGTATTTCGAACAATCCTCGATTTAATTTCATTTTTGACAGAAACTAGTATAAAATTGTGTATAATATACTTAGATTTTTTGACGGAAACTAGTATTTCAAAAAGTTTCATAGAATATAATTTTGAGATAATTTATTTGCATTTATTTCTATCATAACCTTCTCTAGTAACATATAGAAAGG
Organism: Lathyrus aphaca; assembly: GCA_963966055.1. Taxonomy (NCBI): domain Eukaryota; kingdom Viridiplantae; phylum Streptophyta; class Magnoliopsida; order Fabales; family Fabaceae; genus Lathyrus; species Lathyrus aphaca. The sequence goes on along the minus strand of OZ014522.1, from coordinate 2,056,420 downwards.
CTCTGAGATGTTTCGTAGCATTTCGAACAATCCTCGATTTAATTTCATTTTTGACAGAAACTAGTATAAAATTATGTATAATATACAACGATTATTTGACCTAAACTAGCATTTCAAAACGTTTTATAGATTCTAATTTTGAGATATTTTTTGCAATTACTTCCATCATAACCTTCCCTCGTAACATATAGAAAGGATCTAAAAAGTTTCGTAGCATTTCGAACAATCCTCGATTTAATTTCATTTTGACCGAAACTAGTATAAAATTGTGTATAATATACTACGATTTTTGACCGAAACTAGTATTTCAAAAAGTTTCATAGAATATAATTTTGAGATAATTTTTTTGCATGTACTTCCATCACAACCTTCACTCTTAACATATACAAAGAATCTGAAATGTTTCGTAGTATTTCGAACAATCCTCGATTTAATTTAATTTTTAACAGAAACTAGTATAAAATAGTGTATAATATACTATGATTTTTTGACCTAAACTAGCATTTCAAAAAGTTTAATAAAATCTAATTTAGAGGTAATTTTTTTGTATGTACTTCCATCATAACCTCCCCTCTTAACATATAGAAAGGATCTGAAAAGTTTCGTAGCATTTCGAACAATCCTCAATTTAATTTCATTTTTAACCGAACCTACTATAAATTGTGTATAATATACTATAATTTTTGACCGAAACTAGTATTTCAAAAAGTTTCATAGAATATAATTTAGAGATAATTTTTTTGCATGGACTTCCATCATAACCATCCCTCGTAACATATAGAAAGGATCTAAGAAGTTTCGTAGTATTTCGAACAATCCTCGATTTAATTTCATTTTTGGCAGAAACTAGTATAAAATTGTGTATAATATACTACGATTTTTTTACCTAAACTAGCATTTCTAAGAGTTTAATAGAATCTAATTTAGAGGTAATTTTTTTTGCATGTACTTCCATCATAACCTTCCCTCTTAACATATAGAAAGGATCTGAAACGTTTCGTAGCATTTCGAACTATCCTCGATTTAATTTCATTTTTAACCGAAACTACTATAAAATTGTGTAAAATATACTATAAGTTTTGACCGAAACTAGTATTTCAAAGAGTTTCATAGACAATAATTTTGAGATAATTGTTTTGCATGGACTTCCATCATAACCATCCCTCGTAACATATAGAAAGGATATGAGAAGTTTCGTAGTATTTCGAACAATCCTCGATTTAATTTCATTTTTGACAGAAACTAGTATAAAATTGTGTATAATATACTTAGATTTTTTGACGGAAACTAGTATTTCAAAAAGTTTCATAGAATATAATTTTGAGATAATTTATTTGCATTTACTTCTATCATAACCTTCTCTAGTAACATATAGAAAGGCTCTGAGATGTTTCGTAGCATTTCGAACAATCCTCGATTTAATTTCATTTTTGACAGAAACTAGTATAAAATTGTGTATAATATACAACGATTATTTGACCTAAACTAGCATTTCAAAACGTTTTATAGATTCTAATTTTGAGATATTTTTTGCATTTACTTCCATCATAACCTTCCCTCGTAACATATAGAAAGGATCTAAAAAGTTTCGTAGCATTTCGAACAATCCTCGATTTAATTTCATTTTGACCGAAACTAGTATAAAATTGTGTATAATATACTACGATTTTTGACCGAAACTAGTATTTCAAAAAGTTCCATAGAATATAATTTTGAGATAATTTTTTTGCATGTACTTCCATCACAACCTTCACTCTTAACATATACAAAGGATCTGAAATGTTTCGTAGTATTTCGAACAATCCTCAATTTAATTTCATTTTTAACCGAACCTACTATAAATTGTGTATAATATACTATAATTTTTGACCGAAACTAGTATTTCAAAAAGTTTCATAGAATATAATTTAGAGATAATTTTTTTGCATGGACTTCCATCATAACCATCCCTCGTAACATATAGAAAGGATCTAAGAAGTTTCGTAGTATTTCGAACAATCCTCGATTTAATTTCATTTTTGGCAGAAACTAGTATAAAATTGTGTATAATATACTACGATTTTTTTACCTAAACTAGCATTTCTAAGAGTTTAATAGAATCTAATTTAGAGGTAATTTTTTTTGCATGTACTTCCATCATAACCTTCCCTCTTAACATATAGAAAGGATCTTAAACGTTTCGTAGCATTTCGAACTATCCTCGATTTAATTTCATTTTTAACCGAAACTACTATAAAATTGTGTAAAATATACTATAAGTTTTGACCGAAACTAGTATTTCAAAGAGTTTCATAGACAATAATTTTGAGATAATTGTTTTGCATGGACTTCCATCATAACCATCCCTCGTAACATATAGAAAGGATATGAGAAGTTTCGTAGTATTTCGAACAATCCTCGATTTAATTTCATTTTTGACAGAAACTAGTATAAAATTGTGTATAATATACTTAGATTTTTTGACGGAAACTAGTATTTCAAAAAGTTTCATAGAATATAATTTTGAGATAATTTATTTGCATTTACTTCTATCATAACCTTCTCTAGTAACATATAGAAAGGCTCTGAGATGTTTCGTAGCATTTCGAACAATCCTCGATTTAATTTCATTTTTGACAGAAACTAGTATAAAATTGTGTATAATATACAACGATTATTTGACCTAAACTAGCATTTCAAAACGTTTTATAGATTCTAATTTTGAGATATTTTTTGCATTTACTTCCATCATAACCTTCCCTCGTAACATATAGAAAGGATCTAAAAAGTTTCGTAGCATTTCGAACAATCCTCGATTTAATTTCATTTTGACCGAAACTAGTATAAAATTGTGTATAATATACTACGATTTTTGACCGAAACTAGTATTTCAAAAAGTTCCATAGAATATAATTTTGAGATAATTTTTTTGCATGTACTTCCATCACAACCTTCACTCTTAACATATACAAAGGATCTGAAATGTTTCGTAGTATTTCGAACAATCCTCGATTTAATTTAATTTTTAACAGAAACTAGTATAAAATAGTGTATAATATACTATGATTTTTTGACCTAAACTAGCATTTCAAAAAGTTTAATAAAATCTAATTTAGAGGTAATTTTTTTGTATGTACTTCCATCATAACCTCCCCTCTTAACATATAGAAAGGATCTGAAATGTTTCGTAGCATTTCGAACAATCCTCGATTTAATTTCATTTTTAACCGAACCTACTATAAATTGTGTATAATATACTATAATATTTGACCGAAACTAGTATTTCAAAAAGTTTCATAGAATATAATTTTGAGATAATTTTTTTGCATGGACTTCCATCATAACCATCCCTTGTAACATATAGAAAGGATCTAAGAAGTTTCGTAGTATTTCGAACAATCCTCGATTTAATTTCATTTTTGGCAGAAACTAGTATAAAATTGTGTATAATATACTACGATTTTTTTACCTAAACTAGCATTTCTAAGAGTTTAATAGAATCTAATTTAGAGGTAATTTTTTTTGCATGTACTTCCATCATAACCTTCCCTCTTAACATATAGAAAGGATCTGAAACGTTTCGTAGCATTTCGAACTATCCTCGATTTAATTTCATTTTTAACCGAAACTACTATAAAATTGTGTAAAATATACTATAAGTTTTGACCGAAACTAGTATTTCAAAGAGTTTCATAGACAATAATTTTGAGATAATTGTTTTGCATGGACTTCCATCATAACCATCCCTCGTAACATATAGAAAGGATATGAGAAGTTTCGTAGTATTTCGAACAATCCTCGATTTAATTTCATTTTTGACAGAAACTAGTATAAAATTGTGTATAATATACTTAGATTTTTTGACGGAAACTAGTATTTCAAAAAGTTTCATAGAATATAATTTTGAGATAATTTATTTGCATTTATTTCTATCATAACCTTCTCTAGTAACATATAGAAAGGCTCTGAGATGTTTCGTAGCATTTCGAACAATCCTCGATTTAATTTCATTTTTGACAGAAACTAGTATAAAATTGTGTATAATATACAACGATTATTTGACCTAAACTAGCATTTCAAAACGTTTTATAGATTCTAATTTTGAGATATTTTTTGCAATTACTTCCCACATAACCTTCCCTCGTAACATATAGAAAGGATCTAAAAAGTTTCGTAGCATTTCGAACAATCCTCGATTTAATTTCATTTTGACCGAAACTAGTATAAAATTGTGTATAATATACTACGATTTTTGATCGAAACTAGTATTTCAAAAAGTTTCATAGAATATAATTTTGAGATAATTTTTTTGCATGTACTTCCATCACAACCTTCACTCTTAACATATACAAAGGATCTGAAATGTTTCGTAGTATTTCGAACAATCCTCGATTTAATTTAATTTTTAACAGAAACTAGTATAAAATAGTGTATAATATACTATGATTTTTTGACCTAAACTAGCATTTCAAAAAGTTTAATAAAATCTAATTTAGAGGTAATTTTTTTGTATGTACTTCCATCATAACCTCCCCTCTTAACATATAGAAAGGATCTGAAATGTTTCGTAGCATTTCGAACAATCCTCGATTTAATTTCATTTTTAACCGAACCTACTATAAATTGTGTATAATATACTATAATTTTTGACCGAAACTAGTATTTCAAAAAGTTTCATAGAATATAATTTAGAGATAATTTTTTTGCATGGACTTCCATCATAACCATCCCTCGTAACATATAGAAAGGATCTAAGAAGTTTCGTAGTATTTCGAACAATCCTCGATTTAATTTCATTTTTGGCAGAAACTAGTATAAAATTGTGTATAATATACTACGATTTTTTTACCTAAACTAGCATTTCTAAGAGTTTAATAGAATCTAATTTAGAGGTAATTTTTTTTGCATGTACTTCCATCATAACCTTCCCTCTTAACATATAGAAAGGATCTGAAACGTTTCGTAGCATTTCGAACTATCCTCGATTTAATTTCATTTTTAACCGAAACTACTATAAAATTGTGTAAAATATACTATAAGTTTTGACCGAAACTAGTATTTCAAAGAGTTTCATAGACAATAATTTTGAGATAATTGTTTTGCATGGACTTCCATCATAACCATCCCTCGTAACATATAGAAAGGATATGAGAAGTTTCGTAGTATTTCGAACAATCCTCGATTTAATTTCATTTTTGACAGAAACTAGTATAAAATTGTGTATAATATACTTAGATTTTTTGACGGAAACTAGTATTTCAAAAAGTTTCATAGAATATAATTTTGAGATAATTTATTTGCATTTATTTCTATCATAACCTTCTCTAGTAACATATAGAAAGGCTCTGAGATGTTTCGTAGCATTTCGAACAATCCTCGATTTAATTTCATTTTTGACAGAAACTAGTATAAAATTGTGTATAATATACAACGATTATTTGACCTAAACTAGCATTTCAAAACGTTTTATAGATTCTAATTTTGAGATATTTTTTGTATTTACTTCCATCATAACCTTCCCTCGTAACATATAGAAAGGATCTAAAAAGTTTCGTAGCATTTCGAACAATCCTCGATTTAATTTCATTTTGACCGAAACTAGTATAAAATTGTGTATAATATACTACGATTTTTGACCGAAACTAGTATTTCAAAAAGATCCATAGAATATAATTTTGAGATAATTTTTTTGCATGTACTTCCATCACAACCTTCACTCTTAACATATACAAAGGATCTGAAATGTTTCGTAGTATTTCGAACAATCCTCGATTTAATTTAATTTTTAACAGAAACTAGTATAAAATAGTGTATAATATACTATGATTTTTTGACCTAAACTAGCATTTCAAAAAGTTTAATAAAATCTAATTTAGAGGTAATTTTTTTGTATGTACTTCCATCATAACCTCCCCTCTTAACATATAGAAAGGATCTTAAATGTTTCGTAGCATTTCGAACAATCCTCGATTTAATTTCATTTTTAACCGAACCTACTATAAATTGTGTATAATATACTATAATTTTTGACCGAAACTAGTATTTCAAAAAGTTTCATAGAATATAATTTTGAGATAATTTTTTTGCATGGACTTCCATCATAACCATCCCTTGTAACATATAGAAAGGATCTAAGAAGTTTCGTAGTATTTCGAACAATCCTCGATTTAATTTCATTTTTGGCAGAAACTAGTATAAAATTGTGTATAATATACTACGATTTTTTTTACCTAAACTAGCATTTCTAAGAGTTTAATAGAATCTAATTTAGAGGTAATTTTTTTTGCCTGTACTTCCATCATAACCTTCCCTCTTAACATATAGAAAGGATCTGAAACGTTTCGTAGCATTTCGAACTATCCTCGATTTAATTTCATTTTTAACCGAAACTACTATAAAATTGTGTAAAATATACTATAAGTTTTGACCGAAACTAGTATTTCAAAGAGTTTCATAGACAATAATTTTGAGATAATTGTTTTGCATGGACTTCCATCATAACCATCCCTCGTAACATATAGAAAGGATATGAGAAGTTTCGTAGTATTTCGAACAATCCTCGATTTAATTTCATTTTTGACAGAAACTAGTATAAAATTGTGTATAATATACTTAGATTTTTTGACGGAAACTAGTATTTCAAAAAGTTTCATAGAATATAATTTTGAGATAATTTATTTGCATTTATTTCTATCATAACCTTCTCTAGTAACATATAGAAAGGCTCTGAGATGTTTCGTAGCATTTCGAACAATCCTCGATTTAATTTCATTTTTGACAGAAACTAGTATAAAATTGTGTATAATATACAACGATTATTTGACCTAAACTAGCATTTCAAAACGTTTTATAGATTCTAATTTTGAGATATTTTTTGCAATTACTTCCATCATAACCTTCCCTCGTAACATATAGAAAGGATCTAAAAAGTTTCGTAGCATTTCGAACAATCCTCGATTTAATTTCATTTTGACCGAAACTAGTATAAAATTGTGTATAATATACTACGATTTTTGACCGAAACTAGTATTTCAAAAAGTTTCATAGAATATAATTTTGAGATAATTTTTTTGCATGTACTTCCATCACAACCTTCACTCTTAACATATACAAAGGATCTGAAATGTTTCGTAGTATTTCGAACAATCCTCGATTTAATTTAATTTTTAACAGAAACTAGTATAAAATAGTGTATAATATACTATGATTTTTTGACCTAAACTAGCATTTCAAAAAGTTTAATAAAATCTAATTTAGAGGTAATTTTTTTGTATGTACTTCCATCATAACCTCCCCTCTTAACATATAGAAAGGATCTGAAATGTTTCGTAGCATTTCGAACAATCCTCGATTTAATTTCATTTTTAACCGAACCTACTATAAATTGTGTATAATATACTTTAATTTTGGACCGAAACTAGTATTTCAAAAAGTTTCATAGAATATAATTTTGAGATAATTTTTTTGCATGGACTTCCATCATAACCATCCCTCGTAACATATAGAAAGGATCTAAGAAGTTTCGTAGTATTTCGAACAATCCTCGATTTAATTTCATTTTTGGCAGAAACTAGTATAAAATTGTGTATAATATATTACGTTTTTTTTACCTAAACTAGCATTTCTAAGAGTTTAATAGAATCTAATTTAGAGGTAATTTTTTTTGCATTTACTTCCATCATAACCTTCCCTCTTAACATATAGAAAGGATCTGAAACGTATCGTAGCATTTCGAAATATCCTCGATTTAATTTCATTTTTAACCGAAACTACTATAAAATTGTGTAAAATATACTATAAGTTTTGACCGAAACTAGTATTTCAAAGAGTTTCATAGACAATAATTTTGAGATAATTGTTTTGCATGGACTTCCATCATAACCATCCCTCGTAACATATAGAAAGGATATGAGAGGTTTCGTAGTATTTCGAACAATCCTCGATTTAATTTCATTTTTGACAGAAACTAGTATAAAATTGTGTATAATATACTTAGATTTTTTGACGGAAACTAGTATTTCAAAAAGTTTCATAGAATATAATTTTGATATAATTTATTTGCATTTACTTCTATCATAACCTTCTCTAGTAACATATAGAAAGGCTCTGAGATGTTTCGTAGCATTTCGAACAATCCTCGATTTAATTTCATTTTTGACAGAAACTAGTATAAAATTGTGTATAATATACAACGATTATTTGACCTAAACTAGCATTTCAAAACGTTTTATAGATTCTAATTTTGAGATATTTTTTGCATTTACTTCCATCATAACCTTCCCTCGTAACATATAGAAAGGATCTAAAACGTTTCGTAGCATTTCGAACAATCCTCGATTTAATTTCATTTTGACCGAAACTAGTATAAAATTGTGTATAATATACTACGATTTTTTACCGAAACTAGTATTTCAAAAAGTTTCATAGAATATAATTTTGAGATAATTTTTTTGCATGTACTTCCATCACAACCTTCACTCTTAACATATACAAAGGATCTGAAATGTTTCGTAGTATTTCGAACAATCCTCGATTTAATTTAATTTTTAACAGAAACTAGTATAAAATAGTGTATAATATACTATGATTTTTTGACCTAAACTAGCATTTCAAAAAGTTTAATAAAATCTAATTTAGAGGTAATTTTTTTGTATGTACTTCCATCATAACCTCCCCTCTTAACATATAGAAAGGATCTGAAAAGTTTCGTAGCATTTCGAACAATCCTCAATTTAATTTCATTTTTAACCGAACCTACTATAAATTGTGTATAATATACTATAATTTTTGACCGAAACTAGTATTTCAAAAAGTTTCATAGAATATAATTTAGAGATAATTTTTTTGCATGGACTTCCATCATAACCATCCCTCGTAACATATAGAAAGGATCTAAGAAGTTTCGTAGTATTTCGAACAATCCTCGATTTAATTTCATTTTTGGCAGAAACTAGTATAAAATTGTGTATAATATACTACGATTTGTTTACCTAAACTAGCATTTCTATGAGTTTAATAGAATCTAATTTAGAGGTAATTTTTTTTGCATGTACTTCCATCATAACCTTCCCTCTTAACATATAGAAAGGATCTGAAACGTTTCGTAGCATTTCGAACTATCCTCGATTTAATTTCATTTTTAACCGAAACTACTATAAAATTGTGTAAAATATACTATAAGTTTTGACCGAAACTAGTATTTCAAAGAGTTTCATAGACAATAATTTTGAGATAATTGTTTTGCATGGACTTCCATCATAACCATCCCTCGTAACATATAGAAAGGATATGAGAAGTTTCGTAGTATTTCGAACAATCCTCGATTTAATTTCATTTTTGACAGAAACTAGTATAAAATTGTGTATAATATACTTAGATTTTTTGACGGAAACTAGTATTTCAAAAAGTTTCATAGAATATAATTTTGAGATAATTTATTTGCATTTACTTCTATCATAACCTTCTCTAGTAACATATAGAAAGGCTCTGAGATGTTTCGTAGCATTTCGAACAATCCTCGATTTAATTTCATTTTTGACAGAAACTAGTATAAAATTGTGTATAATATACAACGATTATTTGACCTAAACTAGCATTTCAAAACGTTTTATAGATTCTAATTTTGAGATATTTTTTGCAATTACTTCCATCATAACCTTCCCTCGTAACATATAGAAAGGATCTAAAAAGTTTCGTAGCATTTCGAACAATCCTCGATTTAATTTCATTTTGACCGAAACTAGTATAAAATTGTGTATAATATACTACGATTTTTGACCGAAACTAGTATTTCAAAAAGTTTCATAGAATATAATTTTGAGATAATTTTTTTGCATGTACTTCCATCACAACCTTCACTCTTAACATATACAAAGGATCTGAACTGTTTCGTAGTATTTCGAACAATCCTCGATTTAATTTAATTTTTAACAGAAACTAGTATAAAATAGTGTATAATATACTATGATTTTTTGACCTAAACTAGCATTTCAAAAAGTTTAATAAAATATAATTTAGAGGTAATTTTTTTGTATGTACTTCCATCATAACCTCCCCTCTTAACATATAGAAAGGATCTGAAAAGTTTCATAGCATTTCGAACAATCCTCGATTTAATTTCATTTTTAACCGAACCTACTATAAATTGTGTATAATATACTTTAATTTTGGACCGAAACTAGTATTTCAAAAAGTTTCATAGAATATAATTTTGAGATAATTTTTTTGCATGGACTTCCATCATAACCATCCCTCGTAACATATAGAAAGGATCTAAGAAGTTTCGTAGTATTTCGAACAATCCTCGATTTAATTTCATTTTTGGCAGAAACTAGTATAAAATTGTTTATAATATATTACGATTTTTTTACCTAAACTAGCATTTCTAAGAGTTTAATAGAATCTAATTTAGAGGTAATTTTTTTTGCATGTACTTCCATCATAACCTTCCCTCTTAACATATAGAAAGGATCTGAAACGTTTCGTAGCATTTCGAACTATCCTCGATTTAATTTCATTTTTAATCGAAACTACTATAAAATTGTGTAAAATATACTATAAGTTTTGACCGAAACTAGTATTTCAAAGAGTTTCATAGACAATAATTTTGAGATAATTGTTTTGCATGGACTTCCATCATAACCATCCCTCGTAACATATAGAAAGGATATGAGAAGTTTTGTAGTATTTCGAACAATCCTCGATTTAATTTCATTTTCGACAGAAACTAGTATAAAATTGCGTATAATATACTTAGATTTTTTGACGGAAACTAGTATTTCAAAAAGTTTCATAGAATATAATTTTGAGATAATTTATTTGCATTTACTTCTATCATAACCTTCTCTAGTAACATATAGAAAGGCTCTGAGATGTTTCGTAGCATTTCGAACAATCCTCGATTTAATTTCATTTTTGACAGAAACTAGTATAAAATTATGTATAATATACAACGATTATTTGACCTAAACTAGCATTTCAAAACGTTTTATAGATTCTAATTTTGAGATATTTTTTGCAATTACTTCCATCATAACCTTCCCTCGTAACATATAGAAAGGATCTAAAAAGTTTCGTAGCATTTCGAACAATCCTCGATTTAATTTCATTTTGACCGAAACTAGTATAAAATTGTGTATAATATACTACGATTTTTGACCGAAACTAGTATTTCAAAAAGTTTCATAGAATATAATTTTGAGATAATTTTTTTGCATGTACTTCCATCACAACCTTCACTCTTAACATATACAAAGAATCTGAAATGTTTCGTAGTATTTCGAACAATCCTCGATTTAATTTAATTTTTAACAGAAACTAGTATAAAATAGTGTATAATATACTATGAATTTTTGACCTAAACTAGCATTTCAAAAAGATTAATAAAATCTAATTTAGAGGTAATTTTTTTGTATGTACTTCCATCATAACCTCCCCTCTTAACATATAGAAAGGATCTGAAAAGTTTCGTAGCATTTCGAACAATCCTCAATTTAATTTCATTTTTAACCGAACCTACTATAAATTGTGTATAATATACTATAATTTTTGACCGAAACTAGTATTTCAAAAAGTTTCATAGAATATAATTTAGAGATAATTTTTTTGCATGGACTTCCATCATAACCATCCCTCGTAACATATAGAAAGGATCTAAGAAGTTTCGTAGTATTTCGAACAATCCTCGATTTAATTTCATTTTTGGCAGAAACTAGTATAAAATTGTTTATAATATACTACGATTTTTTTACCTAAATTAGCATTTCTAAGAGTTTAATAGAATCTAATTTAGAGGTAATTTTTTTTGCATGTACTTCCATCATAACCTTCCCTCTTAACATATAGAAAGGATCTGAAACGTTTCGTAGCATTTCGAACTATCCTCGATTTAATTTCATTTTTAACCGAAACTACTATAAAATTGTGTAAAATATACTATAAGTTTTGACCGAAACTAGTATTTCAAAGAGTTTCATAGACAATAATTTTGAGATAATTGATTTGCATGGACTTCCATCATAACCATCCCTCGTAACATATAGAAAGGATGTGAGAAGTTTCGTAGTATTTCGAACAATCCTCGATTTAATTTCATTTTTGACAGAAACTAGTATAAAATTGTGTATAATATACTTAGATTTTTTGACGGAAACTAGTATTTCAAAAAGTTTCATAGAATATAATTTTGAGATAATTTATTTGCATTTACTTCTATCATAACCTTCTCTAGTAACATATAGAAAGGCTCTGAGATGTTTCGTAGCATTTCGAACAATCCTCGATTTAATTTCATTTTTGACAGAAACTAGTATAAAATTGTGTATAATATACAACGATTATTTGACCTAAACTAGCATTTCAAAACGTTTTATAGATTCTAATTTTGAGATATTTTTTGCATTTACTTCCATCATAACCTTCCCTCGTAACATATAGAAAGGATCTAAAAAGTTTCGTAGCATTTCGAACAATCCTCGATTTAATTTCATTTTGACCGAAACTAGTATAAAATTGTGTATAATATACTACGATTTTTGACCGAAACTAGTATTTCAAAAAGTTCCATAGAATATAATTTTGAGATAATTTTTTTGCATGTACTTCCATCACAACCTTCACTCTTAACATATACAAAGGATCTGAAATGTTTCGTAGTATTTCGAACAATCCTCGATTTAATTTAATTTTTAACAGAAACTAGTATAAAATAGTGTATAATATACTATGATTTTTTGACCTAAACTAGCATTTCAAAAAGTTTAATAAAATCTAATTTAGAGGTAATTTTTTTGTATGTACTTCCATCATAACCTCCCCTCTTAACATATAGAATTGATCTGAAACGTTTCGTAGCATTTCGAACAATCCTCGATTTAATTTCATTTTTAACCAAACCTACTATAAATTGTGTATAATATACTATAATTTTTGACCGAAACTAGTATTTCAAAAAGTTTCATAGAATATAATTTTGAGATAATTTTTTTGCATGGACTTCCATCATAACCATCCCTCGTAACATATAGAAAGGATCTAAGAAGTTTCGTAGGATTTCGAACAATCCTCGATTTAATTTCATTTTTGGAAGAAACTAGTATAAAATTGTGTATAATATACTACGCTTATTTGACCTAAACTAGTATTTCAAAAAGTTTCATAGAATCTAATTTTGAGATATTTTTTTGCATTTACTTCCATTATAACCTTCCCTCGTAACATATAGAAAGTATCTAAAAAATTTCGTAGCATTTCGAACAATCCTCGATTTAATTTCATTTTGACCGAAACTAGTATAAAATTGTGTATAATATACTATGATTTTTGACCGAAACTAGTATTTGAAAAAGTTTCATAGAATATAATTTTGAGATAATTTTTTTGCAAGTACTTCCATAATAACCTTCCCTCTTAACATATACAAAGGATCTAAAATGTTTCGTAGTATTTCGAACAATCCTCGATTTAATTTAATTTTTGACAGAAACTAGTATAAAATTATGTATAATATACTACGATTATTTGACCTAAACTAGCATTTCAAAAAGTTTCATAGAATCTAATTTTGAGATATTTTCTTTGCATTTACTTCCATCATAACCTTCCCTCTTAACATATAGAAAGGATCTAAAAAGTTTCGTAGCATTTCGAACAATTCTCGATTTAATTTCATTTTGACCGAAACAACTATAAAATTGTGTATAATACTACAATTTTTGACCGAAACTAGTATTTCAAAAAGTTTCATAGAATATAATTTGTAGTTAATTTTTTTTGCATGGACTTCCATCATAACCTTCCCTCGTAACATATAGAAAGGATCTGTGAAGTTTCGTAGTATTTCGAACAATCCTCGATTTAATTTAATTTTTGACAGAAACTAGTATAAAATTGTGTATAATATACTACGATTTATTGACGGAAACTAGTATTTCAAAAGTTTTCATAGAATATAATTTTGAGATAATTTTTTTGCATGGACTTCCATCAATACCTTCCCTCGTAACATATAGAAAGGATCTGAGAAGTTTCGTCGTATTTACTATGATTTTTTGACGAAACTAGTATTTCAAAAAGTATCATAGAATATAATTTTGAGATAATATTTTGCATGGAATTCCATCACAACATTCACTCGTAACATATAGAAAGGACTTGAGAAGTTTTGTAGTATTTCGAACATTCCTCGATTTAATTTAATTTTTGACAGAAACTAGTATAAAATTGTGTATAATATACTACGATTATTTTACCTAAACTAGCATTTCTAAAAGTGTAATAGAATCTAATTTATAGGTAATTTTTTTTGCATGTATTTCCATCATAACCTTCCCTCTTAACATATAGAAAGGATCTGAAACGTTTCGTAGCATTTCGAACTATCCTCGATTTAATTTCATTTTTAACCGAAACTACTACAAAATTGTGTATAATATACTATAAGTTTTGACCGAAACTAGTATTTCAAAAATTTTCATAGACTATAATTTTGAGATAATTGTTTTGCATGGACCTCTATCATAACCATCCCTCATAACATATAGAAAGGATATGAGAAGTTTCGTAGTATTTCGAACAATCCTCGATTTAATTTCATTTTTGACAGAAACTAGTATAAAATTGTGTATAATATACTTAGATTTTTTGACGGAAACTAGTATTTCAAAAAGTTTCATAGAATATAATTTTGAGATAATTTATTTGCATTTACTTCCATCATAACCTTCTCTAGTAACATATAGAAAGGTTCTAAGATGTTTCGTAGCATTTCGATCAATCCTCGATTTAATTTCATTTTTGACAGAAACTAGTATAAAATTGTGTATAATATACAACGATTATTTGACCTAAACTAGCATTTAAAAACGTTTTATAGATTCTAATTTTGGGATAATTTTTGCATTTACTTCCATCATAACCTTCCCTCGTAACATATAGAAAGGATCTAAAAAGTTTCGTAGCATTTCGAACAATCCTCGATTTAATTTCATTTTGACCGAAACTAGTATAAAATTGTGTATAATATACTACGATTTTTGACCGAAACTAGTATTTCAAAAAGTTCCATAGAATATAATTTTGAGATAATTTTTTTGCATGTACTTCCATCACAACCTTCACTCTTAACATATACAAAGGATCTGAAATGTTTCGTAGTATTTCGAACAATCCTCGATTTAATTTAATTTTTAACAGAAACTAGTATAAAATAGTGTATAATATACTATGATTTTTTGACCTAAACTAGCATTTCAAAAAGTTTAATAAAATCTAATTTAGAGGTAATTTTTTTGTATGTACTTCCATCATAACCTCCCCTCTTAACATATAGAATTGATCTGAAACGTTTCGTAGCATTTCGAACAATCCTCGATTTAATTTCATTTTTAACCAAACCTACTATAAATTGTGTATAATATACTATAATTTTTGACCGAAACTAGTATTTCAAAAAGTTTCATAGAATATAATTTTGAGATAATTTTTTTGCATGGACTTCCATCATAACCATCCCTCGTAACATATAGAAAGGATCTAAGAAGTTTCGTAGGATTTCGAACAATCCTCGATTTAATTTCATTTTTGGAAGAAACTAGTATAAAATTGTGTATAATATACTACGCTTATTTGACCTAAACTAGTATTTCAAAAAGTTTCATAGAATCTAATTTTGAGATATTTTTTTGCATTTACTTCCATTATAACCTTCCCTCGTAACATATAGAAAGTATCTAAAAAATTTCGTAGCATTTCGAACAATCCTCGATTTAATTTCATTTTGACCGAAACTAGTATAAAATTGTGTATAATATACTATGATTTTTGACCGAAACTAGTATTTGAAAAAGTTTCATAGAATATAATTTTGAGATAATTTTTTTGCAAGTACTTCCATAATAACCTTCCCTCTTAACATATACAAAGGATCTAAAATGTTTCGTAGTATTTCGAACAATCCTCGATTTAATTTAATTTTTGACAGAAACTAGTATAAAATTATGTATAATATACTACGATTATTTGACCTAAACTAGCATTTCAAAAAGTTTCATAGAATCTAATTTTGAGATATTTTCTTTGCATT
Source organism: Lathyrus aphaca (assembly GCA_963966055.1). NCBI lineage: Eukaryota > Viridiplantae > Streptophyta > Magnoliopsida > Fabales > Fabaceae > Lathyrus > Lathyrus aphaca. The sequence goes on along the minus strand of OZ014522.1, from coordinate 2,040,360 downwards.
TACTTCCATCATAACCTTCCCTCTTAACATATAGAAAGGATCTAAAAAGTTTCGTAGCATTTCGAACAATTCTCGATTTAATTTCATTTTGACCGAAACAACTATAAAATTGTGTATAATACTACAATTTTTGACCGAAACTAGTATTTCAAAAAGTTTCATAGAATATAATTTGTAGTTAATTTTTTTTGCATGGACTTCCATCATAACCTTCCCTCGTAACATATAGAAAGGATCTGTGAAGTTTCGTAGTATTTCGAACAATCCTCGATTTAATTTAATTTTTGACAGAAACTAGTATAAAATTGTGTATAATATACTACGATTTATTGACGGAAACTAGTATTTCAAAAGTTTTCATAGAATATAATTTTGAGATAATTTTTTTGCATGGACTTCCATCAATACCTTCCCTCGTAACATATAGAAAGGATCTGAGAAGTTTCGTCGTATTTACTATGATTTTTTGACGAAACTAGTATTTCAAAAAGTATCATAGAATATAATTTTGAGATAATATTTTGCATGGAATTCCATCACAACATTCACTCGTAACATATAGAAAGGACTTGAGAAGTTTTGTAGTATTTCGAACATTCCTCGATTTAATTTAATTTTTGACAGAAACTAGTATAAAATTGTGTATAATATACTACGATTATTTTACCTAAACTAGCATTTCTAAAAGTGTAATAGAATCTAATTTATAGGTAATTTTTTTTGCATGTATTTCCATCATAACCTTCCCTCTTAACATATAGAAAGGATCTGAAACGTTTCGTAGCATTTCGAACTATCCTCGATTTAATTTCATTTTTAACCGAAACTACTACAAAATTGTGTATAATATACTATAAGTTTTGACCGAAACTAGTATTTCAAAAATTTTCATAGACTATAATTTTGAGATAATTGTTTTGCATGGACCTCTATCATAACCATCCCTCATAACATATAGAAAGGATATGAGAAGTTTCGTAGTATTTCGAACAATCCTCGATTTAATTTCATTTTTGACAGAAACTAGTATAAAATTGTGTATAATATACTTAGATTTTTTGACGGAAACTAGTATTTCAAAAAGTTTCATAGAATATAATTTTGAGATAATTTATTTGCATTTACTTCCATCATAACCTTCTCTAGTAACATATAGAAAGGTTCTAAGATGTTTCGTAGCATTTCGATCAATCCTCGATTTAATTTCATTTTTGACAGAAACTAGTATAAAATTGTGTATAATATACAACGATTATTTGACCTAAACTAGCATTTAAAAACGTTTTATAGATTCTAATTTTGGGATAATTTTTGCATTTACTTCCATCATAACCTTCCCTCGTAACATATAGAAAATATCTAAAAAGTTTCGTAGCATTTCGAACAATCCTCGATTTAATTTCATTTTGACCGAAACTTGTATAAAATTGTGTATAATATACTACGATTTTTTGACCAAACTAGTATTTCAAAAAGTATCATAGAATATAATTTTGAGATAATTTTTTTGCATTTACTTCCATCATAACCTTCTCTCGTAACATATAGAATGGATCTGAGATGTTTCATAGCATTTCGAACAATCCTCGATTTAATTTCATTTTTGACAGAAACTAGTTTAAAATTATGTATAATATATTACGAATTTTGACCGAAACTAGTATTTAAAAAAGTTTCAGAGAATATAATTTTGAGATAATATTTTGCATGGACTTCCATCACAATATTCCCTCGTAACATATAGAAAGGACTTGAGAAGTTTTGTAGTATTTCGAACAATCCTCGATTTAATTTAATTTTTGACAGAAACTAGTATAAAATTTTGTATAATATACTACGATTTTTTGACCTAAACTAGCATTTCTAAAAGTTTAATAGAATTTAATTTAGAGGTAATTTTTTTTGCATGTACTTCCATCATAACCTTTGCTCTTAACATATAGAAAGGATCTGAAAAGTTTCGTAGCATTTCGAACTATCCTCGATTTAATTTCATTTTTAACCGAAACTACTATAAAATTGTGTAAAATATACTATAAGTTTTGACCGAAACTAGTATTTCAAAAAGTTTCATAGAATATAATTATGAGATAATTTTTTTGAATTTACTTCCATTATAACCTTCTCTAGTAACATATAGAAAGGATTTGAGATCTTTCGTAGCATTTCGAACAATCCTCAATTTAATTTCATTTTTGACAGAAACTAGTATAAAATTGTGTATAATATACTACGATTATTTGACCTAAACTAGCATTTCAAAAAGTTTTAAAGAATCTAATTTTGAGATATTTTTTTGCATATACTTCCATCATAACCTTCCCTCTTAACATATACAAAGGATCTGAAATGTTTCGTAGCATTTCGAACAATCCTCGATTTAATTTCATTTTGACCGAAACTAGTATAAAATTGTGTATAATATACTACGATTTTTTGACCTAAACTAGCATTTCAAAAAGTTTAATAAAATCTAATTTAGAGGTAATTTTTTTGTATGTACATCCATCATAACCTCCCCTCTTAACATATAGAAAGGATCTGAAAAGTTTCGTAGCATTTCGAACAATCCTCGATTTAATTTCATTTTTAACCGAAACTACTATTAAATTGTGTATAATATACTATCATTTTTGTCCGAAACTAGTATTTCAAAAAGTTTCATAGAATATAATTTTGAGATAATTTTTTTGCATGGACTTCCATCATAACCATCCCTCGTAACATATAGAAATGATCTAAGAAGTTTCGTAGTATTTCGAACAATCCTCGATTTAATTTCATTTTTGACAGAAACTAGTATAAAATAGTGTTTAATATACTACGCTTATTTGACCTAAACTAGCATTTCAAAAAGCTTCATAGAATCTAATTTTGAGATATTTTTTTGCATTTACATCCATCATAACCTTCCCTCTTAACATATAGAAAGGATCTAAAAAGTTTCGTAGCATTTCGAACAATCCTCGATTTAATTTCATTTTGACCGAAACTACTATAAAATTGTGTATAATATACTACGATTTTTGACCGAAACTAGTATTTCAAAATGTTTCATAGAATATAATTTGTAGATAATTTTTTTGCATGGACTTCCATCATAACCTTCCCTCATAACATATAGAAAGGCTCTGAGAAGTTTCAAAGTATTTCGAACAATCCTCGATTTAATTTAATTTTTGACAGAAACTAGTATAAAATTGTGTGTAATATACTACAATTTTTTGAGGGAAACTAGTATTTAAAAAATTTTCATAGAATATAATTTTGAGATATTTTTTTTGCATTTACTTCCATCATATCCTTCTCTCCTAACATATAGTAAGGATATGAGATGTTTCGTAGCATTTCGAACAATCCTCGATTTAATTTCATTTTTGACAGAAACTAGTATAAAATTGTGTATAACATACTACGATTTTTTGACCTAAACTAGTATTTCAAAAAATTTAATAGAATCTAATTTAGAGATAATTTTTTTGCATTTACTTCCATCATGACCTGCCCTCGTAACATATAGAAAAGATCTACAAAGTTTCGAAGCATTTCGAACAATCCTCGATTAAATTTCATTTTTAACTGAATCTAGTATAAAATTGTGTATAATATACTACAATTTTTTGACCTAAAATAGCATTTCAAAAAGTTTCATAGAATATAATTTTGAGATAATTTTTTTGCATTTACTTTCATCATAACCTTCCCTCGTAACATATAGAATGGATTTGAGATGTTTCATAGCATTTCGAACAATCCTCGATTTAATTTCATTTTTGACAGAAACTAGTATAAAATTATCTATAATATATTACGAATTTTGACCGAAACTAGTATTTAAAAAAGTTTCAGAGAATATAATTTTGAGATAATATTTTGCATGGACTTCCATCACAACATTCCCTCGTAACATATAGAAAGGACTTGAGAAGTTTTGTAGTATTTCGAACAATCCTCAATTTAATTTCATTTTTGACAGAAACTAGTATAAAATTGTGTATAATACTACGATTTTTTTACCTAAACTAGCATTTCTAAAAGTTTAATAGAATTTAATTTAGAGGTAATTTTTTTGCATGAACTTCCATCATAACCTTCCCTCTTAACATATAGAAAGGATCTGAAAAGTTTCGTTGCATTTCGAACAATCCTCGATTTAATTTCATTTTTAACCGAAACTACTATAAAATTGTGTATAATATACTATAATTTTTGACCGAAAATAGTATTTCAAAAAGTTTCATAGAATATAATTTTGAGATAATTTTTTTGCATGGACTTCCATCATAACCATCCCCCGTAACATATATAAAGGGTCTAAGAAGTTTCGTAGTATTTCGAACAATCCTCGATTTAATTTCATTTTTGACAGAAACTAGTATAAAATTGTGTATAATATACTACAATTTTTGACCTAAACTAGTATTTTAAAAAGTTTCATAGAATATAATTTTGAGATAATTTTTTTCCATGTACTTCCATCATAACCTTCTCTCGTAACATATAAAAGGGATCTGAAAAGTTTCGTAGAATTTTGAACAATCCTCGATTTAATTTGATGTTTTGACCGAAATTCGTATAAAATTGTGTATAATATACTACGATTTTTTACCGAAACTAGTATTTCAAAATGATTCATTGAATATAATTTTGAGAAATTATTTTTGCATAGAATTCCATCATAACATTCTCTCGTAACATATAGATAGGATCTGAGATGTTTCGTAGTATTTCGAACAATCCTCGATTTCATCTCATTTTTGACCGAAACTATTATAAAATTGTGTATAATATACTACGATTTTTTGACGGAAACTAGTATTTCAAAAATTTTCATAGAATATAATTTTGAGATTTTTTTTTGCATTTACTTCCATCATAACCTTCTCTCCTAACATATAGAAAGGATCTGAGATGTTTCGTAGCATTTCGAACAATCCTCGATTTAATTTCATTTTGACAGAAACTAGTATAAAATTGTGTATAATATATTACGAATTTTGACCGAAACTAGTATTTAAAAAAGGTTCAGAGAATATAATTTTGAGATAATATTTTGCATGGACTTCCATCACAACATTCCCTCGTAACATATAGAATGGACTTGAGAAGTTTTGTAGTATTTCGAACAATCCTCGATTTAATTTAATTTTTGACAGAAACTAGTATAAAATTGTGTATAATATACTACGATTTTTTGACCTAAACTAGCGTTTCTAAAAGTTTAATAGAATCTAATTTAGAGGTAATTTTTTTTGCATGTACTTCCATCATAACCTTCCCTCTTAACATATAGAAATGATCTGAAAAGTTTCGTAGCATTTCGAACTACCCTCGATTTAATTTCATTTTTAACCGAAACTACTATAAAATTGTCTAAAATATACTATAAGTTTTGACCGAAACTAGTATTTCAAAACGTTTCATAGAATATAATTTTGAGATAATTTTTTTGCATTTACTTCCTTTATAACCTTATCTAGTAACATATAGAAAGGATTTGAGATGTTTCGTAGCATTTCGAATAATCCTCGATTTAATTTCATTTTTGACAAAAACTAGTATAAAGTTGTGTATAATATACTACGATTATTTGACCTAAACTAGCATTTCAAAAAGCTTTATAGAATATAATTTTGAGATATTTTTTTGCATTTACTTCCATCATAACCTTCCCTCGTAACATATAGAAAGGATCTAAAAAGTTTCGTAGCATTTCGAACAATCCTCGATTTAATTTCATTTTGACCGAAACTAGTATAAAATTGTGTATAATATACTACGATTTTTTACCGAAACTAGTATTTCAAAAAGTTTCATAGAATATAATTTTGAGATAATTTTTTTGCATGTACTTCCATCACAAACTTCCCTCTTAACATATACAAAGGATCTGAAATGTTTCGTAGTATTTCGAACAATCCTCGATTTAATTTAATTTTTGACAGAAACTAGTATAAAATTGTGTATAATATACTACGATTTTTTGACCTAAACTAGCATTTCAAAAAGTTTAATAGAATCTAATTTAGAGGTAATTTTTTAGCATTTACTTCCATCATAAACTTCCCTCTTAACATATAGAAAGGATCTGAAAAGTTTCGTTGCATTTCGAACAATCCTCGATTTAATTTCATTTTTAACCGAAACTACTATAAAATTGTGTATAATATACTATAATTTTTGACCGAAAATAGTATTTCAAAAAGTTTCATAGAATATAATTTTGAGATAATTTTTTTGCATGGACTTCCATCATAACCATCCCCCGTAACATATAGAAAGGGTCTAAGAAGTTTCGTAGTATTTCGAACAATCCTCGATTTAATTTCATTTTTGACAGAAACTAGTATAAAATTGTGTATAATATACTACAATTTTTGACCTAAACTAGTATTTTAAAAAGTTTCATAGAATATAATTTTGAGATAATTTTTTTCCATGTACTTCCATCATAACCTTCTCTCGTAACATATAAAAGGGATCTGAAAAGTTTCGTAGAATTTTGAACAATCCTCGATTTAATTTGATGTTTTGACCGAAATTCGTATAAAATTGTGTATAATATACTACGATTTTTTACCGAAACTAGTATTTCAAAATGATTCATTGAATATAATTTTGAGAAATTATTTTTGCATAGAATTCCATCATAACATTCTCTCGTAACATATAGATAGGATCTGAGATGTTTCGTAGTATTTCGAACAATCCTCGATTTCATCTCATTTTTGACCGAAACTATTATAAAATTGTGTATAATATACTACGATTTTTTGACGGAAACTAGTATTTCAAAAATTTTCATAGAATATAATTTTGAGATTTTTTTTTGCATTTACTTCCATCATAACCTTCTCTCCTAACATATAGAAAGGATCTGAGATGTTTCGTAGCATTTCGAACAATCCTCGATTTAATTTCATTTTGACAGAAACTAGTATAAAATTGTGTATAATATATTACGAATTTTGACCGAAACTAGTATTTAAAAAAGGTTCAGAGAATATAATTTTGAGATAATATTTTGCATGGACTTCCATCACAACATTCCCTCGTAACATATAGAATGGACTTGAGAAGTTTTGTAGTATTTCGAACAATCCTCGATTTAATTTAATTTTTGACAGAAACTAGTATAAAATTGTGTATAATATACTACGATTTTTTGACCTAAACTAGCGTTTCTAAAAGTTTAATAGAATATAATTTAAAGGTAATTTTTTTTGCATGTACTTCCATCATAACCTTCCCTCTTAACATATAGAAATGATCTAAAAAGTTTCGTAGCATTTCGAACTACCCTCGATTTAATTTCATTTTTAACCGAAACTACTATAAAATTGTCTAAAATATACTATAAGTTTTGACCGAAACTAGTATTTCAAAACGTTTCATAGAATATAATTTTGAGATAATTTTTTTGCATTTACTTCCTTTATAACCTTATCTAGTAACATATAGAAAGGATTTGAGATGTTTCGTAGCATTTCGAATAATCCTCGATTTAATTTCATTTTTGACAAAAACTAGTATAAAGTTGTGTATAATATACTACGATTATTTGACCTAAACTAGCATTTCAAAAAGCTTTATAGAATATAATTTTGAGATATTTTTTTGCATTTACTTCCATCATAACCTTCCCTCGTAACATATAGAAAGGATCTAAAAAGTTTCGTAGCATTTCGAACAATCCTCGATTTAATTTCATTTTGACCGAAACTAGTATAAAATTGTGTATAATATACTACGATTTTTTACCGAAACTAGTATTTCAAAAAGTTTCATAGAATATAATTTTGAGATAATTTTTTTGCATGTACTTCCATCACAACCTTCCCTCTTAACATATACAAAGGATCTGAAATGTTTCGTAGTATTTCGAACAATCCTCGATTTAATTTAATTTTTGACAGAAACTAGTATAAAATTGTGTATAATATACTACGATTTTTTGACCTAAACTAGCATTTCAAAAAGTTTAATAGAATCTAATTTAGAGGTAATTTTTTAGCATTTACTTCCATCATAAACTTCCCTCTTAACATATAGAAAGGATCTGAAAAGTTTCGTTGCATTTCGAACAATCCTCGATTTAATTTCATTTTTAACCGAAACTACTATAAAATTGTGTATAATATACTATAATTTTTGACCGAAAATAGTATTTCAAAAAGTTTCATAGAATATAATTTTGAGATAATTTTTTTGCATGGACTTCCATCATAACCATCCCCCGTAACATATAGAAAGGGTCTAAGAAGTTTCGTAGTATTTCGAACAATCCTCGATTTAATTTCATTTTTGACAGAAACTAGTATAAAATTGTGTATAATATACTACAATTTTTGACCTAAACTAGTATTTTAAAAAGTTTCATAGAATATAATTTTGAGATAATTTTTTTCCATGTACTTCCATCATAACCTTCTCTCGTAACATATAAATGGGATCTGAAAAGTTTCGTAGAATTTTGAACAATCCTCGATTTAATTTGATGTTTTGACCGAAATTCGTATAAAATTGTGTATAATATACTACGATTTTTTACCGAAACTAGTATTTCAAAATGATTCATTGAATATAATTTTGAGAAATTATTTTTGCATAGAATTCCATCATAACATTCTCTCGTAACATATAGATAGGATCTGAGATGTTTCGTAGTATTTCGAACAATCCTCGATTTCATCTCATTTTTGACCGAAACTATTATAAAATTGTGTATAATATACTACGATTTTTTGACGGAAACTAGTATTTCAAAAATTTTCATAGAATATAATTTTGAGATTTTTTTTTGCATTTACTTCCATCATAACCTTCTCTCCTAACATATAGAAAGGATCTGAGATGTTTCGTAGCATTTCGAACAATCCTCGATTTAATTTCATTTTGACAGAAACTAGTATAAAATTGTGTATAATATATTACGAATTTTGACCGAAACTAGTATTTAAAAAAGGTTCAGAGAATATAATTTTGAGATAATATTTTGCATGGACTTCCATCACAACATTCCCTCGTAACATATAGAATGGACTTGAGAAGTTTTGTAGTATTTCGAACAATCCTCGATTTAATTTAATTTTTGACAGAAACTAGTATAAAATTGTGTATAATATACTACGATTTTTTGACCTAAACTAGCGTTTCTAAAAGTTTAATAGAATCTAATTTAGAGGTAATTTTTTTTGCATGTACTTCCATCATAACCTTCCCTCTTAACATATAGAAATGATCTGAAAAGTTTCGTAGCATTTCGAACTACCCTCGATTTAATTTCATTTTTAACCGAAACTACTATAAAATTGTCTAAAATATACTATAAGTTTTGACCGAAACTAGTATTTCAAAACGTTTCATAGAATATAATTTTGAGATAATTTTTTTGCATTTACTTCCTTTATAACCTTATCTAGTAACATATAGAAAGGATTTGAGATGTTTCGTAGCATTTCGAATAATCCTCGATTTAATTTCATTTTTGACAAAAACTAGTATAAAGTTGTGTATAATATACTACGATTATTTGACCTAAACTAGCATTTCAAAAAGCTTTATAGAATATAATTTTGAGATATTTTTTTGCATTTACTTCCATCATAACCTTCCCTCGTAACATATAGAAAGGATCTAAAAAGTTTCGTAGCATTTCGAACAATCCTCGATTTAATTTCATTTTGACCGAAACTAGTATAAAATTGTGTATAATATACTACGATTTTTTACCGAAACTAGTATTTCAAAAAGTTTCATAGAATATAATTTTGAGATAATTTTTTTGCATGTACTTCCATCACAACCTTCCCTCTTAACATATACAAAGGATCTGAAATGTTTCGTAGTATTTCGAACAATCCTCGATTTAATTTAATTTTTGACAGAAACTAGTATAAAATTGTGTATAATATACTACGATTTTTTGACCTAAACTAGCATTTCAAAAAGTTTAATAGAATCTAATTTAGAGGTAATTTTTTAGCATTTACTTCCATCATAAACTTCCCTCTTAACATATAGAAAGGATCTGAAAAGTTTCGTTGCATTTCGAACAATCCTCGATTTAATTTCATTTTTAACCGAAACTACTATAAAATTGTGTATAATATACTATAATTTTTGACCGAAAATAGTATTTCAAAAAGTTTCATAGAATATAATTTTGAGATAATTTTTTTGCATGGACTTCCATCATAACCATCCCCCGTAACATATAGAAAGGGTCTAAGAAGTTTCGTAGTATTTCGAACAATCCTCGATTTAATTTCATTTTTGACAGAAACTAGTATAAAATTGTGTATAATATACTACAATTTTTGACCTAAACTAGTATTTTAAAAAGTTTCATAGAATATAATTTTGAGATAATTTTTTTCCATGTACTTCCATCATAACCTTCTCTCGTAACATATAAATGGGATCTGAAAAGTTTCGTAGAATTTTGAACAATCCTCGATTTAATTTGATGTTTTGACCGAAATTCGTATAAAATTGTGTATAATATACTACGATTTTTTACCGAAACTAGTATTTCAAAATGATTCATTGAATATAATTTTGAGAAATTATTTTTGCATAGAATTCCATCATAACATTCTCTCGTAACATATAGATAGGATCTGAGATGTTTCGTAGTATTTCGAACAATCCTCGATTTCATCTCATTTTTGACCGAAACTATTATAAAATTGTGTATAATATACTACGATTTTTTGACGGAAACTAGTATTTCAAAAATTTTCATAGAATATAATTTTGAGATTTTTTTTTGCATTTACTTCCATCATAACCTTCTCTCCTAACATATAGAAAGGATCTGAGATGTTTCGTAGCATTTCGAACAATCCTCGATTTAATTTCATTTTGACAGAAACTAGTATAAAATTGTGTATAATATATTACGAGTTTTGACCGAAACTAGTATTTAAAAAAGGTTCAGAGAATATAATTTTGAGATAATATTTTGCATGGACTTCCATCACAACATTCCCTCGTAACATATAGAATGGACTTGAGAAGTTTTGTAGTATTTCGAACAATCCTCGATTTAATTTAATTTTTGACAGAAACTAGTATAAAATTGTGTATAATATACTACGATTTTTTGACCTAAACTAGCGTTTCTAAAAGTTTAATAGAATCTAATTTAGAGGTAATTTTTTTTGCATGTACTTCCATCATAACCTTCCCTCTTAACATATAGAAATGATCTGAAAAGTTTCGTAGCATTTCGAACTACCCTCGATTTAATTTCATTTTTAACCGAAACTACTATAAAATTGTCTAAAATATACTATAAGTTTTGACCGAAACTAGTATTTCAAAACGTTTCATAGAATATAATTTTGAGATAATTTTTTTGCATTTACTTCCTTTATAACCTTATCTAGTAACATATAGAAAGGATTTGAGATGTTTCGTAGCATTTCGAATAATCCTCGATTTAATTTCATTTTTGACAAAAACTAGTATAAAATTGTGTATAATATACTACGATTATTTGACCTAAACTAGCATTTCAAAAAGCTTTATAGAATATAATTTTGAGATATTTTTTTGCATTTACTTCCATCAAAACCTTCCCTCGTAACATATAGAAAGGATCTAAAAAGTTTCGTAGCATTTCGAACAATCCTCGATTTAATTTCATTTTGACCGAAACTAGTATAAAATTGTGTATAATATACTACGATTTTTTACCGAAACTAGTATTTCAAAAAGTTTCATAGAATATAATTTTGAGATAATTTTTTTGCATGTACTTCCATCACAACCTTCCCTCTTAACATATACAAAGGATCTGAAATGTTTCGTAGTATTTCGAACAATCCTCGATTTAATTTAATTTTTGACAGAAACTAGTATAAAATTGTGTATAATATACTACGATTTTTTGACCTAAACTAGCATTTCAAAAAGTTTAATAGAATCTAATTTAGAGGTAATTTTTTAGCATTTACTTCCATCATAAACTTCCCTCTTAACATATAGAAAGGATCTGAAAAGTTTCGTTGCATTTCGAACAATCCTCGATTTAATTTCATTTTTAACCGAAACTACTATAAAATTGTGTATAATATACTATAATTTTTGACCGAAAATAGTATTTCAAAAAGTTTCATAGAATATAATTTTGAGATAATTTTTTTGCATGGACTTCCATCATAACCATCCCCCGTAAAATATAGAAAGGGTCTAAGAAGTTTCGTAGTATTTCGAACAATCCTCGATTTAATTTCATTTTTGACAGAAACTAGTATAAAATTGTGTATAATATACTACAATTTTTGACCTAAACTAGTATTTCAAAAAGTTTTATAGAATATAATTTTGAGATAATTTTTTTCCATGTACTTCCATCATAACCTTCCCTCGTAACATATAAAAAGGATCTGAAAATTTTCGTAGAATTTTGAACAATCCTCGATTTAATTTGATGTTTTGACCGAAATTCGTATAAAATTGTGTATAATATACTACGATTTTTGACCGAAACTAGTATTTCAAAATGTTTCATTGAATATAATTTTGAGAAAATATTTTTGCATAGAATTCCATCATAACATTCTCTCGTAACATATAGATAGGATCTGAGATGTTTCGTAGTATTTCGAACAATCCTCGATTTCATCTCATTTTTGACCGAAACTATTATAAAATTGTGTATAATATACTACGATTTTTTGACGGAAACTAGTATTTCAAAAATTTTCATAGAATATAATTTTGAGATTTTTTTTTTGCATTTACTTCCATCATAACCTTCTCTCCTAACATATAGAAAGGATCTGAGATGTTTCGTAGCATTTCGAACAATCCTCGATTTAATTTCATTTTGACAGAAACTAGTATAAAATTGTGTATAATATATTACGAATTTTGACCGAAACTAGTATTTAAAAAAGGTTCAGAGAATATAATTTTGAGATAATATTTTGCTTGGACTTCCATCACAACATTCCCTCGTAACATATAGAAAGGACTTGAGAAGTTTTGTAGTATTTCGAACAATCCTCGATTTAATTTAATTTTTGACAGAAACTAGTATAAAATTGTGTATAATATACTACGATTTTTTGACCTAAACTAGCGTTTCTAAAAGTTTAATAGAATCTAATTTAGAGGTAATTTTTTTTGCATGTACTTCCATCATAACCTTCCTTCTTAACATATAGAAATGATCTGAAAAGTTTCGTAGCATTTCGAACTACCCTCGATTTAATTTCATTTTTAACCGAAACTACTATAAAATTGTCTAAAATATACTATAAGTTTTGACCGAAACTAGTATTTCAAAACGTTTCATAGAATATAATTTTGAGATAATTTTTTTGCATTTACTTCCTTTATAACCTTATCTAGTAACATATAGAAAGGATTTGAGATGTTTCGTAGCATTTCGAACAATCCTCGATTTAATTTCATTTTTGACAAAAACTAGTATAAAATTGTGTATAATATACTACGATTATTTGACCTAAACTAGCATTTCAAAAAGCTTTATAGAATATAATTTTGAGATATTTTTTTGCATTTACTTCCATCATAACCTTCCCTCGTAACATATAGAAAGGATCTAAAAAGTTTCGTAGCATTTCGAACAATCCTCGATTTAATTTCATTTTGACCGAAACTAGTATAAAATTGTGTATAATATACTTCGATTTTTTACCGAAACTAGTATTTCAAAAAGTTTCATAGAATATAATTTTGAGATAATTTTTTTGCATGTACTTCCATCACAACCTTCCCTCTTAACATATACAAAGGATCTGAAATGTTTCGTAGTATTTCGAACAATCCTCGATTTAATTTAATTTTTGACAGAAACTAGTATAAAATTGTGTATAATATACTACGATTTTTTGACCTAAACTAGCATTTCAAAAAGTTTAATAGAATCTAATTTAGAGGTAATTTTTTTGCATTTACTTCCATCATAAACTTCCCTCTTAACATATAGAAAGGATCTGAAAAGTTTCGTTGCATTTCGAACAATCCTCGATTTAATTTCATTTTTAACCGAAACTACTATAAAATTGTGTATAATATACTATAATTTTTGACCGAAAATAGTATTTCAAAAAGTTTCATAGAATATAATTTTGAGATAATTTTTTTGCATGGACTTCCATCATAACCATCCCCCGTAACATATAGAAAGGGTCTAAGAAGTTTCGTAGTATTTCGAACAATCCTCGATTTAATTTCATTTTTGACAGAAACTAGTATAAAATTGTGTATAATATACTACAATTTTTGACCTAAACTAGTATTTCAAAAAGTTTTATAGAATATAATTTTGAGATAATTTTTTTCCATGTACTTCCATCATAACCTTCCCTCGTAACATATAAAAAGGATCTGAAAATTTTCGTAGAATTTTGAACAATCCTCGATTTAATTTGATGTTTTGACCGAAATTCGTATAAAATTGTGTATAATATACTACGATTTTTGACCGAAACTAGTATTTCAAAATGTTTCATTGAATATAATTTTGAGAAAATATTTTTGCATAGAATTCCATCATAACATTCTCTCGTAACATATAGATAGGATCTGAGATGTTTCGTAGTATTTCGAACAATCCTCGATTTCATCTCATTTTTGACCGAAACTATTATAAAATTGTGTATAATATACTACGATTTTTTGACGGAAACTAGTATTTCAAAAATTTTCATAGAATATAATTTTGAGATTTTTTTTTTGCATTTACTTCCATCATAACCTTCTCTCCTAACATATAGAAAGGATCTGAGATGTTTCGTAGCATTTCGAACAATCCTCGATTTAATTTCATTTTGACAGAAACTAGTATAAAATTGTGTATAATATATTACGAATTTTGACCGAAACTAGTATTTAAAAAAGGTTCAGAGAATATAATTTTGAGATAATATTTTGCTTGGACTTCCATCACAACATTCCCTCGTAACATATAGAAAGGACTTGAGAAGTTTTGTAGTATTTCGAACAATCCTCGATTTAATTTAATTTTTGACAGAAACTAGTATAAAATTGTGTATAATATACTACGATTTTTTGACCTAAACTAGCGTTTCTAAAAGTTTAATAGAATCTAATTTAGAGGTAATTTTTTTTGCATGTACTTCCATCATAACCTTCCTTCTTAACATATAGAAATGATCTGAAAAGTTTCGTAGCATTTCGAACTACCCTCGATTTAATTTCATTTTTAACCGAAACTACTATAAAATTGTCTAAAATATACTATAAGTTTTGACCGAAACTAGTATTTCAAAACGTTTCATAGAATATAATTTTGAGATAATTTTTTTGCATTTACTTCCTTTATAACCTTATCTAGTAACATATAGAAAGGATTTGAGATGTTTCGTAGCATTTCGAACAATCCTCGATTTAATTTCATTTTTGACAAAAACTAGTATAAAATTGTGTATAATATACTACGATTATTTGACCTAAACTAGCATTTCAAAAAGCTTTATAGAATATAATTTTGAGATATTTTTTTGCATTTACTTCCATCATAACCTTCCCTCGTAACATATAGAAAGGATCTAAAAAGTTTCGTAGCATTTCGAACAATCCTCGATTTAATTTCATTTTGACCGAAACTAGTATAAAATTGTGTATAATATACTACGATTTTTTACCGAAACTAGTATTTCAAAAAGTTTCATAGAATATAATTTTGAGATAATTTTTTTGCATGTACTTCCATCACAACCTTCCCTCTTAACATATACAAAGGATCTGAAATGTTTCGTAGTATTTCGAACAATCCTCGATTTAATTTAATTTTTGACAGAAACTAGTATTAAATTGTGTATAATATACTACGATTTTTTGACCTAAACTAGCATTTCAAAAAGTTTAATAGAATCTAATTTAGAGGTAATTTTTTTGCATTTACTTCCATCATAAACTTCCCTCTTAACATATAGAAAGGATCTGAAAAGTTTCGTTGCATTTCGAACAATCCTCGATTTAATTTCATTTTTAACCGAAACTACTATAAAATTGTGTATAATATACTATAATTTTTGACCGAAAATAGTATTTCAAAAAGTTTCATAGAATATAATTTTGAGATAATTTTTTTGCATGGACTTCCATCATAACCATCCCCCGTAACATATAGAAAGGGTCTAAGAAGTTTCGTAGTATTTCGAACAATCCTCGATTTAATTTCATTTTTGACAGAAACTAGTATAAAATTGTGTATAATATACTACAATTTTTGACCTAAACTAGTATTTCAAAAAGTTTCATAGAATATAATTTTGAGATAATTTTTTTCCATGTACTTCCATCATAACCTTCCCTCGTAACATATAAAAAGGATCTGAAAAGTTTCGTAGAATTTTGAACAATCCTCGATTTAATTTGATGTTTTGACCGAAATTAAAATTGTGTATAATACACTACGATTTTTGACCGAAACTAGTATTTCAAAATGTTTCATTGAATATAATTTTGAGAAAATATTTTTGCATAGAATTCCATCATAACATTCTCTCGTAACATATAGATGGGATCTGAGATGTTTCGTAGTATTTCGAACAATCCTCGATTTCATCTCATTTTTGACCGAAACTATTATAAAATTGTGTATAATATACTACGATTTTTTGACGGAAACTAGTATTTCAAAAATTTTCATAGAATATAATTTTGAGATTTTTTTTTGCATTTACTTCCATCATAACCTTCTCTCCTAACATATAGAAAGGATCTGAGATGTTTCGTAGCATTTCGAACAATCCTCGATTTAATTTCATTTTGACAGAAACTAGTATAAAATTGTGTATAATATATTACGAATTTTGACCGAAACTAGTATTTAAAAAAGGTTCAGAGAATATAATTTTGAGATAATATTTTGCATGGACTTCCATCACAACATTCCCTCGTAACATATAGAAAGGACTTGAGAAGTTTTGTAGTATTTCGAACAATCCTCGATTTAATTTAATTTTTGACAGAAACTAGTATAAAATTGTGTATAATATACTACGATTTTTTGACCTAAACTAGCGTTTCTAAAAGTTTAATAGAATCTAATTTAGAGGTAATTTTTTTTGCATGTACTTCCATCATAACCTTCCCTCTTAACATATAGAAATGATCTGAAAAGTTTCGTAGCATTTCGAACTACCCTCGATTTAATTTCATTTTTAACCGAAACTACTATAAAATTGTCTAAAATATACTATAAGTTTTGACCGAAACTAGTATTTCAAAACGTTTCATAGAATATAATTTTGAGATAATTTTTTTGCATTTACTTCCTTTATAACCTTATCTAGTAACATATAGAAAGGATTTGAGATGTTTCGTATCATTTCGAACAATCCTCGATTTAATTTCATTTTTGACAAAAACTAGTATAAAATTGTGTATAATATACTACGATTATTTGACCTAAACTAGCATTTCAAAAAGCTTTATAGAATATAATTTTGAGATATTTTTTTGCATTTACTTCCATCATAACCTTCCCTCGTAACATATAGAAAGGATCTAAAAAGTTTCGTAGCATTTCGAACAATCCTCGATTTAATTTCATTTTGACCGAAACTAGTATAAAATTGTGTATAATATACTACGATTTTTTTACCGAAACTAGTATTTCAAAAAGTTTCATAGAATATAATTTTGAGATAATTTTTTTGCATGTACTTCCATCACAACCTTCCCTCTTAACATATACAAAGGATCTGAAATGTTTCGTAGTATTTCGAACAATCCTCGATTTAATTTAATTTTTGACAGAAACTAGTATAAAATTGTGTATAATATACTACGATTTTTTGACCTAAACTAGCATTTCAAAAAGTTTAATAGAATCTAATTTAGAGGTAATTTTTTTGCATTTACTTCCATCATAAACTTCCCTCTTAACATATAGAAAGGATCTGAAAAGTTTCGTTGCATTTCGAACAATCCTCGATTTAATTTCATTTTTAACCGAAACTACTATAAAATTGTGTATAATATACTATAATTTTTGACCGAAAATAGTATTTCAAAACGTTTCATAGAATATAATTTTGAGATAATTTTTTTGCATGGACTTCCATCATAACCATCCCCCGTAAAATATAGAAAGGGTCTAAGAAGTTTCGTAGTATTTCAAAAAATCCTCGATTTAATTTCATTTTTGACAGAAACTAGTATAAAATTGTGTATAATATACTACGATTTTTTGACCTAAACTAGCATTTCAAAAGGTTTAATAGAATCTAATTTAGAGGTAATTTTTTTGCATTTACTTCCATCATAAACTTCCCTCTTAACATATAGAAAGGATCTGAAAAGTTTCGTTGCATTTCGAACAATCCTCGATTTAATTTAATTTTTAACCGAAACTACTATAAAATTGTGTATAATATACTATAATTTTTGACCGAAAATAGTATTTCAAAAAGTTTCATAGAATATAATTTTGAGATAATTTTTTTGCATGGACTTCCATCATAACCATCCCCCGTAAAATATAGAAAGGGTCTAAGAAGTTTCGTAGTATTTCGAACAATCCTCGATTTAATTTCATTTTTGACAGAAACTAGTATAAAATTGTGTATAATATACTACAATTTTTGACCTAAACTAGTATTTCAAAAAGTTTCATAGAATATAATTTTGAGATAAGTTTTTTTCCATGTACTTCCATCATAACCTTCCCTCGTAACATTTAAAAAGGATCTGAAAAGTTTCGTAGAATTTTGAACAATCCTCGATTTAATTTGATGTTTTGACCGAAATTAGTATAAAATTGTGTATAATATACTACGATTTTTGACCGAAACTAGTATTTCAAAATGTTTCATTGAATATAATTTTGAGAAAATATTTTTGCATAGAATTCCATCATAACATTCTCTCGTAACATATAGATGGGATCTGAGATGTTTCGTAGTATTTCGAACAATCCTCGATTTCATCTCATTTTTGACCGAAACTATTATAAAATTGTGTATAATATACTACGATTTTTTGACGGAAACTAGTATTTCAAAAATTTTCATAGAATATAATTTTGAGATTTTTTTTTGCATTTACTTCCATCATAACCTTCTCTCCTAACATATAGAAAGGATCTGAGATGTTTCGTAGCATTTCGAACAATCCTCGATTTAATTTCATTTTAACAGAAACTAGTATAAAATTGTGTATAATATATTACGAATTTTGACCGAAACTAGTATTTAAAAAAGGTTCAGAGAATATAATTTTGAGATAATATTTTGCATGGACTTCCATCACAACATTCCCTCGTAACATATAGAAAGGACTTGAGAAGTTTTGTAGTATTTCGAACAATCATCGATTTAATTTAATTTTTGACAGAAACTAGTATAAAATTGTGTATAATATACTACGATTTTTTGACCTAAACTAGCGTTTCTAAAAGTTTAATAGAATCTAATTTAGAGGTAATTTTTTTTGCATGTACTTCCATCATAACCTTCCCTCTTAACATATAGAAATGATCTGAAAAGTTTCGTAGCATTTCGAACTACCCCGATTTAATTTCATTTTTAACCGAAACTACTATAAAATTGTCTAAAATATACTATAAGTTTTGACCGAAACTAGTATTTCAAAACGTTTCATAGAATATAATTTTGAGATAATTTTTTTGCATTTACTTCCTTTATAACCTTCTCTAGTAACATATAGAAAGGATTTGAGATGTTTCGTAGCATTTCGAACAATCCTCGATTTAATTTCATTTTTGACAAAAACTAGTATAAAATTGTGTATAATATACTACGATTATTTGACCTAAACTAGCATTTCAAAAAGCTTTATAGAATATAATTTTGAGATATTTTTTTGCATTTACTTCCATCATAACCTTCCCTCGTAACATATAGAAAGGATCTAAAAAGTTTAGTAGCATTTCGAACAATCCTCGATTTAATTTCATTTTGACCGAAACTAGTATAAAATTGTGTATAATATACTACGATTTTTTACCGAAACTAGTATTTCAAAAAGTTTCATAGAATATAATTTTGAGATAATGTTTTTGCATGTACTTCCATCACAACCTTCCCTCTTAACATATACAAAGGATCTGAAATGTTTCGTAGTATTTCGAACAATCCTCTATTTAATTTAATTTTTGACAGAAACTAGTATAAAATTGTGTATAATATACTACGATTTTTTGACCTAAACTAGCATTTCAAAAGGTTTAATAGAATCTAATTTAGAGGTAATTTTTTTGCATTTACTTCCATCATAAACTTCCCTCTTAACATATAGAAAGGATCTGAAAAGTTTCGTTGCATTTCGAACAATCCTCGATTTAATTTCATTTTTAACCGAAACTACTATAAAATTGTGTATAATATACTATAATTTTTGACCGAAAATAGTATTTCAAAAAGTTTCATAGAATATAATTTTGAGATAATTTTTTTGCATGGACTTCCATCATAACCATCCCCCGTAAAATATAGAAAGGGTCTAAGAAGTTTCTTAGTATTTCGAACAATCCTCGATTTAATTTCATTTTTGACAGAAACTAGTATAAAATTGTGTATAATATACTACAATTTTTGACCTAAACTAGTATTTCAAAAAGTTTCATAGAATATAATTTTGAGATAATTTTTTTCCATGTACTTCCATCATAACCTTCCCTCGTAACATATAAAAAGGATCTGAAAAGTTTCGTAGAATTTTGAACAATCCTCGATTTAATTTGATGTTTTGACCGAAATTAGTATAAAATTGTGTATAATATACTACAATTTTTTACCGAAACTAGTATTTCAAAATGTTTCATTGAATATAATTTTGAGAAAATATTTTTGCATAGAATTCCATCATAACATTCTCTCGTAACATATAGATAGGATCTTCGATTTAATTTCATTTTTGACCGAAACTAGTATAAAATTGTGTATAATATACTACGATTTTTTGACCTAAACTAGCATATCAAAAAGTTAATAGAATATTATTTTGAGAATTTTTTTTTGCATTTACTTCCATCGTAACCTTCCCTCGTATCATATAGAAAGGATCTGAGAAGTTTCGTAGCGTTTCGAACAATCCTCGATTTAATTTAATTTTTTGACAGAAACTAGTATAAAATTGTGTATAATATACTACTATTTTTGACCGAAACTAGTATTTTAAAAAGTTTCATAGAATATAATTTTGTGATAATATTTTTACATGGACTTCCATCATAGCATTCCCTCGTAACATATAGAAAGGATCTGAGAAATTTCGTAGCATATTGAACAATCCTCGATTTAATTTCATTTTTTGTAAAATTGTGTACAATATACTACGATTTTTGACCGAAACTAATATTTCAAAAAGTTTCATATAATATAATTTTGAGAAAATATTTTTACATGGACTTCCATCATAGCATTCCCTCGTAACATATAGAAAGGATCTGAGAAGTTTCGTAGCATTTCGAACAATCCTCGATTTAATTTCATTTTTTGACCGAAACTAGTATAAAATTGTGTATAATATACTACGATTTTTTGAACTAAACTAGCATATCAAAAAGTTAATAGAATATTATTTTGAGAATTTTTTTTTGCATTTACTTCCATCGTAACCTTCCTTCGTAACATATAGAAAGGATCTGAGAAGTTTCGTAGCGTTTCGAACAATCCTCGATTTAATTTAATTTTTAGACAGAAACTAGTATAAAATTGTGTATAATATTCTACAATTGTTAGACCTAAGCTAGTATTTCAAAAAATTCCCTAGAATCTAATTTTGAGATAATTTTTTTGCATTTACTTCCATCTCAACCTTCCCCCGTAACATATAGAAAGGATCTGAAAAGTTTCGTAGCATTATGAACAATCCTCGATTTAATTTCATTTTTGACCGAAACTAGTATAAAATTGTGTATAATATACTACGATTTTTTGACCTATACTAGCATTTCAAAGAGTTTCATAGAATTTAATTTTGAGATAATTTTTTTTCATGTACTTCCATCATAACCTTCCCTCTTAATATATTGAAAGGATCTGAAATGTTTCGTAGCATTTTGAACAATCCTCGATTTAATTTGATTTTTTGACCGAAACTAGTATAATATTGTGTATAATATACTACGAATTTTGACCGAAACTAGTATTTAAAAAATTTTCATAGAATATAATTTTGAGATAATATTTTTGCATGGACTTCCATCATAACATTCCCTCATAACATATAGAAAGGATATTAAAAGTTTCGTAGCATTTCGAACAATCCTCGATTTAATTTCATTTTAGACCGAAACTAGTATGAAATTGTGTATAATATACTACGATTTTTTAACCTAAAATAGCATTTCAAAAAGATTCATAGAATATAATTTTGCGATAATATTTTTGCATGTACTTCCATCATAACCTTCCCTTGTAACATATAGAAAGGATCTGAAACGTTTCGTAGCATTTTGAACAATCCTCGATTTTATTTTTTGACCGAAACTAGTATAAAATTGTGTATAATATACTAAGATTTTGACCGAAACTAATATTTCAAAAAGTTTCATAGAATATAATTTTGAGATAATATTTTTGCCTGCACTTCCATCATAACATTCCCTCATAACATATAGAAAGGATATGAAAAGTTTCGTAGCATTTCGAACAATCCTCGATTTAATTTCATTTTAGATCGAAACTAGTATAAAATTGTGCATAATATACTACTATTTTATGACCTAAAATAGCATTTCAAAAAGATTCATAGAATCGAATTTTGAGATAATTTTTTTGCATGTACTTCCATCATAACCTTCCCTTGTAACATATAGAAAGGATCTGAAACGTTTCGGAGCATTTTGAGCAATCCTCGATTTAATTTGATTCTTTGACCGAAACTAGTATAAAATTGTGTATAATATACTAAGATTTTTTACAGAAAATAGTATTTCAAAAAGTTTCATAGAATATAATTTTGAGATAATATGTTTGCATGGACTTCCATCATAACATTCCCTCGTAACATATAGAAAGGATCTGAGAAGTTTCGTAGTATTTCGAACAAATCCTCGATTCAATTTCATTTTTAACAGAAACTAGTATAAAATTGTGTATAATATTCTACAATTGTTAGACCTAAGCTAGTATTTCAAAAAATTCCCTAGAATCTAATTTTGAGATAATTTTTTTGCATTTACTTCCATCTCAACCTTTCCTCGTAACATATAGAAAGGATCTGAAAAGTTTCGTAGCATTATGAACAATCCTCGATTTAATTTCATTTTTGACCGAAACTAGTATAATATACTACGATTTTTTGACATAAACAAGCATTTCAAAAAGTTTCATAAAGTCTAATTTTGAAATAATGTTTTGCATTTAATTCCAACATAACCTTCCCTCGTAACATATAGAAAGGATCTAAAAATTTCGTAGCATTTCGAACAATCCTCGATTTAATTTTATTTTGACCGAAACTAGTATAAAATTGTGAATAATATACTACGATTTTTGTACCTATACTAGCATTTCAAAGAGTTTCATTGAATTTAATTTTGAGATAATTTTTTTTCATGTACTTCCATGATAACCTTCCCTCTTAATATATTGAAAGGATCTGAAATGTTTCATAGCATTTTGAACAATCCTCAATTTAATTTGATTTTTTGACCGAAACTAGTATAAAATTGTGTATAATATACTACGAATTTTGACCGAAACTAGTATTTAAAAAAGTTTCATAGAATATAATTTTGAGATAATATTTTTGCATGGACTTCCATCATAAAATTCCCTCATAACATATAGAAAGGATATTAAACGTTTCGTAGCATTTCGAACAATCCTCGATTTAATTTCATTTTAGACCGAAACTAGTATGAAATTGTATATAATATACTACGATTTTTTGACCTAAAATAGCATTTCAAAAAGATTCATAGAATATAATTTTGCGATAATATTTTTGCATGTACTTCCATCATAACCTTCCCTTGTAACATATAGAAAGGATCTAAAATGTTTCGTAGCATTTTGAACAATCCTCGATTTAATTTAATTTTTTGACCGAAACTAGTATAAAATTGTGTATAATATACTAAGATTTTTTACCGAAACTAGTATTTCAAAAAGTTTCATAGAATATAATTTTGAGATAATATTTTTGCCTGCACTTCCATCATAACATTCCCTCATAACATATAGAAAGGATATGAAAAGTTTCGTAGCATTTCGAACAATCCTCGATTTAATTTCATTTTAGATCGAAACTAGTATAAAATTGTGCATAATATACTACTATTTTATGACCTAAAATAGCATTTCAAAAAGATTCATAGAATCGAATTTTGAGATAATTTTTTTGCATGTACTTCCATCATAACCTTCCCTTGTAACATATAGAAAGGATCTGAAATGTTTCGTAGCATTTTGAGCAATCCTTGATTTAATTTGATTTTTTGACCGAAACTAGTATAAAATTGTGTATAATATACTAAGATTTTTGACAGAAAATAGTATTTCAAAAAGTTTCATAGAATATAATTTTTAGATAATATGTTTGCATGGACTTCCATCATAACATTCCCTCGTAACATATAGAAAGGATTTGAGAAGTTTCGTAGTATTTCGAACAAATCCTCGATTCAATTTCATTTTTAACAGAAACTAGTATAAAATTGTGTATAATATTCTACAATTGTTAGACCTAAGCTAGTATTTCAAAAAATTCCCTAGAATCTAATTTTTAGATAATTTTTTTGCATTTACTTCCATCTCATCCTTCCCTCGTAACATATAGAAAGGATCTGAAAAGTTTCGTAGCATTATGAACAATCCTCGATTTAATTTCATTTTTGACCGAAACTAGTATAAAATTGGGTATAATATACTACGATTTTTTGACATAAACAAGCATTTCAAAAAGTTTCATAAAGTCTAATTTTGAGATATTGTTTTGCATTTACTTCCAACATAACCTTCCCTCGTAACATATAGAAAGGATCTAAAAATTTCGTAGCATTTCGAACAATCCTCGATTTAATTTCATTTTGACCGAAACTCGTATAAAATTGTGTATAATATACTACGATTTTTTGACCTATACTAGCATTTCAAAGATTTTCATAGAATTTAATTTTGAGATAATTTTTTTGCATGTACTTCCATCATATCCTTCCCTCTTAATATATTGAAAGGATCTGAAATGTTTCGTAGCATTTTGAACAATCCTCGATTTAATTTGATTTTTTGACCGAAACTAGTATAAAATTGTGTATAATATACTACGAATTTTGACAGAAACTAGTATTTAAAAAAGTTTCATAGAATATAATTTTGCGATAATATTTTTGCATGGACTTCCATCATAACATTCCCTCATAACATATAGAAAGGATATTAAAAGTTTCGTAGCATTTCGAACAATCTTCGATTTAATTTCATTTTAGACCGAAACTAGTATGAAATTGTGTATAATATACTACGATTTTCTGACCTAAAATAGCATTTCAAAAAGACTCATAGAATATAATTTTGAGATAATTTTTTTGCATGTACTTCCATCATAACCTTCCCTTGTAACATATAGAAAGGATCTGAAACGTTTCGTAGCATTTTGAACAATCCTCGATTTAATTTAATTTTTGACCGAAACTAGTATAAAATTGTGTATAATATACTAAGATTTTGACCGAAACTAGTATTTCAAAAATTTTCATTGAATATAATTATGAGATAATATTTTTGCCTGCACTTCCATCATAACATTCCCTCATAACATATAGAAAGGATATGAAAAGTTTCGTAGCATTTCGAACAATCCTCGATTTAATTTCATTTTAGATTGAAACTAGTATAAAATTGTGTATAATATACTACTATTTTTTGACCTAAATAGCATTTCAAAAAGATTCATAGAATCGAATTTTGAGATAATTTATTTGCATGTACTTCCATCATAACCTTCCCTTGTAACATATAGAAAGGATCTGAAACGTTTCGTAGCATTTAGAGCAATCCTCGGTTTAATTTGATTTTTTGACCGAAACTAGTATAAAATTGTGTACAATATACTAAGATTTTTGACAGAAAATAGTATTTCAAAAAGTTTCATAGAATATAATTTTGAGATAATAATTCTATGGACTTCCATCATAACATTCTCTGGTAACATATAGAAAGGATCTAAGAAGTTTCGTAGTATTTCGAATAAATCCTCGATTCAATTTCATTTTTAACAGAAACTAGTATAAAATTGTGTATAATATACTACAATTGTTAGACCTAAGCTAGTATTTCAAAAAGTTCCATAGAATCTAATTTTGAGATAATTTTTTAGCATTTACTTCCATCTCAACCTTCCCTCGTAACATATAGAAAGGATCTGAAAAGTATCGTAGCATTACGAACAATCCTCGATTTAATTTCATTTTTGACCGAAACTAGTATAAAATTGTGTATAATATACTACGATTTTTTGACATAAACAAGCATTTCAAAAAGTTTCATAAAGTCTAATTTTGAGATAATGTTTTGCATTTATTTCCAACATAACCTTCCCTCGTAACATATAGAAAGGATCTAAAAATTTCGTAGCATTTCGAACAATCCTCGATTTAATTTCATTTTGACCAAAACTAGTATAAAATTGTGTATAATATACTACGATTTTTTGACCTATACTAGCATTTCAAAGATTTTCATAGAATTTAATTTTGAGATAATTTTTTTGCATGTACTTCCATCATATCCTTCCCTCTTAATATATTGAAAGGATCTGAAATGTTTCGTAGCATTTTGAACAATCCTCGATTTAATTTGATTTTTTGACCGAAACTAGTATAAAATTGTGTATAATATACTACGAATTTTGACCGAAACTAGTATTTAAAAATGTTTCATAGAATATAATTTTGAGATAATATTTTGCATGGACTTCCATCATAACATTCCCACGTAACATATAGAAAGGATATTAAAAGTTTCTTAGCATTTCGAACAATCCTCGATTTAATTTCATTTTAGACCGAAACTAGTATGAAATTGTGTATAATATACTACGATTTTTTGACCTAAATTAGCATTTCAAAAAGATTCATAGAATATAATTTTGAGATAATTTTTTTGCATGTACTTCCATCATAATCTTCCCTTGTAACATATAGAAAGGATCTGAAAAGTTTAGTAGCATTTTAAACAATCCTCGATTTAATTTAATTTTTTGAACGAAACTAGTATAAAATTGTGTATAATATACTAAGATTTTGACCGAAACTAGTATTTCAAAAATTTTCAAAGAATATAATTTTGAGATAATATTTTTTCCTGCACTTACATCATAACATTCCCTCGTAACATATAGAAAGGATATGAAACGTTTCGTAGCATTTCGAACAATCCTCGATTTAATTTCATTTTAGATCAAAACTAGTAAAAAATTGTGTATAATATACTACGATTTTTTGACCTAAAATAGCATTTCAAAAAGATTCATAGAATCGAATTTTGAGATAATTTTTTTGCATGTACTTCCATCATAACCTTCCCTTGTAACATATAGAAAGGATCTGAAACGTTTCGTAGCATTTTGAGCAATCCTCGATTTAATTTGATTTTTTGACCGAAACTAGTATAAAATTGTGTATAATATACTAAGATTTTTGACAGAAAATAGTATTTCAAAAAGTTTCATAGAATATAATTTTGAGATAATATGTTTCCATGGACTTCCATCATAACATTCTCTCGTAACATATAGAAAGGATCTAAGAAGTTTCGTAGTATTTCGAACAAATCCTCGATTCAATTTCATTTTTAACAGAAACTAGTATAAAATTGTGTATAATATACTACAATTGTTAGACCTAAGCTAGTATTTCAAAAAGTTCCATAGAATCTAATTTTGAGATAATTTTTTTGCATTTACTTCCATCTCAACCTTCCCTCGTAACATATAGAAAGGATCTGAAAAGTTTCGTAGCATTACGAACAATCCTCGATTTAATTTCATTTTTGACCGAAACTAGTATAAAATTGTGTATAATATACTACGATTTTTTGACATAAACAAGCATTTCAAAAAGTTTCATAGAGTCTAATTTTGAGATAATGTTTTGCATTTACTTCCGACATAACCTTCCCTCGTAACATATAGAAAGGATCTAAAAATTTCGTAGCATTTCGAACAATCCTCGATTTAATTCATTTTGACCGAAACTAGTATAAAATTGTATATAATATACTACGATATTTTGATCTATACTGGCATTTCAAAAATTTTCATAGAATCTAATTTTGAGATAATTTTTTTGCATGGACTTTCATCATAACCTTCCCTCTTAATATATGGAAAATATCTGAAACGTTTCGTAGCATTTTGAACAATCCTCGATTTAATTTGATTTTTTGACCGAAACTAGTATAATATAGTGTATAATATACTACGAATTTTTACCGAAACTAGTATTTAAAAAAGTTTCATAGAATATAATTTTTTGATAATATTTTGCATGGACTTCCATCATAACATTCCCACGTAACATATAGAAAGGATATTAAAAGTTTCGTAGCATTTCGAACAATCCTCGATTTAATTTCATTTTAGACCGAAACTAGTATGAAATTGTGTATAATATACTACGATTTTTTGACCTAAATTAGCATTTCAAAAAGATTCATAGAATATAATTTTGAGATAATTTTTTTGCATGTACTTCCATCATAATCTTCCCTTGTAACATATAGAAAGGATCTGAAAAGTTTAGTAGCATTTTAAACTATCCTCGATTTAATTTTATTTTTTGAACGAAACTAGTATAAAATTGTGTATAATATACTAAGATTTTGACCGAAACTAGTATTTCAAAAAGTTTCAAAGAATATAATTTTGAGATAATATTTTTTCCTGCACTTACATCATAACATTCCCTCGTAACATATAGAAAGGATATGAAACATTTCGTAGCATTTCGAACAATCCTCGATTTAATTTCATTTTAGATCAAAACTAGTATAAAATTGTGTATAATATACTACGATTTTTTGACCTAAAATAGCATTTCAAAAAGATTCATAGAATCGAATTTTGAGATAATTTTTTTGCATGTACTTCCATCATAACCTTCCCTTGTAACATATAGAAAGGATCTGAAACGTTTCGTAGCATTTTGAGCAATCCTCGATTTAATTTGATTTTTTGACCGAAACTAGTATAAAATTGTGTATAATATACTAAGATTTTTGACAGAAAATAGTATTTCAAAAAGTTTCATAGAATATAATTTTGAGATAATATGTTTCCATGGACTTCCATCATAACATTCTCTCGTAACATATAGAAAGGATCTAAGAAGTTTCGTAGTATTTCGAACAAATCCTCGATTCAATTTCATTTTTAACAGAAACTAGTATAAAATTGTGTATAATATACTACAATTGTTAGACCTAAGCTAGTATTTCAAAAAGTTCCATAGAATCTAATTTTGAGATAATTTTTTTGCATTTACTTCCATCTCAACCTTCCCTCGTAACATATAGAAAGGATCTGAAAAGTTTCGTAGCATTACGAACAATCCTCGATTTAATTTCATTTTTGACCGAAACTAGTATAAAATTGTGTATAATATACTACGATTTTTTTGACATAAACAAGCATTTCAAAAAGTTTCATAGAGTCTAATTTTGAGATAATGTTTTGCATTTACTTCCGACATAACCTTCCCTCGTAACATATAGAAAGGATCTAAAAATTTCGTAGCATTTCGAACAATCCTCGATTTAATTCATTTTGACCGAAACTAGTATAAAATTGTATATAATATACTACGATATTTTGATCTATACTGGCATTTCAAAAATTTTTATAGAATCTAATTTTGAGATAATTTTTTTGCATGTACTTTCATCATAACCTTCCCTCTTAATATATGGAAAATATCTGAAACGTTTCGTAGCATTTTGAACAATCCTCGATTTAATTTGATTTTTTGACCGAAACTAGTATAATATAGTGTATAATATACTACGAATTTTTACCGAAACTAGTATTTAAAAAAGTTTCATAGAATATAATTTTGAGATAATATTTTGCATGGACTTCCATCATAACATTCCCACGTAACATATAGAAAGGATATTAAAAGTTTCGTAGCATTTCGAACAATCCTCGATTTAATTTCATTTTAGACCGAAACTAGTATGAAATTGTGTATAATATACTACGATTTTTTGACCTAAATTAGCATTTCAAAAAGATTCATAGAATATAATTTTGAGATAATTTTTTTGCATGTACTTCCATCATAATCTTCCCTTGTAACATATAGAAAGGATCTGAAAAGTTTAGTAGCATTTTAAACTATCCTCGATTTAATTTTATTTTTTGAACGAAACTAGTATAAAATTGTGTATAATATACTAAGATTTTGACCGAAACTAGTATTTCAAAAAGTTTCAAAGAATATAATTTTGAGATAATATTTTTTCCTGCACTTACATCATAACATTCCCTCGTAACATATAGAAAGGATATGAAACATTTCGTAGCATTTCGAACAATCCTCGATTTAATTTCATTTTAGATCAAAACTAGTATAAAATTGTGTATAATATACTACGATTTTTTGACCTAAAATAGCATTTCAAAAAGATTCATAGAATCGAATTTTGAGATAATTTTTTTGCATGTACTTCCATCATAACCTTCCCTTGTAACATATAGAAAGGATCTGAAACGTTTCGTAGCATTTTGAGCAATCCTCGATTTAATTTGATTTTTTGACCGAAACTAGTATAAAATTGTGTATAATATACTAAGATTTTTGACAGAAAATAGTATTTCAAAAAGTTTCATAGAATATAATTTTGAGATAATATGTTTCCATGGACTTCCATCATAACATTCTCTCGTAACATATAGAAAGGATCTAAGAAGTTTCGTAGTATTTCGAACAAATCCTCGATTCAATTTCATTTTTAACAGAAACTAGTATAAAATTGTGTATAATATACTACAATTGTTAGACCTAAGCTAGTATTTCAAAAAGTTCCATAGAATCTAATTTTGAGATAATTTTTTTGCATTTACTTCCATCTCAACCTTCCCTCGTAACATATAGAAAGGATCTGAAAAGTTTCGTAGCATTACGAACAATCCTCGATTTAATTTCATTTTTGACCGAAACTAGTATAAAATTGTGTATAATATACTACGATTTTTTGACATAAACAAGCATTTCAAAAAGTTTCATAGAGTCTAATTTTGAGATAATGTTTTGCATTTACTTCCGACATAACCTTCCCTCGTAACATATAGAAAGGATCTAAAAATTTCGTAGCATTTCGAACAATCCTCGATTTAATTCATTTTGACCGAAACTAGTATAAAATTGTATATAATATACTACGATATTTTGATCTATACTGGCATTTCAAAAATTTTCATAGAATCTAATTTTGAGATAATTTTTTTGCATGTACTTTCATCATAACCTTCCCTCTTAATATATGGAAAATATCTAAAACGTTTCGTAGCATTTTGAACAATCCTCGATTTAATTTGATTTTTTGACCGAAACTAGTATAATATAGTGTATAATATACTACGAATTTTTACCGAAACTAGTATTTAAAAAAGTTTCATAGAATATAATTTTGAGATAATATTTTGCATGGACTTCCATCATAACATTCCCACGTAACATATAGAAAGGATATTAAAAGTTTCGTAGCATTTCGAACAATCCTCGATTTAATTTCATTTTAGACCGAAACTAGTATGAAATTGTGTATAATATACTACGATTTTTTGACCTAAATTAGCATTTCAAAAAGATTCATAGAATATAATTTTGAGATAATTTTTTTGCATGTACTTCCATCATAATCTTCCCTTGTAACATATAGAAAGGATCTGAAAAGTTTAGTAGCATTTTAAACTATCCTCGATTTAATTTTATTTTTTGAACGAAACTAGTATAAAATTGTGTATAATATACTAAGATTTTGACCGAAACTAGTATTTCAAAAAGTTTCAAAGAATATAATTTTGAGATAATATTTTTTCCTGCACTTACATCATAACATTCCCTCGTAACATATAGAAAGGATATGAAACATTTCGTAGCATTTCGAACAATCCTCGATTTAATTTCATTTTAGATCAAAACTAGTATAAAATTGTGTATAATATACTACGATTTTTTGACCTAAAATAGCATTTCAAAAAGATTCATAGAATCGAATTTTGAGATAATTTTTTTGCATGTACTTCCATCATAACCTTCCCTTGTAACATATAGAAAGGATCTGAAACGTTTCGTAGCATTTTGAGCAATCCTCGATTTAATTTGATTTTTTGACAGAAACTAGTATGAAATTGTGTATAATATACTAAGATTTTTGACCGAAAATAGTATTTCAAAAAGTTTCATAGAATATAATTTTGAGATAATATTTTTGCATGGACTTCCATCATAACATTCCCTCGTAACATAAAGAAAGGATCTGAGAAGTTTCGTTGTATTTCGAACAAAACCTCGATTTAATTTCATTTTTAACAGAAACTAGTATAAAATTGTGTATAATATACTACAATTTGTTGACCTAAGCTAGTATTTCAAAAAGTTCCATAGAATCTAATTTTGAGATAATTATTTTGCATTTACTTCCATCTCAACCATCCCTCGTAACATATAGAAAGGATCTGAAAAGTTTCGTAGCATTACGTACAATCCTGATTTAATTTCATTTTTGACCGAAACTAGTATAAAATTGTGTATAATATACTACGATTTTTTGACCTAAACAAGCATTTCAAAACGTTTCATAGAGTCTAATTTTGAGATAATGTTTTGCATTTACTTCCAACATAACCTTCCCTCATAACATATAGAAAGGATCTAAAAATTTCGTAGCATTTCTAACAATCCTCGATTTAATTTAACTTTGACCGAAACTAGTATAAAATTGTGAATAATATACTACGATTTTTTGACCTATACTGGCATTTCAAAAAGTTTCATAGAATCACATTTTGAGATAATTTTTTTGCATGAACTTCCATCATAACCTTCTCTTTTAATATATGGAAAGGATCTAAAACGTTTCATATCATTTTCAATAATCCTCGATTTAATTTGATTTTTTGACCGAAACTAGTATAAAATTGTGTATAATATACTACGAATTTTGACCGAAACTAGTATTTAAAAAAGTTTCATAGAATATAATTTTGAGATAATATTTTTGCATGGACTTCCATCATAACATTCCCACGTAACATATAGTAAGGATATTAAACGTTTCGTAGCATTTCGAACAATCTTCTATTTAATTTCATTTTAGACCGAAACTAGTATGAAATTGTGTATAATATACTACGATTTTTTGACCTAAACTAGCATTTCAAAAAGATTCATAGAATATAATTTTGAGATAATTTTTTTGCATGTACTTCCATCATAATCTTCCCTTGTAACCTATAGAAAGGATCTGAAATGTTTCGTAGCATTTTGAACAATCCTCGATTTAATTTTATTTTTTGACCGAAACTAGTATAAAATTGTGTATAATATACTAAGATTTTGACCGAAACTAGTATTTCAAAAAGTTTCAAAGAATGTAATTTTGAGATATTATTTTTGCCTGCACTTCCCTCATAACATTCTCTCGTAACATACAGAAAGGATATGAAACGTTTCGTAGCATTTTGAATAATCCTCGATTTAATTTCATTTTTAACAGAAACTAGTATAAAATTGTGTATAATATACTACGATTTTTTGACCTAAAATAGCATTTCAAAAAGATTCATAGAATCGAATATTGAGATAATTTTTTTGCATGTACTTCCATCATAACCTTCGCTTGTAACATATAGAAAGGATCTGAAACGTTTCGTAATATTTTGAACAATCCTCGATTTAATTTAATTTTTTGACCGAAACTAGTATAAAATTGTGTATAATATACAAAGATTGTTGACCGAAAATAGTATTTCAAAAATTTTCATAGAATATAATTTTGAGATAATATTTTTGCATGGACTTCCATCATAACATTCCATCGTAACATAAAGAAAGGATCTGAGAAGTTTCATAGTATTTCGAACAAATCCTCGATTTAATTTCATTTTTATCAGGAACTAGTATAAAATTGTGTATAATATACTATAATTTGTTGACCTAAGCTAGTATTTCAAAAAGTTCCATAGAATCTAATTTTGAGATAATTTTTTTGCATTTACTTCCATCTCAACCATCCCTCGTAACATATAGAAAGGATCTGAAAAGTTTCGTAGCATTAAGAACAATCCTCGATTTAATTACATTTTTGACCGAAACTAGTATAAAATTGTGTATAATATACTACGAATTTTTGACCTAAACAAGCATTTCAAAACGTTTCATAGAGTCTAATTTTGAGATAATGTTTTGCATTTACTTCCAACATAACCTTCCCTCATATCATATAGAAAGGATCTAAAACTTTC
The DNA here is from genome assembly GCA_963966055.1 of Lathyrus aphaca. NCBI lineage: Eukaryota > Viridiplantae > Streptophyta > Magnoliopsida > Fabales > Fabaceae > Lathyrus > Lathyrus aphaca. Next base: position 2,005,908 of record OZ014522.1, on the reverse strand, counting down.
GTAGCATTTCTAACAATCCTCGATTTAATTTCATTTTGCCGAAACTAGTATAAAATTGTGAATAATATACTACGGTTTTTTGACCTATACTAGCATTTCAAAAAGTTTCATAGAATCTAATTTTGAAATAATTTTTTTGCATGAACTTCCATCATAACCTTCCCTCTTAATATATGGAAGGGATCTAAAAAGTTTCGTAGCATTTTCAACAATCCTCGATTTAATTTGATTTTTTGACCGAAACTAGTATAAAAATTGTGTATAATATACTAAGAATTTTGACCGAAACTAGTATTTAAAAAAGTTTCATAGAATATAATTTTGAGATAATATTTTTGCATCGACTTCCATCATAACATTCCCACGTAACATATAGCAAGGATATTAAACGTTTCGTAGCATTTCGAACAATCTTCGATTTAATTTCATTTTAGACCGAAACTAGTATGAAATTGTGTATAATATACTACGATTTTTTGACCTAAACTAGCATTTCAAAAAGATTCATAGAATATAATTTTGAGATAATTTTTTTTGCATGTACTTCCATCATAATCTTCCCTTGTAACCTATAGAAAGGATCTGAAACGTTTCGTAGCATTTTAAATAATCCTCGATTTAATTTAATTTTTTGACCGAAACTAGTATAAAATTGTGTATAATATACTAAGATTTTGACCGAAACTAGTATTTCAAAAATATTCAAAGAATGTAATTTTGAGATAATATTTTTGCATGCACTTCCATCATGACATTCCCTCGTAACATATAGAAAGGATATGAAACGTTTCGTAGCATTTTGAATAATCCTCGATTTAATTTCATTTTAGATCGAAACTAGTATAAAATTGTGTATAATATACTACAATTTTTTGACCTAAAATAGCATTTCAAAAAGATTCATAGAATCGAATTTTGAGATAATTTATTTGCATGTACTTCCATCATAACCTTCCCTTGTAACATATAAAAAGGATCTGAAACGTTTCGTAATATTTTGAACAATCCTCGATTTAATTTGATTTGTTGACCGAAACTAGTATAAAATTGTGTATAATATACTAAGATTTTTGACCGAAAATAGTATTTCAAAAAGTTTCATAGAATATAATTTTGAGATAATATTTTTGCATGGACTTCCATCATAACATTCCCTCGTAACATAAAGAAAGGATCTGAGAAGTTTCGTAGTATTTCGAACAAATCCTCGATTTAATTTCATTTTTAACAGAAACTAGTATAAAATTGTGTATAATATACTACAATTTGTTGACCTAAGCTAGTATTTCAAAAAGTTCCATAGAATCTAATTTTGAGATAATTTTTTTGCATTTACTTCCATCTCAACCATCCCTCGTAACATATAGAAAGGATCTGAAAAGTTTCGTAGCATTACGAACAATCCTCGATTTAATTTCATTTTTGATCGAAACTAGTATAAAATTGTGTATAATATACTACGATTTTTTTACCTAAACAAGCATTTCAAAACGTTTCATAGAGTTTAATTTTGAGATAATGTTTTGCATTTACTTCCAACATAACCTTGTTGGATTTATTAATTCAGCGTCACCCTTAGGGATTCGATGGGCTTAACATCCCAACACATGGCGCTTAATAGGCGCAGCCCCTTGAAAGACTCTATACTATAAGGAAATAAAGTTGCGCCTTCACTAATAGCAATTGCTTTTAGTGCAGTGGAAAGCGCTTGATCCTACAAGTGGTATCAGAGCCAGGTCATGGGTTCGAATCCCCCCGGCTGACACTGGGAGGAGATTGTTGGATTTATTAATTCAGCGTCACCCTTAGGGATTCGATGGGCTTAACATCCCAACCCATGGCGCTTAATATGCGCAGCCCCTTGAAAGACTCTATACTATAAGGAAGTAAAGTTGCGCCTTCACTAACAGCAATTGCTTTTAGTGCAGTGGTAAGCGCTTGATCCTACAAACCTTCCCTCGTAACATATAGAAAGTATCTAAAAATTTCGTAGCATTTCGAACAATCCTCGATTTAATTCATTTTGACCGAAACTAGTATAAAATTGTGAATAATATACTACGATTTTTTGACCTATACTAGCATTTCAAAAAGTTTCATAGAATCTAATTTTGAGATAATTTTTTTGCATGTACTTCCATCATAACCTTCCCTCTTAATATATGGAAAGGATCTAAAAAGTTTCCTAGCATTTTCAACAATCCTCGATTTAATTTGATTTTTTGACCGAAACTAGTATAAAATTGTGTATAATATACTACGAATTTTGACCGAAACTAGTATTTAAAAAAGTTTCATAGAATATAATTTTGAGATAATATTTTGCATGGACTTCCATCATAACATTCCCACGTAACATATAGAAAGGATATTAAAAGTTTCGTAGCATTTCGAACAATCCTCGATTTAATTTCATTTTAGACCGAAACTAGTATGAAATTGTGTATAATATACTACGATTTTTTGACCTAAACTAGCATTTCAAAAAGATTCATAGAATATAATTTTGAGATAATTTTTTTGCATGTACTTCCATCATAATCTTCCCTTGTAACCTATAGAAAGGATCTGAAAAGTTTCGTAGCATTTTAAACAATCCTCGATTTAATTTTATTTTTTGACCGAAACTAGTATAAAATTGTGTATAATATACTAAGATTTTGACCGAAACTAGTATTTCAAAAAGTTTCAAAGAATATAATTTTGAGATAATATTTTTGCCTGCACTTCCATCATAACATTCCCTCGTAATATATAGAAAGGATATGAAACGTTTCGTAGCATTTCGAACAATCCTCGATTTAATTTCATTTTAGATCGAAACTAGTATAAAATTGTGTATAATATACTACGATTTTTTGACCTAAAATAGCATTTCAAAAAGATTCATAGAATCGAATTTTGAGATAATTTTTTTGCATGTACTTCCATCATAACCTTCCCTTGTAACATATAGAAAGGATCTGAAAAGTTTCATAATATTTTGAACAATCCTCGATTTAATTTGATTTTTTGACCAAAACTAGTATAAAATTGTGTATAATATACTAAGATTTTTGACCGAAAATAGTATTTCAAAAAGTTTCATAGAATATAATTTTGAGATAATATTTTTGCATGGACTTCCATCATAACATTCCCTCGTAACATAAAGAAAGGATCTGAGAAGTTTCGTTGTATTTCGAACAAATCCTCGATTTAATTTCATTTTTAACAGAAACTAGTATAAAATTGTGTATAATATACTACAATTTGTTGACCTAAGCTAGTATTTCAAAAAGATCCATAGAATCTAATTTTGAGATAATTTTTTTGCATTTACTTCCATCTCAACCATCCCTCGTAACATATAGAAAGGATCTGAAAAGTTTCGTAGCATTACGAACAATCCTGATTTAATTTCATTTTTGACCGAAACTAGTATAAAATTGTGTATAATATACTACGATTTTTTGACCTAAACAAGCATTTCAAAACGTTTCATAGAGTCTAATTTTGAGATAATGTTTTGCATTTACTTCCAACATAACCTTCCCTCATAACATATAGAAAGGATCTAAAAATTTCGTAGCATTTCGAACAATCCTCGATTTAATTTAACTTTGACCGAAACTAGTATAAAATTGTGAATAATATACTACGATTTTTTGACCTATACTAGCATTTCAAAAAGTTTCATAGAATCACATTTTGAGATAATTTTTTTGCATGAACTTCCATCATAACCTTCTCTTTTAATATATGGAAAGGATCTAAAACGTTTCATAGCATTTTCAATAATCCTCGATTTAATTTGATTTTTTGACCGAAACTAGTATAAAATTGTGTATAATATACTTCGAATTTTGACCGAAACTAGTATTTAAAAAAGTTTCATAGAATATAACTTTGAGATAATATTTTTGCATGGACTTCCATCATAACATTCCCACGTAACATATAGCAAGGATATTAAATGTTTCGTAGCATTTCGAACAATCTTCTATTTAATTTCATTTTAGACCGAAACTAGTATGAAATTGTGTATAATATACTACGATTTTTTGACCTAAACTAGCATTTCAAAAAGATTCATAGAATATAATTTTGAGATAATTTTTTTGCATGTACTTCCATCATAATCTTCCCTTGTAACCTATAGAAAGGATCTGAAATGTTTCGTAGCATTTTGAACAATCCTCGATTTAATTTTATTTTTTGACCGAAACTAGTATAAAATTGTGTATAATATACTAAGATTTTGACCGAAACTAGTATTTCAAAAAGTTTCAAAGAATGTAATTTTGAGATAAAATTTTTGCCTGCACTTCCCTCATAACATTCCCTCGTAACATACAGAAAGGATATGAAACGTTTCGTAGCATTTTGAATAATCCTCGATTTAATTTCATTTTTAACAGAAACTAGTATCAAATTGTGTATAATATACTACGATTTTTTGACCTAAAATAGCATTTCAAAAAGATTCATAGAATCGAATTTTGAGATAATTTTTTTGCATGTACTTCCATCATAACCTTCCCTTGTAACATATAGAAAGGATCTGAAACGTTTCGTAATATTTTGAACAATCCTCGATTTAATTTGATTTTTTGACTAAAACTAGTATAAAATTGTGTATAATATACTAAGATTTTTGACCGAAAATAGTATTTCAAAAAGTTTCATAGAATATAATTTTGAGATAATATTTTTGCATGGACTTCCATCATAACATTCCCTCGTAACATGAAGAAAGGATCTGAGAAGTTTCGTTGTATTTCGAACAAATCCTCGATTTAATTTCATTTTTAACAGAAACTAGTATAAAATTGTGTATAATATACTACAATTTGTTGACCTAAGCTAGTATTTCAAAAAGATCCATAGAATCTAATTTTGAGATAATTTTTTTGCATTTACTTCCATCTCAACCATCCCTCGTAACATATAGAAAGGATCTGAAAAGTTTCGTAGCATTACGAACAATCCTGATTTAATTTCATTTTTGACCGAAACTAGTATAAAATTGTGTATAATATACTACGATTTTTTGACCTAAACAAGCATTTCAAAACGTTTCATAGAGTCTAATTTTGAGATAATGTTTTGCATTTACTTCCAACATAACCTTCCCTCATAACATATAGAAAGGATCTAAAAATTTCGTAGCATTTCGAACAATCCTCGATTTAATTTAACTTTGACCGAAACTAGTATAAAATTGTGAATAATATACTACGATTTTTTGACCTATACTAGCATTTCAAAAAGTTTCATAGAATCACATTTTGAGATAATTTTTTTGCATGAACTTCCATCATAACCTTCTCTTTTAATATATGGAAAGGATCTAAAACGTTTCATAGCATTTTCAATAATCCTCGATTTAATTTGATTTTTTGACCGAAACTAGTATAAAATTGTGTATAATATACTACGAATTTTGACCGAAACTAGTATTTAAAAAAGTTTCATAGAATATAACTTTGAGATAATATTTTTGCATGGACTTCCATCATAACATTCCCACGTAACATATAGCAAGGATATTAAACGTTTTGTAGCATTTCGAACAATCTTCTATTTAATTTCATTTTAGACCGAAACTAGTATGAAATTGTGTATAATATACTACGATTTTTTGACCTAAACTAGCATTTCAAAAAGATTCATAGAATATAATTTTGAGATAATTTTTTTGCATGTACTTCCATCATAATCTTCCCTTGTAACCTATAGAAAGGATCTGAAATGTTTCGTAGCATTTTGAACAATCCTCGATTTAATTTAATTTTTTGACCGAAACTAGTATAAAATTGTGTATAATATACTAAGATTTTGACCGAAACTAGTATTTCAAAAAGTTTCAAAGAATGTAATTTTGAGATAATATTTTTGCCTGCACTTCCATCATAACATTCCCTCGTAACATACAGAAAGGATATGAAACGTTTCGTAGCATTTTGTATAATCCTCAATTTAATTTCATTTTTAACAGAAACTAGTATCAAATTGTGTATAATATACTACGATTTTTTGACCTAAAATAGCATTTCAAAAAGATTCATAGAATCGAATTTTGAGATAATTTTTTTGCATGTACTTCCATCATAACCTTCGCTTGTAACATATAGAAAGGATCTGAAACGTTTCGTAATATTTTGAACAATCCTCGATTTAATTTGATTTTTTGACCGAAACTAGAATAAAATTGTGTATAATATACTAAGATTGTTGACCGAAAATAGTATTTCAAAAATTTTCATAGAATATAATTTTGAGATAATATTTTTGCAAGGACTTCCATCATAACATTCCATCGTAGCATAAAGAAAGGATCTGAGAAGTTTCGTAGTATTTCGAACAAATCCTCGAATTAATTTCATTTTTATCAGGAACTAGTATAAAATTGTGTATAATATACTAAAATTTGTTGACCTAAGCTAGTATTTCAAAAAGTTCCATAGAATCTAATTTTGAGATAATTTTTTTGCATTTACTTCCATCTCAACCATCCCTCGTAACATACAGAAAGGATCTGAAAAGTTTCGTAGCATTACGAACAATCCTCGATTTAATTTCATTTTTGACCGAAACTAGTATAAAATTGTGTATAATATACTACGAATTTTTGACCTAAACAAGCATTTCAAAACGTTTCATAGAGTCTAATTTTGAGATAATGTTTTGCATTTACTTCCAACATAACCTTCCCTCATAACATATAGAAAGGATGTAAAACTTTCGTAGCATTTCTAACAATCCTCGATTTAATTTCATTTTGACCGAAACTAGTATAAAATTGTGAATACTATACTACGATTTTTTGACCTATACTAGCATTTCAAAAAGTTTCATAGAATCTAATTTTGAAATAATTTTTTTGCATGTACTTCCTTCATAACCTTCCCTCTTAATATATGGAAGGGATCTAAAAAGTTTCGTAGCATTTTCAACAATCCTCGATTTAATTTGATTTTTTGACCGAAACTAGTATAAAAATTGTGTATAATATACTAAGAATTTTGACCGAAACTAGTATTTAAAAAAGTTTCATAGAATATAATTTTGAGATAATATTTTTGCATGGACTTCCATCATAACATTCCCTCGTAACATGAAGAAAGGATCTGAGAAGTTTCGTTGTATTTCGAACAAATCCTCGATTTAATTTCATTTTTAACAGAAACTAGTATAAAATTGTGTATAATATACTACAATTTGTTGACCTAAGCTAGTATTTCAAAAAGATCCATAGAATCTAATTTTGAGATAATTTTTTTGCATTTACTTCCATCTCAACCATCCCTCGTAACATATAGAAAGGATCTGAAAAGTTTCGTAGCATTACGAACAATCCTGATTTAATTTCATTTTTGACCGAAACTAGTATAAAATTGTGTATAATATACTACGATTTTTTGACCTAAACAAGCATTTCAAAACGTTTCATAGAGTCTAATTTTGAGATAATGTTTTGCATTTACTTCCAACATAACCTTCCCTCATAACATATAGAAAGGATCTAAAAATTTCGTAGCATTTCGAACAATCCTCGATTTAATTTAACTTTGACCGAAACTAGTATAAAATTGTGAATAATATACTACGATTTTTTGACCTATACTAGCATTTCAAAGATTTTCATAGAATTTAATTTTGAGATAATTTTTTTGCATGAACTTCCATCATAACCTTCTCTTTTAATATATGGAAAGGATCTAAAACGTTTCATAGCATTTTCAATAATCCTCGATTTAATTTGATTTTTTGACCGAAACTAGTATAAAATTGTGTATAATATACTACGAATTTTGACCGAAACTAGTATTTAAAAAAGTTTCATAGAATATAACTTTGAGATAATATTTTTGCATGGACTTCCATCATATCATTCCCACGTAACATATAGCAAGGATATTAAACGTTTCGTAGCATTTCGAACAATCTTCGATTTAATTTCATTTTAGACCGAAACTAGTATGAAATTGTGTATAATATACTACGATTTTTTGACCTAAACTAGCATTTCAAAAAGATTCATAGAATATAATTTTGAGATAATATTTTTTTGCATGTACTTCCATCATAATCTTCCCTTGTAACCTATAGAAAGGATCTGAAACGTTTCGTAGCATTTTAAATAATCCTCGATTTAATTTTATTTTTTGACCGAAACTAGTATAAAATTGTGTATAATATACTAAGATTTTGACCGAAACAAGTATTTCAAAAAGTTTCAAAGAATGTAATTTTGAGATAATATTTTTGCATGCACTTCCATCATAACATTCCCTCGTAACATATAGAAAGGATATGAAACGTTTCGTAGTATTTTGAATAATCCTCGATTTAATTTCATTTTAGATCGAAACTAGTATAAAATTGTGTATAATATACTACGATTTTTTGACCTAAAATAGCATTTCAAAAAGATTCATAGAATCGAATTTTGAGATAATTTTTTTGCATGTACTTCCATCATAACCTTCCCTTGTAACATATAAAAAGGATCTGAAACGTTTCGTAATATTTTGAACAATCCTCGATTTAATTTGATTTGTTGACCGAAACTAGTATAAAATTATGTATAATATACTAAGATTTTTGACCGAAAATAGTATTTCAAAAAGTTTCATAGAATATAATTTTGAGATAATATTTTTGCATGGACTTCCATCATAACATTCCCTCGTAACATAAAGAAAGGATCTGAGAAGTTTCGTAGTATTTCGAACAAATCCTCGATTTAATTTCATTTTTAACAGAAACTAGTATAAAATTGTGTATAATATACTACAATTTGTTGACCTAAGCTAGTATTTCAAAAAGTTCCATAGAATCTAATTTTGAGATAATTTTTTTGCATTTACTTCCATCTCAACCATCCCTCGTAACATATAGAAAGGATCTGAAAAGTTTCGTAGCATTACGAACAATCCTCGATTTAATTTCATTTTTGATCGAAACTAGTATAAAATTGTGTATAATATACTACGATTTTTTTACCTAAACAAGCATTTCAAAACGTTTCATAGAGTCTAATTTTGAGATAATGTTTTGCATTTACTTCCAACATAACCTTGTTGGATTTATTAATTCAGCGTCACCCTTAGGGATTCGATGGGCTTAACATCCCAACACATGGCGCTTAATAGGCGCAGCCCCTTGAAAGACTCTATACTATAAGGAAATAAAGTTGCGCCTTCACTAACAGCAATTGCTTTTAGTGTAGTGGAAAGCGCTTGATCCTACAAGTGGTATCAGAGCCAGGTCATGGGTTCGAATCCCTCCGGCTGACACTGGGGGGAGATTTTTGGATTTATTAATTCAGCGTCACCCTTAGGGATTCGAAGGTCTTAACATCCCAACCCATGGCGCTTAATAGGCGCAGCCCCTTGAAAGACTCTATACTATAAGGAAATAAAGTTGCGCCTTCATTAACAGCAATTGCTTTTAGTGCAGTGGTAAGCGCTTGATCCTACAAACCTTCCCTCGTAACATATAGAAAGGATCTAAAAATTTCGTAGCATTTCTGACAATGCTCGATTTAATTTCATTTTGACCGAAACTAGTATAAAATTGTGAATAATATACTACGATTTTTTGACCTATACTAGCATTTCAAAAAGTTTCATAGAATCTAATTTTGAGATAATTTTTTTGCATGTACTTCCATCATAACCTTCCCTCTTAATATATGGAAAGGATCTAAAAAGTTTCCTAGCATTTTCAACAATCCTCGATTTAATTTGATTTTTTGACCGAAACTAGTATAAAATTGTGTATAATATACTACGAATTTTGACCGAAACTAGTATTTAAAAAAGTTTCATAGAATATAATTTTGAGATAATATTTTTCCATGGACTTTCATCATAACATTCCCACGTAACATATAGAAAGGATATTAAACGTTTCGTAGTATTTCGAACAATCTTCGATTTAATTTCATTTTAGACCGAAACTAGTATGAAATTGTGTATAATATACAACGATTTTTTGACCTAAACTAGCATTTCAAAAAGATTCATAGAATATAATTTTGAGATAATTTTTTTTGCATGTACTTCCATCATAATCTTCCCTTGTAACCTATAGAAAGGATCTGAAACGTTTCGTAGCATTTTGAACAATCCTCGATTTAATTTTATTTTTTGACCGAAACTAGTATAAAATTGTGTATAATATACTAAGATTTTGACCGAAACTAGTATTTCAAAAAGTTTCAAAGAATGTAATTTTGAGATAATATTTTTGCATGCACTTCCATCATAACATTCCCTCGTAACATATAGAAAGGATATGAAACGTTTCGTAGCATTTTGAATAATCCTCGATTTAATTTCATTTTAGATCGAAACTAGTATAAAATTGTGTATAATATACTACGATTTTTTGACCTAAAATAGCATTTCAAAAAGATTCATAGAATCGAATTTTGAGATAATTTTTTTGCATGTACTTCCATCATAACCTTCCCTTGTAACATATAAAAAGGATCTGAAACGTTTCGTAATATTTTGAACAATCCTCGATTTAATTTGATTTTTTGACCGAAACTAGTATAAAATTATGTATAATATACTAAGATTTTTGACCGAAAATAGTATTTCAAAAAGTTTCATAGAATATAATTTTGAGATAATATTTTTGCATGGACTTCCATCATAACATTCCCTCGTAACATAAAGAAAGGATCCTAGAAGTTTCGTAGTATTTCGAACAAATCCTCGATTTAATTTCATTTTTAACAGAAACTAGTATAAAATTGTGTATAATATACTACAATTTGTTGACCTAAGCTAGTATTTCAAAAAGTTCCATAGAATCTAATTTTGAGATAATTTTTTTGCATTTACTTCCATCTCAACCATCCCTCGTAACATATAGAAAGGATCTGAAAAGTTTCGTAGCATTACGAACAATCCTCGATTTAATTTCATTTTTGATCGAAACTAGTATAAAATTGTGTATAATATACTACGATTTTTTTACCTAAACAAGCATTTCAAAACGTTTCATAGAGTCTAATTTTGAGATAATGTTTTGCATTTACTTCCAACATAACCTTGTTGGATTTATTAATTCAGCGTCACCCTTAGGGATTCGATGGGCTTAACATCCCAACACATGGCGCTTAATAGGCGCAGCCCCTTGAAAGACTCTATACTATAAGGAAATAAAGTTGCGCCTTCACTAACAGCAATTGCTTTTAGTGTAGTGGAAAGCGCTTGATCCTACAAGTGGTATCAGAGCCAGGTCATGGGTTCGAATCCCTGCGGCTGACACTGGGGGGAGATTGTTGGATTTATTAATTCAGCGTCACCCTTAGGGATTCGAAGGTCTTAACATCCCAACCCATGGCGCTTAATAGGCGCAGCCCCTTGAAAGACTCTATACTATAAGGAAATAAAGTTGCGCCTTCACTAACAGCAATTGCTTTTAGTGCAGTGGTAAGCGCTTGATCCTACAAACCTTCCCTCGTAACATATAGAAAGGATCTAAAAATTTCGTAGCATTTCTAACAATGCTCGATTTAATTTCATTTTGACCGAAACTAGTATAAAATTGTGAATAATATACTACGATTTTTTGACCTATACTAGCATTTCAAAAAGTTTCATAGAATCTAATTTTGAGATAATTTTTTTGCATGTACTTCCATCATAACCTTCCCTCTTAATATATGGAAAGGATCTAAAAAGTTTCCTAGCATTTTCAACAATCCTCGATTTAATTTGATTTTTTGACCGAAACTAGTATAAAATTGTGTATAATATACTACGAATTTTGACCGAAACTAGTATTTAAAAAAGTTTCATAGAATATAATTTTGAGATAATATTTTTCCATGGACTTTCATCATAACATTCCCACGTAACATATAGAAAGGATATTAAACGTTTCGTAGTATTTCGAACAATCTTCGATTTAATTTCATTTTAGACCGAAACTAGTATGAAATTGTGTATAATATACAACGATTTTTTGACCTAAACTAGCATTTCAAAAAGATTCATAGAATATAATTTTGAGATAATTTTTTTTGCATGTACTTCCATCATAATCTTCCCTTGTAACCTATAGAAAGGATCTGAAACGTTTCGTAGCATTTTGAACAATCCTCGATTTAATTTTATTTTTTGACCGAAACTAGTATAAAATTGTGTATAATATACTAAGATTTTGACCGAAACTAGTATTTCAAAAAGTTTCAAAGAATGTAATTTTGAGATAATATTTTTGCATGCACTTCCATCATAACATTCCCTCGTAACATATAGAAAGGATATGAAACGTTTCGTAGCATTTTGAATAATCCTCGATTTAATTTCATTTTAGATCGAAACTAGTATAAAATTGTGTATAATATACTACGATTTTTTGACCTAAAATAGCATTTCAAAAAGATTCATAGAATCGAATTTTGAGATAATTTTTTTGCATGTACTTCCATCATAACCTTCCCTTGTAACATATAAAAAGGATCTGAAACGTTTCGTAATATTTTGAACAATCCTCGATTTAATTTGATTTTTTGACCGAAACTAGTATAAAATTATGTATAATATACTAAGATTTTTGACCGAAAATAGTATTTCAAAAAGTTTCATAGAATATAATTTTGAGATAATATTTTTGCATGGACTTCCATCATAACATTCCCTCGTAACATAAAGAAAGGATCCTAGAAGTTTCGTAGTATTTCGAACAAATCCTCGATTTAATTTCATTTTTAACAGAAACTAGTATAAAATTGTGTATAATATACTACAATTTGTTGACCTAAGCTAGTATTTCAAAAAGTTCCATAGAATCTAATTTTGAGATAATTTTTTTGCATTTACTTCCATCTCAACCATCCCTCGTAACATATAGAAAGGATCTGAAAAGTTTCGTAGCATTACGAACAATCCTCGATTTAATTTCATTTTTGATCGAAACTAGTATAAAATTGTGTATAATATACTACGATTTTTTTACCTAAACAAGCATTTCAAAACGTTTCATAGAGTCTAATTTTGAGATAATGTTTTGCATTTACTTCCAACATAACCTTGTTGGATTTATTAATTCAGCGTCACCCTTAGGGATTCGATGGGCTTAACATCCCAACACATGGCGCTTAATAGGCGCAGCCCCTTGAAAGACTCTATACTATAAGGAAATAAAGTTGCGCCTTCACTAACAGCAATTGCTTTTAGTGTAGTGGAAAGCGCTTGATCCTACAAGTGGTATCAGAGCCAGGTCATGGGTTCGAATCCCTGCGGCTGACACTGGGGGGAGATTGTTGGATTTATTAATTCAGCGTCACCCTTAGGGATTCGAAGGTCTTAACATCCCAACCCATGGCGCTTAATAGGCGCAGCCCCTTGAAAGACTCTATACTATAAGGAAATAAAGTTGCGCCTTCACTAACAGCAATTGCTTTTAGTGCAGTGGTAAGCGCTTGATCCTACAAACCTTCCCTCGTAACATATAGAAAGGATCTAAAAATTTCGTAGCATTTCTAACAATGCTCGATTTAATTTCATTTTGACCGAAACTAGTATAAAATTGTGAATAATATACTACGATTTTTTGACCTATACTAGCATTTCAAAAAGTTTCATAGAATCTAATTTTGAGATAATTTTTTTGCATGTACTTCCATCATAACCTTCCCTCTTAATATATGGAAAGGATCTAAAAAGTTTCCTAGCATTTTCAACAATCCTCGATTTAATTTGATTTTTTGACCGAAACTAGTATAAAATTGTGTATAATATACTACGAATTTTGACCGAAACTAGTATTTAAAAAAGTTTCATAGAATATAATTTTGAGATAATATTTTTCCATGGACTTTCATCATAACATTCCCACGTAACATATAGAAAGGATATTAAACGTTTCGTAGTATTTCGAACAATCTTCGATTTAATTTCATTTTAGACCGAAACTAGTATGAAATTGTGTATAATATACAACGATTTTTTGACCTAAACTAGCATTTCAAAAAGATTCATAGAATATAATTTTGAGATAATTTTTTTTGCATGTACTTCCATCATAATCTTCCCTTGTAACCTATAGAAAGGATCTGAAACGTTTCGTAGCATTTTGAACAATCCTCGATTTAATTTTATTTTTTGACCGAAACTAGTATAAAATTGTGTATAATATACTAAGATTTTGACCGAAACTAGTATTTCAAAAAGTTTCAAAGAATGTAATTTTGAGATAATATTTTTGCATGCACTTCCATCATAACATTCCCTCGTAACATATAGAAAGGATATGAAACGTTTCGTAGCATTTTGAATAATCCTCGATTTAATTTCATTTTAGATCGAAACTAGTATAAAATTGTGTATAATATACTACGATTTTTTGACCTAAAATAGCATTTCAAAAAGATTCATAGAATCGAATTTTGAGATAATTTTTTTGCATGTACTTCCATCATAACCTTCCCTTGTAACATATAAAAAGGATCTGAAACGTTTCGTAATATTTTGAACAATCCTCGATTTAATTTGATTTTTTGACCGAAACTAGTATAAAATTATGTATAATATACTAAGATTTTTGACCGAAAATAGTATTTCAAAAAGTTTCATAGAATATAATTTTGAGATAATATTTTTGCATGGACTTCCATCATAACATTCCCTCGTAACATAAAGAAAGGATCCTAGAAGTTTCGTAGTATTTCGAACAAATCCTCGATTTAATTTCATTTTTAACAGAAACTAGTATAAAATTGTGTATAATATACTACAATTTGTTGACCTAAGCTAGTATTTCAAAAAGTTCCATAGAATCTAATTTTGAGATAATTTTTTTGCATTTACTTCCATCTCAACCATCCCTCGTAACATATAGAAAGGATCTGAAAAGTTTCGTAGCATTACGAACAATCCTCGATTTAATTTCATTTTTGATCGAAACTAGTATAAAATTGTGTATAATATACTACGATTTTTTTACCTAAACAAGCATTTCAAAACGTTTCATAGAGTCTAATTTTGAGATAATGTTTTGCATTTACTTCCAACATAACCTTGTTGGATTTATTAATTCAGCGTCACCCTTAGGGATTCGATGGGCTTAACATCCCAACACATGGCGCTTAATAGGCGCAGCCCCTTGAAAGACTCTATACTATAAGGAAATAAAGTTGCGCCTTCACTAACAGCAATTGCTTTTAGTGTAGTGGAAAGCGCTTGATCCTACAAGTGGTATCAGAGCCAGGTCATGGGTTCGAATCCCTGCGGCTGACACTGGGGGGAGATTGTTGGATTTATTAATTCAGCGTCACCCTTAGGGATTCGAAGGTCTTAACATCCCAACCCATGGCGCTTAATAGGCGCAGCCCCTTGAAAGACTCTATACTATAAGGAAATAAAGTTGCGCCTTCACTAACAGCAATTGCTTTTAGTGCAGTGGTAAGCGCTTGATCCTACAAACCTTCCCTCGTAACATATAGAAAGGATCTAAAAATTTCGTAGCATTTCTAACAATGCTCGATTTAATTTCATTTTGACCGAAACTAGTATAAAATTGTGAATAATATACTACGATTTTTTGACCTATACTAGCATTTCAAAAAGTTTCATAGAATCTAATTTTGAGATAATTTTTTTGCATGTACTTCCATCATAACCTTCCCTCTTAATATATGGAAAGGATCTAAAAAGTTTCCTAGCATTTTCAACAATCCTCGATTTAATTTGATTTTTTGACCGAAACTAGTATAAAATTGTGTATAATATACTACGAATTTTGACCGAAACTAGTATTTAAAAAAGTTTCATAGAATATAATTTTGAGATAATATTTTTCCATGGACTTTCATCATAACATTCCCACGTAACATATAGAAAGGATATTAAACGTTTCGTAGTATTTCGAACAATCTTCGATTTAATTTCATTTTAGACCGAAACTAGTATGAAATTGTGTATAATATACAACGATTTTTTGACCTAAACTAGCATTTCAAAAAGATTCATAGAATATAATTTTGAGATAATTTTTTTTGCATGTACTTCCATCATAATCTTCCCTTGTAACCTATAGAAAGGATCTGAAACGTTTCGTAGCATTTTGAACAATCCTCGATTTAATTTTATTTTTTGACCGAAACTAGTATAAAATTGTGTATAATATACTAAGATTTTGACCGAAACTAGTATTTCAAAAAGTTTCAAAGAATGTAATTTTGAGATAATATTTTTGCATGCACTTCCATCATAACATTCCCTCGTAACATATAGAAAGGATATGAAACGTTTCGTAGCATTTTGAATAATCCTCGATTTAATTTCATTTTAGATCGAAACTAGTATAAAATTGTGTATAATATACTACGATTTTTTGACCTAAAATAGCATTTCAAAAAGATTCATAGAATCGAATTTTGAGATAATTTTTTTGCATGTACTTCCATCATAACCTTCCCTTGTAACATATAAAAAGGATCTGAAACGTTTCGTAATATTTTGAACAATCCTCGATTTAATTTGATTTTTTGACCGAAACTAGTATAAAATTATGTATAATATACTAAGATTTTTGACCGAAAATAGTATTTCAAAAAGTTTCATAGAATATAATTTTGAGATAATATTTTTGCATGGACTTCCATCATAACATTCCCTCGTAACATAAAGAAAGGATCCTAGAAGTTTCGTAGTATTTCGAACAAATCCTCGATTTAATTTCATTTTTAACAGAAACTAGTATAAAATTGTGTATAATATACTACAATTTGTTGACCTAAGCTAGTATTTCAAAAAGTTCCATAGAATCTAATTTTGAGATAATTTTTTTGCATTTACTTCCATCTCAACCATCCCTCGTAACATATAGAAAGGATCTGAAAAGTTTCGTAGCATTACGAACAATCCTCGATTTAATTTCATTTTTGATCGAAACTAGTATAAAATTGTGTATAATATACTACGATTTTTTTACCTAAACAAGCATTTCAAAACGTTTCATAGAGTCTAATTTTGAGATAATGTTTTGCATTTACTTCCAACATAACCTTGTTGGATTTATTAATTCAGCGTCACCCTTAGGGATTCGATGGGCTTAACATCCCAACACATGGCGCTTAATAGGCGCAGCCCCTTGAAAGACTCTATACTATAAGGAAATAAAGTTGCGCCTTCACTAACAGCAATTGCTTTTAGTGTAGTGGAAAGCGCTTGATCCTACAAGTGGTATCAGAGCCAGGTCATGGGTTCGAATCCCTGCGGCTGACACTGGGGGGAGATTGTTGGATTTATTAATTCAGCGTCACCCTTAGGGATTCGAAGGTCTTAACATCCCAACCCATGGCGCTTAATAGGCGCAGCCCCTTGAAAGACTCTATACTATAAGGAAATAAAGTTGCGCCTTCACTAACAGCAATTGCTTTTAGTGCAGTGGTAAGCGCTTGATCCTACAAACCTTCCCTCGTAACATATAGAAAGGATCTAAAAATTTCGTAGCATTTCTAACAATGCTCGATTTAATTTCATTTTGACCGAAACTAGTATAAAATTGTGAATAATATACTACGATTTTTTGACCTATACTAGCATTTCAAAAAGTTTCATAGAATCTAATTTTGAGATAAGTTTTTTTGCATGTACTTCCATCATAACCTTCCCTCTTAATATATGGAAAGGATCTAAAAAGTTTCCTAGCATTTTCAACAATCCTCGATTTAATTTGATTTTTTGACCGAAACTAGTATAAAATTGTGTATAATATACTACGAATTTTGACCGAAACTAGTATTTAAAAAAGTTTCATAGAATATAATTTTGAGATAATATTTTTCCATGGACTTTCATCATAACATTCCCACGTAACATATAGAAAGGATATTAAACGTTTCGTAGTATTTCGAACAATCTTCGATTTAATTTCATTTTAGACCGAAACTAGTATGAAATTGTGTATAATATACAACGATTTTTTGACCTAAACTAGCATTTCAAAAAGATTCATAGAATATAATTTTGAGATAATTTTTTTTGCATGTACTTCCATCATAATCTTCCCTTGTAACCTATAGAAAGGATCTGAAACGTTTCGTAGCATTTTGAACAATCCTCGATTTAATTTTATTTTTTGACCGAAACTAGTATAAAATTGTGTATAATATACTAAGATTTTGACCGAAACTAGTATTTCAAAAAGTTTCAAAGAATGTAATTTTGAGATAATATTTTTGCATGCACTTCCATCATAACATTCCCTCGTAACATATAGAAAGGATATGAAACGTTTCGTAGCATTTTGAATAATCCTCGATTTAATTTCATTTTAGATCGAAACTAGTATAAAATTGTGTATAATATACTACGATTTTTTGACCTAAAATAGCATTTCAAAAAGATTCATAGAATCGAATTTTGAGATAATTTTTTTGCATGTACTTCCATCATAACCTTCCCTTGTAACATATAAAAAGGATCTGAAACGTTTCGTAATATTTTGAACAATCCTCGATTTAATTTGATTTTTTGACCGAAACTAGTATAAAATTATGTATAATATACTAAGATTTTTGACCGAAAATAGTATTTCAAAAAGTTTCATAGAATATAATTTTGAGATAATATTTTTGCATGGACTTCCATCATAACATTCCCTCGTAACATAAAGAAAGGATCCTAGAAGTTTCGTAGTATTTCGAACAAATCCTCGATTTAATTTCATTTTTAACAGAAACTAGTATAAAATTGTGTATAATATACTACAATTTGTTGACCTAAGCTAGTATTTCAAAAAGTTCCATAGAATCTAATTTTGAGATAATTTTTTTGCATTTACTTCCATCTCAACCATCCCTCGTAACATATAGAAAGGATCTGAAAAGTTTCGTAGCATTACGAACAATCCTCGATTTAATTTCATTTTTGATCGAAACTAGTATAAAATTGTGTATAATATACTACGATTTTTTTACCTAAACAAGCATTTCAAAACGTTTCATAGAGTCTAATTTTGAGATAATGTTTTGCATTTACTTCCAACATAACCTTGTTGGATTTATTAATTCAGCGTCACCCTTAGGGATTCGATGGGCTTAACATCCCAACACATGGCGCTTAATAGGCGCAGCCCCTTGAAAGACTCTATACTATAAGGAAATAAAGTTGCGCCTTCACTAACAGCAATTGCTTTTAGTGTAGTGGAAAGCGCTTGATCCTACAAGTGGTATCAGAGCCAGGTCATGGGTTCGAATCCCTACGGCTGACACTGGGGGGAGATTGTTGGATTTATTAATTCAGCGTCACCCTTAGGGATTCGAAGGTCTTAACATCCCAACCCATGGCGCTTAATAGGCGCAGCCCCTTGAAAGACTCTATACTATAAGGAAATAAAGTTGCGCCTTCACTAACAGCAATTGCTTTTAGTGCAGTGGTAAGCGCTTGATCCTACAAACCTTCCCTCGTAACATATAGAAAGGATCTAAAAATTTCGTAGCATTTCTAACAATGCTCGATTTAATTTCATTTTGACCGAAACTAGTATAAAATTGTGAATAATATACTACGATTTTTTGACCTATACTAGCATTTCAAAAAGTTTCATAGAATCTAATTTTGAGATAATTTTTTTGCATGTACTTCCATCATAACCTTCCCTCTTAATATATGGAAAGGATCTAAAAAGTTTCCTAGCATTTTCAACAATCCTCGATTTAATTTGATTTTTTGACCGAAACTAGTATAAAATTGTGTATAATATACTACGAATTTTGACCGAAACTAGTATTTAAAAAAGTTTCATAGAATATAATTTTGAGATAATATTTTTGCATGGACTTTCATCATAACATACCCACGTAACATATAGCAAGGATATTAAACGTTTCGTAGTATTTCGAACAATCTTCGATTTAATTTCATTTTAGACCGAAACTAGTATGAAATTGTGTATAATATACTACGATTTTTTGACCTAAACTAGCATTTCAAAAAGATTCATAGAATATAATTTTGAGATAATTATTTTTGCATGTACTTCCATCATAATCTTCACTTGTAACCTATAGAAAGGATCTGAAACGTTTCGTAGCATTTTGAACAATCCTCAATTTAATTTTATTTTTTGACCGAAACTAGTATAAAATTGTGTATAATATACTAAGATTTTGACCGAAACTAGTATTTCAAAAAGTTTCAAAGAATGTAATTTTGAGATAATATTTTTGCATGCACTTCCATCATAACATTCCCTCGTAACATATAGAAAGGATATGAAACGTTTCGTAGCATTTTGAATAATCCTCGATTTAATTTCATTTTAGATCGAAACTAGTATAAAATTGTGTATAATATACTACGATTTTTTGACCTAAAATAGCATTTCAAAAAGATTCATAGAATCGAATTTTGAGATAATTTTTTTGCATGTACTTCCATCATAACCTTCCCTTGTAACATATAGAAAGGATCTGAAACGTTTCGTAATATTTTGAAAAATCCTCGATTTAATTTGATTTTTTGACCAAAACTAGTATAAAATTGTGTATAATATACTAAGATTTTTGACCGAAAATAGTATTTCAAAAAGTTTCATAGAATATAATTTTGAGATAATATTTTTGCATGGACTTCCATCATAACATTCCCTCGTAACATAAAGAAAGGATCTGAGAAGTTTCGTAGTATTTCGAACAAATCCTCGATTTAATTTCATTTTTAATAGAAACTAGTATAAAATTGTGTATAATATACTACAATTTGTTGACCTAAGTTAGTATTTCAAAAAGTTCCATAGAATCTAATTTTGAGATAATTTTTTGCATTTACTTCCATCTCAACCATCCCTCGTAACATATAGAAAGGATATGAAAAGTTTCGTAGCATTACGAACAAACCTCGATTTAATTTCATTTTTGATCGAAACTAGTATAAAATTGTGTATAATATACTACGATTTTTTGACCTAAACAAGCATTTCAAAACGTTTCATAGAGTCTAATTTTGAGATAATGTTTTGCATTTACTTCCAACATAACCTTGTTGGATTTATTAATTCAGCGTCACCCTTAGGGATTCGATGGGCTTAACATCCCAACCCATGGAGCTTAATAGGCGCAGCCTCTTGAAAGACTCTATACTATAAGGAAATAAAGTTGCACCTTCACTAACAGCAATTGCTTTTAGTGCAGTGGAAAGCGCTTGATCCTACAAGTGGTATCAGAGCCAGGTCATGGGTTCGAATCCCCCCGGCTGACACTGGGGGGAGATTGTTGGATTTATTAATTCAGCGTCACCCTTAGGGATTCGATGGGCTTAACATCCCAACCCATGGCGCTTAATAGGCGCAGCCCCTTGAAAGACTCTATACTATAAGGAAATAAAGTTGCGCCTTCACTAACAGCAATTGCTTTTAGTGCAGTGGTAAGCGCTTAATCCTACAAACCTTCCCTCATAACATATAGAAAGGATCTAAAAATTTCGTAGCATTTCTAACAATCCTCGATTTAATTTCATTTTGACCGAAACTAGTATAAAATTGTGAATAATATACTACGATTTTTTGACCTATACTAGCATTTAAAAAAGTTTCATAGAATCTAATTTTGAGATAATTTTTTTGCATGTACTTCCATCATAACCTTCCCTCTTAATATATGGAAAGGATCTAAAAAGTTTCCTAGCATTTTCAACAATCCTCGATTTAATTTGATTTTTTGACCGAAACTAGTATAAAATTGTGTATAATATACTACGAATTTTGACCGAAACTAGTATTTAAAAAAGTTTCATAGAATATAATTTTGAGATAATATTTTTGCATGGACTTTCATCATAACATTCCCACGTAACATTTAGAAAGGATATTAAACGTTTCGTAGTATTTCGAACAATCTTCGATTTAATTTCATTTTAGACCGAAACTAGTATGAAATTGTGTATAATATACTACGATTTTTTGACCTAAACTAGCATTTCAAAAAGATTCATAGAATATAATTTTGAGATAATTTTTTGGCATGTACTTCCATCATAATCTTCCCTTGTAACCTATAGAAAGGATCTGAAAAGTTTCGTAGCATTTTGAACAATCCTCGATTTAATTTTATTTTTTGACCGAAACTAGTATAAAATCGTGTATAATATACTAAGATTTTGACCGAAACTAGTATTTCAAAAAGTTTCAAAGAATGTAATTTTGAGATAATATTTTTGCCTTCACTTCCATCATAACATTCCCTCGTAACCTATAGAAAGGATATGAAACGTTTCGTAGCATTTCGAATAATCCTCGATTTAATTTCATTTTAGATCGAAACTAGTATAAAATTGTGTATAATATACTACGATTTTTTGACCTAAAATAGCATTTCAAAAAGATTCATAGAATCGAATTTTGAGATAATTTTTTTGCATATACTTCCATCATAACCTTCCCTTGTAACATATAGAAAGGATCTGAAACATTTCGTAATATTTTGAACAATCCTCGATTTAATTTGATTTTTTGACCGAAACTAGTATAAAATTGTGTATAATATACTACGATTGTTGACCGAAAATAGTATTTCAAAAAGTTTTATAGAATATAATTTTGTGATAATTTTTATGCATGGACTTCCATCATAACATTCCCTCGTAACATAAAGAAATGATCTGATAAGTTTCGTAGTATTTCGAACAAATCCTCGATTTAATTTCATTTTTAACAGAAACTAGTATAAAATTGTGTATAATATACTACAATTTGTTGACCTAAGCTAGTATTTCAAAAAGTTCCATAGAATCTAATTTTGAGATAATATTTTTGCATTTACTTCCATCTCAACCATCCCTCGTAACATATAGAAAGGATCTGAAAAGTTTCGTAGCATTACGAACAATCCTCGATTTAATTTAATTTTTGACCGAAACTAGTATAAAATTGTGTATAATATACTACGATTGTTTGACCTAAACAAGTATTTCCAAACTTTTCATAGAGTCTAATTTTGAGATAATGTTTTGCATTTACTTCCAACATAACCTTCCCTCATAACATGTAGAAAGGATTTAAAAAATTTGTAGCATTTCTTACAATCCTCGATTTAATTTCATTTTGACCGAAACTAGTATAAAATTGTGTATAATATACTACGATTTTTTGACCTATACTGGCATTTCAAAAAGTTTCATAGAATCTAATTTTGAGATACTTTTTTTGCATGTACTTCCATCATAACCTTCCCTCTTAATATATGGAAAGGATCTAAAAAGTTTCGTAGCATTTTGAATAATCCTCGATTTAATTTGATTTTTTGACCGAAACTAGTATAAAATTGTGTATAATATATTAAGAATTTTGACCGAAACTAGTATTTAAAAAAGTTTCATAGAATATAATTTTGAGATAATATTTTTGCATGCACTTCAATCATAACATTCCCACGTATCATATAGCAAGGATATTAAACGTTTCGTAGCATTTCGAACAATCTTCGATTTAATTTCATTTTAGACCGAAACTAGTATGAAATTGTGTATAATATACTACGATTTTTTGACCTAAACTAGCATTTCAAAAAGATTCATAGAATATAATTTTGAGATTATTTTTTTGCATGTACTTCCATCATAATCTGCCCTTGTAACATATAGAAAGGTTCTGTAAAGTTTCGTAGCATTTTGAAAAATCCTGGATTTAATTTTATTTTTGACCAAAACTAGTATAAAATTGTGTATAATATACGAAGATTTTGACCGAAACTAGTATTTCAAAAAGTTTCAAAGAATAAAATTTTGAGATAATATTTTTGCCTGCACTTCCATCATAACATTCCCTCGTAACATATAGAAAGGATATGAAACGTTCTGTAGCATTTCGAACAATCCTCGATTTAATTTCATTTTAGATCGAAACTAGTATAAAATTGTGTATAAATATACTACGATTTTTTTACATAAACAAGCATTTCAAAAAGTTTCATAAAGTCTAATTTTCAGATAATGTTTTGCATTTACTTCCAACATAACCTTCCCTCGTAACATATAGAAAGGATCTAAAAATTTCGTAGCATTTCTAACAATCCTCGATTTAATTTCATTTTGACCGAAACTAGTATAAAATTGTGTATAATATACTACGATTTTTTGACCTATACTAGCATTTCAAAGAGTTTCATAGAATTTAATTTTGAGATAATTTTGGTGCATGTACTTCCATCATAGCCTTTTGAAAGGATCTGAAATGTTTCGTAGCATTTTGAACAATCCTCGATTTAATTTGATTTTTTGACCGAAACTAGTATAAAATTGTGTATAATATACTAAGAATTTTGACCGAAACTAGTATTTAAAAAAGTTTCATAGAATATAATTTTGAGATAATATTTTTGCATGGACTTCCATCATAACATTCCCTCATAACATATAGAAAGGATATTAAAAGTTTCGTAGCATTTCGAACAATCCTCGATTTAATTTCATTTTAGACCGAAACTAGTATGAATTTGTGTATAATATACAACGATTTTTTGACCTAAAATAGCATTTCAAAAAGATTCATAGAATATAATTTTGAGATAATTTTTTGAGCATGTACTTCCATCATAACCTTCCCTTGTAACATATAGAAAGGATCTGAAAATTTTCGTAGCATTTTGAACAATCCTCGATTTAATTTAATTTTTTGACCGAAACTAGTATAAAATTGTGTATAATATACTAAGATTTTGACCGAAACTAGTATTTCAAAAAGTTTCAAAGAATACAATTTTGAGATAATATTTTTGCCTGCACTTACATCATAACATTCCCTCGTAACATATAGAAAGGATATGAAACGTTTTGTAGCATTTCGAACAATCCTCGATTTAATTTCATTTTAGATCGAAACTAGTATAAAATTGTGTATAATATACTACGATTTTTTGACCTAAAATAGCATTTCAAAAAGATTCATAGAATCGAATTTTAAGATAATTTTTTTGCATGTACTTCCATCATAACCTTCCCTTGTAACATATAGAAAGGATCTGAAACGTTTCGTTGCATTTTGAACAATCCTCTATTTAATTTGATTTTTTGACGGAAACTAGTATAAAATTGTGTATAATATACTAAGATTTTTGACCGAAAATAGTATTTGAAAAGTTTCATAGAATATAATTTTGAGATAATATTTTTGCATGGACTTCCATCATAACATTCCCACGTAACATAAAGAAAGGATCTGAGAAGTTTCGTAGTATTTCGAACAAATCCTCGATTTAATTTCATTTTTAACAGAAACTAGTATAAAATTGTGTATAATATACTACAATTTGTTGACCTAAGCTAGTATTTCAAAAAGTTCCATAGAATCTAATTTTGAGATAATTTTTTTGCATTTATTTCCATCTCAACCTTCCCTCGTAATATATAGAAAGGATCTGAAAAGTTTCGTAGCATTACGAACAATCCTCGATTTAATTTCATTTTTGACCGAAACTAGTATAAAATTGTGTATAATATACTTCGATTTTTTGACCTAAACAAGCATTTGAAAAAGTTTCATAGAGTCTAATTTTGAGATAATGTTTTGCATTTACTTCCAACATAACCTTCCCTCATAACATATAGAAAGGATCTTAAAATTTCGTAGCATTTCTAACAATCCTCGATTTAATTTCATTTTGACCGAAACTAGTATAAAATTGTGTATAATATACTACGATTTTTTGACCTATACTAGTATTTCAAAAAGTTTCATAGAATCTAATTTTGAGATAATTTTTTTGCATGTACTTCCATCATAACCTTCCCTCTTAATATATGGAAAGGATCTAAAAAGTTTCGTAGCATTTTGAACAATCCTCGATTTAATTTGATTTTTTGACCGAAACTAGTATAAAATTGTGTATAATATACTACGAATTTTGACCGAAACTAGTATTTAAAAAACTTTCATAGAATATAATTTTCAGATAATATTTTTGAATGGACTTCCATCATAACATTCCCACGTAACATATAGCAAAGATATTAAACGTTTCGTAGCATTTCGAACAATCCTCTATTTAATTTCATTTTAGACCGAAACTAGTATGAAATTGTGTATAATATACTACGCTTTTTTGACCTAAACAAGCATTTCAAAACGTTTCATAGAGTCTAATATTGAGATATTCTTTTGCATTTACTTCCAAGATAACCTTCCCTCATAACATATAGAAATCATCTAAAAATTTCGTAGCATTTCTAACAATCCTCGATTTAATTTCATTTTGACCGAAACTAGTATAAAATTGTGTATAATATACTACGATTTTTTGACCTATACTAGCATTTCAAAAAGTTTCATAGAATCTAATTTTGAGATGATTTTTTTGCATGTACTTCCATCATAACCTTCCCTCTTAATATATGGAAAGGATCTAAAAAGTTTCGTAGTATTTTGAACAATCCTCGATTTAATTTGATTTTTTGACCAAAACTAGTATAGAATTGTGTATAATATAATACGAATTTTGACCGAAACTAGTATTTAAAAAAGTTTCATAGAATATAATTTTGAGATAACATTTTTGCATGGACTTCCATCATAACATTCCCACGTAACATATAGCAAGGATTTTAAACGTTTCGTAGCATTTCGAACAATCTTCGATTTAATTTCATTTTAGACCGAAACTATTATGAAATTGTGTATAATATACTACGATTTTTTGACCTAAACTAGCATTTCAAAAAGATTCATAGAATATAATTTTGAGATTATTTTTTTGCATGTACTTCCATCATAATCTTCCCTCGTAACATATAGAAAGGATCTGAAAAGTTTCGTAGCATTACGAACAATCCTCGATTTAATTTCATTTTTGACCGAAACTAGTATAAAATTGTGTATAATAATATACTACGATTTTTTGACCTAAACAAGCATTTCAAAAAGTTTCATAGAGTCTAATTTTGAGATAATGTTTTGCATTTACTTCCAACATAACCTTCCCTCATAACATATAGAAAGGATCTAAAAATTTCGTAGCATTTCTAACAATCCTCGATTTAATTTCATTTTGACCGAAACTAGTATCAAATTGTGTATAATATACTACAATTTTTTGACCTATACTAGCATTTCAAAAAGTTTCATAGAATCTAATTTTGAGATAATTTTTTTGAATGTACGTCCATCATAACCTACCCTCTTAATATATGGAAAGGATCTAAAAGGTATCGTAGAATTTTGAACAATCCTCGATTTAATTTGATTTTTTGACAGAAACTAGTATAAAATTGTGTATTTAAAAAAGTTTCATAGAATATAATTTTGAGATAATATTTTTGCATGGACTTCCATCATAACATTCCCACGTAACATATCGCAAGGATATTAAACGTTTCGTAGCATTTCGAACAATCCTCGATTTAATTTCATTTTAGACCGAAACTAGTATGAAATTGTGTAAAATATACTACGATTTTTTGACCTAAACAAGCATTTCAAAGCGTTTCATAGAGTCTAATTTTGAGATATTGTTTTGCATTTACTTCCAACATAACCTTCCCTCATAACATATAGAAAGGATCTAAAAATTTCGTAGCATTTCTAACAATCCTTGTTTTAATTTCATTTTGACCGAAACTAGTATAAAATTGTGAATAATATACTACGATTTTTTGACCTATACTAGCATTTCAAAAAGTTTCGTAGAATCTAATTTTGAGATGATTTTTTTGCATGTACTTCCATCATAACCTTCCCTCTTAATATATGGAAAGGATCTAAAATGTTTCGTAGCATTTTGAACAATCCTCAATTTAATTTGATTTTTTGACCAAAACTAGTATAGATTTGTGTATAATATACTACGAATTTTGACCAAAACTAGTATTTAAAAAAGTTTCATAGAATATAATTTTGAAATAATATTTTTGCATGGACTTCCATCATAACATTCCCACGTAACATTTAGCAAGGATATTAAACGTTTCGTAGCATTTCGAACAATCTTCGATTTAATTTCATTTTAGACCGAAACTAGTATGAACTTGTGTATAATATACTACGATTTTTTGACCTAAACTAGCATTTCAAAAAGGTTCATAGAATATAATTTTGAGATTATTTTTTTGCCTGCACTTCCATCATAACATTCCCTCGTAACATATAGAGAGGATATGAAACGTTCTGTAGCATTTCGAATAATCCTCGATTTAATTTCATTTTAGATCGAAACTAGTATAAAATTGTGTATAATATACTACGATTTTTTGACCTAAAATAGCATTTCAAAAAGATTCATAGAATCGAATTTTGAGATAATTTTTTTGCATGTACTTCCATCATAACCTTCCCAAGTAACATATAGAAAGGATCTGAAACGTTTCGTAATATTTTCAACAATCCTCGATTTAATTTGATTTTTTGACCGAAACTAGTATAAAATTGTGTATAATATACTAAGATTTTTGACCGAAAATAGTATTTCAAAAAGTTTCATAGAATATAATTTTTAGATAATATTTTTGCATGGACTTCCATCATAACATTCCCTCGTAACATAAAGAAAGGATCTGAGAAGTTTAGTAGTATTTCGAACAAATCCTCGATTTAATTTCATTTTCAACAGAAATTAGTATAAAATTGTGTATAATATACTACAATTTGTTGACCTAAGCTAGTATTTCAAAAAGTTCCATAGAATCTAATTTTGAGATAATTTTTTTGCGTTTACTTCCATCTCAACCTTCCCTCGTAATATATAGAAAGGATCTGAAAAGTTTCGTAGCAGTACGAACAATCCTCGATTTAATTTCATTTTTGACCGAAACTAGTATAAAATTGTGTATAATAATATACTACGATTTTTTGACCTAAACAAGCATTTCAAAAAGTTTCATAGAGTCTAATTTTGAGATAATGTTTTGCATTTACTTCCAACATAACCTTCCCACATAACATATAGAAAGGATCTAAAAATTTCGTAGCATTTCTAACAATCCTCAATTTAATTTCATTTTGACCAAAACTAGTATAAAATTGTGTATAATATACTACGATTTTTTGACCTAAACTAGCATTTCAAAAAGATTCATAGAATATAATTTTGAGATAATTATTTTGCATGTACTTCCATCATAACCTTCCCTCTTAATATATGGAAAGGATCTAAAAAGTTTCGTAGCATTTTGAACAATCCTCGATTTAATTTGATTTTTTGACAGAAACTATTATAAAATTGTGTATAATATACTACGAATTTTGACTGAAACTAGTATTTAAAAAAGTTTCATAGAATATAATTTTGAGATAATATTTTTGCATGGACTTCCATCATAACATTCCCACGTAACATATAGCAAGGATATTAAACGTTTCGTAGCATTTCGAACAATCTTCGATTTAATTTCATTTTAGACCGAAACTAGTATGAAATTGTGTATAATATACTACGATTTTTTGACCTAAACTAGCATTTCAAAAA
The DNA here is from genome assembly GCA_963966055.1 of Lathyrus aphaca. Lineage (NCBI taxonomy): Eukaryota > Viridiplantae > Streptophyta > Magnoliopsida > Fabales > Fabaceae > Lathyrus > Lathyrus aphaca. Next base: position 1,976,501 of record OZ014522.1, on the reverse strand, counting down.
GATTCATAGAATATAATTTTGAGATTATTTTTTTGCATGTACTTCCATCATAGAAAGGATCTGAAAAGTTTCGTAGCATTTTGAACAATCCTCGATTTAATTTTATTTTTTGACCGAAACTAGTATAAAATTGTGTTTAATATACTAAGATTTTGACCGAAACTAGTCTTTCAAAAAGTTTCATAGAATATAATTTTGAGATAATATTTTTGCATGGACTTCCATCATAACATTTCCTCGTAACATAAAGAAAGGATCTGAGAAGTTTTGTAGTATTTCGAACAAATCCTCGATTTAATTTCATTTTTAACAGAAACTAGTATAAAATTGTGTATAATATACTACAATTTGTTGACCTAAGCTAGTATTTCAAAAAGTTCCATAGAATATAATTTTGAGATAATTTTTTTGAATTTACTTCCATATCAACCTTCCCTCGTAATATATAGAAAGGATATGAAAAGTTTCGAAGCATTACGAACAATCCTCGATTTAATTTCATTTTTGACCGAAACTAGTATAAAATTGTGTATAATATACTACGATTTTTTGACCTAAACAAGCATTTCAAAAAGTTTCACAGAGTCTAATTTTGTGATAATGTTTTGCATTTACTTCCAACATAACCTTCCCTCATAACATATATAAAGGATCTAAAAATTTCATAGCATTTCTAACAATCCTCGATTTAATTTCATTTTTACCGAAACTAGTATAAAATTGTGTATAATTTACTACGATTTTTTGACCTATACTAGCATTTCAAAAAGTTTCATAGAATCTAATTTTGAGTTAATTTTTTTGCATGTACTTCCATCATAACCTTCCCTCTTAATATATGGAAAGGATCTAAAAAGTTTCGTAGCATTTTGACCAATCCTCGATTTAATTTGATTTTTTGACCGAAACTATTATAAAATTGTGTATAATATACTACGAATTTTGACTGAAACTAGTATTTAAAAAAGTTTCATAGAATATAATTTTGAGATAATATTTTTGCATGGACTTCCATCATAACATCCCCTCGTAACATATAGCAAGGATATTAAACGTTTCGCAGCATTTCGAACAATCTTCAATTTAATTTCATTTTAGACCGAAACTAGTATGAAATTGTGTATAATATACTAAGATTTTTTGACCTAAACTAGCATTTCAAAAAGATTCATAGAATATAATTTTGAGATTATTTTTTTGCATGTACTTCCATCATAATCTTCCCTTGTAACATATAGAAAGCATCTGAAAAGTTTCGTAGCATTTTGAACAACCCTCGATTTAATTTTATTTTTTGACCGAAACTAGTATAAAATTGTGTATAATATACTAAGATTTTGACCGAAACTAGTATTTCAAAAAGTTTCATAGAATATAATTTTGAGATAATATTTTTGCATGGACTTCCATCATAACATTCCCTCATAACATAAAGATAGGATTTGAGAAGTTTCGTAGTATTTCGAACAAATCCTCGATTTAATTTCATTTTTAACAGAAACTAGTATAAAATTGTGTATAATATACTACAATTTTTTGACCTAAGCTAGTATTTCAAAAAGATCCATAGAATATAATTTTGAGATAATTTTTTTGCATTTACTTCCATCTCAACCTTCCCTCGTAATATATAGAAAGGATCTGAAAAGTTTCGTAGCATTACGAACAATCCTCGATTTAATTTCTTATTTGACCGAAACTAGTATAAAATTGTGTATAATATACTACGATTTTTTGACCTAAACAAGCATTTCAAAAAGTTTCATAGAGTCTAATTTTGAGATAATGTTTTGCATTTACTTCCAACATAACCTTCCCTCATAACATATAGAAAGGATCTAAAAATTTCATAGCATTTCTAACAATCCTCGATTTAATTTCATTTTGACCGAAACTAGTATAAAATTGTGTATAATATACTACGATTTTTTGACCTATACTAGCATTTCAAAAAGTTTCATAGAATCTAATTTTGAGATAATTTTTTTGCATGTACTTCCATCATAACCTTCCCTCTTAATATATGGAAAGGATCTAAAAAGTTTCGTAGCATTTTGAACAATCCTCGATTTAATTTGATTTTTTGACCGAAACTAGTATAAAATTGTATATAATATACTACGAATTTTGACTGAAACTAGTATTTAAAAAAGTTTCATAGAATACAATTTTGAGATAATATTTTTGCATGGACTTCCATCATAACATCCCCTCGTAACATATAGCAAAGATATTAAACGTTTCACAGCATTTCGAACAATCTTCAATTTAATTTCATTTTAGACCGAAACTAGTATGAAATTGTGTATAATATACTAAGATTTTTTGACCTAAACTAGCATTTCAAAAAGATTCATAAAATATAATTTTGAGATTATTTTTTTTGCTTGTACTTCCATCATAATCTTCCCTTGTAACATATAGAAAGGATCTGAAAAGTTTCGTAGCATTTTGAACAATCCTCGATTTAATTTTATTTTTTGACCGAAACTAGTATAAAATTGTGTATAATATTCTATGATTTTGACCGAAACTAGTATTTCAAAAAGTTTCATAGAATATAATTTTGAGATAATATTTTTGCATGGACTTCCATCATAACATTCCCTCGTAACATAAAGAAAGGATTTGAGAAGTTTCGTAGTATTTCGAACAAATCCTCGATTTAATTTCATTTTTAACAGAAACTAGTATAAAATTGTGTATAATATACTACAATTTGTTGACCTAAGCTAGTATTTCAAAAAGATCCATAGAATATAATTTTGAGATAATTTTTTTGCATTTACTTCCATCTCAACCTTCCCTCGTAATATATAGAAAGGATCTGAAAAGTTTCGTAGCATTACGAACAATCCTCGATTTAATTTCATTTTTGAACGAAACTAGTTTAAAATTGTGTATAATATACTACGATTTTTTGACCTAAACTAGCATTTCAAAATGATTTATAGAATATAATTTTGAGATAACATTTTTGCATGTACTTCCATCATAATCTTCCCTTGTAACATATAGAAAGGATCTGAAAAGTTTCGTAATATTTTGAACAATTCTCGATTTAAATTTAATTTTTGACCGAAACTAGTATAAAATTGTATATAATATACTAAGATTTTGACCGAAACTAGTATTTCAAAAAGTTTCATAGAATATAATTTTGAGATAATATTTTTGCCTCGACTTCCATCATAACATTCCCTCGTAACATATAGAAAGGATATGAAAAGTTTCGTAGCATTTCGAATAATCCTCGATTTAATTTCATTTTAGATCGAAACTAGTATAAAATTATGTATAATATACTACGATTTTTTGACCTAAAATAGCATTTCAAAAAGATTCATAGAATCAAATTTTGAGATACTTTTTTTGCATGTACTTCCATCATAACCTTCCCTTGTAACATATAGAAAGGATCTGAAACATTTCGTTGCATTTTGAACAATCCTCGATTTAACTTGATTTTTTGACGGAAACTAGTATAAAATTGTGTATAATATACTAATATTTTTGACCGAAAATAGTATTTGAAAAGTTTCACAAAATATAATTTTGAGATAATATTTTTGCATGGACTTCCATCATAACATTCCCTCGTAACATAAAGAAAGGATCTGAGAAGTTTCGTAGTATTTCGAACAAATCCTCGATTTAATTTCATTTTTAACAGAAACTAGTATAAAATTGTGTATAATATACTACAATTTATTGACCTAATCTAGTATTTCAAAAAGTTCCATAGAATCTAATTTTGAGATAATTTTTTTGCATTTACTTCCATCTCAACCTTCCCTCGTAACATATAGAAAGGATCTGAAAAGTTTCATAGCATTACGAACAATCCTCGATTTAATTTCATTTTTGACCGAAACTAGTTTAAAATTGTGTATAATATACTACGATTTTTTGACCTAAACAAGCATTTCAAAAAGTTTCGTAGAGTCTAATTTTGAGATAATGTTTTGCATTTACTTCCAACATAACCTTCCCTCATAACATATAGAAAGGATCTAAAAATTTCGTAGCATTTCTAACAATCCTCGATTTAATTTCATTATGACCGAAACTAGTATAAAATTGTGTATAATATACTACGATTTTTTGACCTATACTAGCATTTCAAAATGTTTCATAGAATCTAATTTTGAGATAATTTTTTTGCATGTACTTCCATCATAACCTTCCCTCTTAATATATGGAATGGATCTAAAATGTTTCGTAGCATTTTGAACAATCCTCGATTTAATTTGATTTTTTGACAGAAACTAGTATAAAATTGTTATTAATATACTACGAATTTTGACTGAAACTAGTATTTAAAAAAGTTTCATAGAATATAATTTTGAGATAATATTTTTGCATGGACTTCCATCATAACATTCCCACGTAACATATAGCAAGGATATTAAACGTTTCGTAGCATTTCGAACAATCTTCGATTTAATTTCATTTTAGACCGAAACTAGTATGAAATTGTGTATAATATACTACGATTTTTTGACCTAAACTAGCATTTCAAAAAGATTCATAGAATATAATTTTGAGATTATTTTTTTGCATGTACTTCCATCATAGAAAGGATCTGAAAAGTTTCGTAGCATTTTGAACAATCCTCGATTTAATTTTATTTTTTGACCGAAACTAGTATAAAATTGTGTATAATATACTAAGATTTTGACCGAAACTAGTCTTTCAAAAAGTTTCATAGAATATAATTTTGAGATAATATTTTTGCATGGACTTCCATCATAACATTTCCTCGTAACATAAAGAAAGGATCTGAGAAGTTTCGTAGTATTTCGAACAAATCCTCGATTTAATTTCATTTTTAACAGAAACTAGTATAAAATTGTGTATAATATACTACAATTTGTTGACCTAAGCTAGTATTTCAAAAAGTTCCATAGAATATAATTTTGAGATAATTTTTTTGCATTTACTTCCATATCAACCTTCCCTCGTAATATATAGAAAGGATATGAAAAGTTTCGAAGCATTACGAACAATCCTCGATTTAATTTCATTTTTGACCGAAACTAGTATAAAATTGTGTATAATATACTACGATTTTTTGACCTAAACAAGCATTTCAAAAAGTTTCACAGAGTCTAATTTTGTGATAATGTTTTGCATTTACTTCCAACATAACCTTCCCTCATAACATATATAAAGGATCTAAAAATTTCATAGCATTTCTAACAATCCTCGATTTAATTTCATTTTTACCGAAACTAGTATAAAATTGTGTATAATATACTACGATTTTTTGACCTATACTAGCATTTCAAAAAGTTTCATAGAATCTAATTTTGAGTTAATTTTTTTGCATGTACTTCCATCATAACCTTCCCTCTTAATATATGGAATGGATCTAAAATGTTTCGTAGCATTTTGAACAATCCTCGATTTAATTTGATTTTTTGACAGAAACTAGTATAAAATTGTGTTTAATATACTACGAATTTTGACTGAAACTAGTATTTAAAAAAGTTTCATAGAATATAATTTTGAGATAATATTTTTGCATGGACTTCCATCATAACATTGCCACGTAACATATAGCAAGGATATTAAACGTTTCGTAGCATTTCGAACAATCTTCGATTTAATTTCATTTTAGACCGAAACTAGTATGAAATTGTGTATAATATACTACGATTTTTTGACCTAAACTAGCATTTCAAAAAGATTCATAGAATATAATTTTGAGATTATTTTTTTGCATGTACTTCCATCATAGAAAGGATCTGAAAAGTTTCGTAGCATTTTGAACAATCCTCGATTTAATTTTATTTTTTGACCGAAACTAGTATAAAATTGTGTATAATATACTAAGATTTTGACCGAAACTAGTCTTTCAAAAAGTTTCATAGAATATAATTTTGAGATAATATTTTTGCATGGACTTCCATCATAACATTTCCTCGTAACATAAAGAAAGGATCTGAGAAGTTTCGTAGTATTTCGAACAAATCCTCGATTTAATTTCATTTTTAACAGAAACTAGTATAAAATTGTGTATAATATACTACAATTTGTTGACCTAAGCTAGTATTTCAAAAAGTTCCATAGAATATAATTTTGAGATAATTTTTTTGCATTTACTTCCATATCAACCTTCCCTCGTAATATATAGAAAGGATATGAAAAGTTTCGAAGCATTACGAACAATCCTCGATTTAATTTCATTTTTGACCGAAACTAGTATAAAATTGTGTATAATATACTACGATTTTTTGACCTAAACAAGCATTTCAAAAAGTTTCACAGAGTCTAATTTTGTGATAATGTTTTGCATTTACTTCCAACATAACCTTCCCTCATAACATATATAAAGGATCTAAAAATTTCATAGCATTTCTAACAATCCTCGATTTAATTTCATTTTTACCGAAACTAGTATAAAATTTTGTATAATATACTACGATTTTTTGACCTATACTAGCATTTCAAAAAGTTTCATAGAATCTAATTTTGAGTTAATTTTTTTGCATGTACTTCCATCATAACCTTCCCTCTTAATATATGGAAAGGATCTAAAAAGTTTCGTAGCATTTTGAACAATCCTCGATTTAATTTGATTTTTTGACCGAAACTAGTATAAAATTGTGTATAATATACTACGAATTTTGACTGAAACTAGTATTTAAAAAAGTTTCATAGAATATAATTTTGAGATAATATTTTTGCATGGACTTCCATCATAACATCCCCTCGTAACATATAGCAAGGATATTAAACGTTTCGCAGCATTTCGAACAATCTTCAATTTAATTTCAGTTTAGACCGAAACTAGTATGAAATTGTGTATAATATACTAAGATTTTTTGACCTAAACTAGCATTTCAAAAAGATTCATAGAATATAATTTTGAGATTATTTTTTTGCATCTAGTTCCATCATAATCTTCCCTTGTAACATATAAAAAGCATCTGAAAAGTTTCGTAGCATTTTGAACAACCCTCGATTTAATTTAATTTTTTGACCGAAACTAGTATAAAATTGTGTATAATATACTAAGATTTTGACCGAAACTAGTATTTCAAAAAGTTTCATAGAATATAATTTTGAGATAATATTTTTGCATGGACTTCCATCATAACATTCCCTCATAACATAAAGAAAGGATTTGAGAAGTTTCGTAGTATTTCGAACAAATCCTCGATTTAATTTCATTTTTAACAGAAACTAGTATAAAATTGTGTATAATATACTACAATTTTTTGACCTAAGCTAGTATTTCAAAAAGATCCATAGAATCTAATTTTGAGATAATTTTTTTGCATTTACTTCCATCTCAACCTTCCCTCGTAATATATAGAAAGGATCTGAAAAGTTTCGTAGCATTACGAACAATCCTCGATTTAATTTCTTATTTGACCGAAACTAGTTTAAAATTGTGTATAATATACTACGATTTTTTGACCTAAACAAGCATTTCAAAAAGTTTCGTAGAGTCTAATTTTGAGATAATGTTTTGCATTTACTTCCAACATAACCTTTCCTCATAACATATAGAAAGGATCTAAAAATTTCATAGCATTTCTAACAATCCTCGATTTAATTTCATTATGACCGAAACTAGTATAAAATTGTGTATAATATACTACGATTTTTTGACCTATACTAGCATTTCAAAAAGTTTCATAGAATCTAATTTTGAGATAATTTTTTTGCATGTACTTCCATCATAACCTTCCCTCTTAATATATGGAATGGATCTAAAATGTTTCGTAGCATTTTGAACAATCCTCGATTTAATTTGATTTTTTGACCGAAACTAGTATAAAATTGTGTTTAATATACTACGAATTTTGACTGAAACTAGTATTTAAAAAAGTTTCATAGAATATAATTTTGAGATAATATTTTTGCATGGACTTCCATCATAACATCCCCTCGTAACATATAGCAAGGATATTAAACGTTTCGTAGCATTTCGAACAATCTTCGATTTAATTTCATTTTAGACCGAAACTAGTATGAAATTGTGTAAAATATACTACGATTTTTTGACCTAAACTAGCATTTCAAAAAGATTCAAAGAATATAATTTTGAGATTATTTTTTTGCATGTACTTCCATCATAATCTTCCCTTGTAACATATAGAAAGGATCTGAAAAGTTTCGTAGCATTTTGAACAATCCTCGATTTAATTTTATTTTTTGACCGAAACTAGTATAAAATTGTGTATATTATACTAAGATTTTTGACTGAAAATCGTATTTGAAAAGTTTCATAGAATATAATATTGAGATAATATTTTTGCATGGACTTCCATCATAACATTCCCTCGTAACATAAAGAAAGGATTTGAGAAGTTTCATAGTATTTCGAACAAATCCTCGATTTAATTTCATTTTTAACAGAAACTAGTATAAAATTGTGTATAATATACTACAATTTGTTGACCTAAGCTAGTATTTCAAAAAGATCCATAGAATATAATTTTGAGATAATTTTTTTGCATTTACTTCCATCTCAACCTTCCCTCGTAATATATAGAAAGGATCTGAAAAGTTTCGTAGCATTACGAACAATCCTCGATTTAATTTCATTTTTGAACGAAACTAGTATAAAATTGTGTATAATATACTACGATTTTTTGACCTAAACTAGCATTTCAAAATGATTTATAGAATATAATTTTGAGATAACTTTTTTGCATGTACTTCCATCATAATCTTCCCTTGTAACATATAGAAAGGATCTGAAAAGTTTCGTAGCATTTTGAACATTCCTCGATTTAAGTTTAATTTTTGACCGAAACTAGTATAAAATTGTGTATAATATACTAAGATTTTGACCGAAACTAGTATTTCAAAAAGTTTCATAGAATATAATTTTGAGATAATATTTTTGCCTCGACTTCCATCATAACATTCCCTCGTAACATATAGAAAGGATATGAAAAGTTTCGTAGCATTTCGAATAATCCTCGATTTAATTTCATTTTAGATCGAAACTAGTATAAAATTATGTATAATATACTACGATTTTTTGACCTAAAATAGCATTTCAAAAAGATTCATAGAATCGAATTTTGAGATACTTTTTTTGCATGTACTTCCATCATAACCTTCCCTTGTAACATATAGAAAGGATCTGAAACATTTCGTTGCATTTTGAACAATCCTCGATTTAACTTGATTTTTTGACGGAAACTAGTATAAAATTGTGTATAATATACTAATATTTTTGACCGAAAATAGTATTTGAAAAGTTTCACAAAATATAATTTTGAGATAATATTTTTGCATGGACTTCCATCATAACATTCCCTCGTAACATAAAGAAAGGATCTGAGAAGTTTCGTAGTATTTCGAACAAATCCTCGATTTAATTTCATTTTTAACAGAAACTAGTATAAAATTGTGTATAATATACTACAATTTATTGACCTAAGCTAGTATTTCAAAAAGTTCCATAGAATCTAATTTTGGGATAATTTTTTTGCATTTACTTCCATCTCAACCTTCCCTCGTAACATATAGAAAGGATCTGAAAAGTTTCATAGCATTACGAACAATCCTCGATTTCATTTCATTTTTGACCGAAACTAGTTTAAAATTGTGTATAATATACTACGATTTTTTGACCTAAACAAGCATTTCAAAAAGTTTCGTAGAGTCTAATTTTGAGATAATGTTTTGCATTTACTTCCAACATAACCTTCCCTCATAACATATAGAAAGGATCTAAAAATTTCGTAGCATTTCTAACAATCCTCGATTTAATTTCATTATGACCGAAACTAGTATAAAATTGTGTATAATATACTACGATTTTTTGACCTATACTAGCATTTCAAAAAGTTTCATAGAATCTAATTTTGAGATAATTTTTTTGCATGTACTTCCATCATAACCTTCCCTCTTAATATATGGAATGGATCTAAAATGTTTCGTAGCATTTTGAACAATCCTCGATTTAATTTGATTTTTTGACCGAAACTAGTATAAAATTGTGTTTAATATACTACGAATTTTGACTGAAACTAGTATTTAAAAAAGTTTCATAGAATATAATTTTGAGATAATATTTTTGCATGGACTTCCATCATAACATCCCCTCGTAACATATAGCAAGGATATTAAACGTTTCGTAGCATTTCGAACAATCTTCGATTTAATTTCATTTTAGACCGAAACTAGTATGAAATTGTGTAAAATATACTACGATTTTTTGACCTAAACTAGCATTTCAAAAAGATTCAAAGAATATAATTTTGAGATTATTTTTTTGCATGTACTTCCATCATAATCTTCCCTTGTAACATATAGAAAGGATCTGAAAAGTTTCGTAGCATTTTGAACAATCCTCGATTTAATTTTATTTTTTGACCGAAACTAGTATAAAATTGTGTATATTATACTAAGATTTTTGACTGAAAATCGTATTTGAAAAGTTTCATAGAATATAATATTGAGATAATATTTTTGCATGGACTTCCATCATAACATTCCCTCGTAACATAAAGAAAGGATTTGAGAAGTTTCATAGTATTTCGAACAAATCCTCGATTTAATTTCATTTTTAACAGAAACTAGTATAAAATTGTGTATAATATACTACAATTTGTTGACCTAAGCTAGTATTTCAAAAAGATCCATAGAATATAATTTTGAGATAATTTTTTTGCATTTACTTCCATCTCAACCTTCCCTCGTAATATATAGAAAGGATCTGAAAAGTTTCGTAGCATTACGAACAATCCTCGATTTAATTTCATTTTTGAACGAAACTAGTATAAAATTGTGTATAATATACTACGATTTTTTGACCTAAACTAGCATTTCAAAATGATTTATAGAATATAATTTTGAGATAACTTTTTTGCATGTACTTCCATCATAATCTTCCCTTGTAACATATAGAAAGGATCTGAAAAGTTTCGTAGCATTTTGAACATTCCTCGATTTAAGTTTAATTTTTGACCGAAACTAGTATAAAATTGTGTATAATATACTAAGATTTTGACCGAAACTAGTATTTCAAAAAGTTTCATAGAATATAATTTTGAGATAATATTTTTGCCTCGACTTCCATCATAACATTCCCTCGTAACATATAGAAAGGATATGAAAAGTTTCGTAGCATTTCGAATAATCCTCGATTTAATTTCATTTTAGATCGAAACTAGTATAAAATTATGTATAATATACTACGATTTTTTGACCTAAAATAGCATTTCAAAAAGATTCATAGAATCGAATTTTGAGATACTTTTTTTGCATGTACTTCCATCATAACCTTCCCTTGTAACATATAGAAAGGATCTGAAACATTTCGTTGCATTTTGAACAATCCTCGATTTAACTTGATTTTTTGACGGAAACTAGTATAAAATTGTGTATAATATACTAATATTTTTGACCGAAAATAGTATTTGAAAAGTTTCACAAAATATAATTTTGAGATAATATTTTTGCATGGACTTCCATCATAACATTCCCTCGTAACATAAAGAAAGGATCTGAGAAGTTTCGTAGTATTTCGAACAAATCCTCGATTTAATTTCATTTTTAACAGAAACTAGTATAAAATTGTGTATAATATACTACAATTTATTGACCTAAGCTAGTATTTCAAAAAGTTCCATAGAATCTAATTTTGGGATAATTTTTTTGCATTTACTTCCATCTCAACCTTCCCTCGTAACATATAGAAAGGATCTGAAAAGTTTCATAGCATTACGAACAATCCTCGATTTCATTTCATTTTTGACCGAAACTAGTTTAAAATTGTGTATAATATACTACGATTTTTTGACCTAAACAAGCATTTCAAAAAGTTTCGTAGAGTCTAATTTTGAGATAATGTTTTGCATTTACTTCCAACATAACCTTCCCTCATAACATATAGAAAGGATCTAAAAATTTCGTAGCATTTCTAACAATCCTCGATTTAATTTCATTATGACCGAAACTAGTATAAAATTGTGTATAATATACTACGATTTTTTGACCTATACTAGCATTTCAAAAAGTTTCATAGAATCTAATTTTGAGATAATTTTTTTGCATGTACTTCCATCATAACCTTCCCTCTTAATATATGGAATGGATCTAAAATGTTTCGTAGCATTTTGAACAATCCTCGATTTAATTTGATTTTTTGACCGAAACTAGTATAAAATTGTGTTTAATATACTACGAATTTTGACTGAAACTAGTATTTAAAAAAGTTTCATAGAATATAATTTTGAGATAATATTTTTGCATGGACTTCCATCATAACATCCCCTCGTAACATATAGCAAGGATATTAAACGTTTCGTAGCATTTCGAACAATCTTCGATTTAATTTCATTTTAGACCGAAACTAGTATGAAATTGTGTAAAATATACTACGATTTTTTGACCTAAACTAGCATTTCAAAAAGATTCAAAGAATATAATTTTGAGATTATTTTTTTGCATGTACTTCCATCATAATCTTCCCTTGTAACATATAGAAAGGATCTGAAAAGTTTCGTAGCATTTTGAACAATCCTCGATTTAATTTAATTTTTTGACCGAAACTAGTATAAAATTGTGTATATTATACTAAGATTTTTGACTGAAAATCGTATTTGAAAAGTTTCATAGAATATAATATTGAGATAATATTTTTGCATGGACTTCCATCATAACATTCCCTCGTAACATAAAGAAAGGATTTGAGAAGTTTCATAGTATTTCGAACAAATCCTCGATTTAATTTCATTTTTAACAGAAACTAGTATAAAATTGTGTATAATATACTACAATTTGTTGACCTAAGCTAGTATTTCAAAAAGATCCATAGAATATAATTTTGAGATAATTTTTTTGCATTTACTTCCATCTCAACCTTCCCTCGTAATATATAGAAAGGATCTGAAAAGTTTCGTAGCATTACGAACAATCCTCGATTTAATTTCATTTTTGAACGAAACTAGTATAAAATTGTGTATAATATACTACGATTTTTTGACCTAAACTAGCATTTCAAAATGATTTATAGAATATAATTTTGAGATAACTTTTTTGCATGTACTTCCATCATAATCTTCCCTTGTAACATATAGAAAGGATCTGAAAAGTTTCGTAGCATTTTGAACATTCCTCGATTTAAGTTTAATTTTTGACCGAAACTAGTATAAAATTGTGTATAATATACTAAGATTTTGACCGAAACTAGTATTTCAAAAAGTTTCATAGAATATAATTTTGAGATAATATTTTTGCCTCGACTTCCATCATAACATTCCCTCGTAACATATAGAAAGGATATGAAAAGTTTCGTAGCATTTCGAATAATCCTCGATTTAATTTCATTTTAGATCGAAACTAGTATAAAATTATGTATAATATACTACGATTTTTTGACCTAAAATAGCATTTCAAAAAGATTCATAGAATCGAATTTTGAGATACTTTTTTTGCATGTACTTCCATCATAACCTTCCCTTGTAACATATAGAAAGGATCTGAAACATTTCGTTGCATTTTGAACAATCCTCGATTTAACTTGATTTTTTGACGGAAACTAGTATAAAATTGTGTATAATATACTAATATTTTTGACCGAAAATAGTATTTGAAAAGTTTCACAAAATATAATTTTGAGATAATATTTTTGCATGGACTTCCATCATAACATTCCCTCGTAACATAAAGAAAGGATCTGAGAAGTTTCGTAGTATTTCGAACAAATCCTCGATTTAATTTCATTTTTAACAGAAACTAGTATAAAATTGTGTATAATATACTACAATTTATTGACCTAAGCTAGTATTTCAAAAAGTTCCATAGAATCTAATTTTGAGATAATTTTTTTGCATTTACTTCCATCTCAACCTTCCCTCGTAACATATAGAAAGGATCTGAAAAGTTTCATAGCATTACGAACAATCCTCGATTTCATTTCATTTTTGACCGAAACTAGTTTAAAATTGTGTATAATATACTACGATTTTTTGACCTAAACAAGCATTTCAAAAAGTTTCGTAGAGTCTAATTTTGAGATAATGTTTTGCATTTACTTCCAACATAACCTTCCCTCATAACATATAGAAAGGATCTAAAAATTTCGTAGCATTTCTAACAATCCTCGATTTAATTTCATTATGACCGAAACTAGTATAAAATTGTGTATAATATACTACGATTTTTTGACCTATACTAGCATTTCAAAAAGTTTCATAGAATCTAATTTTGAGATAATTTTTTTGCATGTACTTCCATCATAACCTTCCCTCTTAATATATGGAATGGATCTAAAATGTTTCGTAGCATTTTGAACAATCCTCGATTTAATTTGATTTTTTGACCGAAACTAGTATAAAATTGTGTTTAATATACTACGAATTTTGACTGAAACTAGTATTTAAAAAAGTTTCATAGAATATAATTTTGAGATAATATTTTTGCATGGACTTCCATCATAACATCCCCTCGTAACATATAGCAAGGATATTAAACGTTTCGTAGCATTTCGAACAATCTTCGATTTAATTTCATTTTAGACCGAAACTAGTATGAAATTGTGTAAAATATACTACGATTTTTTGACCTAAACTAGCATTTCAAAAAGATTCAAAGAATATAATTTTGAGATTATTTTTTTGCATGTACTTCCATCATAATCTTCCCTTGTAACATATAGAAAGGATCTGAAAAGTTTCGTAGCATTTTGAACAATCCTCGATTTAATTTAATTTTTTGACCGAAACTAGTATAAAATTGTGTATATTATACTAAGATTTTTGACTGAAAATCGTATTTGAAAAGTTTCATAGAATATAATATTGAGATAATATTTTTGCATGGACTTCCATCATAACATTCCCTCGTAACATAAAGAAAGGATTTGAGAAGTTTCATAGTATTTCGAACAAATCCTCGATTTAATTTCATTTTTAACAGAAACTAGTATAAAATTGTGTATAATATACTACAATTTGTTGACCTAAGCTAGTATTTCAAAAAGATCCATAGAATATAATTTTGAGATAATTTTTTTGCATTTACTTCCATCTCAACCTTCCCTCGTAATATATAGAAAGGATCTGAAAAGTTTCGTAGCATTACGAACAATCCTCGATTTAATTTCATTTTTGAACGAAACTAGTATAAAATTGTGTATAATATACTACGATTTTTTGACCTAAACTAGCATTTCAAAATGATTTATAGAATATAATTTTGAGATAACTTTTTTGCATGTACTTCCATCATAATCTTCCCTTGTAACATATAGAAAGGATCTGAAAAGTTTCGTAGCATTTTGAACATTCCTCGATTTAAGTTTAATTTTTGACCGAAACTAGTATAAAATTGTGTATAATATACTAAGATTTTGACCGAAACTAGTATTTCAAAAAGTTTCATAGAATATAATTTTGAGTTAATATTTTTGCCTGGACTTCCATCATAACATTCCCTCGTAACATATAGAAAGGATATGAAAAGTTTCGTAGCATTTCGAATAATCCTCGATTTAATTTCATTTTAGATCGAAACTAGTATAAAATTGTGTATAATATACTACGATTTTTTGACCTAAAATAGCATTTCAAAAAGATTCATAGAATCGAATTTTGAGATAATTTTTTTGCATGTACTTCCATCATAACCTTCCCTTGTAACATATAGAAGGATCTGAAACGTTTCGTTGCATTTTGAACAATCCTCGATTTAATTTGATTTTTTGACCGAAACTAGTATAAAATTGTGTATAATATACTAAGATTTTTGACTGAAAATAGTATTTGAAAAGTTTCATAGAATATAATTTTGAGATAATATTTTCGCATGGACTTCCATCATAACATTCCCTCGTAACATAAAGAAAGGATCTGAGAAGTTTCGTAGTATTTCGAACAAATCCTCGATTTAATTTCATTTTTAACAGAAACTAGTATAAAATTGTGTATAATATACTACAATTTGTTGACATAAGCTAGTATTTCAAAAAGTTCCATAGAATCTAATTTTGAGATAATATTTTTGCATTTACTTCCATCTCAACCTTCCCTCGTAACATATAGAAAGGATCTGAAAAGTTTCGTAGCATTACGAATAATCCTCGATTTAATTTCATTTTTGACCGAAACTAGTATAAAATTGTGTATAATATACTGGGATTTTTTTACCTAAACAAGCATTTCAAAACGTTTCATAGAGTCTAATTTTGAGATAATGTTTTGCATTTACTTCTAACATGTAGATGTTTAGAATTGGCAGAATTTTTGACCAACAAGAAATATTGAATTCAGTTCAGAATGTCATATCAGATGTTGGGACATTATTAAACAGAGTATAAGAACTTATTTCAGGATGTCTCACCAGATGTTGGGACATTGTGTAAATGACTTAAGTTCAGTTTTTCAGGATGTCCCAACAGATGTTGAGACATCTCAAACCTGCTACCAGAATTAATTAATGACTAACTGTTCTGAGATATTTAAGGAGAGTTATCTGGAATTAATTATGGATGGATAAAAACAGAACAAGGCGCATCTGTAGGGAGTTTTATTATGAGGATTCAGATTAATCAGAAGAACTAAATCACCTAGAATATAGGAAGTAACAAACCCTAAATTCAAGGTGGAAGTTGCATGCTTTTAGGACTGGATTAACCTACAGAAAGCCCAAATTACAAACACCTATTTAATCAACAAAAACTCACAGAATTGAGTACGAATTTCAGAAGACCAAATAAGGTGTCTAGTGTTTTTAATAGCAGGTGTTTTCATTGTACCACTTTATGAGCTTTTAAGCAAAAGTGCATTTGTGACTTGATTGAAACTGTGAAGTAAGATCAAGCTGTATTGTTTGAAGAATGTCTTCAATTTTATTAAACTTGTAAACTTGATCACTGTGTGATTGAGGGGGAGTGAGTTGGTACTCATATCTAAGTTGTGTCTTAGGTAGAAATTGCATTGGGTAGATATTAAGTGAAAGATTAAACTGGGTTGTTTAAGTCTAGAATTAATATTACTTATAGTGGATTTCCTCCTGGCTTGGTAGCCTCCAGATGTAAGTGTGGTTATACACTGAACTGGGTTAACAAACTTCTGTGTTGTTTAATTTTCTTGCATTTTAAGTTTTGGTTAAATCTGTCAAGTGTTGGGACATCTCATAGGACATCTCATACCTGATCACAGAATTTCAATTGGCATCAGAGCAGGCACCCTGCCTGTTTATACTGGGTGAGATCTAGGGAATACAAATTCTGGAAACATGGACAGAGATATAGGATCAGTAAATAGACCACCTATACTGGATGGTTCTAATTATGACTACTGGAAGCCAAGAATGATTGCATTCTTAAGATCACTTGACAACAGGGCCTGGAGAGCAGTCAACATTGGATGGGATCATCCTATCCAAGACACCAAAGATGGATCAAAAGTGTTGAAACCTGAAGAAGAATGGAGTAAGGAGGAAGAAGATTCAGCACTAGGCAACTCCAAGGCCTTAAATGCTCTATTCAATGGCATTGATAGGAACATCTTTAGACTTGTGCATCACTGTGAGCTAGCCAAAGATGTGTGGGATACTCTCAAAACAACTCATGAAGGAACATCAAAAGTAAAGATGTCAAGACTTCAACTTCTCACCACCAAGTTTGAAAACTTGAGAATGAAGGAAGATGAGACAGTTCATGAATTCTACATGAACATCTTAGAAGTAGCTAATACTTCTGGAGCTTTGGGAGAAAAGATGACTGATGAAAAACTTGTAAGAAAGATCCTCAGATCTTTGCCAAAAAGATTTGACATGAAAGTCACAGCAATAGAAGAAGCTCAAGACATATGCACTATGAAAGTTGAAGAGCTCATTGGTTCCCTTCAAACATTTGAGATGGGAATGAATGAATCAGAAACTGGTAACAAATACTGATGAAGAAGAAGATGATGAATCAGAAACTGGTAAAAGCTTATCAGACAACATTGCTATGCTTGGAAGACAATTCAAAAAGATTCTCAGAGGGATGGAAGGCAAATCCAAACTCAGTGGAAGATACACAAACTCTTCTGAGAACAGGAGACCTTATGATGCTAACAGAAGGTCAAATTATGCTGAAAAGACCAGTCAAGAAAAAGGAATCAAATGCCATGAATGTGAAGGATATGGACACATCAAGAATGAATGTCCTACCTACTTAAAAAGGCAAAAGAAAGGACTATCTGTAACTTGGTCTGATGAAGACTCAGGAGGTGATTCAGAAGAAGAATCAGCTAAGCATATCACTGCTTTAGCTGGACTATGTGAATCTGAAAGTGATTCCAGTGATGGGGAGCTTACTGTTGAAGAACTTGAGCAAGCCTACAAAGATCTATACAAAAGAAGTACTGAAATATGCAGTGAGGTTATAAAGCTAAAGAAGCAGAAGGAGGCACTAGAAGATGAAAAAGCAAGTGATCAAGAAATCATTGACACCTTGAAAAGTGAAGTAAGTCTTCTCAACTCCAAATTGGAACACATGTCCAAATCTGTTAGAATGTTGAACAGCAGCTCAAATACACTGGATGTTATTCTTAACAACAATAAGCATTCAGGGGATAAAAGTGGACTGGGATTTAACAGAGTACATAAAGATGAAGCTAGCTCTAGCAAAACTACTTCAAAATCCATACAGTCAAACAAGATGTCCCAACAGATGCTTCAACATCAGGAAAAGAACACAAAGTCAAACATAATGTTCCAACAGATGTCTCAACATTCTGAAAAGAACAAAATGAAGAAGAAGTATCAAAGATGGAGATGTCATCATTGTGGAAGATTTGGACATATCAAACCTCATTGTTATAAGCTGCATGGATATCCAAGTCAGATGTATCAGCAACCTTCTAAGCAGAAAATGGAAGTTACCAAGAAAGTGCTGCATAAACATCAAAGAAATCAGCAACCTCCTAAGCAGAAGACAGAAGTCATCAAAAAGGTATGGAGACCAAAAGCCAGCATTCAGGCTGATCAAAGCTACATACACAAGAACAAGATCAACAATCAATCTTGGAGATCTACTAATGAACAACACACAGGGCAGAGGCATCAAAAGAAATCTCAACTCAAATGGTCAAAGAAAAATGCTGCATATATAGCACATACATCACTATGAGTA
Organism: Lathyrus aphaca; assembly: GCA_963966055.1. Taxonomy (NCBI): domain Eukaryota; kingdom Viridiplantae; phylum Streptophyta; class Magnoliopsida; order Fabales; family Fabaceae; genus Lathyrus; species Lathyrus aphaca. The sequence goes on along the minus strand of OZ014522.1, from coordinate 1,957,402 downwards.
TCAGCTAAAGAAGACTGGTACTTTGACAGTGGATGTTCAAGACACATGACTGGATTGAAGAATCTGCTAGTAAACTTAAAGTCACATTCATCCAGGTATGTAACCTTTGGAGATGGAGCTAAAGGAGAAATCAAGGGAGTTGGGACCTTGGACTGTCAAGATGTTCTAAGACTAGATGATGTGCTGCTGGTTAAAGGTTTAACTGCTAACCTGATCAGCATAAGTCAATTATGTGATCAAGGGTACAGTGTAAACTTTACTAAAACTGAATGCATAGTGACTAACAAAGAAAAAGAGGTTTTCATGAAAGGAGCCAGATCTAAAGACAACTGTTACATGTGGGAATCTCAAGACTTCAGTCTTACTTCAACTTGCTCCTTAGCTAAAGAAGAAGAAGTGAAACTATGGCACCAAAGGCTAGGTCATCTTCATTTCAGAGGCATAAAGAAGATAATATCTATGGATGATGTAAGAGGTATTCCTAAACTGAAGATTGATGATGGCAAAATATGTGGTGAATGTCAAATAGGCAAGCAAACCAAGATGTCCCATCCAAAGCTCCAACATCTGACAACTTCCAAAGTTTTGGAACTATTGCATATGGATCTTATGGGACCTATGAAGGTTGAAAGCCTTGGTGGTAAGAGGTATGCCTATGTAGTGGTTGATGACTTTTCAAGGTATACATGGATAAATTTTATCAAGGAAAAGTCGGATGTATTTGATGTATTCAAAGACTTATGCCAAAGAATACAAAGGGAAAAATCCAGCTGTGTGATCAGAATAAGAAGTGATCATGGAAAAGAATTTGAGAACCAAAAGTTCTTAGATTTCTGCTCTTCAGAAGGAATCAATCATGAATATTCTTCACCAATCACTCCTCAACAGAATGGGATTGTTGAGAGGAAGAATAGAACTATTCAAGAATCAGCAAGAGCTATGATCCATGCTAAAAAGTTACCTTTGTACTTCTGGGCTGAAGCTATGAACACAGCTTGTTACATCCACAACAAAGTTACTCTAAGAAAAGGAACTTTGTCCACAATCTATGAAGTCTGGAAGGGCAGAAAACCCATAGTTAAGTACTTCCATGTGTTTGGAAGTAACTGTTATATTCTGGCAGATAGGGAGCAAAGGAGAAAAATGGATCCTAAAAGTGATGAAGGGATTTTTCTTGGATACTCTATAAACAGCAGAGCATATAGAGTATTTAATTCTAGAACCAAGGTTATCATGGAGTCTATAAATGTGATAATTGATGATGCTCCTACAGATGTCCCAGAAGATGTTGGAACATCTGCTGATATCAAGATTGAAGCTGAAGAAAAGAGTGGTCATTATGACTTCACTCAAACTGATGCAAGGATAGAACAATCCAGCAAACCTCCCTCCATCAGAATACAGAAGGATCATCCCAAAGATTTGATAATTGGTGATCCCAACAGAGGTGTGAGCACTAGATCAAGAGAAGTGATTTCAGGTTCTTGTTTTGTTTCTAAAATAGAACCTAAAAACATCAAGGAAGCTCTTACTGATGAATACTGGATTTGTGCTATGTAAGAGGAATTAGGTCAATTCACAAGGAATGAAGTGTGGAATCTTGTTCCTAGACCTGATGACATAAATGTGATTGGAACAAAATGGGTGTATAAGAACAAGTCAAATGAACAAGGAGTTGTTACAAATAACAAAGCTAGACTTGTAGCTCAAGGATACACACAAATTGAAGGAGTAGACTTTGATGAAACCTTTGCACCAGTAGCAAGGCTTGAATCAATCAGACTACTTTTGGGAATTGCTTGTATCTTAAAGTTCAAGCTATTTCAAATGGATGTGAAAAGTGCTTTTTTAAATGGTTATCTTAATGAAGAGGTATATGTAGAACAGCCTAAAGGATTTGTTGATCCAAGCTGTCCAAATCATGTATACAAACTAAAGAAAGCTCTTTATGGTCTGAAGCAAGCTCCAAGGGCATGGTATGAAAGACTGACTACTTTTCTTATCAAGCAAGGGTACAGGAAAGGTGGAATTGACAAAACCTTGTTTGTTAAAGATGAAGAAGGAAATGTCATGATTGCACAAATATATGTAGATGACATTGTCTTTGGTGGGATGTCTGATAGGATGGTCAAACATTTTGTCAACCAGATGGAATCTGAATTTGAAATGAGCCTAGTAGGAGAGTTAACCTACTTTCTTGGTCTGCAAATAAAGCAAATGGAAGACTCCATGTTCATTTCCCAAAGCAAGTATACCAAGAACATAGTCAAGAAATTTGGAATGGAAAATGCTACTCATAAGAGAACTCCTGCCCCCACACATTTAAAGCTGACTAAAGATGAAAAGGGTGAGAATGTAGATCAAAGCTTATACAGAAGCATGATTGGAAGCTTGTTATACTTGACTGCTAGCAGACCAGACATAGCATTTGCAGTAGGTGTATGTGCAAGATATCAAGCTGATCCAAAAGTCAGTCATCTCAATCAAGTCAAGAGAATTCTTAAATATGTTAATGGTACTTGTGACTATGGCATAATGTACTTTCATGGATGCAAACCAATTCTCACTGGCTTCTGTGATGCTGATTGGGCTGGAAGTGCTGATGACAGAAAAAGCACTTCAGGAGGATGCTTCTTTCTAGGAAACAATTTGATTTCTTGGTTCAGTAAGAAGCAAAATTGTGTATCCCTATCTACAGCTGAAGCTGAATATATAGCAGCTGGAAGCAGTTGTTCTCAGTTGGTTTGGATGAAGCAAATGCTCACTGAGTACAATGTCCCACAAGATGTCATGACATTGTACTGTGACAACTTAAGTGCAATTAACATATCAAAGAATCCTATCCAACATAGCAGGACCAAGCATATTGATATCAGACATCATTTCATCAGAGATCTTGTAGAAGAAAAAGTGATTTCATTGGAACATGTAGCTACAAATCTGCAGTTGGCTGATATCTTTACCAAAGCATTGGATGCTACACAATTTGAGAACTTAAGGGGAAAATTGGGAATCTGTTTATGTGAGATTTAGCAGTTAATGAGATGTGCCAACATGTCATATGACATTGTGTGGCATAAGTACCAGATGGCAACACCAGTCTGGTCAAGAACCTTGGGTATTCCATTCCTAATCATTTTCAATGTAACGGCTACTTATATAATAACAGCTCCCATTCAGCTATCCATATTCTCATCATACTATCAAAAGCGAATTGCATCATCTAGCTGTTCTTCATAAATCATCAACCCTAAATCTCTTCATCCATCTTCTTTGAAAATGTCTCAAAACCCTAACACTCCTGAAGAAGTTCTCAACAAAGAAGATGTGGTTCATGCAACCCCCATCTCTGTAGTACCCATGAAGTCTACTCCATTGGACGAAATCAGAGGAAGTGCTCCTCATGCTAAAAAGCCAAGAACTCCAAAAAGAGCAAAAGATCAAGTCTGCAGCAAATCCAAAGGCATTCCTTCACCAGCAAACATGCCTCCAAAATCTTCTGAATATGTGGATGCTTCCATAAAAGAGATAGTTAACAAGATTCTTTTTGAACAAAGAGTGGTTAGTGGCATATCTATCCCTCTGAACACCATGCCAGCTCCACAAGATGATCAACAAACTCAAGCTGCAAAGGACACTCCTGATCAACAGGATGTCCCAATAGATGTTGAAACATCTGAGGATGAACAAAAGGCTTCATCTGATGCTGCTGTAGAAGAATCTGAGGACCAGAAAAAGGCCTCAAATGAAAGTGATGAAGAAGAATCTGAGGATCAGACCAAAGCCTCAACTGAAGAGCATATCTCTGCTGATCAACCAGCTGAAGAAGAGACTGCTCAATCTCCTCCTGTGGTGAATCTTGAGCAGGATTCTGATACAGAGATCATTGCCTCTGTAAGACCTAGCATAGCCAAAAGGCTCAGGTCTAGGAAAGGAAAGATGCAAGCAGAACATGCAGTTCCTGAGAAGAAGCAAGCTACCCTAAAGAAAGACAAAGCCAAAACTGTCTTTGGTCCTACAAAACAATGGAGTAAAGTCCAAACTCAAAAGAGGAAAGCTGTCACTCCCTCAGACTCAGATGTTGAAGCAGATGTCCCAACATCTCCTCCAAAGAAGAAAACAGCACCCTCTAGGGCTTCAACTGCTGTTCCAGAAGCCCCTTTGGACAACATCTCATTTCATCATGTCTCAAGTGTTAACAGATGGAAGTTTGTGTACCAAAGAAGGGTTGCACTTGAAAGAGAGCTGAGCAGTAATGCACTTGAGTGCACTGAATTAATTGACCTCATCTCTGCTGCTGGCCTCTTCAAAACAGTCTCCAATCTCTCTCCCTGCTATGAGCTTCTTTTCAAAGAATTCATAGTCAATCTTCAGGAAGATTGTGCCAATGGTAAGTCTTCTGAATTTAGAAAAGTTTTTGTTAGAGGCATGTGTGTAGAGTTCTCTCCTCAGATCATCAACCAATACCTTGGAAGAGAGTCTGATGGACCAAATGAGTTAGGGAAGACTGATAACCAGGTCTGCAAGGTTATCACTACAAATCAGGTCAAGGCTTGGCTAGTGAAAGGAAAGCTCTCAGTGAGCATGCTGACAAGAAAATATGCCATGCTGAACAGGATTGGTACAGCAAACTGGGTGCCTACCAATCACACATCTTCAATATCCACTGGTTTGGGTAGGTTTATCTATGATGTGGGCACTCAGACTAAGCTGGATTATGGTGCCTACATCTTTGATCAGACCTTGAAGCATGCTAGCTCATCTGCAACAAAGCTGCCAATAGCTTTTCCTTCATTGCTGTGTGGTATAGTGCTAAGTCAATACCCTGGAATCCTCACTGAGAAGGACACAGTCTGCAAGAGAGAAAGCCCTCTGGCCTTTCACTACAAACTGTTCCTAAGTCATCATGCAGCAGATGTTGAAGCACCCTCTGGGACATCTGCAGGTCCTTCAACTACCAAGACTCCAATCTCCAAGGCTGCATTGATTGCTGAACTGAAGACCACTTGCAAAGAACTTGAAGCAAGAAAGCAGAAGCTTGAGGAAATCATCCAAAGGCTGGAGAGTGAAGGTGATCAGAAAGCTGCTTCTGATGAAGAAACTGAGGATGATGAAGAAACTGAAAGTGAGGAGTCTGAGTGATTAACTGTATGTGAGGACAAATGTAATGACAGCTGCATTGTAATTTAGATTTAGTCTCTTTGGCCCCAAAATTTGTGTCTAACAAGGGGGAGAACAACACCAACAACAACAATGTGTAATGTTGTTTGATTATGAATGAAAATCTGTTTGCTTCTGAACTGAATAAGTGTGTTTTTCTGTTGCAACAAGACTGGATACATATATGTTTGAGGGGGAGTAATCTCAAATTTGATTCAACAGAAAAGTAATGTTATACTCTGATAAAAGATCTTCTGCTGCACTCTGATAACCAGAAAAGATGTTAGCCAAAAATTAGCCAAAGGGGGAGTTTGTAGATGTTTAGAATTGGCAAAATTTTTGACCAACAAGAAATATTGAATTCAGTTCAGAATGTCCTATCAGATGTTGGGACATTATTAAACAGAGTATAAGAACTTATTTCAGGATGTCTCACCAGATGTTGGGACATTCTGTAAATGACTTAAGTTCAGTTTTTCAGGATGTCCCAACAGATGTTGAGACATCTCAAACCTGCTACCAGAATTAATTAATGACTAACTGTTCTGAGATATTTAAGGAGAGTTATCTGGAATTAATTATGGATGGATAAAAACAGAACAAGGCGCATCTGTAGGGAGTTTTATTATGAGGATTCAGATTAATCAGAAGAACTAAATCACCTAGAATATAGGAAGTAACAAACCCTAAATTCAAGGTGGAAGCTGCATGCTTTTAGGACTGGATTAACCTACAGAAAGCCCAAATTACAAACACCTATTTAATCAACAAAAACTCACAGAATTGAGTACGAATTTCAGAAGACCAAATAGGGTGTCTAGTGTTTTTAATAGCAGGTGTTTTCATTATACCACTTTATGAGCTTTTAAGCAAAAGTGCATTTGTGACTTGATTGAAACTGTGAAGTAAGATCAAGATGTATTGTTTGAAGAATGTCTTCAATTTTATTAAACTTGTAAACTTGATCACTGTGTGATTGAGGGGGGGTGAGTTGGTACTCATATCTAAGTTGTGTCTTAGGTAGAAATTGCATTGGGTAGATATTAAGTGAAAGATTAAACTGGGTTGTTTAAGTCTAGAATTAATATTACTTATAGTGGATTTCCTCCTGGCTTGGTAGCCTCCAGATGTAAGTGTGGTTATACACTGAACTGGGTTAACAAACTTCTGTGTTGTTTAATTTTCTTGCATTTTAAGTTTTGGTTAAATCTGTCAAGTGTTGGGACATCTCATAGGACATCTCATACCTGATCACAGAATTTCATAACATAACCTTCCCTCATAACATATAGAAAGGATCTAAAAAGTTTCGTAGCATTTCGAACAATCCTCGATTTAATTTCATTTTGACCGAAACTAGTATAAAATTGTGTATAATATACTACGATTTTTTTACCTATACTAGAATTTCAAAAAGTTTCATAGAATCTAATATTGAGATAATTTTTTTGCATGTACTTCCATCATAACCTTCCCTCTTAATATATGGAAAGGATCTGAAAAGTTTCGTAGCATTTTGAACAATCCTCGATCTAATTTGATTTTTTGACCGAAACTAGTATAAAATTGTGTATAATCTACTTCGAATTTTGACCAGAACTAGTATTTAAAAAAGTTTCATAGAATATAATTTTGAGATAATATTTTTGCATGGACTTCAATCATAACATTCCCTCGTAACATATAGAAAGTATATTAAAAGTTTCGTAGCATTTTGAACAATCCTCGATTTAATTTCATTTTATACCGAAACTAGTATATAATTGTGTATAATATACTACGGTTTTTTGACCTAAACTAGCATTTCAAAAAGATTCATAAAATATAATTTTGCGATAATTTTTTTGCATGTACTTCCATCATAATCTTCCCTTGTAACATATAGAAAGGATCTGAAAAGTTTCGTAGCATTTTGAACATTCCTCGATTTAAGTTTAATTTTTGACCGAAACTAGTATAAAATTGTGTATAATATACTAAGATTTTGACCGAAACTAGTATTTCAAAAAGTTTCATAGAATATAATTTTGAGATAATATTTTTGCCTGGACTTCCATCATAACATTCCCTCGTAACATATAGAAAGGATATGAAAATTTTCGTAGCATTTTGAATAATCCTCGATTTAATTTCATTTTAGATCGAAACTAGTATAAAATTGTGTATAATATACTACGATTTTTTGACCTAAAATAGCATTTCAAAAAGATTCATAGAATCGAATTTTGAGATAATTCTTTTGCACGTACTTCCATCATAACCTTCCCTTGTAACATATAGAAAGGATCTGAAAAGTTTCGTAGCATTTTGAACAATCCTCGATTTAATTTGATTTTTTTATCGAAACTAGTATAAAATTGTGTATAATATACTAAGATTTTTGACCGAAAATAGTATTTGAAAAGTTTCATAGAATATAATTTTGAGATAATATTTTTGCATGGACTTCCATCATAACATTCCCTCATAACATATTGAAAGGATCTGAGAAGTTTCGTAGTATTTCGAACAAATCCTCGATTTAATTTCATTTTTAACAGAAACTAGTATAAAATTGTGTATAATATACTACAATTTGTTGAACTAAGCTAGTATTTCAAAAAGTTCCATAGAATCTAATTTTGAGATAATATTTTTGCATTTACTTCCATCTCAACCTTCCCTCGAAACATATAGAATGGATCTGAAAAGTTTTGTAGCATTACGAATAATCCTCGATTTAATTTCATTTTTTACCGAAACTAATATAAAATTGTTTATAATATACTACGATTTTTTGACCTAAACAAGCATTTCAAAAAGTTTCATAGAATCTAATTTTGAGATAATGTTTTGCATTTACTTCCAACATAGCCTTCCCTCATAACATATAGAAAGGATCTAAAAAGTTTCGTAGAATTTCGAACCATCCTCGATTTAATTTCATTTTGACCGAAACTATGATAAAATTGTGTATAATATACTACGATTTTTTGACCTATACTAGAATTTTAAAAAGTTTCATAGAATCTAATTTTGAGATAATTTTTTTACATATACTTCCATCATAACCTTCCCTCTTAATATATGGAAAGGATCTAAAAAGTTTCGTAGCATTTTGAACATTCCTCGATTTAATTTGATTTTTTGACCGAAACTAGTATAAAATTGTGTATAATATACTACGAATTTTGACCGAAACTAGTCTTTAAAAACGTTTCATAGAATATAATTTTGAGATAATATTTTTGCCTGGACTTCCATCATAACATTCCCTCGTAACATATAGAAAGGATATGAAAATTTTCGTAGCATTTCGAATAATCCTCGATTTAATTTCATTTTAGATCGAAACTAGTATAAAATTGTGTATAATATACTACGCTTTTTTGAACTAAAATAGCATTTCAAAAAGATTCATTGAATCGAATTTTGAGATAATTTTTTTGCACGTACTTCCATCATAACCTTCCCTTGTAACATATAGAAAGGATCTGAAAAGTTTCGTAGCATTTTGAACAATCCTCGATTTAATTTGATTTTTTTACCGAAACTAGTATAAAATTGTGTATAATATACTAAGATTTTTGACCGAAAATAGTATTTCAAAAAGTTTCATTGAATCAAATTTTGAGATAATATTTTTGCATTTAATTCCATCATAACATTCCCTCGTAACATATAGAAAGGATCTGAAAAGTTTCGTAGAATTACGAACAATCCTCGATTTAATTTCATTTTTTACCGAAACTAGTATAAAATTGTGTATAATATACTACGATTTTTTGACCTAAACTAGCATTTCAAAAAGTTTCATATAGTCTAATTTTAAGATAATTTTTGCAATTACTTCCAACATAACCTTCCCTCGTAACATATAGAAAGGATCTAAAAAGTTCCGTAGCATTTGGAACAATCCTCAATTTAATTTCATTTTTTACCGAAACTAGCATTTGGAACAATCCTCAATTTAATTTCATTTTTTACCGTATCATTTCAAAACGTTTCATAGAATCTAATTTTGAGATTAGTTTTTTTGCATTTTTTTCCATCTCAACCTTCCCTCGTAACATATAGAAAGGATCTGAAAAGTTTCGTAGCATTACGAACAATCCTCGATTTAATTTCATTATTGACCTTAACTAGTATTAAATTGTGTATAATATACTACGATTTATTGACCTAAACTAGCATTTCAAAAAGTTTCATAGAATCTAATTTAGAGATAATTTTTTTGCATTTATTTCCATCATAACCTTCCTTCGTAATATATAGAAAGGATCTAAAAAGTTTCGTAGAATTTCGAACAATCCTCGATTTAATTTTATTTTTGACCGAAACTATTAAAAAATTGTGTATAATATACTACAATTTTTTGACCTAAACTAGCATTTCAAAAAGTTTCATAGAATCTAATTTTGAGATAATTTTTTTGCATGTACTTCCATCATAACCTTCCCTCGTAACATATAGAAAGGATCTGAAATGTTTCGTAGCATTTTGAACAATCCTCGTTTTAATTGGATGTTTTTGACCGAAACTAGTATAAAATTATGTATAATATACTACGATTTTAGACCGAAACTAGTATTTAAAAAAGTTCCAAAGAATATAATTTTGAGATAATATTTTTGTACGGACTTCCATCATAAAATTCCCTCGTAACATATAGATAGGATCTGAGAAGTTTCGTAGTATTTCGAACAATCCTCGATTTAATTTCATTTTTGACATAAACTAGTATAAAATTGTGTATAATATACTACGATTTTTTGACCGAAACTAGTATTTCAAAAAGTTTCATAGAATATAATTTTGAGATAATATTTTGCATGGACTTCCATCATAACTTTCCCCCGTAACTTATAGAAAGGATCTGAGAAGTTTCGTAGTATTTCGAACAAATCCTCGATTTAATTTCATTTTTAACAGAAACTAGAATAAAATTGTGTATAATATACTACGATTTTTTACCTAAACTAGCATTTCAAAAAGTTTCATAGAGTCTAATTTTGAGATAATTTTTTGCCTTTACTTCCAACATAACCTTCCCTCATAACATATAGAAAGGATCTAAAAAGTTTCGTAGCATTTGGAACAATCCTCTTTTTAATTTCATTTTTTACCGAAACTAGTATATAATTGTGTATAATATACTAAGAATTTTTGACCTATACTAGCATTTCAAAACGTTTCATAGAATCTAATTTTGAGTGAATTGTTTTGCATGTACTTCCATCATAATCTTCCCTCTTAATATATAGAAAGAATTTGAAAAGTTTCGTAGCATTTTGAATAATCCTCGATTTAATTTGATTTATTGACTGAAACTAGTATAAAATTGTGTATAATATACTACGATTTTGACTGAAACTAGTATTTCAAAAAATTTCATACAATATAATTTTGAGATAATAGTTTTGCATGGACTTCCATCTTAACATTCCTTTATAACATATAAAAAGGATATTAAAAGTTTCGTAGCATTTCGAACGATCCTCGATTTAATTTCATTTTAGACCGAAACTAGTATAAAATTGTGTATAATATACTACGATATTTTAACCTAAAATAGCATTTCAAAAAGATTCATAGAATCGAATTTTGAGATAATTTTTTTGCATGTACTTTCATCATAACCTTCCCTTGTAACATATAGAAAGGATCGGAATAGTTTCGTAACATTTTGAACAATCCTCGAATTAATTTGATTTTTTGAGCGAAACTAGTATAAAATTGTGTATAATATACTAAGATTTTAGACCGAAAATAGTATTTCAAAAAGATTCATAGAATATAATTTTGAGAAAATATTTTTGCATGGACTTCCATCATAACATTCCTCCGTAACATATAGAAAGGATCTGAGATGTTTCGTAGTATTTCAAACAAATCCTCAATTTAATTTCATTTTTAACAGAAACTAGTATAAAATTGTGTATAATATACTACAATTTTTTGACCTAATCTAGTATTTCAAAAAGTTCCATAGAATATAATTTTGAGATAATTTTTTTGCATTTACTTCCATCTCAACCTTCCCTCGTAACATATAGAAAGGATCTGAAAAGTTTTGTAGCATTACAAATAATCCTCGATTTAATTTCATTATTGACCAAAACTAGTATAAAATTGTGTATAATATACTTCGATTTTATGACCTAAACTAGCAATTCAAAGAGTTTCATAGAATCTAATTTAGAGAGTTAATTTTTTTGCATTTATTTCCATCTTAACCTTCCTTCGTAACATATAGAAAGGATCTAAAAAGTTTCGTAGAATTTCGAACAATCCTCGATTTAATTTTATTTTTTACCGAAACTATTAAAAAATTGTGTATAATATACTACAATTGTTTGACCTAAACTAGCATTTCAAAAAGTTTCATAGAATATAATTTTGAGATAATTTTTTTGTATGTACTTCCATCATAACCTTCCCTCATAACATATAGAAAGGATCTGAAATCTTTCGTAGCATTTTGAACAATCCTCGTTTTAATTTGATGTTTTGTCTGAAACTAGTATAAAATTATGTATAATATACTACGATTTTAGACCGAAACTAGTATTTCAAAACGTTCCATAGAATATAATTTTGAGATAATATTTTTGTACGAACTTCCATCATAAAATTCCCTCGTAACATATAAATAGGATCTGAGAAGTTTCGTAGTATTTCGAACAATCCTCGATTTAATTTAATTTATGACAGAAACTAGTATAAAATTGTGTATAATATACTACGATTTTTTGACCGAAACTAGTATTTCAAAAAGTTTCATAGAATATAATTTTCAGATAATATTTTTGCATGGACTTCCATCATAACATTCCCCTGTAACTTATAGAAAGGATTTGATAAGTTTCGTAGTATTTCGAACAAATCCTCGATTTAATTTCATTTTTAACAGAAACTAGTATAAAATTGTGTATAATATACTACGATTTTTTGACCTAAAATAGCATTTCAAAAAGATTCATAGAATTGATGTTTGAGATAATTTTTTTGTATGTAGTTCCATCATAACCTTCCCTTGTAACATATAGAAAGGATCTAAAAAGTTTTGTAGCTTTTTGAATAATTTGATTTTTTGACCGAAACTAGTATAAAATTGTGTATAATATACTACGATTTTTGACTGAAACTAGTATTTCAAAACGTTTCATAGAAAATAATTTTGAGATAATATTTTTGTATGGACTTCCATCATAGCATTCCCTCGTAACATATAGCTAGGTTCTGAGAAATTTCATAGTATTTCGAACAATTCTAAATTTAATTTCATTTTTGACAGAAACTAGTATAAAATTGTGTATAATATACTACGATTTTTTACCTAAACTAGCATTTCAAAAAGTTTCATATAATCTAATTTAGAGATAATTTTTTTGCATTTACTTCCATCATAACCTTCCCTTGTAACATATATAAAGGATCTAAAAATTTCGTAGCATTTCAAACAATCCTCGATATAATTTCATTTTGACTGAAACTAGTATAAAATTTTGTATAATTTACTACGATTTTTGACCGAAACAAGTATTTCAAAAATTTTCATAGAATATAATTTTGAGATAATATTTTTGCTTGGACTTCCATCATAACATTCCTTTGTATCATATAGAAAGGATATTAAAATTTTCGTAGCATTTTGAACAATCCTTGATTTAAATTCATTTTAAACCGAAACTAGTAAAAAAAATTGTATAATATACTACGATTTTTTGACCTAAAATAGCATTTCAAAAAGATTCATAGAATCGAATTTTGAGATAATTTTTTTGCATCTACTTCCATCATAACCTTCCCTTGTAACATATAGAAAGGATCGAAATAGTTTCGTAGCATTTTGAACAATCCTCGATTTAATTTGATTTTTTGACCGAAACTAGTATAAAATTGTGTATAATATACTAAGATTTTTGACCAAAAATATTATTTCAAAAAGTTTCATAGAATATAATTTTGAGATAATATTTTTGCATGGACTTCCATCATAACATTCCCCCGTAACATATAGAAAGGATCTGAGAAGTTTCTTAGTATTTCGAAAAAATCCTCGATTTAATTTCATTTTTAACAGAAACTAGTATAAAATTGTGTATAATATACTACAATTTTTTTTACCTAATCTAGTATTTAAATAAGTTCCATAGAATATAATATTGAGATAATTTTTTTGCATTTACTTCCATCTCAACCTTCCCTCGTAACATATAGAAAGGATCTGAAAAGTTTCGTAGCATTACGAACAACCCTCGATTTAATTTCATTTTTGACCGAAACTAGTATAAAGTTGTGTATAATGTACTACGATTTTATGACATAAACTAGCATTTCAAAAAGTTTCATAGAATCTAATTTAGAGATAATTTTTTTGCATTTACTTCCATCATAACCTTCCTTCATAACATATAGAAAGGATCTAAAACGTTTCGTAGAATTTCGAACAATCCTCGATTTAATTTCATTTTTGACCGAAACTATTAAATAATTGTGTATAACATACTACAATTTTTGACAAACTAGCATTTCAAAACGTTTCATAGAATCTAATTTTGAGATAATTTTTTTGCATGTACTTCCATCATAACATTGCCTCGTAACATATAGAAAGGATCTGAAAGGTGTCGTAGCATTTTGAATAATCCATGTTTTAATTAGATGTTTTGACCGAAACTAGTATAAAATTATGTATAATATACTACGATTTTAGACCGAAACTAGTATTTCAAAAAGTTTCATAGAATATAATTTTGAGATAATATTTTTGTACGGACTTCCATCATTAAATTCCCTCGTAACATATAGATAGGATCTGAGAAGTTTCGTAGTATTTCGAACAATCCTCAATTTAATTTCATTTTTGACAGAAACTAGTATAAAATTGTGTATAATATACTACGATTTTTGACCTAAATTAGCATTTCAAAAGGTTTCATATAATCTAATTTAGAGATTATTTTTTGCATTTACTTCCATCAGAACCTTCCCTCGTAACATATAGAAAGGATATAAAATGTTTCGTAGCATTTCAAACAATCCTCGATTTAATTTCATTTTGACCGAAACTAGTATAAAATTGTGTATAATATACTACGATTTTTTGTCCTAAACTAGCATTTCAAAAACTTTCATACTATCTAATTTTGAGAAAATTTTTTGCATGTATTTCCATCTTAACCTTCCCTCTTAACATGTAGAAAGGATCTGAAGAGTTTCGTAGTATTTTTAACAGTCCTCGATTTAATTTGATTTTTTGAGCAACACTAGTATAAAATTGTGTATAATATACTACGATTTTTGACCGAAACTAGTATTTCAAAAGGTTTCATAGAATATAATTTTGAGATAATATTTTTGCATGGACTTCCATCGTAACATATAAAAAGAATCTGAGAAGTTTCGTAATATTTCTATTAATCCTCGATTTAATTCAATTTTGACAGAAACTAATATAAAATTGTGTATAATATACTACGATTTTTTGACCTAAACTAGCATTTCAAAAAAATTCGTAGAATTTAATTTTGAGATAATTTTTTTGTAAGTACTTCCATCATAACCTTCCCTTGTAACATATAGAAAGGATTTGAAAAGTTTCGTAGCATTTCGAACAATCCTCGATTTAATTTAATTTTTTGACCGAAACTAGTATAAAATTGTGTATAATATACTACGATTTTTGACCGAAACTAGTATTTCAAAAAGTATCATAGAATATAATTTTGAGATAATATTTTTGCATAGACTTCCATCATAACATTCCCTCATAACATATAGAAAGGATCTAAGACGTTTTGTAGTATTTCGAACAAACTTCAATTTAATTTCTTTTTTGACAGAAACTAGTATAAAATTGTGTATAATATACTTCGATTTTTTTACCTAAACTAGCATTTCAAAAAGTTTCATAGAGTATAATTTTGAGATAATTTTTTGCATTTACTTCCAACATAACCTTCCCTCGTAACATATAGAAAGGATCTAAAAAGTTTCGTAGCATTTCGAACAATCCTCAGTTTAATTTCATTTTGACCGAAACTAGTATAAAATTGTGTATAATATACTACGATTTTTTGACCTATACTAGCATTTCAAAAAGTATCATAGAATATAATTTTGAGATTTTTTTTTCATGTACTTCTATCATAACCTTTCCTCATAATATATCGAAAGGATCTGAAATGTTTCGTAGCATTTCGAACAATCCTCGATTAATTTCATTTTTACCGAAACTAGTATAACATTGTGTATAATATACTATGATTTTTGACCGAAACTAGTATTTCAAAAAGTTTCGTAAAATATAATTTTGAGATAATATTTTGGCATGGACTTCCATCATAACCTTCCCTCGTAACATATAGAAAGGATCTGAAATGTTTCGTAGCATTTTGAACAATTCTCGTTTTAATTTGATGTTTTGACCGAAACTAGTATAAAATTATGTATAATATACTACGATTTTTGACCGAAACTTGTATTTCAAAAAGTTTCATAGAATATAATTTTGAGATAATATTTTTGTACGGACCTCGTAACCTTCCCTCGTAACATATAGATTGGATCTGAGAAGTTTTGTAGTATTTCGAACAATCCTCGATTTAATTTTATTATTGATAGAAACTAGTATAAATTTTGTATAATATACTACGATTTTTGACCGAAACTAGCATTTCAAAAAGTTTCATATAATCTAATTTAAAGATTTTTTTTCCATTTACTTCCATCATAACCTTCCCTCAAACATATAGAAATGATCTAAAAAGTTTTGTAGCATTTCAAACAATCCTCGATTTAATTTTATTTTGACTGAAACTAGTATAACATTTTGTATAATATACAACGAGTTTTTGGCCTAAACTAGCATTTCAAAAAGTTTCATAGAATCTAATTTTGAGATAATTTTTTTGCATGTATTTCAATCATAACCATCCCTCTTAACATATAGAAAGGATCTGAAACGTTTCGTAGCATTTTGAACAATCCTCGATTTATTTTGATTTTTTGACCGAATCTAGTATAAAATTGTGTATAATATACTACGATTTTTTACTGAAACTAGTATTTCAAAAAGTTTCATAGAATATAATTTTGAGATAATAGTTTTGCATGGACTTCCATCATAACATTCCTTCTTAACATATAGAAAGGATATTAAAAGTTTCGTAGCATTTCGAACGATCCTCGATTTAATTTCATTTTAGATCGAAACTAGTATAAAATTGTGTATAATATACTACGATTTTTTGACCTAAAATAGCATTTCAAAAAGATTCATAGAATCGAATTTTGAGATAATTTTTTTCCATGTACTTCCATCATAACCTTCCCTTGTAACATATAGAAAGGATCGGAATAGTTTCATAGCATTTTGAACAATCCTCGATTTAATTTTATTTTTTGACCGAAACTAGTATAAATTGGTGTATAATATACTAAGATGTTTGACCGAAAATAGTATTTTAAAAAGTTTCATAGAATATAATTTTGAGATAATATTTTTGCATGGACTTCCATCATAACATTCCCCCGTAACATATAGAAAGGATCTGAGAATTTTGTAGTATTTCGAACAAATCCTCTATTTAATTTCATTTTTAACAGAAACTAGTATAAAATTGTGTATAATATACTACAATTTTTTGACCTAATCTAGTATTTCAACAAGTTCCATAGAATATAATTTTGAGAAAAATTTTTTGCATTTACTTCCATCTCAACCTTCCCTCGTAACATATAGAAAGGATCTGTAAAGTTTCGTAGCATTACGAACAATCCTTGATTTAATTTCAGTTTTGACCGAAACTAGTATAAAATTGTGTATAATATACTACGATTTTATGACCTAAACTAGCATTTCAAAAAGTTTAATAGAATCTAATTTAGAGATATTTTTTTTGCATTTACTTCCATCATAACCTTCCCTCGTAACATATAGGAAGAATCTAAAAAGTTTTGTAGAATTTCGAACAATCCTCGATTTAATTTCATTTTTTACCGAAACTATTAAAAAATTGTGTATAATATACTACGTTTTTTTTACCTAAACTAGCATTTTAAAAAGTTTCATAGAATCTAATTTTGAGATATTTTTTTTGCATGTACTTCCATCATAACCTTCCCTCGTAACATACAGAAAGGATCTGAAATTTTTCGTAGCATTTTGAACAATCCTCGTTTTAATTTGATGTTTTAACCGAAACTAGTATAAATTTATGTATAATATACTACGATTTTTTACCGAAACTAGTATTACAAAAAGTTTCATAGAATATAATTTTGAGATAATATTTTTGTATGGACTTCCATCATAACATTCCCTCGTAACATATAGATAGGATCTGAGAAGTTTAATAGTATTTCGAACAATATTCAATTTAATTTCATTTTTTACAGAAACTAGTATAAAATTATGTATAATATACTACGGATTTTGATCTAAACTAGCATTTCAAAAAGTTTCATAGAATCTAATTTAGAGATTATTTTTTTGCATTTACTTCCATCATAACCTTCCCTCGTAACATATAGAAAGGATCTAAAAAATTTCATAGCATTTCAAACAATCCTCGATTTAATTTCATTTTGACCGAAACTAGTATAAAATTGTGTATAATTTACTACGATTTTTTGACCTAAACTAACATTTCAAAAAGTTTCATAGAATATAACTTTGAGATAATTTTTTTGCATATATTTCCATCATAACCTTCCCTCTTAACATATAGAAAGGATCTGAAAAGTTTCATAGCATTTTTAACAATCCTCGATTTAATTTGATTTTTTTACCGACACTAGTATAAAATTATGTATAATATACTACGATTTTTGACCGAAACTAGTATTTCAAAAGGTTTCATAGAATATAATTTTGAGATAATATTTTTGCATGGACTTCCATCATAACATTCCATCGTAACATATAAAAAGGATCTGAGAAGTTTCGTAATATTTCTAACAGTCCTCGATTTAATTTCATTTTTGACAGAAACTAGTATAAAATTTTGTATAATATACTACGATTTTTTGACCTAAACTAGCATTTCAAAAAGTATCATAGAACATAATTTAGAGAATATTTTTTTGATTTTATTTCCATAATAACCTTCCCTCGTAACATAAAGAAAGGATCTGAAACGTTTTGTAGCATTTCGAACACTCCTCGATTTAATTTCCTTTTTGATCGAAACTAGTATAAAATTGTGTATAATATACTACGATTTTTTGACCTAAACTAGCATTTCAAAAAGTTTCGTAGAATTTAATTTTGAGATAATGTTTTTGTAAGTACTTCCATCATAACCTTCCCTCGTAACATATAGAAAGGATTTGAAAAGTTTTGTAGCATTTCGAACAATCCTCGATTTAATTTTATTTTTTGACCGAAACTAGTATAAAATTGTGTTTAATATACTACGATTTTTGACCGAAACTAGTATTTCCAAAAGAATCATAGAATATAATTTTGAGATAATATTTTTGCATAGACTTCCATCATAACATTCCCTCATAACATATAGAGAGGATCTGAGACGTTTCGTAGTATTTCGAACAAACCTCGATTTAATTTCATTTTTGATAGAAACTAGTATAAAATTGTGTATAATATACCACGATTTTTTACCTAAACAGGCATTTCAAAAAGTTTCATAGAGTATAATTTTAAAATAATTTTTTGCATTTACTTCCAACATAACCTTCCCTCGTAACATATAGAAGGGATCTAAAAAGTTTCGTAGAATTTCGAACAATCCTTAATTTAATTTCATTTTGATCGAAACTAGTATAAAATTGTGTATAATATACTAGGATTTTTTGACCTATACTAGCATTTCAAAAATTATCATACAATATAATTTTGAGATAATTTTGTTTCATGTACTTCTATCATAACCTTTCCTCTTAATATATCGAAAGGATCTGAAAAGTTTCGTAGCATTTCGAACAATCCTCGAATTAATTTCATTTTGACTGAAACTAGTATAACATTGTGTTTAATATACTACGATTTTTGACCGAAATTAGTATTTCAAAATGCTTCATAGAATATAATTTTGAGATAATATTTTGGCATGGACTTCCATCATAACCTTCCCTCGTAACATATAGAAAGGATCTGAAATGTTTCGTAGCATTTTGAACAATCCTCGTTTTAATTTGATGTTTTGACCGAAACTAGTATAAAATTATGTATAATATACTACGATTTTTGACCGAAACTTGTATTTCAAAAAGTTTCATAGAATATAATATTGAGATAATATTTTTGTACGGACCTCCATCATAACATTCCCTCGTAACATATAGATAGGATCTGAGAAGTTTCGTAGTATTTCGAACAATCCTAGATTTAATTTCATTTTTGACAGAAACTAGTATAAAATTGTGTATGTTATACTACGATTTATGATCTAAACTAGCATTTCAAAAAGTTTCATCTAATCTAATTTAGAGATAATTGTTTTCCATTTACTTCCATCATAACATTCCCTCGTAACATATAGAAATGATCTAAAAAGTTTCGTAGCATTTCAAACAATCCTCGATTTAATTTCATTTTGACTGAAACTAGTATAAAATTGTGTATAATATACTACGATTTTTTGACCTAAACTAGCATTTCAAAAAGTTTCATAGCATCTAATTTTGAGATAATATTTTTGCATGTATTTCAATCATAACCTTCCCTCTTAACATATAGAAAGGATCTGAAAAGTTTCGTAGCATTTTGAACAATCCTCGATTTATTTTGATTTTTTGACCGAAACTAGTATAAAATTGTGTATAATATACTACGATTTTTTTACTGAAACTAGTATTTCAAAAAGTTTCATAGAATATAATTTTGAGATAATAGTTTTGCATGGACATCCATCATAACATTCCTTCGTAACATATATAAAGGATATTAAAAGTGTCGTAGCATTTCGAACGACCCTTGATTTAATTTCATTTTAGACCGAAACTAGTATAAAATTGTGTATAATATACTACGATGTTTTGACCTAAAATAGCATTTCAAAAAGATTCATAGAATCGAATTTTGAGATAATTTTTTTGCATGTACTTCCATCATAACCTTCCCTTGTAACATATAGAAAGGATCGGAATAGTTTCGTAGCATTTTGAACAATCCTTGATTTAATTTGATTTTTTGTCCGAAACTAGTAGAAAATTGTGTATAATATACTAAGATGTTTGACCGAAAATAGTATTTCAAAAAGTTTCATAGAATATAATTTTGAGATAATATTTTTGCATGGACTTCCATCAAAACATTCCCCCGTAACATATAGAAAGGATCTGAGAATTTTGTAGTATTTCGAACAAATCCTCTATTTAATTTCATTTTTAACAGAAACTAGTATAAAATTGTGTATAATATACTACAATTTTTTGACCTAATCTAGTATTTCAACAAGTTCCATAGAATATAATTTTGAGAAAAAAATTTTGCATTTACTTCCATCTCAACCTTCCCTCGTAACATATAGAAAGGATCTGAAAAGTTTCGTAGCATTACGAACAATCCTCGATTTAATTTCAGTTTTGACCGAAACTAGTATAAAATTGTGTATAATATACTACGATTTTATGACCTAAACTAGCATTTCAAAAAGTTTAATAGAATCTAATTTAGAGATATTTTTTTTGCATTTACTTCCATCATAACCTTCCCTCGTAACATATACGAAGAATCTAAAAAGTTTCGTAGAATTTCGAACAATCCTCGATTTAATTTCATTTTTGACCGAAACTATTAAAAAATTGTGTATAATATACTACAGTTTTTTACCTAAACTAGCATTTTAAAAAGTTTCATAGAATCTAATTTTGAGATATTTTTTTTGCATGTACTTCCATCATAACCTTCCCTCGTAACATACAGAAAGGATCTGAAATTTTACGTAGCATTTTGAACAATCCTCGTTTTAATTTGATGTTTTAACCGAAACTAGTATAAATTTATGTATAATATACTACGATTTTTTACCGAAACTAGTATTACAAAAAGTTTCATAGAATATAATTTTGAGATAATATTTTTGTATGGACTTCCATCATAACATTCCCTCGTAACATATAGATAGGATCTGAGAAGTTTAATAGTATTTCGAACAATATTCAATTTAATTTCATTTTTTACAGAAACTAGTATAAAATTGTGTATAATATACTACGAATTTTGATCTAAACTAGCATTTCAAAAAGTTTCATAGAATCTAATTTAGAGATTATTTTTTTGCATTTACTTCCATCATAACCTTCCCTCGTAACATATAGAAAGGATCTAAAAAATTTCGTAGCATTTCAAACAATCCTCGATTTAATTTCATTTTGACCGAAACTAGTATAAAATTGTGTATAATTTACTACGATTTTTTGACCTAAACTAACATTTCAAAAAGTTTCATAGAATATAACTTTGAGATAATTTTTTTGCATATATTTCCATCATAACCTTCCCTCTTAACATATAGAAAGGATCTGAAAAGTTTCATAGCATTTTTAACAATCCTCGATTTAATTTGATTTTTTTACCGACACTAGTATAAAATTATGTATAATATACTACGATTTTTGACCGAAACTAGTATTTCAAAAGGTTTCATAGAATATAATTTTGAGATAATATTTTTGCATGGACTTCCATCATAACATTCCATCGTAACATATAAAAAGGATCTGAGAAGTTTCGTAATATTTCTAACAGTCCTCGATTTAATTTCATTTTTGACAGAAACTAGTATAAAATTTTGTATAATATACTACGATTTTTTGACCTAAACTAGCATTTCAAAAAGTATCATAGAACATAATTTAGAGAATATTTTTTTGATTTTATTTCCATAATAACCTTCCCTCGTAACATAAAGAAAGGATCTGAAACGTTTTGTAGCATTTCGAACACTCCTCGATTTAATTTCCTTTTTGATCGAAACTAGTATAAAATTGTGTATAATATACTACGATTTTTTGACCTAAACTAGCATTTCAAAAAGTTTCGTAGAATTTAATTTTGAGATAATGTTTTTGTAAGTACTTCCATCATAACCTTCCCTCGTAACATATAGAAAGGATTTGAAAAGTTTTGTAGCATTTCGAACAATCCTCGATTTAATTTAATTTTTTGACCGAAACTAGTATAAAATTGTGTTTAATATACTACGATTTTTGACCGAAACTAGTATTTCCAAAAGAATCATAGAATATAATTTTGAGATAATATTTTTGCATAGACTTCCATCATAACATTCCCTCATAACATATAGAGAGGATCTGAGACGTTTCGTAGTATTTCGAACAAACCTCGATTTAATTTCATTTTTGATAGAAACTAGTATAAAATTGTGTATAATATACCACGATTTTTTACCTAAACAGGCATTTCAAAAAGTTTCATAGAGTATAATTTTGAAATAATTTTTTGCATTTACTTCCAACATAACCTTCCCTCGTAACATATAGAAGGGATCTAAAAAGTTTCGTAGAATTTCGAACAATCCTCAATTTAATTTCATTTTGATCGAAACTAGTATAAAATTGTGTATAATATACTAGGATTTTTTGACCTATACTAGCATTTCAAAAATTATCATACAATATAATTTTGAGATAATTTTGTTTCATGTACTTCTATCATAACCTTTCCTCTTAATATATCGAAAGGATCTGAAAAGTTTCGTAGCATTTCGAACAATCCTCGAATTAATTTCATTTTGACTGAAACTAGTATAACATTGTGTTTAATATACTACGATTTTTGACCGAAATTAGTATTTCAAAATGTTTCATAGAATATAATTTTGAGATAATATTTTGGCATGGACTTCCATCATAACCTTCCCTTGTAACATATAGAAAGGATCTGAAATGTTTCGTAGCATTTTGAACAATCCTCGTTTTAATTTGATGTTTTGACCGAAACTAGTATAAAATTATGTATAATATACTACGATTTTTGACCGAAACTTGTATTTCAAAAAGTTTCATAGAATATAATATTGAGATAATATTTTTGTACGGACCTCCATCATAACATTCCCTCGTAACATATAGATAGGATCTGAGAAGTTTCGTAGTATTTCGAACAATCCTAGATTTAATTTCATTTTTGACAGAAACTAGTATAAAATTGTGTATGTTATACTACGATTTATGATCTAAACTAGCATTTCAAAAAGTTTCATCTAATCTAATTTAGAGATAATTGTTTTCCATTTACTTCCATCATAACATTCCCTCGTAACATATAGAAATGATCTAAAAAGTTTCGTAGCATTTCAAACAATCCTCGATTTAATTTCATTTTGACTGAAACTAGTATAAAATTGTGTATAATATACTACGATTTTTTGACCTAAACTAGCATTTCAAAAAGTTTCATAGCATCTAATTTTGAGATAATATTTTTGCATGTATTTCAATCATAACCTTCCCTCTTAACATATAGAAAGGATCTGAAAAGTTTCGTAGCATTTTGAACAATCCTCGATTTATTTTGATTTTTTGACCGAAACTAGTATAAAATTGTGTATAATATACTACGATTTTTTTACTAAAACTAGGATTTCAAAAAGTTTCATAGAATATAATTTTGAGATAATAGTTTTGCATGGACATCCATCATAACATTCCTTCGTAACATATATAAAGGATATTAAAAGTGTCGTAGCATTTCGAACGACCCTTGATTTAATTTCATTTTAGACCGAAACTAGTATAAAATTGTGTATAATATACTACGATGTTTTGACCTAAAATAGCATTTCAAAAAGATTCATAGAATCGAATTTTGAGATAATTTTTTTGCATGTACTTCCATCATAACCTTCCCTTGTAACATATAGAAAGGATCGGAATAGTTTCGTAGCATTTTGAACAATCCTTGATTTAATTTGATTTTTTGTCCGAAACTAGTAGAAAATTGTGTATAATATACTAAGATGTTTGACCGAAAATAGTATTTCAAAAAGTTTCATAGAATATAATTTTGAGATAATATTTTTGCATGGACTTCCATCAAAACATTCCCCCGTAACATATAGAAAGGATCTGAGAATTTTGTAGTATTTCGAACAAATCCTCTATTTAATTTCATTTTTAACAGAAACTAGTATAAAATTGTGTATAATATACTACAATTTTTTGACCTAATCTAGTATTTCAACAAGTTCCATAGAATATAATTTTGAGAAAAAAATTTTGCATTTACTTCCATCTCAACCTTCCCTCGTAACATATAGAAAGGATCTGAAAAGTTTCGTAGCATTACGAACAATCCTCGATTTAATTTCAGTTTTGACCGAAACTAGTATAAAATTGTGTATAATATACTACGATTTTATGACCTAAACTAGCATTTCAAAAAGTTTAATAGAATCTAATTTAGAGATATTTTTTTTGCATTTACTTCCATCATAACCTTCCCTCGTAACATATAGGAAGAATCTAAAAAGTTTCGTAGAATTTCGAACAATCCTCGATTTAATTTCATTTTTGACCGAAACTATTAAAAAATTGTGTATAATATACTACAGTTTTTTACCTAAACTAGCATTTTAAAAAGTTTCATAGAATCTAATTTTGAGATATTTTTTTTGCATGTACTTCCATCATAACCTTCCCTCGTAACATACAGAAAGGATCTGAAATTTTACGTAGCATTTTGAACAATCCTCGTTTTAATTTGATGTTTTAACCGAAACTAGTATAAATTTATGTATAATATACTACGATTTTTTACCGAAACTAGTATTACAAAAAGTTTCATAGAATATAATTTTGAGATAATATTTTTGTATGGACTTCCATCATAACATTCCCTCGTAACATATAGATAGGATCTGAGAAGTTTAATAGTATTTCGAACAATATTCAATTTAATTTCATTTTTTACAGAAACTAGTATAAAATTGTGTATAATATACTACGGATTTTGATCTAAACTAGCATTTCAAAAAGTTTCATAGAATCTAATTTAGAGATTATTTTTTTGCATTTACTTCCATCATAACCTTCCCTCGTAACATATAGAAAGGATCTAAAAAATTTCGTAGCATTTCAAACAATCCTCGATTTAATTTCATTTTGACCGAAACTAGTATAAAATTGTGTATAATTTACTACGATTTTTTGACCTAAACTAACATTTCAAAAAGTTTCATAGAATATAACTTTGAGATAATTTTTTTGCATATATTTCCATCATAACCTTCCCTCTTAACATATAGAAAGGATCTGAAAAGTTTCATAGCATTTTTAACAATCCTCGATTTAATTTGATTTTTTTACCGACACTAGTATAAAATTATGTATAATATACTACGATTTTTGACCGAAACTAGTATTTCAAAAGGTTTCATAGAATATAATTTTGAGATAATATTTTTGCATGGACTTCCATCATAACATTCCATCGTAACATATAAAAAGGATCTGAGAAGTTTCGTAATATTTCTAACAGTCCTCGATTTAATTTCATTTTTGACAGAAACTAGTATAAAATTTTGTATAATATATTACGATTTTTTGACCTAAACTAGCATTTCAAAAAGTATCATAGAACATAATTTAGAGAATATTTTTTTGATTTTATTTCCATAATAACCTTCCCTCGTAACATAAAGAAAGGATCTGAAACGTTTTGTAGCATTTCGAACACTCCTCGATTTAATTTCCTTTTTGATCGAAACTAGTATAAAATTGTGTATAATATACTACGATTTTTTGACCTAAACTAGCATTTCAAAAAGTTTCGTAGAATTTAATTTTGAGATAATGTTTTTGTAAGTACTTCCATCATAACCTTCCCTCGTAACATATAGAAAGGATTTGAAAAGTTTTGTAGCATTTCGAACAATCCTCGATTTAATTTTATTTTTTGACCGAAACTAGTATAAAATTGTGTTTAATATACTACGATTTTTGACCGAAACTAGTATTTCCAAAAGAATCATAGAATATAATTTTGAGATAATATTTTTGCATAGACTTCCATCATAACATTCCCTCATAACATATAGAGAGGATCTGAGACGTTTCGTAGTATTTCGAACAAACCTCGATTTAATTTCATTTTTGATAGAAACTAGTATAAAATTGTGTATAATATACCACGATTTTTTACCTAAACAGGCATTTCAAAAAGTTTCATAGAGTATAATTTTGAAATAATTTTTTGCATTTACTTCCAACATAACCTTCCCTCGTAACATATAGAAGGGATCTAAAAAGTTTCGTAGAATTTCGAACAATCCTCAATTTAATTTCATTTTGATCGAAACTAGTATAAAATTGTGTATAATATACTAGGATTTTTTGACCTATACTAGCATTTCAAAAATTATCATACAATATAATTTTGAGATAATTTTGTTTCATGTACTTCTATCATAACCTTTCCTCTTAATATATCGAAAGGATCTGAAAAGTTTCGTAGCATTTCGAACAATCCTCGAATTAATTTCATTTTGACTGAAACTAGTATAACATTGTGTTTAATATACTACGATTTTTGACCGAAATTAGTATTTCAAAATGTTTCATAGAATATAATTTTGAGATAATATTTTGGCATGGACTTCCATCATAACCTTCCCTTGTAACATATAGAAAGGATCTGAAATGTTTCGTAGCATTTTGAACAATCCTCGTTTTAATTTGATGTTTTGACCGAAACTAGTATAAAATTATGTATAATATACTACGATTTTTGACCGAAACTTGTATTTCAAAAAGTTTCATAGAATATAATATTGAGATAATATTTTTGTACGGACCTCCATCATAACATTCCCTCGTAACATATAGATAGGATCTGAGAAGTTTCGTAGTATTTCGAACAATCCTAGATTTAATTTCATTTTTGACAGAAACTAGTATAAAATTGTGTATGTTATACTACGATTTATGATCTAAACTAGCATTTCAAAAAGTTTCATCTAATCTAATTTAGAGATAATTGTTTTCCATTTACTTCCATCATAACATTCCCTCGTAACATATAGAAATGATCTAAAAAGTTTCGTAGCATTTCAAACAATCCTCGATTTAATTTCATTTTGACTGAAACTAGTATAAAATTGTGTATAATATACTACGATTTTTTGACCTAAACTAGCATTTCAAAAAGTTTCATAGCATCTAATTTTGAGATAATATTTTTGCATGTATTTCAATCATAACCTTCCCTCTTAACATATAGAAAGGATCTGAAAAGTTTCGTAGCATTTTGAACAATCCTCGATTTATTTTGATTTTTTGACCGAAACTAGTATAAAATTGTGTATAATATACTACGATTTTTTTACTGAAACTAGGATTTCAAAAAGTTTCATAGAATATAATTTTGAGATAATAGTTTTGCATGGACATCCATCATAACATTCCTTCGTAACATATATAAAGGATATTAAAAGTGTCGTAGCATTTCGAACGACCCTTGATTTAATTTCATTTTAGACCGAAACTAGTATAAAATTGTGTATAATATACTACGATGTTTTGACCTAAAATAGCATTTCAAAAAGATTCATAGAATCGAATTTTGAGATAATTTTTTTGCATGTACTTCCATCATAACCTTCCCTTGTAACATATAGAAAGGATCGGAATAGTTTCGTAGCATTTTGAACAATCCTTGATTTAATTTGATTTTTTGTCCGAAACTAGTAGAAAATTGTGTATAATATACTAAGATGTTTGACCGAAAATAGTATTTCAAAAAGTTTCATAGAATATAATTTTGAGATAATATTTTTGCATGGACTTCCATCAAAACATTCCCCCGTAACATATAGAAAGGATCTGAGAATTTTGTAGTATTTCGAACAAATCCTCTATTTAATTTCATTTTTAACAGAAACTAGTATAAAATTGTGTATAATATACTACAATTTTTTGACCTAATCTAGTATTTCAACAAGTTCCATAGAATATAATTTTGAGAAAAAAATTTTGCATTTACTTCCATCTCAACCTTCCCTCGTAACATATAGAAAGGATCTGAAAAGTTTCGTAGCATTACGAACAATCCTCGATTTAATTTCAGTTTTGACCGAAACTAGTATAAAATTGTGTATAATATACTACGATTTTATGACCTAAACTAGCATTTCAAAAAGTTTAATAGAATCTAATTTAGAGATATTTTTTTTGCATTTACTTCCATCATAACCTTCCCTCGTAACATATAGGAAGAATCTAAAAAGTTTCGTAGAATTTCGAACAATCCTCGATTTAATTTCATTTTTGACCGAAACTATTAAAAAATTGTGTATAATATACTACAGTTTTTTACCTAAACTAGCATTTTAAAAAGTTTCATAGAATCTAATTTTGAGATATTTTTTTTGCATGTACTTCCATCATAACCTTCCCTCGTAACATACAGAAAGGATCTGAAATTTTACGTAGCATTTTGAACAATCCTCGTTTTAATTTGATGTTTTAACCGAAACTAGTATAAATTTATGTATAATATACTACGATTTTTTACCGAAACTAGTATTACAAAAAGTTTCATAGAATATAATTTTGAGATAATATTTTTGTATGGACTTCCATCATAACATTCCCTCGTAACATATAGATAGGATCTGAGAAGTTTAATAGTATTTCGAACAATATTCAATTTAATTTCATTTTTTACAGAAACTAGTATAAAATTGTGTATAATATACTACGGATTTTGATCTAAACTAGCATTTCAAAAAGTTTCATAGAATCTAATTTAGAGATTATTTTTTTGCATTTACTTCCATCATAACCTTCCCTCGTAACATATAGAAAGGATCTAAAAAATTTCGTAGCATTTCAAACAATCCTCGATTTAATTTCATTTTGACCGAAACTAGTATAAAATTGTGTATAATTTACTACGATTTTTTGACCTAAACTAACATTTCAAAAAGTTTCATAGAATATAACTTTGAGATAATTTTTTTGCATATATTTCCATCATAACCTTCCCTCTTAACATATAGAAAGGATCTGAAAAGTTTCATAGCATTTTTAACAATCCTCGATTTAATTTGATTTTTTTACCGACACTAGTATAAAATTATGTATAATATACTACGATTTTTGACCGAAACTAGTATTTCAAAAGGTTTCATAGAATATAATTTTGAGATAATATTTTTGCATGGACTTCCATCATAACATTCCATCGTAACATATAAAAAGGATCTGAGAAGTTTCGTAATATTTCTAACAGTCCTCGATTTAATTTCATTTTTGACAGAAACTAGTATAAAATTTTGTATAATATATTACGATTTTTTGACCTAAACTAGCATTTCAAAAAGTATCATAGAACATAATTTAGAGAATATTTTTTTGATTTTATTTCCATAATAACCTTCCCTCGTAACATAAAGAAAGGATCTGAAACGTTTTGTAGCATTTCGAACACTCCTCGATTTAATTTCCTTTTTGATCGAAACTAGTATAAAATTGTGTATAATATACTACGATTTTTTGACCTAAACTAGCATTTCAAAAAGTTTCGTAGAATTTAATTTTGAGATAATGTTTTTGTAAGTACTTCCATCATAACCTTCCCTCGTAACATATAGAAAGGATTTGAAAAGTTTTGTAGCATTTCGAACAATCCTCGATTTAATTTTATTTTTTGACCGAAACTAGTATAAAATTGTGTTTAATATACTACGATTTTTGACCGAAACTAGTATTTCCAAAAGAATCATAGAATATAATTTTGAGATAATATTTTTGCATAGACTTCCATCATAACATTCCCTCATAACATATAGAGAGGATCTGAGACGTTTCGTAGTATTTCGAACAAACCTCGATTTAATTTCATTTTTGATAGAAACTAGTATAAAATTGTGTATAATATACCACGATTTTTTACCTAAACAGGCATTTCAAAAAGTTTCATAGAGTATAATTTTGAAATAATTTTTTGCATTTACTTCCAACATAACCTTCCCTCGTAACATATAGAAGGGATCTAAAAAGTTTCGTAGAATTTCGAACAATCCTCAATTTAATTTCATTTTGATCGAAACTAGTATAAAATTGTGTATAATATACTAGGATTTTTTGACCTATACTAGCATTTCAAAAATTATCATACAATATAATTTTGAGATAATTTTGTTTCATGTACTTCTATCATAACCTTTCCTCTTAATATATCGAAAGGATCTGAAAAGTTTCGTAGCATTTCGAACAATCCTCGAATTAATTTCATTTTGACTGAAACTAGTATAACATTGTGTTTAATATACTACGATTTTTGACCGAAATTAGTATTTCAAAATGTTTCATAGAATATAATTTTGAGATAATATTTTGGCATGGACTTCCATCATAACCTTCCCTTGTAACATATAGAAAGGATCTGAAATGTTTCGTAGCATTTTGAACAATCCTCGTTTTAATTTGATGTTTTGACCGAAACTAGTATAAAATTATGTATAATATACTACGATTTTTGACCGAAACTTGTATTTCAAAAAGTTTCATAGAATATAATATTGAGATAATATTTTTGTACGGACCTCCATCATAACATTCCCTCGTAACATATAGATAGGATCTGAGAAGTTTCGTAGTATTTCGAACAATCCTAGATTTAATTTCATTTTTGACAGAAACTAGTATAAAATTGTGTATGTTATACTACGATTTATGATCTAAACTAGCATTTCAAAAAGTTTCATCTAATCTAATTTAGAGATAATTGTTTTCCATTTACTTCCATCATAACATTCCCTCGTAACATATAGAAATGATCTAAAAAGTTTCGTAGCATTTCAAACAATCCTCGATTTAATTTCATTTTGACTGAAACTAGTATAAAATTGTGTATAATATACTACGATTTTTTGACCTAAACTAGCATTTCAAAAAGTTTCATAGCATCTAATTTTGAGATAATATTTTTGCATGTATTTCAATCATAACCTTCCCTCTTAACATATAGAAAGGATCTGAAAAGTTTCGTAGCATTTTGAACAATCCTCGATTTATTTTGATTTTTTGACCGAAACTAGTATAAAATTGTGTATAATATACTACGATTTTTTTACTGAAACTAGGATTTCAAAAAGTTTCATAGAATATAATTTTGAGATAATAGTTTTGCATGGACATCCATCATAACATTCCTTCGTAACATATATAAAGGATATTAAAAGTGTCGTAGCATTTCGAACGACCCTTGATTTAATTTCATTTTAGACCGAAACTAGTATAAAATTGTGTATAATATACTACGATGTTTTGACCTAAAATAGCATTTCAAAAAGATTCATAGAATCGAATTTTGAGATAATTTTTTTGCATGTACTTCCATCATAACCTTCCCTTGTAACATATAGAAAGGATCGGAATAGTTTCGTAGCATTTTGAACAATCCTTGATTTAATTTGATTTTTTGTCCGAAACTAGTAGAAAATTGTGTATAATATACTAAGATGTTTGACCGAAAATAGTATTTCAAAAAGTTTCATAGAATATAATTTTGAGATAATATTTTTGCATGGACTTCCATCAAAACATTCCCCCGTAACATATAGAAAGGATCTGAGAATTTTGTAGTATTTCGAACAAATCCTCTATTTAATTTCATTTTTAACAGAAACTAGTATAAAATTGTGTATAATATACTACAATTTTTTGACCTAATCTAGTATTTCAACAAGTTCCATAGAATATAATTTTGAGAAAAAAATTTTGCATTTACTTCCATCTCAACCTTCCCTCGTAACATATAGAAAGGATCTGAAAAGTTTCGTAGCATTACGAACAATCCTCGATTTAATTTCAGTTTTGACCGAAACTAGTATAAAATTGTGTATAATATACTACGATTTTATGACCTAAACTAGCATTTCAAAAAGTTTAATAGAATCTAATTTAGAGATATTTTTTTTGCATTTACTTCCATCATAACCTTCCCTCGTAACATATAGGAAGAATCTAAAAAGTTTCGTAGAATTTCGAACAATCCTCGATTTAATTTCATTTTTGACCGAAACTATTAAAAAATTGTGTATAATATACTACAGTTTTTTACCTAAACTAGCATTTTAAAAAGTTTCATAGAATCTAATTTTGAGATATTTTTTTTGCATGTACTTCCATCATAACCTTCCCTCGTAACATACAGAAAGGATCTGAAATTTTACGTAGCATTTTGAACAATCCTCGTTTTAATTTGATGTTTTAACCGAAACTAGTATAAATTTATGTATAATATACTACGATTTTTTACCGAAACTAGTATTACAAAAAGTTTCATAGAATATAATTTTGAGATAATATTTTTGTATGGACTTCCATCATAACATTCCCTCGTAACATATAGATAGGATCTGAGAAGTTTAATAGTATTTCGAACAATATTCAATTTAATTTCATTTTTTACAGAAACTAGTATAAAATTGTGTATAATATACTACGGATTTTGATCTAAACTAGCATTTCAAAAAGTTTCATAGAATCTAATTTAGAGATTATTTTTTTGCATTTACTTCCATCATAACCTTCCCTCGTAACATATAGAAAGGATCTAAAAAATTTCGTAGCATTTCAAACAATCCTCGATTTAATTTCATTTTGACCAAAACTAGTATAAAATTGTGTATAATTTACTACGATTTTTTGACCTAAACTAACATTTCAAAAAGTTTCATAGAATATAACTTTGAGATAATTTTTTTGCATATATTTCCATCATAACCTTCCCTCTTAACATATAGAAAGGATCTGAAAAGTTTCATAGCATTTTTAACAATCCTCGATTTAATTTGATTTTTTGACCGACACTAGTATAAAATTATGTATAATATACTACGATTTTTGACCGAAACTAGTATTTCAAAAGGTTTCATAGAATATAATTTTGAGATAATATTTTTGCATGGACTTCCATCATAACATTCCATCGTAACATATAAAAAGGATCTGAGAAGTTTCGTAATATTTCTAACAATCCTCGATTTAATTTCATTTTTGACAGAAACTAGTATAAAATTTTGTATAATATACTACGATTTTTTGACCTAAACTAGCATTTCAAAAAGTATCATAGAACATAATTTAGAGAATATTTTTTTGATTTTATTTCCATAATAACCTTCCCTCGTAACATAAAGGAAGGATCTGAAACGTTTTGTAGCATTTCGAACACTCCTCGATTTAATTTCCTTTTTGATCGAAACTAGAATAAAATTGTGTATAATATACTACGATTTTTTGACCTAAACTAGCATTTCAAAAAGTTTCATAGAATTTAATTTTGAGATAATGTTTTTGTAAGTACTTCCATCATAACCTTCCCTCGTAACATATAGAAAGGATTTGAAAAGTATTGTAGCATTTCGAACAATACTCGATTTAATTTTATTTTTTGACCGAAACTAGTATAAAATTGTGTTTAATATACTACGATTTTTGACCGAAACTAGTATTTCAAAAAGTATCATAGAATATAATTTTGAGATTATATTTTTGCATAGACTTCCATCATAACATTCCCTCATAACATATAGAGAGGATCTGAGACGTTTCGTAGTATTTCGAACAAACCTCGATTTAATTTCATTTTTGATAGAAACTAGTATAAAATTGTGTATAATATACCACTATTTTTTACCTAAACAGGCATTTCAAAAAGTTTCATAGAGTATAATTTTGAAATAATTTTTTGCATTTACTTCCAACATAACCTTCCCTCGTAACATATAGAAGGGATCTAAAAAGTTTCGTAGAATTTCGAACAATCCTCAATTTAATTTCATTTTGATCGAAACTAGTATAAAATTGTGTATAATATACTAGGATTTTTTGACCTATACTAGCATTTCAAAAATTATCATACAATATAATTTTGAGATAATTTTGTTTCATGTACTTCTATCATAACCTTTCCTCTTAATATATCGAAAGGATCTGAAAAGTTTCGTAGCATTTCGAACAATCCTCGAATTAATTTCATTTTGACTGAAACTAGTATAACATTGTGTTTAATATACTACGATTTTTGACCGAAATTAGTATTTCAAAATGTTTCATAGAATATAATTTTGAGATAATATTTTGGCATGGACTTCCATCATAACCTTCCCTCGTAACATATAGAAAGGATCTGAAATGTTTCGTAGCATTTTGAACAATCCTCGTTTTAATTTGAAGTTTTGACCGAAACTAGTATAAAATTATGTATAATATACTACGATTTTTGACCGAAACTTGTATTTCAAAAAGTTTCATAGAATATAATATTGAGATAATATTTTTGTACGGACCTCCATCATAACATTCCCTCGTAACATATAGATAGGATCTGAGAAGTTTCGTAGTATTTCGAACAATCCTAGATTTAATTTCATTTTTGACAGAAACTAGTATAAAATTGTGTATGTTATACTACGATTTATGATCTAAACTAGCATTTCAAAAAGTTTCATCTAATCTAATTTAGAGATAATTGTTTTCCATTTACTTCCATCATAACATTCCCTCGTAACATATAGAAATGATCTAAAAAGTTTCGTAGCATTTCAAACAATCCTCGATTTAATTTCATTTTGACTGAAACTAGTATAAAATTGTGTATAATATACTACGATTTTTTGACCTAAACTAGCATTTCAAAAAGTTTCATAGCATCTAATTTTGAGATAATATTTTTGCATGTATTTCAATCATAACCTTCCCTCTTAACATATAGAAAGGATCTGAAAAGTTTCGTAGCATTTTGAACAATCCTCGATTTATTTTGATTTTTTGACCGAAACTAGTATAAAATTGTGTATAATATACTACGATTTTTTTACTGAAACTAGTATTTCAAAAAGTGTCATAGAATATAATTTTGAGATAATAGTTTTGCATGGACATCCATCATAACATTCCTTCGTAACATATATAAAGGATATTAAAAGTGTCGTAGCATTTCGAACGACCCTTGATTTAATTTCATTTTAGACCGAAACTAGTATAAAATTGTGTATAATATACTACGATGTTTTGACCTAAAATAGCATTTCAAAAAGATTCATAGAATCGAATTTTGAGATAATTTTTTTGCTTGTACTTCCATCATAACCTTCCCTTGTAACATATAGAAAGGATCGGAATAGTTTCGTAGCATTTTGAACAATCCTTGATTTAATTTGATTTTTTGTCCGAAACTAGTAGAAAATTGTGTATAATATACTAAGATGTTTGACCGAAAATAGTATTTCAAAAAGTTTCATAGAATATAATTTTGAGATAATATTTTTGCATGGACTTCCATCAAAACATTCCCCCGTAACATATAGAAAGGATCTGAGAATTTTGTAGTATTTCGAACAAATCCTCTATTTAATTTCATTTTTAACAGAAACTAGTATAAAATTGTGTATAATATACTACAATTTTTTGACCTAATCTAGTATTTCAACAAGTTCCATAGAATATAATTTTGAGAAAAAAATTTTGCATTTACTTCCATCTCAACCTTCCCTCGTAACATATAGAAAGGATCTGAAAAGTTTCGTAGCATTACGAACAATCCTCGATTTAATTTCAGTTTTGACCGAAACTAGTATAAAATTGTGTATAATATACTACGATTTTATGACCTAAACTAGCATTTCAAAAAGTTTAATAGAATCTAATTTAGAGATATTTTTTTTGCATTTACTTCCATCATAACCTTCCCTCGTAACATATAGGAAGAATCTAAAAAGTTTCATAGAATTTCGAACAATCCTCGATTTAATTTCATTTTTGACCGAAACTATTAAAAAATTGTGTATAATATACTACAGTTTTTTACCTAAACTAGCATTTTAAAAAGTTTCATAGAATCTAATTTTGAGATATTTTTTTTGCATGTACTTCCATCATAACCTTCCCTCGTAACATACAGAAAGGATCTGAAATTTTTCGTAGCATTTTGAACAATCCTCGTTTTAATTTGATGTTTTAACCGAAACTAGTATAAATTTATGTATAATATACTACGATTTTTTACCGAAACTAGTATTACAAAAAGTTTCATAGAATATAATTTTGAGATAATATTTTTGTATGGACTTCCATCATAACATTCCCTCGTAACATATAGATAGGATCTGAGAAGTTTAATAGTATTTCGAACAATATTCAATTTAATTTCATTTTTTACAGAAACTAGTATAAAATTGTGTATAATATACTACGGATTTTGATCTAAACTAGCATTTCAAAAAGTTTCATAGAATCTAATTTAGAGATTATTTTTTTGCATTTACTTCCATCATAACCTTCCCTCGTAACATATAGAAAGGATCTAAAAAATTTCGTAGCATTTCAAACAATCCTCGATTTAATTTCATTTTGACCAAAACTAGTATAAAATTGTGTATAATTTACTACGATTTTTTGACCTAAACTAACATTTCAAAAAGTTTCATAGAATATAACTTTGAGATAATTTTTTTGCATGTATTTCCATCATAACCTTCCCTCTTAACATATAGAAAGGATCTGAAAAGTTTCATAGCATTTTTAACAATCCTTGATTTTATTTGATTTTTTGACCGACACTAGTATAAAATTATGTATAATATACTACGATTTTTGACCGAAACTAGTATTTCAAAAGGTTTCATAGAATATAATTTTGAGATAATATTTTTGCATGGACTTCCATCATAACATCCATCGTAACATATAAAAAGGATCTGAGAAGTTTCGTAATATTTCTAACAATCCTCGATTTAATTTCATTTTTGACAGAAACTAGTATAAAATTTTGTATAATATACTACGATTTTTTGACCTAAACTAGCATTTCAAAAAGTATCATAGAACATAATTTAGAGAATATTTTTTTGATTTTATTTCCATAATAACCTTCCCTCGTAACATAAAGGAAGGATCTGAAACGTTTTGTAGCATTTCGAACACTCCTCGATTTAATTTCCTTTTTGATCGAAACTAGAATAAAATTGTGTATAATATACTACGATTTTTTGACCTAAACTAGCATTTCAAAAAGTTTCGTAGAATTTAATTTTGAGATAATGTTTTTGTAAGTACTTCCATCATAACCTTCCCTCGTAACATATAGAAAGGATTTGAAAAGTTTTGTAGCATTTCGAACAATACTCGATTTAATTTTATTTTTTGACCGAAACTAGTATAAAATTGTGTTTAATATACTACGATTTTTGACCGAAACTAGTATTTCAAAAAGTATCATAGAATATAATTTTGAGATAATATTTTTGCATAGACTTCCATCATAACATTCCCTCATAACATATAGAGAGGATCTGAGACGTTTCGTAGTATTTCGAACAAACCTCGATTTAATTTCATTTTTGATAGAAACTAGTATAAAATTGTGTATAATATACCACTATTTTTTACCTAAACAGGCATTTCAAAAAGTTTCATAGAGTATAATTTTGAAATAATTTTTTGCATTTACTTCCAACATAACCTTCCCTCGTAACATATAGAAGGGATCTAAAAAGTTTCGTAGAATTTCGAACAATCCTCAATTTAATTTCATTTTGATCGAAACTAGTATAAAATTGTGTATAATATACTAGGATTTTTTGACCTATACTAGCATTTCAAAAATTATCATACAATATAATTTTGAGATAATTTTGTTTCATGTACTTCTATCATAACCTTTCCTCTTAATATATCGAAAGGATCTGAAAAGTTTCGTAGCATTTCGAACAATCCTCGAATTAATTTCATTTTGACTGAAACTAGTATAACATTGTGTTTAATATACTACGATTTTTGACCGAAATTAGTATTTCAAAATGTTTCATAGAATATAATTTTGAGATAATATTTTGGCATGGACTTCCATCATAACCTTCCCTCGTAACATATAGAAAGGATCTGAAATGTTTCGTAGCATTTTGAACAATCCTCGTTTTAATTTGATGTTTTGACCGAAACTAGTATAAAATTATGTATAATATACTACGATTTTTGACCGAAACTTGTATTTCAAAAAGTTTCATAGAATATAATATTGAGATAATATTTTTGTACGGACCTCCATCATAACATTCCCTCGTAACATATAGATAGGATCTGAGAAGTTTCGTAGTATTTCGAACAATCCTAGATTTAATTTCATTTTTGACAGAAACTAGTATAAAATTGTGTATGTTATACTACGATTTATGATCTAAACTAGCATTTCAAAAAGTTTCATCTAATCTAATTTAGAGATAATTGTTTTCCATTTACTTCCATCATAACATTCCCTCGTAACATATAGAAATGATCTAAAAAGTTTCGTAGCATTTCAAACAATCCTCGATTTAATTTCATTTTGACTGAAACTAGTATAAAATTGTGTATAATATACTACGATTTTTTGACCTAAACTAGCATTTCAAAAAGTTTCATAGCATCTAATTTTGAGATAATATTTTTGCATGTATTTCAATCATAACCTTCCCTCTTAACATATAGAAAGGATCTGAAAAGTTTCGTAGTATTTTGAACAATCCTCGATTTATTTTGATTTTTTGACCGAAACTAGTATAAAATTGTGTATAATATACTACGATTTTTTTACTGAAACTAGTATTTCAAAAAGTGTCATAGAATATAATTTTGAGATAATAGTTTTGCATGGACATCCATCATAACATTCCTTCGTAACATATATAAAGGATATTAAAAGTGTCGTAGCATTTCGAACGACCCTTGATTTAATTTCATTTTAGACCGAAACTAGTATAAAATTGTGTATAATATACTACGATGTTTTGACCTAAAATAGCATTTCAAAAAGATTCATAGAATCGAATTTTGAGATAATTTTTTTGCTTGTACTTCCATCATAACCTTCCCTTGTAACATATAGAAAGGATCGGAATAGTTTCGTAGCATTTTGAACAATCCTTGATTTAATTTGATTTTTTGTCCGAAACTAGTAGAAAATTGTGTATAATATACTAAGATGTTTGACCGAAAATAGTATTTCAAAAAGTTTCATAGAATATAATTTTGAGATAATATTTTTGCATGGACTTCCATCAAAACATTCCCCCGTAACATATAGAAAGGATCTGAGAATTTTGTAGTATTTCGAACAAATCCTCGATTTAATTTCATTTTTAACAGAAACTAGTATAAAATTGTGTATAATATACTACAATTTTTTGACCTAATCTAGTATTTCAACAAGTTCCATAGAATATAATTTTGAGATAATTTTTTTGCATTTACTTCCATCTCAACCTTCCCTCGTAACATATAGAAA
Organism: Lathyrus aphaca; assembly: GCA_963966055.1. Lineage (NCBI taxonomy): Eukaryota > Viridiplantae > Streptophyta > Magnoliopsida > Fabales > Fabaceae > Lathyrus > Lathyrus aphaca. The sequence continues at coordinate 1,917,993 of OZ014522.1, read as the reverse complement.
GGATCTGAAAAGTTTCGTAGCATTACGAACAATCCTCGATTTAATTTCATTTTTGACCGAAACTAGTATAAAATTGTGTATAATATACTACGATTTTATGACCTAAACTAGCATTTCAAAAAGTTTCATAGAATCTAATTTAGAGATAATTATTTTGCATTTACTTCCATCATAACCTTCCCTCGTAAAATATAGGAAGAATCTAAAATGTTTCGTAGAATTTCGAACAATCCTCAATTTAATTTCATTTTTGACCGAAACTATTAAAATATTGTGTATAATATACTACAGTTTTTTTACCTAAACTAGCATTTTAAAAAGTTTCATAGAATCTAATTTTGAGATAATTTTTTTGCATGTACTTCCATCATAACCTTCCCTCGTAACATATAGAAAGGATCTGAAATGTTTCGTAGCATTTTGAACAATCCTCGTTTTAATTTAATGTTTTGACCGAAACTAGTATAAAATTATGTATAATATACTACGATTTTTGACCGAAACTAGTATTTCAAAAAGTTTCATAGAATATAATTTTGAGATAATATTTTTGTATTAACTTCCATCATAAAATTCCCTTGTAACATATAGATAGGATCTGAGAAGTTTCGTAGTATTTCAAACAATCCTCGATTTAATTTCATTTTTGACAGAAACTAGTATAAAATTGTGTATAATATACTACGATTTTTGACCTAAACTAGCATTTCAAAAAGTTTCATAGAATCTAATTTAGAGATTATTTTTTTGCATTTACTTCTGTAACACCCTTCTACCCCAAAACAAAATATTTAAATAATATCAGAGTAATCATCGATAAGGGTATCACATTTCATCAAAATTCAATCGAACAGTGTCCTGTCCCGTAACACGGGTTAATCAACATCAAGAATAACATATAGGATTTCGCAGCGGAATTTAAACTTTATATTTCAAAATCATAATTTTTACTTCATAAACATAATTTTCTCCATCCTAAATTTCAACATCATATAATGAGAAAACATTTATCAAAGTAATAACATAACTGAAAACAGTTTTACAAATAAACCTCATCCCAGTGTTACATGACACAGAGCAGGACACATAGACCAAAACCACTTCTAAGGAACACTAAAGCACGCTCTGAGACTCATGAAAATTCCTCTTGCACTACAAGCATATTCTTTATCATCTGCAAGTTACCCACGAAAGAGGCAACATTTCCATGCAGGCAAGGTGAGTAATCATAATATATCATAAACGTACAAGAATATAGAACATAAGTAAATTAGTACAACATATCATGACATCATCAACTATAAAATTCAGCAACAACAATAACACGATCATGAAATTAAGCAACACCAACACAGTCATGAAATTCATCCAGAATATGCAATTCTAACATCCTGATATGCAATATGCATGTGGTACCATTTTCATCGTGATATGGATACATGACCATCAACCCTCCACAAAGGAGCACATCATAAATCATCGAGACACTTCAATCCACACCATGGGATTGAAGCAAATAAATAGGCCGAAGCCCCATCGTGAATGTTATGAAATGCAATGATGCACTACATCGTAAAATTCATCAAAATAATCTGCATCATTCATTTCACATCAGCAAACCAATCATCAAATAATCATATATATCATCATGACATTACACCCAGAACACTGGTCCTATAACCACTCTGACACATCAAGAATTGACCTGTACCCGGTAAATTATGAGGCAATTACAAGGTTATTTCATAAATTCATTTATAAAAACTATTGCATTTTTCTCATTTTTATTCGTCAAAATAAAGTTCAGTTTATACCCTTTCCGACGCTTCAAACGGAATGCGAATCGGACTTACGGTTTGAAAGTTATGGATTTTCAAATAATTAAAATTTGCCTCTCAAATAGTGTTAACCGGTTAACCCATAGTGTTAACCGGTTAACGCCTACGAAACCTCAGAAAAACACCAGAATTTCAATGGTTAACCGGTTAACCCATAGCGCTAACCGGTTAACGCACGTTTTACAGCAGTTTTCTGCTACTCAATGCAGACTGCACTCCAACCATCAAAACTCCCAAATTTCACTACGGGATTCATATTAATCCACCCCAAAACCATTCTAACACATCAATCAAAACACAATAACATCGAGACAACAAGTTATACAATCAATTATATGATTCAACACATTTTTATCACTCTAATTCATCAAGATTTTACTCATAAACTCAACCTAAATCAAAAACCCCTAAACTCACTAAACTCTTACAAATCTAATCTACTCATAATCTAATTCTTATACAATTACAATAGATTATGAAAACTCCCCATACCTTAGAGAATTTCGCCGCTTTACACTCTTCTCTGGGGTTCTCCACAACATCCTGACTCTGAGCTTCTTCTTTCTTCAGAGCACTTCACCAAACACGATAGAAAATGAGAAAACTGATCGTGTATTCCTTTTTACCAAAACACATCCCAGTTAAGTCTTTTCCCTATTTACCATCATATATTTCACAAAAGGATCACCTTACCATTTTTCTTTAATATATTTTTAATAATAATAATAAAATAGTATAATAAAACACTATTTATCCTTATTATATAAAAATACTCTTTTTCTCCAAAATTCTCTAATTAATCCAAACTCTCCAATTTTTCTAAATTAATTAAATAAATGACTAAATAATTAAATTTATATTTTCGGGATGTTACAACTTCCATCATAAACTTCCCTCGTAACATATAGAAAGGATCTAAAAAGTTTCGTAGCATTTCAAACAATCCTCAATTTAATTTTATTTTGACCGAAACTAGTATAAAATTGTGTATAATATACTACGATTTTTTGATCTAAACTAGCATTTCAAAAAGTTTCATAGAATCTAATTTTGAAATAATTGTTTTGCATGTATTTCCATCATAACCTTCCCTCTTAACATATAGAAAGGATCTGAAAAGTTTCGTAGCATTTTTAGCAATCCTCGATTTAATTTGATTTTTTGACCGACACTAGTATAAAATTGTGTATAATATACTACGATTTATGACCGAAACTAGTATTTCAAAAAGTTTCATAGAATATAATTCTGAGATAATATTTTTGCATGGACTTCCATCATAACATTCCATCGTAACATATAAAAAGGATCTGAGAAGTTTCGTAATATTTCTAACAATCCTCGATTTAATTCATTTTTGACAGAAACTAGTATAAAATTTTGTATAATATACAACGATTTTTTGACCTAAGCTAGCATTTCAAAAAGTAGCATAGAATCTAATTTAGAGAATATTTTTTTGAATTTATTTCCATAATAACCTTCCCTCGTAACATATAGAAAGGATCTGAAACGTTTTGTAGCATTTCGAACAATCCTCGATTTAATTTCCTTTTTGACCGAAACTAGTATAAAATTGTGTATAATATACTACGATTTGTTGACCTAAACATGCATTTCAAAAAGTTTCGTAGAATTTAATTTTGGATAATTTTTTTGTATGTACTTCCATCATAACCTTCCCTCGTAACATATAGAAAGGATTTGAAAAGTTTCGTAGCATTTCGAACAATCCTCAATTTAATTTAATTTTTTGACCGAAACTAATATAAAATTGTGTTTAATATACTACGATTTTTGACCAAAACTAGTATTTCAAAAAGTATCATAGAATATAATTTTGAGATAATATATTTGCATAGACTTCCATCATAACATTCCCTCATAATAAAATAGTATAATAAAACACTATTTATCCTTATTATATAATAATACTCTTTTTCTCCAAAATTCTCTAATTAATCCAAACTCTCCAATTTTTCTAAATTAATTAAATAAATGACTAAATAATTATATTTAGATTTTCGGGATGTTACAATTCTCCCCTATTTAAAGAATTTTCGTCCTCGAAAATTACCTGAAGTAAATAGAGTCGGATACGACTCCCTCATCTGATCTTCCCGCTCCCAAGTCCAACTTTCTCCAGCTGGTCCTCCCCACAATACCTTCACTAAAGCAATTTCCTTGCCTCATAGTTGCTTCAATTCTCTACCATCAATCTTCACTGGTAAAGCTTCAATCGTCAGATTATCTCTCACCTGAACATCATCTATCTGAATTACATGCGACGGGTCCGGAATGTACTTCCTCAACTGTGATACATGGAATACATCATGTAAATTCGCAAGAGAGGGAGGTAAAGCCACTCGATAGGCCACTTCCCCTATCCTCTGCATAATCTGATACTGACCGATAAAACGTGGAGTGAGCTTTCTAGATTTCAAAGCTCTTCCCACACCAGTCATAGGAGTAACTCTTAAGAACACGTGATCTCCCTCTTGGAACTCAAGTGTTTTCCTTCTCTTATCGTGATAACTCTTTTGATGACTCTGCGACGTTTTCATCCTTTCCTGAATCATTTTTATCTTTTCAGTTGTTTCTTGGACAATCTCTGGCCTAAGCACTAAACTCTCTCCTGACTCATACCAACATAATGGATTACGACAACGTCTACCATACAATGCCTCATATGGAGCCATCCCGATACTAGCATGAAAATTGTTATTGTACGTAAACTCGACCAATGGAAAATGACTATCCCAAGACCCTCCTTGATCTAATACACAAGCTCTCAGCAAATCTTCTAAAGATTGGATTGTTCTTTCCGTCTGGCCATCCGTTTGCGGGTGATAAGCAGAACTCATCCTCAATTTAGTACCCAAGGCATCCTGCAAACTCTTTCAAAACCTCGACATAAACCGCGGATCTCTATCCGATAAAATACTTGAAGGTACACCATGCAACTTCACAATTTCCTCAATATAAATCTCAGCTAACCTTTGCATGGAATGGTTAATCTTCATCGGCAAGAAGTGTGCCGACTTAGTTAACCGGTCAATAATTACCCAAATCAAATCATTACCTCTAGCAGTCTTAGGTAACCCAGTCAAGAAATCCATGGAAATACTATCCCGTTTCCACTCAGGAACATTCAATGGTTGCATCATACCTGAAGGTCTCTGATGGTCTATCTTTGACTTCTGACATGTCAAACAAGAATATACAAATTCAGCAATGTCTCTTTTCATACCCGGCCACCAAAACAACCTGCATAAATCCTGATACATCTTCGTAGCACCAGGATGAATACTCAGTCGACTCTTGTGCCCCTCTTCTAAAATACTCTTTTTAATTCCTATAATATCCGGAACACATACTCTATCTCGGAATCTCAAAACTCCATCTTCATCAACTCGAAAGTCACCTGCATTACCTTGATCAACCAACATCAATTGATCAACTAATTTCACATCAGATTTCTAACCCTTATGAATCTCTTCCAAAATCTCACTGGTCAGCTTTAACATTCCCAATTTCACACTATCAGTAGTAGTTTCACATAACAAGCTCATGTCTCTGAATTGCTCGTTCATTTCCAATTCTTTCACCATAAGCATCGAAATATGCAACGACTTCCTACTCAAAGCATCAGCCACAACATTTGCCTTACCCGGATGGTAATTCAAATCAAAATCAAAATCTTTCAATAATTCAAGCCACTGCCTCTATCTCATATTTAACTCTTTCTGATCAAACAAGTACCTTAAACTTTTGTGATCACTGAATACTTCAAATTTCGAACCAAACAAGTAGTGCCTCCAAATCTTAAGCACAAACACCACAGCTGCTAACTCTAAGTCATGAGTAGGATAGTTCCTCTCATGAACTCTTAACTGTCTAGAAGCATAAGCAACCACCTTATTATCCTGCATCAAAACTCCACCAAGACCCATCTTGGAAGCATCACAATAACCTACAAAGGACTCATCTGGATTCGGTAAGACCAACACTGGCACGGTCGTTATTCTTTTCTTCAGTTCTATGAAACTCTCTTCACAAGCAACATCCCACACATAGGATAGTAACCAGCCAACCCAAGAAAACTACGAATTTCTGGAGCTGACTTCGGAGTCTCCCACTGCAATACCGCATCAATCTTTGAAGGATCCACCGAAATTCCACCAATTGAAATTACATGGCCGAGGAAACTCACTTCCTTTAACCAGAACTCACACTTAGATAATTTAGCAAACAATTTCTTTTCTTTCAACACTTGCAACACGATCCTCAAATGCTCGGCATGTTCCTCTTCTGATTTAGAATATACCAAGATATCGTCTATGAAAACCACCACGAATTTATCAAGATACTCATGAAAGATCCTATTCATATATTCCATAAACACACCAGGCGCATTAGAAACCCCAAACGGCATCACTGTATACTCGTAATGCCCATATCTCGTCCTGAAAGCTGTCTTTGGAATATCATCAGCTTTAACTCGAATCTGATGATAACCAGACCTCAGATCAATTTTACTAAAGACACAAGCACCTACTAGCTGATCCATCAAATCATCGATCCTCGGAAGTGGGTTCTTATTCTTGATGGTCACTTTATTCAACTGTCGGTAATCGACACACAATCTCATACTACCATCCTTCTTCTTAACGAGCAACACCGGAGCACCCCAAGGAGAAACACTGGGTCTAATGAACCTCTTCTCTAACAATTATTCTAATTGTTTCTTCAACTCGTTCAACTCTGAAGCCGACATTCTATAAGGAGCCATCGAGACAGGACTCGTACCCGGCACTAAGTCCACAAAAAAATCAATTTCACGTTCCGGTGGTAAATCACTTATATCACCAGGAAACACATCTTGAAATTCACAAACCACGGGCAACTCCGCACTGACAGTCTTATCATCAACTTGCAATGATGCAGACACTACAAACATCAAAGCTTCATCCAATACAAGTTCATCCACTTGCTTAGCAGATTAAAACATCAACTCACCATTCTCGCTCAATTCAGGGAACTTCATTGTCTTACTATAACAGTTAATATGAACATAATTGAATTCCAACCAGTTTATACCAAGGATAACATCGATTTGGTGTAATGGTAGGCACACCAAATCCATCACAAAATTCTTCTCAAAAATTGTCAAAAGACACTTCAAACAAACAAGCATGGTAGTCACAGAACCATTAGCAGGAGTCTCTATTATCATATTATCGTTCATATTAGACAACTTTAAACCCAATCTATTAGCACACTCAAGGGAAATAAATGAATGTGTAGCTTCAGTGTCAATAATAGCAATCAACTCAGTATTATTAATAAAACAGGTACCTCTAATCAAGTTTTCCTTCTTTGGATCTCCTGAACCAGCTAACGCAAAAACTCTCCCAGCATTCTGAGCAGTAGCAGCATTCTTCTTTGGTTTCTGGCATTGGGCGCTGATATGCCCATGTTCACCACAATTGTAACAGGTTGGGCCCTCATTAGGACAATCACTCATCTTATGCCCAAGCTTGCCACAACGGTAACATTTCATAACTCTGGTGGTACACACATCGGCCTTATGAACTGCCTCTCCACACTTGTAACACTTAATAGGTACATTAGCAGCTCCCCTACTTTGCTTCTTCTCATCAGATGCCTTCTGCTTCCCTTTATCACCAGTAGTCACATAAGGTTTCCCTTTATACTGACTCTTGTCTTTCTTCTCGCTCAGCTGTTTATAGTGAGCTGACCGAGCTCGGTTGTCCTCGTCATAAATACGGATCTTATCGACCAACTCTGCATACTTGCGAATTTGTTGGCTTCCAATTCCCTGCTTAATTTCAGGTCTCAGCCTATTCTCAAACTTAAGGCACTTGGAAAGTTCAGCATCTGCCCTGTTGTAGTGAGGACAAAACTTCACCAGCCTTTCAAATTTGGCAGCATACTCTGCCACTGTCATGTTTCCTTGCTTCAGTTCAAGGAATTCTACCTCCAACTTACCACGAGCATCTTCAAGAAAATACTTCTTAATGAACTCTGCCTTAAACACAATCCAAGTCACCACAACAACCTCATCCTCTAGACGCTGACGAGTATTATCCCACCAGTCTTCAGCTTCCTCAGACAACATATGAGTCCCGAATTGAACTTTCTGCGCGTCCGCACATGCCATCACTCTGAAAATCTTCTCAATTGCCTTGAGCCACTTCTGTGCGCACGTCGGGTCATGAGTTCCTTCAAACACAGGTGGATTATTCCTCTGGAATTTCTCCAAGGCATGAAACTCATCTTGCGCATTGTTACGAGCAGCAGTCTGAGCAAGAGCTACTATAGCATCAGCGAGAGCACGCGTGTTGTTTCCAGCCATTCTGCACAACACTTACCACATCAGAAGAGAATAATCATTAATTAAATAACAACTTGACAACAGACTGACAACAACAAGACTTGGCCGGACAGACCGACCTGCTCTGATACCACTAATGTAACACCCTTCTACCCCAAAACAAAATATTTAAATAATATCAGAGTAATCATCGAGAAGGGTATCACATTTCATCAAAATTCAATCGAACAGTGTCCTGTCCCGTAACACGGGTTAATTAACATCAAGAATAACATATAGCATCTCGCAGCGGAATTTAAACTTCAAATTTCAAAATCATAATTTTTACTTCATAAACATAATTTTCTCCATCCTAAATTTCAACATCATATAATGAGAAAACATTTATCAAAGTAATAACATAACTGAAAAGAGTTTAACAAATAAACCCCGTCCCAGTGTTAAATGACACAGAGCAGGACACATAGACCAAAACCACTTCTAAGGAACACTAAAGCACGCTCCGAGACTCATGAAAACTCCTCTTGCACTGCAAGCCTATTCTTTATCATCTGCAAGTTACCCACGAAAGAGGCAACATTTCCAAGCAGGCAGGGTGAGTAATCATAATATATCATAAACGTACAAGAATATAGAACATAAGTTAATTAGTACAACATATCATGACATCATCAACTATAAAATTCAGCAACAACAACAACACGATCATGAAATTAAGCAACACCAACACAGTCATGAAATTCATCCAGAATATGCAATTTTAACATCCTGATATGCAATATGCATGTGGTACCATTTTCATCGTGAGATGGATACATGACCATCAACCCTCCACAAAGGAGCACATCGTAAATCATCGAGACACTTCAATCCGCACAATGGGATTGAAGCAAATAAATAGGTCGAAGCCCCATCGTGAATGTTATGAAATGCAATGATGCGCTACATCGTAAAATTCATCAAAATAATCCGCATCATTCATTTCACATCAACAAACCAATCATCAAATAATCATATATATCATCATTACATTACACCCAGAACACTGGTTCTATAACCACTCTGACACATCCAGAATTGACCCGTACCCGGTAAATTATGAGGCAATTACAAGGTTATTTCATAAATTCATTTATAAAAACTATTGCATTTTTCTCATTTTTATTCGTCAAAATAAAGTTCAGTTTATACCCTTTCCGATGCTTCAAACGGAATGTGAATCGGACTTACGGTTTGAAAGTTATGGATTTTCAAAGAATTAAAATTTGCCTCTCAAACAGTGTTAACCGGTTAACCCATTGCGTTAACCGGTTAACGCCTGCGAAACCTCAGAAAAATACCAGAATTTCAATGGTTAACCGGTTAACCCATAGCGTTAACCGGTTAACGCACGTTTTACAGCAGTTTTCTGCTACTCAATGCCGACTGCACTCCAACCATCAAAACTCCCAAATTTCACTACGGGATTCATAGTAATCCACCCCAAAACCATTCTAACGCATCAATCAAAACACAATAACATCGAGACAACAAGTTATACAATCAATTATATGATTCAACACATTTTATCACTCTAATTCATCATGATTTTACTCATAAACTCAACCTAAATCTAAAACCCCTAAACTCACTAAACTCTTACAAATCTAATCTACTCATAATCTAATTCTTATACAATTACAATAGATTATGAAAACTCCCCATAACTTAGAGAATTTCGCCGCTTTACACTCTTCTCTGGGGTTCTCCACAGCCTCCTGACTCTGAGCTTCTTCTTTCTTCAGAGCACTTCACCCAACACGATAGAAAATGAGAAAACTGATCGTGTATTCCTTTTTACCAAAACACATCCCAGTTAAGTCTTTTCCCTATTTACCCTCATATATTTCACAAAAGGACCACCTTACCATTTTTCTTTAATATATTTTTAATAATAATAATAAAATAGTATAATAAAACACTATTTATCCTTATTATATAAAAATACTCTTTTTCTCCAAAATTCTCTAATTAATCCAAACTCTCCAATTTTTCTAAATTAATTAAATAAATGACAAAATAATTAAATTTAGATTTTTAGGATGTTACAACTTCCATCATAACCTTCCCTCGTAACATATAGAAAGGATCTAAAAAGTTTCGTAGCATTTCAAACAATCCTCAATTTAATTTCATTTTGACCGAAACTAGTATAAAATTGTGTATAATATACTACGATTTTTTGACCTAAACTAGCATTTCAAAAAGTTTGATAGAATCTAATTTTGAGATAATTGTTTTGCATGTATTTCCATCATAACCTTCCCTCTTAACATATAGAAAGTATCTGAAAAGTTTCGTAGCATTTTTAGCAATCCTCGATTTAATTTGATTTTTTGACCGACACTAGTATAAAATTGTGTATAATATACTACGATTTAAGACCGAAACTAGTATTTCAAAAAGTTTCATAGAATATAATTTTGAGATAATATTTTTGCATGGACTTCCATCATAACATATAAAAAGGATCTGAGAAGTTTCGTAATATTTCTAACAATCCTCGATTTAATTTCATTTTTGATAGAAACTAGTATAAAATTTTGTATAATATACAACGATTTTTTGACCTAAACTAGCATTTCAAAAAGTATCATAGAATCTAATTTAGAGAATATTTTTTTGAATTTATTTCCATAATAACCTTCCCTCGTAACATATAGAAAGGATCTGAAAAGTTTTGTAGCATTTCGAACAATCCTCGATTTAATTTCCTTTTTGACCGAAACTAGTATAAAATTGTGTATAATATACTACGATTTTTTGACCTAAACATGCATTTCAAAAAGTTTCGTAGAATTTAATTTTGATATAATTTTTTTGTATGTACATCCATCATAACCTTCCCTCGTAACATATAGAAAGGATTTGAAACGTTTCGTAGCATTTCGAACAATCCTCGATTTAATTTTATTTTTGACCGAAACTAGTATAAAATTGTGTTTAATATACTACGATTTTTAACCGAAACTAGTATTTCAAAATGTATCATAGAATATTATTTTGAGATAATATATTTGCATAGACTTCCATCATAACATTCCCTCATAACATATAGAAAGGATCTGAGACGTTTCGTAGTATTTCGAACAACCCTCGATTTAATTTCATTTTTAACAGAAACTAGTATAAAATTGTGTATAATATACTACTATTTTTTACCTAAACTAGCATTTCAAAAAGTTTCATAGAGTCTAATTTTTAGATAATTTTTTGCATTTACTTCCAACATTACCTTCCCTCGTAACATATAGAAAGGATCGAAAACGTTTCGTAGCATTTCGAACAATCCTCAGTTTAATTTCATTTTGACCGAAACTAGTATAAAATTGTGTATAATATACTACGATTTTTTGACCTATACTAGCATTTCAAAAAGTATCATAGAATATAATTTTCAGATAATTTTTTTTCATGTACTTCCATCATAACATTTCCTCTTAATATATCGAAAGGATCTGAAAATTTTCGTAGCATTTCAAACAATCCTCGATTTAATTTAATTTTGACAGAAACTAGTATAACATTGTGTATAATATACTATGATTTTTGACTGAAACTAGTATTTCAAAAAGTTTCATAGAATATAATTTTGAGATAATATTTTTGCATGGACTTCCATCATAACATTCCCTCGTAACATATAGAAATGATATGAAAAGTTTCGTAGCATTTCGAACAATCCTCGATTTAATTTCATTTTAGACCGAAACTAGTATAAAATTGTGTATAATATACTACGAATTTTTGACCTAAACTAGCATTTCAAAAAGATTCATAGATTCTAATTTTGAGATAATTTTTTTGCATGTACTTCCATCACAATCTTCCCTTGTAACATATAGAAAGGATCTGAAATGTTTCGTAGCATTTTGAATAATCCTCGATTTAATTTGATCTTTTGACCGAAACTAGTATAGCATTGTGTATAATATACTATGATTTTTGACCGAAACTAGTATTTCCAAAAATTTCATAGCATATAATTTTGAGATAATAATTTTATATGGACTTCCTTCATAACATTCCCTCGTAACATATAGAGACGATATGAAAGGTTTCGTAGCATTTCGAACAATCCTCGATTTAATTTCCTTTTTTACCGAAACTAGTATAAAATTGTGTATAATATACTACGATTTTTTGACCTAAACTAGCATTTCAAAAAGTTTCATAGAATCTAATTTTGAGATAATTTTTTTGCATGTACTTCCATCATAACCTTCCCTCGTAACATATAGAAAGGATCTGAAAAGTTTCGTAGCATTTTGAACAATCCATGATTTAATTTGATGTTTTGATCGAAACTAGTAAACAATTGTGTATAATATACTACGATTTTTGACCGAAACTAGTATTTCAAAAAGTTTCATAGAATATAATTTTAAGATAATAATTTTGCATGGACTTCCATCATAACATTCCCTCGTAACATATAGAAAAGATCTGAGAAGTTTCTTAGTATTTCGAACAATTCTTGATTTAATTTCATTTTTGACAGAAACTAGTATAAAATTTTGTATAATATACTACGATTTTTTTACCTAAACTAGCATTTCAAAAAGTTTCATAGAATCTAATTTAGAGATAATTGTTTTGCATTTACTTCCATCATAAACTTCCCTCGTAACATATAGAAAGGATCTAAAAAGTTTCCTAGCATTTCGAACAATCCTCGATTTAATTTCATTTTTACCGAAACTAGTATAAAATTGTGTATAATATACTACGATCTTTTTACCTAAACTAGCATTTAAAAAAGTTTCGTAGAATTTAATTTTGAGATAATTTTGTTGTATGTACTTCCATCATAACCTTCCCTCGTAACATATAGAAAGGATTTGAAAAGTTTCGTAGCATTTCGAACAATCCTCGATTTATTTTAATTTTTTGACCGAAACTAGTATAAAATTGTGTTTAATATACTACGATTTTTGACCGAAACTAGTATTTCAAAAAGTATCATATAATATAATTTTGAAATAATATGTTTGCATAGACTTCCATCCTAACATTCCCTCATAACATATAGAAAGGATCTGAGACGTTTCGTAGTATTTCGAACAAACCTCGATTTAATTTCATTTTTGACAGAAACTAGTATAAAATTGTGTATAATATACTACGATTTTTTACCTAAACTAGCATTTCAAAAAGTTTCATAGAGTCTAATTTTGAGATAATTTTTTTCATTTACTTCCAACATAACCTTCCCTCGTGACATATAGAAAGGATCTAAAACGTTTCGTAACATTTCGAACAATCCTCGGATTAATTTCATTTTGACAAAAACTAGTATAAAATTGTGTATAATATACTACGATTTTTTGACCTATACTAGCATTTCAAAAAGTATCATAGAATATAATTTTGAGATAATTTTTTTTCATGTACTTCCATCATAACCTTTCTTGTTAATATATCGAAAGGATCTGCAAAGTTTCGTAGCATTTCGAACAATCCTCAATTTAATTTTATTTTGACCGGAACTATTATAACATTGTGTATAATATACTACGATTTTTGACCGAAACTAGTATTTCAAAAAGTTTCATAGAATATAATTTTGAGATAATATTTGTGCATGGACTTCCATCATAACATTCCCTAATAACATATAGAAATGATATGAAAAGTTTCATAGCATTTCGAACAATCCTCGATTTAATTTCATTTTAGACCGAAACAAGTGTAAAATTGTGTATAATATACTACGATTTTTTGACCTAAACAAGCATTTCAAAAAGATTCATAGAATCTAATTTTGAGATAATTTTTTTGCATGTACTTCCATCACAATCTTCCCTTGTAACATATAGAAAGGATCTGAAAAGTTTCATAGCATTTTGAATAATCCTCGATTTAATTTGATTTTTTGACCGAAACTAGTATAACATTGTGTATAATATACTATGATTTTTGACCGAAACTAGTATTTCAAAAATTTTCATAGAATATAATTTTGAGATAATAATTTGATATGGATTTCCATCATAACATTCCCTCGTAACATATAGAAAGGATATTAAAGGTTTTGTAGCATTTCGAACAATCCTCGATTTAATTTCCTTTTTTACTGAAACTAGTATAAAATTGTGTAAAATATACTACGATTTTTTGACCTAAACTAGCATTTCAAAATGTTTCATAGAATCTAATTTTGAGTTAATTTTTTTGCATGTACTTCCATCGTAACCTTCCCACGTAACATATAGAAAGGATCTGAAAAGTTTCGTAGCATTTCGAACAATCCTCGATTTAAATTTAAGGTGTTTTGATCGAAACTAGTATAAAATTGTGTATATTATACTACGAATTTTGACCGAAACTAGTATTTCAAAAAGTTTCATAGACTATAATTTTGAGATAATATTTTTGCATGGACTTCCATCATAACATTCCCTCGTAACATATAGAAAAGATATGAGAAGTTTCGTAGTATTTCGAACAATTTTCGATTTAATTTCATTTTTGACAGAAACTATTATAAAATTTTGTATAATATACTACGAATTTTTTACCTAAACTAGCATTTCAAAAAGTTTCATAGAATCTAATTTAGAGATAATTGTTTTGCATTTACTTCCATCATAACCTTCCATCGTAACATATAGAAAGGATCTAAAAAGTTTCCTAGCATTTCGAACAATCCTCGATTTAATTTCATTTTCACCGAAACTAGTATAAAATTGTGTATAATATATTACGTTCTTTTTACCTAAACTAACATTTCAAAAAGTTTCGTAGAATTTAATTTTGGGATATGTTTTTTGTATGTACTTCCATCATAACCTTCCCTCGTAACATATAGAAAGGATTTGAAAAGTTTCGTAGCATTTCGAACAATCCTCGATTTAATTAAATTTTTTGACCGAAACTAGTATAAAATTGTGTATAATATACTACGATTTTTGACCGAAACCAGTATATCAAAAAGTATCATAGGATATAATTTTGAAATAATATTTTTGCATAGAATTCCATCATAACATTCCCTCATAACATATAGAAAGGATCTGAGACGTTTCATAGTATTTCGAACAAACCTCGATTTAATTTCATTTTTGACAGAAACTAGTATAAAATTGTGTATAATATACTACGATTTTTTTACCTAAACTAGCATTTCAAAAAGTTTCATAGAGTCTAATTTTGAGATAATTTTTTCATTTACTTCCAACATAACCTTCCCTCGTGACATATAGAAAGGATCTAAAACGTTTCGTAGCATTTCGAACAATCCTCGGTTTAATTTCATTTTGACCAAAACTAGTATAAAATTGTGTATAATATACTACGATTTTTTGACCTATACTAGCATTTCAAAAAGTATCATAGAATATAATTTTGAGATAAATTTTTTTTCATGTACTTCCATCATTACCTTTCCTCTTAATATATCGAAAGGATCTGAAAAGTTTTGTAGCATTTCGAACAATCCTCGATTTAATTTCATTTTGACCGAAACTAGTATAACATTGTGTATAATATACTAAGATTTTTGACCGAAACTAGTATTTCAAAAAGTTTCATAGAATATAATTTTGAGATAATATTTGTGCATATACTTCCATCATAACATTCCCTAATAACATATAGAAATGATATGAAAAGTTTCGTAGCGTTTCGAACAATCCTCGATTTAATTTCATTTTAGACCAAAACTAGTGTAAAATTGTGTATAATATACTACGACTTTTTTACCTAAACAAGCATTTCAAAAAGATTCATAGAATCTAATTTTGAGATAATTTTTTTGCATGTACTTTCATCACAATCTTCCCTTGTAACATATAGAAAGGATCTGAAAAGTTTCATAGCATTTTGAATAATCCTCGATTTAATTTGATTTTTTGACCGAAACTAGTATAACATTGTGTATAATATACTATGATTTTTGACCGAAACTAGTATTTCAAAAATTTTCATAGAATATAATTTTGAGATAATAATTTTATATGGATTTCCATCATAACATTCTCTCGTAACATATAGAAAGGATATTAAAGGTTTCGTAGTATTTCGAACAATCCTCGATTTAATTTCCTTTTTTTACCGAAACTAGTGTAAAATTGTGTAAAATATACTACGATTTTTTGACCTAAACTAGCATTTCAAAATGTTTCATAGAATCTAATTTTGAGTTGATTTTTTTGCATGTACTTCCATCATAACCTTCCCTCGTAACATATAGAAAGGATCTGAAAAGTTTCGTAGCATTTTGAACAATCCTCAATTTAATTTGATGTTTTGATCGAAACTAGTATAAAATTGTGTATAATATACTATGAATTTTGACCGAAACTAGTATTTCAAAAAGTTTCATAGAATATAATTTTGAGATAATATTTTTGCATGGACTTCCATCATAACATTCCCTCGTAACATATAGAAAAGATATGAGAAGTTTCGTAGTATTTCGAACAATTCTCGATTTAATTTCATTTTTGACAGAAACTATTATAAAATTTTGTATAATTTCGAACAGTTTCGTATCATTTCGAACAGTGTTGGATTTAATTTGATTTTTTGACCGAAACAAGTATAAACTATTGTATAATATATTATGGGTTTTTGAACGAAACTAGCATTTCGAAAAGTTTCAAAGAATCAAAAGTTTAGATGATTTTTTGCATGGACTTCCATCATAACCTTCCCACTAACATAAAGAAAGGATCTGAAAATTTTAGTGCCATTTCGAATAGTCCTCAAATTAATTTGATATTTTGACCGAAACTAGTATGAACTAGTGTATAGTATATTATGATTTTTTGACTGAAATTTGAATTTTGAAAATTTCATTGAATCTAATTTTCAAATAATTTTTTTCATGGATTTCCATTATAACCTTCCCTCGTAAAATATAGAAAGCATCTAAAAAGTTTTGTATCATTTTGAACAGTCCTCGATTTAATTTAATTTTTTGACCAAAACTAGTATAAAAGTGTGTATAATATATTATGATTTTCTAACCGAAAATAGTATTTCTAAAAGTTTCATAGAATCTAATTTTCAGATGATATTTTGCATGGACTGCCATCTTAACCTTCTATCATAATATATAGAAAGGATCTGAAAATTTTCTAGAATTTCGAACAGTCCTCGATTTAATTTTATTTTTTGACCGAAATTAGTATAAACTAGTGTATAATATATTATGAGTTTTTGAACAAAACTTTCATTTCGAAATGTTTCATAGAATCTAATTTTCAGGTGATTTTTTGCATGGACTTCCATCATAACCTTCCTTCGTAACATATAAAAAGGATTTGAAAAGTTTCAAGATTGTATATTATATTATGATTTTTTAACCGAAACTTATATAAACTGGTGTGTAATATATTACGATTTTTGCATGGACTTCCCTTATAACCTTCCCTCGTAAAATATAGAAAGGATCTGAAAAGTTTCATATCATTTCGAACAGTCCTCGATTTAATTTAAAATTTTGACAAGAATTAGTATAAACTAATGTATAATATATTATGATTTTTTTAAAGAAACAAGCATTTCGAAACGTTACATAGAAACAAATTTTTAGATGATTTTTTGCATGGACTTCCCTCATAACCATCACTCGTAAAATATAGAAAGGATATAGAAAGTTTTGTAGCATTTCGAATAGTAAATATAGAAAGGCTCTGAAACGTTTTGTAACATTTCGAAAGTCCTCAATTTAATTTGATTTTTTTACCGAAACTAGTTTAAACCGGTGTATAATATATTATATTTTTTTAAGGAAACTAGCATTTCGAAAAGTTTCATAGAAATTAATTTCCAGATGATTTTTTGCATGGACTTCCATCAAAGCCTTCCCTCGTAACATATAGAAAGGATCTTAAAAGTTTAGTATCATTTTGAACAGTATTCGATTTAATTTGATTTTTTGACCGAAACTCGTATAAAGTAGTGTATAATATATTATGATTTTTTTACCGAAACTAGCATTTCGAAATGTTTCAACGAAACAAAATTTTAGATGATTTTTTGCATGGACGGCCATCATAACCTTCCCTCGTAACATATAAAAAGGATCCGAAACTTTTTGTGCCATTTTGAATAGTCCTCAAATTAATTTGATTTTTTGACCGAAACTAGTATGAACTAATGTATAGTATATTACGATTTTTTGAATGAAATTTAAATTCATTGAATCTAATTTTCAGTTAATTTTTTGCATGGATTTCCCTTATAACCTTCCCTCGTAAAATATAGAAAGCATCTAAAAAAATTTGTATCATTTCGAACAGTTCTTGATTTAATTTAAATTTTTTACCGAAACTAGCATAAACTGGTGTATAATATATTATGATTTTTTATCTGAAACTAGCATTTCTAATAGTTTCATAGAATCAAATTTTCAGATTGATTTTTTGCATGGACTGCCATCATAACCTTCCTTCATAATATATAGAAAGGATATGGAAAGTTTTCTAGAATATCGAACAGTCCTCGATTTAATTTGATATTTTGACCGAAATTAGTATAAACTAGTGTATAATATATTATGATTTTTTGATCGAAACTTTAATTTCGAAATGTTTCATAGAATCTAATTTTCAGGTGATTTTTTGCATGGACTTCCATCATAACCTTCCCACGTAACATATAGAAAGGATCTGAAAAGTTTCGTAGCGTTTCGAACAGTCCTCGATTTAATATGATTTTTTAACCGAAACTAGTATAAACTGGTGTGTAATATATTGTGATTTTTAGACCGAAACAAGCTTTTCGAAGAGTTTCATAGAGTCTAATTTTCAGATGATTTTTTGTAATGGACTGCCATCATAACTTTCCCTCGTAAAATATAGAAAGGATCTGGAAAAAAAATTATCATTTCGAACAATCCTCAATTTAATTTAATTTTTTGAAAGAAACTAGTTTAAACTGGTATATAATATATTATGATTTTATGACCGAAACTATCATTTCAAAAAGTTTCATAGAATCTAATTTTGAAAATATTTTTTACATGGACTTCCATCATAACCTTCCCTCGTAACATATAGAAAGGATCCGTAAAGTTTCGTATCATTTTGAATATACCTCGATTTAATTAGATTTTTTGAAGGAAACTAGTATAAACTAGTGTAAAATATATTTTGATTTTTTTCCCGAAACTTGAATTTCGAAAAGTTTCATAGAATCTAATTTTCAGATGTTTTTTTGCTTGGACTTCCATCATAACCTTCCCTCATAATATATAGAAAGGATCCGAAGAGTTTCGTACCATTTCGAACAGTCCTCGATTTAGTTTGACTTTTTGATCGAAACTAGTATAAACTAGTGTATAATATATATTATGTTTATTTAACCGAAACTTGCATTTCAAATAGTTTCATAGAATCTAATTTTCAGACTATTTCTTGCATGGACTTCCATCATAAACTTCCCTCGTTACATATAGACGGAATCTTACATGTTTTGTATCATTTCGAACTGTCCTCGATTTAATTATGATTTTTTGACTGAAACTAGTATAAACTAGTATATAATATATTATGATTTTTTGACCTAAACTAGCATTTCAAAAAGTTTCATATAATCTAATTTTTAAATGATTTTTTGAATGGTCATTCGTCATAGCTTTCCCTTGAAATAGAAAGGATCCGAAAAGTTTTGTAGCATTTTTAACGGTCCTCGATTTAATTTGATTTTTTGACCGAAATTAGTATAAACAAGTGTATAATATATTACGATTTTTTGACCAAAATTTGAATTTCGAACACTTTCATATAATCTAATTTTCAGGTAAATTTTTAAATGGAATTCTCTTATAACCTTCCCTCGTAAAATATAGAAAGGATCTGAAAAGTTTCATATCATATTATGATTTTTTTTACCGAAACTAGCATTTTGAAAAGTTTCAAAGAATCAAAATTTTAGATGATTTTTTCCATGGACTGCCATCATAACCTTCCCTCGTAACATATAGAAAGGATCCGAAAATTTACGTGCCATTTCGAATAGTCCTCAAATTAATTTGATTTTTTGACTGAAAGTAGTATGAACTAGTGTATAGTATATTACGATTTTTTTACTAAAATTTGAATTTAGAAAAGTTTCATTGAATCTAATTTTTAGTTAATTTTTTGCATAGATTTTCCTTATAACCTTCCCTCGTAAAATATAGAAAGCATCTAAAGAGTTTTGTATCATTTCGAACAGTCCTCGATTTAATTTAATTTAATTTTTTGACCGAAACTAGTATAAAAGTGTGTATAATATATTATGATTTTTTAACCGAAACTAGCATTTCTAAAAGTTTCATAGAATCTAATTTTCAGATGATTTTTTGCATGGACTGCCATCATAACCTTCCCTCATAATATATAGAAAGGATCTGAAAAGTTTTCTAGAATTTCAAACAGTCCTCGATTTAATTTGATTTTTGACAGAAATTAGTATAAACTAGTGTATAATATATTATGATTTTTTGACCGAAACTTTCATTTAGAAATGTTTTATAGAATCTAATTTTCAGGTGATTTTTTGCATGGAGTTAGATCATAACCTTCCCTCGTAACATGTAAAAAGGATTTGAAACGTTTCGTAGCATTTGGAACAGTCCTCGATTTAATATGATTTTTTAACCGAAACGTATATAAACTGATGTGTAATATTTTGCGATTTTTTGACCGAAACTAGCATTTCGACAAGTTTCATAGAGTTTAATTTTCAGATGATTTTTTGAATGGACTGCCATCATAACTTTCCCTCGTAAAATATAGAAAGGATCTGAAAAGTTTTGTATCATTTCAAACAATCCTCAATTTTATTTAATTTTTTTTACCGAAAATAGTATAAACTGGTGTATAATATATTAGGATTTTATGACTGAAACTATCATTTCAAAAAGTTTCAAAGAATCAAAATTTTATATGATTTTTTGCATGGACTTCCATCATAACCTGCCCTCGTAACATATAGAAAAGATCCGAAAAAATTTTGTGCCATTTCAAATAGTCCTCAAATTAATTTGATTTTTTGACCGAAACTAGTATGAACTAGTGTATAGTATATTACGATTTTTTGACTGAAATTTGAAGTTAGAAAAGTTTCATTGAATCTAATTTTCAATTAATTTTTTACATGGATTTCCGTTATAACCTTCCCTCGTAAAATATAGAAAGCATCTAAAAAGTTTCATATCATGCATTTCGAACATTCCTAGATTAAATTTAATTTTTTGACCGAAACTAGTATAAATTGGTGTATAATATATTATGATTTTTTAATCGAAACTATCATTTCTAAAAGTTTCATAGAAACTAATTTTCTGATGATTTTTGCATGAACTGCCATCATAACCTTCCCTCATAATATATAGATAGGATTTGAAAAGTTTTTTATAATTTCGAATAGTCCTCGATTTAATTTGATTTTTTGACAGAAATTAGTATATACTAGTGTATAATATATTATGATTTGTTGACCGAACCTTTCATTTCGAAATGTTTCATTATATCTAATTTTCAGGTGATTTTTGGCATGGACTTCCATCATAACCTTCCCTCGTTACATATAGAAAGGATCTGAAAAGTTTCGTAGCATTTGGAACAGTCCTTGATTTAATATGATTTTTTAACTGAAACTTGTATAAACTGGTGTGTAATATATTGCGATTTTTAGACCGAAACTAGCATTTCGACAAGTTTCATAGAGTTTAATTTTCAGGTGATTTTTTGAATGGACTGCCATCATAACTTTCCCTCGTAAGATATAGAAAGGATCTGAAAAGTTTTGTATCATTTCGAAAAATCCTCAATTTAATTTAACTTTTTTTACCGAAACTAGTATAAACTGATGTATAATATATTATGATTTTATGACTGAAACTATCATTTCAAAAAGTTTCATTGAATCTAATTTTCAGATGATTTTTACATAGACTGCCATCATAACCTTCCCTCGAAACATATAGAATGGGTCCGAAAAGTATCGTATCATTTCGAATAGACCTCGATTTAATAAGATGTTTTGACTGAAACAAGTATAAACTAGTGTATAATATATTTTGGTTTTTTGACCGAAACTTGAATTTCGAAATGTTTCATAGAATCTAATTATCATATGTGTTTTTGCATGGACTTCCATCATAGCCTTCTCTCGTAATATATAGAAAGGATCCAAAATGTTTCGTAGCATTTCGAACATTCCTCGATTTAATTTGATTTTATGACAGAAACTAGTATAAACTAGTGTATAATATATATTATGTTTATTTATCTGAAACTTGCATTTCAAATAGTTTCATAGAATCTAATTTTCAGTTGATTTCTTGCATGGACTTCCATCATAAACTTCCCTCTTAACATATAGACAGGATCTTAAATGTTTCGTATCATTTCGAACAGTCCTCGATTTAATTGTGATTTTTTTACTGAAACTAGTATAAACTAGTATATAATATATTATGATTTTTTGACCTAAAATAACATTTCAAAAAGTTTCATAGAATCTAATTTTTAGATGATTTTTTGAATGGACATCCTTCATAACCTTCCCTTGTAACATATAGAAAGGATCCGAAATGTTTTGTAGCATTTCGAACAGTCCTCAATTTAATTTGATTTTTGACCGAAATTAGTATAAACTAGTGTATAATATATTACGATTTTTTGACCAAAACTTGAATTTCGAAAAGTTTCATATAATCTAATTTTCTGCTAAATTTTTGAATGGACTTCCTTATAACCTTCCCTCGTAAAATATAGACAGGATCTGAAAAGTTTCATATCATTTCGAAAAGTCCTCGATTTAATTTGATTTTTTGACCGGAATTAGTATAAACTAGTGTATAATATATTATGATTTTTTGGATGAAACTTGCATTTTGAAACGTTACATAGAATCTAATTTTCAGATGATTTTCTGCATGGACTTCCCTCATAACCATCACTTGTAATATATAGAAAGGATATGAAAATTTTTGTAGCATTTCGAACAGTAAATATAGAAAGGCTCTGAAACGTTTTGTAGCATTTCGAAAGTCCTCGATTTAATTTTATTTTTTGTCTGAAACTATTATATATCGGTGTACAATATATTATATTTTTTGAACGAAACTAGCATTTCAAAAAGTTTCATAGAAACTAATTTCCAGATGATTTTTTTCATGGATTTCCATCAAAGCCTTCCCTCGTAACATATAAAAAGGATCTTAAAAGTTTCGTATCATTTCGAACAGTATTGGATTTAATTTTATTTTTTTGACCGAAACTAGTATAAACTAGTGTATAATATATTATTATTTTTTTACCGAAACTAGCATTTCGAAAAGTTTCAAAGAATCAAAATTTTAGATGAATTTTTGCATGGACTGCCATCATAACCTTCCCTCGTAACATATAGAAAGGATCCAGAAAATTTCGTGCCATTTTGAATAGTCTTAAAATTAATTTGATATTTTGACCGAAACTAGTATGAACTAGTGTATAGTTTATTACGATTTTTTGACTGAAATTTGAATTTCGAAAAGTTACATTGAATCGAATTTTCAGTTAATTTTTTGCATTGACTTCCCTTATAACCTTCCCTCGTAAAAAATAGAAAGCATCTAAAAATTTGCGTATCATTTCGAACAGTCCTCGATTTAATTTAATTTTTTGACCGAAACTAGTATAAACTGGTGTATAATATATTATGATTTTTTAACCGAAACTTGCATTTCTAAAAGTTTCATAGAATCTAATTTTCAGATGATTTTTTTCATGGACTGCCATCATAACCTTCCCTCAATATATAGAAAGGATCTGAAAAGTTGTTTAGAATTTTGAACAGTCCTCGATTTAATTTGATTTTTTGATCAAAATTAGTATAAACTAGTGTATAATATATTATGATTTCTTTACCGAATGTTCATTTTGAAATGTTTCATAGAATCTAATTTTCAGGTATTTTTTGCATGGACTTCCATCATAACATATAGAAAGGATCTGAAAAGTTGCGTAGCATTTCGAACAGTCCTCGATTTAATATGATTTTTTAACCGAAACTAGTATAAACTGGTGTCTAATATATTGTGATTTTTTGACCGAAACTAGTATTTTGACAATTTTCATAGAGTCTAATTTTCAGATGAGTTTTTGAATGGATTTCCATCAAAACTTTCCCTCGTAAAATATAGAAAGGATCTGAAAAGTTTTGTATCATTTCGAACAATCCTCAATTTAATTTAATTTTTTGACCGAAACTAGTATAAATTGGTGTATAGTATATTATGATTTTATGGCCGAAACTATCATTTCAAAAGGTTTCATAGAATCTAATTTTCAGATGATTTTTTGCATGGACTTTCATTATAACCTTCCCTCGTAACATAGAGAAAGAATCCGAAAAGTTTTGTATCATTTCGAATAGACCTATATTTAATTAGAATTTGTGACCGAAACTAGTATAAACTAGTGTATAATATATTTTGATTTTTTGACCGAAACTTGAATTTCGGAAAGTTTCATAGAATCTAATTTTTCAGATGTTTTTTTCATGGACTTCAATCATATCCTTCTCTCGTAATATATAGAAAGGGTCCGAAAAGTTTCGTAGATTTTTGAACATTCCTCGATTTAATATGACTTTATGACATAAACTAGTATAAATTAGTGTATAATATATATTATATTTATTTATCCGAAACTTGCATTTCAAATAGTTTCATAGAATCTAATTTTCAAATGATTTCTCGCATGGACTTCCATCATAAACTTCCCTCTTAACATATAGACAGGATCTTAAATATTTTGTAACATTTCGAACAGTCCTCGATTTAATTGTGATTTTTTTACAGAAACTAGTATAAACTAGTGTATAATATATTATCACATTTTGACCTAAACTAGCATTTCAAAAAGTTTCATAGAATCTAATTTTTAGATGATTTTTTTAATGGACATCCGTCATAGCCTTCCCTTGTAACATATAAAAGAAAGGATCCGAAAAGTTTTGTAGCATTTCTAATAGGTCTCAATTTAATTTGATTTTTGATCAAAATTAGTATAAACTAGTGTATAATATATTACGATTTTTTTACCAAAACTTGAATTTCGAAATGTCTCATATAATCTAATTTTCTGGTAAATTTTTGAATGGACTTCTCTTATAACCTTCCCTCATAAAATATAGAAAGGATCTGAAAAGTTTCATATCATTTCGAAAAGTCCTCGATTTAATTTGATTTTTTGACCGGAATTAGTATAAACTTGTGTATAATATATTATGATTTTTTGACCGAAACTAGCATTTTGAAACATTACATAGAATCTAATTTTCAGATGATTTTCTGCATGGACTTCCCTCATAACCATTACTTGTAAAATATAGAAAGGATCTGAAAAGTTTTGTAGCATTTCGAACAGTAAATATAGAAAGGCTCTGAAACGTTTTGTTGCATTTCGGAAGTCCTCGATTTAATTTGATTTTTTGACTGAAACTAGTATAAATCGGTGTACAATATATAATATTTTTTGACCGAAACTAGCATTTCAAAAAGTTTCATAGAAACTAATTTCCAGATGATTTTTTGCATGGACTTCCATCAAAGTCTTCCTTCGTAACATATAGAAAGCATCTTAAAGGTTTCGTATCATTTCGAACAGTATTGGATTTAATTTGATTTTTTTACCGAAACTAGTATAAACTAGTGTATAATATATTATGATTTTTTGACAGAAACTAGAATTTCAAAAAGTTTCAAAGAATCAAAATTTTAGATGATTTTTTGCATGGATTGTCGTCATAACCTGCCCTCGTAACATATAGAAAAGATCCGAAAAAATTTTGTGCCATTTCGAATAGTCCTCAAATTAATTTGATTTTTTGACCGAAACTAGTATGAACTAGTGTATAGTTTATTACGATTTTTTTACTGAAATTTGAATTTTAAAAAGTTTCATTGAATCTAATTTTCAGATAATTTTTTGCATGGACTTCTCTTATAATCTTCCCTCGTAAAATATAGAAAGCATCTAAAAAGTTTCGTATCATTTCGAATAGTCCTCGATTTAATTTAATTTTTTGACCAAAACTAGTATAAACTAGTGTATAATATATTATGATTTTTTAACTGAAAGTAGCATTTCTAAAAGTTTCATAGAATCTAATTTTCAGATGATTTTTTGCATTAACTGCCATCATAACCTTCCCTCATAATATATAGAAAGGATCTGAAAAGTTGTTTAGAATTTTGAACAGTCCTCGATTTAATTTGATTTTTTGACCGAAATTAGTATAAACTAGTGTATAATATATTATGATTTTTTGACAGAAACTTTCATTTCGAAAGGTTTCATAGAATCTAATTTTTAGGTGATTTTTTGCATGGACTTCCATCATAACCTTCCCTCGTAATATATAGAAAGGATCTGAAATGTTTCGTAGCATTTCGAATAGTCCTCGATTTAATATGATTTTTTAACTGAAACATGTATAAACTGACGGGTAATATATTGTGATTTTTTAACCGAAACTAGCATTTCGAAAATTTTCATAGAGTCTAATTTTCAGATGATTTTTTGACTGGATTTCCATCAAAACTTTCCCTCGTAAAATATAGAAATGATCTGAAACATTTTGTATCATTTCGAACAATCCTCAATTTAATTTAATTTTTCGACCGAAACTAGTATAAACATGTGTATAGTATATTATGATTTTATGACTGAAACTATCATTTCAAAAAGTTTCATAGAATCTAATTTTCAGATATTTTTTGCATGGACTGCCATCATAACCTTCCCTCGTAAAATATATAGAAAGGATCCAAAAAGTTTCGTATTATTTCGAATAGACCTTGATTTAATTAGATATTTTTACTGAAACAAGTATAAACCAGTGTATAATATATTTTGATTTTTTGACCAAAACTTGAATTTCGAAAAGTTTCATAGAATCTAATTTTCAGATGTTTTTTTTGCATGGACTTCCATCATAGCCTTCCCTCGTAATACATTGAAAGGATCCAAAAAGTTTCGTAGCATTTCGAAAAGTCCTCGATTTAATTTGAATTTTTTACTGAAACTAGTATAAACTAGTGTATAATATATATTATGTTTATTTAACCGAAACTTGCATTTCGAATAGTTCCATAGAATCTAATTTTAAGATTTTTTAACCGAAACTAACATTTCTAAGAGTTTCATAGAATCTAATTTTCAGATGATTTTTTGCCTGGACTACCATCATAATCTTCCTTCAAAATTTATCGAAAGGATCTGAAAAGTTTTGTAGCATTTCGAACAGTCCTCGATTTAATTTGATTTTTTGCCTGAAATTAGTATAAACTAGTGTATAATATATTATAAGTTTTTTACCGAAACATTCATTTCGAAATGTTTTATAGAATCTAATATTCAGATTATTTTGCATGGACTTCCATCATAACCTTCCCTCGTAACATATAGAAAGAATCAGATAAATTTCGTAGCATTTCGAACAGTAGTTGATTTAATATGATATTTTGACCGAAACTAATATAAATTGATTTGTAATATATTATGATTATTTGATCAAAACTGGCATTTGGACAAGTTTCATAGAATCTAACTTCCAGATGATTTTTTCAATGGACTGCCACCATAACCTTCTCTCGTAAAATATAGAAATGATCTTAAAGTTTCATATCATTTCAAACAGTATTGGATTTAATTTAATTTTTAGACCGAAACTAGTATAAACTGGTGTATAATATATTACGATTTTTTGACCGAAACTTGAATTTTGAAAAGTTTCATAGAATCTAATTTTCAGATAAATTTTAGCATTGACTTCCCTCATAACCTTCCCTCGTAAAATATAGAAAGGATCTGAAAAGTTTCATATCTTTTCGAACACTCCTCGATTTAAACTGGTGTATAATATATTATGATTTTTTAACCAAAACTATGATTTCTAAGAGTTTCATAGAATCTAATTTTCAAATTAGTTTTTGCATGGACTACCATCATAACCTTCCCTCGTAATATATAGAAAGGATCTAAAATGTTTTGTAGCATTTCGAACAGTCCTCGATTTAATTTTATTTTTGACCGAAATTAGTTAAAACAAGTATATAATATATTATGATTTTTTGACCGTAACTTGCAATTCAAAATGTTTCATATAATCTAATTTTCAGATGATTTTTTGCATGAACTTCCCTCATAACCTTCACTCGTAAAATACATAAAGGATCTGAAAAGTTTTGTAGCATTTCGAACAGTAAATATAGAAAGGCTCTGGAAAGTTTAGAAGCATTTCGAGATTCCTCGATTTTATTTTATTTTTTAAACGAAACTAGTTTAAGCCGGTGTAGAATATATTGTGATTTTTTGACAGAAACTAGAATTTCAAAAAGTTTAATAGAATCTAATTTTCAGATACTTTTTTGCATGGACTTCCATCATAGCATTCCCTCGTAACATATAGAAAGGATCCTAAAAGTTTCATATCATTTCGAATAGTATTCGATTTAATTTGATTTTTTGACTAAAACTAGTATAAACTTGTGTATAATATATTATGATTTTTTACCGAAACTAGCATTTCGAAAAATTTCAAAGAATCTAAATTTCAGATGAATTTTTGCATGGAATGCCATCATAACCTTCCCTTGTAACATATAGAAAAGATCTTAAAAGTTTTGTAGCATTTCCAACCGTCCTTGATTTAATTTGATTTTTTGACCGAAACTAATGTAAAGAAGTGTATAATATATAATGATTTTTTAACTGAAACTTGCATTTCGAAAGGTTTCATAGAATCTAGTTTTCACATGATTTTTTGCAAGAACTTCCCACATAACCGTCCTTCAAAAAATATAGAAAGGATCTGAAAAGTTTTGTAGAATTTCTAATAGTAAATATAGAAAGGCTCTGAAAAGTTTTGTAATATTTCGAACAGTCCTCGATTTAATTTAATTTTTTTACCGAAAATAGTATAAATTGTTGTATAATATATTATGATTTTTTTACCGAACCTATGATTTCAAAAAGTTTCATAGAATCTTATTTTTAGATGATTTTTTGCATGGTTTGTCACCATAACCTTCCCTCTTAACATATAGAAAGGATCCGTAAAGTTTCGTACCATTTCGAATAGTTCTCGATTTAATTTGATTTTTTAACCAAAACTAGTATAAACTAGTGTATAATATATTTTGTGATTTTTTTACCGAAACTTGCATTTTGAAAAGTTTCATAGAATCTAATTTTCAGATGATTTTTGCATGGATTCCAACATAACCTTCCCTCGTAAAATATAGAAAGGATCTAAAAAGGTTTGTATCATTTCGAACAGTCCACGATTTAATATGATTTTTTGACCGAAACTAGTATAAACTAGTGTGTAATATATTATGATTTTTTAACCGAAACTAGCATTTCGACAAGTTTCATAGAATATAATTTTCAGATGATTTTTTGCATGGACTGCTATCATAAACTTCCTCTTAACATATAGAAAAATCTGAAAAGTTTCGTAGCATTTTGAACAGTCCTCGATTTAATTTAATTTTTTTTTCGAAACTAGTATAAACTAGTGTATAATATAATACGATTTTTCGACCGAAACTTGAATTTCGAAAATTTCATAGAATCTAATTTTCAGACAAATTTTTGCATGGTCTTCCCTCGTAACCTTCTCTCGTGAAATATAGAAAGGATTTGAAAAGTTTCGTATCATTTCGAACAGTCCTTGATTTAATATTATTTTTTGACTGAAACTAGTATAAATTGGTTTATAATATATTATGATTATTTAACTGAAACTAGCATATCAAAAAGTTTCATAGAATATTATTTTCAGATGATTTTTTTCAT
Source organism: Lathyrus aphaca (assembly GCA_963966055.1). Taxonomy (NCBI): domain Eukaryota; kingdom Viridiplantae; phylum Streptophyta; class Magnoliopsida; order Fabales; family Fabaceae; genus Lathyrus; species Lathyrus aphaca. The sequence goes on along the minus strand of OZ014522.1, from coordinate 1,887,964 downwards.
GGACTTCCCTCATAACCTTCCCTCGTAAAAATTAGAAAGTATCTGAAAAGTTTTGTAGCATTTCGAAAAAGTAAATATAGAAAGGCTCTGAAACGTTTTGTAACATTTTGAAAAATCCTCAAAATAATTTGATTTTTTGACCGAAACTAGTATAAACTGGTGTATAATATATTATGATTGTTTGACCGAAATTAGCATTTCAAAAAGTTTCATAGAATCTAATTTTCAGATAATTTTTTGCATGGACTTCCATCATAACCTTCCCTTGTAACATAAAGAAAGGATCCGAAAATTTTTGTACCATTTCGAATAATCCTCGAATTAATTTGATTTTTCGACCAAAACTAGTATAAACTAGTGTTAATATATTGTGAATTTTTAAACGAAACTTAAATTCCAAAAAGTTTCATAGAATCTAATTTTCAGATAATTTTTTGTATGGAGTTCCCTCATAACCTTTCCTCGTGAAATATAGAAAGGATCTGAAAAGTTTCGTATCATTTCGAACATCCTCGATTTAATTTAATTTTTTGACCGAAACTAGTATAAACTTGTGTATAATACATAATGTTTTTTAACTGAAACTAGCATTTCGAAAAGTTTCATAGAATCTAATTTTTAGATGAAGTTTTGCATGGACTGCCATCATAACATTCCCTCGTAACATATAGAAAGGATATGAAAAGTTTCTAGCATTTCGAATATTCCTCGATTTAATTTTATATTTTGACCGAAACTAGTATAAGCTGATGTATAATATATTATGATTTTTTTACTGAAACTAGCATTTCGAAACGTTTCATAGAATCTAATTTTCAAATGATTTTTTGCATGGACTTCCAGCATAACCTTCCCTCGTAACATATAGAAAGGATGTTAAAAGTTTCATATCATTTCGAACAGTATTCGATTTAATTTGATTTTTTGACCGAAAGTAGTATAAACTGGTGTATAATATATTATGATTTTTTGACAGAAACTAGCATTTCGAAAAGTTTCAAAGAATCTAGATTTCAGATGAATTTTTTCATGGACTGCCATAATAACCTTCCCTCATAACATATAGAAAATATCTGAAAAGTTTCGTAGCATTTCGAATAGTCCTAGATTTAATTTGATATTTTGACTGAAACCATAAAGGGCTATCTAATCTTTCGAGGATTTACTGAGAGCTTGTGTGTTAGATAAAGGAGGATCTTGGGATAGTCATTTGTCGTTGATTGAGTTTACCTACAATAATAGTTATCATGCTATTGTTGGAATGACACCGTATGAAGCATTGTATAGTAGGCGATGTCGGACTCCCTTGTGTTGGTATGAATCAGGCTAGAGTGCAGTGCTTAGACCTAAGATTGTGCAGGAGATGACTGAAAATATTAAAATGATACAAAAAATAATGAAGGCTTCTCAGAGTCGATAGAAGAGTTATCTTGATAAGAGGAGGAAAGCTCTTGAGTTCCAAGAGGGAGACCATGTATTCTTGATAGTTACTCAGGTGACTGGTGTCGGACGAGCTTTGAAGTCTAGAAAGCTCACTCCGTGTTTTGTTGGTTCGTATCAGATTTCGCAAAGGATCGGAGCGGTAGCATATCAGATTGTGTTACCACCATCGCTTGCGAATTTGCATGATGTGTTCCACGTGTCGCAATTGAGTAAGTATGTGTGTGATCCATCCCATGTAATTCATATGGATGACATGAAGGTAAGAGATAATCTGACTGTTGAAGCATTACCATTGCGAATAGATGGCCGAGAAATGAAGCAGTTGCGAGGAAAAGAGATTGCCTTGGTAAAGGTATTGTGGGTGGACCAGCAGGTGAAAGTTGGACTTGGGAACATGAAGATCAGATGAAGGAATCGTATTCGACTCTGTTTGTTCTAGGTCAATTTTTTAGGACGAAAATTCTTAAAGTGGGGAGGAGTTGTAACGCCCTGAAATTCGTAATTTAATTATTTATTAATTATTTATGAATATGTGGTATTGTATGGTATTTTGTGGTGTTGTGGTGAATGAATTATTTTATTTCGATAGTGATATTAGAATAATAATGATTATTATTTAAATATTATTATTAAAATAAAATAAGGGAGTTAGAGGTCTTAGGGGTAGTTTTGTCTTTTGAGAAGGTTAAGAGAAGAAAATTGGGATAGTTTCTCAAAAAACGTATTCTGAAGTTGGGAGAAGTTGCTCTGAGGAACTAAGGAGGCTAGGTTGGAGATTCTTCAAGAAGCGATTGAAAGAGTTCAATTAACTAAGGTATGGGGAGTATTTATTGTTCAATATTCATAATGTAGAGGTAGGTATTATGAGAAAGGGGGTTTTTGAGGGAAATCTTAGGGTTAGGAGGATTATTGGAAGAGTTTGACTAAATGATGTTTATAGATGTTGTAGTTAATGAATACATGATAGTAGTTGATTATAGGAATGAATTCTGCGTTTTTCTGCTGTTAGATTATGATTTTTGATGAATTTTGTCGCAACTGAGTCGTGCTGAAATCACATGTTTTTTCTGCGTGAAATCGTCGTCTCGCTTAGCGCGCAAGTGGAATTCCAAACTTCCCACAACCTGAGACCAGGTCGCTTAGCGAGACCTGGCACTTTTTGAAAAATGTTTTCTTCTTCCAAATGATTTCAAATGACTTGTTTTGTTGTCTTAAGTTGCTATGAGGTTGCTATGAAGTCCTACCATGATGTAATATGCTAAATGTGTAAGAATTTGTGATGAAATGATGTTTAGATAATTTATGTTGTATTATGATGATATGTAGTATTGATGATATGAGTAGGCAAAGTATTAGATGTGTGAATGATGAATGAGGAATGATGATGAATGTGGATGCAATAGATGACGTGTTTTGATGATATATGATTGTATTGCATCTTGCATTCATGGCATAATTATGATGGGACTTTGGCTCGTTGGTAGCTTCAATCCCATCGTGTGGATTGAGGTGATATGTTGCTTGTGTTGTGCTCCCTTATGGAGGGTTGATGGTCCATTGTTCATCCATGATGATGATTTGGTACCACATGTATATTGTGAGGATTGCATTTCATTCTTGGTGGCATAGCATGATTGCATTTATATTTTATGTGATGATGTGATAGATTTTGTTGTACATTGGTGAGACTTGAAATGATTTATCTATTGATGCATGTTGACTTGTAATTACTTCTTTATATTATTTATATTGAATGTGAATTTCCTCACCCTGCCTGCCTTTGGTGATGGTCTATTATGACATCCTGCAGATACTCAAGAATAAGCTCGGTGCATGGACGTAGCTTGAAGTGTCTGTTTTTTTGTCGTTTTAGAGTTTAGTGGTGTACTGCTCTGTGTCGTGTAACATCGGAAACGCTTGGGAATTTGTTGGTTTTGTTGTTTTAACCTTGAATTGATGATGTTTTAGATTAACATTTGAATTTTTATATTTGAATAATTAAGTTGACAAATGATGATGATCCGCTGCGTATAAATGTTGTTTTTTTTAATTATGAATGCATCTAGTAACCCGTGTTACGGGACAAGACAACAATGATTTTTATTGATGTTTGTTGAAATGTGATGCCCTTTTAGTTGAAAACTCTGATTTTTATAAAATAATTTTGTATTATTTTGTTGTGGGGTAAAAAGAGTGTTACATTATCCTTAAATGATGTCGAAGAATATCAAAGAGGAAATCAAAAGGCTTCTAAGGAATAAATTCATAAGAACTACCAGGTATGTCGAATGGTTAGCAAACATATTTCCTATCATTACAAAGAATGAGACATTTTAAGTTTGTATAGATTTTAGGGACTTAAATGTTGATACTCCAAAAGATGAATATCCAATGCCTGTGGTAGAAATGCTAGTTGACTCAACAACGAGATTTGAATATCAAAGTCTTCTAGATGGTTATTCTGGATATAACCAAATTTATACTGCAGAAGAAGGTGTCTTGGGCGTTTCAGTGTCCTGAAGCCTTACCTGTGATTGGGTAGTGATGTCTTTTAGCCTGAAGAGTTCCGATGCAACTTATCAAAGGGTAATGAATCACATGTTCCATGACATCATTGAGGCCTTCATGCAAATACACAATCGACAATCCTTTGAAAGGATGAGAAAATATAGACTGAAAATGAATCCATTAAAATGTGCTTTTGGTGTCCATGCAAATGATTTTCTAGGTTTCATGGTTCACAAAAAAGGCATTGAAATAAACCAAAACAAAACAAAGGCTATGCACAATATGAAATCTCTAGCAAATAAAAAACAACTTCAATCTCTATTAGGAAAAATCAATTTCTTGAGGTTCATCTCAAATCTAAGTGGAAAAACAAGTGTTTTCAACACATTTGCACTTAAAGAAAGAAGAAGCACTACTGCAAAATACACCTTCGGTATTTTGTAGTAACCCTTCGTCTCAAAGTGTATCTGAATATTGTAAGATGAACCAGAGGCTACTACAAATCCAACATAAGCTTTCCTTCGGTATAACCATTTTGAAGATATCACCGTGAGTTTTAAATGTATTGAAGATGTCCATTGTGCTGAAATTGTCACGGGACCATATATGCTTCCAAATTAATAATCTTCATCACAATACTCGTGCATTCACATCGATTTTTATTGTTGATCCAAATAAATGGAAAAAATATATTGTTGATATAAATATTTTTATAAACAAAAAAAAAATGTATTGTTGATACAAATATTTTTATAAACGAAAAAAATATTATTTATAGAAATATTTTTATAACCAAGAAATCACAACATTCATATTACTATATTTAATTATCTAAATATGTATTCTTTATATATATTTTTTATTTATTAATATTAATCTTCATAGTACTTAACCCACACATGGTCTTTTTACTAGTTAAAATAAAAAACCAAACACATACAAATAAAATAACTCAAACATTGTCTACTAGCAAACTTTTCCATATTTTATTATTATCTCATATCCAACCCTTACATCTTCTACATGGACTTTCCCAAGCTCTTCCATTTGAGTGCCAACATGGAGAATGTCTTCATGGATGACCCATCTTCCATCATAGCACAATTAGCAAACTTTTGTAATTCTTTCATTCTTCCTTCAATTTCTTCACTCTCCATAACACCTTTTATAACATTAACCACTTCCTCCTTTACCACTATACCTTTGCCATCATATTTAGGTCTCATAGCAATTTTAAGTCCATTAGTCACCAATTCAGCATTGCTTCTTTGTTCAGCAAATAATGGCCAAGCTATCATTGAAACTCCATGAACAATACTCTCCAAAATAGAATTCCAACCACAATGAGTTAGAAATGCACCTATTGCATCATGCTTAAGTACTTCAACTTGTGGTGCCCAACCACACATAACAAAACCTTGTCCTTTTGTTCTTTCTAAAAACCCTAATGGTAAAAAATGTAATGGATCCACTTCATCATTAGTTAGGTAACTAGCACTTGCTTTATTATTTGGTGGCCTCACATTAACCCATAGAAATTTATATTTGCTCAATTCCAATCCCAATGCAAGCTCGTTAATTTGGTCATGCGAATGTGTACCACCACTTCCAAAGGAAATGTAGATAACTGAGTTAGGTGGTTGACTGTCTAACCATATTAAACACTCACATGCTTGACTTTGAATATTGGGTCTTGTTTGTATTATTGGCCCTATTGGATACACATTAGGGGTTGTATCTGTACAATATGGACCATTTTGGGATACTGCTTTGAATGTTTCTGATTCCAGTTCATGAAAGCTATTGATTATGATGCCATCAGCCTGATGAAGCTGTTGGGACCGGTGATGAAATAAATTGTATGCTAAACTTGATCTAACCTGAGCACTGTCTGGGAGATCTTTGCCATCAAGAGATATGCAACCTATAATGAAATAATTCTCAATTACAATAAAATCAATGCCTCTTGAGCTTTTAAATATAATATATTTGGGTTGAAAAACCAAGAGATAAACGTTAAGGAGAAGAAAAAAAAAGCAGTAATAATATATTTTTTTAATAATTAATGAGTATATAAATCATGATTTTTAAGTTGTGGTTCGCAAAGGTTGCAATATTGCCGATGTGGTAGATTCTACGACCGCAGAACATCCGGCTTCGTTACAAATCCCACAAAGACAATTTTGTCATTTTTTTTTTATTTTTCATCAAAAATCATAATTTTAGAAAACCTAAACTCAATTTTCTTCAAATCTTAACATTAAGTATTTTTAAACGTTGTATTTAGAACTTTTCTCAATCAAAATTAACGCTACAACAATCATAATATGTATCACAGTAATCACAACACCCACAACCGCATTCGCAATTTAAAACCATAAAATATTAGTTGCTCACATTTGAATTTTAACAATATTTTTCTCAAGTGTTAATCCATCTCTCACACCATTAGACTTGATCTTGACTAAAATCTCACTCTAACAAACATCCAAGAGACCTTATGATCATATCTTGATCCATAACCTTGACTTAAAAATTTTAATCAACTTCTAAGAAAGTATTAATTTAATCAACTTCTAATAGAACAATAATATAATATAAATTTGATGAGTCAAATGAAGAGCTAGTTAGTTATTCACCTGGAATCTCTATTGGTGTGGGATGATCTTTGTACTCACAAGTAATTATTTTATCGAGCTTTGAGAAGTATAGGCACATTGATAAAACCATTGCTGAACAAGGAAAGTATGCGTAGGATAAGATATTCAATTCCTTAGCAAATTTATGTGCTTCATGTGCAAACGGATCAATAACTAAAGCAACCAAATTGGAGTTGGTGCTAATTGATCTTAAGGTTTCAAACACATATGACATAGATCTAGAAACCGAGATTTGAACTTGAGATTCAAGCATAACCTCATTCTTTAGATCCTCAAAGTTAATTGGAGGAAGAAAAATGCATTGAATATTAGAAGGGAGGGTATCAAAGAAGGGTTTGGATGCAATAGAAGGAGAATTACTAATTGTGGGAATGATACATGTGACATGGAAAGAATTTTTGTAGAGATGAATGAGTTGTTTAGCAAATTCGAGTAGTGAAACTTGATGGCTAAGGACAGGAACAGAAACAAGAGCAATGTGAGTTTTTGCTTCCATGGAAACCAGAAAAGTTGAGTAAAAAAATAGAAGTGTTGAGTTGAATTAAATAATGAGTGAAAGATAAATTATGAATTGCTTAAAGTTCAAAAAATATTAATCAGTGTAAAGTATTCTTTAAATATAATTTATTTTGGTTTAATTATAATTTAGGTCCCTCTATTTTATTTGGTTTAATACTTTTTATTTTAGACTTTTTTTTTTTTTAAGTTTCAAATTGGTCTGTCTAACCGAATCAAATAATAGATTAGAGTAATAGATAGAAACATAAAAATATAAAATGAAAATATAAAAAAATATAAAAAGGAAAATTGAAAAACCAGATCAGAATTTCCAAAATCTTTCTAATAGATTCTAACTGATTCAATGTTCAATTTTTGTGGAAAATGGATGATAAAGAAAGTGAGGAATGAAAAGAGGATTAGGGTTTGTTTAACAGGTTATATTGGTTGTTGAGAGATGATAGAAATAATATATTTAAGAGGCCAAACGATTTGGAAAGATGTTAAGCAAATACAAGGATGATATAAATCGAAAAGTATAATAGTTTGAACTTTGAACAAAGCCAACAAAAGATTTGAGATAAACTTTCTTCAATGCAGGTAGAAATTCACAAGTCCTATAGCCTTCACATCACCATCTATTTGCTTATAGTTCAAAGACAATCCATAGTTAAGAAGAGTACAACTTTGCATATACCAGTTTCGTCGCGTGTGCATGCCTTAACTATCCAGATGGTCTATTACCAACTCTTTATTTTTATCATTATTATTATTATTATTATTATTATTATTATTATTATTATTATCATCATCATAGCAACATGTCACAAGACTAGTTGTTGGTCAAACAAGTCAATGGGATCAAATTGCCACATCATATTTATTTAACATCGTTTGATAATATTTGACGGAAAATGCCACTTTGATTTTGTTAGACAACGTAAGAGACTAATTTAAAATTTTTAAAAGAAATAAGACTAAAATGAACCCACATATATAAGTACGGGAATAAAACGAGTATTAAGTCGTTTTCTTTTTTATGGTTTTGATTTCCTATTTTAAATTATGTGTTTTGTCTTTTTTTGTGTTTATTAGGATTTTAGTCCCCTGAACCAATTTTTAATGACATGACACTGGCGGGAATGATGTATCATTGTCATATCACATTAGGTTTTCGAAGGTGTGTATCTTAATTTGGTGTCTATTATGTTACTTCTCCTTATGTTCCCTCTTTGTTTTGGTCGGAATTAATCGATGGCTTAGTAAGGCTGCACCAAAATTTTCGGCTTAAATTCCTAATCTTAAGGTTAGGGGCATTTGTTTTGGGGTCGTCTCGTCTGAACCATTTGGTGCGATTTCGGTGTTTATTAAGTTCCTTATGGAGTGGACTAAGGTGAAGAAGAAGCCTTTCAGAAATTTAGGAAAATGGTGGGATATATGGCCGGTGAGTAGAGATGCGTCTGGTGTGGGGGATGTTGAGTTATCTTCTGTTTTCTTTTCAGAATTCCCTGATAGGGTTAAGGCGGTGGACATTTACGAACTATTCGGATGTATCGGTAATATTGTTGAGGTTGTTATACCTTCTAGCAGAAACAAATTTGTAAAAGATATGGCTTTGCAAGGTTCAACAATGTGGAAGATGTGAAAGTGTTAGTTGTGAAGTTGGATAATATAATGATAGAGGGCAGAAAGATCTATGTTAATCCCCGGAGATTTGAAAGGGGTGAAGGTCGTGGTAGAAGGATCGAGAAAGGTGGTAGATCTCTGAATCATTCATCATTTTCAACAGTTCGTCATCAAGGTCAAGGTAGGTTTACAAATCTGTCAGGGATTAGGAGTTGAATGTCGTATGTTGAAGCTGTAGGCAGAAAGGGTGCATCTACAGTCAATGACGAGAAGGATTTTAAGGTGGTCTTCAATGCAGAAGAAAGTCATAAAGTAAGGTTGCAGAAGGCTTATGTTGGTGAGGTTAACAGTCTGGGCATGACGTATAATGTGCAAACGGGGTTTGAAACAGAGGGATATTTCTCTATTAAGGTGACTCCTCTGGGAGGGAATTTGTGTCTCCTTGAGGAGGTAGAAGAGGGAGAAATCGAGGACTTAATTCGAGAAGGAGAGAAATGGTGGAAACAATGGTTTAAAGTTATCAGACCATGGAATGAATGTGATGTTGATAACGATAGATTCATTTGGTTGAGAGTTTTTGGAGTCCCTGTGCATGCCTGGGACATGGATTTTTTCATTCAGCTGGCAAACTCCATGGGCGATTTTATTTGTGTTGATGAAACAACGATGAAAGGCTTTGCAAAGGATGTAGCAAGAATCATGTTGAGGGTCCCCTTCTCCTTCACATTGTCGAATTCGAAGACGGTTTTGATTGATAACACAAGCTTTAAGTTGTTGTTAAGGGAGGACTTTTATGGTCCGTTTCGGACTGCTCCATATCACGAAGAACCTAAGAAGGCGGTTACGGTTTCTTCGGATTACGACTCGGAAAATTATTCTAATATTGGAACTGGGTTTACTGATGATTCTGTTGAAGAAATGGGTAAGGAGGGAGTGGAGTTATGGTCTTCAGATGAGAGAATGGAGGAAGAGAAAGTTGCTCGCCAGAGTCGTGGTTGTACGAAGGCTATTGACCGAATGGATAGTATCCAGGAGGTAATTGGGTATTTTACATGGATTGATGTGGACAATGGGAATGATTTAGAAAGGATGTCAAGGGTGGGTGTTTTTTATAAAGTTGTGGAAGCCTCAAAAGGCTCTTTTTGTATAGCATTGGAGAAAGAAGTGGAGAAAGCTGCGGATGATGAGTCTTTTCTCTCGGAAAATACTAGGGTGTTCCTTAGGGGGCGCGGTTGGTGGTAGTAGGTCAGAGGTTAGCCCTAATGTCTCTCAGTTAAATCTAGAAAGTGAGACCTTTATCCAACAGTATATGTCTGCGTGTAATGTCTTGGAGGGAAGTGAGTTAAGTTCTTCTTTTACTTCCGCTAACCATATCCATCTCAAAAGGACAAACTTTCATAAAGCTCCAAAAATTTTAAAATATAAAAAGTTATGTGATTTTGGTGGGCCCAAGTATGGGAGAGGGGGAATATAGAATTAAGAAGTCTTTAGTGGTTACTGGAGAAACAATTTTATGTGACATAGGAACTTCTCTTGGGGAGGGATTGAAATATCCTCATTCACATAATCCTTTAATGGCAGAAATAATTCATAAGGATTTAGTGGATGGACAAACATATGAAGAGCACTCTGGTGAGTCAAATATTGTAAGATGCAACAAAAGGATGCTCGTTAATTTAGACTCTAATTTAGGAGATAAATTATGGAAAGCAATATCGGAGTTAGTTGTCATGAATGGGGTCTCAAAAATGATTATAAGCTAAGATTGGATGTTTTGGAGAAGGAAGACAAATTAAGAATGTCGATAGGGGGGTGAAATTAAATGACTTTAAATGATTGTGGGATCATTTAATATTAGAGGAGGTGGGAGTAGAATCAAGAGGAGTAGGATTTTCCAAATAATCTCTATTGGGAATCCTGGTATTTTTTTAATTCAAGAAACAAAAATTCATGCCATGTCGGATTATGTTGCTAGGAGTTTCTGGAAGAACGTGGCAGTTTATTTCTCCTTTTCCAATTTAGTAGGTGTTTCAGGAGGTCTTTTAATTCTTTTGAAGGTGGGAAGTTGCGAAATTATTTGTAGCTTTAAAGGAGGGGGCTTCTTGGGAATCAAGGTTAGACGGAACAAGCTCTTTTATTACATTGTGAATATTTGTTCCTTTTGTAGTATTACTTTGAAACGTCGATTATGGAGGAATCTATTTGAGTTGAAGTTGAATAAAACGGATGGAGAGTGGATTTTCGGAGGTGATTTCAATGCGATTAAGTGTCCTAGTGAACGTAAGGGTTGTTTGGAGAGTTGTGGGATATCGGAGTGTGGAGAATTCGCGGACTTTATATCTGATAGTGTTTTGGTCGATGTCCTGAGTAAAGGGAAGAGGTTTACTTGGTGATCTGACCTGATCATAAGGAACCTTCCAGTGATGAGTAGCTTTGATCAGAGACTGGGGGGTGTACCTATAAGGCACTTTGATGCCAAAGTAAGAATGCAAGTACAAAAAGGTAGAAGAGATTTTAGATTCATAATACCTGACCCTCTGATGGAAGAGGGTATTTATAGTGTGCCCCCAGCGTTGGGCCAAGGTTCTTCCATGGGCTGGATCAGCTAGGCCCAAGGAAGAACTGCCAAGGAATGCGTAGGATCAAGTAAGACCTAGCACGTGGTCTTTCCCTTGGTCCAACTGCCCCTACATATCAGGAGATGAATAGGTAGTTGGGTAATGTGGATCACGTGGGGGAGACGCTCTCCCCACGTCTCTGTATTGGGCCATGGGTCGTGCCCGACGGACTGGACCTTTGCTCAACGCGGACTTGCAGGCCCAGTCCAAAACATTTGGTATGGTGGGAATGTCAAGGCGTGTAGTAGGATTGATCGCTTTCTAGTCTCCAATTGTATCATCGAGAATGGGGGTGGTCGGTCAGTTTGTCGAAATGAGAGATATTTCGGATCATTGCCCAATTTGGATTGTTATGGATAAATCAAATTGGGAACCGAAGCCTTTTAAGGTTAATAATGAATGGTTCGAGAGCAAAGACTTCATTCCCTTTGTGGAAAAGGAGAAGAAATTGTTGGTTATTAGAGGAAGAAGTGATTTTGTGCTTAAGGAAAAGTTGTGTCTTCTCAAAGGGAGGCTTAAATGGTGGAACTATAACATTTTTGGTAAGATCAATTTGGAGATAGAGGATGATGTTTTTTCGTTGAATGAAAGAGATAATGTGGGACATGTTGGCGTTCTTCCTTTAGGAGAGGCGGATGTGGAGAATATGAAGAAGGTAACTAGTAGAATTTGGACGAATCTCAATATTAAGGAGAATATGTTAATCCAAAAATCGATACTTAAATGGCTTAATGATGGAGATTCTAATAGTAGGTTTTTTCATAAGGTGATGAAAGTGAGGAGGAGGGGTAGTTTTATTGGCTCTTTTAATTGTGTGAGTGGTTATGTGGAGACGGTGGATGTTGTCAAGGAAGAGGTTAGAGAGTTCTTTGCCTCCAGATTCTTGGAGTCATATTTTGATAGGTCGGTTCTTGATGGTCTTTCTTTTAAAGTTCTTGATCCATAGGATGTGAATCTTATTGAAGCTCATTTTTCGGAAGAAGAAATTAGAGAGGCGGTGTGGGGTTGTGAGGGATCGAAGAGTCCGGGTCCTGATGATTACACTTTTCTTTTTATCAAGAAATGTTGGTTCTTTTTGAAGGAGAATTTTTTTAACTGTTTCAAATCTTTTCATTTGGGAGTTATCTTGTCCAAAGCTATTATTTCTTCGTTCTTAACTTTGGTAACTAAAATCTCGAATCCTTTGGGCTTGCATGATTATAGGCCGATTTGTTTAGTTGATGTGTCTATAAAAAATTTGCAAAGGTGTTGGCGACTAGAATGAAAGGGGTCTTTGATTTGATTATATCGAGAAGTCAAAGTGTTTTTATTCCGGGGAGACAATTGTTAGATGGTATCTTGGTTGATAATGAATTAGTGGATTTTGCTATGAAGGAGAAGTTAAAGTGCATGCTTTTCAAGTTTGACTTCGAAAAGGCGTATGACAAGGTTTCTTTGGGCTTTCTTAAGTTTATGCTTAGGAAAATGGGTTTTAGTGGGTTGTGGATGAGATGGATGGAAGCATTGGTTTTTTCTAGTAGTATGCCGGCTTTGGTAAATGGGAGTCCAACAAAAGAGTTTGAGGTTGAGTGAGGTTTGAGACAAGGAGATCCTCTATCACCTTTTCTCTTTACTATAGTGGTGGAATGCTTGAGAGGAATGGTGACCAAGTCCGTCGAGTTAGGTAATTTCAAATGTTTTAATGTCGACGGAAAGTGTTTTGTTGACATTCTTCAATTCGCGGACGATACGTTGTTGGTTGGGGATGGAATTTGGAAGCATATTTGGGCAATTAAGGTGGTGTTAAGGGATTTTGAGTTGGTGTCGGGTTTGGGAATTAATTTCCATAAGAGAAAAATTATTGGGGTGAATATTTCTTCTAATGTTTTGGATGTAGCTTCTTATTTTCTTTCTTGCCGAAAGGAAGAAAGTAAGTTCATTTTCCTTGGGGTTCCAATTGGTTCTTTCTCAACCAAGGCTTCTTTATGGAATAGGTTAATTTCGAAAATGAAGAAGAGACTTTTATGTTGGACTAATAGATATCTTAGTTTTGGAGGGAGATTGACGCTTTTGAAATCGGTGTTTTCTAGCGTTTCTATTTTTATGCTTTCTTTTTACAAAGCTCCGATTAAGGTGGTTAAAGTTATCACTTCTTTGCAAAGCAATTTCTTTTGGGGGAGTTCGGTGGAGAATAGGAAAATTCATTGGGTGAGTTGGAAAAAGGTTTGTCTACCGTTTGAGAAATGAGGTCTCGGGTTGAATAGAATCGATGATTTTAATGTGGATCTTCTCCATAAGTGGAGATGGAGGATATTAACGGGGAAAAAAGGTCACTTTGATCATTTTGAACTTCGATTCCAAAAAGCGAATAGACATATGATGTTGCTGGGTCAGGAAGGTTTTAAAAAACTATCTACGATAGATAGTTTGAACTTAGAAAAGCAAGTAACTCCGGAAGAAATCAGGCGTGTAGTTTTCAGTTGTAGTGGTGGTAAAACTCCAGGCCCTGATGGATTTAATTTTGATTTCTTCAAACACTGTTGGGAGATAATTAGTGTGGATTTCACTAATTGTGTTCTGGAATTCTTTGAAAAAGGTTATTTACCTAAAGTGCTTTGTTCTTTTTTTCTTGCTTTAATTCCTAAATATGATATTCTCAAATCTCTTGATGATTATAGACCCATTTGTTTGATTGGGAGTGTGTACAAAGTGATTTCCAAGATTATGGCAGATAGGATTAAAGAGGTTATGGGAAATATTATTTCAACTTCTCAAACCGCTTTCATAGAAGGAAGAAGCCTTCTAGATGGAGTTCTTGCTTTAAACGAAACAGTGGATTTTATTAAAAGAAATAAGAAGAAAGCATTGTTGATGAAGGTGGATTTTGCAAAAGCTTATGATTGTGTGGATTGGTCTTATCTCTCTATGGTGTTGAATTATATGGGTTTTGGGGAAAAGTGGATATCTTGGATTAAAGAGGGTGTCATGCAGAGTTATATGTCTATCCTGGTTAATGGAAGCCCTTCGAAAGAGTTCAGGGTATCGAGAGGTCTGCGTCAAGGAGATCCCATTTCTCCATTTCTGTTTACGATAGCAGCTGAAGGTCTAGCGGTTCTTTTGGATAGAGCGGTGACCAGTCAAACATTCAAAGGTATTTTCCATGATCAAAATACTTGTTTCAACTTATTACAATATGCAGATGATACAATTATATTAGGAGAGGGTTCTTGGAACAACATTTGGTCATTAAAAATCATTTTGAAAGGTTTCCAATTATGTTCTGGCTTAGACATCAATTTTGGAAAAAGTTCCATTATTGGATTTGGATTGGAAGATGGATTTATGATTGCCGCGGAAAGTTTTCTTGCTTGCAAAATTAATAGATGTCCTTTCAAGTTCCTAGGTATTATGGTTGGTGGTAACCATAGGCTAATTAGTTTTTGGAAGCCGGTTATTGAAAAGGTTAAAATTAGATTAGCTTCTTGGAAAGGGAGATTTTTGTCAATGGGTGGGAGATTAACTCTCATAAATTCGGTTTTATCTAATTTACCTATTCATTACATGGCTTTCTTTGTTATGTCGTCCAAAGTTACAAAGATTATTACCACAATTCAAAGGAGATTTTTTTGGAATGGCTCAATTTGTAAAAGAGGGATTTCGTGGATTAGTTGGAATTTGATGTGCAAGAATAAAAAGGAAGGGGGGCTTGGCATTAAAGACTTGCGGAATTTTAATTTAGCTCTCATGGTTAAATGGGTGTGGAAGATAGTTGGGTCTAAAAACTTTTTATGGAGGAATATTTTGAGATATAGATATAATGATTATGTTTTCCCTTTGATCCGTGGTGAATTACCAAAATATAATGTGAGACCATCACTTTGGTGGAGGGATCTTTTTAAG